>OV277859.1:20355000-21657500 GCA_922989275.2 Gari tellinella
AAATAGAATCGTCTATTGCTGAGTTGGTAGTTGACAAGACCAAAATCTAAATTTGTTGAAAAAGATGACATTTGTTTAACACATTATTCCTTAATTATGTCTATTAACAACATTCATTTAATCCCACTGAAGAAATAGTTTTACTTTATACAGTCATGAATATGCACCATAAGAAATATTTTCTATATCCTAGCAGATGGTAGCTTAAAGCAGGCTTAAGGCAAAGAAAATGGACCTTGTCCTTAGAGCAAAATTTGCTTTACTTCCAACTTGCTTTAAGTGGTCACCTATCTTAAAAAAGTAGAAAAGGGCTATGGGGTAATGGGTTAAGCTGATGATGTCCTGGCAGTGAAGGGGTTCATACAAGTACATGATGTTGCAATGACTGTTGGTTTTCTTTTTTCTGTGAACAATAAACAGTTAAACCCTGTATTACAATTACCATGTAGATCAACATATCATCTGACACGGGTCTATACTGTGACTTGTTCAACTATCATATCTCTTGTTATCTAACTTACATATATGTTAACAATTATACAGAGCTCCAGCCAGATCAGGGGATTTTGTTTAAAACTTAAATCATTAGGGATTAACCCTTTGGTGTCACTACTCATTAGAATTGTCTCAAATAGACGATTCTGATGAGTAGTTACTCCATAGGATTTGGTACTGATATAAGTGAAAAAATGTTGGATTTGTTCGATATACTCCCTCTTATCTGGAGCCCTGGATATCTCCAATGAATATTAGATTAAGTCAAACCTGTATTGAGTAAACCATTTAATAACCCATTAGCTCATAAATACGCCTTTAATTTATTTCTCCACTAAAGTAAAGGGTTCCACTTCATACAGTCATAAATATGTATCATAAGAAATATTTTTTATATTCTAGCAGATGGTAGCTGAAAGCAGGCTGAAAGTAAAGCAGAATGCGCCTTAAGGCACATTCTGCTTTTCTTTCAACCTGCTTAAAGTGGTCACCTGTCTTCAGAAATAGAAACAGGCTATAGGGTAATGGGTTAAAGAATGGAAATCTCTGTGTATGGCAGCTGGTTAACCCTTTACTCCATAGGTACTTATGTTTCACTCATCTAATTTGTATTCCTCCACTGAAGAAAATAGATCAGCGTTTTACAGTCATGAATATGTATCATATGAAATAATTTCTACATCCAAGAAATTGGTAGCTTAAAGCAGGCTGAAATTAAAGCAGAATGAGCGTAGTCTGTTTACTTTCTACATGTTTTAAGACATTTGATTTTAGAACTAGAAAAACAACAATGGAATGAAGGGTTAACCCTTTTCCCCATAGAAGCGACTTTTAGCGTACTTTGTATATGATTTATTCCTCCGCTGAAGAAAAAAGTTCCAATTTAATCAGTCATGAATATATATTATAGAGAATATTTTCTATATTCTAGCACATGATAGCTTAAAGCAGACTGAACGTAAAGCACAATGCGCCTTAAGGCGCATTCTGCTTTACTTTCAACCTGCTTTAAGTAGTTACCTATATTCAATACTAGAAATAGGATATCAGGTAAAGGGTTAAAGAAGCTTTGTGCAAAAACTTTTATTCTGCATTACTGTAAGCATATTCTGCTTTACTTTCAACTTGCATTAACCCATTACCCCATAAGTATGCCTTTTAACGCCTTTAAAGCATTCCTTCTTTGAAGAAAAAAGTTCCACTTTATACTGTCATGAATATATATAATGAGAAACATTTTCTGTATCCTAGCAGATAGTAGCTTAAAGCAGACTGAAAGTAAAGCAGTATGTGCCTTAAGGCACATTCTGCTTTACTTTCAATCTGTTTTAATTGGTCAGTCCTCTTCAAGACAAGAAACAACCTATGGGGCAATGGGTTAAATGGTCACTTGTCTTCAAAACTAGAATCAGGATATGGAGTAAAGGGTTAAAATGATAAAATTAACAAGATTTGAATTTTATCAATTTGCCTGCAATAGCCCCTCCTCCCCACCTTCCTTATTCTTTGCATGCTGTTGACAAAACTGTGATAATGTTTTGCAAAAACACCTAATGGTTTTGATACAGATGAGAGACTCCAAATTACTACGATGCTCATCAGGATCAAAACTGTTTGACAATGATCCAATTTTTTTTTTTTTAGAAAATCGTAGTTTTAGAGTAACAGTAGACGGCAAATTAATGCAGACGAAAATAGTATAGTAGAAGCTCTCTATAACGACCACTAAATTGTATCAAATATTAGTCTTTTAAGACAGGCGACTGCTTAAAGCAATGTGAAAGTGAAAAAGAAAGCTCCTGTAGGAGCTTTCTTTTTTCACTTTCACATTGCTTTAAGCTGTCACCTGTCTTTTACACAGACAATTAACCTTCTTTTTAGTGGTTGTAATAGAGAGGTTCTACTGTAGTAAACATTCAAAGAGTAAACAAAAGTCTGGTTATATATATAGCTTTGTATGTTACAGTAAAACCCCTCTTTTACAACCACTAGAAATATGCCTCAGTGCGCATACTACGTTACATTAAACCTGCTTTATGTGCTCAGCTATCTTCAATACTAGAAACATGCTATGGAGTAAAGCAAGATGAAAGTAAAACAGAGAGTTCCTAAAGAAACATTCTTGTTTGTTTTTACCTTGCTTTTAGCAGCCACCTATAATAGCACCTAATAATAAAAATAATTGTTGATGTTATAGAGGATAATTTACTGTACTTCACTCTTGTTTGCTGTCTATATAACAAATCTATATTTTTCTATCCATATCCCTATCATCTGTGTTGAATTATAGCAATGTTGCCTTATGTTGATACTGTATAACAAAGAGTACTTGATTGTTATTGTTATGTCATAAATGCATAATACAGAATACAGTTCTTGTTATTCCTCTTGTTCTTTGTGCTTTGTAGGAGACGAATTTGAATGGTCTGTAGTAGATCTGCTTTAACCAATTGATACCTGAAACTTCAAATGGACACTTTCCTGTATAGTCCATTTTTAGCTAACATGACCATATCATGAGAGCTATTGCTACCCGCCTCTGTCCATTGTGGGTCAACATGTACATTTGAACTCTTTCAACACCATTGACCTGTTTAAAATGTACTTATAATTACTTTTGCAAACAGAGTAGACCCAGATCAGAGGGCTCCTATAGGAGCCCTCTGATCTGGGTCTACATTGTTTGCTAATTAAGACCAGTATTTATTACACTACCCAGAATCCCCAAAAAACTGGTTCATGCTTTGGTAACTGAAAAGATCCGCAAGGGAACATAATGACCTACAAGAGTTACTTAGTGTTTAAAGAGTTAACTAATTGACACTCTCTGTCCACCCTGCAGTGTGCATTTACACCGGAGAATCTGTTATTCTTTCCCGTTTAAACGCAAACGTACGCAAACGCAAAGCAATAAAACGTAGAAAAGAACAACTTTTGGACAATTCTGATAATTCTTGTTTATCTTGGTGGCAAACAGCTTGGAGCCTGATCAGACGCCGGGTTACCCGGCGTCTGATCTGGCTTTTTTAGCGTAAACGTGTTTATTGGGAAAGAATAACAGATTCTCCACTGTACATGTACAATTTAAACTTACCCAATTTATACAGGGCCAATTTTGTTTAAACTTAGTATAAAGGATCTATGCATGGTCTTGATCAAACGTTATTATGTTCATGTTCATCCGAAATCCAGTATAGGCGCCCTTGCAGTCATCTTGAAAATTTGTTTCAGTCTTAGAATATCATCCTACAATTGTACTTTATAAACGCATACAACTTTGATAAAATACCAACAATGTTTTAAAAGATGACATTGTCTGCTTTGAAGATGTTGTATGCAAATAGTTTAAGGTTTGAGTTAAATTACTTTCAAGTTACAGAAACTTAAAGACAAGTGTCTCGTTTCCAGGCTTTTTTTCGATCAAAATGCCAAAATACGTTTATAAGTTCGATAAAAAAAATATGATGGCAATTATTACCAGATGCAATTGCAATCATCAAAGAAATGTTAACATAATATGTTTGAACACAGTCACACATATTAATGTCTTTTGCAAACAGTGTATCTGCTGCACATGCTACTCTTGTCCTATGCAAACAGTGAAAACCAAGACCAGAAGGGCTCTCACAGGAACTGCCTGATCAGGATCAGCTCTGTTTGTCATATTATAGTACATTGATAAAAATAACCGTAAATACAATGTAGTCTAAAATGGACTTGCTAAAATTGAAACTGTAATTGTCCATTTAAAGATTAAGGGGTGAATGAGTTGAACCGCGCGCTCGCTAGCACTGCATGACTAGATCTAGTACTGTCCCAACAGTTTGGATACTACAGTGGAGAATCTGTTATTCTTTCCCGTTTAAACGCAAACGTACGCAAACGCAAAGCACTAAAACGTAGAAAAGAACAACTTTTGGACAATTCTGATAATTCATGTTTATCTTGGTGGCAAACAGTTTGGAGCCAGATCAGACGCCGGGTTATCCGGCGTCTGATCTGGCTCCAAACTGTTTGCACTGCAAATAATAGTTTTAGCGTAAACGCGTTTATTGGGAAAGAATAACAGATTCTCCACTGTACTGATGTAGATCCAGTCGAAACATTTCTACAAACAAAACTTTAAATGCATGTCTGTTGAATTTTGACATCTATCTTAGAAGACGAAGGGCGGATATTTAACAATGAATACGTTATTATCGTCTGCAAATTGTGTAGCCTGCAACAATTTTCAGTGACGATTTATCTGCACTTTCATTCAGACTTTGTCAAAATATCAACCAGCTCGGATTCAAGTTAGATGCCGAGTCATTCGGCAGACTCGGCATCTCATATGGATCCAAAATGTATCATAAAGTCACGGAGAGCATGCATGAGTTAAATTCATTACCCCATGATTTTCGCCTTTAACGTATTCCCCCATTGAAGAAAAAAGTTCAACTTTTGAACAGTCGTTAATATGAACCATTCAAACTGTTTTTCTATATGCTGTCAGGTGGTACACATGTAGCTTAAAGCAGTATGAAAGTTAAGCGAAACGCGCATTAAGGTGAATTCGGTTTTACTTTCAATCTACTTTAAGAGTTCACGTATCTTCAGTACTAGACACAGGCTATGGGGTGATGGGTTAACGGAACACGTTCGTTCTATTTTCAGGAAGAACGACAGACCATCATTCGCCGAGATTGCAGGTTCACTGAAGACTATATATGAGAGACTGCACAGTAAGATGTACAAGGACTATATCAGGAAATCAGCCATGTACCTAGAACTGAGCGACCCACAATGACAGCAATACCGTGCTCATGACAATTATTGTTTTAACGTATCGTGTTCGGATTGGTTTGGAAAGCCATCCGTTTTCGCCAAAAAGTTTTAAACGGAGGCCCACTATGTAGGTAGACGTATATTCAACTCTATTTAAGTAGCCAATTTGGTTGCATTACTGCCTTTCGGTTTTTCTATTCACCGCTTCCGTAGTAGACTTACAAACAGTTCGGGTCAAGATCAGACACGGCGTAACGCGGCGTCTGATCAGGATCCAAACTGGTTTACTTTCGTACTGAAATTTGCTCAGTCAAACTGCCTAAAATATAACTTCGAAACGGAGTTGTTCCGGAAAACCTTTCGATTTTCCGAAGACTTTTCAACGGAAAATGTATGGCTATTGTCCGCTGTGTTCACGTGACTTGGCTGTCTATGATGGACAGCTTCATCTGAATAGCGTCCATGTAAATACAATATACCTGAACATGTCCGGATTGGTCCGGAACATAATCCGGGTTTCCTCTAAGAATATCTGGATGATCATTCTGTCAGGGAATGCTAAACGTATAATAACATATGTGTATAAAATATTTTCATTTGGAAAAAGTAATTCAATACTAACAACCATCTTAAGTCTTAAATCAGTTATGGCCATCGCAAACAGTTTTAAGCAAGACCGGCGTCAGGCTACATACAAACCACTTGCCACTCAGAATTTTAATAACTCTCTATCTACATTATTTTTACAAACGTGTCATTTTAATAATTCCATTTCATTTCGTTTCGCATGGTTTCTTATAAGCGGAAGAGGGTAATGCCCTCTGTATACGCTTTAGGATTAAACGCATTAAGCTTAAATTATTTTTACCTGTAACTTGTCAGAAAAGATAATGTTGAACCTTTTCAAAGAACTATTGTGCTATCACATTCATGTACAATGAAACTTCTTTAATGACCACTGTATCAATGCTTTATTGATTATATGAAAGACATGTGGCAGCTTAAAGCAATGTGAAAGTAAAAGGAAAACGCTTAAGGGAGCTTTCTGTTTTTCTTTCATCTTGTTTGTAGCAGACTTCTGCCTTAAACACGAACTAATTTACTAAATTAAGTGGTCGTTTAGAGAGACTTTAATGTACAGCGCTCCCTCTTTTCAACGACACCCAATGGGAGACAGAAATTGTGTGCGTTGTTCAGTGGGAGTCGTTATATACTATAGGGAGGGGTAATTGGTTTACATTTGCAAATAGCTTGAATCCAAATCAGACGCCGCGTAATGCGGCGACTGATCTTGATTGTAGCTGTTTGTCACTCGTCATTAAGTATTTTTCTGTCAAAACATCCAATAAGTAACTTTAAGAAAAACAGCAGACGACAATTTTAAGCAGACGACATTGCAGTCGTAAATAGGTTGGACATAACTGTCCTCTTCAGGGAACTGCGACAAGGGTCGTTGTAAGGAGAGAGCCGTTGTTGGAATGGCCGTTTTAGGGAGGGAACGCTGTATTCACTTTATATCCATAGAGGGTCAAGTGTTTTCCTTAACCCTTTACCTGATAGCCTAGTTATAATATTGAAGACAGGTCACCACTTAAAGCAGGTTGAAAGTAAAGCAGAATGTGCCTTAAGGCACATTCTGCTTTACTTTCAGCCTGCTTTAAGCTAAAATCTGCTAGGCTATATAAAATATTTGTAATGGTTATTGTTCATGAGGGTATAAACTGGAACTATTTTCTTCAGCGGAGGAATAAATTAAATACGCTAAAAGTCGCATCTATGGGGGAAAGGGTTAACAAACAATTGGAGTCTAAACATTTATGTCCATTGCAGGGATCATAAAACCCCCTAAGAAATCCAAATTTTCTATTTTTTTCCAAACGCAATTACTTTGAACAGGTTCAAAGTACTGTATAGCAGAATGCGCATTAAGGTGTACCTGCTTTACTTTCAATCTGCTTTAAGCTACCATCTTCTAGGATAAAACCCAAAAGACTTTGGAATAATCCGAAAAACGACAGCCTGCAATCGCAACAGTTTCGAGCCTGTTTAGATAGCAAGCAACTCAGCGGCTGTTTTTTTTATCATTTGGAACTCAGATTAAATGAATATTCGTATTTTCATTCCCTTAGTTTGTATTGCGTTGGCGTTAAGATCATTTTAACTCTTTCACAGCAAATGGCGCCAACATGCGACTTTGCAAAGGGTTAGAATAAAGATACTAACTGTTTGACACTCATATCGACATTTCTTCAGTTTAAACAGCTCTGAAGCTGACGTTATAAATATTGAAGATGACACTACCAATGCAGACGATATTTTGGCGGTAAAAGGGTTAAAGCAGACGATTAAACTTGGCAGGGAAAGAGTTAAATTGGGGGGGGGGGGGGGGGGGGGGGGGGGGGGTAAATGCTCCCAAGTAACAACTCACAGTTTTGGAATAAGAGAAGATGTTTTGTCTTAAACAGTAATATTGCAATATAAGGAGTTTCATATTGCCGGTGACTTGGACCTTAACAATTACCCCAATAGATGCCGTTAGATTTATTTCTGTTTGTTGATTTGCTCAGCTCTTTTTATCTGTTTCTAGGTATTGTTATAAGGCTGTCCCGACCGTTTGGGGTAAACGCCCATATTCTGTAATTTGTAGGAAATAGTGCGTCTTTTTTTCTAACTCTATAATCATATCAGTGTTTAAAACACGTATACTGTTACACTTGGTCCAATAAAACATGCTAAATAAAATCGTTGTGCTTATTATACATTTGTACCGAAGACTTTAGTAGTACAGTCGAACTTCGATATCTCGAACTCGCTTAACTCGAACTAGCCGATAGTTCGACACATGAACTGCATTATTTCATGCTCGGTTAGGTATAACATACCCATATTTCAAAGTTAAAACGTGGCTAAGCCACGTTTTAACTTTGAAATATGGGTATGTTCGATTTAACCGAGTTCGAGATATCGAAGTTCGATTGTACATTTATGTGTTTGTCTCATTTGGACATACTATGAATGTGCATTTGTACAGCACAGTGAATGAAGGATGAGAATTATCTGAAGATCAATGTTTGGACTATTCTATCCTTGAAAAAATTATGGAATATCAAAACTGAAGTGTTTGTTCAAACTTGGAGTCTATTCGAATAATACGGTGGGATGTTTTGCAATCATCGCGTCGTCGACGTTGATGTCGGCGTTGTTTTTCAAAGGTTAATGTTTGGGGATACGTATTGCGATGCTTATTGAAATATTTGCCACAAGAAGCTGGTGTTTGGAATAGAATTCCTTAAGCAACAACTACATCAACAGCTAGAACAACAACAACTAGCAACTACAACAAAACCCTTAATACAAATCATCAACCGCTACATAGACAACTTGAACACAAAATCAGCAACAGCTACATAAAAATATAACACAAAACCAACAACATTTACTTCAACAACTATGACACAAAAACAGCAACATCTATATCAAAATTATAACACCAATACACATAAACAGCAACAACTTCACCAAAGACTATAACAGAAAAAGCAACAAATATATAAACAACTATGAAACCAATCGCAGCAACGACTACATCAACAGCTATAAACTAAAACCAACAGCAACTACAGCAACTACATTAACCCCAAAATCAGCATCAATTACATCAACAACTAAACAGTAACAACTATATCAACAATTCAAAACAAAAATACTAACAACTACATCAACGACTATAACACAAAACGCTAACAAATATATCAACAATTAAAGCACAAAACACCAACAGCTTCATCAACAGCTATGTAATCAATAACCAGCATCAACAATGACACCAACACAGCAGCAACAGCAAAACCATAACAGCATCAACACCATCAACAATTATAATATTTAAGACGACAGGAACTACACAAAAACCTACTGCATCATCTATGAATATCACCAAACAGGAACAACTACACGGCACTTAGAGAGATTTTAGATAGATTTATTTCAGCATAAAATGTAACAATACATGGTAAGACATTATAACAAACATTGTAAAATAGATAAATCTTCTACATAAACTACACATAACTCTACTACACCATCTACGAGCAACACTAAACAGGAAGAACTACACAACACTACTACATCAACTACACAAAAACCTACTACATCCTCTACGAACATCACCAAACAGGAACAACTACACTAAACTAACACATAAACTACACAAAAATCTACTGCATCATCTACTAATAACACTAAACAGGAAGAACTACACAGCACTACTAGATAAACTACACAAATACCAACTACATCATCTACGAACATCACCAAACAGGAACAACTACACAGCACTACTACATAAACTACACACAAACCTACTGCATCATCTGCGAACATCACCAAACAGGAACAACTACACATCACTACTACATAAACTACACAAAAACCTACGGCATCATCTACGAACATCACCAAATAAATACGAAAGAAGACTCAAGCAGGAAACGCAACACAAACAATACACCCATCTCTAAAGCAGAACACACACACAGCCATACCATAACAAACACACACACACACACACACACACACACATACATACACACACACACACATACACACACACGCAATCCAACACACCAAACAGAAAACAATACGCAAGACAAACATAAAGCAAAGCGAACATAGGAGCCCGCCTTGGTACGGTCAGCAGCAATCAATAATTAATTATAAATAAACCATTAACAACCACTGGGGGGGTTAAACCTGGGTTTAGGGGCGCCCAACCTAACACTTATCTCCTATATTCACCTATAAAGACGAACAGTGTACATAAAATATAAACCCTGTTCCACAACCTTACAATCAAAAAGACCGCCAGCACAGTAAGTAAATACATGTAAAACATCTAACAAAATTCTCTGACAGGATTATTAGTAACACGGGAAAGAATTAAACATTCAAGCCCGTGTTAAAAATAACCCACTATGGCAACGGTCAAATTGTACTCAAGCGAATAGTCTGTAGTCACGAGTAACTGTAAGACATGGGAGGGTTTAGGGTACGACAGAGAGGGAGAGAAAAACCAAAGCAGGAACAACTACACAGATCTACTACATAAACTACACAAAAACCTACTGCATTATCTACTAACTTCACCAAACAGGAACAACTACACAGAACTACTACATAAACTACACAAAAACCTACTACACTATCTACAATCGTCACCAAACAGGAACAACTACACAGAACTACTACATAAACTACACAAAAACCTACTACATCATCTACGAACATCACCAATCAGGAACAACTACACAGAACTACTACATAAACTACACAAAAACCTACTACATTATCTACAATCATCACCGAACAGGAACAACTACACAGAACTACTACATAAACTACACAAAAACCTACGGCATCATCTACGAACATCACTAAACAGGAACAACTACACATCACTACTACATAAACTACACAAAAACCTACTACGTCATCTACGAACATCATCAAACAGGAACAACTACACAGAGCTACTACATAAACTACACAAATACCTACTGCATCATCTACGAACATCACCAAACAGGAACAACTACACATAACTACTACTTAAATTACACAAATACCTACTACATCATCTACGAACATCACAAAACAGGAACAACTACACAGAGCTACTACATAAACTACACAAATACCAACTAAATCATCTATGAACATCACAAAACAAGAACAACTACACAGAACTACTACATAAACTACACAGGCACCTACTTCATCATCTACGAACATCACCAAACGGGAACAACTACACAGAACTACTACATAAACTACACAAACACCTACTGCAGCATCTACGAACATCACCACACAGGAACAACTACACAGAACGAACACATAAACTACACAAACACCAATACATCATCTTCTTCATCTGTGTTGCATGTAATAACTTTTTTAAGTGAGATTTAATGTAGTTTGACTTAAGAAATGTCGATTCGAGTGTCAAAGAGTTCGGATCCTGATCAGACGCCGCATTATGCAGCGTCTGGTCTGGATCCAAACTGTTTGCCAAGTTGACTTTATGCGACATGGCACCGAAAGGGTTAAATTGTTTGACAACTTTTCGGTTAAGGGTTAAACATGATATGGAAATACAGTCGAACTTCGATTTCTCGAACTCTTTTTAGTCGAACATACCCGTATTTCAAAGCTAAAATGCGGCTAAAATAAGGCAAATCCATGTTTCGAAATATCGGATAATTCGAGTTAAGCGAGTTCGAGATATCGAAGTTCGACTGTATGTTGTAGGTGACGTTTTGTTGAAGCAAGCGACAATTCGGTATGGAAAAGAGTTAATCTCTAATAGTAATGCTACAAGGCTTTTATGTCATTGTTGATCAAAATCACCACTTGTAAACGCTTTATGTTTGATATACGGATTAATGTTATCCATTAAGAAGTTTAGCTTTTGGTCAAAACAATTACTTATAAGGCCTTGTGTCGGAACATTATGAAATACGCATTAGATTACTCCATATATACATATGTACAGTGGAGAAGACGCCATTCTTTCTCGTTTAAACCCCAAACGAAACGCAAAGACATTGTAATAAAATGTAGAACTTGAATATCAATGTTTAGAAATAACTACCCAATATTATAACCTCAAGATTCTAACTAAAGTGGCAAAAAGTTTGGAGCCTGATCTGACGCAGGGTTACCCGGATCTGGCTCCAAACTGTTCTCAAATCATGCTTTCAGCATAAACGCGTTTATGGGAAAGAAAACGTCTTCTCCACTGTATTTGCACGGCATGTTCACTATTCCATACCAGGATGCCTTCTGCTTCAACTGTGTCGTCTATTTTTATGTCAAAATTAGACCATAGGTTATTTTAGCTAAATGTACATCTGATATGAATGTAAAAGCATTTGAATTCAGATCAGACGCCGAGTTTCTCTGTGTCTGATCAGGATGTAATCTGTTTGCAAATATCAGGGGTGGAGAATGAGGGGCTATCCATTGTCCCGCTTAATTAAATCGGTTTCAAAAGCTCTACAAAAATTATGTTGTAATACTACTATGTATGTTCGAAATAATCTTCCTCTTGTCGCATTATAATCTGCTTTTAATTTGCTGTCTGCAACGTTTGTTAAATTAATAGTTTATGTCATTTTGAAAAAAACAACCTTAAAGACAATGTGTCAAACAGCTCGGAACAGACCGAACGCCGAATAACTCGGAGTCTGAACTTTATCCAAACTATTTGAAAATGCAAGTCAAGCCGTGATCGGTACAAAAAAGGGTTAACGAAAAAAAACATTACCTGACGCCTTTGTAATTATCGTAGCCAAAACAATCTAAATCAGTATTCAGGCTCTTGTTCCGACCTGGAAACGGCAAACTGTATGCAAAAGCTAATTTGTTTGATAACTGCTTTAGTTTTAATACTGTTGTCGATACTATCATTTAACCCTTTCCCCAATAGAAGCGCCTTTTAGCGAATATGATTTATTCCTCCGCTGAAGAAAATAGTTCCAATTTAATCAGTCATGAATATATATTATAGGGAATATTTTCTATATTCTAGCACGTGATAGCTTAAAGCAGGCTGAAAGTTAAGCAGAATGCGCCTTAAGGCGCATTCTGCTTTACTTCCAGCCTGCTTTAAGTGGTCACCTATCTTCAATACTAATAATGGGCTATCAGGTAAAGGATTAAAGGCAAGACTCTTTCACTGTCTATTGTGCCAAAATACGACTTCGCAAACAATTTAGATCACGATCAGATGCCGCGTAACATAGACACTGATCTGGATTCATACTGTTTGACACCCGTAACGATATTTTTGTTAATCAAAGTGCCCTAAATCTGACTTAAATGATATTGTAGACGACACTATCAAGGCAGTCGATATTTTGGCGATAATGTGGTTAAAGCAGACGATAAAGACTTAAGGCAGGAGAGTTATGGCTAAAGAAATATTCAAATAGTTTTGATTCTGATCAGACGCAGAGTAGCTCAGAATCCAAACTATTTGCAAACTCGCCTTTTTGTCGTCTATGGAGGAATAGTTTTTTCGACTTACGAAATTCTGAATTTCAAAATAAAACGTGGCAATGCCAAATTTTCACTTTGAAATAGGGATATAATCGGCTTAACTCTTTCCTCCCTAAAACTTCAAATGGACAATCCCAGTTTCCATTTTAGTCTAGTCCATTTCTGACTGTTAAGGGTTGTTTTTGTCAATTTTTTGCATTATGACAAACAGTGAAGACCCTGATCAGAGGGCTCCTTTCGGAGCCCTCTGATCTGGGTCTTCACTGTTTGTTCCAGACAAGTGTACTTTTCACATGTTCACTGTTTGAAAAGGACGCCTATATGCGGGACTAGGGCACAAAGAGTTAAGCAAGTTGTAGATAACGAACTTCAACTATAGGTCTTGGAGTAAGTGCGACTAAAGCATGTTTGAGATACAGTCGAACTTCGATATCTCGAACTCGTTTAACTACTCGAACTATCCGATAGTTCGGATAGCTCGACATATGACCTGCATTATTCCATGCTCGTTTAAGTCGAACATACCCATTTTTCAAAGTTAAAACGTGGTTAAGCTACGTTTTAACTTTGAAATACGGGTATATTCGACAAACCCGACTTCGAGTTATCGTAGGTTCGACTGTACCTAGGTAAAATATTTAAAGCGCTCTTTTTAGTTACAAGTACGAGAGTTCGATTTAAGCATAATTTAGTTTTTCAAATGACCTAAGTCAGAAAAATATGACGTAATATAGAAAGTGAGAAGTTCAAACATGTGGAGCGAAATAACAGCCTAGTTCAACAGGGCATTGTGTAAGCGAATACTACAAAACAAAAACAGAACAAATATGTTTCTGTAAATAGTCATTTAATTGTATTAGTCTTAATCCAGCGTAATCCCTGACTGATCTCGCATTGGCAAACGGCTTTGTTTATAGAAACTCTGCGTCTGTTAGGGAATCTACCAGTTGACATAAGCATTGAGATATTTTTTTTTATTTTTATACTTATATTTTTTTAACTAAATCAATTTTGCAGATGATAGTTTAGAAGCAGACGATGCTATATAGTCTCAGATTATAATAATATGGTCTCTATATACAGTAAAACCTCGCTATTACGACCACTAAAACGAAGGCTAATTGAGTGTATAATAGACAGGTGACAGCTTAAAGCAAGGTTACAGTGAAACAGAAAGCTCCTATAGGAGCTTTCTGTTTCACTGTCACCTTGCTTTAAGCGGTCACCTATCGTAAACACCCTAATAATTAACATAATTTAGTGGTCGTAATAGCGAGGTTTTACTGTACTTGAATAAATATATGTCTATATTGTATTTATACTATATCATAGAATATAAAATCCATTTTTACTGTAGTGCTCAAAATTCGCTGATTTGAGAAATACACCAAAATAGGCAACTTGAATGAAACCTGAAGTTCAGTTACCCTATTGATTCTAAAGTTGACCGTTGTTTTTATAACTTAATTTTATTTTATCATCGTCTTAACACTTTCGCTCTCAATGACACCATAAAGCGCGTTTGCAAACTGTTTGGGTCCTGATCAGACGCCGTGTAACGTGGCATCTGATCAGGATTCAAACTGTTTGACACTCGTATCGATATGTTTTAAGTGCTACTACTGTGAATCTTACTTTGAAGCGTGTCTTGCAGAAAACAATAATGAAGCAGACAACAATAAAGCGGAGAAGGGGAGGGGGGAATTTCCTGAATAATTTGATCATGAAAGGGTTAAATAAAATGTTCTGATTGTAGCATGCTCAAGACGGGACATTTTATGATCTCATTCACCTCTGAATCATCAAATGGACAGTCCCAGTTCCCAATAAAGTCGGGTCCAGTTGTGCATAAATAGCTAACAAAACGCAAATAGTACAGACTCTGACCACAGGGTCCTTTTTGCATAGGATAAGTGTACTCTTTACAGATCAAATATTGCAAAATCTCAGTACGAGTATGCTCGTCGCTAGGGTTGGATGCATTATATAAATTGATATGTTTTATTCAGCAAAGACATACATGTCTATCGGCATTAAATAATATAATACATAGAAAGACGAGTTATGACGGGCAGTTATTCTTATAACAAAGTATGTTAAAATCTGCACATACATGTACATGTTTTTGTATATCGATTACTTTACACATTTTTCTTCAGGAAATAATTCCAGCCTAAACAAATATTTCAATACTCAAGTGGACGGCAGATTTAAGCTTAAAACTGGATAAAAGTAAGGCAGAAGACGCATTATGACGCTTTCCGCCTCACTTTCAAACCCGCTTCAAGTATTCAAGAAATCTGAAGCTTGAAACTTAAAGCAGGCTGAAAGTAAAGCAGAACGCACCTTAAGGCGCTTTCTGCTTCGCTTTAAATCCGCTTCAAGTGATCACCTAAGCATATCCCGTTTATATAATCATGAATATGAATAGAATATTTTCTACATTATCTATATATTGCAAAGCTTTGTCGTGAACTTACCGACCGTACAGGTACTTGTAGGCGTTATTCCAATAACAGAGACTAATACGGAGCCGGATGTTGTTAAAGGCTTATCTGTCATATTTATCTTATTTGTATAATACGGTGATATCACTATGATAATATAGTCTTATTTCTTAAAGCAAAATAGGGGTTATTAGGTATACCAAAAATTGGCAAAGCCGCAAAACCACCAAAATGGTTAAACAAAGTACAGTAGAGAAAACTCGAAAACTCATTGTCAGCAACTCGAACAGAGTAAAGGTCAAGCAAAATTTCCAACAGAAAGTTTCTGCTTTACCTTTCTCTTGTTTCAAGCATTCGCATTCCTTAAACATAGAGAACATGTGGTCGTAATAGAGGAGTGTTTCGGTAATTATAGTTCGTGGTCTGTTTGTTATTTTTAATTGACGGAAACATCTTAATCCAAAGGAAAGGCAACTGAACCGCCATAGGATAGCCAAAGCCTAGAAAAAATAAACACACTAAATGGGTTTGCCTTTAATAAAACGCCATGTTTCAAATTTCGTGCTACATTACATGTAATCCTTTAGCTTAGTGTCATCTTAATGGGGCCGTGATTGGAAAACAGTGTAAACCCTAATGGAACGCCACGTTACGCAGCTTTCCACCAGGGTTTGTACAGTTGTTGATGGTTTTCAATCTTTGGAACCATCTACAAATGTTAATCCGCCCAAAAAAGCAACTTTCATTAACACATTGTGCCTTAGTGACGCATATATGCGCTCTTTACCAAAAGTATACATGTGCATGTAAAGAGAACACTTGTCTAATACAAACAGTAAAGTTCCTGATTAGAGGGCTCCTGCAGGAGCCCTCTAATCAGGGACTTCACTGTTTGTCATTCTGCAATATTAAAAAAATAAAAGTAAATAGTCTCAAATGGACCAGCCTTTATTGTAAACTGGAATTATTTATTGTAAGTTTCAGGGGATACTGAGTTAATATCGTAGGATATTATTAGTTGAATCAGATTAATTTTGAAAACTGAATTAGAAGAAAGAGTGAAACGATTTAAAACAATAAACTTCTGTGTCTATAACGCAAACGTACCGTACGCTTCAACATTATCATATTAGCTTAACCCATCTGCGCCTATTGGATTCTTCAATGTTTTATATTGAATTAGTCCATTTTTTAACAAAGGGATGCCTGGTCAAATTTTTCATTTTCATTTTGTTTTATATTTAAATTTCTATCAGCAAACATAGTAGACTCTGATCAAACGCAGCATTATGCGGCGTCTGATCAGAGTCTACCCTGTTTGCCTATGTCCCATATACGGGATCGTGGGCGCAAAGGGTTAAAAAGTTACAGTGGAGAAGACGTTACTTTTGCCCGTTTACACGCAAAAGTTCTCAAATGCAATTGCAATCGAATGTAGAAAATGAACACCCTTTGACAATTCTGACTCATCAATTTAAATCCTGAATGGCAAACAGTTTGGAGTCTGATCAGGCACCGGTTTACCTCGCGTTTGATCTGGCTGCAAACTGTCTGCTATTGAAATAAGTTATTGTAGCTTAAACTTATTTATTGGGAAATAAAAACATCTGCACATTACTTATAACATCTTTGCCGTTTGAATGCCGGACACGCGTTTTTTCTCTCCTTATTTTAAGCAATTTCAATATTGATCAAACGTAGACTAACTATTTGTTGCCAGGTTGCATAATTTAGTCAATATATTGGAGAATGAGTCAGGTTTTAGAACAAAAACAAACTATATTTAAAAGAAATCATTTATTCGGTTTCAAATAATTAAAAATGAAAGTGAGTGATCATGGCTCCAAATCAGATGTTGAGATGCCGGTGGTACTGTTGACGAAGGTTTTCGTGGCCTAGTGGTTATAGTCACTGTGGATAAAAAGCACCGCTGTGGGTTCGAATCCCGGTCTAACTAGATCTACTTCGGAATTTATATCCTGTAAAATCGGTGAAACGCGCTTAGCTGTCTTGTTGTTAGTTGCAAACAATTTGTTAATCTTATTACAATTGTACATGCATGTTATTTCATGAAAACTGTACATGTTGCGTAGTACGTGTTAAGTTGTTAATCCTGATCCAGTCCTTACCCTTTCCCTGCCGATCGCGACTTGGCTGGTAATTGCAATTACAGTTTTGATCCGTATTTGATCCAATAAAATGGATCTTCAAAAAGCTTTGATCCAGATCAGACACCGCGTCACGCGGTGTCTGATCTTGATCAAAGCTTTTTGACATTCGATTTTTATGTTACTCCAATTTAAAAATGTATGAGTATGCAGGTTACCTAATTTACAGAGGACAATGTTAAAGCAGACGATATTTCGGCAGAGGAAGGACTAAAACCGCCTGCTTAAAAATGTCATCTGCTATTTTTGTAAATCTTGTTTATTTTTATTTCTATTTTGAGAAACCTGAATACAAGTGTCAAACTGTTTGGTTCCTGATTAGACGGCAAGGAAAGTGTATGTCTAACATCAGAATTCAAACAGCTTGTAAATGATAGGTCTATTGTATTAGGAAGAGGAAACAGTAACACATAATATTTCCCACATTATAAACAATCTTGTACTTAAGATTTGGCTTTCGCTTGCCCAATTTTTGTTACTTCAAACTTGCCGTCTGTTGACCACACTAACCCATTACTCCACACACACAGTTTACGTCTTATTTTTATTCCCTCATAGACTACAACTGAAGAAAAAAGTTCCAGTTTGTACAGCCATTAACTCATTATCCCCTGAAACTTCCAATGGGCAATTCCTGTTGGTAGTAAAGCCTGGTCCATTTCCCAATATTTAGAACTGATTTTTAAAAGTATTTTGCAAATGATAAACAGTGAAGACCCTGATCAGAGGGCTCCGTCAGGAGCCCTCTGATCAGGGTCTTCACTGTTTGCATAGAACAAGTGTACTCTTCATAGGTACACCTTGGGTAAAGGACGCATATATGAGTCACTAGGGTTCAATGAGTTAATATGCACCACAAGAAATCCTAGAAGATGGTATAGCCTAAAGGCGAATTCTGTTTACTTCTAACCTGCTTAATGTGGTCTCATGTCTTCAAAAGTAAAAGTAGGTTGTCTAGTTATCTAGTAAAGGGTTAAATCGTGCAAAGTTTGACAATACTAATGTACGTAAACTGTTTGGATCCAAATTAAACGTTGCGTGACGAGATATCTTCTCAGGATCCAAAAATATTTGACAATAAAACATCTTTTTTGACGATATTATGACATAGACATTTGTTAGACGGCTCATGTCGTCAGGATAGCAGTGGAAGAGTTGGCAGCCCAATTCGTTTTTCATGTATTAACTGCAGAAAGACAAAATAGTTAAGGTCCCGCAGGGGCCCGTTTTTCTAAACTACTTACGCAAAGTTTTTGCGTAAGTCAAAATTTTAAATTTTAATTTATATCTTTTATTATCACTTGCTACAAACAGCAAATAGCCAGATCAGAGGACGCGCTTTTAGCGCGTCCTCTGATCTGGCAATTTGCTGTTTGCAAACGTTTATGATTGAAAAATAAGAGTTAAACGATTTTGACTTACGCAAAATGTTTGCGTAAGTTGTTTAGTAAAACGGGCCCCTGATCAAATGACGATTTCTAATCGCTTGTTTTGGATCCTAACACAATGTCAGCCAATCAGCACAGCGTGCAATCAGTCCCCAAGATAATAAAGATTTTGAGTTGAGTCCGAGGTCGTTCTCAAGCATTTACAAATGTAATTGGTCAGATTTGAGCTTTTGCAGAGCAAAAGCTCAAATCTGCCCAGACGACTGCTTGAGACCGATCTCGGCTTAAAAGCTTAATTACATTGGACCCATGAGTGTACTGGTTAGTGAATGAAAGACCAAATTCTTAATAAATATGAACCTAAAAGTGAATAAATGAGGCCGTCCAAAGGTTAACTAGAAATTTGTTTTTAGACATTTGTTTTCGAATGAGTATAATTTAGCATGTGTGTTTCGAGATTTTCGACTCTTTGAACACTGTACAGACTGAAGCAACACTTTCGGGATGAAAGTTTCAACCTCAAAACTTCCTATGGACGATTCCAGTTTTCCGTGAATTGAGTATTGTCTATTTATGAATAGTTATGGTTGTTTTCTGCAATATAAATTGCAAATTAACAAATGGTACAGGGGCCCGTTTCATAAAACTTCGTACGACAAAAACGAACGTAAGTCAAAACTTTAAAATACATTTAATTTCTTATTTCTCTATCTAATCCTGTCTTGTGACATCTCTTTGGAATCGTCTTTTCAAGACGATTCCAAAAAGATGTCACAAGGCAGGATTCGATGGAGAACTAAATAATAATTGAGACTTTTATAATCTAACTTACGACAACATTTGTCGTACGAAGCTTTATGAAACGGGCCTCAGATCCTGAGAAGAATGCTCCTTTAGTACAAACAGTCGAACTTCGATAATTCGAACTAGTTTAAGTCGAACTTTGAATCACGGGTATGTTCACCCAAACCGAGCTTGAAAAAAGGCAAATTCATGTTTCGAAAGATCGAATATTTCGAGTTAAGCGAGTTCGAGATATCGAAGTTCGACTGTACTCTTTAAAGGTACATTGTTTGTAAAGGACGACTATAGTCGTCGCTAGGTTTCAATGTGTTGAAATAGAATGAAACGATTTCATATTTATTTTATTTATTCATCAAAAAAATTAAGACTACAAATTAGAAATGCAATAAAAGGTACAATATATACATTATCATAAATAATAATAAAAACAAAGTATGCCACAATAAATGAAAACAATATTACACAAAAAACATGCATCTTTAGAAAATGTCATGAAGCATGAATTCCAATTTCAAAATAATTCTGGTCCATTTTTGACTATTTAGGGTTAATTTAACAACATATTTCAAAACGAAAAACAGTGTAGTCGTTTGTCCCTAACTAAAGTAAAACCTCCATATTATGACCACTAAAAGAATGTTTACAGATAATATAATTTAAGGACATTCTGTTTAACATTACTTTTACATTGCTTTAAGCAGCCACTTGCCTTAAAAGCGAAATCAATTATGTAATTTCGTGGTCGTAATAGAGAGGTTTCAAAGACATTCTAAAAGACAGATTGCAGCTAAATCCAGACTGAAATTACAAAAGAAAGCTTCAACAGAAGCATAACATTTTCCTTTCATCTTGTTCAAAGCAATCATCTGTTTTTACACAGGTAAAAATACTTCCCTTGTGGTTGTGATATTAGGGGTCAGTTCCATAAAACTTCGTATAACAAATGTTGTCGTAAGTCAGATAATAAAAGTCTCAATTATTATTTATTTCTCTATCTAATCCTGTCTTGTGACACCTCTTTGGAATCGTCTTTTCAAGACGATTCCAAAGATATGTCACAATATGTATTTTTAAGTTTTGACTTACGACCGTTTTTGTAATACGAAGTTTGATGAAACGGGCCCTAGGGGTTTACAAGACATAAAATGAAGTCTTTGAACACTATAGTTATACAAAGAATCATGAATTATGAAATAAACAAACAAATTTTACTTAGGTACTGCATTGAACTCTCCTTATATGTTTGTTGAAAGAAGTCATTATAGATATAAGGAAGTTCTTAAGACTATTCAATACTTGGTATTACAGTGGATCATATTATATGAAACAGCAAACAGAGCTGGTACCCGTTTCATAAAACTTCGTTCGACAAATGTTGTCGTAAGTCAGATTATAAAAGTCTCAATTATCATTCATATCTCCATCTAATCCTGTCTTGTGGCATCTTTTTGGAATCGTATTGAAAAGACGATTCCAAAGAGATGTCACAAGACAGGATTAGATAGAGAAATAAGAAATTAAATGTAATCTAAAAGTTTGACTTACGACAACATTATGAAACGGGCCCGAGACCATGACGAGACGCCGCATAAATGCCGCAAAAGTTTGGCGTCTCCTCAGGGTTTACACTGTTTGATAATGACTACAATGTACTTTGTAAACAATGGGCATGAAAATGACTAATGATGGCGATAGGGAATGAAACAGGTATTGATCTGATCAATATAATTCGACATGTGTACATGTATGTTTAGTTTTACCCGTTAAAGTATCAGGAAAAGGATACCAATGCCGCAATTTCGCCATAACATGTAGTACAAAACATCATTTATATACAAACAGTAAATTTACTTTGGTTAATCCCTTCACTGCCCTAGTCAAACTGCACTGGCTTTCAGAAACAGTTTTGATCCAGATCTGAAGCCGAGCAACTCGGCGTATGATTACGATCCAACCTGTTTACTATCCATATCCATGAAAATGGCAAACTTTTTAATCTTAAAATGAAGCAAAATGGACAGTTCTAATAAGACATAACAGTGTAAGGGTAAAAGAAACTTGTGTTAAATGTGTTTATGGGGAAAGACCAACGTCTTCTACACTGATCACATCGAGTTACACAATGCATTTTCCTTCAAATAGTATTACAGTGTTCCCTCTCTATAACGGCCTCCCAACAACGACTCCCTCCTTACAACGACCATTGCCGAAGTTCCTTAAACAGGACAATTATGTCTGACGCTTTACTGCTACAATATCGACTGCTTAATATTGTCGTCTGCTGTTTTTCTTAAAGTTGAATATACTTGATAGAATACATTTATTGACGAGAGACACACAGTTTGAATCCAGATTAGACGCCGCGTTTCGCGGCGTCTGATCTGGATTTAAGCTGTTTGCAAATGTAAGCCATGTCTTAATTATCCCTCCCTATAACGACTCCTTTCGAACAACACACACAATCTTTGTCTCGAAGTGGGTGTTGTACAGAGGGAGCACTGTAGATCAGGGCTCCAGATAAGAGGTAGTTATTTCAACAAATCAAACATTTTCTCACTTATTCAGCACCAAATCCTATGGTGTTACTACTAATTAGAATCGTCTCTTCGAGACGATTCTAATGAGTAGTCACACCATAGGGTTTAATTCAGAAATAAAGATTTAAGTTTTTGAAAAACTACCCTTATCTGGTACTCTGCTGTAGATATATATTTCATTTCTAATCTATTCACTGTTTCTTATAACGTTCATATCGTCTGTTTTAATCTTATCATCTGAGTTTAGGATATTTTACTGGACACACGTCTATGTAAAATGTGAAACAATTTGGATCATGACGTTTTCGGCGTATGATTTTGATCCAAACTGTCTACAAATACCAGAGTTGTCCAAGTTGCCATTGGAAGGTGAACATATTGTTATAATAGCTGAATATTCAAAACATGATAGGTGCTTGGCAAGTTTTAAAATAACCCTTCCCCTGCCGTAATTTATCACCTAACTGGGAAATGTCGGCTGCAAATTGTGTCAAATTTAGAATTATGCATTAATCAATCCAAGAAACCTAAAGATGAGTGATAAGTTATTTGAATCCAGACCAGATGCGACGTCACGTGGTATCTGATCTTAATACAAACAATAGCAAATTACCAATCAAGAAGCGAGCGGCAAGTCCGGTATAAAGAGACCATTATCTACAAAAACAATGCTTAACCCTTATCTTGCGGTAATATCGTCTGCTTCGAAATTGTCGTATGCAAAATTTGTTGAATCTAGATTTGTACATTTTTCAAGTAAAGAAATCTAAAGACGCGTGTCAAACAGTTTGGATCCAGATCAGACGCCGCGTTACGCGGCGTCTGATCTGGATCCAAACTGTTTGAGAAAATCAGTAAAGTCGCGACTATAGCAGGCAACGGGTTATTATTTGGGCTAATTACACACATCCAGTCTATAGTTTTATATAAACATGTATACGTAACTGGAGTCTCCGAGAGTTTAAGATAGCAGCACCATGCGGGTTGGACCCAGACAAGTCTCATCTGGATCAAAACGGGTTGACAATTTGGTAGACTTTAAAGAAATAGAAGATAACTTTGTTTTGGGCAGACGACAATTTGCCATACAAGTTCTACCTGGTGCTCTCGGCGTGCTAAAAGTTAGCCCATTCAACCCAAGCGACGAGTATACTCGTCATTAACTAAATTCTTATATTTTACTTATATGCGTTTTCCTTCACCACAGTGCCAAGCAGTTTGGATCCAGATAAGACGCCGAGTTACTCGGCGTCTTATCTGGATCCAACCTGTTTGCAACAGATGGTGGCAAATTCGTCCGGAGTGTGCAGAAGGATCACCATTTTCTTGCCTAACTCGACTTTTGTTAAGTTGAAAATTTACGATTTTCGTACATCTATCAGACGCTATTCGCTCGGTATTCAATATAAACCGAATTGATATGGTATTAAGAGACGTGCAATTAAATATGAATTTCAAGAAAAATGCAGTAAGCAGCTATTTTGAACAGTTTATATATAGACACTGCAGCCAAACCTGTATTAGGTTCTCATAGGGTATGTTTAAAGCCTATGTGACAGGTGACAGCTTTGTTTAAAAAAAGGAAGAACTACAGACAATTCCTATAACATTTGCCCTGCATTAAGTGGCCCCTGTCTTTAAAGAATAACAGGCTACATGATACAGAGGGCACACAGAACAGGGTTGACTTTAAATCGTCTGATATGCTAATTGAAATGGTAGGACAAAACTGAGTTAACCATCTCAGACCAACAATTGCGTTTACACGGCTATACCTTAATCTCAATCAAATGCTTTTTCATGATTCTTCCTATATATACAGTGGAGAATCTGTTATTCTTTCCCAATAAACGCGTTTACGCTAAAACTATTATTTGCAGTGCAAACAGTTTGGAGCCAGATCAGACGCCGGGTAACCCGGCGTCTGATCAGGCTCCAAACTATTTGCCACCAAGATAAACAAGAATTATCAGAATTGTCCAAAAGTTGTACTTTTCTACGTTTTAGTGCTTTGCGTTTGCGTACGTTAACGGGAAAGAATAACAGATTCTCCACAGTAGAACGGTTTCTTCGTATAATAACACAAACCAAAAGACGCACCAATAGACGCCAATGCGGGATAAAAGCGAGTAGATCTTGATGTAGTCGAAATTTGATATCTCGAATCGCTTAACTCGAACATATTCGTTATTCAAAGTTAAAACGTGACAAAGCCACGTTTTAAATTTGAAATACGGATATGTTAAACATAAGCGATACTGAAATGATAAAATTGAACTATATAAGTATGGATCATTTCGAATTAAGCCAGTTCGAGATATCGTAGATCGATTGTAGTTATGAAATCTTAAGTTTCTTATATAAATTCCAGAAAGTTTGCTATTACTATCGTTGAAAAGAAGTCTTGTGTATAGTATTCAAAGTAGAAAGCTGCTTAACCCTTTCCCCCATAGAAGCGACTTTTAGCGTATTTAATTTATTCCTCCGCTGAAGAAAATATAGTTCCAGTTTATACCCTCATGAACAATAACCATTACAAATATTTTATATATCCTAGCAGATTTTAGCTTAAAGCAGGCTGAAAGTAAAGCAGAATGTGCCTTAAGGCACATTCTGCTTTACTTTCAACCTGCTTTAAGTGGTCACCTGTCTCCAAAACTAGAAACAGGCTATGAGGTAAAGGGTTAAAGCAGGATGGTAGGCAAAGCGTAAGTTCTAAAAGGAATGTGCTGTTTTACTACCCTCCTGCTTTAAGATTTAACCTTTGTAACACAATCAACATTTGTGATCGTAATACATGTAACAAGTATTTACCCTAGTAACCTACATTAACGCGTTTATTGCCATGATGACTTCAATGTCAATTTAACACAGTCACATCTGCTCTGAAACATATCATCTGCTTTGATTTCTAAAGTAAAGAAATTTAGTTAAAAGCATTTATATGTCAAATAGTTTGGATATTCAGCAGACGCTGCATAGTGCATGCATAGTCTGATATCATATGGAAGCAAACTATTTGCACGTGTAGGTTCTCTTAGCCATGATGCTGAATGAAATTAAAATAAGTAAATTAATTAGCTGTATGTCCGTATCATGTCTTACACCCGGCCCCTTTACTTCTTTCGTCTGCAGAAGTAAACACTTCATCCTCATGTTTTAAAATCGGTTTGACTGGAGTCGTTTTCATAAAAAGTCTCGCGTGATGTAGTTTCTCCGTGGCAGGGCTGGATGCTAACTTCCGGTTTTTCTCATCTGGCCAATGCACATGCGCGAGTGGCTTCGGGGACTCCATTCGGACTGTCTTTGTTATGGGTCCTGAATCAACTTCATCGTAATTTGTCTTATCATTGTCTTTACTAGTGCTTGATGTTTCGCTGGAGTCGTTATCATCTGACGGCAGAAACCCGTCTAAAATGGACTGGAAAGCATCCGATCCCCTCGGCATGCGGGAATTCGCAAAAAGCAAAACTAAGTCATGGATTTCATTCTCGTCTTCTCCTGGGTTTGAACTTGAAACCGACATTGTTAAAGTAATCACAAGAAAACTCGGAGATTATATATCTATTTAGTTTAAACCTCGCTGGTGTTTCACCTCTCCTTTCCCCGTATATGATCAGTGGTTTATATTTTCTTCTTCAGGAAATCATTCATTTCCTATAGTAAGACAAAATGACTATCATTACAGCATCAGTAAACTGGAATTTCCATTCACAATATGTATCAAAAACCTTCACATTTATGTATTAAAATCCTGGTAGATATTTCTCACCATACAATAAGAGCCAAGTCACTTACATGTATATCCTTTCTTAACTCACTATCGCGCCCTCTTGATCCGTCTTTTGTCTTCTCTCAATTATGCCTATCACGGTCGTAACTTCTTCCGGATCTTGTTTCACTTTTTTTCTATTAATAGTAAAGCGATACCCGAAAAATGGATATATGAATTAACTATCGAACGTATTTACTCCAGTGCTACCCGATATTCGCATATATACCCCGATGTCTCCTGTCTTAATCTAACCGTAGCCCACCTATCGCCCTGTGTCAACTGATAGCGTATTGTTTTTTTCTTTAGCCAAAGTATTATAAAATGGTTGTCTTTACATGTACAGTAAAACCTCTCTATAACGGCCACTAAAGTGTGCTAATTTATTAGTTGTTTTTGACAGGTGACTGCTTAAAGCATGGTGACAGTAAAACAGAAAGCTCCTGTAGGAGCTTTCTGTTTTACTGTCACCTTGCTTTAAGCTGTTACCTGTCTTTTATATATCTAATTAACAATTATTTAAGTGGTCGTTATAGCGAGGTTTTACTGTACTTCTAAATCGGTAAGCTGTATTCCTACTTGTCATCTGCGGCCTTAACCCCTTCAATACCACAACGTCATGTTTTCAATAATTGTCGCCTGCTTTTATTTTTCAAATTTAAATTCTATGTATTTTATCAAAAGTCATATTGAAATGAACATCAAACAGTATGGATCCTGATCTGACGCCGCGTTAAGCGGCGTCAGATCAGGATCCATACTGTTTGCAAATAAAAATTATACTCGAGGAGGTAAGTGCAGGGGTTAGATTATCTGACCTTTATCAGGTTAGGTAATTATCGTCTGCAGACTTTGTCGTCTGCAGAATTCTTAAGATACGATTTCCATGCAAATTCCTTTAAAACTATCATTAGAGTGACACACAATGTGGATCCAGAGGAGACACCGAGTTTATCGGCGTCTCATCTGAATCCAAACTGTTTATTAAAGGTACCAGAAGCTCGCGGACAGTGTGTAAAAGGTTGTGGTATTACCACCAATGAAGCATAGAGGGATCGAAGTACCCAATTATATGTAGTTTGGAAAAACATAGGCCTGGCTTGAGATATTTGATATCTCTCCAGTTGTTTAAGAGGATTACTGACAAATCAGAGATTAACCTTATATATTTACCACGCGTTGTAAATGTCGTCTGCTAAACGTATCGTCTGCAATCAATTCCCAAAGTTTATTTATTGACAGTCTTTAAAAGAAAATGTTGAAAGGGTATCAAACAATTTAGGTCTAAATGTGACTCCGAGTTACTCGGCGTCTCACCTGAATCTTTGCAAAGATTATCTTAAATTCGGTCATAGCATGCAGAAGGTTATGCATTAAATAAATCTTATCTTCTCAAAAAGTCATCTGCTGATTATCTGAATCCAACTGTTTCCTTTTTGTATGTGTAGACATGCTACCCGAATGACACTAATTCGGATAATGATCCGGGGATCTGGATTCGAACTGTTTGCAAAAGTTTTGAGTACTCTATATTAACTGGTAAACAAGACGAAATACTGGCTTATCTGAGGTGATTATTGCTGTGACGTGACATGAAATGCCACTGTTTACATCAAATCTGTGTTAGTCCATGTTAAATATTATATCTTAAGGCAGGGGTTTAGCATGTCGATGGCTAGTGCAGATCAAACGTAACAAAAAAACTCAGAGAGAGAGAGAGAGAGAGAGAGAGAAAGAGAGAGAGAGTGAGAGAGATAGAGGGAGAGATAAAGAGAGAGAGAGAGAGAGAGAGAAAGAGAGAGAGAGAGAGAGAGAGAGAGATACAGTGACATGCATATACAGAGAGACAATGAGTCGAAGAGACAAAAAGAGGAGAGCGAGAAAGATAGAGAAAGTAAGAAAGAAAGAGAGAAAATGAGCCAAAGAGAATCATAAAGAGATAGAGAGAGAAGCAATGACAAGTATATATCGAGAGACGATTGAGCCGAGATAGTCAGATAGACAGATAGATAGATAGATAGAGAGAGATAGAGAGAGAGAGAGATAGAGGGGGATAGGTAGGTAGGTAGGTAGGCAGGCAGGCAGGCAGACAGACAGACAGACAGACAGACATACAGACAGACAGACAGAAAGATAGACAGACAGACAGACAGACAGACAGACATACAAACAGACAGACAGACAGACAGACAGACAAACAGACAGACAGATAGATAGACAAATATTTAGATAGATAGATAGATAGAAAGATAAAAATAAAGATATATGTACATAGATAGTTAAGATTATGTTGATCCGGTTATCGTGCCCTACATTTTGATAATCCACGCCCAGATTATATCGCGCCTTTAGTTATCCTGTCAATTTTCTACTGCTAAGGAATAAATGAAATGTGTTAAAATGCGTATCTATGGAGTAATGGGTTAACGGGAGTGGATAAGCATAAACGTTAGCCTACTGCTTGAAAAGTGGAAACTGTGATTCAATTATATAGAAACGTTTGACTACCCTTTCCCTGTATAAGCCTGTCACATTTATTCTTCTTTTAAAAGTGGCAGCTCTAAACATACGATTGAACTTCGAAATACATCAAACATATCAAAGTTGCTTTATTCGAACATAGAGTGATCTTTCTCTACATAGGGAGACAACGATTTAGGTGTTTGTTCGGCTGCAAGCATTGTTGTAAGCAGGGAATCGTCGTTCGGACGGGGGTTATAGGGATGGAAAACTGTATTTTGAGTTAATGAAGTTCAACAGTAGTACTACGGGTAGGTTCAACTGTATTGTACTGTACATATATTATTATACAATGTATCTAGTGTAGATATTGATAACATCTGGGTGGGGCTCTAATAATATTTGGACAATTAATGAGCTATCTAAGGCCAATATCATTAAAGTTACGTGAACCATACTAGACATTCATGACAGAGACACGTTCCGCTGTTATCACCACAGAAAACAGCAGGTACACTGGTGATATTGAACCTTTTCTCTATAGTTTGTCGGTTGCTTAAAGCAGGTTGAAAGTAAAGGAGACTGTTGGTACAATGGTACAGTGGAGAAAACGTTATTCTTTCCCAATAAACGCGTTTACGCTAAAACTATTTTTTCTATTACAAACAGTTTGGAGCCAGATCAGACGCCGGGGGTAACCCGGCGTCTGATCTGGCTCTAAACTGTTTGCCTCCAAGAAAAACAGGAATTCTCAGAATTGTCCAAAAGTTGCACTTTTCTACGTTTTAGTGCTTTGCGTTTCGTTTGCGTTTAAACGGGAAAGAATAACAGATTCTCAACTGTAATCAAACGAAACTACGGTATGCATTAGTCCTTATAATGCTGAATTGTCGTCTGCTTCAAATATATCGTCTGCGAAAAAAATATATCAAAATTATCATAAATATTAATCCTTTTTTTTAAAAAAAGATTTCGTGAAACACATTAATATTGTTTCGAGCATAATAAAACATTTTAAAATAAGTAAGATCTCTTTCACCCAAGCGTCATTCAGTTTCCATTCAGGTCAGAATTAGATCCGATGTTGAAAAACTCTGGCAGAGATATTCATCTTCTTGCCTGGATGTACAAATGTACTTTTAAATGTCTTATTTCAGTAGTTTTGTTCTGTCATTCTGTATTCAAACTCAGACTTTTACTACTAAAATGAATATTCATTACATTTGATTTTTACAATAGCAGACCAGGGTTTACACCGTTAGTATAGCATGTAAATGCAGGACCGAGTTTTGGCGTTAGAAATTAATATAGGTTAAGGAAATGTTATGCCGAAAACGACCCGCCAAATGGATGAAGCAACATAGGCCGAAACGACCAAGGGCCAATACGACTCGTTTACCATTGATACACAAAAGAAAGTGAAAGTATGTTCTACTAATTTGATGATCATCATATTTACTTCAGAGTGTTATCTTTTTCATTAGAATTGTATTTTCATTATCCTAAAACAGTTTTTACGATCACATTTTTTTTTATTTTAGCGATACAACTGAGTGTTGCTTTCTTGACTGAATTAAAGTTATGGAAACTTTACGCTTTCCAAAGATTGAAACCATCAAAAATTAGAAAAAATTGATAGAGATATCTTTAAGTTGCTATAGCAACAAACTAAGAGAAAACCTCGACCACAATAATAAACACAACAATTAAATTGTTGTACAATTAGAGTAACAAATAACATAAAATAATTTGGTCGAAGGGTGGCACCATAGAAAAAAACGTCTTTCTAACTACATGTGTGTATTATTTTTATTTTTTATTCATGGAAAACACATATGCTTTATTTCTAAATGACCTCAGCCTTCTATTAACTAAAGTTAATATGCACATGACAGTAAAAGGTCTTATAGTATCACCATCCTGTTTCAAGTGTTCAATTTCTTTTGTTTGAAAAAATTAGATTTTTAGGGCTGAAATGTATAGTTTAAAAAAAATGTGCCTATTATGGTTGTAAAAAGATACAAAACGATCATAATAATGCACAAAAGTAAAAATTGAACTTTCTTTCTTAATCTTACCTTGCTTTAGAGTACCACTTGTCTTGAACATACAAACTCGATACTTCGAACTCACTGAAGTCGCACTTAACCGTATTTCATCTGTTGAATTTCGATTACTCGATCTCGCATACAGTGAAGAAAACGTTATAATTTCCCGATAAACACGTTTACGCTAAAACTATTTTTCTATTACAAACTGTGTGGAGCCAGATCAGACGCCGGGTAACCCGGCATCTGATCAGGCTCCAAACTGTTTGCCTCAAAGAAAAACATGAATTCTCAGAATTGTCCAAAAGTTGCATTTTTTTACGTTTTAGTGCTTTGTGTTTCGTTTGCGTTTAAACGGGAAAGAATATAACAGATTCTCCACTGTACCCGTATTTCAAAGTTGAAACATGGCTTAGTCACTGACTCACAAGTCACAAGGCTTAGCCACGTTTAAACTTTAAAATACGGGAAAGTTCGACACAAGCGACTTCGAATTATTGAGTCTAGAATGTATCTATTTCCATGAATATGTCTATAAATGGAAAAGTAGCAATTTTCATTTACTAATTCTGATATGAAAAGTAGAATAACCACAACCCATTTTAATGTTCTTCGACGTCGAAGTCTGGTAAATTGATTAATATGTTACAGTGCTTCCTCTCTACATATACACACTGGCAGACAAAGATTGTGTTTATTGTTTGGATGAAAATGTTATAGGGAGGAAAACTTGATACACTTAGGGTGCTGAGCATGCCATGGTTTACATTTGCTAACAGTTTGAGCCCAGATCAGACGCCGCGTAAGGCGGCGTCTGATCTGGGTTCAAACTGTTTGTCACTCGTATTTATGTTATTCTGTAAATAATTCCAATAGGTAAATTTGAGAAAATACAGCAAACGACAATATAAAGCAGACACTATTGCAGCAGTGAACATCGACCAGCGTTGTTGTAAGGAGGGAATCGTTGTTCGGGACCGTTGTAAGTAGATGGAGCACGGTACTAAATCTGATATGAGGAATACCGAATTGGTAACCTCGTCTAGAATAGAAACGTTATTAAGCTCGCCAAGATTTGCTTAACCCTTTTGTGCCCACGATCCCATATATGGGACATAGGAAAACAGTATAGTCTGATCAGACGCCGCATTGTGCGGCGTCTGATCAGAGTCTACACTGTTTGCTGATAGGAATATCAAAATAAAACAAAATGATAATGAACATTTTGACCAGGCATCCCTTTGATAAAAAATAGACTAATCCAATATAGAACATGGAAGAATCAACTGGGCGCAAATGGGTTAATATCATTTAAACTCTAGACTCGGTTGAAATCTGTTTGGAAGATAGACACATTACATGTCCTATATTTCCTTCATAAACAATCAGTTCTTAGCCGCCTAGTGATTTAAATAAGGAAATGAGGATATATTATTAACTGACGATTGTAAGATAAATGGGATGGATAAAGGGGAGCAAGTATGTTCTTACTTTATTTCAAGAAGTGTAAGAATTAACCCACTTCCTTTGTATAACTATGAACTCATCCAGACCCTAGTCAGAGGACTCCTTTTAGTCCTTTCGGAGCCCTCTGATTTGAGTCTTCTCTGTTTGCATAGGACACGTGTACTCTTCACAGATACACTATTTGCAGAGTACGCCTAAATGCCTGCCTATTGTTTATATAGAGAGTGTTATTTTCTTGCTAATTGTTTTTGATTGTTCATATTGATCGTGTTATTGTTGTTAATTATATGATTTGTAAGAAATGCTTCTTTGAGGGCCTCGCGGTAGATTAGTCTCCTGACTAAGCGAGTTACCCTCGTTAAATAAAGACGTTCATTCATTCATTCAAAGTTGTGTGACGTCTACATTTGCTATGTACAAAGTCATTTTTAAAATGTATTGCTGAGCTCCAGAAAAAAACTAAAATCTTTATTTCTGTATTAAACCCTATGGTGTTACTGATCTTGATTCAAGGTGTTTCTCACTGGTCACTATGGTTTTTTTTCTGTCAATATGACATATATGTTACTTTGAAAAATACTGCAGACGTCAATTCTAAGAAGACGATATTGCAGCCGTGAAAGGGCTGAACATAATTGTCTTGTTTTGAGAACAGCGGCAAACGTTGTTGCAAGGAGTGAATCGTTGTTAGGAGGGAGAACTGTATAAAACTAGATCAATGATATTCTGATATTACCAGAGACAATCATAAAATGGAAAAGAAACGTTCTAAATGATACTCTTTTGTTCATTTTATCACCAAAACATCGGACAATAAGATGAATATAATTGATAAGAATTGACACAGCTGAGTCTCAATAACTCGATATCATCTAACCCTTATCCTGCTATAATATCGTTTGCTTTGAAATAGTGCTGTATGATGTCGAATTCAATTTCTTTAAATTTTAACTCAAGAAGTAGGAGTGTCAAACAGTTTGGAGAAAGGTTTATAAATGAAAATATTTCTAAATAATTACCCTATCATTTTGGCGGTACATGTATATGATAGGACCGAGCAGCACCAATCAGCTCCCTGAAGCTGCACAAAAAAGTAAAATCTATGTCTAACATTTCAAATCAAAGATTTAATCTTTTTTCCAAAAACGGTCGACAGCAAACTTCTAACAAATGACGGCAAATTTTATGAATATTCAGTATTAACTTATATCCAATATTATATCGTATATATAAAAGAAATAGAGAATCTAATAATCGAAATCGAAAAACAAAACCCAACAGATTCTGTAAGTGTTGTTTTTGCTATGATTTGAATATAAACTGTGTTTATTTTTTTATTAATCGAAATTTGATTACTATATCATTGAACCACTTGATACAGTGGAGAATGTGTTATTCTTTCCCAATAAACGCATTTACGCTAAAACTATTATTTGCAGTGCAAACAGTTTGGAGCCAGATCAGACGCCGGGTTACCCGGCGTCTGATCAGGCTCCAAACTGTTTGTCACCCAGATTAAAATAAATGATCAGGATTGTCAATAACTTGTCCTTTTCTACGTTTTATTGCGATGCGTTTGCGTACGTTTGCGTTTAAACGGAAAAGAATAACGTTTTCTCCACTGTATTTAATATTATAACATTATTATTATCATCATCATCACAAAATACCGTTTAATTAATTTCAAACGAGATATCATGTTAAGTTACTTTTAATATTTTGTTTTATGTTTAATATTTTATACTACTTCCAAAAGTTAAACATTAATTGATGTCATTTGGATTGTATAGTAAACCAAATAAAAACATCTGTTTTGTATGATCGGTCAATGAACTAAGTATGATGACTGTTCCAATAATGTTCTACATAAGAATGGTACAGTGGAGAAAACGTTATTCTTTCCCGTTTAAACGAAACGAAACGCAAAACACTAAAACATAGAAAATGGTAATTTTTTGACACTTCTGATAATTCATGTTTATCTTGGTGGCAAACAGTTTGGAGCCTGATCAGACGCCGGGTTACCCGGAGTCTGATCTGGCTCCTAACTGTTTGAAATAGAAATAAGAGTTTTAACGTAAACGCGTTTATTGGGAAAGAATATCGTTTTCTCCACTGTAAGATACATACGGTACTTTAGGACTATTTGTTATAGATAACATTATTGAGCGTGTGCGTATATGAATTAGCGACTCAATTCTGTTGTGTATGATCAATGAAAAAAGGTTTTATTTGCTCTGCTCAAGTGTAAGACACATGAAGGGGAATATATATATAAAGAGGAAAAATAAGCCTACCTCAGTAGGAGTCATTAAAGTGTAATCACTCAGTAATATACTGTATACTTGTCTTTAGGTTTTAGAAATTGTAGTAGATTTAAACACCAGTGGCTTGAATAGTACACAAAATCATGTTTTCTTTTAATTGATAATTGTCAACAGGCTGATTTAACTGCAAATAAAATGCACAAGCTATTCAAACAAACTACTCTATGTATTATAAAACTATTGTAATTTACAATATTGTGAACTATCACGCAGTGAACTATTAAGACAACAAGGACTCGGAACCACTGATACAGGATAAAGCAAAGCCAGACTCTGCTAATGGTTACATGTACAGGTAACCCTTTATCTCTATACATCTAATAATAAACACACTATTATCAATTGTTTAACCCATTCAACCCTAGCGACGAGTATACTCGACATTTACAAACAGTGTACCAATGAGGACTATACTTGTCCCATGCAAACAGTGAATACCCTGATCAGAGCCCTCTGACCAGGGCGACACCGTTTTTCATTTTGAAATATATATTGTTCAAATCAACCCTAAATTGTCGAAAATGGACTAGACTTATTTTGAAATTGGAATTGTCCATTAATGTTTCAGGGGTGAAATAGTTAAACTTAAAACATGCACGGTAAAGGGAATGGGAGATAGTTGCGTGTTTCTTCTCTATTGTGTTATATTAACCCACTTGTGCCCAGTGGATTATTCCATGTTTATAAATTGGATTAGTCCATTTTTTATCAAAGGGATGCCTGGTCAACATTTTCATTTTCATTTTGTTTTATATTGAAATTCCTATCAGCAAACAGTGTAGACTCTGATCAGACACCGCATAATGCGGCGTCTGATCAGAGTCTACACTGTTTGCCTATGTTCAATATATGGGATCGTGGGCACAGATGGGTTAAACAGAATGATCATGAGATTTGGCATAAGATATATTAAGTTGTAAATGGATGTCAGGCGTTCATATAAACATGTAGATCTGTATAAGTTTAAAAATTTCTCGCCGGAGTCACTTAAAATCGACTTTGCAAACCGTTTGAGTCCAGATAAATCGCCGCGTAGAGCGGCATCTGATCAGGATCCATCCGTTATGACTCTCGTTTCGACATTTCTTAAGTCTTAAATCTAACCTTTTAAACGTTTTGTCAGACAACAGTATCTAAGCACGCGACATTAAAGCGGTGAATGGGATAAAACTATCCCGATTAATTTGGCGCTGAAGGGTTTAGACCATGATTTATGTTTTCAGTCTTATTAAACATGAATTTCAAAGAAATACCACAATGCCTTTCTTAAATGATGATTTTAGTACAGTGTATTTGGAGCAAGTTTTAAAAAAAGATATACTCCATTTAAGGTCGAAGTATAGAAACAGCTATTGAAAATTAAAGAACCTAAACTAAGTGACTTTTATTAAGGGTGTGTTAGCACATATGTTTTAAACCAAACTGCTCGATAATGCTACTCACATAATTTAAGATGGGTAAATAGTGCTCCTTCCCTACAATGGTCCTCCCAACAACCATTCCCTACTCACAACGACGTTTGCCGCTGTTGCCAAAACCAGAAATTATGTCAAACATTTTAACGACTGCAATATCTTCTGCTTAAAATTGGCGTCTGCTGTTTTGCTCAAAGGAACATATTGGTAATTTTGACAGAAAAATAGTAATGCTGCGTCTGATCAGGATTCAAACTGTTTGCAAGTGTAAGCCAAATTTCCATATTGCTGTTTTTATGTTTCAGTATTTGATCTCTTGCATTTCTCATTCTATCTGAGTTGTGTTATTAAAAAAGAGTATTGGTCATTGCATATAGGACAGAGATACCCGGTATTAGCCGTTCAATGAGAGAGAATCAGAACTACAGTCGATCTTCGATATCTCGAACTCGGTTAAGTCGAACATATCCGTACTTCAAAGTTAAAACGTGGCTCAGCCACAAACGCACAGGAATACGAGTATGTTCGACTTAACCGAGCATGAAATAATGAAGTTCATGTGTCGAAATATCGGATAGTTCGATTTAAATGAGTTCGAGATATCGAAATTCGACTGTACAGGTGTAGACAACGTCCAACCGCTATACCAATCTTGGAGATTGGTCCAGATTGATACTGTCCTACAAGTGAGGTAACACAATGCCGAAGATGCTAGTGAGTCTTTTAATCTCAACTGTTTGTAATGTGAAAGTTAGTTTTTCATGGAAAGGCTTATATATTCTCAAAAAACAATTAAAGGGGCAAATATATAGAGTTAAGCAAATAAATAAACGTAAGTTTTTTCAAAGAATTTTTAACAGTATCATGTAAAATTACATGTTTACTTAATTGTAGGGTACTTCTCTCTTTCGAAAAGAAGAAAACGATATCACAAGTCTCCTTAAAACACAATAAACCTAAAAAGGCAGTGTTGCAGACTAGGTGGGTGGGGTAACAAACAACACAACCACGAGCCCCACCTTAAAAGTTTTTCTATTAAATTACAGTTAGTATCATGTGTGTCCATCACACGCATTAATCACTTTCTGGCATCTGCGGGGACTTGCGGCCGTATGCCATTGGTATTCTGTCAATCTTAAATAAGCATATCTTTAAGGGTGTATCCAACCCATAAGCGATTTTTTCAAAGTATCAAACTTTTTTTCTATCATTGTTTTGTTTGGAAGAGCTATTTATGATGAATGAAAAAATGGAAAAAATATATATGGTGGTGTCCTTTTTCTTTTAGCCACAGCGATTTGAAAAAGGTATGTCAAATTTGGACTTTTTCTCTCAAATTTACCCATTCAGAGTACACGCTTCAGTAAAACCTATTTCAAAACAAAACAAACATGGTAATTTGGGTTTTTATTATTTATTTTATGTCTATGCTGGTATTTTCACATATAGAAACCAAATTTAGACAAAGCAGGCACTAGGTTTGAACAATATGGATCAATATGCTTTTTATAGGGCATGATTTTATGAGATTTTTTATTTTATGAAAAAAAAGTAAAAAAGTTTGAAATGAAATAGTTCTAGTATTAAACTTTTTCTTATATTCTACCAAATGAAAGCCAATGCTAAGGCAGTTCAAAATATGAAAAGAAATTGAAAGGTCAGTGTTGAAAATTTAGAGTTATTAAAGTAAAAAGAGTTATCTCCCCTTACAAAATTTACAAAAAAGTGCCATATCGATGATATTTAGAGCTTTATAAATTTCACATTTGGTGCCTGTTTTTGTATGAAGAAATACTACCATAGATAGGAAATAAATTACACAAACCAAATGATCATATTTGTTTTCATTTAAAAAGGATTTTATTGAAGCGGACTGTTTGAAAAGGACAAAATAAGAGAAAGTGGGTGGGGTAAATTTTACATGGCCATGGAGCCAACTGTTGTTCACCAAAATGTACACTTTTTCTATTTTTTCATTCATCTTAAAAAGCTCTTCAATACGAGAGGTGTTCCAAAAATAATGTCACTTGCATCGGTGCTCATAAAGCGGAAGTGCTTTTGTTCATTTTAATTTGCTCTGCCCTTCAAAATACTCTCCGCCAGCCAGAACACACCTTTTTAGCCGGTCAATCCATTTTTGGAAGCATTTTTCATACTCTTCAATGGGGACACCCATCAGACACTGATGAACGGCAGATCCAAGGGCATTTCTCGAATTGTATCTCCTTCCAGATAAATGATATTTAAGTTTTGGAAAGAGAAAATAGTCGCAGGGGGCCAAGTCTGGCGATACGGAGGGTGCGGAAGGACGGTAACCTTCCCTGACTCCAAAAAGTCAGTCACAATACGTGCCTTGTGAGCGGGTGCATTATCATGCAAAAGTCGGACATACTTAAGTTCTGTTTTGGGGCGGCGACTTTTGTAGTAGTTCTTCAATTTTCTCAGAACAACGTTTTTATAGTACTTGCCTGTGACCGTTTTGCCTTTTGGCACCGGGATTTGAATAGCTGGACCCTTATTCGTGAAAAAAAAATAGTATACAAAACCTTCTTTACCATTCGTATTCGTTTGGCAATACTTGGGCGTCTGGCAGTTTTAGTGGCCCAATATTCGGTTGGAAACCTTCCGCTTTGGTTCAAAATAATACACCCAGGTCTCATCACCAGTGACTATATTATCAAAAGCCTTTTTACTATATTTTGGGTACATTTTGAGAAGTCTTTTTGCCATTGTTACACGCGTCTTCTTTTGCTTATCCGTTAACAAATGGGGTATCCATCTTGCATTTATCTTTCTAACTTTTAGGTGTTTCTTCAAAATTGCATGAACTCTTGCTAAAGACAAGTTTGTCATTCGAGCCAATTGTCTTACGGTGAATCAAGCATCAGTTTTGAGGATATTTTGGATTTTTTCTATGTTACCTTTGGTCGTAGTTGTTGCAGGACGACCTGGGCGAGCAGCATCTTTCAGTTACTGCTGCCCAGCACTAAATTTAGCTACCCACCTACAAACAGTCCTGTGAGACATTTGGCCCTCCCTATAAATGTTACACACCTCGCGGTGAATATCTACAGCCTTTATGCCGAGTAATGACCTACCTTTAATATAGGCCCTAATTTCAAGAACATTTTCAGCTTGTTTTCCTGTCATTTTGTGTATAGTCTAACGAATAGGCTATGAAACGATGTACACTGTACAGAGGCCAGTGAACGTGTGGACGAGATATTTACCTGTGTCACGAGCCAGTGATCATTCAATCGACACGAGGTGGTTTTGTGCATAAATTGCACGATTTCCGCGAAATAAAACACAGATGACATTATTTATGGAACACCCCTCGTACAAAACCATCAAAAAGTGTTTTCATATACTTTGAAAATTTCTTAAATTCATGACATTGATACACCCTTAAGCTCCTGGACAGTCCTAAAGTGCCGATCTTGACCGGATATCCGGCTTTGCTGTATGCCCTATGCATTCTCAATATGTTTGAGGTCTAGTGCCCTGGCTGACCAGTCAGTCTGCTCTTTGCCATCCTGCTAAAAAATGGTCCACCATACGTGCTCGGTCCAGGGGAGCATTGTCGTCTGTCGGGGTGAAGCATGGAAGCCAAACTACAGCGTAAGCGCGCTAAATAACGTCTGGAGTATCGTCCCTGTACCCAATATTTGTCAGAGCCCAGATCCTTATGACGTTAACGTCCGTGCAATCGTTCTAGGAGAGGCCCAACCATACGAGTCCTGTCTTTTTTCTTGAATGGACATACTCTGCCGCACAACAGTCCAAGAAACGTTCGTTTCTCTGTCTTTACAATCGTTTGTACCCTTTATTGAAAATCAAATTGAAATTTGACTCACCAGTCCACAATACGTTGCGCAAACGTAAACGCTTAAAGGGCACGGTTGGGGGCAAACCACTAGATGACATCTTCAGTGATGTGGGGTGAAGTCATTCGCACGATGTGTCTTCTAGCCCATAGGTTTGCAGCATGAAGTTTGTTCCCGACGACCTGAATAGAGATCCTGTAACTATGCGTCTGTTTATAAACGATATTAAGCGTAACGTTGGGATCCAGACGTTGAGTGACAACGTATGTCATGTATTTCATGTGTGACATGTAAACGACCTTGACCTGGTCTTCAGCAACATTGTGCGAAAATGCAGTGGACGTTGAAAACCTGGTTTTTGATCCATTCGTTTTAAGTCATTTAACCATAACCGTTTGTGCACAATGTGACTTGTGTTTCTTTTATTTTCATTCTAAAGGACCTAAACATACATTCACTCTTTTAATTTGAAAAATGGTTTAATTCTCGAAAAAGATATATGACTTTATACTTTTGCCCCTTTAACTATTTTGTTGAGTATATATTATCATCTATCTGGTATGACTATATATTGCATCTGAACTAAACTACTCTAGTATTATACTTTTTGTCAACAATATTTTCCATTGTACAGTGGTAAAGACTTTATTCTTTCCCAATAAAACGTTAAGCTAAAACTGTTATTTCCATGTGCATACAGTTTGGGACCAGATCAGACGCCGTATTACCCAAGTTATTTGCCACTCAGATTAAAGTAAATAGTCAGAAGTGTCAACAAGTTGTCATTTTTCTCCCTTTTATGCAATGCGTTTGCAATTTCACTCTCAATGACGTCATAAAGCGCATTTACAAACAGTTTTAATCCTCAGGATTAGACACCGAGTGACGTGGCGTCTGATCAGGATCGAATCTGCCATTTGGTTTGAAATTTCGTCAGTTATACTGCCTTAAAGGTGTTTCAAACCCATAAGCGATTTTTTCAAAGTATTTAACTATTTATCTATCTTTTTTTTTTTGGAAGAGCTATTTATGTTGAATGAAAAAAAATATGGTGGTGTCCTTTGTTTTGAGCTACAGAGTTTTGAAAAAGGTATGTCAAATTTGGACACTTTTTTTTCATTTTTTACCCATTCAGAGTACAAGCTTCAGTAAAATCTTTTTCAAAACAAAACAAACATGGTAATTTGGATGTTCTTTATTTATTTTATGTCTATGGTGGTATTTTCACATATAGAAACCAAATTTAGACAGAGCAGGCATCAGGTTTGAACAATATGGATCCTTGAATTTCAAAAATTTGGTTTTTATAGGGCATGATTTTATTAGATTTTTTATTTTATGAAAAAAAGTAAAAAGGTTTGAAAATGAAATAGTTCTAGTATTAAACTTTTTCTTATATTCTACCAGATGAAAACCCATGCTAAGGCAGTTCAAAATATGAAAAGAAATTGAAAGGTCAGTGTTGAAAACTTTGAGTTGTTAAAGTAAAAAGAGTTATCACCCTTAACAAAATTTACAAAAGAGTACCATATCGATGATATTTAGAGCTTTATAAATTTCACATTTGGTGCCTGATTTCTCTTAAATTAGTTTTTGTATGAAGAAATACTACCAAAGACAAAAAATAAATAACACAAAACCAATTTATCATATTTGTTTTCATATGAAATGTATTTTATTGAAGCGGGCTGTTTGAAAAGGACAAAATAAGAAAGAGTGGATTGTGTAAATTTTACATGGCCGTAGAGACCATACTTTATATACTTTGAAATTTTCCCAACTTCATGAGTTTCATACACCCTTAAATCTAACCGATATTGCAGACGATATTGCAGACCGATATCTAAACGATATTGAAGACACCAGTATAGAAGCAGATGACAATTTGTCGTTGAAGAAGTAAAAACCTCACGATAGACTTGATCATGAAAAGCTTTAACGTGAAAGAAAAAAAATAGTCTCCACTGTATTCTAGCCTTTACTCAGTCCTACCTTTCTTTATGTTACAGACACGCGTAACAATGGCAGATACAACAAAGTACACAGGAACGCTTTTGGTGATGCTTATTATGTGGATAGAAGCCTTCAGTTGTCATGACATTCCATTGCCACCGTGGTTCAAACAGGAAATAACGTGTTTTAACCCTGACGAGAATTCCGATGACACCATTTTTGGAGCAGTATCAAAATGTGAAAATGACCAACAAGTAGAGTCTAAATGCGTGAAAGATTTCAATCTCGTCGATGGTAAAACAACGGACATCTTACCTGTTACTGACATGCGTACAAACATAACGTACATAAGTGTCCACTGCGCGAGGTGTAACGGCGTTAGCCAGTCTGATATCAAATATTGGGTACCAGAAGTATCATGCTTATCAGAAGTGCAATTAGACATACGACAATTTGAAGATACATTAAGCGCTCTTTTCAAAGCATCTCGATGCAGTTTTCACTTTATTTCACCGCAATCTGGCCTGGAGAGTCATAAATGCTTTTTAAACGTAGAAGTATGTAATTTTACCCATGCATGGCATAAACGTAAGCCGGCCCATGGGCTAAGATATTGCTACAGTGAACATGAAGTTTACAGGTCACATGGTGTTTTATTCTATAGTGCACAGTGTGCATCGTGCAATGGGTTTCAGTTTTCTGAGGGCAAGCTTGTAAATGGATTTAATTTAGAGGAGGACATAACTGTAACCGTGTTTGAGGAAAACGAGTTTGGTATTCTAGTAAGGAATATTTTTAGCCCAAGTGCCATATCGTTTTTACTCTCTTTCAACATTGAGGTTAAACTTCCAGGAAAATGCAATCCACATGGGATTTTCAACCACCTGAATGTAAGGCATTTTATATAGTTGTGGGACTCACGAACCACAAGTTTTAGTGATAACCTTTACACATCTATTATATAGACTGCTATTGTTTGCCATTACATGTATATACAAATGATCTGGAATGCCTGCGTAAAGCAATGTTGTCAAAACGATTAATCGCAACTGAGTTTTCATAGCGCTTAGATCTACAATGCTATATTTTAACCGTTTGAACCCTAGTCCCGCATATAGGCGTCATCTTTAAAAAATGTACATGTGAATAGTAAAATTGTCATGTGCAAACAGTGAAGACCCAGATCAGAGGGCTCCGAAAGGAGCCCTATGATCAGGGTCTTCACTGTTTGCCATAATGCCAAATATTGACAAAAACAACCCTTAAAAGTCAGAAATGGACTAGACTAAAATGGAAACTGGAATTATCCAATTAAAGTTTCAGGGAGGAAAGAGTTAAGATGGTCGGCAGGCATGACCGATCTTATGACAAAATTCATTTGTTATAAAAAGATATAGAACTCACTTATATGATATTGAGCAGATATAAACGTCTTTAACCCTTTAGTATATATATTAATAATAAATATCGATAAGAATGTCAAAAAGTTTGGGTCCTGGTCAGACGCCGGGTTACGCGGCGTCTGGTCAGGACCTAGATTGTTTGAAAACGCGCTTTAAGACGTCATTGAGGATGAAAGGGTTAAATAATCTAGTACCAATCTATTATAATAAAATATGTCTCCTTTCTTAATTTTGACAAAAATTGATCAACTATCTATTAGTCACTACCATCTTATTGAATCTGCATTGTCGTGTATATGTTACAGGGATTAAGTGTAATCAGGGATTACGTTTGCTCTCTGAACTTTTTAGGGATTACGCTTAATCACTGGGCGTTTTAGGGAATTGATGAAATGTCCATTTTTTCATCAAGTTAATAAATTTGTACTATCATGACATTTCCATTAGTTTTAAACATCATGCTTTCTTGAAATAGCATGGTCTAATGATCGTTTATACAAAGTTTCTCGCACAAGTGAATAAAAACAAGTGAACGGTGTGCATTTAAGTCAGGACAATTAAAACACAAAGACATATGTCTTGTTAATAAGGTTAAAACATATTTTATAGCGTGGTACTTGCCTTTGATCTTAATGAACTAAACGAATAAGATTCATTACTTTAACCAAAGGTAGATTAATTGCAAAATATTTATAAAAAAAAATCAGCAAAAAGCTTCAAAATTACGCCTTTTCCCTGGGAGATTTAGGGTTTACGTGAAATCCCTGATTACACTTAATACCTGTTACATATAAATAAATATATATATTAACGAAAAGGCTTCGTAATGATATGGATTATGGAAAAGGAATAATTCGTTGACAACTCGGGTAAAATAGTGCGATTACTTGTTCAGCAAACACATCGCATTTACACTACGTCAATTGGGAATCGCTAAATGGTCCGGTTCCCCAACGTGACAGCTCTATTACGCTTTAGGTTGGTAATCCTGTCTAGGACGGAAAAAGCATCAATAGCAACTCTGTTTATTGATTATCTATTGGCTGTTAATTATTATAATTGGCATTTTATATCACATTGCCTATAAGATAGTAATCTTCGTTCTATATTATGCATGTGTATATATATATTGTACTTGAAGCATTCTTTTTTGGGGATGTGGATGGTTCATTCTTGTTGGTACATTTCATTGTTACAGCTAGGCGCGCTGCCGTATCTGACCGAGTATGTGTATGTCTGACTGTGTAGTCGGTTCACTGATTATCTATCTCTCTCTATATATTGTATATAGTATACGCGAAAACATTGAATAACACCCTCATTAAAGTAAACATAATATTTAGCAGTTTTGAATCCTAATGAGATGAGACGCCGATAAACTAGGCGTCTCATAAGGTCATCGACCGTCTCACACTCAGATAATAATTCCTGGAAAAAAGACAGGCATTCTTTGAATTATAACAAATAATTCAATATCACATTTTCTTAAGACACTATATTAACTATCATCGAAGTTTAACCAATTATGCCTTGATATCGGAGTGGATTCATTTAAACTCTTATTGTGTGCGTGCTGGCCATTTATGTTAAGTAAATACAGTGAAACCCCTCATTACCGGACATGTTTGGGGACAATATACATTTCCGATTCTAGGGGTTTCCAGTTTACAGGGGGTTTCACCCATCACATAATAGCTTGTTTCTAGTATGAAATATTAGCTGACCATAGGTTGAGCTATCATCTACTAGAAAATAGAAATTATATCTGATGATTCATATTCATGAATGTATTTTATTCATTCCAATAGCTGACCACTTAAAGCAGGTTGAAATAATGCATTTTATTCAGTGTAGAAATAAATCAAAAGTGTATTTATTGTGAAAAAGATTAAAATGAAGAAAGGTATGAAACAGGACCAACGTTTTTTGTCCGGTTTGAAGAGAATTCCGGTATTCAAAGGTTCCAGTTTTGAGGGGTTCCACTGTATTGGTGATCCTAAGACACTGCAGTATTTGTCAGTACAATATAACATGTCATCTACAATAGCAAACAGTGTAGACATCAATTAGACACAGCTTAATGCGGCGTTTAATAAGGTTTTACACTATTTGCCAATGTCATATTTAGAAGAGACCAGACTTAAATGAATGTATAAAATAGTTGAAATCTCTCAAAAACATCTGTTTATGTTTCAGAAGCGTTGTTTGGATGCAAGCTGCTCGATTCTACGTCGATTACAAAACAATGACTGCACAAAGGTCATTAACTTCATGAGTGCGTTAACTTACAAAGTCGGAATTCGACTGTATCCGGTCTCTTCACTGACACTGCATGATATCATCAAAAATGAAACTATGTTGGAACAAAGTTTTTTCGATTTTGTTTATACTGTTATTCATAACATTGACAAGTATGGTTATCAAATGATAATCGTTCTTGACCAGACATGTGAAGAGTGGACCAACCTTACTTGTATCCAGGGATCGGCTGTTAGTTTTATAGAATGGCGCTTGTTGTTAAATGTTAAGACACAACACGACCCAGAAGAAACACTAGCTGTCTTGATGAATTCGTATGATGGTGAAAAGGTTCGGTTGATGCTCAATGACACAGCTGTACTATTCTCATATATTATACTGGATTTCAAAGGCAACACTATGAACCCTGACATATCGGAGCAGTGTAGTACAGATAATACCACTGGATTGATGGAATTCGGGTTTGAATTAGTTATTTGTAATTATACCGATCTAGTAGCCAATGATGCGATGGAATATCCAACTAAATCAGTCACTTCTTACATGGTCCAAAAAAATCAAATGAAGGTAGGAAATATAGACCTGTTCAAATGGCCCCGGAATATACTTGAATACAGACCGTGTCCTTTTGTCGAAGTGTTTAAGGAGAATTTGAACTGGAAATATGTTGACGACGGACTACGGTTCATAGAAATCAATTTTACCGTTGGATTCACAGACTTTGTGTACGGTGCTTCGACAGATAGTATATTGGTTTGTAAGGACATATATTTCCAGTTGGAAAATTTCAACAGGAACGGCTGTAACAAAGTCAGGGTTTCAAGTTGGTTTGTTCTATATTTATTGTGTTTCCATCATGTTGTTAACCCTTTCCCAAATAGAAGCGCCATTTAGCGTATTGAATTTATTACTCCGCTGAAAAAATAGTTCCAATTTATACACTCATATATATGTATATATGAACTATTTTCTATTTTCTAGCAGATGGTTACTTAAAGCAGGCTGAAAGTAAAGCAGAATGCGCCTTAATGCGCATTCTGCTTTTCTTTCAACCTGCTTTAGGTGCTCATCTGTATTAAAAACTATAAACATTCTATGAGGTAAAGGGTTAAGAACACGATGCCTTAGCCATTTGTAAAAGTTACATGCCAATTCATTGTATACATGTTAGTTATTTGGCGGTTTCTTATCTATTTATAGATATATTCTTAAATGTCGAGCCTAAAAGAAATTAAATCGAAAAGCTATCTGCCATACCTATACGAACTTGAACATATATGCCAAATAATAATTGGTTGTTAAAAAGTCTTAGTGATTCAATTTATGGTAGATAGTAAGCGACAGTGTTAAGAAGGATTAATTAGTTTCTTTCAAAAGCTTAAACAATCAACAAAAGATCGGGAACTTAACGACATTAGATTTTTGCATTCAGCCAATTCGCTTAACTTGGATCTGCCAAAGAGCTTAGCTGAAGCTCATGATTAGGCAAACAATATACAGTGGAGAATCTGTTATTCTTTCCCATTTAAACGCAAACGTACGCAAACGCAAAGCACTAACACGTAGAAAAGAACAACTTTTGAACAATTCTGATAATTCTTGTTTATCTTGGTGGCAAATAGTTTTAGCGTAAACGCGTTTATTGGGAAAGAATAATAGATTCTCCACTGTAGAACGTTAAAACACAAATTTATCTTAATGGAATGACGTCCGCCGTCAAGTGCTCGTAATAAATACAGAGTGTCAAAAATGATGTTGAAATTAAACACTTAAAATTCACAATAAATGCCAGGAAATAAATTACAATAAAAGAAGGAACGCTTGGAAACTTGCATTTACTAAAAATGTAACTAAGAAGACAGCTTTAAAAAGTTAATGTAATTCTTGGTTATTTTGATTCTAAGATATCAATCCAATGTTTGATACCATGTAACGGCAAGTATGTCAAAATACACGCACTTCACTACACAAAGGTCCATTCAGTTTCAACATTATGTTGATCTTAACTGTCTTGACATAGATCTAGCAGTCGCTCTCTGTACGTATATAACACGAAGCTGCAGAGATCTATGGTGTTTTGAATTTCCCGACCGCTTTGTCACGCCCTCCAATCAGTTGCTACTTCTCCGAAAAGAGCAGCAAATCAACTGAGCGCTTGGTACATCCGATAAGCAGCAACAAATGGAAAACGGTGAGTGGTGTTTACCTTTTTTCACTATTAAACCAATTTTAACCCCATAACTAAAAAAACTAAGAATGTCATGCTTCGGGGAATTCTTTTTACTATTCATCGAACATGGTATTTCCACATAAAACTGTTTTTGTAAGCTAGAGAGCTTTTGTCCCGTTGGACAGTGATCCGAAAAACAAGGGTTCCGGCATGTTTTGCCTTCTAAGCAACCAAATAGTAGCTAATGTGCCATTATTCGTACTACCGACGCCCCACCACACCCAGTTCATCTCAAATACCAATTTTCAATAATATTGAACAACAAACGGGTGATTAATTACCAATTTTCATTCCGAGAAGTAGCCACCGTCCAGGAGTAGTAGCGAACGGCCGGAGAAGTAGCTAGTGCCATAAAAGTTTAAATTGTCAGGGTGTTTCAAACTAAACTAACATTAACATTTTGAGTTTTCTTATTTAAATGTTGATGTTTTCAACAAAACACAACTCTGTTTGGCATTAGACTCTAAATCAGCGCTACAATCTCAAAGGGGGATGGCGTTAAATAGAAGTCAAAACTTGGGATTTTTTTGCTTATAATACCTATTCCCTTTCATACTTAAGCGCATTTAAGGCAAAAATCTCTACAATTCTAACATAAAATACAATTATTCTATCATATAAACCAGCTTTAAGTTAAATTAATTACAATGCCTGGTCATTGTTATCCAAAATTAGTTTTGAATGTGTGAAAAAAAATTGTGGTATATTAGAGAGCATTTATTAGAGAGAGTTATCGGTACTTTTGAATCAGTGAAATACTGGGTGACTGAAAGTGTATATCTATTATTTGGATAAGTCTCCAAGCTGATCCTGCAAACTAGAAGTATACTACCATCGCCTATTTGCTGAGGTACATTGCGTTGCTAGGTAACTGGTCATGGTCAGAGTTTTCATGGAAACTTGGCTGCCGCGGATGCCAATATCCGTAGATCTATGTATTTCTGGATAACACGTTACAGCCAACCGCTCTTTCGGTTATCGATAATCTAATATATTACCAGCAGCGGCTTTATTAGGGGGATGTGTACGCTCATCCACCAAATTGTTTACCCAACCAGAAGAATTTCATAGTGGTATCGTTGTATCGTACACAACGGGTATCTTCTGTATCAAACCCTTTTACCACGTCCAGAAAAATCATGAACGCTACATTGTTCAACGGAAATTTTTCATCCGCCACAAGTTTCAGAAACGTAATAAAAACTCCTTCAAGTCCCTTTGTTCCTAACACTAATAATAATTACTATATTTTGTTGGGTTATATCTATTGTAACATTAAACTGAAATGAGTAAAGATATCAGAGTATTTGTTTTCATAAGTCGTGTGTTTATTACAAGTTGAATATAAACTATATTTTATTACCAAGAATAATAACGTTATTTGAAATTTTATATCTTTGTATAGTCACTTAAACCGTAAGGTATATAGTATAACAAAATAATTATAATGATAAATTAATCCTTTTGTTTACAGTGCTTCAATCGATATCGTTTTAGTGCCAGTTTATTTTGCATTTTATACTTACTTTTACAACGCCATTAATAAACAATAAACAAAGTATGAAAAGAAATAATAAAGATGAAACTTAGTAACAGTCAATTCATATAATGGTATACAGTCTTCCCTCTCTACAACGACAACCAATGGGAGACACAAATTGTAAGTGTTGTTCAGAGGGAGTCGTTACAGGGAGGGAACTTGGCTTACATTTGCAAACAGCTTGAATCCAGATCAGACGCCGCGTCACGCTGCGTCTGATCTGGATTCAAGCTGTTTGTCACTCGTCATTATGTTTATTTCTGTCAAAATGTCCTTTATGCAAGAAAAACAGGAGACAACAATTTTAAGTAGACGATATTGCATCAGTGCAAGCATTTGGAATAATATACTTTGGAACAGCGGCAATTGTCGTTGTAAGGAGGGAGTCGTTGTTCGGAGGGCCGTTGTAGGGAGGGGACACAGTTCATTGAAAGACAACGCAGTAAGAAGTAATGGTGATACTTACGTTAAGACTAATGCTTGCCAAATAGTTCGGTATCATTTTGTCCAGTATGAAGATGCCAAACATCGAAAAGGGACTATATTAAATGTCAGAGGCTCCCGACCGACAACGAATTATTATTTGCTCACACTGTCAACCTTATAACGCGGCGTCTGATTAGGAACTGAACCCGTTTTACAACCGCCTTTACGTTTCTTTTTACGTTTCTTTCTTCTTATAACAAATCTAAAAAAACTTACTATTAAAAATTGTGCAGACAACAAATTCAAAGCAGACTATATAAAGGCATGATAAGGGTAAAGCAGTTATACTCTATACCTTTGCTAATTTGTTATTATGAGGGGTTGTTTTGTAAAAAATAAATCTCAGTTGATTTTGAAAGATGTCATGAATAAAAAATAATAGGGTGCCATTTTTTCCAAAACAGCCGCGATTATCAACCTTTTCGCCAGTACACGTCATAAAATTACAAAAGAAGTATATAAATATGGGTTTTCCGACACAAGGAAACCGATGGAATCATCACATTAAAGATACAACTGTAATTTAAATGTCTTATCACAAGATGGTGTCCAAAATTACTACCGTTGATACTAGATTCTACATACTTCGACACAGTTGTCCGTACGACGTGTAGCGGGCTGAGTTCTAGGGGAAACTCTGCGAGTTTAGAAACCAGTTTTAAGCACAGGCACTCGATGACAGTATCGATATAAATTCCCGTGTCCCTTCTCATATATAAATAATACCAGGTTTCCCCCTCGCCATTTTTTTAAACTACGGAAGTGCCGATATTTTACACTGACCCGGCTAGCGCGCGGTAATGTACAGTAATTTCAGGAACCAGTCCCAAAACACTGTTTTTCGCGGGATATGTCACGGTACCCAGCTGTCATATGTAAACAAAACAAAATGTTTAATCAGCATCAAGGTCAGTGCTTTGACAGTATCCACCATCCATCTCTATGGAAAATTCTAACGTCATACGGGTTCCCGAACAAAGTTGTCAACATCTTCCAAGACATGTATGCCAGTAACCAGTGCTGTGTCCGTCATGATGGACAACAAAGCGAGTGGTTTTACGTGCGAACCGGTGTGAGACAGGGCTACGTCATATCCCCTATTTTATTTCTTGTTGTCATTGACTGGGTGATGAGGAAGGCGACCCATGAACGGCCAAGAGGAGTAGTTTGGGGTCTTACAACCCGAATAGAGGACTGTGACTTTGCAGATGATATTGCGCTGCTGTCACACACGCACAATGACATCCAGGAGAAGACAGACAGGATCAATGAAGTAGCAAAGGGCGTGGGACTGAAAATCCATCCTGGGAAGACAAAAGTCATGAAGTCAAGAATAAGAAGAACCAGAAGATACACATTGGGGACACAGAGCTAGAGGAAGTACAAGACTTCAAGTACCTAGGCAGTTACATCTCGGCAGACAGCAACATCGAGAAGGAGATCTCCACCAGCATTGGTCTTGCTGCTCAGGCATTCAACAGACTCAAGAACATTTGGAAGTCCACAGCCCTGCAAACCAAGACAAAACTGAGGATCTACAACTCCAATGTTCGCTCAGTGCTTCTCTACGCATCGGAGACATGGAGAATGAACAAGAAGATAGAAAGCCGACTAAGGGGGTTTGAGGGACGTTGCTTGCGCCGGATCCTGAAAATTCGATGGGAGCAGCGCATCACAAACAAGTGAGAGAGCGCACAGGATTCAACAATATTGTACAAGAGGTCAAACAGAGACGCTGGAGATGGCTGTGTCATGTGTTGCGGATGAACAGGCGCAGACATCCACATACTGCTTTGAGATGGACACCATAGGGAAAGAGGAAGAGGGGAAGGCCATTGGGTACGTGGAGGAGGACAGTAGAAGAAGAGATGGCTACAGCAGGCAAGACATGGAATGAAATAAGTTGGCTCGCTCAATACAGAGGTGGCTGGAGACGATTCGTTGGTGCCTTATGCTCCACTGGGAGTGAGGAGGATTAAGTAAGTAAGTAAGATCAGTGCTTTAATATAGTAAAAAGGGCACAGTGTGTGTATTCTCGGAAAGTGTGGTACTGGCAAGTCATTTACCATAAGGAAAATTGAAACGATGAAAAAACAATAGTTTAACCTGCTACTCAGGTGTTGCCTGCCTGCAATTTCAAGAGCTTAAGCCAATGACTCTTCATAAATTTGCTGGTCTAGAGGATGGGAGACATACGAAAGAACGTATTGCACATCTATTGAAAACAGATGGCGATTTTGAATCAACACTTGCAAGGATAAGAAATACAACTAATAATTGATGCAATCTCTATGGTGAGCAAGAAAGTGTTTAATAGTGTTGAGTATATTTGCAGGGCAGTTAGAGACCCAAGTAAAGTGTTCGGAGGCATGCAAGTTGTACTTAGTGGGGATTTCTTCCAATTACCTCCAGTGAAAGATGAACTCTATGGAGATGATGGCAATTACTGTTTTAATTTCTTTTTTTTCGGATTTTTTCATACACATTATAGTGTTAAATGAAACATTTCGCCAAACTGATAAAAGCAGATAATGAAGTAGAATTTGGTAATCCTAGCCAGGAAACCAATGACTATATTATATCATTGGCCAGGCCTTAGACAGATATTGACGAGCCCAAGTTGGTAAAACTACATTCAAGAAACTTTGATGCGGACCTTCGCAATTATGAAAGGTTGATGACAATTGACAATCAATCGTTCATGTTTGAGGCAATAGACAAAGGAGATATATATTACCTTAAAGGCACAATCCCGCTCAAATTGGTGTTTAAAACGCGCAATTTCTTATATGTGTGCATTTTCTATGTATTAAAACTAAGTGAAATCGAGTGTAAGAAGCCTGACATATGCACCCACTTCGTAAAGAATCCTACCTAAATGTGTCGAATTCTTATCGTGGTGGTTTACATTATAAGCGGGGTTGTTTACAAATAAGATTACGGGCTGGTTCCGAGAACTCTCGATCGATCGCATAAAGGTCACGTGATTGATTCGGCCGCGACAATGTTTATACATTGCATCAGTTTAACGGCCAAACTTAAAGGAGTTGTCTCTCTTTGGTTGTAAAGCACTCGACTTGTTGTATAGAATTATGCAAATGAGCTTTACCGAGTATGTCCGTAAATTTTCGTCGCTATTCAAAAATAAACAAACTTGATTACTTGTTTCCACAAATTTCACTGTTCGTTAGCAATATTGCTTCAAATATCACCACGTATTACTTCTTTTTATATGGAACGCTTACGATAGTGACATAAATTTCATGTAAGAAAAATGTTTGATTCTGTTTATGTGGGAGTAATATAGTGGCTTTAACAAAATGGTTGTAGAGAAACGTTTTAGGGTGAAGATACAAGCCAAAGTAATGTTTTTACGCAACTTTGATGAAAATCTTGTGAATGGATCTATAGGTACATGTAAAGTTATTGCTATTTCAACTGACTACATATCTGTGGACGTCATTGGATCTATATTAAAGATTGGACATTACACATTTTCTTAGCTTGATAAGGATCGCAATCGCAACAAGATATCAATTTTCAATAAAGCTGGCATACTCACTAACCATTCACAAATCACAAGGGATGAGCTTGCCACTGGTAGAGGTTGACTGTAAAAAAAACTACAAAATTCGGACAGGTAGGGGTAGCATTTGGAAGAGCAGTGAGTTCTAGTGGTCTTAGGGTTATCAACTACTCCCCAAATCTAGTAAGAAAACATCCAACATGCGTGTACCGTTTCTATGACATTATTGCAGTTAGACTCAAATGACTGTTGAAGACATTATCATGACATTGCTTCTGAAGATTAGGACAGTGAAAGTGAGGTTTCAGAGACAGATGATGAGGATGATTCCATCACTGATCTAGAACATGTTGCCAGTGTTATAAGTACTGACCATAGCTATTCATCAGGGGGCATCAGTCATGCTGATATCATTAATTAATAAGTAATGTCATGTTTTTACAATTAGTGAACAGAATACACACTAATCAGACTGCATGTACATAAATAAAATGGGGATAGATAGTATTTGAGCAAAGTAGTTTACTAACGTGGGATTATATTTTTAGGAGTAAATACATGCACGCACCAGAGGCAAGCTACTTTAGAAGCAACATACATAGTATGTATGCCAGGGAGCAGACAGAATAAATACAAGAATTGGCTAAAATAACCATTTATTTCATGAACCTTCATAGTTTCATTTAAATTTATGATATACTACGGATATTCATTTCCCAAATTATCATAATTATGTATAATTACATTTTTCAACTATGATATGGTTGTCTGTCAGAAAGTTAAAAAATAAGTTTTTCAACATTCAACGAGCAAACATGCCTGTTAAAACCATTTTGCCTGTATAATTCAGTCTGCTCTTGACAAGAATGTTCTAATTATCTAGATCTAGAGTGTCTTCTGACCCACACACCAAAGACATATATGTAATGTATATACATGCACAAGGCTATATGAAATTGTTTACCTCTACTTTCTAGGTCTGAAATTGACAAAATTACACTATATATTCTAAGCCATACATGTAATGATACCTTTGGTTACTGTAAAAATGGCACCTGAAAATTTGCAGCAAGAATAAAAAATCTGTAGGTTTAATAAGTCAATGTACATGGAAAGCAGCGTCCATGTATACCATAGTTAACATAAATCATTGATGGAAACTATATAATTGCCTATACCAATAGAGGTGTACTATGCAACATTGGAGTAGAGCTGCAAAATATGCTGCTTAAATTTACACCTTAGCATAAGCCACCAGCAATCAAAGGCATATTTAACCTGTAAGTGAAAAGGTTAAAATATGTCCAACTTCATGTCATTTTTATGTTTCATTATGCAATTAATTCGCACTGTATTTGCTATTTTCAAATATTCCTTTTTTCAAACACGTTTTCGGACCTGACCTCATATGATTATGAAGCAGATCCATATAATATAACCGAGCTGTACATTCATTCCATACCTATGGTGGAAATCCATTTTTGGTCAGAATCCGTGCATACTCAATTCTTTTTTTTGGTTTCAACTGTTTATTTATTATTTATAGATATATTGACTCATCGAACCTGTAATTCAATGTGGGTGACAGACTAAACGTGCCACTGCCAAAGTGTCCCACTGACTTAGTGTACCATTTCTAGATGAAGCGTGCCACCCATGAACTTATATAGGGTAGTTATGTTGGGTGGTCAACAATGATGTGTTAATAACACTTAAAAGTTAATTGCTAGCTAGTGTGGTTTTCTCAGGCATCCAAACTGTGACCAAGTTTGGATCCTTATGACATTTAACACATATAGGTGTGAAATAGAACGAATGCTAAACTACTTTTTACTTTACATTTCATGTGCTTTACTAAAGATATTAAATCTATAGTGTTGGATGTGTTTTATTTAAAGGAGAAAATGGAATACGTGTGATTAAATGGAACATTTAATTTCCAAGTTTGTACATTTAACTTCATGTTTTTAACATCTAAGGTTCAATATTTTTCACATTATTTCACCTCTTTAATACTTTATTATGAAAAATATAATGTGATAACATAATACATGGTACAGTATTAAATATTCCTCTGTATCATTAATATGTGGCACGCTTAGTCCATGGCACGCTACGTGGCATGCTAGACTTAGTTTATAACTCATTGTTGCTCTATAGAGCATGTGGGAAACTTGATCAATAAATGTATAATTTCCATGTAATTATCAATATTCAAATTATTTTATGTATGGCAACATGACATATATATTCAAATAATATGTTTCCAAGTTAGTATGGCTCGCCATTGTTGGTTATCAAAAACAAAATTCCGCTGTCAATCTGTCAACTCATCTGTCAACAAACACCGATTGAATTCGGCGCTATTGAACGGAGAATAGCAATACGCTGGTTCCCGAAATGACCATACAATAGCGCGCTAGCCAGGTCAGTGTAAAATATCTAGTACATGTACTTCCGTAGTTTAGAGAGGGACACGTTGTATTATTTATATATGAGAAGGGACACGGGAATTTGTATCGATCCTGTCATCGAGTGCCTGTGTTTTAAGGTTCATGTAAAGTTCCTGTATGAGAAAAAAAGTTGTAATACTCAATAACTATACCACATTGGCTACAACTATTTTTACACAGTATTGAAAAGGAGCATGCCTAAATTTCCATATATATGGGTGAACATGTGTTGTCAGAAGCTCAAAATGTAAAGAATATCGAGTGAAAAGACCTCTTCAGTAAAAAATATCAAATCACTAAATGGCACGCATTTTCGGAAAACTGATAGAATGCATACAAAGAAACCCCTCAGTACTTGGTAGTCCTACACAGACTATCTGAGAAAACTTAGGAATAAGTCTGTAATTTTCTATCAAAAATATACAATATTTGACACAAGGCAGCCATTTGCATCGTCAAGGTGTTTCAACAAATCTACAAAACCGATTGGCGATTGTTATATACGTGTGGACAGATAAAATAACAAGCAGTATGATTGATGGAATGTCACTCACCAGAATTACTGCAGTTAGACAATATATCCATTAAATTATAGCACTATCATCGCATAGTTTTCATATTCCAAGAAGGTTTGACCTTTGCAATTACTCCGCATTTTCGCTTTTTGTAAACACCCACATTTTCAACTTTAGTATCCGTATATTCCTGTTATTTGATATATCACCAACAGAATAAATGGATTGCACTCCACTTTCGATCATAAATTCCTCCAAAATGTCACGATTTTTCACCGGATTATTTCTTGCGATGCGAACTAATTTCCGGCCATCTACGGATAGCCTTTGTCCGAGAGCAAGGGGAGGTGTTTGGAGAGTTTTTGTGATTAAAACTTAGTTGTTTCACCCTTTCAAGCATTCCACATGTTTCCGATGTTGGTTGATATTCCATTTTGCATTCCGATCTTTATTATAAAAGCTTAGATTGTTGTGAAAGCACCCTTGCTGATTTTGGTAACATACACGATTACCCGTATGTCGTCCAAATCTGACATTCGGTACTATGGAACCCTAGTTGAGCCAAGAGCAGACAATTTCGTTGGACAGAGACACGTATTTCGTGTTTGTCATTACAATTCTTTCACGTATATTCTGCTTCTGCATTTCACACATACACACACATTAAAATATTGTAATGGTTCATGAGTATTTTCAACTACCACCTTGGTAGCCTTATTTCAGTAGTTGTAAGTGTTTAGGAAAAAAAAGATTAGGGCACACATATTTAAATATTTAGTCAGAAACAGTCATATATCGGTTTATTTGATGCTCAATGTAGTTTTTGTTCTAAGAGATCCTGCGTTTTACAGTAAATTTAATTTCATGGAGGATAAGTAATACTACACTGAGGGAGATGAAAGTTGGGACAATATATTGTGCATTTATATTTTGTTAAATTTTTGACAGCATAGTAAATTTACGTTTATTCGGAAAGTATCAGTATTTGGTATCAGAGGGTCGGTTTTGTCATGGATACGTGGCCTTTTTACTGGCCTTAGGCAATATATATCAATGTAAGGAGAGTCTTCTTCATGGAAAGACGTTTGAAGTTGGGTACCTCAGGGAAGTGTCCTGGGACCCATATTATTCATTTGTTTATAAAAGACCTCCCTGGAGTTGTGAGTAGTATTGTGAAATTTTTCGCTGGTGGAACCAAACTTTACAACAAAACCCGTAACAGTGATATTATCCCACAAGACGTAGATGCCTTACACATGGTCAAATTTGTTGCAGTTGTGTATTAATGCAAAAAGGACTATGCACTATGGAAGAGACAACCAAGATAATAAGTACACTTTGTACATTGAAGACACTGAGTCTGCTAGTGAAAATGGGGATTGAGGGAACTTCTTTTATAGGACTTAAAAGTTAGTAGTCATATAGCTGAAAAAGATAACAAATCCAACGGTGTATAACCCTTAATAATCAGAATTTTATGAGCACATTGCGAAAATCTCTTTCATACTTTTATACAAAACACTCGTCAGGTAAATATGAAAACATGTATTATGGTGCGCAAATTTGGAACCAGACATCCTTGTATTATTATTCATCAATTATATGTCAGCTAGACATACATTACCAGTAACTTTTACATTTCATTGACCCCTGTTCTATATATGATTAGCAAACCAGTTAAGTAAGTACACTGCCCTAAAATGAAAAGTTTACATAGAATTCAAAAAAATGTATTTTGTTGATAAATTTATATGCCGGATTAATTGTTTTTGTAATCGAAGAAGCTTTAAAGGCATATTCATGTGTCTGTTTAATTCATTGGATGAACATTAGATTTTGCATATTTTTGAATGAATAATTCAGCTGAGAGGGGTCGAAAATTAGAATGACCACACAGCATCTGGAAACAAAAATTACTGACTGCGCACTTAAAGTTATGTTATAAATTTCAACAGTAACCACTGTGATCTCCATTTTACAAATGCATTGCAGAATATGTCCCCTCATTGAATTCACGTAACGATTCGAATACGTTGCCATTCTAACAAAAGTGCACATTGGAGGTCATTATGGTAAAAATTTGACGATTCGACCAGACTCTATTTCCCAATTCATCCGTTATGTGTTCCATGGGGCTCATGCCATAGGATGAAGCAGGCCAATGCAATACGTTTATCTTTTTTTCAGCCAGGAATTTTGTGGTGATACGCGCCGTGTGAAGCTTTGCAATGTCAAGCTGGAAAATGCCAGGCCCATTATCTTGCTTGAATTGTATCACTGTGCTATTTAAAACATTGATGTAACGCTGAGTATTGGCATTTCCTGGAATAATAGCTAAGTCAATTTTTAGAGTTCCAATTTTCCCAACCCAGGCCATAGTATTGTCATCACCAAATATGTCTCTCGAATCCAACCATCTGCAAGTCGTTCATTTCTATAACTTCTCTTATATATGATAGAAATAGCACTTAGACCAACAAAAAAATTTTTTTTTGAGCCGGACACCTATGTCTTGTACCTGCAAATGATGTCGTTGATAAGTTTCATTCATCACTGACTTAATGAGCAGGTTGTATATCACATCCGCATTCGCTGCTTCAAATGGCTTTCCATGTTTTAAAAAATACTGCATTTTGGTGATACGAGAGAGCCTTCCTCCTGTGAGTTCATGGTGTTTATTTCTATTTTCAATATTGCCAGTGCAGCATGTTTGGTCAAATTCGGGTTGTATATTTGACAATATTACAGACCAACATTTTTCATACCGTCACCGATTTTGTTCAATAAAAAGCATTTTTTATCCAAAACTAAATATATAGAAGCACTATTAATATATTATAAACCAATAAATTGAAATATATCCTTTTAAATACGTTTCCAGTACATAAAACCTTTTTTCTAGCCTGTTTTCGTAAGATCAGCCTGTTTTCGCGAAAACAGCTGTTTTCGGTTTTTCGGGTAACCGCCTATTGCAAACAGTTTGGAGCCAGATGGTAACCCGGCGTCTGATCAGGCTCCAACTGTTTGCGATTCGGATTAAAAAGAATAGTTATAGTTATTAAAATGATGTTATTTTCTCGTTTTTACTGCGTTGCGTTTGCGTTTAAACGGGAAAGAATAACCTTTTCTCCACGGTATTTGTGATAACCAAGCATAATTGGGTTAGCGGCTCATGGCAATGTCTTGACCATCTCATGACTGTCTAGTGAGACATTAACTCTTGGAACCCTAGTCACGCATATATGCGTCATTTGCAAACAGCGTACATGTGAGAAGTACACTTGTCTTATGCAAACAGTGTAGACCCTAATCAGATGGCTCCTTATGTCATTTTGACATATATTGTAAAAATCAATCCTAAAAAGTAAAAAAGGGACTAGACTAAACTTGAAAATTAGAATTGTACATTTTAGGTTTCTGGGAGGAAAGGGTTAACCTCGAAAATGAATCGCGGAGGAAGATATCTCACCTGAAGAAGCGGCCGAAAACGAGACAACAACGTTTATGAAAATAATTATAAAGCCGAACAGTAAAGATTTGGGCTTAATATGAATCTTTGAGAACTTCGCTGTTTTCCTCGCTGCCCATGGGACATTAAGTGTGTTTATATGGAGTAATGGGTTAAACATACTTGTATATACCCATTTGTGCCTACGATCCCATCATTTTCATTTTGTTTTATTTTGAAATTCCTATCAGCAAATAGTGTAGACTCTGATCAGAGTCTACACTGTTTGCCTATGTCCCATATATGGGATCGTGGGCACAAATGGGTTAAGGTTCTTGTAAAGTGTTTTTTGGTGCATTTTTGAAAGGTGATTTTTTGGTCATTTATGGAGCAATATTGCATAATTTCATATCAAAATGTTCGTATTGAAATGAACAAGCTTATGAGATAGGTTACAATTTGAAAGGAAAACTGTGTATCTTGATTTTGAACAATATGTTTGGATTTGCACCAAAATGTGCAGCAAATTTTCTGTACTGAAATTCAACAAATCCTTCCTCTATATTGAAGAATATGCTTTACATGAGGTAGTAGGACCAAAATCCTGACGAAATCCACTCAAATAACAACAGAAGAAGTCATGGAATATTTGACAATTTTCAAGGACAACACTATTTTGCAATGGGGGACTACTTATTTTTTCCAAAGTATGGTGGGCAACACGAGCCTCTGTTAAACATTATTACATGTATAAATATGCAGGCTGTATTATTTTTTCATCCTTTTTTAACTGAATTATACCTTGAGAATACATTGAGAATCGTTGATGGGCTGTCGCGGGAGGATCTGCTTCTTTATAACCCCATCCTCTTCCTAGAATTCTTCTATAACTGTGTTTTAACGCATGTTGCAAGGTACATACATGATTATAATGACTTCATTGCGTATAACGATTACACAATTGCTATTCAAATCCCAGGTCTCTTTATGCGTCTAAGCTTGCCAACGTGTTCCTTACTTTGCACGTGCGCAGATACAGGTGTTTCACTGTAAACAGCGCTACATTCATTACCGCGAATGCAAGAGAATCTCGCCACGGTCCGCTCGCCTCAATGCGCAAAAAGGAGGAGTGACCGTGGAGAACGATATGTTTGAGAGAGAAATAATGGGTAGTGGCAGCGCTATGGTTTGGTTTGGGAAAATTAGAACTCTGGAAATTGACTTGGTTATTATTCAATAAAATGTCAATGCTCAGTGTTACATCAATGTTTTAAATAGCAAAGTGATTCGATTCATGCAAAAGAAAGGAAGGGCCTGGCATTTTCAGCTTGACAATACATGTATAAAGCATCACACGGCGCGTATCACCACACAATTTCTTGCTAAAATACATTAACGTTCTGCCTTGGCCTGTTTTATCCTCGGACATGAGCCCCATAGAACACATATCGGATGTATTTGATAACAAGGTCGGGTCAAATCATCAAATTTATACCATAATGACCTCCAAGTGCATTTTGGTTGGAATGCCAACGTATTTGAAACGTTACGTAAAATCAATGAGGGGACGTATTCTGCAATGTATCCGTAAAATGGAGGGAACAGTGGTTACTAGTGCTTTTTTAAACATCATTTTAAATGCGCATCAAGTAAATGTTTGTTTCAAGATGCTGTGTGGTCATTCTAATTATTAAGAATATTCCATTTCGACCCTTCTCAACTGAATTATTTATTAAACAGTACGCAATATTTGATTCTAATCCAATGAAGTTCACAAACACATGACTATGACATTGAAGCTTCGATTACAAAAATAATTCATCCGGCATATAAATGTATCAACAAAGTTTATTATTTTTAATTCTATATAAACTGAAGTGAGATCCGGTTGTTTATAATTCTCTGTGAAAACTGAAAAGTGTTGTAAACTTAATGATGTTTTTTTAATTCGAAAAATATTTTTAATGTAAAATCTTTCTATATGTATATCTTCCATTTCTTAAAATAATTTTCAACATTGTATCATATCACCACGGCTTCGTCGATGACCAAGCTATTTTTGAAAACCAATCTTTCGGCACATGTAAGTTTGACAATCCAGGAGACGCTTATTAGTAGGCTTACATAATTTTAAACACTTCTTTTAAGAATATATACCATAATACATGATAATAGTGTTTCCATATTGACCTGACGAGTGCTTTGTACAAAAATATGAAATAGCTTTTCGAAATGTAATCATACATTCTGATTATTAAGGATAATACACTGTTGGATTTGTTATCTTTTTCAGCTATATGACTACTAACTTTTTAATCCTAATATTACCCCTAAATCCCGCTTTTCACTAGCAGATTCAATGTCCGCAAAGTTCAAAGTATACTGGTAATATTGGTTGTCTCTTCCAAAGTGTATGGTTCTGTAATGTTTCACATTAAAACGCAACAGCCACTTTGACTATGTGTAAGGCATCTAAGTCATGCTAGATAATATCAATTCTAATGTCTTTGTTGTATAGTTTGGTACCATAAGCGAATAATTTCACAATACTACGTATAACTTCAGGGGTAGGGATCATCTATTATAAACACATGAATAATATGGGTCCCAGGACACTTCCCTGGGGTACCCCACTTAAAATGTCTTCCCACGAAAAAGACCAGGGTCCTTTCACAGATACATATTGCCTACGTCCAGTAAAAAAGTCACGTTTCCATGACAAAACTGGCCCTCTGATACCAAATACTGATACTTTGCGAGAAAACGTTAATGTACTATGCTCTCAAAAGCTTTGACAAAATCTAAATATACAATATATTTTCCCAAATTCTATCACCCTCAATGTAATATGACTAATCATCTATGTATTCAATTAACTGTAAAACGCAGGATCCCCTAGAACGAAAAACCAAATTGAGCATCATATAAACTAATATATGATTGTTTCTGACTAAATTTTCAAATATCTGTGCCCTTATGATTGGTTTTAAATTCTTACAACTACTGAAGTAAGGCTATCAGGGTGGTAGTTGCATAATTAAACTCATGAACTATTACAGTATTTTAATGTGTGTGTATGTGTGAAATGCAGAAGCAGAATATACGTGAAAAAAGTAGTAAGGACAAAAAAGAATTGTGTGTCTCTGCCCAACGAAATCGTCGGTTGTGTCCCTACTAGGACACCATAGAAAGCCTTGTCCAACTCGTGCAATAGTATATACAGTGGAGAATCTGTTATTCTTTCCCGTTTAAAAGCAAACGTACGCAAACGCAAAGCACTAAAACGTAGAAAATAACAACTTTTGGACAATTCTGATATTTCATGTTAATCGTGGTGGCAAACAGTTTTGAGCCTGATCAGACGCCGGGTTACCCGGCGTCTGATCTGGCTCCAAACTGTTTGCACTGCAAATAATAGTTTTAGCGTAAACGCATTTATTGGGAAATAATAACACATTCTCCACTGTACATGAGCATGTACCCTGTACCTGCCAAAGGCTTGAATAGTTTCACAACAATGTAAGCTTTATATGATAGAGATCGCAATGCAAAGTGAAATATTAATCAACATTACAATAGTCGGAAAGATGTGGAATACTTGAATGGGTGTAAAAAGGTGATTTAAAGGGACAAACTCTTGATTTTCCTGAAACAAAGGTCAGCTGTACAGGGACGAAATTAGTTTCCGACAAGTAGTCCGCTGAAGAATCGTGACACCCGGAGAAATTTATGATCGAAAGTAATGCGCAATGCACTTATTTTATTGTTTATGTATCAAACAACAATAGTGTACTGAAATAAAAGTTGAAAATATGGATATTAAAAAATGAGAAAATGCGGATTAATCGGAAATGTCGACAAATGACATATTTCGGTGACCTTGATATAATTGAACGGATATATTGTCTAACTGCAGTGATTCGGGTGAGTGACATTCCATCAATAATATTGCTTGTTCTTTTCTCTGTCCGCACGTATATAACAATTGTCAATCGGTTTTGTAGATTTGGAGTAAATGGACCTTTGTTAGCAAACTTCTACAAATTTGTAAAATACAAATGGCTGCCCTTGAATCAAGCATGGGGTATTCTAAGGGCCAATTACAAGGGTTTTTTCTGACTTTTGTAAGACATTCTGTGTAGGAGTACCCAGTATGTAATGGGTTCTTTGTATGTATTCTACCAGATTTCCGAAAATACGTGTCATTAAGTGATTTGATATATTCTGCTGAAGAGGCTATTTTCACTCCAAGTTCGCTACTTTTGGATCTTCTGACATCACAAGTATACTTATATTATTGAAAATTTAGGCATGCTCCTTTTCATTGACTAATTATTTATGCTGTGTGAAAATATTTTTAGCCAATGTGGTATAGTTATTGAGTATTGCAACTTTTCAAATTTGGGTATTTTTTCTCGTACAGGGACATTACATGAACCTTAAGATTAGAAGACTGAATTATTTGCTGGGGGTAACATATGTATAAGAGAAGCTTGGGTAACTTTGCTAGGACTTTATGAATAGATGTGTATGAATTATCCCCCTTCGTCTGCAAAGATTTACCTGTTCACTGCCTTACCCCTAATCAGTTTGAATCCTGATCAAACGCCGCTGAAAAGTATTGGGACATAAGCTAAAAGCAGACGAAAACTTTTAAAAAATTGATGGCGTCATGGCAATGAAGGTACAGTGGAGAATCTGTTATTCTTTCCCGTTTAAACGCAAACGTACGCAAACGCAAAACACTAAAACGTAGAAAAGAACAACTTTTGGGCAATTCTGATAATTCTTGTTTATCTTGGTGGCAAACAGTTTGGAGCCTGATCAGACGCCGGGTTACCCGGCGTCTGATCTGGCTCCAAACTGTTTGCACTGCAAATAATAGTTTTAGCGTAAACGCATGTATTGGGAAAGAATAACAGATTCTCCACTGTATTAATTTTGCCGTTAGAAACACTCCTGGTTTTTTTTGACAATATTGTTTCGACTATCAAAAGTTAAAACATCGCCCAGCCTACTTACAATGGTGAAGTTCTTATGCCGTAGTAAAATAAAATCCAAACTGTTCAAATGAAAATATGTACGAAGTTTACAGAGTCCCACCATTACGTAAGCATTTATTATTAAACTACTGTAAAAATCCAGTTTTACGACCAAAGGAAAGCTGATTTGGATAGCTTTAAAGAGAGGCGACATCTTAAAGTAAAATAAAAGTAAAACGGAAATCTCTTAAAGGAGGTGTCTGCGTTTTCTTTCATTTTTATTTTAACCACCTGTAATAAATACCGACACGAATCCCTTTTAGTGGTCGCCATAGAATATATTCACTAAAGTCTGCTAGACTATGAAAAAATATTTCTTGTAATACATATTCATGACTGTATAAATTGGAACTTTTTTATATAGTGGAGGAATAAACTGACTGCGTTAAAATGCATATTAATGAAGTAAAGGATTAACCTTAATCCCGAAAGACACGTGACTGATGTGTGCGTGAAAGGAGTATTTTTACCAATTTACGCCCAGTGGATTCTTCCATGTTTATATATTGGATTAGTCCATTTTTATCAAAGGGATGCCTGTTCAAAATTTTCATTTTAATTATGTGGGAGCGTGGGCACAAATGGGTTAAAGCAGAAGTAGTTCATCCTGCATTACGCTGCCACGTGTATGAATATATTCCTTTTTATTCTGGATGTGCTGAATCGTCGTCTACTTGAAATATACCGTCTGCGACAAAAACCCAACAAGTTTATGTGCGCTTTAAACTGGAGAAAATTTGAGTATGGGACCAAACAGTTTTGAATCAGATCAGACGCCGCGACACGCAGCGTCTGAACTGGATCCAACCTGTTTGCGAATGCTAGTCAAATCGCACATAGGATGATGGCGAAGAATGAAGGTATTATTACGACGAAATCACTCTACATCATGCATTATTTTATATTATATGTATTACATGTAAGGGCCGGAGGTCTGACTATATGAATTATGCGGCGTCTGATCAGAGTATACACTGTTTGCTGACAAAAATTTCAATATAAACAAATGAAAATGAACATTTTGACCAGGCATCCAAATAAATTTTAAAAATTGACAAATCCAATATATAAACATGGAAAAATTAACTGGACCCAAATGGGTTAAATTAGAATTTCTAAAACTCTTTGTCACGTTTAGAGCCAAACTGTTGTTAAAGGCAACCACGGTTTCTTCTCCAACATGCAAAACGTTAATACCAATTTATCTTCGATAGACAGAAATACTTAATTGATTATAAAAACATATTTATATAATAAGTAGTACATCAGAATGTTACACCAAGTCTCTTATTTTCCCACGCTTTACTGAAATTCCATACATAACTCACCTGTTGAGAAGTTGTTCCATGTACAGTAAAACCTGTCTATGACGACCACTAAAGTAATGCTTAAATGCTTTATGAAAATATATCTGGCAGCATAAAGCAAAGTTAAAGTAAAACAGAAATCTCCTAACGGAGATTTCTGTTTTACTTTAACATTGCGTTAGGCAGCAACTTGCCTTAAACGCAAACTAATAAACTAATTTAGTGGTCGCTATAGAGAGTTTTGATTTAGTCGCAAAATAGTGCAGTGTTTTCCCCGATTACTACGCATTGTTAATTATTCGTATTCAAAGCAAATCCATCAGGTGGTTTTTATTTTCTTATCCGGGCGGTAAATACGTCATCTGCTTCTCAGATACGCCACTTGCTGTAGTCAGAGTCGAATACGGTCGAACTTCGATAACTCAATGTGGCGTAATTCGATATTCCTCAGATCTACTTTATGAAATTCGATACCTCTATTTGTGTGAGAAATAGAGAAAAGAAGAGAGAGAAAGAGAGAGAGAGTGAGAGAAGAGATAGATAGAGATAGAGAAAGAAGTGACAGAGAGAGATATTTAGAGAGAGACAGAGAGAGAGCGAGAGACAGAGAGAGATAGAGAGAGAAGGAGAGACGGAGAGACAGAGAGAGTTATATTAAATTAAATAATACACAGTTTTTCATCAACACAAGTACGATTTCGCAATACATAACGATCAGCGCCAGATGACCATTTCATATGTAGCGGTGCCGTAAAACCCAACTCAATCAATCATGTGATCGATACATAAAAAAATAACACACTGTATTCCTTATATCCTAACACTCACTTATTATACCATCACATTTTATTTATTGAAACCAAATGTTGTAGACATTCAAATATACTAGGTCTATTGAAAAAAGGTCTAATAAATGTCCTTATTTGATTATATATAGGTCTTACACCCTAGTACAAAATGAAATTCATATAATATTTCATGTTTATCACAAAAAGTACAAATACGTTTATGTCTTTCTTATCTGTCTCTAGAAAGTATGTCTAGCCTGTATTCATTTTTAAAGTATGAGATGAGACTCGAATTTTTAAATATGTCTTGCCTTTTCACGGCTGCAATATCGTCTGCTTAAAATTTTCGTCTGCTGTTTTTATCACATTCACATTCACATAATGACATTTTGACAGGAAAAACAAAATCATGAGTGACAAACAGTTTGAATCCAGATCAGACGCGGCGTTACGCGGCGTCTGATCTGGAATCAAGCTATTTGCAAATATAAGCCAATTTGTCTCCCTATAACAACTCCTTCCGGACAACACAAATGCTCTTTGTTCCCATTTGATGTTATTGTAGAGGGGGAGCACTGTACAAACATGTTCGACTAAAGCTAGATGGAGCTATAGAAATTCGAATATACTATAGGAATAAACAACATATTTTTGACGGTCATGACGGTATGACTACATTGGCTTCGGGGGGTAAATTTAACGTAAACGCCGCAGGGGTTAAATTTACCCCCCGAAGCTAATGTAGTCATACCGTCATGAGCGGCAAAGAGATGTTGTTTATTCCTTATATTTATATTGATATTTTCTGTCTTGTCAATTTAATGTGTTTATTGGCCAGATTTGTTTTTCTGTATAAGAATTTATCATATACCGGTCAAAGAGGTTTGATAGATGAAATGTCGATGTAATAGCCATTCCAGTTTCTAAATATGGCGATAAAGTAGTCCCAACTACATATACTGTAACTGTATTAAAAATTCAGGATTTTTTCCAGTAAACTTTCTGTGTGTGAATGGAAATGACTTACAAGGCAAACAAATAACAGTGCAACTTGAATATCTATTGCCAAAGCACATTCTAAAAATACAGGTCGCGGTTGTTTTCTTAACCCATTTACACACATAGCAACGCGATGGCAACGACCTATGGGTCTGTATCACTCCGCTAGTGTCATATTACCGTCGACCAATGGGAGCTTAGTGTTAAGTGCCCGATGTAGTCTATTTGAAGAAGTCCACAGATAGCACGGGGGAAATCCGAACTGGTTAAATACAGATTCGAAGTGTAGGTTCATCGGCTGATGACTGCATATTTTTTAATAGGATTACATAAAGACTTTACAGAGTGCATGTAAATATTATAAAATGAACACTTGCATTGCTTTCGTAGTGCCAATTGTCAGAAAAGTTCAGACCCTGGTCAACAGCAGGATTAAAACAATTATTGTCTTGGTTTCAACTGTTTCAAAACATGCCTCAGTCAACAAGTATGCATTATTCTCTGTTTACAGCTCGGATGGCGTTTTTCTCTCAAAATGCACCTTTTCGTGCTGAAACAATTACAATTGCAAACAGTGTGGAGCTAGTTATGGCGCCGGATTATTTTATTAGCCTAAAACTATTTATAACTAAAAAAAAAAAAGTCAAAATTAGACTAAGAACAACGATTATTACATTTTATTGCCTTGTATTGCGTTTAACCCTTTACCTGATAGTCTTTTTCTAGTAATGATGATATGTGACTTCTTAAAGCAGGCTGAAAGTAAAGCAGAATGCGCCTTAAGGCGCATTCTGCTTTACTTTCAGCCTGCTTTAAGCTATCATGTGCAATAAAATAGAAAGTGTTCCCTATTATATCCGTATATTCATGACTGATTAAATTGGAATTATTTTCTTCAACTTAGTAATAAGTCATATTCGCTAAAAGACGCGTATATGGGGGAAAGGGTTATGTTTTCCCTTCACCCGAATAGCTGATTTTAAAGTAACGAAGAAAGCTAAACGCTTAAAGCATCTTGAAAGTATAGCAGAATGCGCCTTGTGGCGTATTCCGCTTTACTTTCCATCTGCATGAATATTTGGAATACTATTTATGTTTGGACTCTTGTTATGGTATAAATTGGATTTTTTCTTCAGTGGAGTAACTAATTAAACGAGTGAAAATGCGTATATACGGAGTAAAGGAACATTCTCTACCACTCACTCTATTTGTTGTAACTAAATTTTTGTTTTATGTTAAGAGTCGTTGTATATATTCTCTGAATCTAATGTTGTGAGAACTTGCGGCCCAACCACATTTCAATGTATATTTATGGAATAAAATCTGTTTAAACTAAGGAACATTCAAGAGTAAATATTTCATTTTGTCAAAATTTACTTTTAATAGTTTTTAACTCATTACTCCATAGATACGCATAGAAAATATTTTCAATGTATATCCTGAATTTACATAATAAGTTTTTTTTCTATATCCTGGCAGAGTTTCGGAGTAAATCAGAATGCTTCTTGAGGAGCGTATTACTTTCGACGTATAATTTAAGTTGTTACATGTTCAGTAATGGGTTAATTTTTGTCAATATCTTAGGAAGTGATTATTTTCTTACAATAGCCAATAGAAATATTCATCACCAGTGGATACTCAATCGCTTAATGCTGAATTAAAAAAAAGAAAAAGCTTCCCTTGAAGTTTTCTGCTTATTAGAGTTTCTGCACTTATCAGTAACCTGTCTTTAGAAAAATTCCAAACTACGACAATGAGATTCATATTCACCTTTTAACTCTTACATGTACAGGGCTGCCATTTCTCCGGATTTTTCCTAAATCTTCGGATTCTTTTCTGGTACATGGTAGTTTAAAGCAGGCTGAACGTAAAGCAGAATGCGCCTTAAGGCGCATTCTGCTTTACTTCCAGCCTGCTTTAAGTAGTCACATGTCAACAAAACTAGAAACAGGCTGTGGTTTCTGTGGTTAATGTACGATTCGTAAAATCCGCTTGTAAAATGCAAATTTGGAAATCTTAGGATTTTTCATGCCAACTTATGGAAGCCCTGCTCTTATTGGCGCACTTACGCGTCATTAACAAATAGTGTACCTGTGTGGAGTGCAGTTGTTCTAAAGAAACAGTGAAGATCCTGATCAGAAGGAGCAAAATATAAATTTGATCAGTAAGGTCAAAATGTGAGAGATTTGATTCTCATGAGAGGCAGTGTACGTCGGCATCTACAGGGCTGCCATTTCTCCGGATGTTTCCTGAATCTTCGGATTTTTTTTCAAGTACTTAGTAGCTTAAAGCAGGCTGAAAGTAAAGCAGAATGTGCATTAAGGCGCATTCTGTTTTACTTTCAGCCCGCTTTAAGCAGCCACGTGTCAACAAAACTAGAAACAGGCGATGGGGAAAAGGTACGATTCGTAAAATCGCACTTGAAAAATGCAAATTTGGAAATCTTATGATTTTTTATGTCAAGTTATATGGCAGCCCTGCATCTAATCTGTTTCCAAACTGTTTGCAAACACAATCGCCATTATCATTTAAATAGTTGAAATCAAGATCTTGCTTTGCGAGCAGACGTTTCGCTATAGGCTCTTCCGGTCTATAAATGAAAAGCCACGAAGGCGCCATTCAGTAGCAATACAATACAAAAATTACAAATTTGCCGTATTTTAGAATCGTCTCTTTTACCAGTCTGTAATTATCATTTGTTCCGCCCATGCTATTGAAGGAAATGGACCGGAAATTGAATTACAAAAATACAAGTTTTCGACATTTTGTAACCATGGAAACCATTGTTGTGGTCAAACGATTAGACCACACATTGATAGGTGAGGAAAAAAGGTTTAACAGAAGTTATAGAACGCCGCTCGCTTGTCTTCTCCTGTAATAATAAACGATTATTTTAACAAATTCACTGCAATGACGTCATCACCTTTAATCCTTTCACCGCCAAATTATTTTTGATTTTTTTACCCCTACACCGTTATATTGTCGTCTGCTTCAATTTTATTGTCTGAAATATCATTTCAAAGTTATAATTAAGAGAGTATGACATAAGAAATATCGAAACGGGTGTCAAACAGCTTTGATCCTGATCAGACGCCGCGTTACGCGGCGTCTGATCAGGATCAAAACTGTTTGCAAATTCGACTTTAGGCGATTCTGGCGGTGAAAGGGTTACAAAAGATTGATTTGCTTTTATTTCTCAAATTGAAATTTTAGGTATGTCGACTTAAGAAATATATAACTCGGCGTCTGATAAGGATCCACAATTTTGCAAAAATAAAACTTTGTTTTCGGAGTAAGGCAGTGAAGTCGTCCAACATTTTTGTTTGCCGTATTGCTCAAAACAAGATTTGAGTGAACATACCCCACTCTTCCTAATCGTATTCACATATTTCTCATAGAGATAAGTTTTCATGTTTCTAACAATGTTCTGGTAAAATTACACATGAAATGTTTCCTGAATAATTGAAAGAGATTGAAAGTAGGCTTATAAAAGAATACTCCTACGGGACTTTTCTGTTAAACCTTCACCATCATTTAAACAACCACCTGAACAACCACACTAAAAAAAGCTAATGGCGGCAGGGGCAATAGTTTAATACGAAATACATGTATACATGTATAAGTATAAACCCGGGCCAAAAATGTCCCTCCATCAGGCAGATGCTCGTCGTAAGATTCGAGTCCAAACCATTTTACACACAATTGAAATGTAAATTAATCAATCTGTTTTAAACTTCTCATCAAGGATGTGCCAAGATGTACACACAGGCCAAATTGTTGTTTCTTTTACTTGTATGGTGTAGGAAATATGCTCCAGAAAAGCTTTTGTTCTATAAATGAAGTCAAATTCAGGTTCACAGTGACCTGAAAATATCATGGGACACTTTATCATTCCAAATGTGCACATACAGCGTTCCCTCCCTATAACGGCCCTCCCAACAACGACTCCCTCCTTACAACGACCCTTGCCACAGTTCCCTAAACAGGACAATTATGTCTTACCTTTTGACTACTGTAATGTCGTCTGCTTAAAATTGTCGTCTCTAAAGTTAGTTAATTAAATAAATTTGACAGAAAAGCTTACTGAAGAGTGACAAACAGCTTGAAACCAGATCAGACGCCGCGTTACGCGACGTCTGATCTTGATTCAAGCTGTTTGCAAATGTAAGTCAATTTCCCTCGCTATAACGACTCCCTCAGTACAATGAACACATTTTTAGTCTCCCGTGGGGTGTCGTTGTAGAGAGGGAGCGCTGTACACATTTTCTATCCTGACTGATGTTGTATAGGAATTATCCTTAGGCCACTCTTTAGATTAAACTCTGTAATTGAGGTCAAATGTCATGGTCATGGTGACCTGATAATGTTACGGAAAACTTTGACACCCAAAATTGTACTCACACACCAAAGTTGATATCCAAGTGGTATAGGGATACGCTCTGGACAAATGTTGCACGAACGGACGTACGTATGGGCACACGGACGTACTGACACAAGCACAGTAAAGTCACTATATACGCCCAAAGCTATACTTTGGGGACATAAAATTATAATACCAAGACTAGGTATGCACAATATAATGAAAAATGAATGACTTTTGCTTGACTGACTAACTGACTGACTGACTGACTGATCGATCTGTCGGGACAGAATTACAAAACGACAGACAGACAGCATTTATACTGTCTTGATTGCATGTATTTAACATATTTTTGGGAAATATTCAGCTGCCTCTAGACAAGTTATGCGAGTAACACAAGATGAAGAGTTAGATGTCAAAGCTCTGTTCAATCACTATTATACAGATACTATTATATAGTCCGACTAGGATCCAACCACTGAAATTTCCTGTTATAAAAACTCGCATTTAGCTACGACTGTTGAGGGTATTATATTTTCTTGTCTATCTTGTGTGATGGATTTTGCACGTGCAGCTGAGAGACTTTTTCTAGTGTGTTTGTTATAAATGTAAACTTTCTTTTCCTCTACCACACGCAAACAATGTGCACCTTGGAATCAGGAATGTAGCCCCGGAAATGGAGGTCTCGTTGAAAAGCAATAACCTTTAGCACGCTTTTGTAATTGTCGTCTGCAAAGTTTGACGTCTGCAACTATTCTCAGAGTTGGATTATCTGCACTGTTCTTTAAGTTGCAAATAGTTTGGATCTAGATGGCACGTCGAGTTACTCAGTGTCTCATCTGTATCTAAACTTTTTTTATATATGTTGTATGAACTTCGCCTGTAGTGTGCATGAGATTAGCCCCTTAACTGCCTTACTCCGAGTACAGTGTTGTTTTGCAAACAGTTTGGATTTTCATCAGACGCCGCGTGACGCGGCGTCTGAAAAGGATCTTAATTGTTTGACACTCATTTAAACATTTCATAAGTCAAACTACCTTAAATTTTAATTTGAAATATAAAATCAGACGACATATGTTTAAAATCGATGACGTCATGGCAGTGAAGGGGTTAAGATTAGGCAAACATTTGACAAAACCATATATCAAAGTTAGTACGAGTGAAAATAGATTAAAACCTGCTGATTTGTTACGCAAAAAAAACACAAAGAGAGAAATTCTTTTTCAAGCAGGTAAAACTATCTCTCAATGCTTTGATTTTAATTAAACAGTCGCTGCTGTCAATAAAATACTTTTCCTTCTATTCACCGTTTTCTGTCTGGATATTGCAATAACAGCGCTACATGTACCATACTTAAGATTTCCAAGTTTTCAAGCGCGATTTTAGGAATCGTACCTGAACTCTTTCCTCCCTGAAACTTTAAATGGACAATTCCAGTTTCCATTTTAGTCTAGTCTATTTCAGACTTTTAAGGGTTGTTTTTGTCAATGTTTGGCATTATGACAAACAGTGATGACCCTGATCAGAGGGCTCCTTTCGGAGCCCTCTGATCTGGGTCTTCACTATTTACACGGGACAAGTGTACTATTCTCATGTACACTGTTTGAAAAGGACGCCTATATGCGGGACTAGGGTTCAAAGGGTTAAATCCTTTCGCTTGCTGGCTCTATAACACCAACCTAATCATGCAAACAGTTTTGATCCATGTCAGACGCCGCAAAACTGGGCGCATGGATTGGATCTAAACTGTTTGACACCAATAGTAATGTTTCCTAATGCTTCCCAACAGTCTGGCTGATCCTCACGAAATTAATTAAATTCGGTCTTACACTGAATAATAGAGTTATTCTATTTATTTATGTTTCTGAACGATTTTTGGAAATAAATTGTTTGTCAATTAAAAGCAACAGTACTATTTTTGCCCCGTGTGGAGACCCAAGTTTATACCGAACACGTTTTGGTGACAATTTACCGTACAATGACGTCACTGATTTTTTTATTTGACGTCATCGTAATTACGTCGTTTCTTCCGATTCTTTTAATTGTGTTCTTTCGTTGAGTGGTTCGCGACAAATCGGGCTGCCGGAAATAAACCATAAGACACGATTGGCTACAATTATTAGGGAGCCCTACGAGGAACATTCATGATAGGAACACGCGGGACGATAAATTATCAAGTGATAATCCACCGCTATTTCTCGGTTATTTACCGAAAAGCATAAATAAAACCTTTTGAAGTAATAGAAAAAATCCGACAATTTCGGAAATATTCCGTAGAATGGAGAAATTTAGAAAAATAAAAAGATTTCGGAAAATTCCGGATAAATTGGAAGCCCTGCAATAACCTCTCCGCGTGTGTTTGCTGGAAGATTTCATTGTAGATGAACAATGATGAAATAAGGCAGTGCAGTATTTATCCATACAACATATAGGCCATTCAATCTAGCCCAAAATAGGGCTTGACCTAGACAAAATTGCAAAAGATTTTATTCTGTCATAATATGATCCCCATATACCTGTACTACAACATACTAAAATTTGCATTTCCAAATATTGGAGGAAAGTTGGAAATTCAAGATGGCCGACAAAATGGCCGCCAATTATGTACATAAACACATATGGATCAGTTATTACCAATATTATCATCATTTTCAATAATCTGAGTTACTTTGTGGTATTTTTACTTCATCAGTACTAAATTTCAAAGCATATTATACCATTTTTATATGAATTAACATGTATTTCAGACGAAAATACTCTTTCTTCGTGGAACAGAATGGACAAAAAGACAAACTTTTATGACATATTCATATTTTATTTGTGTTTTAAGTATATAAATATTTTTGTTCGTCAATTGCATGTCAAATTTTATTTAAATATATTAATAATTCATCATATTCATTATTAAAATATCTATAAAAACAATTACATTTGAAGCTTTAAAGTCCATTTAGTGGGTGGGGTAATTTAACCCTAGGAATAGTGGATAAGACACTTTTATGAAACATACGTATTTTATGTGTTTTTTTTTTTATAAAATATTTTTCATGAATAACAAGTCAACTTAATTTGACATGGTTATGGTTAACATCTTTATAAACAATTACATTTGAAGCTTTAAAGTCAATTATGGTGGGTGGGGTAATTTGACCCAAGCCATATAGTGGTTGATTGAACGGCTGAGTCGGGCTTTACGGCACCGAGACACATAACATGGTAATATTTAGAATAGATACAGATAGCTGTCATTTAGACATAGATATGCAAACCATCATAATTAAAAACTATTCACGTTATTGAATTGCATATTAATCTTTCTTTTATACCGCCATCCCCTGCTGTTGGGGCTATATAGGAATCCACCTTGTTCGTCCGTCTGTCACGTTTTTCCGGGTCATTTGCCTTTTTCTTAAAAACTATTTATGATACCATCTTCAAACTTCGTACACATTATCCGTGTTATGTGGTTACACTATATTACAAGTTTCCCAACTCTTGCACACAATTTCCCAGAATAATACCCCTTTTTAAAAAAAAAATTTGTAATTGTGTCCCCTAGTTGGGATGTTTCGCATGAGACATGCCGTTTTCGAGAAAATTATTTAATGATATTGTCTTCAGGCTTGGTACACATTATCAATGTGATGTTTGGAGACTTTTTTAAAGTCTCATAACTCTTGCAAAATGTTTGACAGAATTATGCCCCTTTTAAATTTGAAATTTTGTTCCTTAGTGTGGACATCTTTCTTGGTACACAAATAAAATAGATATAATCTTTATAATGTAAACTTGGAGAATATTCTTCCAACACAACACTGAAATGATTTTTCAAAAATATACGTTTACAAGAGTACTGAAAAAAATGCTTAGCTATAACAAGTACAAGAGCACATATACTTCCGGGACTAAATGAGTTTAAGAATATACAATTCTAAAGAAAATGGTCAACTGTCCAGCACTATTCAATTTGATTAAGATTTTGTGTTTAACCCTTTAACCCATAGCCTATTTCTTTGTTTTGAAGACAGGTGACCATTGTTAGGTTTTTTGGTTAAGGTCTGTCATTTATATTCTGTTGCACATATACTAAGGAATGTCAAGCTTTTACTTGGTATTTATGACATTATATGGGGTTTGTGACAAGGAATTTTAGGGTGGGTATATGTTACCTTTAGTGATAGTTGTCTACTTGTATGCAGGTTAAGTAATAAATGCTGTCGATACCGCATTCCAAGGATAATCGATTGTTGGACTAGCGTGCTTGTTTAAATATGATAAACATTGTAATTTTACACATTTAATTTCATTGCTGATGTTGTTCTCGACAGCCTCAAGTTCACCATATATGGGTTCGAAGACACATTCATCTGAACAAACTACACCACAACACTGAGTAAATGAACACGGAGAAGAAACTAGCATGCTTGCGATTTATCTTGTCTTCCAGAGGACCATTCATCGAACCGGTCGCGATTGATAAACTGCTCACGCGCAAAAAACTGCCTTCCGTTACAAAAAATTCAATACATTTCTAAGTTTCCTTCCGATTCTGTAAATAATGGCCTTGATAGATAACCAAGACACTTATCTGTCGGTTACAGAAAAACATGCATTTGTTCTTGCAGTAAACAAGTAGTTATGGTGAGCTATAGGGCTGTTGAGAATTACTTGTGTAAAACACACAAAGATCCATTGTATGTAAATGGGTCATTTTAAACTCATGATTGTGAGAGTATATTCAAAACAATTTTTTAAAAATAATGTATGAAGCGAAAGAACAACAACATTGTATAATTGGTATTACAAATTACAATAGAACAAATTTTGAGTGAAACGAAAACGAATCTATGTCTGTGTCCCTAAAAATGACACTATTGTCAAGAAATCACCATTTTCACGGCTTCACTCAACTAGAAATTACCTAACTAATCGCCTTAAATATGGCTTAGCGCAACAGATCATGATCTCATTAAGTTTCAGTGTTAAATTCAGAAGAAATACGTTACAGAAAATGCACTTCTATGAACCCACAATACCATATAGGTACATGTATAATGATTTTTTTCTAGTCGCCATATTGTGTTGAACATCGCATTTTGTCATAAATCTCGTTTATCCGCCAATCCATTTGGCAACACCTCTTACTCGCCATAAAATCTTTTTAGTTAAAAAGAATAAACTCTCGTAGCTTTAAAGCCGTTTTAAGACCATTATTATGAAAATTATGCGAAAAATGAGGTAGCTAACAGTAGGTAATAATAACACATTGGTGTCTTCGGCGTACTGAATTATCGATCGATTGAGCTATGTCGCGTTTACAAATATCGGATTACTAACGGACGACAAGGGTTTTGGGAAAATGCATAGGTTATATAGGTCATTTCTTCTCCGTGTGTATTTACTCTGTGTCCACGACACATGACACGTGTAGCGCAAACACAAGAAGACATCTTATTGCTATTATTTTCACTATTTGTTTCAGCTTTCGTTTGTGAATAAAGTCACGTTTACAGCTTGAATGAATACACTAGTCACGTTCTGTTTTGATGTCGGCATTTTTACACAAGCTTGCTCTGTTAAGACTCTCAGTTCCCTTATCCCCCAGGTTTACAACTGGTTGGTACCCAATTCCAGTAGCTGTTCTCACACAATGCACGTTTTGTCCATCTGAAACAAGAACAACAATAAGTCTATATGATCGACACATTTTATCCATAAGTGCGATGCCACTCAAAAGACCTTGGATAGTTTTAAACTGAACCATTGTCGAAAGTGTCTTTTAAAACAAAATAAATAAGTATTAAGCTTTCAGAGACAGTAAAAAAACTGTATCAAACATACCTTTGCAATTCATGCAATCGTATAACATACATGTATACAAATTAAACGTAACTGTTAAATTCATTCATCTCAAAGCATAGATTAAGCAGATGGACGGATTATTTGCATAGTTTTATGCTATACCTTCACCTCTGAACTCATCTAGAATATGGTTAATAAGGAAGCAGTCAATGGCTAGAAAATATTGGACAGAACGTTTTGTTTGTACTGTTGCGCAATTGTATAGATAAAATTGTATTTTAATCTAATAAACCAAGAAAATCCTTTTAAACATAAATACATTAGATTTGATATAAACGGAATATCCCCATAGTGTGTGATCCGGGGTCTTGTATCAGTTTAAGTTGGTTGTGTATTCCAGATCTGGAATACACAAACCAATGATGACTGATACAAGACCCCAGCTCACAAACTGTGATAATATTCCTTTTATTATAAACATTAACTTTATATAATGTTCTGATTTTACTTTATCTTATTACATAAAAGTTAATTTAAAACTAGCTTAAAATCTGGATTATATATCTTCTTGCTCAATCGAATGACTAAATACATGCATATGTTAAACGTATGTCATTCAAAACGTCATTATTTATATTGATGACGTAAATTTATTTGTTCTCGACTTGTTCCGCTTATTTTCATCAGCTCGATTGGGAAGTGTTTATTTCCATATAAATGTCATTTAAGCGTTTTACAGCATGCATTAAACTGTTTTAAGCTTTATCCTTTCGAGGAAAACATAAGTGGAAGTGAGTGCTGTGGATTATACACGCTTCAAACGGAAATGAAATGTTCAAAAGTCATAAACGCTTGGTTTCAACTTAAAAAAAAAAAGCAGCATCAAAACCGGGAATACCGAACGTCATGCGCAAAGCTTCTTTATATAAATCAGAATTGTGTGAGATAAGCATAATGAATTTACCTTCTACATAATTGTTTGGTGTTTTCTGTTTGTCAGAGTTTAACTTTCATGTGCTGACTTCGACATAATGAGTTGGGCTATCAGTTTCTGTTAAATCTGAAAAAAAGACATAAGTGTAAATTACTTGAAATCCGTGCAAGTCAATGTTGTTGAAAACAATATAGTATCGCGAAATTCCAGTGAATTATGACAGAAATGTGCTTCCGTAGTTTTAAAAATCGAACAAGAGGCCGTTTTATTTTCATCATAATTTCGCTTTTATCGCTCTTTTCCACATAATTCTTATACCGATGTTCATGTCTTAAAATACTATTACGCAAAACCCCAGTTATTTCATAAAAAATGAACCAAAACCTGCAAGATTGAAATCAACAAATGTGCGGTGAAACTCGCCATTTTATTAAAGTTCGTGTAATAATAAATACACAGACGAAATCATCCGTCTTCAGTATTGCAAATGTACTAATTTTGACTTACCAGTAATGTCCAGTATCGCTTTTATCGGCCTTTTTCGAAATAATTTACACCCGGAAGTAAATTTAAAACCTTGCGATCGCCATTTTCTTAGACATAATGATGTCATATTGATGACGTCATTAGCTTTTATGTCAGGAAATACTTCTATGGTGTACTGTACAGGACATCGGATTTTGCGTAAAGTAGAGCGGATTAAAATCGATTTTAATTAACTTTCCCCACCTACTCCAACTTACAACTTTTTGCAGTGAGATAATATACATATCTAGTTTCGCCGACAACAATCAGAAATTCTTTTGCAATTTTGTCTAGGTCGAATTTTATATTGAATGGCCTAATAACATTTCGTGTGATATAGCAAACAATACAAATCCTGTTGGGACGCCCTGTACCTGTTTGCCCATTTCGTCTTAAGTAGACACTAGGCTTAAATGGGTTCAATCGGACTATAGCTCGTTTGTGAAAAAAACACTATTTTCAACTCGTATAAACGTGCTTTTGATGTGTCAAAGCACGTGCCTTAACTCTTTGAACCCTAGTCACGCATATATGCGTCATTGGCAAACAGTGTACCTGTGAGGAGTACACTCGTCCTATGCAAACAGTGTAGATACTGATCAGAGGGCATATATTGTAAAAATCAACCCTAAAAAGTCAAAAATGGACTAGACTATATTGAAAACTAGAATTGTCCATTTGAAGTTTCAGGGAGAAAAGAGTTAAAGCAATCAATACATGTACGATAATGGATATTGTTCTTTATTTTCATTCTGTACTTGTCACTGCACTACCAGGATATATTCTGCTTAACTCTTTCCTCCCTGAAACTTTAAATGGAAAATTCCAGTTTCCATTTTAGTCTAGTCCATTTCTGACTTTTAAGGGTTGTTTTTGTCAAAGTTTGGCCTTGTGACAAACAGTGAATAACCTGATCAGAGGGCTTCTTTCGGAGCCCTCTGATCAGGGTCTTCACTGTTTGCATAGGACAAGTGTACTATTCACATGTACACTGTTTGAAAAGCACGCATATATGCGGGACTAGGGTTCAAAGAGTTAAGGTGGTTCGCAGGTCTGCTTATCATACGAGTCCTTGTTGACCTAATCCTTTCGGTTCCGAAGTTGTAAAAAGTCGACTTTGCAAACAATTTGGATCCTGATCAGACGCCGTGTTATATTTCGTAAGTCATTCTACATGAAATTTAACTTTGAATCGATCTTTCAGACAACAATACTAAAGCAATACAACGGCGAAGGGGTAAAAACTTAACAATTAATTTGGCACCGACATGGCTAAGCTATGCCGTATGTATTTATCTCTTAAATTTAGTTAACTCATTTAAGTTTAGTGACGACTGTACTCGTCATTTGTCAACAGAGTACATTGTACATGTGCTTAGTACACTTAGTACACGTGTCCAAGCAAACCAAATAGTGTATACCCCGGTCAAAGGGTCCCTAAAGGAGCCGTATGCACAGGGTATGCACTGTTAGATTGTAAAAACAAACCCATATAGTCTTAAATGGACTACACTTTATTGGAGATGTGTTTCTTTCATTTAAAGTTTCAGGGGTTAAAGTCAAATAGTTTGGATTACACGGCGTCAGATCAGGTTTCAAGCTGTTAACAAATAACAGTTACCATTTGGATAGACGTCTTGACAAGGTTGAAAAAATAGAACCTGATCTGACGAAAAGTTACCCGGCGTCTGATCTGGTACAAAATTATTGACAGTTGATTTCATGTTTTAGCTCAAACGCGTTTATTGAGAACTAAACCTCCACATTGTAGCTTACTTGCTGTCCTAGCTTCAATTATCTAAGACATGGACCCCTGGATTTTGTAGGAGTTTTGTATTTCACGATCCATTTCGTAAGATGGCTGTGCACTGTTTAAATCATCAGCCGTAAGAACCAGACACTTTAATTGAATTACAGCACCAGTTCCGAACAGGTGTGTTATTTATGACAAAGGCAATCACTGACACTGTTCAGAAACAAACAACTCTTATCACGTTCAATGACTATATGTTTAAAACTTGTATCTGAGTATTCATTTCATGATAACTTTTATAAATGTTATAGGGATAAAGTGTTAACAGGGATTACGCGTAATCGGTGAACTTTTAGGCATTACGCTTAATCACAGGGCGTTTTAGGGAATTGATGAAATGTCTCTTTTTTCATCATATTAATAGATTTGTACCATCATGACAGTTCTATTGGGTTTAAACATCATGCTTTCTTGAAGTGTCATGGTCTAAGGAACGTTCATATAACGTTACTCTCATAAGTAAATAAAAATAAGGGCACAGTGTGCATTTAAGTCAGGACAATTAAAATCCAAAATATCTGTCTTGTTAATAAGGTTACAACATATTTTATAGCGTGGTACTTGCCTTTGAGCTTAATTAACTAAACGAGGTAAGATTCATTACCTTAACCAAAAGAAACTGCCAAATATTTATAAAAAGAAAATCATCAAAAAGCTTCAAAATTACGCCTTTTCCTTTGGAGATTTAGGGTTTTCGTGAAATCCCTGATTTTTCAGGGATTTCACGTATTCCCTGATTACACTTAATCCCTGTAACATATGTATAGTTACAGTGGAGAATGTGCTACAGTGGAAAATGTGTTATTCTTTCCCAATAAACGCGTTTACGCTAAACTATTATTTGCAGTGCAAACAGTTTGGAGCCAGATCAGACGCCGGGTAACCCGGCGTCTGATCAGGCTCCAAACTGTTTGCCACCAAGATAAACATGAAATATCAGAATTGTCTAAAAGTTGTTCTTTTCTACGTTTTAGCGCTTTGCGTTTGCGTACGTTTGCGTTTGAACGGGAAAGAATAACAGATTCTCTACTGTAGTTTCCCCGCTTAAACGGGAAATAATAACAGATTCTCCACTGTAGTTTCCCCGTTTAAACGGGAAAGAATAACAGATTCTCCACTGTAGTTTCCCCGTTTAAACGGGAAAGAATAACAGATTCTCCACTGTAGTTTCCCCGTTTAAACGCTAACAAAAAGCAAACGCAAAGCACTAAAATGTAGAAAATTGTAAGTCATTGACATTTCCAACTTAATATTTTAATCCGAAGGGACTCTTGAAAAAGTTTGGGGCCTGCCTCCAAACTGTTTGAAAAGGAAATAATGATTTTGGCGTAAACACGTTTATCATATTATTACCCGGCGTCTGATCAGACTCCAAACTTTTCGTAATGGAAAATGTAGTTTAAGCGTAACCGCGTTTATATGGAAAGGAACACGTCTTCTCCAATGTAACACGGTGATGGCCAAAAACCTTATGTTTTGTACAGTGGAGAATCTGTTATTCTTTCCCTTTTAAACGCAAACGTACGCAAACGCAAAACACTAAAACGTAGAAAAGAACAACTTTCGACAATTCTGATATGTCATGTTTATCTTGGTGGAAAACAGTTTGGGACCTGATCAGACGCCGGGTTACCCGGCGTCTGATCTGGCTCCAAACTGTTTGCATTGCAAATAATAGTTTTAGCGTAAACGCGTTTATTGGGAAATAATAACACATTCTCCACTGTAAATAATAACAACCTATCCTGCCATGTATCCGAAAAGAAGAACAAGGGTTTTAGGCAGGATTAGTGGGTCAATAGGCCAATTTCAGTATTTTGTCCTATCAGATTGTTCAATTTGATTAAACCCATTCTGCAAGAATCTTGCTGGCTAAACGATCTGTTTTATTCCTGTCTGCTTGATTTGAGAGTAATTGCGAACACATGTTAAAGTGGGTATCTTCTTAATGCTAGACGCAACAAAAACAAATTTAGCAATAATGTTGAACCACTTTGCAGGTGAGTGGAACAGTTTAATAGAACCGAAATTGAAATTGCATTGAAATTTAATCCTCAGCGAGACTTAACTTGCTTTTGCAAACCGTTTGTATGCAGGCCAGGCGCCAAGTAATTCGGCAGCTGATCAGGACCAAACATGTTTGACGCACGTATTTGTGTTATGTGCAGCGAGTATTACATGATACCCATGTGTTTATTTTTAAAACAATAAGCAGACGGCAAATAAAGCAGATGATATAATTAAGCGTGTAAATGCTAAGTTGACATTGTTTACATTGCTAAGTCACGTGACCTAAAGCAGCTATCACGTAATTCTATCCCAATAAACACGTTTTATGCTACAACCATTATGTCAATCGCAAACAGTTTGGAACCTGATCAGACGCCGAGTTACTCGGCGTCTGATCAGGTTCAAAGCTGTTTGCCACGCAACAAATCATAAATCGCCATCATGTTTCAAGACACTACCATTTTTACATTTCAAAAATATTGAAAACCAAGCAGTGAAGATCTTTTTGCAAAAATGAAAAAAAATATTCATATAAATATAAAAGAAAAAATGCGGCATTATGGAGTATATGATATTAAAGATATTATCTGCTTAAAAATCACCGATTCTTATTTCATATTCTAGCTTGACTTTAAGGGTATTTTTTTTATTTTCGAACAACTTGGATTCTTGTTCCGCGGTCTCTGATCTTGATCCACGCTGTTTGCGTATGTTACGTTTGCCTATAATGGCACTGAAGGTGTTAATGTTAGGCCTCACTAAGGAAACTAATTGTACTGATACAGTGTTCCCTCCCAATAACAACCCTTCCAACAACGACCCCTTTCTGTCCTATTTCCCTAAACAGGACAATAACGTCTAACGCTGTTACTGCTGCAATTGTCTGCTTAAAATTGTCTTCCGCTGTTTTTTTCTCAAAGTTACATATAAGTGGAATAAACAGTTAAAAAAAACGATGCAGTGTGTAGTGTACATATTATTTACATCAGATAAAGAAAAAACTATTATTTGTATTACAAATAATAATAATTTTTATACGGTTTTAACTAAGAAATATAGATATATAGGATCTGTCATGAGACGATGATTAAGACAAGCTGATCTCAAACGAGTCTAGAATTGAAATGTTATTATGCGAGCCTTGACGAGCTTAATAACTTTTCTATTCTAGACGAGTTTGAGATCAGCTTGTCTTAAACTTCGACGAGTGACAGATTCTTTTTCTCACATAACAAACGATTTTTTAGTGGTTTTTTTTTTATAGCAATAGGCATTTTTGGGAATCCCTGTGACGTCAAAACGCCGTTATAAATAGTGACGTCATAGTGACGTCAGTCAAATTGATCTCACACATGTTGGAGACAAGAATATTCGCGATCGCTGTTTGCTATTGAAAACAGGGGTAGTAATGTGAGAAATGTTCGACTTAAGCGAGATCGGGTTATCGAAATTAAACTAATGAAATACTGGTATAGTCGATTTAAGCGAGTTAGAAATATCGAGTTTCGACTGTATTGTGATATAATGTACATGTAGGAATATGACATTTGTTTATCGTTGCATAATCAAATTTCTAGCCTTGTAAGCTGAGTGCTTTAAAGGAGACAAGACGCAGAATTTTCGAAACTGTTTACCACTCAGTTTAAATAAGTTGTTAGAAATGGAAAAAAAAAGTAATGTATACAGTTCATTAAAGTGCGTTTCCGTTAACCCATTACCCCATAAATATGCCGTTTAACGCCTTTAATTTATTCCTCTAATGAAGAAAATACTTCCAATTTATACTGTCACAAATAAAAAATCATAAGAAAATATATTAGAAAATATAATATTCTAGCAGATAATAGCTTAAAGCAGGCTGAAAGTAAAGCAGAATGCGCCTTAAGGCGCATTCTTCTTTACTTTCAACCTGCTTTAAGTGGTTAATTATCTTCAATACTAGAAACAGGATATGGGGTAATCGGTTAAAGGAGAAAGAATAATGTCATCTCTACTGTATTCAAAGAACATTGACATTTAGGATTTAAAATCGATATCAAATCGACCGTCATCATTCGGAAATATACTGAAATCGCAATTGTCAATGCTGTCTGTAGTTTCATGTGATTTTAGTAACCCGTAGTTGATTGCGAGTCTAAAATTGCAAAGTTCCTATCCAATGATAGTGTGTGCAGAGTCTTCCTTCAATCTGAAAACAAAAGTTAGTTTGATAGTCAGGAAAATAATTGATCAGATTTATCGTGGAGTATTTACCCCTCCACGGTGTCATATTGTCGTCTGCTACAATATTGTTGTCTGCAATATAATTTCAAAGTTAGATTTAAGGCATTAAATCTGAGGTATTTTCGAAACAAAATTTACTGGCAAACAGTTTTAACCCTGATCAGACGACGCGTAACTCGGTGTCTGTCAGGATTAAAAGTGTTTGCAAATGCATTCTATGACGTGATTGTGAGTGAAAGGGTTAAAGTCAAACAATGTTAATAACTCAATCACCCCGGAACCTTTAAATGGACAATTCAAGTTAAATTTAAATTTAGTCCTTTATGACTTTTAAAAGTTGATATGAACAATCTATTGCAAAATGACAAACAGTGTTGAACCTGATAAGAGGGTTCATACAAGGGGCCATCTGATCTGGATCTACACTGTTTACATATATCAAGTGTACTCTTCGCAGGTACACATTTTGTTAATGAAGGGTATACCCGTCGCTAAGGCTGAGTGTGTTACAGCACTCCCTCTCTACAACGGCCCTCCCAACGACTCCTTCCTTACAATGACCCTTGTCGTTGTTCCCTAAGTGGGACAAGTATTTCTTACGCTTTTACTGCTGCAATGTCTGCTTAAAATTGTCGTCCGCTGATTTTTCTCAAAGTTCCATATACGTGGAAATTTTGATAGATTAAATATAATGACGAGTGACAAACAGCTTGAATCCAGATCAGACGCCGCGTTACGCGGCGTCTGATCTGGATTCAAGCTGTTTGCAAATGTAAGCCAATTCTTAATTTTCCCTCTCTACAACGACTCCTTCCGAACAACACACACAATATGTGTCTCCCATTAAGTGTCGTTGTAGAGAAGGATCACTGTACTAATCATGTAAGTCCAAAATAGTTTTATCCTTCATGCTTAAGTAAGACATGAAGCTTGAAATATTAATATTCGAAACGATATTGCAGACAACTTTCAAGCACACACAAAATATGGGGGTGAATGGGATAATTAACACACGATGAATTTGGCGGTGAATTATGTGTTAAAATGAAAATATTATTACCCTCAATAAATAGAGGATAACTGTTTTTTTCAGTGTAAGATCGAAATTTAATCCATTGAGTGAACATCAGACGTTATATTTTCTCGAGTGGCGAAGCCACGAGTGAAAATATAACAGTCTGATGTTCACGAAATGGATTAAATTCGATCTTACACTGAAAAAACACAGTTATTCTATTTATTTATGCTTTTAAGCCACTTTTTAAACGAAATTGTTTAAAAATTGAAAGCGAACGTACATTATTTATCCCGTGTTGAGCCCCACGTTTATGTCGAACACACACGTGCGTGACAGTTGGCGGTATATTTGTTGATTTGACGTCATCCGAATGACTTCGTTGCTCCCGAGTTTGGATTCGTGCTCTTCCGGTGAGTAGTTCGCGACAAATCGGACTGCCGGAATTTAACGATAAGACACGATTGACTACGATTCTTGGGGAGCCCTACGGGGAAATTCATAATAAAAGCGATTGGTGATAATCCACTGCAGTGGATTACCAAGTGATCATCCACTGCTATATCGTGGTAATCCACCGAAAAGCATAAATAAAGTAGGATAACTTACAGAAAATGTCCCTTAGAGATTTCTGCTTCATCCATAAATGCTTTGAAAAATCGTAATAGCAGAATGCTATCGTATATGATACATGCAACTATCCGCTTTAAAGATATGAGGGTTCTTCAGAAAGTTCGGTTACTTTGACATTTCTTGGAATCTACATGTACGATTTTCATGTTTGATAAATCCTATAAAAGGTTAAATTTTGCAGGTTTGAATATGTATCACCCAAGTCGATATACTTATTTTAAATGGTCTATATAAGCCGGTAATAAAATCACATAAATGACACTAAAACCATATATGTTTATGAAATTGAAACCTAACACTTATTTGAAATTATTTTTACATGTAATCAATAAACAACTTTAAAATGTTTTAATATATTTCAATAATAGATCAATTTATATAATCATAAGTATTATACCTTTAATGTATGCATTAATCTTTCACAAAGTAAGTCAAACATCTTTTGATTTTATTAAGACTATTCAGTATTAAGTGAAGTTGACTTAAAATTTCAGTAAAATTCCAATAAACTATGGCGAGTATTTAAAAACGGTATGGCACTTTTTTAGACGTATGACAAGAAAATATGATTAAGTCCAGTAGCAAATGTAGCAAGTACCTATAACTGACCCTCAACGATGTCTAATTTTCTGATAGAAGAAAGTCGTTATTGATAAAGTATTATACATCACTGTAACCGCAAGAAAACGCTCCTTACAACAATATATCATACATGAAAATCGTATATGTCGATTAAAAGATAAAAACGCACAAATAACAGAACAGTTTAAAGAACCCTTGTAAGTGGCTTCTTAAAAGTCAATGCAGGTCGAAAGTAGTACAGAAAGTCCGTACATGATCTTTCTGTTTTACGAGTGTCCTGTATTTAATTGTTTTATCTTTGACACATTTTGCTGTTCAAACAAGAGAGGTTTTAAAGTAAAATCACCATTGATTTGACGAGTACATGTAAATGTAAATATTTCCCAATAAAAAGATCTGTGCTGAAACAAAGAGTTTCGCCCCAAACTGTTTGCTATTTAATTGAAAGGAAATAGTCAGTATTTCTTAAATATATTTTCCTACGAGTTATTGCATTGCTTTTAATTAACTTTAATGAGAAAGAATAACGCTTTCTCCGATGGTACATTGTAACCCCTCTAAACCGGACATGTGTTGGGACAACATAAAGTTCCGGTTTAGAGGGGTTCCAGTTTAGAGTGGTTTAATACAAGGTTTACCAAAATTACCCATTACCAAAGAGCTTGCTTCTAGTATGGCAGATAGCTGACCACTTAAAGCAGGTTGAAAGTAAAGCAGAATGCGCCTTAAGGCGCATTTTGCTTTACTTTCAACCTGCTTTAAGCTATCATGTGCTAAACATATAAAACATTGTCTTCAGTGTATGTTTAAACCAAAAAACATGAAAAAGCTTAATTATGGTGTAATGAGTAAAAATAAAGAATGGTTAGAAACGGGACGATTATTATTATTATTGGTATAAGGTACACTTATAGCACTTACTTTATCTCACAGATGAAGTGGTGATGCTCAGAACACGGTCTGTCATGCCACCTAAACCCGTCTGCTCCTACCAAAGCCATGCAGTCGTCTGCTGAAGAGTTTAGGTTATCGGGTTGCCCCGGTGACCAGTTTGTATACGTCATTGTGGTAACATGTACGGCCTGCCATTTCCATTGATAGGAATCGCTTCGAGACCGAGGCGTCCACCCGGCCGTCCAATAGGTGGCGTTTTGATTTGTAGCTGTAAATAGAATGGTCGCGTCGTGTATGAATTTAATTATTCTGAGTCCGATATGTAGCCTAACTCTTAATCTGCTAAACGCAAGCTGCAGTTGTACGGGAAATGTTTTTTTTTTTATAATTTAGGTAAAGCCAAATTGTCCTGAAAAATGGTCTGTCACATTCCAAATTCCCAAGATGCATAAATACACACTAAAGTTGTCATCCTTAAATGATGTGGTATTAAAATACCTGACATTTTGCCATTCTAAAATGTACTCATTCACCAAATTTGCTATCCACAGCTTATGTAAAATACAGCGCGGACAAAAGTGACTTTGAGGCAGAGACGGACGCATAAACATTTCGATCACTGTCTATAATATTATGCCAAAATTTTACACCCTCTCTTAATTGATTTTCCCGCATCAGGCAATCGTGTGTTTTACAGCGTATTCAGAGACTGTAACGCTGAAAGTACGGGTAATATACAGTGGATAATCTGTTATTCTTTCCCGTTTAAACGCAAACGTACGCAAACGCAAAACACTAAAACGTGGAAAAGAACAACTTTTTGACAATTCTGATATTTCATGTTTATCTTGGTGGCAAACAGTTTGGAGCCTGATCAGACGCCGGGCTACCCGGCGTCTGATCTAGCGCCAAACTGTTTGCAATGGAAATAATAGTTTTAGCGTAAACGCGTTTATTGGGAAAGCGCGTTTATTCATGGTTTTAATGAAGCGACTTTTAACCCTTTATTCCATAGCCTGTTTCTAGTGTTAAAATAGGTGCTCACTTAAAAGTTAAAAGTAAAGCAGAATGCACCTAAAGTTGCAATCAACATTTCTTTAAGTCTACTTTAAGTTGACATCATCTGCTATAGCATAGAAAAAAATTCTTGTGATAGATATTCATGACTTTATTAATTGAAACTCTTTTCTTCAGTGGCGGAATGAATTTCATGCGTAAAATGTGTATATATGGAATAAAACTTTAAAATAGGCTAAACGTAAAGCAGAAAGTTCCTCAAGGAGTATGCTGGCTTGAGCAGAAGCAAATGTTCTGGCTCATTATCCGGAAAATGGTTCAAGCACGAAAAGACATATTTATGAAAACAAATAAAATATATAAAAATGTGCTTCTATAAAAAAGGGTAAACACTCTCCACGCTTATATGGCAAAGCTGTTTTCTAAGATGCAAACAGTTTGGATTTTGATAAGGCGTCTGTAGCAACCTTAGATGTAATAAAAACAGGAATTTTAATAATTATTTCAAAATCTGTTATTAATACATCTAAGGTTGACATAGTCAACAGGGAATGTAATAAAGTCAAAAGTGTTATAAATTATACCTCACAACTCTATATTTCACTTCAAACATCAACAATTTGATTTTCATCATACAACTGTCGATCAGGATAACCAATAATAGCCAATATGTTTAACACTCTTTTAATGGAAAATTTAGAAATTGTAGAACATTCACGGGCTTGCCGGTGGTTATTTGCAAACAGTCTGGATCCTGATCACTCATTTCAATATCTTTCATGTCAAACCTCCAAAATTAGCCATTCAGATATAATTTAATTGATTATGTCGTGACCGGGAAGGAATTAACGTCTACAGCGTTAAAATGGATTACTTACGTGGTTTAAATAATCTATTGGCGAAATCCTGAATGAACACATCCTCTCGCTTGTCGTTAATGGCCACTACGTCAGCATGCATCAAATAGCAGTATCTCTGGAACAATGGCATACTTGTTTATATGTACATACCCTTAACCCTTTATCCTATAACCTATTTATCATTGAAGACAGATGACCACTTAAAGCAGGTGAGAGTAAAGCAGAATGCGCCTGATGGCGCATTCTACTTTACTTTCAGCCTACATTAAGCTACAATATGCAAGCATATAGAAAATATTGTTATGGTACATGTTTACGAGTGTATAAAATGAAATTATCATCTTCAGTGGAGGAAGAAATGTAATGCTTTAATATGAGTATCTAAGGTATAATGCGTCAAATGCCCTTTTTGCAAAAGAGAACCTGAATAAAACGATTGAATTTTTTTTTTAATTTTTGGACAGCTGTTACTTTATATCACTATTGTCAGGGACATCGAAAATTCCTAAAATAGCTCGTTGTTCCCTAATTGTACACAGAGTTGACACTAACTAAGACCAAACGATGCGTCTCAAACGCGGCTTCTTATATCAGTCTGCACAACGACCATGATCTTACTTGACATGGCTCATACAGGTGGAAGACGTTATTTTATTGAACACAAAACAATACAAAATAATATAAAGAATAGGAGCTTCTGGAATTCTGACGATTTCTTTTTATTTGAGTGACAAACAGTTTGGAGCCCGATTAGATCCCTGTGCGTCTGATCTGGCTCTAGCTGCTTGTAATAGAAATAACTGTTTTAACACGTTTATAAGAAATATAATTACGTCTTCCGTTATGTCATTATACTTCAAACAATACATCTTACCAGAGCTTCTACATGTGTCATATGACTGTTGTCATAGAAACGATAACAGGAGTTTTCATGATTGACCCAATTCCCGTCGTCTGGACACTGTTGTAACGGGCATGCCTTATCCGGGCAGCTACTGCACACATCGCAGTAAACAGGAAGTACTATGAATGAATGAAATGAGAATGAACTGATAAGAATAAGTACATGTATTTGAAGGTGTAATGTCCCTCCATATCGACCTATTATGCTGAAGACATCTAGTTTCAATTACAAGTGTTGGAAGAGCCGTGAGGCCCATGCCCTTTTTCAGACTCAAATCGGCAACTGGTTAGAACCACCAACCTCATGCAAGTCAGCTTGAAGATTTCGGAACATGAATTGTGGTCAATTTGCTTTAACTATTCCGAACTGTTTTGATAAATACACAGTCGATCATCAAAGTCAAAAATGGTTAACAGCCATTATAAATTATAGTTTAAAAGGTATGAAAGCTTATTTTTTATCAGACAACGATCGTCGCAGACAAAACTGCCTAGCGTTGTTAATGTCCGCTTAGCTTAGACTTGACAACAATGTTTTGTATTTGAATGAAGCAAACAAAACCATATCTCGGTCAACAAAACTTCGTCACAGCATTGGTTTATAAGAAAAAAACATACCAAACAAAACAATTCCGAGTAGCAATGTTGTCGAAACCATTTCAAAAGTAAATTATAACTATACAGGTGTAAGATGCCCTTTTATGTGCCATAAGGTATAGTTGATATGCGATAATATGTCCCGTGTATCAGAGGTCTATTCAATAGGTGAGTCAACCACTGATAACGTATTTTGAGCATACGTTACACTTTAAACAAACATTAAACATGAGTACAATGCAGGAATTTTAGAAAATGAAAGGCTGTTTAAAACATAAGAGCTGTTGGAGAACAGCCAAATTCGATAGCCTGTTTCTAGATTTGAAGACAGATGACCACTTAAAGCCGGTTGGGAGTAAGGCATAATGCGACTAATGCTAGGTTCACACCAACGGCGAATTGCCGCGCTTTAAGTAAGCGAGAAAAGCGTCGTCATTTTTGTTTACTTTTCCAAAAATATCACTATCTCTTACGCTCTGATATAAGCTCTGATACGAATTGGTTGCCGCTTTGGGACGAGTTATTTCCCGACTTGTTACGGTTCCTCGCGCTTTGGTGCCGCTTTGATCAGGCTTTGCTACGCTTGAAATCACGCTTTTATAAGCTTTATTACGCTTTATTACGCTTTGATTGGAAAGTGACGCTTTAAATCAGGCTCTGGTACGATTATTAAGCTCTGTTGTACATTGTTACGCTCTGTCCAGCTCTGTTACGCATTGGAAAATGTCAAGATCGCCGCTTTCATGCCGCTTTTGATCCAGAGCGTATATAGAGATGCAGCAGATCCACAAAATCATTCCATTTTGACTCCAGAATACGATGTCAGAAAAACAAGATCCAGAAGTTCCAGATGTACCAGAACATGATCTATTTGAAACAATGCAATGGGTGGTACTCAAGTCGCAGCGCTATTTATAGGGATGGAGACATAGCGTTGGTTTCGTAGGAGAGCCTGAAAGAGCGTGAGAGAGGGTGAGGAAGCTTGCCAAGCGTAACAAAGCCTAACAAAACGTGTCAATCCTTGATCAAAGCGTCTCAATTCTTGAGAAAGCGTGAGAGTCCTTCATGAAAACGTAAAAATGCTAAAAAATTGAATTACAAAAAACTGACTTTTTCAATGTATATATATTTTCATTTTATTCAAATATATGGTTGGTGAAATAGTTGGTCAGGACAAATTGGATTTGCTGTAAAAACAGAATTTCTTATCAAAATATGGGAAATTTGATGTTGAGATACAGTTACCTACCTTAAAATTGAAATTCTGTCATTAAAATGCATTATGTTTTATTCAGGGACTTGCATACAAGGTTAATAATATTATCTAAACATCATTATGGGCAATATCGATCTTGAAAAGGTTGACGTAATGATAAGCTCCAATTTTCGATCAAATGTTATATACCGTTTTTACCGATTTGTGAGTCATTTAACCAAAACGTACATGTAAGGCCAAATAAAAAATACCTGTGTTTCCTATTACATGCCCAAAACAATTAGAGACGGACGGTCGCATTTTTTTAAACATACAATAATACATATAACTCTCTGATGAAGTATGAAAATGGAAAATGTATTAATGTATTCTACTGTGCAAAGCCCTGGGCCATACATAAAAATCGTCCATTCAAATTGTTGTTTTTATTGATAGATCCCATTACCAAAATTATCTTAAAAATCTAAAGCGGTATGATTGTTTATACTATTGATATACCAAGACGGCAAAGTAGTGACTTATATAATTATGACAGATGGAATGAGTGATGTTTTGCAATGTGTTGTATGTATGTTAAATGTGCCATTGATATGTGGTGTCTGCATGTTTAATGTGTCAATGGTTTACTAACTAACTAAATTATCATATCTTCAAGAAAGCTACTTTATGACTGTTTTAAAGCATATTAGCTATAACTTATCTAAAAATCAATTTTTAAAAATCTTGAACGTCTATAGATTAGCTTTTTAAACAATTTAACGGAAAATATCTTCCATTATACGCTCTTCAAAAAACGATTGTCGCAAAAATGACCGACATTTGCCAAACACATTTTTTGAAAAATCACAATCAGAGGTTCAAAAGTGTTTTATCTTGTCAAAAAGATATCTTTTTTCAAACAGCTCTGATTTTTATAACCAAGTCAATTTATTTTTGGAAGATGGAGAAATTTCAGCATCTAGCATTGACTTTTGTCCGATGCTGAACACCATTTTTCTGGATTTTGTTTCCTTTCTTAAAGTGCTACAAAGTTATTATTATCAATTTTCTGTAGTGCCTGTGACAAAAAATAATAGGCATGAATTACTTAGATCTGCATAAAATACTCAATATTCTATATCTTATAATGATAGTGGCCACGTGAACTTTGTAGATTATCTATTTTGATGATAACAGCAGCAGCAGCAGCAGAAGGATAAAATGTAAATGGCAGTAACTGATGACTTCATCAACAAACAATTTATGAAATCATCAGCACACACTGGTGTCAAAACTTTTGATGTCATTATTTGTGACACTGTACATATGTAAAAGGTGCAGAAAAAATTTATATAACAGAAAACTGCTAAAAATCACTAGTATTAAGTGTTACAAACTCTATATGTGTCACAGACTCTACATTTTCACTTATTTTTGAAAATATTGCAACTTGACAAAGATCTATAACCTGAATAATCTGAGTCTAGTAGAGTAGGCCCGTAACATAATGTATATAATTTAAAGATTTATCTTTAAATAGCAGTAAAGGATATGTGTCACAGACTCTACAGAAATTTGGTTGAAAATATTTCGGGAACTTCAGCTTATTGGCATTTTTCCTGGAGTATGGAACTTGCCAAACCAATTTGTGGAATGGTCAAAGTCAAGTCATTGAATAAAAATAAACATATTTTTACCTTTTTATGCCCCCAGAATCTACGATTCGGGGGCATATAGTTTTTGTCATGTCTGTTGGTTTGTCCGTCTGTCCGTCCGTCCGTCCGTCTGTCTGTGCCAAAAACCTTAACCTTGGCTATAACTCTTGCATTTTTGTACCTGGACCTTTTATACTTGGCATGTGTCTTTCCTGTATCAAGACCTTTCCATCCATACAAACCTTTTTGACCTTGTGACATTGACCTTGACCTTTGACCTACTTTTGTAAAAATCTTTAAATGGCTATAACATTTGTACCAGTAGGCACAGGGCTTTCATATTTTGTATGTATATTTCTTGTGTCAAGACCTTTTCAACCATACCAACATCTTTGACCATGTGACCTTGACCTTGACCTTTGACCTATTTAATCAAACTTTAACCAAAAACCTTAACCTTGGCTATAACTTTTGCATTTTTAAACCTGGGCCTTTTATACTTTGCATGTGTATTCCTCATGGCAAGACCTTTCAAACCATATAAAACTTTTTGACCTTGTGACCTTGACCTTGAAATTTGACCTACTTTTGTAAAAATCTTTAAATGGCTATAACATTTGAACCAGTAGGCCCAGGGCTTTCATATTTTGTATGTATATTTCTTGTGTCAAGACCTTTCCAACCATACCAACATCTTTGACCATGCGACCTTGACCTTGACCTTTGACCTATTTAATCAAACTTTAACCAAAAACCTTAACCTTGGCTATAACTTTTGCATTTTTAAACCTGGGCCTTTTATACTTTGCATGTGTATTTCTAATGGCAAGACCTTTCTAACCATATTAAACCTTTTGACCTTTTGACCTTGACCCTGAAATTTGACCTACTTTTGTTAAAAATCTTTAAATGGCTATAACATTTGAACCAGTAGGCCCAGGGCTTTCAAATTATGTATGTATATTTCTTGTGTCAAGACCTTTCCAACCATACCAACATCATTGACTATGCGACCTTGACCTTGACCTTTGACCTATTTAATCAAACTTTAACCAAAAACCTTAACCTTGGCTATAACTTTTGCATTTTTGCACCTGGGCAATTTATACTTGTCATGTGTATTCCTCATGGCAAGACCTTTCCAACCATACAAAACTTTTTGACCTTGACCTTGACATTTGACCTTCTTTTGTAAAAATCTTTAAATTGCTATAACATTTGCACCAGTTAGCATAGGGCTTTAATATTTTGTATGTATATGTTTTGTGTCAAGACCTTTCCTACCATACCAATATCTTTGACCATGTGACCTTGACCTTCACTGTTGACCTATTTAATCAAACTTTAACCAAAAACATTAACATTGGCTATATCTTTTGCATTTTTGAACCTGGGCCTTTTATACTTGGCATGTGTATTCTTCATGGCAAGACCTTTCCAACCATACAAAACTTTTTGACCTTGTGACCTTGACATTTGACCTACTTTTGTAAAAATCTTTAAATGGCTATAACATTTGCACCAGTTGGCCCAGGGCTTTAATATTTTGTATGTATATTTCTTGTGTCAAGACCTTTCCAACCATACCAACATCTTTGACCATGTGACCTTGACCTCGATCTTTGACCTATTTAATCAAACTTTAACCAAAAACCTTAACCTTGGATAGAACTTTTGCATTTTTGCACCTTGGCCTCTTATACTTGACATGTGTTTTCCCTTTCTAACCATACAAAACTTTTTGACCTTGTGACATTGACATTTGACCTACTTTTGTTGAAATCTTTAAATGGCTATAACATTTGCACCAGTAGGCCTACGGCTTTCATATTTTGTTTATATATTTCTTGTGTCAAGACCTATCCAACCATACCTACGTTTTTGCCCTTGTGACCTTGACCTTTGACCTTTATTTGTATAACTCTTTATACGCCTATTACATTTGAACCAGTAGGCCTAGAGCTTCCATACTTTATAGGTTTCTTGTGTTAAGACTTCTCCAACCATGCCAATGTTTCATTTACCCTACGACCATGACTTTTGACCTACTTTTGCAAATAAGCATTACATTACAGAACATGATGCTGGCTGGGGGCATTTGTGTTTCACAAACACATTGCTTTTCATCTGATCATCACCAAACTTTCTGAAAATGTTTGTTGACATAAAATGGAGACCAATTTGGATAACCAGTGGCACCAATTTATGCTAGGCCTTTTGGAGTAATGGCCCTTGAAGTCCTCAAAATGGCGCTCCACTACAGTTTCAGCCCTCTAACTTTTACGTTTGATAGTCTGGATTCCCCTCCCTGTATCATCGGGGGCATTCGTGTAACTGGGACACGCTCTTGTTTCTTAATACAAGTTTTGGTACAGAAATGTTTAAAAGCAATAGGAGGATGAGAACAAGGTGATCATTTATTTTAACCAAGCATTATTTTGGCAGTACCAAACGTGTCGCTATAATTGAACCAGCAGCAGACAAACGAAATATCTGGCGTAAAACAAGGGTAAAATACAATTAACTCTTTTTAAAAGTCTCTCTATGAAACACTATACAAACTGACCTATTTTTCAAGTGAAACAGCATAACATCGAGAAATGGCTAAAAAGGCCACACAAATTTGTTTTTCTCACAGCACGATTATACCTATGGTTTCATTAATATTTAGCATTGACAATGGATCAGTAGGTATCATCTAAATATACAATTACGATTGTAAACAGCAACAGTCAGTATTTATGGGTGTGTAACATGACAAAAACTGTAATGGAACCCTGGTTGTGATTTTGCCGATAGATTATTTTGATTCTAACATGACCAGCTTTAAAACGAATTCATTACAAATGAATCACGCTTATTTCGTCTGAAGTTTCCGACTAAATTACTCGTGCACTTGTAAAATATGGCTATTACAAGGACATACCATTCCAACAGCAAACTTACATACAGCAGAGAATTTAACACACACAACGCATATATACCGATCCATCATCTGACACAGAAAACAGATAGCAGGGATCAAGACAGACAATTGGGAAAATGACAGGTTATTTGATTGGTTTAAAGTATATTGTCTTTATTTGCTATAGGAAAAACGTTATAATTATTTTACAAAATGATAACGAATGTATATATGACGTCACATAATTCATTTATGATAATTTAATGGCGAGAGGAAATGTGAAGACATTGTTACACGGCTGAGATATAAAACGATGAGCTTCCTCTACTCTTAAGGTGACAAACACAAGTACCATATTACAATTAGAACAATTAAATTGTCTAACAATCTTCTACAATGTCATTCAATATCATAGAATATAAACACATTGCACCCTAGCGACGAATATACATCTGTGAAGAGTACACTTGTTTTATTCAAACAATGTAGACACTGATCAAAGGACTCCTTAAATCGTCCTCTGATCAGGGTCCACACTATTTATCATTTTGTTAAATTTTGTTAAAATCCACCCAAATAATTCAAAAATGAACTATATTTAATTGTAAACTGGAATTATCGATTTAAAGTTTCTGGGGTATGTAAAACATGTGGATTGTTATAGAAGCCTTTATTGGGCAATTCACTGGTAAACAAATAGTTTCATGAACTTATGTGTGGACATAACTACACTGGAAGCCTAGTTTCGTTATTTCATGGTAAACAATAAGACAGGTGCTTTTCAAGAGGTTTCATCATCTTAATTTAATAACATTTATAAAGATAATTGCTGGATTTGTCTTTCTCTTGTACTTGTCTTGTAACACGGTCTATAAAAATGTTGGGTTTTCATTTCCGTGTTACCTGCCATCCCCAAAAAACATGGAGAAATCCGTCAAAGAACGGTCGACGAATTGTTTTGTTTTTTTGCAACATTGAGCCTGCCTATCTCAACTTCATTGTTATTTGAAAACAGTTTGGATTCAGATCAGACTCCGCGTTCGACATTCGTTTATTGTTTCAATTTACTAAATAAATTAATCTGAATTTGACGCCGATGTCAAAGGAGACGGCAGGGTAAAGGTTAAGTAAATAATCATACACGTTCATGCTCAATACAAATTTTCACAGAGTGTTCTAAACTACAAACTTATAAACAAAATGGCGATGGTCGCTTTACTCCAGACTGACTATATTACAAGGAACTTCATTTAAAAGAATAACATTTATATGACATATATTCACATGTCTAGCCAGTTTGAACCCCATTCACGGTCGCAATATCGGTTGATTTACAGTGTCGGATGTTTTTTTACTAAAGAAACATTCATACGAGTGCCAAATAATTTGACTCCTGATGAGTTCGAGTTATTGTCTGATCTGTATCAACGCTGTTTTCAAACCCAAGTGTAACCCGGTTTTTGTACAGTTGAACTCGAACTCGGTTATGTCGAACACACCCGTATTTCAAAGTTAAAACGTGGCTTAGCCACGTTTTAACTTTGAAATACGGGTATGTTTAACTTGACCGAGCAGGAAATAATGCAATTCATGCGTCGACAAATCGGATAGTCCGAAATAAGTGAGTTCGAGATATCGAAATTCGACTGTAGTTTATGCCGTGTACTGTAATAGGATACGAGATAATCAGAGACAACGTCAGGTCGCGTACAATAAAACCCGCTGTTACGACCACTAAATATTCGAGTATTTTTTGTTTAAAGTTCAGATGGGAGCTTAAGCAAGATGACCATAAACAGAAAGTTCATTAACCCTTAGCCTGCCAGTCACGACTATAGCTCCATATGCAAACAGCTTGGATCCGGATGAGACGCCGAGTAACTCGGCGTCTCATCCGGATCCAAGCTGTTTGACACTCGGACAACATTTTCAGCAATTTTGAGCAACTTTGAAGCACTTTGAAACTTGAAGCAGACGAGAAATATAGCAGACGACAATTTATTTGGCGGGCTAAGGGTTAAGAAGTTTTCTGTTCAACGTTTAATTCCACCTTGCATTAAGTAGCCACCTATTTTAAACATAGAATAATCCAAATATTTCAGTGGTCGTATCAGAGAGGTTTTACTGTAGTAAGATTATATAGACTAAAGAACACGTAACGTTTGCACTGAATAATATTGTAACTGAAATAAAAAGTATTTAATTATTTCTACCTTTAACTAGTTCGCTCTCGTTGACGCTTACAAGCGTGTTTGCAAACAATTGGGATCCTGATCAGACGCCGAGTAACGCGGCGTCTGATCAGGATCAAAACTGTTTGACACTCATTTTGAAGTAACTTCAGTCATACTGCCTCATTTTTTTATGTTTGAAACGACATTGCAGGCAACAAAATTGAAGCAGACGAAAATGAAACGATGATGGGGTAAAACTCTCACAAAAAGTTTTGCAGTGAAAGGTTGAAGGGCCTTTGTCAAAGAAAATCATTAATTTCATGATTTTCTTTGACAGATAGGTCCTTAGAAGTCGAAGAAGAACTATTAGAATAGAGCAATTTTATAACTCAATACTATTTTAATTCATATTTGAATATTGGTATCTTTATTGTGAAACAAAATGTATAAAACGTTTTTAAGCCAATCACTGCCTTACCCCGTGTACAGTGATTATTTGCAAATTGTATGGACATGAGCAGTCGCCACGTCACGCGATGTCTGATCAGGATCAAAACGATGAAACATTAATTTTCATATTTTAAGTAAAAAACCTAAAATACTAGTTTCAGAAATAAAAGCAACCGGCAATTGATGACACCATGGCAGTGAAGGGGTTAATACAAAATATATCAAACTTAAACGAGTATAAAGTATATAAATTATGTTTAAAGTAGATATAGACCCAACACATATAATTATAAATAAGTTTTTGTATAAAACATAAACATGTATGAAACCATACACAAAGCACAGGGACCCGACACGATTGATCTTTGAGAGAAAAATAATTGTCAGAATGTATATATAGAGACAAGGGGTACAACTGATCGTCAGTATATTCTCACCCTATCTCTACAAAATCGGGCATATCATGAATAATAATTGATGAAACGACACTCTTTTTGCATTTATGTCTAGCTAATATAATGCCCTTCCATAAAAACATAACATAAAGTCATCTGTCAGCATACACTTTGAACAGTAACTGTGTCTACTCACTGAAATTACTGATTTTCGGAAAACGGGACAAGAGTTCGTTCACAGCCGACATATCATTGACCACTACTGTACGCTTGTTTAGGCGGTAATATCGAGTATGACAATCAAACAGTGCCATATATATACGTTTTTGACCACAGGGACCCAACATGATTGATTTTTGAGAGAAAAAAAATGTCAGAAGGTATGTATAGAGACTCAAAAGATTAAATAAGTACCTTATGACAATTGTTTTCTCAAAAGTCAATCATGTCGGGTCCCTGTAAGGTAAACATGCGATTTTGTTGATGGTATGGCAATGACTTCAGAAGAAATCAGCTTTGATCGGTGTTAAAAACGTATATATATGGAACTGTATGACTGTCATGCTCGATATTACCAAAACAAGCGTACAGTAGTGGTCAATGATGTGTCGGCTGTGAACGAACCCCTGTCCCGTTTTCCGAAAATCGGTGATTTCAGTGAGTAGACGCAGTTACTGTTGAAAATGCATGCTTACAGATGACTTTATGTTATGTTTTTATGGAAGGGTATTCTATTAGCTAGACAGTAATGCAAAAAGGGTGTCGTTTCATCAATTATTATTCATGATATGCCCGGGTTTGTAGAGACAGGGTGAGAATAAGCTGACGATCAGGTGTACCCCTTGTCTCTATATATACCTTCTGACAGTTTTTCTCTCAACAATCAATCGTGTCGGGTCCCTGTGACACAAAGCATATATGTAATCAAGCACAAAACAAAACAAAGATATATAGATCTACGACAATGTTGCTGTCCATGTATACCTCCATCATATCACTGTTGTATTATCAGTTATAGAAGAGCCCAAAACTATGGTGGCATATTTCTGACACCAGCTAATATCTCACATAAATACGCGTTAGTTTTCAGATATTTATGTATTTAGTTGTATGTTGAAACTTTTCACGATAACCAGATAAATATCTAAACACAAACTTTGTCATGATACCGCTTTAAACTGACACCACTTAACAAATTTATTTAGTTACTTAACTAGATAATTAACTACAAGAATTTCTTGTTACCAGTTATCTTAAAGTAAAAAATTGCATTCGGATGACTACGATAGGGACAGGATATCTAGTTTTAGATAAATTAACAGGAAACTTTTCAAAAAACGATTCAGTTAACTTAGATAGTATGTCGTGACAGTATGTGTCACTAACAGGCTTTCATGAAAATATTCCACTTTAGTATGTGAGATGTTAACTTGAAACTTTTCAGAAAAGCTAAGCAGTAAGTGGTGTCAGAACCATGCCACCTAAAACTTATTTTAACAGTGTTTTTTGTTTGTAATAGATTAAACAGTTCGTTCTGTTGCACACTTTCCATGTCCCCCCGTTAAATCTTCAACTTGTTCAGCCTACCGCACGTATTTCCCAAACAATAGAAAAGAAAAAGTCATCACATAAGCGCGTATTTTATTAAAAACCATGCCAGAAAGCAAAACATAAGATAATATAGGTTGTTATGGTAAATAGTTCACCGCTATAGGCGAATAAATTCGAATTAACGAACAGTTTGGATCCGGATCAGACGAAGAGTAACACTGCGTCTAATTAGAATATAAACTGTTTCGCACGCCTAAAAAGTTCTTCAGTTAGAACTTCAAATCTGTGTACAATAGACAAAATTCGACGAAGAAAGGGACAAACATATTAATTTAAACTTAGTAAATTCCTCAAAATAAAAAATTGACGATGCCAATTCGATTATTTCGCACCTTGCAGTTACATGCGTCCTTATCAGTTATAGAAGCGTCTTCCGATAAGAAGCATGGACTTTAACATGTAGATATACAGTAGATATATAGTATTATCATATACAATGTTTGCTTTGGTTGCCATACTTGTCGTCGCCATTCTTGGTAAGACATTATTTTCAAATCTTCCAACATTTACTTAATAGTTCAATATACATATATTTGAACGATCTTATGCCTTTGAAAGATGTTTACTACTAATATACTAAACAGATTAGATTCGTCCTTGAAAAAACGCTCTGTAGACAGGTTGATGCCTCTCTTTACAATGGAGAAGACGCTATTCTTTCCCAAGGTCACACTAACAGAATGCAACCGCATTACAATAAGTTTAGAAAACGACAATTGTTTGACAATTCTGAAAGTTCATTTTAATCTAAATGGCAAACAATTTGAAGCCAGATCAGACGCCGGCGTAAGATTTAGCGTAAATGTCCTCATTGGGAAGAGTTAACCTCTTCTATACTGTATGGTTCAGTGATAATTGTTTCATTCTCTTTCGACTGTATTGACCGTACCATTTTTGCAGGGGAGACGGAGTGTGCATCAGAGTGCGGCTGTGGCAATTGTCCGGACGCCTGGACCTATTTTGATGGCTCCTGTTATTTCTTCAACGACAACTTGAAGGTTTCTTGGACAGAAGCTGTTGTAAGTGCTTTATATATTTAACACTATTGATGGGTATACTTCTCACGAACGAACTGTTTTAATACAGTCTCCATAAAGAGAAGGCTTATTGATTACATGAAAGACAGGTGGCAGCTGAAATCAAGGTGAAAGTGAAACAGAAAGTTCCTATAGGAACTTTCTGTCAGGTGTGTGAAGTTTGCACGACATTCGACAATTCGACATTCGACCTTTCACAAATGAAAGGTCGAACAGCTGTCGAATTTCGACTTTCGACATTTAAGCTTTCACATAATGTAACAAATTTTGCCGATCGACAAGTCAACTTTGCCATAATGTAGAAATATTGTCGAAATTCGACTTTCGACATTCAACATCTTTAAAACACATTACTTTGTCGAACTGATGTCGAATTTCGACGTTCGACATTTATACAAAGTCGGCAAATTGTCGAACTAGGGTTGAATTTCGACGTTCGACAAACTGCAAGTAAGGGAAAAGTCGAAATATTGTCGAAATTCGACGTTCGACATTCGAAACTTCTTAAACACATTACTTTGTCGAACTGATGTCGAATTTCGACGTTCGACATTTATACAAAGTCGGCAAATTGTCGAACTAGAGTTGAATTTCGACGTTCGACAAACTAAAAGTAAGGGAAAAGTCGAAATATTGTCGAAATTCGACGTTCGACATTCAAAACTTCTTAAACACATTACTTTGTCGAACTGATGTCGAATTTCGACGTTCGACATTTATACAAAGTCGGCAAATTGTCGAATTAGGGTTGGATTTCGACGTTCGACATTCTGCAAGTAAGGGAAAAGTCGAAATACTGTCGAAATTCGACGTTCGACATTCAAAATTTCTTAAACACATTATTTTGTCGAACTGATGTCGAATTTCGACGTTCGACATTTATACAAAGTCGGCAAATTGTCGAATTAGGGTCGAATTTCGACGTTAGACAAACTGCAAGTAAGGGAAAAAGTCAAACTATTGTCGAAATTCGACGTTCGACTTTCAAAACTTCTTAAACACATTACTTTGTCGAACTGGTGTCGAATTTCGAAGTTCGACATTTGTACAAAGTCGGCAAATTGTCGAACTAGGGTTGAATTTCGACGTTCGACAAACTGCAAGTAAGGGAAAAGTCGAAATATTGTCGAAATTCGACGTTCGACATTCAAAACTTCTTAAACACATTACTTTGTCGAACTGATGTCGAATTTCGACGTTCGACATTTATACAAAGTCGGGAAAATGTCGAACTAGGGTTGATTTTCGACGTTCGACAAACTGAAAGTAAGGGAAAAGTCGAAATATTGTCGAAATTCGACGTTCGACATTCAAAACTTCTTAAACACATTACTTTGTCGAACTGATGTCGAATTTCGACGTTCGACACTTATACAAAGTCGGGAAATTGTCGAATTAGGGTCGAATTTCGACGTTCGACAAACTGCAAGTAAGGGAAAAAGTCAAAATATTGTCGAAATTCGACGTTCGACATTCAAAACTTCTTAAACACATTACTTTGTCGAACTGATGTCGAATTTCGACGTTCGACACTTATACAAAGTCGGGAAATTGTCGAATTAGGGTCGAATTTCGACGTTCGACAAACTGCAAGTAAGGGAAAAAGTCGAAACATTGTCGAAATTCGACGTTCGACATTCAAAATTTCTGAAACACATTACTTTGTCGAATTCATGCCGTATTTCGACGTTCGACACTTATACAAAGTCTGGAAATTGTCGAACTAGGGTCGAATTTCGACGTTCGACAAACTGCAAGTAAGGGAAAAAGTCGAACTTTTGTCGAAATTCGACGTTCGACATTCAAGATTTCTTAATACACATTCCCTCTGTTGAAATTATGTCGAATTTCGACGTCCTACACTTTTCCGGACCCGGGAAAAGTCGAAATATTGTCGAAATTCGACATTGTTCTTTCAACAATTCTTTAACACGTTCACTATGTCGACCTTATGTCTACTTTCGACGTTCGACAAGTGGTCTGGCAAGGAAAAAATCGAAATATTGTCGAATTTCGACATTCGACACTACAACAAAGCCAGTAAAGTGTCTAATTTATTATTATTATTATTATTATACCAGATTTATATAGCGCTCTTTTCACACAGGGGTTGTGCGTTCAAAAGCGCTTCACATGAAGTTACACAAATGTACCTACAAACAAGAAAAGACAAAATAACTACAATATGATCTAAAATAAACATGAATAAACATATAAAAGATAAAATTTATGTATATTTTCGACAATCGACAAATTTCCCGATAGTGCAATAGTCGAAATAGTGTCGAATATCGACGTTGGACATTATCCTTTTACCAAAATATCGAAGAAATTGTCAAAATATTCGACTTTCTTCTTTTAAAATTACTTTAACACACCCACTATGTCGATCATGTGTCCAATTTCGACATACGACAATTTTCCAGGCCGGGAAAAAGTCGACACATTATGTCGAATTTCGACATTCGACATAGTCCGTTTACCAAAATGTCGAAAGTTTGACGAAATTCAATGTTCGACTTTCAACACTACTTAAAAACATTCACTATGTCGAACTTGTGTAGAAATTAGACGTTCAATAATTTAGCGAGGCTAGAAAAAGTCGAAATGTTGTCGAAATTCGTCATTTGACAATCAACATTTCTTTACCACATTCACAATGTCGAACTTATGTGGAATTGTGACGTTTTACAAGTGCCAATTCAGGGAAAATGTCGAGTTATTGTCGAAGTTCGACTTGCGAGAAATTGCCAGACAGGTAAATAGTCGAACTATTTTCGAATTTCGACTTTCGATATTGTCCTTTCACCAAAGTGGTAAACATTCAACATTTCTATAAAGTCTGGGAAATGTGGAAAAAGTATCAGATTTTAATTTCGACAATTTAACGGCAGATAGTGCGAATAAGTCTTCGGGAGTCGTGCGATTAAATCTGTATACGTATGGGGCAATTTCGGACTGGACCGAAAGTGCCTAGAAGAGCACTTTGATCTAGTTATGCACTGTTTACTACATGTATTTGACAAGAATGAATAACTGTACCAGGCACTATTATTTTGTAATTGTATTTAGATGTATAACCTGAATATTTATACGAAACACGGTTTGAATTCAGATTAAAGGTCTTCTACCGAACTATATTTATCTAGTAGTCTTATACTTGTCTAACCTGGTGTGTAACGTATTGATGTATATTTGGTACAGCTAGACCGCAAAAAGATCACACCGGGCCTGGTGTCAACTATCAGAGCCCTGTTGAGCCGAATTATTCACACTACGAATTCTTCACACCGTAATTAGAGGTGTGAAGAATTCGTACGAAAGGGTACGAATTCTTCCACTCGTGTGACCAATGTGTGAAGATTTCGTATGAATATGTCACACAATGGCAGTGTGAGATTTTCGTATCCCCTTTTTGAACGACCTGTTGGTACCTACGGATTCTTCACACATCACCTTTCGTTTAACATTTCTTTATGAATCAAGTTCTAACAGCTTAGGCAAATCACTTTCCATAGCGCAAAAGATGGTGTATTGCGTCGTTTTGTGGGATGACACTAGAGCACTAGGGAAAACAGGCGACCCTTTCACGTACTGTCATGACCCGGGATCGAACTCGGGATGCATTGTTAAGAAGCGGGTGCGCTAAAACTGTGTTATCCACTTTTACATGCAGTGTTTACGATTTGATCAAAAATGCTCTTTAACAGCCGACCTAAATCCGAAGAATTATCTGTGGATAAGTACAGCCTTTTTTATCCAATGATCAAACTTAAGTCCCGTTGAGTTTATGCTTAGTTCCCGGCTTCCTTTGAGGCATAATAGGCAGACAACCGACAGGTTGCTTGCCGAATGCTGGTAGATTGTTGGTATTCTTAACGGGATGGGGAGAGATGGGACCCGTGGCCGTGGTCCAGTGCTCATAGTGACTATAACTTACACTCAATTGGCTCCTTACTGCTGTTGGTTCGAATCCCAATCTGAACATTTGGGCTTTTTCAATTGGAGGAGCCTTCAAGCTGGCTATCGGAAATTCGGTGATTTTACCCAGATGCAATTTTTTACCTGATACAGTTTATGACGTGCATCCTGTTTCTTCTCCCATATGGAATTAGCTTTATGTCGAGATATGACTGAAATACTGTTAACATAGTATGAACTCAGAATTCTTGGCCTCGGTTTGATTTTAAAGTGGAGTTAAAAGCTAGTTTCAACGACGGTCATAGAAACGACATCGCCTTAAAATCGGTCGATTCCGGGCACCTTACACGTCGATCGGACCCGAGAAAGCTTTTGACCAAATATACAAACGTATACAAGCGTGTCAGAAGTCGGACAAGGCCGTCTCCATCCGGCGTTTGTCTATCATATACCGGCCGTTGTAATGACGAAAAGTACCCTACCACTCAGAATCGTGACCCCGGGATATTTTTCGACTCAGAAAATTAACTTTCCGGGTCATTTTACATGTATTATGCCAAAGCAAGTCCCAAGGACAGTTTTCTACGTCAAAAATTGTCCTCATGTGTCACTCTTTAGAGAGAGGGGGGGGGGGGGGGGGGGGGGGGGGGGGGGGGGGGCACATTTCGTCTTTACACCGGCGCCCGACTGGCAACCGGATAACACCGGTTTCCGTTCGGTCTCCCACAGTATTGCACGTTTTTACTGAATGCCCATGATCTGGACTACACGATAAGGCAATCGGTAGTATGGTTCCATGTAAGAAAGTGAGCAACATAACAAAGAAGTGAAATCAGTGCGTCTTTGTAAACCTCATTCATATATTGAACCCACGATAACCAATATCGGGCGATGATGGTCGCCCGTCTTAAAACCGTTGCCCGTCCGGTATTTAAGGACTATCGCGGCAGTTTGTTCGAATTTTCAAAAATACTTAAATATTTCCTATACAACATCTGCAACAGATACCAAAGTTAGCGAACGATAACGTTTTATAACAGGATCAGAAACCTGAAACTGAGCAAACAAATTTAGTTGAAGGTTGGAACCCCGGCAGGTTTATATCAAATAGTTTCATAGGTGTACAGTGGGAAATACGTTCTCATTTGCAATTTACATGTTTGTGCTTAAACGAGTATGTTCATTGAAATCAGTTGAGAGCCAGGTCAGACACAAGCTCAAACTATTTGCCACTCAGATAAAACAAATCGTCAGATTTTTTCCAATACCTGTACCTTTATTTTTAAAAAAAATATGGAAAAGGTTAAATTTGAGGACAGACAGACAAACTAACAAACAGACTAACAAGAAGTGTTATATAAAAATGAAGCATGACTTCTTTGAAGAATTGGTTTTACCGTTTCGTCATAAGCAGAAGTTTCTTCTAGGAAAATGACCACTTTGGTCATGAGCACTGAAGGACGCTTCCAATAACAAAGCCAAAGGCAATACTCAACAACCCGATTACCATACTTTAAAATCAATATAGCTCAAACGTGCACTGTGACCGTGTCCGTTGAGCTACGGATTTTAGTCTGCATCGAAACGTTTTCATTTTACAGTAAGAGTTTTTCCAAATTGTTCTATAATCCTGTAGAATACAGGACACCCTATACCCCACACTGCCACCAGTAACACCACCCCAATACTTATATTTTGAAAATCAACAAGTTCAAAGTTATCTGTGCTATTGGTCTTTGTGCTGATTAGACCTGAGTTTTGCACATCACGTATGGTCGTGCTGTGATTGTTACGTGTTCCGAGTTATATAACTAGAAGCGTGTTCTTCGGGAAACATGTGTCAACTGCCAGCAATGATCAGTTGAACAACTAAAAATCCCAGCTTCAGTACAGCAGAAGTTATCTGCCAGAAAATAAACTGTATAAAAAGGAAATTATTATTATTATCTCATGGTATTGATGCAAGAGTTATGAACCATGTGCAAGGCACTTCCCCTCACCAAACTATTTCCATAAATGAAAGTTCATCTGATAAACAATAGTAGAACCGGAGTTATAGGCAGAAAACAGGGAAAGAAGGAATTACTCTCACCGCACTGATGCAGGAGTTATGATCCTCATGCAAAGCACTTTTATACATCAATCTCTTTCGATTAAGGAATATCGCGCCAGTTTCAATTTTTTTACAGTCAAAAGGAAGCAACTTTTGCAAAACTTCTGATAAGTTGTCTCCCTTTAACCAATTCAATATAGTTTATATTTGAAATTTGTATTTTTTCCTACCTCAAAAAGCTAAATGGTGTGGTCATATAATTTGGCGTCCACGATAAGTTATATATACTAATAATGCTTGTAAAGTGATATATTGCTGACGATTAAACAGTGGATTTTGACACATTTTAGCATTTAAAAGTGGTTAACATATATCATTTATAGATAGCCCTATTTGTAATTGGATAGACATGCGTTACTCTACATGCAGACTTTGTATTTTGTAGAAAAAATAGTTCGGGTAACCATAACTGTAATTAGTGATTTCAGTAAATTAATGCTTTATTAATATTTGTGAAACATATTGGCAAAATCTGAATGTAAGAACTGTAGGAGAAATTTTTTGAAAAATAACTATTTGATGTGTTCCCTTTATTGACGAATAAAATGTTGTTTCCATGTTTTTATGCTACTTCCTCATATTCTTTTCTTTTTTATGAAAACATATGAATAACCCAATATCTAAGGAAAATTACAAAGCTGAAAAGGGGTGTTCTGAGATTTTATTATCAACAGCACGTGTCTCTGGATAATTAGGGGTATACCAAAAAACAAGCTATTAAGAAAAGAACCAGTTCGGGGACTCACTATTTTATTTCATATTTCTGCACAACAGGGTATATACTAGCAACATGCAGAATTTGAAAAAAAAATCTGAATGGGTTGAAAATTCGAACAAACTGCCGCGATAGTCGTTAATGAAATTTTAATTTCAAAAGCTTCGGAATGGCAGAATCTCTCGGAAGATAGTAGAAAGGGGAATACCTCTCACGGTGTTTATACAATAATTATGAACTGTGTTTGCAATACACGTCTACTCATTAAACTCTTTAAATGAAATTTCACCTTTAAAACTTCAGTAAAAAACAAAACCATGACAGTCGGACGATCGGACAGACAGTCTACGGTAAGTTGACCGACCCCGACGTGTCATCATTGCCTTCAGCTGGTGACACAGAAACCGGTCCATACATTTATAAAGTTCTTAGAATGCATCGTACAGACGGACCGAATAATATCCGATACGACGGAATCGAGTAAATTATATGGTCACCAACGTGCTATTACTACCATGCTATTTTTCAGTTTTATGTGTCTATAATTAATTATATCGTGTGCCGAAAATGTGACATTTGTACCCCATGTGACCTTGACCTTTTACCTTATGACCCAATTTAAACAGGCAGTCTAGTACATATGTTTTGTCATTATGTGAAATATAAGACATCTATCAAGTAAAGCAAACCTAATATGTCCCCCTATCCATCTGGTGGCTAAAAGCTTTTTGGAAAGTGTGACGTTTTCGTATGCACAAATGTTTTACATTCGTTTTTAAAAAAATCGACATGTGAAGAATTCGTATCTACTGTCAGGGGGGCTGAGAGTAAGTACGAATTATTCACAAATGTGTGACATATTCGTATGAAATTCCTACGAATTCCTCACAGGTGTGAAGAATTCGTAGTGTGAATAATTCGGCTCAACAGAGCCCACTGGGCAGGGTCTTCACTATAAAAATTATACAATAACATGTATTTTGTGTAATTTTATATAGGCGTATAGTCGGTAAGTTCAGTGACATATTAAAGATTGCTCACGATCAAGTCTTCAATAACCTTAAATGTACGAGTTACTATGTAATAGAGTTAAGTTATATTTTACATATAGATACGGTGTATATACTGATTATACCAGGACTATATTAGTCACCTGGGAGGGCCATTGTGCTGATCCTTCACTGTTTTCAGTAATCTTGCATGCACGGATTATCTTACACTGGTAGAATGCCATTTCTATAATAAGATGGAATATTTATAAGACAAACTGTTTGGGAGTAGGTCGGTGGTCTTCAATCCGAAACCATTGACATGTGGCTGTTTCTAGTATTGAAGATGGATGACCGTTTAGAGTTAAGTAGAATGCAAGTAAAGACCAGTTCTGTTTTGCGTTGAACCTGCTTTAAGCTTTAGACTATCATCTGCTAGATTATAGAGAATGTTACTAATAATAAATATTCTTGAATGCGTAGAATAGAACTATTTTCGGCAAAAAGTGGAAGATGAAAGATGTTAAAATGCGTATCTGTGGAGTAATGAGTTTAAACTTAAAAGCAAACGTTTACCTTCCGGTATCTAATCCCTTATAGCGGATCTATAGATTGAAACATGACGCGCCTTATAGGGTACGGTCTGTTTCAAGTTCAGACTGCTTTACCCGATAAATACGCCTCTAATTTATTCTTTCACCGACGAAAATACTTCCATTTATACAGTCATGAAAATGTATCATAAAGCAGACTAAAAGTAAAGCAGAATGTGCCTTAAGGCGCATTCTGTTTTACCTTCAACCTGCTTCAAGTATTCGGTTATTCATCTATCTTAAAAACAAAGAAACGGGCTTTATGGTTTGTGGTAAATAGAAAATATTTGTTATGATAAAATTGGTGACTGTCTAGGCAGAAACTTTTTTCTTCAGTGTTGGAGTGAATTGAAATGCGTATATGGAGCAATGGGTTAATTGGTCAACCTATATGTGTGGTCCCTGAACATTAACCCTTTGTTCCATAGACTGTTTCTAGTATTGAATATAGGTGACCAATTAAAGCGGGTTAAGAGTAAAGCTAAATGCGCATTGAGACTGCTTTAAGCTTTAAACTTTCGGTTAACATCTGTTTGAGAATAATATATACTATTTGTTATTATATATTACTGTGTACTTACTTACTTACCTATTTGCTCGTCTGTAATAGACAGAGCAGAACAGAACAACCCTTTCTTTTTTTGTCACAGAAAACAAAACATATGTTTTGTAATTACATGTGAAGTATAATATAATAAAAAACTATTGAGTTAGTAGGACATTTGGTGGTCGAATACTGAATTAATCTGCGATATAGAGGGAAGGTGGAAAAATATTAAAATACTTAACTAAATGGTATGGACACAATATATAGAAATAAATACCAAGCTATTATTACATGATACAATATATAAATTAGCTATGCAGATCAGTTCACTTATAATAAAGCAAACTGGTCCGTCTATAGTTAAAGCTGCGACTATTCTTTCTTTTGAACAATTTCCAAATAAAAAAACCCTCACATGTCTATAGAGGGCATCATTGCTGATGTAGTATTATAGTAAATAACAGAGTTGACAAGAGAGAAGTACAGTGTAACCCTCCCCAAACGGACATTAAAAAAACGAAGTCAAATTGCGACAAATACATCGTCAAGCAAGAACAAGAAGAAAACTGAGTGAGGCGCTGCCTTGGCAATGCCTCAGACCGTTTGGATCCTTATCTGGCGACGAAATGCACAAGTGAGAGGTATGTGTCGTAAAGTCCGGGGGAAGTAGGCTACACTGTACTTCATTTTATTGACGGATACCGTGGGAGTTTTGTCCATTTCCTTCAAGGTCAGCACGTGCAGATGTAGAATTTTAGTAAATAATAACACTGACAGACGAGAAGTACTGTGTTGCCCTGCTCAGCCGGACAACTATATAAAGAAGCATAGTTTGTCAAATATTTTGTCAGTTCAAAAACCGAAGGGAAGAATCGCGTACCTTTCTATTAGGGAAGATACACTCTACTTGGATCATGTTTTATGTGACAGGACGCATCAGACGATGGTTAAGATAGTGTTCCTAAGTACGTTATACATGTATTGTAATAGAGACGATCATTTTTAATAAATGTTCAAAGTACATGTACTACGCGAATTATATGTTTCTGAATTAGTCGTATATCGACTATTCAGCATTATCGTCTCTTAAAGACGATTACATTTTGTCCTATAGCGCGTTTTATATTTTCAGTGAATCGTCTTTGAACTACAATTAAACATTATCGTCTCAAAGAAACGATATAAGTTTGCGCCATTATGCATTTTTCAATGCTACACTTGGTGTGGTAGCTATTTGCCCGTTGCTGTCAATCACACTAGACTAAACGCCTTGAACGTACCAATAAGAACCAAGTCTCAACACATTGACCAATTACATCTATCCATGTGTAATGTGAGTGACAGAGTCAATAGTTATGACGTCATTTAACACTCGCCCTAGAGTAAAGGGTTAACATATTTAAATAGAAAGTGGTGAAGTGGAAATGCAGTAAATAGCCGGTGCTGAAGCAGAATCCAAATCAACTGTTTTTCGTCTAGGTATACAGTGGAGAATATGTTATTCTTTCCCAATAAACGCATTTACACTAAAACGTTTATTTCCACTGCAAACAGTTTGCAGCCAGATCAGACGCCGGGCGATCAGGCTCGAAACTGTTTGCTGTCCAGGTTAAAATGAACTGTAAGAAATATCTAATAATTGACATTTTCAACGTTTTTGTGCTATGCGTTTGCGTTCCGTTTGCGTTTACACGGGAAATAATAACGTTTTCTCCACTCTATACAATTTGTTGAAAGATATTCTAAATATTTCAGGCCTAAATATTCTTGTTGAAAATTTAAACTTTGAAAAGCTTGAGAACGTTAGACCTTTTTGTTTTTTAAATTGGCATTATAAAATAAGCAAATTTTGATAATGTAAACTTTTTTATTATTTCGACAATGTTTTAAGGTTATAGATCCATAATGCGAAAATCTGAACACCGTTTCCGCATAATTATTCTGTAATATGCCCGGCACAATCTTACTACACGAACATTAAAGCTACATGTATATATCGATGGTCGATGTTTTCTATTATGGCTCTAAAACCTTAACAAAGAAAGGACCAGTGAAAAAAGAGCCATTTACTCCATAGCCAATTTCTATTTATGAAGACTAGTGACTACGAAAAAAAGGTTGAAAGTAAAGCAGAATGATCCTTATTACACATGCTGCTTTACCTTAAGCTATCATCTGCTAGAACATAGAATTATTTATTATGATACATATTCATGACTGTGTGAGTTGTACCAATTTTCTTCATTAGGAGGAATTACATGTAGTTCACAGCGTTAAACGGCATATCTAGGGAGTAAATGGTTAACATAAAAAGGCACTGCAAAATCATAGCATTGCTCTATTCCAATATTTCGGGACATTTTGCAAAGAAAATTATGTCCGACATGATTTTCTTTAAAAAGGCAATTAGAGGTCGAACTATCAGAAAAGAGCATTGTTATAATTTTAAAACTAATTTAATTCCCCATTTCGAATATTGCTATATCTGTCTTTAAAGGCACTGCAGATAAATCTTTTAAATGACGTTAATCCATTGTATTTCAATTATATTATGAAACACCAGGTACCTTTGAACATCGTAGGACTTTTATGTTCTTATTGAAGCTTATGATTGCTTTGGCAAACAGTGCATCCACTCGTCGTGTGAGTCTTACAACGTTCTATCTCACATGAGCGTTGTTTTGAGAAAATCGACTTTAAAGTTTTGGACCAATTAAACAGCATAATTTTGATGGATTTTGAAAATTCTTTCGACTTTACCTGATGAATTGTGAATGCAAAGGGTTCCATTTAAAGTTTTATGAGGATTGTAAGCATGGTTTTTTAGATATACCTTACTTTCGGTTTGAGATAGATCATTTCTCAAACTTTACCTTCTATTTCACTCATTATTACAATGTTCTATGTCCATTTTGTGGAGATAGAACATTATTAACAATACAGTTTCAGACAATTGCATGAACAATTACAGTATTACAATGTTCTATGTTCATTCTAAATACTCCCCATGGGGGTATTTTTGCTTATTTTGATGAAATTATCCCCACGGCCAAGAAATACAGGTCGCTGACAAGCAGATAAAATAGAATACTTCTTAAGAATTGGGTTTAATTTGTTGTTGTTGTTAACATCCGTACATGCGACCTCGGTTTATAAAATCTCCCTTGTTCGACTTGGCTTGGTGGGACTTCTTTAAAGGGGTATTCAGTTTTACTTTCATATTGTTTTAAACAGCTATCTGCTTTAAATTGATCACTTTACTTTGAACTACTCATGTAGTCAAAGATACATGGGTATTTCACCTATTACACTGTACGCCAATAACCACGAAGGTCGCAGCCATTTTGGAAATTTCTGTCACGTGATCCAATAGGAACACAATGACTGGATAAATTGGACATAGATCATTGTAAGACTAAACAAAACGTTAAAAATGGAGATAGAACATTGTAATATTGGCGATAACTTCAAATAGAAAGCTCGGATAAACATATGATTTGCACCAGGAGATAGCTCTTGAAAATAGCTTTCCAACGGTATATAGAACTCTATTTGTTTACAAAATGGACATAGAACGTTGTAAGACTCACGCGACGCACTGATCAGAATGCTCTTGTATGAGCTATCTGAGCTGGGTCTACATTATTTGCATAATACTGATCCATCAGTATCCAGCCTGCAATAAGTTACACATAAGCAATACTTGTAATTCAAAGACATACATGTATAAGGACCTCCTTGACATTATAATCAGCAATGCCTAGAAAGTGTACATGTAACATGGACAAAGTCTGTTCGCAGGCATAGGGATAAAGTAAAATCAAAGGCCACCCTCTAAGTATTTTGTAAAATACGAGTAGTGTATAATGAAAGGTCAACTTCTGGTATTGATTCTAATCGGTTATTCAGAAATTAGATGACCACATGGCAAAGTGACCCACAGAAAGTGTTTCTGCATAATAACTCGAATATGCAAAAAAGCATGGGCCAATTTATAAGGGAAAAAATAATGAATCCTTCGTAGATTGGATCAGAAGGTAATATCTTTTTAAAAGTTAAATAAGGCTGAGCTTTTCGATATATTTCCATTGATTTCATAATTATACAGTTCGGTACGAGAAGGATGTAATACATATAATTGTGCCTTTCTAACATTCCTAAAAGATCTTATTCGCTGTTCACCTAAACCCCGTCCTATAAATCAGGGCTGCCATTTCTCCGGATGTCTTCCGAAATCTTCTGATTTGTATCCTAGCAGATGGTACATGTAGTTTTGAACAGACTGGAAGTAAAGCAGAATGCGCCTAAATACGCATCCTGCTTTACTTTCAATATCTGTTTTAAGTTTCCTTGTGTCTAGATAATGACTATAGTGTACAATCGCGTTTGAAAAATAGAAAAATTGGGAAATCGACAATTTTTCGACTATTTCCTAGCCCGGCAAATTGTCGAACGTCGAAATTCGATATAAATTCGACATAGTGAATGTGTTTAAGATATGTTGAAAGTCGAACGTCGAATTTGGACAAATTTTCGACATTTTGGTAAAAGACAAAATGTCAAACGTCGATATTCGACAATAATTCGACTATTGCACTATCGGGAAATTTGTCGATTGTCGAAAATATATATAAATTAGACACTTTACTGGCTTTGTTGAAATGTCGAATGTCGAAATTCGACAATATTTCGATTTTTTCCTTGCCAGGCCACTTGTCGAAAGTCGAAAGTAGACATAAGGTCGACATAGTGAATGTATTAAAGAATTGTTGAAAGAACAATATCGAATTTCGACAATATTTCGACTTTTCCCGGGTCCGGAAATTGTTGGACGTCGAAATTCGACATAATTTCAACAGAGGGAATGTGTATTAAGAAATCTTGAATGTCGAACATCGAATTTCGACAATAGTTTGACTTTTTCCCTTACTTGCAGTTTGTCGAACGTCGAAATTCGACCCTAATTCGACAATTTGCCGACTTTGTATAAGTGTCGAACGTCGAAATTCGGCATGAGTTCGACAAAGTAATGTGTTTCAGAAATTTTGAATGTCGAACGTCGAATTTCGACAATATTTCGACTTTTTCCCTTACTTGCAGTTTGTCGAACGTCGAAATTCGACCCTAATTCGACAATTCCCGACTTTTTATCAGTGTCGAACGTTGAAATTCGACATCAGTTCGACAAAGTAATGTGTTTAAGAAATTTTGAATGTCGAACGTCGAATTTCGACAATATTTCGAGTTTTTCCCTTACTTGCAGTTTGTCGAACGGCGAAATTCGACCCTAGTTCGACAATTTCCCGATTTTGTATAAATGTCGAACGTCGAAATTCGACATCAGTTCGACACAGTAATGTGTTTAAGAAATTTTGAATGTCGAACGTCGGATTTCGACAATATTTCTACATTATGGCAAAGCTGACTTATCGATCGGCAAAATTTGTAAAATGTCGAACGTCGAAACTCGACATCAGTTCGACAAAGTAATGTGTTTAAGAAATTTTGAATGTCGAACGTCGAATTTCGACAATGTTTCGACTTTTTCCCTTACTTGCAGTCTGTCGAACGTCGAAATTCGACCCTAATTCGACAATTCCTGACTTTGTATAAGTGTCGAACGTCGAAATTCGACATCAGCTCGACAAAGTAATGTGTTTCAGAAATTTTGAATGTCGAACGTCGAATTTCGACAATGTTTCGACTTTTTCCCTTACTTGCAGTTTGTCGAACGTCGAAATTCGACCCTAAAAAATGTCGAACGTCGAAATTCGACATCAGTTCGACAAAGTAATGTGTTTAAGAAATTTTGAATGTCGAATGTCGAATTTCGACAATGTTTCGACTTTTTCCCTTACTTGCAGTTTGTCGAACGTCGAAATTCGACCCTAATTCGACAATTCCCGACTTTGTATAAGTGTCGAACGTCGAAATTCGACATCAGTTCGACAAATTAATGTGTTTAAGAAATTTTGAATGTCGAATTTCGAATTTCGACAATATTTCGACTTTTTCTCTTACTTGCAGTTTGTCGAACGTCGAAATTCGACCCTAGTTCGACATTTTCCCGACTTTGTATAAATGTCGAACGTCGAAATTCGACATCACTTCGACAAAGTAATGTGTTTAAGAAGTTTTGAATGTCGAACGTCGAATTTCGACAATATTTCGACTTTTTCCTTACTTGCAGTTTGTCGAACGTCGAAATTCAACCCTAGTTCGACAATTCACGACTTTGTATAAATGTCGAACGTCGAAATTCGACATCAGTTCGACAAAGTAATGTGTTTTAAAAATGTTGAATGTCGAAAGTCGAATTTCGACAATATTTCTACATTATGGCAAAGCTGACTTATCGATCGGCAAAATTTGTTACATTATGTGAAAGCTTAAATGTCGAAAGTCGAAATTCGACAGCTGTTCGACCTTTCATTTGTGAAAGGTCGAATGTCGAATTGTCGAATGTCGTGCAAACTTCACACACCTCTTTCTGTCTTACGTTCACCAGGTTTGAAGAAGCCACCCACTTTGAGCAAGACATAATATATACATGCATGGTGATTTAAGGAATTCCAAGACTGAAGATCGCCTTTTTTCGTGTAATCTCGGCATTTTCCGTGTTCAACGGAATATACCGAACAATCCCCTATAAAAAAAACTTGAGGGTACTGTTAGAAACTATCCGAACGTAGTCCGAAACGTTGCAAATCTCGTCTTGAAATTTTGCTTAGCCTTCCCCGCACGGGTTCGAATCCCGACAGAGCTCAATAATGTTTTCTTTGAAATATATCTTTTTTAATAAATCCTTTTCCTAAACCAATAATTAGATTAGTTTATAATTGCGCCTGACATCGATTTGCAAAAAGATTCAATTTTTAAGCCAAATTTTGTGTTCAGTCTTTATAACGTGTTCAAGGTTTCCAAAACTTTTTCGAAGACAAAATTATTTTTTTCAAGTTAGGTGCGTGTAAATGTCTTCATATTTTGGATTTAGATTGCGTAGGTATTGTATGAAAAAATAAGCAAATGGTTTGCTTTGCCCCGGTTATCATTTTTTATACAAACATGCAACCTTTTAAGCCATATAATGTCAAATCGTATGGATAATAGTACATATTTTTAGGAAAACGGTTCAGATTTTTTAAGTTTTTACATCATGTGATACAAATATTGGGAAAATAACTTTTATTGTGTGATGTTCACTTCTTCTGCCATAGGCATGTCATGAAAAAGTATCAGTATTTTTGGTTAGAATAGATAAAAACCACCTTTCAGGAATATTTGTCTTTTAATTTTCTCGCATATTTTCCTACATGTAAAGCTATATACAATATTTCATATATTTTCGAAAAGAGACGGCAAAAAGCCTTCATATTTCACATAAGACATGGGATTTACATGTTGTATCCACTCGTGATTTCAGTTTTACATTACAATTATCCTACCTACAGCGTTGGAATACTTTAAACAACATTTGTGTAATGTTTGCTTCATGTGCACATACGGGAATATGTATTCCTTCCCGTTGACCGAAGATAAAAGCAATTGAATAACATAACAGTGTGTACATTTGCAGAATTTTAACAATGTATATATAGACGATTTAATCAGACAATGTGGCTAACAGTTTTGAGTCTGTCCAGACGCATTGTTTAGTTAGCATGCGTGTTTTTGGAAGGACTAACTACATGTTCATGCTTCGATAATCAATACCATGTTTACAAATTGTTAGACGCAACATGATACTTTATCATACTGCTAAGTAATTTCCTGGATTTTGATTTGCTGATGTGACGTAGGCGTGACACAAGTACCCTGTGAGTTGACAGGGTACATATAACTTCCTTTTGGGAGGCGCTTCATATTTCATTGCGTCACTAATAAGATGGCCAACTACTCGACTCGATCAAATATAAGCGAATTTGACTTCGAAAAAACGTTTGTGATGTAAATATATGTTCTTGGAAACAAACATGTGCAACAGTCTTTAAAAATGAGTTATTTGTAATATCCGTCCCGTTTATATTGACGTTAAAAACGATGAAAAAGTATCGTTTCAAAAACATACAAGGTTGGTTTGTATACTTCCGTTTCTGCCAGCTATGAGATGATTAGACGCCCCAAAGAGACGGAAACTGATGCAGAGAACCCGGTTCGATGCCCTGCTCTTATTATCTTTAGAATTCACTGGTTCTTTTAGACGGAAAGTGTAACGCATTGATACACCGGATATCGACTTATAAGGTTAAAACTGGGTCTCAATTTCTAAAATTGTAAACTAGGAAATGAGTACATGAAAGGCTAGACTCGCGGCTCAATAAAAAACTTGCCAAACACACGTCTGTATTTTAGATCAACGCTTCCATCTAAACAAAGCATGGCTGCCTATATGGCGAGGTAATTGAAAACAGCTATGCACGTAATTCTCCAGCTTGACAGACCATTCTGTCTGTTGTTAAGCACAGGTACGCAAAATACAACAACAACGACATAGATCAGCGCAGATGTCAGTGAATAATGCCGTGGCTCAACACTAAACAGAGAGTGTTTCAGTTTAACCAAAGCAGCATTATCCTCAGAGGTTTCTTGAATCGCGTTACCCTTACGCTTCGATCACATATATTCAAAGAAAGCGCCAGTAAAACAATAAAAATAGGTCACTTACAATCAAAATGGGATATTTCCCTTTTCAATTCCATTTCAAATTTCACATTATCATCTTGAGTAAGGTCTTTATGTCCAAAAACAAAAGTTGTATACCGATCAGCTGTTACAAAAGGGTGCCCGACGGGAAATTAGTGTTGCGTTAATAAAGATGACGAAACTTTGATTCATATGGTTAAGATTCTGTTGTTCATGTGTTGGGAGAATGAGTTTTATCAAATGAGCTATCTTGTTAAATTAAGTCTTTATTGATATTGTTATATATATTTAGTACAGTAGTACCATAAGTAAGTAGAAGTCGTACCATTTTTAGTATTGACTTGTTTTTCATATATTGAAATAGAATTGCTGTACTTTCTACCTTAAGCACCATTGCGAGATTCATCATTCTCACCTGGTGGTTGTTGACAATCGCAAAGAGGACCTTTTCCTTCACGACCATGCCCTTAAGCTGTTCAGAAATGGTATGCATAACATGTTGTATAAGATGTATTTGCTATGAAATCCACACAATGCTCTTGACTACAACGCTTTTATACAACAAAGCTACACTGCTGGAAATGTATCGTTAATTGTCAATAACTATCTTCTGAAATAAATTGCTAATTCACGATGAAAACGACAAATTATCAAGTTATGGTCAAATTATAAATGAACTGAAAAGTATGTAATACATGTATATGTTCATGCACCAAAGAATATACTCCAATAGTGAACTATGGCGTTTTGCTGTCCATTGCTTTTAAACCAATTTCACAATGTCTTCTATAAGCCGTATATGTTCCCAATGGCATTTCCGTAGAGGAAACGGTTCAGTAGCCACCTGATTGAAACGAAATCGCTCACAACAACCGAGCCTTTTTAAAGTATCGCATTAGTTATCATCTATTATATTTTGACTCATCACTTGCATAAAGTAGAAATATAAAACAAAAATTTTCATTTCATCTGAACTGTTTGTACGATTCTCCAGCAGCAGATCGTAAAGCCAATGAACCTGCATTTTGGATGGGAGCAACTGACGAGACAGTGGAAGGGCTATGGACCCGGTACACGGACGATTCATCCTTGACCTACATCAACTGGGCACCCGGACAACCAGATAACCATAGTCATGTCGACGAAGATTGCTTGTTCCTCTATGGTTATTATAACTTCACATGGCATGATGCTAGTTGTGTTCTGACTAAGTATCCACTCTGTGAAAAAAGGTATAAAAATCAATTATCCCAATACTTCATAGAGGCAATTTATAAACTCTTGAATATGTACAAGAAATATGTTCTATATTCTAGTAGATTTCTATTTATTACTTCTACGCCATCAATTCTGATGATTATGAGAAGGGGCGCTTTTTAGGTGCACCATTGGGACTGTACCCGGCCGGTCACTTTATCCTGACACCAACGAACCAGTCGTAATGCTAACCCGAAATCCTGAGCGCCAAGGAAGGAAGCCCATTACTACCAATTTTCAAGTCTTTGGTTTGACCCGGCCGGGGATTGAACCCGCAACCTCCCGCACTGCAAGCGGACGCTCTACCACGGAGCTATACAGGCGGTTGTGATGGTAGCTAAAAGCATGTTGAAAGTAAAGAAAAAATCGCCTTAAGGCACATTCTTCTTTACTTTCTAACCTGTTTTAAGTGGCCACCTATAGTCAGTACTAGAAACAAGCTATATATACTAATATAGTAAATGGTTAAATGAAAGCGTGTGTTTCAAGCTTGGAAGAAAATATTAATAGAGGAGCTGATAGTAGTAAACATATTAACAAGGTTGTTCAATGTAACACGTGTTCTTTTTGGATCTCGTATTGAAATATGATTTTATATAGTGTTCATATGTTAACCCTTAGCCCGCCAAATAAATTGTCGTCTGCTATATTTCTCGTCTGCTTCAAGTTTCAAAGTGCTTCAAAGTTGCTGAAAATTGCTGAAAATGTTGTCCGGGTGTCAAACAGCTTGGATCCGGATGAGACGCCGAGTTACTCGGCGTCTCATCCGGATCCAAGCTGTTTGCATATGGAGCTATAGTCGTGATTGGCAGGCTAAGGGTTAATCAGTATCAACTATCTGCACCAACTAAGCAGCAACAGTATGTATGCTCATGCTATATTCCCAATCACTTATATAAAACAACTATTCGCAGAGGTTGTCCGTGAATTGTCTGCTTATATATTTCGTCTGCTTTTACGTGTAAAATTTGGAATTTTATGCGTTTTTGACGAAAGAAACATTGATACTGCTAAATACAATGCTTAATATGAGTTTGGGTGTCAAATATGGTAGGTCAAGGCGAGCCGCCGCGTCTTTTACGCGGCCGCTGGCATTGATCTACACTGTTTGCAATGCAATAGGATTGGTATTTTGTAACAATGTTTCTCATGTTGATATGTGTCCCTCATGTATGGTTGAAGCTAGCCATGTATAACATTTTGTCTTGATCTTTTTCAGTTTTTGCGACCCGGTAGAAATAGTTGGATGAGAGAGCCAAAATGAGCTTAACCCCTTTACTGCGGTGACGTCATCAATTTTAAAAAATGTTGTCTGCTTTTATTCCTTAAACTTTGATATTTGCTATTTTAACTGAAGAAATATTGAAATAAGTGTCAAACAGTTTGGATCCTGATCAGACGCCGCGTAACGCGGCGTCTGATCAGGATTCAATCTGTTTGCAAAAATTGTTGTGCTCGGGGTAAGGCGGTGAAGGGGTTAATGGATACAGTGTTGTAAGAATAATAGTAAAACAATAAAATAAACCAGTATAAAGCATATCAGTCTCTTCTTTCTGATTGTTCATCATTGTTTTGAATGTGCTAACGGTTCTAGTTCTTTGCCACTAAACAGTGGAGAAGACATTATTCTTTCCTAATTAAACTCGCAACGCAATTTGTAGGTACATATATGTTATTTCATGTAAAGCGCTTTTGAACGCACACTCCCTGTGTGAAAAGAGCGCTATATAAATCTGGTATAATAAATAATAATAATAACTCAAAATATAAAAATGGCATAGATAGTTACATGTAGCTAGATTTATTTCGGTAATAAAATTAAGACAAAAAGTAACAGGTTTTAAAAATATGAAACTCTGAATATCAACAACATAACTTTTATGGTTAATGATATTAATCTTAACCCATTTGTGCCCACAATCCCATATATGGGAAATAGGCAAACAGTGTAGACTCTGATCAGACGCCGCATAATGCGGCGTCTGATCAGAGTCTACACTGTTTGCTGATAGGAATTTCAATATAAAACAATATGAAAATGAAAATTTTGACCAGGCATTCCTTTGATTAAACATTGGCAAATCCAATATATAAACATGGACTAATTACTGGGTATAAATCGGTTAAAGAATTATGATAGCATTGATTGAATATATTTCTAGTCATTACATGTTCTTGGAATTAGGTACGCTTTATCATTATTCGAACGTAACGCGGTTTGGGCCTGATTAGATACCGGTTACCCAGGGTTTGGTCTGACTCCAAGCTGTTTAAATAGCTTTCGAGTATTTACTCGAATGGTAAATAGTAAACACAATGATGGAAACGGTGATCCAGTACATCTGATTATTAAACCTTGGTTGTGAGGTAGCGATCACCCAAACTCACTTAACCCTGCGCTCTCAATGACGCTTAAAACGCGATAACAAACCGTTTGGATCCTGCCCAGATGCAAGTTCGTTGTGTACCGATGTGAAGTGAAATGTGGTTTCATTCTTTGTATAAGGCATACGCATTTAACTCATACACGATTTCGGCGGCATGTGCATTTTCCTTGAGCTACACGTGCACAACATGCAAAACAACGTATTTCCCAATAAACTAAAAGTTTATTCATAAGTCATATTTTGTTATCAATGGATGGCAAATATGAATGAGATATTGTGCGCGAAAGTTTAAATCGATACGTCTTCTAGATATATAAATATTTGAAAATAAAAAGGGCACAGTTTCTTTTGGAATTGAGTATAGTACTTTGTTTTTGCCCTAATTTGATTACTTTATGAGAAAACACTACCATAGACATAATATAAATAATAGAAATCCCATTACCCTGTTTGTTTCCAGTTGAAATGATTTTACTGAAGCGTGTGCGTACTTATAATTGGACGAAATAGGGACAAAACCTAATTTGACAAACCTTTTCCAGATGACAGTAAAATGTTCGCATATAGGTGCAATTTACCCTTAGTTTTTAACTACCCGTATTTCAAAATCAAAACGTGGTATATTGGCCTTAAACCATTGGCCTATAGCCTGTTTCTAGTTTTGAAGATAGGTTAGGTGAACACTTAAAGAAGGCTGAAAGTAAAGCAGAATGCACCATAAGGTGCATTCTACTTTACATTCAGATTGCTTTTAGTAACTGTCTGCTAGGGTATAAAATATTTCTTATAGTTCGTATTCGTGACTGTATAAATTCAAACTATTTACTTAAGTGTAGAAATAAATCAAAGGCGTTAAATGGCTTATTTATGGTGTAATGGGATGAGAGATCACCTGTTATTGGATTTCAATTAAAAGTACGTACACGGTAAGTTCGTTAGAACTCTTTCACTTCTGAAAATGTATGGACTATTCTAGTTTCCAATAAAGTGAAGTCCAATTTTGTAGTCCAATGTAGACCCTGATTTGGATCTACACGGTTTATGATTCGTTTATAACACGGTAGTTGTCCAGAGCCTAAACTAGAATGTACGTATATAGTTTCTCGTAATGTGACTTGGATTGACCCTTTTCACTGTCATTATGATTATAACCTGTCTGCACCAAATCTAGTGATGTTACTACACATAAGAATCGTATCTCAGAGACGATTTTAATGAGTAGTGAAACCATAGGGTTTAATGCAGGAATAAAGATTTTAGTTTTTGAACTACTCTCCTTATCTTGATCCCTGGCTATACAGGATTTATGGTTTGACCAAACTTCGATAGCGTGTGCTATATTCGTGTTTATCAGTATACTCTACGATGGCAAAGTTCCTGTCAGCTATCCTTATCATTGTCTCGTTCATTGGTATGTCACTATTTTAACTCATTCACCTCTCAAACCTTTCATGGAAACTTCAACTTTCGAAGAAAGTCTAGTTCATTTTTTAGGATTATTTATCCTTTTTAGATATATTGCAAAATGACTAAACATTGTTTGCAAAGGACAAGTGTATCCTTCGCTAATACTGTATACAAATAGTGTGGGTTATGACTAGGCACCGAAACCGAAATAAGGCGGTGTCTGATCAGGATTCAAATTGTTTGACACTCATAACGTTATTACTTTTTGTTAATTAATCTAAAATTTAACATTGAGAATGAAAATCAGACGACACGTGTTTAAAGCACTTGACGTTAAGGTATAATTCACTCTATCCAACTGTGTTTAAGGCTGTTCGCAGCTCCGCTTATCTCGTGTCAAACTTCATTGAAATATTGATTAAAGTGAAATATACCATGTAGAGAGTGAACAATTGTGAAAATAAAAAAACACAATTTCAGCACCTTTTTTTTCTTACAGGGCATTTTTTCAAGGACGGTTCCACCTTTAATAAACACGAATATCTTTTTTATAAGATAATATATCTCAATAATTGCTATACATGTAAATTTAAGTAAACTGTACAGACACTATAAGATATTGTCCCAATAAGAATATTTGCTGGAAATATAATAACTCATATTCATACGATACCTAAAATTTGTCAAGGTGATTATTTTGAGCACAATTCGTAAAGGGGCTAAAATGTGGCCCTAAAGTATTCAGAAGCCTATTTTATGAATTGAATTACTGACCTACTTTTTATTCAGACAAAACCTATATTAAAAAATGACCTAGATTTTGTCAAGGTGATCAATCTGAAGTAGTTTCATGAAAACAGGGCAGTATATTGGGGCCTTAGAATACTTTTAAGCTCTTCCTAAGATTTGACCTTCTGACCTACTTTTTGACCCCCATTAATGCATATTACTATATTGCCTAGATGGTATGAAGGTGAGCATTCTGAGCAAGTTTTATCAAATTATAACTTAAAATAAGGCTCCTACAGTGTTTATAAGCTTTTTTCTATGTGTTGACCTACTGAACTACTTTTTAACATAATGCAACCAATATTCATATAAAGTGTAGCTTTTGTCAAAACATTTATTCTAAGCAAGTTTTAAGAAGATTGGGCTTGAAATATGCCATCTGGAGTGGCAAAAAACTTGTTCTGCGATTTGACCAACTGACCTACTTATGACCCGACATAAGTTATGTTCCAGTATAATCTAAACTTTATCAAGGACATAACATTGACAATATTTCATAAAGATGTTGTCAAAAATATGATTTCTAGAATGTTTTTATCTTTTTATTCGATATTTCCAAACATGGAAAATCACCACGCCCTCAGGCGGCTATGTTTTTCGATGGATCAAAAATCTTTGAACAACTTTTAAAGTCTATTCATTGAGAAACATTTTTGTGAAAACCAAATTTAAATCGGACCAGTTGTCACGGAGAAGAAGATTTTTTCAAGATATGTTACACGGTTGCCATGGCAACCCAGACAAATTACCCCACACACAAGCTTTTAACAACTTTTCATTCCCCCATCCTACTAATGCTTTTGATGAAATTTGGTTACACGGGGATTATTGGTTTCAGAGAAGAAGTCGTTTGCAATTGTTGACAGACGGACGTTCTAACATTTCAGGTTTATGTGACTTTCCCATTGTTAAAAAGGTGTGAAAAGACACATAAAGAAGCCACATTAACCCAAAACAAGCCACATAACCCAACATGGACTTACGGAATGAACAGCTCTATTGTATTCTTTTGTGTTGTGTTATGTAACGAAGTCCCATATACCCAAAATGTCAGCGCAGATAGACCTACGGCTGGACAGACGGACGACGGACGCCGGACAGAGCGGTATCACAATAGCTCACAGTGAGCACTTTGTGCTCTGGTGAGCTAAAAAGGCTACTTTTACCCTTTTCTTAGTCAAATTTAGGTACTAAAATATATTTATTTCGAATAGAAATGTGTACAAAGGTTGGACAGAATGAAGTATACACGAATCTTATATTGTGCCTAAAAGGACCCCGGTTACATGATTGAATAACGCCCCTCGTAACTCATACATTTCATATGCATGGGGTTGGTATTATTTATGTTGTAGGGTTGACGAAGGTTCGGTCAGCAGGCACATGCGATGTCTGTCCAGACGCCTGGATCTACTTCCGGGAATCTTGCTACTTATTCAGCGACATGATGAATGTTTCCTGGACAGAGGCCGCTGTAATTAACACTTTCTTTACTAAATATTGTAAAAATGGATTATGTATTCGTTAAAATAATCACATGTATATGTTGGTTAAAAGAGATATCTTTAGAGACTATTTAAAAACAAGAACTGGGTTACAATAAGTTACAGAGGATCCAAAAGCGTTCATTGGTACTGAAAAGCTGATGTTTGTGTCATGCAGACCGAAACTCTACTGTTCTTAGCTCACCTGGCACACAATGCCAATGTGAGCTACATTGCTCGTCATGTGTCCTATGTCTATCGTCGTCGTCCGTCGTTCGTCCGTCGTCAACAATTTTTTTAAACAACACTTATGGGTCGATTTTTATCAAACTTAGCAGGAATACGCCTTATATGGTCCTCTTTCAAAATTGTTCAAACATTACAGTTTGTGCATATCTAGGTCACGTGACATTTGTCTTAGACACCATGGATAAATTGCATGAAACAAAACTGTGACATGCTTTAAAACATGCTTTTCTCTAATATAAAAGACACTATCAATTTAATTAGGTCCTATTGTATGCTTCGGCCAAAAGTGAACAAGTATAAGTATCGTTTTCAGTGTCACCATGATTACAGTGGAGAATCTGTTATTCTTTCCCGTTTAAACGCAAACGTACGCAAACGCAAAACACTAAAACGTAGAAAAGAACAACTTTTGGGCAATTCTGATAATTCTTGTTTATCTTGGTGGCAAACAGTTTGGAGCCTGATCAGACGCCGGGTTACCCGGCGTCTGATCTGGCTCCAAACTGTTTGCACTGCAAATAATAGTTTTAGCGTAAACGCGTGTATTGGGAAAGAATAACAGATTCTCCACTGTACCACTATTACCATTTTTTATCATCACCCTCATCATCATCACAATCATCATCACCACAATCAATTTCATTACAATTATTATCATCATCATCATCATCATCATCATTATTAATATTATAAATATTATGATTACTATTATTATATTTTTTATTATTACATGTATCATCATCTTTATTACCACTATATTTGTTATATACTACATGCATGGTTATAAATGTCGTTACATATATTTATATTATTATCACTATTGACTACAATCGGTTTTATTGTTATAGCACCACTGCGAGGTTCATCATTCTCAACTTGTAGTTGTCGACAATAAGGACGAGAACAGCTTCATACAAGATCACGCACTCAAGTTGTTCAGAAATGGTACGTTATAACAATGTTTTTGTAACCTCTTCACTGCCGTGACGTCATCAATTTTAAACAATTGGCGTTTGCTTTTATTTCTTAAAATTTAATATTTGCTATTCTGACTAGAGAAATATTGAAATAAGTGTTAAACAGTTTGAATCCTGATCAGACGATCAAAACTGTTTGCAAAAAATGTTCAGTATGTGTATATGATAGGCGATAAGTTTATCCTTATATGATAAATGTTACGATTCCATCTTCACATTATATGGTTATTCACCATTCCAGTTGCTGATCGTTCAGGTACCTCTTTCTGGCTGGGGGCCACTGATGAAATGGTGGAAGGGGTATGGACCTGGTACACAGATGATTCGTCATTGACCTACGTAAACTGGGCGCGAGGACAACCAGACAGTTATAATGGTACAAACCAAGATTGCTTGGCCTTAACCGGCCAGGACAGTTTCAGATGGCACGATGACGGGTGCAGTTTTAAGTATCACCCCATATGTGAGAAAAAGTAAGTACAACTCTAGCCACATGAGGAAATAGTTCAGACCCTGATCAGAGGACTCATGCTTCTGTTCCATTCTACACAGTTTATATAGGACACATTTTTACGTACATTTCACAGAAACACTGATTGTATTAGACACGTTTACTCGTCACTAGGGTCGAGCCGACCCGTATGATATGAAGGAAAGGAACACATATCTTAAGTGTTTAACTATTCTTATTATTGTGTAATACCATAGAACTGACAAATTATAAAAAGAAGTATATACATGTGCATTGAATACAAATGTACGACAACCCCTTGGTTTAAAGTGCACAAACACAATTTGCCTGTCCAAAACATATTTACAGTGTGTTACTGGAAAATGATTTAAAATGAGTTTCAGATTGTAAACAGTTCAGACCTCAAACTCTTTTCCCCATAGCGTGTTTTTAGTATTGAAGACAGATGGTTGGTTTAACCAGACGGAAAGTGATTGTTGAAATAGGGTTTTAAGTCGCTTTAACAGTATTTCAGTCATATCGCGAAACCATGGCGTAAAATTTGACCAGGCATCCCTTTGATAAAAATGGACCAATCCAATATATAAACGGGTTAATCCAAACTGGTAACAGTGTCGCTATGACCTATACAGTCTCCCAACTAACTCACTTACTTGAGTCGAGCTCACTGGTTGGTCAAGAGAGGCTGTCTGCTTTTTTAATGTTTTCAAACCTTTGAAACCTCTGTAGACAGGGTCGAGTGCAAAGCTTTGACTCAGACTTTACTTGTTAATTTTGATAATATCATTAAACGAAACAATGAAAATGATTTGAAAATGTTTAACTTCTAGTGATAAAATACATCATTCTGAAGTAAACATTATATTTATAAAATTAGTACAATCTATTTTCAGTTTCGGTTGTGAATGAATAATTTCCGGACAATGAAAGCGGCATGTTGCTTTGAAATGTGTGGCACCGCGGTTTGTCGATTACATGTACGCGGCTTATGCAAAAAATGCTTTGAGTTTAGAAGACCATATGTATAGATAATCTCCAAACATGCCAAAATAATATTCAAGTGATTAAATCAATCACAAAAAGAGTTCAGGCCTATTTGGGGATTTTCAGGTTCTTTACATTATTATTCAATGTTAGAAGATATACAGCGTTCCCTCTCTACAACGACACCCAATGGGAGACACAAAATATGTTCGTTGTTCAGAGGGAGTCGTTACAGGGAGGGAATTTTGCTTACAATTGCAAACAGCTTGAATCCAGATCAGACGCCGCGTTACGCGGCGTCTGATCTGGATTCAAGCTGTTTGTCACTCGTAATTAAGTGTTTTACTCTGAAATGGTCAAGTATGTAACTTTTAGAAAAACAGCAGACGACAATTTTAAGCAGACGATATTGCAGCAATAAAAGCGTTAGACATAATTGTCCAGTTTCGGGAACAGCGTCAAAAGTCGTTGTAAGGAGGGAATCGTTGTTGGGAGGGCCGTTGTAGAGAGGGAGCGCTGTATATTCATATAAAAAACTACAAGTCCTACTATCAAAGTCAGTGAAAAAAAACATTGTTTGCAGGAGTTTCACTATCAATCTCCTGGTTTCCTTTAAATTCCATACCTTTGTACTTCAGTTTGAAGCCATCACTAGTATTCCTAAGTTGTTCACTCTCTATTTTCAGGTTTAGCGATTCTGTGGTAATAGTTGGATGATGAAGTGGATTTTGCAGTATGATAAATGCTTACTCCCAATATACCGTGATTAAAATAAATACACATGTACTCTTTGCGATCTGCATTTTGTGCAACGTCGTCGATCCCTACATTGGAGCTACAGTGGAGAATTTGTTATTTTTTCCCGTTTAAACGCAAACGTACGCAAACGCAAAGCACTTAAACGTAGAAAAGAACAACTTTTGGACAATTCTGATATTTCATGTTTATCTTGGTGGCAAACAGTTTGGGGCCTGATCAGACGCCGGGTTACCCGGCTTCTGATCTTGCTCCAAACTGTTTGCACTGCAAATGATAGTTTTAGCGTAAACGCGTTTATTGGGAAAGAATAACACATTCTCCACTGTACCCAAAGCCAAAACCCAAAAGGAAACAGATACACAGTAATTCTAGGGCTACTCATTGAAGAAACAAAATAATGAGAAAAACATGAGAAACGAATATAGTATTGATTAGAGTGCGCTAATATATAATCCTTATAAAACAGAAAAAACCAAAGCAGAACGCTAATATAAGCGTTTTCTGCTACAGTGAAACCCCTCTAAACCGGAGCCTCTAAATACCGGAATTCTCTTTAAACCGGACAAAACCTTTGGTCCCTTTTCCAACCCTTCTTTTTTCAACCCCATTACACCATTAATATGCCTTTTTACGCATTTGATTTATTCCTACACTGAAGAAAATATATTAATGAATATGTATCATCAGAAATAGTTTCTAAATTCTAGCAGATGATAGCTTAAAGCATGTTGAAAGTAAAGCAGAATGCGCCTGAAGGCGCATTCTGCTTTACTTTCAACCTGCTTTAAGTGATCAGCTATCTTCCATACTAGAAACAAGATAGGGGTGAAACCCCCTTTAAACCGGAAACCCCTCTAAACCGGACAATTATTTTGTCCCCACACATGGCCGGTTAAGTGAGGTTTCACTGTATTCGTTTGTTCTGTATTATGTGCAATGCCAAGTGTCATCATGATCGTCATAGACACATTTTCAAACAGTTCAGAATTTCAGAATCAAAATTATATGACACTTGTATAGATATTCCTTCTATCGAACTACTGTAGATCTTACTTTGAATTATAAATGTAGGGAACAATTTAAGACAGACTATATTATTGCGTGAAAAATATGGTTTTAATAGTTTATTTCAACCGAAATGTAATACAGATCTCTGACGACGAGCTGTCCTGGGGCCCGTTTTACTAAACTACTTACGCAAAATTTTTGCGTAAGTCAAAATTTTAAATTTTAATTTATATTTTTTATTATCACTTGCTACAAACCGCAAATAGCCAGATCAGAGGACGCGCATTTAGCGCGTCCTCTGATCTGGCTATTTGCTGTTTGCAAACGTTTATGATCGAAAAATAAGAGTTAAACGTGTTTGACTTACGCAAAATTTTTGCGTAAGTTGTTTAGTATAACGGGCCCCTGATCATCTGGGGATAAATAGTCTCACTGTGTTGGGTGAATATACAGCGAGGAATTTGTTATTCTTTCCCATTTTACCCTTTTATCCAGTTTGGAGCCTGATCAGACGCCAGTTAATCCAGTGTCTGATATGGCTCTAAATGGTTTTGCAGAGGACTTTTTCGTTTTAATATAATGACTTAATGGGAAAGAATAACATTTTATCCGTTGTATTAACCGAACTGTGTATTCGGTGAGTTCACGCTGAAATGGAGAAAAGTAATAGATGAGCAGCAATTCCGTCAATCCTACCATTAACGGTGCGCAGCGAAATCTTCGAAAAGAGAAGACAATTGCTTATTTGTTTGAATATATTCCATTGTCCTAGAATTTACAATATGTACTAGGAAATGGGAATGGTCCATGAGCTACAAACCAGTAAATGAATATATTCTTCTTCTCTATAACATATGCATACAGTAGTTCATACAGTTCTCTTTACTGTTAACGAATGTGGGCAACTCTAAAGCTGATGATATTTCGGAATTTCAGGTGATGTTTTAACCCATTCATACCCAGTGGATTATTCCATGTTTATACATTGGATTTGTCCATTTTAATCAAAGGGATGCCTGGTCAAATTTTTCATTTTCATTTTGTTTTATATTGAAATTCCTTTCAGCAAACAGTATAGACTCTGATCAGACGCCGCATTATGCGGCGTCTGATCAGAGTCTACACTGTTTGCCTATGTCCCATATATGGGATCGTGGGCACAAATGGGTTAAGCTCCCTCTCCACAACAAAGTTATTTGAAGACAACGAGTATGTGTGCTGTTCGAAGGGAATTGCTGTAGAGAGGGAAATCGAAACACTATTGTCATGTTTTATCAACAGTGGCAATCATTGTTGTAAGGAGAACATTGTTGTTCGGAGGTCGTTGTAGGTGGGGTGGGTGGGGGGGTCGTAGGGAAGACATTTATATTTCTCAATCAACACGCTTATAAATGTAAATTACTTATTTTAACTGTAAACAGTTGGAATCAGTTTGCAAACGGTTTGCCACTTAGATACAAGAAAATTAATCATGTGCGCATTCTACTATACATTCAGCCTACTTTATGTAACACCTTAGTTAGCATAGCCTATGGGTAATAGGATAAGCGAACGGTTTTGCAAACGCATTGTAATTGCATGTTGACATTAACAGTTTTTTAAGACAAGTGTGGTGTTACAATCATACTGGCAAAACAGTTTTTATTCTGCCCGTATGATTTGTCACCTTGTGTCAATGTTTATGTTTTGGCTTCTGATCTGATTGTTAAGTCCTAGCGTATATTGAGGCTTAACAGTGCAACGCTCACCTCCATATTTTATATCGTCTCTCACCCTACAACAGTCGTACACTATATTTGTATTATATCTGTAGTGTTGAATTTATAGCACTTTTAGGGCTGCCCTAAGTTGATCATAAAAATTCCTACGGTTTCCAAACTTTCTATTTTTCAAACGCGATTACTTATGGCGCACTCTGCCTTACTTTCAACATGCTTTTAGTTACTATCTGCGAGGCAAAAAATCCGAATATTTCAGGGAAATTCGGAGAATAACTGCCCTGCGCTTTCACTGAAGAAATGTCCAATTCAGTGTCAAACAAAGTAAATCCGAAACAATTACCGCATTAGCGACGTCTGATAAGAATCCGCACTTTCTGCAAAAGTTGCCTTTTGGCACATTTTGCATTGAAAGTTTTAATCTCTTTACCTCATTTCGCAAATAGTGTAAAAATGTTTGTTACACGGGACATCATGCCACGTAAAATTGTGCGCTCCGACAAGGGCCATACAGTGTTGTTCGAAAGGAGGCACGTCGGTGGCATTGGGTCCATCAATTCCACGTGGCTGGCCCGGATACCAGTCAGTGTACGTCATCTCCTTGGTGGCCCATTGCCATTTATTTGAGTGTGACGAAAAGTAAGCCCCTGTCCAGAAACTGACGTTCATGTTGGATGCTGCAATTCATAATTCAAAACGGTTGATTAAAATGCATAAATCTTAGTTAGAACATGTTTTAAAACGATAGTTTCAACGCAAACCATATTAACCCTTTACCCCATAGCCTGTTTCTAGTTTTGAAAAACAGGTGACCACTTAAAGAAGGTTGAAAGTAAAGCAGAATGTGCCTTAAGGCACATTCTGCTTTACTTTCAGCCTGCTTTAAACTACCATCTGTTAGGCTATATAAAATATTTGTTATGGTAATTGTTCATGAGGGTATAAACTGGAACTATTTTCTTCAGCGGAGGAATAAATTAAATACGCTAAAAGTCGTTTCTATTGGGTAAAGGGTTAATTGTACAGTGGAAAGAACGTTATTTTTTCCGAATAAACGCGTTTACGCTAAAACTATTATTTCCATTGCAAACAGTTTGGGGTTAGATTAGACGCCGGGTGACCCATTTTTACACACTTCATTTGCGTTTTGTTTGCGTTTAAACGGGAAAGAATAACGTTTCTCCACTGTACTGCAGGAGAGAGTTAGATAATACAGCCACTTCTATACCCTCTCGCTGCAACAAATCCCGATGGCAAATAAGGTCTGCACTATTTAAGAGTGATACTGATTGAACTATTTCTCTACATGTATCAATGATGCAGTAAAGCGCATTTGCAAACATTATTGGTCCTGACCAGACGCGGCGTCTGATCAGAACCCAAACTGTTTTACGCTATTATCGATATATATTAAGTCATACAACCTAAATCTAACTTTGAAACGTGTCTTGCAGACAAAAATACTGAAACAGACGACAATTAAGCGGTGAAGGGGTGAAAATCTTCCGCATATCATGAAAGGGTTAAAAGGGTACATAACTCCCTCCGTTACGTCTCAGTTATCGTCTACATTAACCCTTTACCCCATTGCCTGTTTCTAGGTTTGAAGACAGGTGACCACTTAAAATAGGTTGAAAGTAAAGCAGAATGCGCCCTAAGGCGCATTCTGTTTTACTTTCAACCTGCTTTAAGTCACAATTTGCTAGTATATAAGTAATATTTCTAATTGTATACATGTTCATGCCTGTATAATCTTGAACTATTTTCTTTGGCGGGGGATACATTAAAAGGCGCTAAAAGGCGCTTCTATCAGGTAAAGGGTTAAACATTGTCGTTTGTTTTATTTGCATAGTTGGCAAAAGAAACATATGATATGAAAGGGCTGATATTTCTCCGGATTTTCCCAACATTTTCGTATTTTTATCCTAGCAAATGGTAGCTTTAAGCAGACTGAAAGTAAAGCAGAATGTACCTGAAGGAATATTCTACATTACTATAAACCTGCATTAAGTAATCATGCTTGAAATTTTGAAAATCATACGACTTTTCAAGATCAACTTATGGTAGCCCTGATATGAGTGACACCAAATGTTGATCTTGATCAGATGCCGAAATATTCGGCGTCGGGTCCGGGTGCATGAGTTGGGTTTTACGTCACTGCGACACAAAAAAATGTCACAGAGGGCAGAGCGTCGAATCCTGAGCAATACTGTTTGCTAGTGTCAATAAACTCAGCATACGGCAGTGAAGTGGTTAAAGTTATGAAACCACTTACGGTATTTGAAGAGCTGATTCAGGGACGAGCGAATAAAGTCATCTTCTTCTTTATCATTAATTACCAACAGAGGAGCGTGATGGATAAAACAAATGTGCTGTAATTAAAAATTTAACATTTTAAACATCTATCAAACTGAATCGTCGTCAGGGGTCCGTTTCATAGAACTGTGTACGACAAAAACGGTCGTAAGTCAAAACTTTAAAATATATTTAATTTTTGATTTCTCTGTCTAATCCTGTCTTGTGACATCTCTTTGGAATCGTCTTTTCAAGACGATTCCAAAGAGATGTCACAAGAAAGGATACATGTAAGATGGAGAAATAAATAAAAAATGAGACTTTTATAATCTGACTTACGACAATATTTGTCGTACGACGTTTCATGAAATGGGCCCCTGGGGCTCGTCTTACTAAACATCGTACGTTAAATTTTATCGTAACTTTTGTCGTAGGGCAGTCGTAACTACTTACGACCGTCTTACTAACATTATCGTAGAGAATTAAAGTTACGATATCGTAACTTTTGGTCAAAAACTTACGACGGGTTCAACTTCACGTAAGTTTATCGCAAGTATCATGGCGGCCGAAAAAAAACAATGAAAAATCGTCGATTCAAATGTCAAAGAAGCAATAAATGGTGTAAATCCGCCACGATCGTGATCAAACCCGCAATATTTAAATGCGGCTCCTAGTAAACTTTTTGGAAGCGTCATTTTATTACTCCATATCCAAAAAATGGACGCCAGTAAACAACAATTTGCAGTCATCGCTGGACAAAGGTATCGATCGCCAGGATAAAGGACCATTTGTGAGCAGTCGACAAACTCATACTCTTCCACATTTTACTAAAGGTTTGTAAAGTATTTTATTTTAATCTTTACTAGCCTAGTTCTGTGAGTTTGTACCCGTTCCTTATCCGGGAACGATTCGTCCCACAATCAATTCGTAGGCCTATTGATTCTTGGAATCGACTGTGCATCAACGTAAATAACACTGGTTGTATACGTGTTAAAATCACAAACCCTAAACTGACCAGGACATGAAACCCCATCCCCATCTGATTTTGCACTGGCAGGCAACCCCCCCCCCCCCCTTTTCGATCGACAAGCAGTCAAGCACCTCTGTTCTCCCATCTTTTGGGACTCTAATCAACCTCCTGCTATGGCATTTAATACACTGTTCTGTGTGCTTAACTCTAGAAGCTTTAGTGCACAGTACAAGTTGGGGTCTGGTCAACAGGTAGTTCCAATGTTATGGCCCATTGATGTTAATTCAGTCATTTAAACTCATTTGACCTCTGAATGACCTTGACCTTTGTCAGACATGACCCCACCCCCTTTATGTTGTGCAATGGTAGAAATGTTTCAGGGGAAGTAGAGTCGGAACTATTTCAATAAGTGTCATGAAGCTCTTTCATATTGTACAAACAGTGATCCCTCTCTACAACAACCCCAATGGGAGACTAAGATTGAGTGTGTTGTTCGGAGGAAGTTGTTGTAGGGAGGAAAATTGGCTAACATTTGCAAAAGGCGGGGTCTTATCTGGATTCAAGCTGTTTGATGCTTGTCATGGTTTTTTTTCTGTCAAAATGACTAATAGATCTATCTATGTGACTGAGAAAACCAGCAGACCACAATTATAAGCAGACAATATTGGAGCCATGAAAAGGTTGAACATAAGTGTTGTTGTAAGGACGGAATCATCATCATGAATACTGCACTCCTTCACTAAGATTGAAGTTTATGTACATCATTATTCAGTAGGTCGTTGTATGGACGGAGTACTGTATCACTATATAGTCTAAATGTTCTATGTATTTTTTATATTTCAGTTGTAAAAGTGCAGACCTAAACTAGTTCCAGTAACCATGAAAATCACCTAATCAGCAGCAGTTGCCTGACCATGATGGATTTAATACCAGACTGCCTTGTTGAAACTTGAAGGTATTTGTTGCCGTATCAAGCATAATAATAATAATGCATTTGATATACCCACTATATTCTAAGATTTAGGATATGGTGGAATTTTGATTGTTATTGCTCTTAGAGCAATAATAGTCGTGATACCACCGTATCCAATATAAATATCTCAATTTAGCAGAATTAGGGCTACATGAAGCCCTTGGAGCAACTGAAATCTGATAGTGAACTAAAGCAGTAGTTTATGAGATTTCATGTTAGAACAAGTGACAACTAACAACGACGGACACAGACCATCACAGTAGCTCATCTTGGCACTGCATGCCAGGTGAACAAAAAAAGAAAGTTCTTGCAAACTTTCATTGTGATTGCCCTTATTCTTATATTGTAACAGGGTAAATTCTGCAGACAGACAAAAAAGGATGCGAATAAAAATAGTTACCTTCAGTACATGAGATATGTACACTTTGTTGGTGTTTTGAGTAAATATTACATCAACCAGGCACAAGAACCTTTAGACAGATTGACTTTCTGGACAGAAAAAGAGTTTTTATAAACCTGTGTTCATCCATAAATTTTTGGTTTTTTTTATCGAAGACTCTTTAGTCTTTACCCATTTCGTCTGTTGCCATATGTGCACATCACCTAGATATTCAACTTAAGCCAGGTGGCTGCTTTAAGCACAGTGAAAGTAAAGCAGAACACTCCTTTATAAGCTTTTTGTTTATTTTCATCTTGCTTTAAGCAGTCACTTAAATTGAACAACACATATGCATTCTCATTTTTGGTTCTTTTAAAGAGGAGTAGGTGAAAGCATTCTATGGCGCTTATACAGAAGAAAGGGTTAAGTAAGTTCTAGAGTAATTCAGGGGTTAATTGAACAAAAACACATTTTAAAATATACAGTTTATATTTCATGTAAACATATGATTTCATCAGGTTAATAATATTTTAAGGATTTATTGAAAGTACAATGTAGTTATGTGAATGCTATACAGAGGACACACTCGTGATAACTACATAGTATACCAGTATTGTATTTGCATTATAAGGATTTACTGTAAAGGACACAAACTTAGTACAGTTAATCTTGTATTAAGGGGCCACTCTTGAGGAAAATGGTTTTTAATGCAGGATAGAAATAATGCAGAAAATTCCTGCAAGAGCTTTCTGTAATAGTTTATCCTGCACTGTGCAACCATATGTTAATACTACATGTATTATATTGCATATGGTCTTTCTTGAGTGGTTGCTTAATACAAAATTTACTTGCATTGCATCTGGAAAAAAAAACAGTTATCAAAAGTGTTTGGGATAATATTGCTTAACTCTTTTCTCCCTAAAACTTTAAATGGACAATTCCAGTTTCCATTTTAGTCTAGCCCATTTCTGACTTTCACGGGATGTTTTTGTCAATGTTTGGCATTATGACAAACAGTGAAGACCCTGATCAGAGGGCTCCTTTCGGGTCTTCAGTTTGCATAGGACAAGTGTACCATTCACATGTACACTGTTTGAAAAGGACGCCTATATGCGGGACTAGGGTTCAAATGGTTAAAGTGACTGTCTTCAACAGGTTTAAAGTAATATTTCTGCTGTCAAAATATTTATATTGCATTGGTCACATCAAAAGCACTGTCCAAATATGGGTTCTGCAGTAGTTATATTGATAACATTTCTCTTTAGGTACTGGCTGAATCTGGAATTGGACCCTGAAATAAAATAAGATAAAAAAAATGCTATTATGAGACTGAAAGTGAGGGAGGGAGGTTGTATTTTGATGTAAACAGTCAACATATAGTCTTCTTTATGACATCACATGTTTATCCATTGAGCCTAGTGACAAACATACTCATCCTAAACAGTTTACCTGTGAAAAGTATACTTGACTTTATGTCTTATGTAAACAGTGTACACAAAGAAAAGAGGGAGTCCTCTTAGTCTGCCAGTCATGGGCAATACAGTGTCAAAAACAACCACTTACCGATCGCAGGTTTTTCGGTCCTGATAGTGGTTTACGCTTGTTATTCTACACGTTCACATTTGCAAACGGCATAGTTGTCTTCAAATTACTCTTTCATCATGATTCATGTCCGTTTCGGGGTGATTTACATGCAAGTTTGACAGGCGATATATTTTGACAGGTGGCCGCCATTAAACAAAATAAAGATTCTACCTCCACAAGGTGAAGAGTGAAAATTCAGACGGGTTTGCTATTATTCGGGAATAAAGTTACGACAATTTCTACGACAACGTTAGTAAGACGGTCGCAAGTAGGATTATCGTATCTCTAAATCTTACGATATATTTTATCGTAAAGTTAAGATGTTTAGTAAGACGAGCCCCAGATCTGTATATCTAAACTGTTTTCAAATCTTAACTAAGTCACAGTCGCACTGAACTTTTAAAGTTAAATAGAGGATCTAACATGAGTGCTCATTAATTATCATTTTTAATAATCGAGTTGACTAAAACAATATGACGCGAGCCTTGGCGAGTTTATTAAGAATGATAAATAATGAGCACGAATATTAGATCCTATTTATCACATAAACATTTTAAAACCCTTTTAAGTGAACTGAATCCGTAGTTTTTTGTCTCTCCGCCATATGTATTTTCCGCCAAAACTTGACGTTGTTTACAGTAACGCCATGGCAAATGACGTCATTTGTGGACGAACAGGTAGGGCCGGAGCCCAAATATTGATATTTCACTATAGTTTATTGAATGGCTTTATAACACTCCCAGAGTCGGTTTTATGTGATAAAATGGAATATTCCGAAACGTTAACCGCTTCACTATTATGACGTCATCAACAATTGTCGTCTGCTGTTATTTCTCAAATTCAGATTTTAGGAAATTTGCCTCATGAAATAAAAAACTGAGTATCAGGCAGTTTGGATCCTGGTGGAGCTTGGATCCTGATTGAGTGTGAAACAGTTTGGGTCCTGATCATACACCGCATCACGCGGCGTCTGATCAGGACCCAGACTGTTTGCAAACTTAGTAACCATTGTACTCGGGGTAAGGCAGTGAAGTGGTTAATATCTCAATATAATATAACGAAATTGCAATACAAAAGAATGTTCAAATGAAGCTGAACCAGTGGAGAGGGCGTTATATTTTCCCGTTTAACCCTTTCATGATCACTTTATTCGGGAGATTTTACCCTTTCGTTGCTTTATTATCGTCTGCTTCATTATTGTTGTCTACTATACGAGACACATTTCAAAGTTAGATTTAATATTATGTGACTTAATAATACCGATAAGAGTGTCAAACAGTTTAGGTCTTGATCAGACGCCGCGTTACGCGGCGTTACGCCAGGTTACTCGGCATCTGATCATAATCGAAACCTTTTAACACTCAAATAAAAATGAATATTGAGGATATTCTAAAATGTTGTCATTGTCTTCACGTTATTGTATTTAGCTTTAACGTTTCGTTTTGCGTCCAGACGGACGGGATATAAAAACCTCTCTACTGTGTATCGGTTGCAGTTCAATTCCGCAGGGCTGCCATTTCTCCGGATTTTTCCTAAATCTTTGGATTTTCCCCAGTTCATGGTAGCTTATAGCAGGCTGTAAGTAAAGCAGAATGCGCCTGAAGGCGCATTCTGCTTTACTTACAGCCTGCTTTAAGTAGTCGCATGTCAACAAAACTAGAAACAGTCTATGGGGTAAAGGTACGATTCGTAAAATCGCACTTGAAAAATGCAAATTTGGAAATCTTAGGATTTTTCGTGTCAACTAATGGCAGCCCTGATTCCGGTGTATTTTACCTCTGACAACTTACGTCACTTAAACCTTGAAAAGCCGCATAATTGTCCAGAAATCCATAGCATGAATCCCCAAATTCGACCCAGTCCTCATGGCCATATCTTGGACATCGATGAGGGCAATTATCAAGGGGTGTACAGTTCAGTGCAGCACCGGAAATCACTAGAATGAAATCAAAACAAAAAACAAAAAATCAATTTTAACCTGTTTAAGCATTTTGTTTACTCACGTGAACATTTGCAAACATTGCAGACCCCGATTAGAGGTTGCGTTACGCTGCGTACCATCAGGATTTGCACTATTTGCTATATCATATGAAATATTTTGCTTTGTACATGTGTTCTACAATGAAATATTACAGTAAATATCCAGGGAGAGACCATTGCAATATCTAGCCCAGAACGGGTTAAGACTTATGCCTCGCTCACATTTGCTGCGGCTGCCGTACGGCGGCCGCACGGCTAATCATTTCTACGGCGAGAAGCAATTCCCCGGCCGCCGCAGAATTCCTACGGCCGCAGTGTGTTGCGCTCACATTTGCTGCGGCTGCCGCAAGGCGAGATCTTATTTTTGTGGGGTCAAAAACCTGCGGCAACCGTACGGCCGCCGTGGGGCTGCCGTGCGGTGACCGCACGGCCACCGTACGGCAGCCGTGGAAATCCCAGCAGATACCATGCAACCAAAATGCTGCTCCTGCTACACAACTTGGTTTTGCTACATGTTTACACAACTAATATCAGTCCAACAACACCATGAACTCAAAGGACACATTTGAACAGCATTTAAGAACATCTAAATCCATTTTTAGATAATATACGTTTTACATATATGAACAAAAGTACAAATGCACAATAGGAAATTTGACCATTAAGCTACGGCGGCCGCACGGTGGCCGTACGGCAGCCGTAGAACCACTCTGCGGCGTGTGTTTCTACGGCCGCCGTAGAAATGTTATTACACCGCGTTATAATTCTACGGCGAGCTCTACGGACTGTAAAATATTTGGATGCGCCGTGCGGCTGCCGTACGGCCGCCGCACGGCCGCCGTAGAATCTCTACGTCCGCCGTAAGATTATCTCGATTTCACGTTTCTGCGGCCGCCGTACGGCCGCCGTAGAGCAAATGTGAGTGACTATTAGTGGGAAATATGTTGTAAACCCTTGGTGTGAAATAATTCGCACGCCTATCAATGTACCGGAAAAAGCAATAGCATACACTACATTTGCTTCAAATTACTATGCATCCAGTACCTTTCAAGGACAAACACTTACAGTGGAGAATCTGTTATTCTTTCCCAATAAACGCGTTTACGCAAAAACTATTATTTGCAGTGCAATCAGGCTCCAAACTGTTTGCCACCAAGATAAACAAGAATTATCATAATTGTCCAAAAGTTGTTCTTTTCTACGTTTTAGTGCTTTGCGTTTGCGTACGTTTGCGTTTAAACGGGAAAGAATAACAGATTCTCCACTGTTTTTCTTTCAGGTTGTAACAGACGTAACTTTTTTATAGTACATTATCTTATGATAATGATAATAACCCGTTCACTGTCATGACTTCGTCTGCTTCAAACAATTGCCGTCTGCTTTAATTTCTTACATTTAACTTCTAGATATTTTGACTTAAGAAATACAAATGTATTGATACAAATGTCAAACAGTTGGGATCCTGGTCAGACGCGGCGTCTGATCAGGATACTAACTGTTTGAAAATAGTTAGTGCACTCTGGATAAGGCAAAGGAGAGATTAATTAATTACGCCTTTGAAGGTTTAATTCTTTGTCATATCTGCTCTCAAGGGTAAAACTGTTCTGTCAGTTAGTTTACAGTTCTTACGTTTTAGGACACCATCTAGATTACTGGTGATTCTATGGGCTTACTAAACAAAAAATCAAACGTTGACTGTTTCATTAAAAGAAAAGAAAGGCTGCAATACTCATATTCGCTACATATTAAGATGCACCTTCCTCAGAACTGTTCACTGAACTAAAATGACTGACTATATTTCGGATAGAGTGTTATTTTAGAAAAATGAGATGTTAAAATGTCAATATATTAGCCAACATACCCCAACGAACGTCTGAACGAAAGTTGGCCGATGTTGACCAGGACAGGAAGGTATTGTAGTATACATAATTATACGGCTACGAGTTGACGTATAAGTGTTTTCTTCTGACCTGTCAGAGTTATTTTTAGATTGGAACATTCTAAAACTTTCAAAGGGATGAGTTTTCTCTACATACGGTTAATGATACCGATAGCTGTAATTTTTGTGCGCAATGTACAGTAGAGAATACCTTATTATTTCACGTTTAAACGCAAACGCAATGCATTAAACTGTGGAAATTTACTTTAAGAAATTTTAATTATATTTTTAATCTGAGTAGCAAACAGGTTGGAGCCTGATCAGACGCCGGGTAACCCGGCGTCTGATCTGGCTCCAACCTGTTTGCAATGGACATAATAGTTTTTAGCATAAACACGTTTATTGAGAATGAATAACATATCAGTAAAATTAGTGTAGCTGTCTCGTGCTGCACGAGGATCATGTTATCTCAAGTTGGTAAGTGTACGACTATATAGATCCGATGTTACCCTGTTATCTATTTACCATTATGAACTATTCTGTTCTAAAATTAACTCCGACAGGTCAGAAAATCGAACAATATACATAATTATACGGCTACGAGTTGACGTAAAACCTTCGCAGTAACAACAACAACATCACATTCCACCCCGCCTTATACACGGGACAAAGTTTTTTCAGTGTGAAGGCTTAAACGCCATAAGTTAGATATGCATTCCGGTTAAATTTTAAGCAGCAGATATAAATGCAGAGATGGAATTAAAAACTTACCATGGAACAACAAACAAAGGAGCGAGAGTAGAGCTATCATTTTGATAATGTCTGATCTCTGATAGTCACACTTCGTTTTATATACATTGTATACAGATACAGTGGAGAAGTCGTTTATCTTTCACCATAAACGCGTTTTGCAAACACGATCCACTGCAAACAGTTTGGAGCCAGATCAGACGCCGGGTAACCCGGCGTCAGATCAGGCTCCAATCTGTTTGTAATGCAGATTAAAATGAATAGTTGAGAGATTGTAAAAAAAAATATTAAAAAATGACGATTTAGACATTTTATTGCATTGCGTTTGCGATAAAACGGGAAAGAATGAAGTATTCTCCACTGTACACCCTTACTTGGCACTATCAGTGACAATGTCACTTTAATCTGAATTTGCAAACAATTTAAATCCAGATCAAACTCGGCATTTAATCGTGAATCTTACTCTTTACAATTAGATTTTATTTCTTGATATATTATATAAGATCAAATTAAGTAAAATCAATCGGAGGATGATAATTCTTAACAGAAAAGGTTTTTCAGTGTTCAAAGATTCAGTCAGTTGAAACCCCATTTGACCCCTGAAAGTGGTGCATACATGTACCGACATTAGAACAATTTCAATAGCTGAATGTAACTACCTCTGTCTTATTGAACATCATTTCTGTCTACGTAATAAACAGCATTGGCTCTGAAATATAGTGAATTAATTTACATGATGCTAATTGATTTTTAATCTGGATCTAGAATCTAGAATGTTACTAGATTTGCCATTTAAATAAATTAGGCTGATTAAAGTAACGAAATGATATAGGTCAAAGAGAACTGAAGTTTGATAAGAGAAAATACTTGTACATGAGCGGATCTAGCCAGTTTTTCTGCAAGAGCAGCAAATCCTCAACATATTCATACGTAAATACGACAATATTCGTCATATACAAACTTGACATATGTGAAGAGTAATCTTATTATTTCTCGCTTTTCAGGGGTGCTAGATCACATTTCGTAAATAGCCGTACCGTAAATATTTTCTGACATTGTATCCCTCCGCGCAATAAGAATAAAAACCAGGGAAAGGGAGGTAACTCTGACAGATACAATTGTATACCCTAAAACTTAAGATGGACCACACGATACTTTCAAACAATTAAATGAAGTTGAGAATTTTACAGTAGACTCTACACTTTTCTGTGGTTTTCAACAATTCAATGATCCGCTGTTTAAACAGTGATTAACTTAGTTACTGTTGGTTGAAATTCTCACATGATCGAGTATATAATACGTGCAATGTCACGTTCTTTTATGAAGTCATTGTCATTATTTATTGTTATGGCTTGAAAGTATAACGTTTATAAAGGGGGTTGTCATTTTGATACATTTTACTCTAAGAAATCGCTTGAATTCAACTGAAACCGTTTGTATTTCTGGGTTGTCTAAAGTGGGACATGTTTTCTTCTTAAAACGTGTGTACATATAAATGTCAAAGCCAAGCTAAAATAGCGCCTTAAGCACCTGTTTGTTGCTATTGGATATGTTATTTTTGTTGAAAATGAGTTCTAAGTCGCTTGAACAGTAGTTTAGTCATATCGCGACTCCAGGAGACAAGTTGCCAGATCGACACCTCTTTTGCATCGATCCTAAAATATGAGGTATTGATCTAGAAATTTGAAACCTGACCAGAATACTAGAGTTAGAAATGTTCTGGATTTTAACCTTTTTCAGCACTTGGGATGACGTACAAATACATCACTTTTAGTTTATGGCGATTTTATCAGTGAAGAGAATCATCGAAAAGGTTACGCCTTTTAGAAGCCTTCTACAGTATCATGCAAGACTATGGCAATAGCTCCCATTCATTTCTGCCAGTTAACCCTTTGAACCCTAGTCACGCATATAGGCGTCTTTTCAAAAAGAGTACATGTGAATAGTACACTTGTCCTGTGCAAACAGTGAAGGCCCAGATCAGAGGGCTCCGAAAGGAGCCCTCTGATCAGGGTCTCCACTGTTTGTCAGTAATGCCAAAATTGACAAAAACAACTCTTAAAAGCCAGAAATGGACTAGACAAAAATGGAAACTGGAATTGTCCATTTAAAGTTTCAGGGAGGAAAGAGTTAACCAAGCTGGTTTGCCCCAAAACCGCACGGGTGCCATTGGATATGAAATTTGTGCTACGGAAGAGAGTAGGTCTTTACAATTCCGTTACTTTATTCGTTTTTATGGTAATCTAATCGAGAAAAGTAATCAAGCACGGCCGTTGGTCTGTTCCTAAAGCTCGTTTCCGATTGGGAACAGACCATCTTCGGGTATAGAATACCCCGTCTTTACCAACAATGCTTGGACTCAAATGGGATACGAACCCAGTATTTTGACTTGCTATGCAAACGCGATAACCAACTGAGCTACCGGGCAAATAAACAACAATACACTTTGGTCGAAGTACGAAGTGATTTTTAAAACGAATTTGGTGAAATTTCACGACCTGTGCCATGTGTTTTAATTGGATGCAAAACTGCCATTTTATTCTAGTTATTGTAAAATGGACCTTTAATCACCTAGGTCTTATTGTTGCCCAATCAAACAAAGAGCGTACCTCCTTTTTGACAAACATTACGGTGGAGGGCGGTTCCTCTCTTGATCCGCAAATGAAAATGTGTAAAGATTTACTATATTTACCATACGGGTGTTAACCAGGTTTATTCAGTTCAGTTCAATTAACAATACCTAACCAACTGGCGTGCACCTAATAACAGACAGATTCTGGGAATTGAAACTATAGTTACATTTATTTCTATAAATTTGTTCAATGGAGGATGTGTTATTTTCCACGTTTAAACGCCACGAATAAGGACTCTACAAAACATTGACGGTTTAATAAAATAAAGTCGAGTGGCAAAAAGTTGGGAGTCAGATCAGATTTATTCAAATCGTAAAACTTTTCGAACACCTGTAATTTTCTGCATTATATTTACATTCGCCCCATTCGTTTCCATTGAGAAAAATGACGTTCAGTTCGGTTAGACGCACTTTCTCTAGGGGCGGGACTTGTAGATACATATCACAGAGGATGCATATGGAGCTGCTCACTGCGAATCATTTTGTTACGTTGCTTTAGTATTGCAGTTATGGATGTTCCTTTCAGGGTACACATTATTCGTGATAACAACCTCTTATATGAATTAAACATACGATAAGCATTTGAAAAGTACTGATAATTGAGAGATAACTTTTTTTGGATGGTCTGGTTTTATAAAAGTGAACATTTTCTGAAAGATACAACCTTCCTCTAGTGAAAACAAAAATATAAAAGTAGTACGGATAATTTAATATTCACCTATGCCATATATATGAAGTTATATTACCCACTGGATCGTCAAACAATTTGAGTCATATTAGCATTTGAAAGGGATAACAATAATGTTAATATTTTCTACAACTTTAATTCGATTTGTTTGCAATTTACACAAAGCAAATATTAGATACCTGTGTATCTTATGGTAAATAACATTATGGTTTCAACTGTTTAATTGATTCACATTGTACATGAAGTGTAACGTGTCCCAAATACTCCTGAAAAAGCCATTTCACGTGAAATACGCCATTTACGGGAATATTGTAATTCACTGCCTGACGTTTTACATCAGAATATTAAACATGTAGCAATTTTGTATATTTATATGTTGTCATTATTCACACTTAGCACGAATTCTAAAATATTCATAATTTGAACAGAACAGTAGCTTAAAAATATAACCACGTGTCCAAAAAGTCGTAATTTGGATTTATGACGTCACATCCTCGAAACAGTATTTCGTAAAACAAAAATAATTACACATTTTCTGACTTAAAGATTACAATGATAAACTAAACTATAATAACACAGATTATTCACCTTTTTATGACATGTTTAAGGGTGTACATTCATTTATTGTAGTATCCCAACGACTTTATAAAAACAAATACATGTATAGAACAAAGGAATTTGCTCACAGAACCAAATTTTACTAATAATTCATTTACAACGACCGACGAATTAAAGTACATATTCAAATCTAGAAACCTTAACTTGTTTAGAGTAATTGATAGTTATAATAGACATTTAATGGCTTGATTTATGTAGTGGGTATGGGTAGTAAACTGGTTTTCTAGTTAAGTTGTATATATTTCTGTTATTGAATAATTAATCAAAACGTTTTTTAAATAACTAAATGTTATTCAAAAGTATTATTAACCATACAGTAAAACCTCGCTATTACGACCACTAAATTATGTTAATTATTAGGGTGTTTACGATAGGTGACCGCTTAAAGCAAGGTGACAGTGAAACAGAAAGCTCCTATAGGAGCTTTCTGTTTCACTGTAACCTTCCTTTAAGCTGTCACCTGTCTATTATACACTTAATTAGCCTTCGTTTAAGTGGTCGTAATAGCGAGGTTTTACTGTATTTCAATTAATATCAAATTTATTTCAATCAGCATGAGCGGTGATTGAAATGTTCGCTCTGAAATATACATGTTTCCAATACAACGCAAATATCTCTAGAATTCAAAAGTCTTTCAGTCAATACCTAAAACAATATCTTGTTTGAATACAGTAAAACCTCGCTATTACGACCACTAAAACGAAGGCTAATTGAGTGTATAATAGACAGGTGACAGCTTAAAGCAAGGTGACAGTGAAACAGAAAGCTCCTATAGGAGCTTTCTGTTTCACTGTCACCTTGCTTTAAGCGGTCACCTATCGTAAACACCCTAATAATTAACATAATTTAGTGGTCGTAATAGCGAGGTTTTACTGTACCAATAAAACAGAAACTCTCAAATTTATTACGACGCATAACAAATTTACTATGAATGTCTCGCTGGAAGGTTGCTCTTTCAGAATATGTTCACTTTTATAAAATCAGACCATCCAATAAAAAGTTATCGCTCAGTTATCAGTACTTTTCAAATGCCCCTCGTACATGCATACTAATAAAATGTTCATACAGTGGAGAATCTGTTATTCTTTCCCAAGAAACGCGTTTACGCTAAAACTATTATTTACAGTGCAAACAGTTTGAAGCCAGATCAGACGCCGGGTAACCCGGCGTCTGATCAGGCTCCAAACTGTTTGCCACCAAGATAAACAAGAGTTATCAGAATTGTCCAAAAGTTGTTCTTTTCTACGTTTTAGTGCTTTGCGTTTGCGTACGTTTGCGTTTAAACGGGAAAGAATAACAGATTCTCCACTGTATTACAGCAAATATAATGTAAATCTAAGAAATAAACTGGAATCTTTCGGATTTAAAGCGAACAAAATAAACCATAAAAAATGATCGGCATCATGAATCTCTAGACCGATTCATGGAATTTCCCGATCGTTTTCTGTCGTTAATTTCGCTTAAACGTCATTTCTTAAATATTTCGCTCAGGGTTTTTATTCGTTAGAAAGAATAACGTCTTCCTCAGTGTACCTCACATCTTCTGTTTGTTCCTGATCAGTTGTTCAATAGCTGATGCGATGTTTAATCATCAGCCAGTTTCCTAAATAATGGTAGCATGAAGGCACATTTAACCTCTTCACTGTCATGACGTCATCAATTCTAAAAAATTATCGTCTGCTTTTATTTCTCAAATTTAAAACTAAAGGTATTTGACCTAAATATTAAAAATGAGTGTCAAACAATTTGGATCCTGATCAAACGCCGCGTTACGCGGCTTTTAATCAGGATCTAAATTGTTTGCAAATAACCATTGTATTCGGGGTAAGGCAGTGACTGGTGCTGTCTGCTAACGAGTTAGCCTTAACCAATTCAATGCTAGAATAGGATCTTATTTCAAAATGCCGTGTGGTTCCATTTCTCAAAATATAGTTTAAGCGTTTTGACTGAAGAAACATGCATACGAATGCCAAACAGTTTTGATCCTAATCAGACAACAAGTTAATCGGAGTTTGATCTAGATCAAAACTGTTTTCAAGCGCATGTATACTCTCACTTGGCAGCAAACGGGTTTACTTGAAAGGAGCTTTCCATCATCAATCATTGTCCTCAAAAAGCCGTGACGAAGTCCGCCTCAATCTTTATAGCAGATTCGCGGCATATTGCTTCGTTGCGTTTAAGTCAAAGCAATCCGAAACCATCATCAATATCCGGTAAATCAGAAGAATCGCTTGTCCGTGAGAATTAGTTCCGGTGGATTTACTATTCTCCTGGTATTGAAAAAGAGGCGTGTTTGTTATGAGTATATCGATGCAACTGAACAAAAAGGCGTCTGCGAGAAAGTAAGACAGAAATAAAAACACACAAAAAATTCACAACAGTCAAAAGTGTACAGTCGCCATTGAATTTTGTTATAGATCTCTACCTGAATATACAGTGGAGAATCTGTTATTCTTTACCGTATAAACGTAAACGAAACGCAAAACACTAAAATGTAGAAAAGGACAACCTTTTGACAATTTTGACTTTTCGTTTTTATTTGAATGGCAAACTGTTTGGAGCCTGATCAGACGCCGGGTTACCCGGCGTCTGATCTGGCTCCAAACTGTTTGCACTGGAAATAATAGTTTTAGCGTAAACGCGTTTATTTGGAAAGAATAACCCCTTCTCCACTGTATATACATGATAGGCGCAAAACGGGACATAACTATGAGGAATAGGTAAATCAGGCGAAAATATGCTTTCACGCAAATTAATTTTGTTAACAAATAAAAGACATACAGATAGGAATACATATTATACGTATGTATGTATAAACTTTACCAAAGAAAGACGACATCACAAAATAAATTTGAGCGCCTTGTAACTCTGGTTCGTATTATAGTTCTTAACCCCTTCACTCCCTTCTCTTCTCCCAATTACAATGGATATTATTACAGTGGAGAAACTGTTATTCTTTCCCAATAAACGCGTTTACGCTAAAACTTTTATTTCTATTGCAAACAGTTTGGAGCCAGATCAGACGCCGGGTAACCCGGCGTCTGATCAAGCTCCAAACTGTTTGCCACCAACATAAACATGAATTATCAGAAATGTCCAAAAGTTACATTTTTCTACGTTTTAGTGTTTTGCGTTTGCGTACGTTTGCTTTTAAACGGGAAAGAATAACAGATTCTCCACTGTAGCTTTAAGCAAATTGTAACATATCGTTTTCAGGGGGAACATTTCTGCGGCCGTTTCGCGTATTTTTTTCGTCTTGGTCATCAATTATTTCTGCGAATGTAAATAATTGCCCTCTGTCCAAATGGCGCGAGACGTGGTTGTGTGTGATTAAAATAACAACAATGGCTATTGAGACCACTGAAGACCCCTGGCATACGTGGCCAGAAATGATTTCATTTTCAGACTCAGGCTACGACAGAGATATTTAAGGCCAATCAATCTTCTTGACCACTATTAATCAAGCGAATAGTAGGAAACATGCTATACAGTTACAGAAGAAACCACGTATGTTCTTTGCCCGTTTAACGAAATTAAACGCAAATGCAATTCACTGAAATGTAACTATTAACCCATTACCCCATAGCCTGTTTCTAGTTTTGAAGATAGGTTACTGCTTAAAGCAGGTTGAAAGTGAAGCAGAATGCGCCCTAAGGCGCATTCTGCTTAACTTTCAGTCTGCTTTAAGTTACTATATTCTAGAATATAGAAAATATTTCTTATGATACATATTCATGACTGTTTAAGTTGGAACTATTTTCTTTGATGGAGGAATAATTTAGAGGCGTAAAAAGGCGTATTTATGGGGTAATGGGTTAACAGTTTTTTTAGACCTGGAGTTTGAACTTGTTCCAAAGCTATTTGCATTTGACATAATGTTGTAAACATAAACGAGTTTATTATGAAAGAATATCATCTTCTCTACTGTAATATTGTTTTCTTCGATCGCTCATTGAAATACCAATGCTACTCTGAGGGCAAGCGTAAGCTAAATACAATAACAATATAAAGCAGAAAACTTCTATTGGGTCTTTCTGCATTAGTTTCAATGTGCATTAACTCTTTCCTCCCTGAAACTTTAAATGGACAATTCCAGTTTCTATTTAAGTCTAGTCCATTTCTGACTTTTAAGGGTATTTTTTGTCAATGTTTGGTATTATGACAAACAGTGAATACCCTGATCAGAGGGCTCCTTAGGAGCCCTCTGATCTGGGTATTCCCTGTTTGCATAGGACAAGTACTCTTCACATGTATGCTGTTTGCAAATGACGCATATATGCGTGATTAGGGTTCAAAGAGTTAAGCATCCATGAGTATTAATGATTCATAAGGGGTCTTCTTTTTAGGGGTCGCTCAAATCATTTATTTCTAAAGCTTTTAATACACTATTCCAATTTCTAATTACATGTATGTCTGCTTTTTACTATTTAAGGTCGATCTTAATAATATATTGCAAAATGACAAAGAGTGCAGACTTCGATCAGAGGGTTCCTGATCAGAATCTACTTTATTTGCATAGGACAAGCTAAAATGACCTATTTTATTAAATTTGAAAACAAATCTGCAGACGATAAAGGTCAAGCAGACTCAATTGTAGCAAAACGTTTTACATTCATTTACAAACAATATGGATCCCAATGAAACGCCAAATTCCCGGCGTCTGATCAGAGTCGACATATTCTGCCACTTGTGAACCAATCTTCGGTCAATTTCCCTAAACGTGTTAACTTTAAAAAAAGAAGCAAAATGTGCAGACTACAGTCTTTAAATAGACTTAAATATGGGAGTAAAATAGTTTTAAATCCTTTGCAGCTGGCATGTTTTAACCTTAATCAGACGCCGTGTAGGACGTCAAATTAGGATTAATACTATTTAACCCCTTCACTGCCATGACGTCATCAATTTTAAACAATTGTCGTCTGCTTTTATTTCTCAAATTAAATATTTCGTTATTTTGACTTATGAAATATTGAAATGAGTATAAAACAGTCTGAATCCTGATCAGACGCCGCGGTACGCGGCGTCTGATCAGGATCCAAACTGTTTTCAAATTATTAGTGTACTCGGGGTAAGGCAGTGAAAGTGTTAACACTCGTTCTAAGGTTTGGGGTTTTTTTTTTTTGGTTGTATTTATTTCAATTTCAAAAAGCATGATTCCGAATTAGACACTCTTTGCAGACGACAATTCTAAAGCAGACGATATTACGGCTGGATAATCTTCGTGGAGCCGGGAAAGGGTGGATACAGATCGGAACAAAAGACCGCACGTGTAGACAAATAAGGTCATTCATCAGACCAAGGGTTGCTTACGGGTCATAAATCACTGACTGAAAGATGCTGAATGCTTCCCTTGCAGGCGACAAAACTCATAATGGCGGGGTTATTTATGGTGTTGTTACGGTGATCAAAACTGACGAGGTCTTTCCGTCATTATGATGGAGTGCTGCTGAAGAGGAGATTGGATCGGGAAATTTGGAAATTTGATGTGAGGTCATGTGATACGCGGTGAAGTGAAGAGCGGCCTTTAGCGCGCAATATGTATTTAGTTTTCGTCTGCTACATTTGGTGTCGTCTGCCACACTTCTCAGAGCATATGTATAATTAAACCATTTGCGCAAAGTGGAGTCGTCCATGCTTATATTGATTAGTCCATTGTTTATATCAGGGGTGTCTGGTTTAATTTTTCAATTTCATTTTGTATTGCAATTCCTATCAGCATACATTGCAGACTCTGATCAGACGCCGCATTTTGCGGCGTCTGATCAGAGTCTACACTGTTTGCCTATGTCATATATATATGACACAATGGGCACAAATTGGTTAAGTGTGTGTTAAGTTACCACCCATTGAAGAATCGTTGATATATCTTTTCTGTTTGACTATCATGTTGCTTTAACCCTTTGAACCCTAGTCCCGCATATAGGCGTCATTTTCAAACAGTATCTATACATGTGAATACGTAGTACAATTGCCATGTGCAAACAGTGAAGACCCAGATCAGAGGGCTCCGAAAAACACCCCTAGATAAGAGTCTTCACTATTTGTCATAATGCCAAACATTGACCAAAACAACCCTTAAAGGTCATAAATGGACTTGACCAAAATAGAAATTGGGATTGTCCATTTAAAGTTTCAGGGATGAAAGAGTTAAGCAGTATATTGTCATAAGTGCAGTTGGGTACTGGTGATTTACGCTTTTGGCTATGGAAGGAAAGGGTTTCTTACTTCTAGTATGTCTGATGAATATAGGGCCCTTGAGCGTCAGATTACGTAATCAGAGACATACTGAATTACACAGAAAATAGGGTTAAACCTGTGTAAATGGTGTGACGTAATGAGTCATTTTACACACAAAACAAGTATTATTTTGTGTAATACACAAAAAGTAGGTCTATTTCTGTGTAATACACAAGAAAAAGGGGTAATGTTGTGTAAGTACACAAGAAAAGGAGCAAAACTTGTGTAACACAAAAAACTGAGTAAAGTCTGTGTCATTACACAAGAATCTGTAAACAAACTGTGTATTTCAGTTTTGGTATATACTAGTAAGCTAACATCTCTGTCATGCGGTGAAATCATTCCGATCGACAGTTTCAGATATATCAGATAAAAACAGAGAGCCACCCATTCACCACATTAAGGTAAGTTTGAGTTTATTTTTCAACAATAGGAGTGTGGTCACTCAATCTTGTCATTACCCTGAACCATTACAAATAGATACAACTCTTAATATAATAGTGCCTTTCATATTGCCGCCTGGTGGGACTGTTCGTGTGCTGATTAGATTAATTGGCTAGTCAAGCGGACATGGTAGCTCGACAAGGCAGTAATTTATTTTCAAACAGGCAAGTTGTTAACTTGTGACCCGTTAAAACTGACCAGACTGATAAGATGATGTCTGCTGTAGTAAGACTGTATAAAATTTACTTTGATATATTTACAAGTATCAGAGATAACTTGTACCAATAATAATGAATAATGCTGAAAAGGTAACGCGATCCTTTTCATCCTAGGTGTAACATGACTAGCCTTTTGCAAATAGATTGGATCCAGATCAAACCTAGTATAAAGCAGTATCTGGTCTGATTCCAAACTGTTTAGCTCTTATATTCTTCTTGTTTTAGGTTTAAAAAAACCCCATAAAAACTGCTTGGTTTGTTTTTGTTTGTTGGGCAGACTATATTTGAAGCAGACTGCAATTTAGCATGGTAAGGTCAAACATTGTTGTTTGACTCATTAGTAACAAACAGTGCAGACAATGAGCAAATTGCTTTATAAGTTATCTGAACAGAGTCAGCACTGTTTTTCTATACCCCAAATGCTTTTATTCAAAGGTACTTTTTAAAAAAAATTGAGATGTAACCATTTCTCTTGTAGTGGTTATCAAAATTTGTGATAATTGTTTAATTTTGTTACAGACAGAAGGTATCTGAAGATGTATGTGTAATTGTGTCTATCAAAGGCGTCACTAAGTTGAGCTAAGGTTAAAACGTCTTGACATTCAAGATCTTAACCCTTTCACTGACATAACCTAGTTCAATGGTGATTTTCAAATAGACTGGGTTCTGATCAGAATTCGAGTAACACTGCGTCTGCATCCAAACTGTTTGACACTCATTACCATATAACTTGTGTCAATTGTAACTAAATTTGATTTTTAAGAGATAAAAGCAGATGACAATTTTTAAAGGATATAACTTCATGAAAGTAAAGAGGTAATGATTGAGTGCGAATGAATTGAATTGAGTAATGAATGACTAAGTGTGTTGCCTCCCAAGCTTTGCTAGTTAATAAAGTGATGTCTGCTCAATTTATCAGCATCTGATTTTAAGAAATTTCAGTTTTGATTTAAGTGAATGTCAGTTTAAAAAAATCAAATGTTGGTGTACCCCCTAAGATTTAATAACTTTTTTAAATAACATTTATTAATTTTGATTGATCAAAACACTATATGACATCATGAGGAAGATTCAATGTATTGCTGATAGTAATATCTAGGTACCAAAAATGTTCATTATAGAGATATTGTAATGAAAGGTTGACCATATGGTGCGTATATTTCATCTCTGTCGACATTTAATTACATCTACGTTTGGCTAATTGACAGGGGTGAAAATAAACACAACATATAATTTAACAAAGCAATTACTGTACTATCTAGAGATGACAGCCTGAACAAGAGATAACATACCTTTAGCTAGCAGTGTTTGCTCCTGCATACTCATCGTGTAAAACAGTATTTTAACATCGCATACATTTGATTTCATAATATAAATATACACTGCCTACGAATACGTTCATTTAACCTCAGAAATGTGAAATTCAACCTCCAGTTCTTTTTCTACATATTTCGGCACTGATCAGGAGCATACCCTTTAGACGACCACATAGTTAAGCTATTACCCTATATCAGTCTCCTGTCCAATACATTGTAAGCCCCATCATCACAACTGTAATTACGTGTGTCCTGTTTCAAACAGCATTAAATATTGCCATTAGATACACGTCAAAGTGATAGAAGTGATAACTGATTAGAACCAATTAGAGTGCCACCTGGTCTGCTTTGATATATTGTTTTGTGGGTAAATATCTGAACATGTGAACCAATTCTTACAGCTGTGTGAAAACACTAGTCTCTTGATTTCATCACTTTTTGTAAAAATCTATTAAACGGTTTCCGCTTCTTTTTACCTTTTGCTGTAATCAATCTTTATTAAGAATATATAGCAAACTCGTTTAACTATATGCAAACATATTTACACTGAAACTTCTCTATATGGATAAGACAAAATTGGATAAGACGGATTAATGTTCAAGGTCCCTAGGATTTCGTTTTAAATGAGCTTTACTGTATATTTTCCATTTAACCCTTATTACACCAAACATGATGTCTGCTCCTCATGTTTCGTGTACTTAATTTCTTTCATCAACTATGGTTGAGACATCGATGTGTCAAAAATGATTAACATGCTTTACCATTCAGTGAAATATAATATCAGACATTGCTTTTTCGATAGCTATTTGTATACATTAATCACCAAAGTACTCGCAGTACTGTTGTGATGATACGGTATATTTAGTAACTTGGCTACTCAGCGTTAGGAACGTGTTCACTAGCAATAATGATGGAAACAGTATTTACAGATACAGTAAGAAAATCCTAATAAGGTTGTAGATTCTCTCCAGAGTTTATAGCACACATCATTTAACATATTTGCATTTCAAAGATGCAAGTCGGTTAAATTTACTATTTGGAATTAATAGCATAAGATCGAATGCATTTTACACCATAGCAAGCATAATCATATCATATAGTAAATATATACTGTGCTTCCTCTCTACAACAACATCCATTGGGAGACAATTATTGTGTGTGTTGTTCGGAGGGAGTTTATAGAGAGGGGGGAAGTAATACCCTAAGAGATCTGCGTTAGACTTAGCTTACATTTGCAAACTGTTTGTCACTCGTCTGTATGTTTTTTCTGTTAAAAATAACCAATACCTAATTTGGAGAAAAACAGCAGACGATAATTTCAAGCAGACGATATTGCAGTCGAGATAGCGTTAGATACAATTGCCTTGTTTGGGGAACACCCGCAAGTAGTGTTGTAAGGAGGGACTCGTTGTTCGGAGAATGTTGTAAGGAGGGAGTACTGTATGCGTTTACCTTGGTTTCTGTGTTGATATTAAAATGTAATGAATCAAGTTTTCATAATACCATGTATACCGAGTTTTAAATAGATGGTCAATGTAAATAGGAATAAATACGAAAAAGACTCAAGCAGGAAACGTAACACAAACAATACACCCACCTCTCAAGCAGAACACACACACACATAGTCATACCATAACACACACACACACACACAAACACACCTACACACACACACACGCACGCACGCACGCACTCACTCAATACCATTGACTTATTCCAAGTCATATAGTCTCAACCTTTTCAACTTATTTAACATTTTAATTTGAGTGGCAAACAGTTTGCCCGGTGTCTGATCTGGTTCCATACTGTTTGTAGTGAACATAAAGACTGTAATAGCATAAAGCCATTTTTTTAGAAAGAATAACTTCCTTTTAATGTGTCAGATTTACTCTATAAAATAGAGAATACGATATTATTTCCTATTTAAATGCAGCCGAAACGCAAACGCTAAAAATAACATGTAGAAAATTGCATTTTTGTTTAGAAATTCTTATCAATTTCCATGCTGGCCAACACTCCAGCTGTTCAAGGTAGAGACCCGGACCTGCCCCGCATGTGCCGGTAAAGCTTCGGCATTCCACGGCAATGCCCCGGATAAGCCGGTTCTGGTTATCTGTCCCGGTGACTCCCGGTTGTATTAAACATTGTAAAGCACCCAGGACTGTTTGCCGGTGCGAATCAGATAAAAAAAGGTTCATCCCGGATCCTCCCGGTCGCCTCCCGGTGCCGCAACGGTTGGACTCCCGGTCGCCTCCCGGTGCCGCAACGGTTGGACTCCCGGTCGCCTCCCGGTGCCACAACGGTTGGACTCCCGGTGACTGCCGGTCCGCTCAACCACGGTGCCGCAAAGGTTGGACTCCCGGTGATTGCCGGTCCGCTCAACCACGGTGTCGCAACGGTTTGACTCCCAAATAATTTGTTTTCAGTAGTTGTTTTTTCGAACAGTTCAAGAATAAATAATTTAAACAAACTGTTAATCCAAAAACATGATAGGTGTATTGTTTCATGTATAATTTATATCAAACGTTTTACAAACAAATAATTTGTTTTCATTAGTGGTTTTTGTTTCGTACAGTTCAAGAATAAATAATTTAAACAAACTGTTAATTCAAAAATATGATTGGAGTATTGTTTTATGTATAATTTATATCAAACGTTTTACAAACAAATGTTTTGTTTTCAGTAGTGGTTTTTTTTCGTACAGTTCAAGAATAAATAATTTAAACAAACTGTTAATCCAAAAAAAACATGATTGGTGTATTGTTTTATGTATAATTTATATCAAACGTTTTACAAACAAACAATTAGTTTTCAGTAGTGGTTTTTTCCCGTACAGTTTAAGAATAAATAGTTTAAACAAACTGTTAATTCAAAAATATGATTGGAGTATTGTTTTATGTATAATTTATATCAAACATTTTACAAACAAATAAATGACTTGTATGTATTCATGCAGTAAAGGATTATACAATATCTAATTTATTTTCAGCTTTTGGAGAAAGTTTGGACAACGGGCGAATTTGTGCCAAACAAAGTACATTCATCAATCAGAGGCAGATGAGTTCTTCAAACTTTTGACAGACACTACAAAACAAGTCAAGAATTTCCAAATCATAACAGATGATATCATGCACTTGGAATGGGAACATAACACAGGGTTTGTTCCAGATGATTCAAAAACTAACATTTTTCTAGCATCCTTTACTACTACTTATGCCAGATTACGTCTTTATGATATGCTAGAAAAAATTGGCGACAGAGTGCTTTACATGGATACAGATAGTTGTATATATGTGTCAAAACCCAGGTGTTATGAGCCAGAGTTAGGTGATTATTTAGGACAACTAACAAATGAATTGAAACAAGGTGAATATATAACTCAATTTGTGACAGCAGGTGCCAAGAACTACGCTTATTTGACCAATACAGACAGACATCTGTGTAAAGTACGCGGCTTTACTTTAAACTATGCTAACAGCCAACTGATTAACTTTCAAGTGGTCAAAGATCTAGTGACGACCAATCACAACCACAGTGTGATGACTAGAAATAATTCTAAAATATGCAGGGACAAACGGAAAAGAAAACTATACAACAGAACTGAACACAAAACCTACAGAATGGTGTTCACTAAAAGAGTGATACAACATGATTTGACAACACTCCCGTATGGTTATTAACCTTGCAAAGGCCTTACAAACCTTAGTTGCATATTTTTTTAAATCTATGTAGATGTCTAAAATATACCCTCAGTTTGTAAAATATCATTGTATGTTATCAAACAGTATAAGGGTGTATATATACAAATGTAATAGTTGCTACAAGGATCATGTCAGGTCTTTACAGGGTTAATCAGGTGTTAAATGTCAGATGTGTATCACAGTCTTCATATCCTGGTCTGGTAATAGATGTCTTTTTTAATAACATCCTTTTGTCAAACACAAGTTAACCTTTTACTCCATAGATACTCATTATTTTACTTCATTTAATTTATTCCATCACTGAAGAAAATAGTTTATACAGGTATATAACCAAGAGAATGTTTTGGATAGGGTAGTAGATTGTGACTTAAAGCAAATTGAGTATAAAGCAGCTTTACTTTCAACTTGCTTATAGTGCTCAGTATCCTCCAAAACTAAACGATAAACACAGTCTATGGAGTAAATGGTAAAACCAATATAGATAAGAGTTTACATAGTGCTGTACAATACTATTCTTATGCAATTCAAATTAACTCTTTCACTACCAAATTTAAAGAGTGTATTTTTGCTCTATAACTGTCACCTTGTTTTCAATGTCAAACGTTCAGGCATTGTGATTGAGTATATGTATTCATAGGAGTGATATAAAGTTTGGATCCTGGTGGAAGTTGGCTTAAGGTTGAGTCTCATCTGGATCCAAACCTTTTGCTCAACAGATTTATTTGTGTTAAGGAGTGAAAAGGGTTAATATGAGACATAGTTAATTCTTAAGCGTTTGTATGCTGAACATTAATAATGAATAAAAACAAAGTGAAAAGTGATATTTACAATGTTTTATTTTACAATATGTACAAAAACAACAATAACAGAAAAACAATAAAAAAAAATATTAATATTTGAGCCATTGTATTTTGTGTTTTGTTTTTTTCTCCTTCTCTCCTGGAAGCCCCTGCGATGCTATTCCTCTGATGAACATATGTTGCCCGCCAGTCAAATATTTAGGGGTTGATTTAAGGTTAGGGTTCCCAGGTAATGTCTGGATTTGCTCTGCTGGTGATCGTCTATTTGCTATTAAACTGGATGGTATGTGTATCTCTCTCGTAGCATCATAAAACTGTCGGTAGCCTTCCGGTGCAAATTTGCTCAAAGGTGATACGGCGTGTTTAATTAAGTCAATAATGTGAGAATTTGGGAGAAGTGTTCCTTTATAGATAAGATTACCCTTGTCATTCCATGAGATAATGGGTTTATGCCCAGTTAAGAGTTTATATAATCCAACTGCTCTTTTGTAGTTTTGTTTAGGCACACTATATTCAAGCATGGATAGCATCAGGTCGACATTGTCTGCTGCATGGGATGTCTGTTGAGGCAGATCATAGTCAAGTGGTTGTTGTTGTTGTTCTAATTGGTCTGTCTGTGTTTGTGACTGTCCACTGACAAGCACTGGTTTTATTGTTAAAACATATTATTCCAATCTTCTGAATATGAGTAGAGAATTAATTCTTATACCCAAAAGACGTTATGATCAATTGGTCTCTACTGGATTACCTAAAGAATGTGCAGACAGTGGACAGTCACAAACACAGACAGACCAATTAGAACAACAACAACAACCACTTGACTATGATCTGCCTCAACAGACATCCCATGCAGCAGACAATGTCGACCTGATGCTATCCATGCTTGAATATAGTGTGCCTAAACAAAACTACAAAAGAGCAGTTGGATTATATAAACTCTTAACTGGGCATAAACCCATTATCTCATGGAATGACAAGGGTAATCTTATCTATAAAGGAACACTTCTCCCAAATTCTCACATTATTGACTTAATTAAACACGCCGTATCACCTTTGAGCAAATTTGCACCGGAAGGCTACCGACAGTTTTATGATGCTACGAGAGAGATACACATACCATCCAGTTTAATAGCAAATAGACGATCACCAGCAGAGCAAATCCAGACATTACCTGGGAACCCTAACCTTAAATCAACCCCTAAATATTTGACTGGCGGGCAACATATGTTCATCAGAGGAATAGCATCGCAGGGGCTTCCAGGAGAGAAGGAGAAAAAAACAAAACACAAAATACAATGGCTCAAATATTAATATTTTTTTTTATTGTTTTTCTGTTATTGTTGTTTTTGTACATATTGTAAAATAAAACATTGTAAATATCACTTTTCACTTTGTTTTTATTCATTATTAATGTTCAGCATACAAACGCTTAAGAATTAACTATGTCTCATATTAACCCTTTTCACTCCTTAACACAAATAAATCTGTTGAGCAAAAGGTTTGGATCCAGATGAGACTCAACCTTAAGCCAACTTCCACCAGGATCCAAACTTTATATCACTCCTATGAATACATATACTCAATCACAATGCCTGAACGTTTGACATTGAAAACAAGGTGACAGTTATAGAGCAAAAATACACTCTTTAAATTTGGTAGTGAAAGAGTTAATTTGAATTGCATAAGAATAGTATTGTACAGCACTATGTAAACTCTTATCTATATTGGTTTTACCATTTACTCCATAGACTGTGTTTATCGTTTAGTTTTGGAGGATACTGAGCACTATAAGCAAGTTGAAAGTAAAGCTGCTTTATACTCAATTTGCTTTAAGTCACAATCTACTACCCTATCCAAAACATTCTCTTGGTTATATACCTGTATAAACTATTTTCTTCAGTGATGGAATAAATTAAATGAAGTAAAATAATGAGTATCTATGGAGTAAAAGGTTAACTTGTGTTTGACAAAAGGATGTTATTAAAAAAGACATCTATTACCAGACCAGGATATGAAGACTGTGATACACATCTGACATTTAACACCTGATTAACCCTGTAAAGACCTGACATGATCCTTGTAGCAACTATTACATTTGTATATATACACCCTTATACTGTTTGATAACATACAATGATATTTTACAAACTGAGGGTATATTTTAGACATCTACATAGATTTAAAAAAATATGCAACTAAGGTTTGTAAGGCCTTTGCAAGGTTAATAACCATACGGGAGTGTTGTCAAATCATGTTGTATCACTCTTTTAGTGAACACCATTCTGTAGGTTTTGTGTTCAGTTCTGTTGTATAGTTTTCTTTTCCGTTTGTCCCTGCATATTTTAGAATTATTTCTAGTCATCACACTGTGGTTGTGATTGGTCGTCACTAGATCTTTGACCACTTGAAAGTTAATCAGTTGGCTGTTAGCATAGTTTAAAGTAAAGCCGCGTACTTTACACAGATGTCTGTCTGTATTGGTCAAATAAGCGTAGTTCTTGGCACCTGCTGTCACAAATTGAGTTATATATTCACCTTGTTTCAATTCATTTGTTAGTTGTCCTAAATAATCACCTAACTCTGGCTCATAACACCTGGGTTTTGACACATATATACAACTATCTGTATCCATGTAAAGCACTCTGTCGCCAATTTTTTCTAGCATATCATAAAGACGTAATCTGGCATAAGTAGTAGTAAAGGATGCTAGAAAAATGTTAGTTTTTGAATCATCTGGAACAAACCCTGTGTTATGTTCCCATTCCAAGTGCATGATATCATCTGTTATGATTTGGAAATTCTTGACTTGTTTTGTAGTGTCTGTCAAAAGTTTGAAGAACTCATCTGCCTCTGATTGATGAATGTACTTTGTTTGGCACAAATTCGCCCGTTGTCCAAACTTTCTCCAAAAGCTGAAAATAAATTAGATATTGTATAATCCTTTACTGCATGAATACATACAAGTCATTTATTTGTTTGTAAAATGTTTGATATAAATTATACATAAAACAATACTCCAATCATATTTTTGAATTAACAGTTTGTTTAAACTATTTATTCTTAAACTGTACGGGAAAAAACCACTACTGAAAACTAATTGTTTGTTTGTAAAACGTTTGATATAAATTATACATAAAACAATACACCAATCATGTTTTTTTTGGATTAACAGTTTGTTTAAATTATTTATTCTTGAACTGTACGAAAAAAAACCACTACTGAAAACAAAACATTTGTTTGTAAAACGTTTGATATAAATTATACATAAAACAATACTCCAATCATATTTTTGAATTAACAGTTTGTTTAAATTATTTATTCTTGAACTGTACGAAACAAAAACCACTAATGAAAACAAATTATTTGTTTGTAAAACGTTTGATATAAATTATACATGAAACAATACACCTATCATGTTTTTGGATTAACAGTTTGTTTAAATTATTTATTCTTGAACTGTTCGAAAAAACAACTACTGAAAACAAATTATTTGGGAGTCAAACCGTTGCGACACCGTGGTTGAGCGGACCGGCAATCACCGGGAGTCCAACCTTTGCGGCACCGTGGTTGAGCGGACCGGCAGTCACCGGGAGTCCAACCGTTGTGGCACCGGGAGGCGACCGGGAGTCCAACCGTTGCGGCACCGGGAGGCGACCGGGAGTCCAACCGTTGCGGCACCGGGAGGCGACCGGGAGGATCCGGGATGAACCTTTTTTTATCTGATTCGCACCGGCAAACAGTCCTGGGTGCTTTACAATGTTTAATACAACCGGGAGTCACCGGGACAGATAACCAGAACCGGCTTATCCGGGGCATTGCCGTGGAATGCCGAAGCTTTACCGGCACATGCGGGGCAGGTCCGGGTCTCTACCTTGAACAGCTGGAGTGTTGGCCAGCATGGAAATTGATAAGAATTTCTAAACAAAAATGCAATTTTCTACATGTTATTTTTAGCGTTTGCGTTTCGGCTGCATTTAAATAGGAAATAATATCGTATTCTCTATTTTATAGAGTAAATCTGACACATTAAAAGGAAGTTATTCTTTCTAAAAAAATGGCTTTATGCTATTACAGTCTTTATGTTCACTACAAACAGTATGGAACCAGATCAGACACCGGGCAAACTGTTTGCCACTCAAATTAAAATGTTAAATAAGTTGAAAAGGTTGAGACTATATGACTTGGAATAAGTCAATGGTATTGAGTGAGTGCGTGCGTGCGTGCGTGTGTGTGTGTGTAGGTGTGTTTGTGTGTGTGTGTGTGTGTTATGGTATGACTATGTGTGTGTGTGTTCTGCTTGAGAGGTGGGTGTATTGTTTGTGTTACGTTTCCTGCTTGAGTCTTTTTCGTATTTATTCCTATTTACATTGACCATCTATTTAAAACTCGGTATACATGGTATTATGAAAACTTGATTCATTACATTTTAATATCAACACAGAAACCAAGGTAAACGCATACAGTACTCCCTCCTTACAACATTCTCCGAACAACGAGTCCCTCCTTACAACACTACTTGCGGGTGTTCCCCAAACAAGGCAATTGTATCTAACGCTATCTCGACTGCAATATCGTCTGCTTGAAATTATCGTCTGCTGTTTTTCTCCAAATTAGGTATTGGTTATTTTTAACAGAAAAAACATACAGACGAGTGACAAACAGTTTGCAAATGTAAGCTAAGTCTAACGCAGATCTCTTAGGGTATTACTTCCCCCCTCTCTATAAACTCCCTCCGAACAACACACACAATAATTGTCTCCCAATGGATGTTGTTGTAGAGAGGAAGCACAGTATATATTTACTATATGATATGATTATGCTTGCTATGGTGTAAAATGCATTCGATCTTATGCTATTAATTCCAAATAGTAAATTTAACCGACTTGCATCTTTGAAATGCAAATATGTTAAATGATGTGTGCTATAAACTCTGGAGAGAATCTACAACCTTATTAGGATTTTCTTACTGTATCTGTAAATACTGTTTCCATCATTATTGCTAGTGAACACGTTCCTAACGCTGAGTAGCCAAGTTACTAAATATACCGTATCATCACAACAGTACTGCGAGTACTTTGGTGATTAATGTATACAAATAGCTATCGAAAAAGCAATGTCTGATATTATATTTCACTGAATGGTAAAGCATGTTAATCATTTTTGACACATCGATGTCTCAACCATAGTTGATGAAAGAAATTAAGTACACGAAACATGAGGAGCAGACATCATGTTTGGTGTAATAAGGGTTAAATGGAAAATATACAGTAAAGCTCATTTAAAACGAAATCCTAGGGACCTTGAACATTAATCCGTCTTATCCAATTTTGTCTTATCCATATAGAGAAGTTTCAGTGTAAATATGTTTGCATATAGTTAAACGAGTTTGCTATATATTCTTAATAAAGATTGATTACAGCAAAAGGTAAAAAGAAGCGGAAACCGTTTAATAGATTTTTACAAAAAGTGATGAAATCAAGAGACTAGTGTTTTCACACAGCTGTAAGAATTGGTTCACATGTTCAGATATTTACCCACAAAACAATATATCAAAGCAGACCAGGTGGCACTCTAATTGGTTCTAATCAGTTATCACTTCTATCACTTTGACGTGTATCTAATGGCAATATTTAATGCTGTTTGAAACAGGACACACGTAATTACAGTTGTGATGATGGGGCTTACAATGTATTGGACAGGAGACTGATATAGGGTAATAGCTTAACTATGTGGTCGTCTAAAGGGTATGCTCCTGATCAGTGCCGAAATATGTAGAAAAAGAACTGGAGGTTGAATTTCACATTTCTGAGGTTAAATGAACGTATTCGTAGGCAGTGTATATTTATATTATGAAATCAAATGTATGCGATGTTAAAATACTGTTTTACACGATGAGTATGCAGGAGCAAACACTGCTAGCTAAAGGTATGTTATCTCTTGTTCAGGCTGTCATCTCTAGATAGTACAGTAATTGCTTTGTTAAATTATATGTTGTGTTTATTTTCACCCCTGTCAATTAGCCAAACGTAGATGTAATTAAATGTCGACAGAGATGAAATATACGCACCATATGGTCAACCTTTCATTACAATATCTCTATAATGAACATTTTTGGTACCTAGATATTACTATCAGCAATACATTGAATCTTCCTCATGATGTCATATAGTGTTTTGATCAATCAAAATTAATAAATGTTATTTAAAAAAGTTATTAAATCTTAGGGGGTACACCAACATTTGATTTTTTTAAACTGACATTCACTTAAATCAAAACTGAAATTTCTTAAAATCAGATGCTGATAAATTGAGCAGACATCACTTTATTAACTAGCAAAGCTTGGGAGGCAACACACTTAGTCATTCATTACTCAATTCAATTCATTCGCACTCAATCATTACCTCTTTACTTTCATGAAGTTATATCCTTTAAAAATTGTCATCTGCTTTTATCTCTTAAAAATCAAATTTAGTTACAATTGACACAAGTTATATGGTAATGAGTGTCAAACAGTTTGGATGCAGACGCAGTGTTACTCGAATTCTGATCAGAACCCAGTCTATTTGAAAATCACCATTGAACTAGGTTATGTCAGTGAAAGGGTTAAGATCTTGAATGTCAAGACGTTTTAACCTTAGCTCAACTTAGTGACGCCTTTGATAGACACAATTACACATACATCTTCAGATACCTTCTGTCTGTAACAAAATTAAACAATTATCACAAATTTTGATAACCACTACAAGAGAAATGGTTACATCTCAATTTTTTTTAAAAAGTACCTTTGAATAAAAGCATTTGGGGTATAGAAAAACAGTGCTGACTCTGTTCAGATAACTTATAAAGCAATTTGCTCATTGTCTGCACTGTTTGTTACTAATGAGTCAAACAACAATGTTTGACCTTACCATGCTAAATTGCAGTCTGCTTCAAATATAGTCTGCCCAACAAACAAAAACAAACCAAGCAGTTTTTATGGGGTTTTTTTAAACCTAAAACAAGAAGAATATAAGAGCTAAACAGTTTGGAATCAGACCAGATACTGCTTTATACTAGGTTTGATCTGGATCCAATCTATTTGCAAAAGGCTAGTCATGTTACACCTAGGATGAAAAGGATCGCGTTACCTTTTCAGCATTATTCATTATTATTGGTACAAGTTATCTCTGATACTTGTAAATATATCAAAGTAAATTTTATACAGTCTTACTACAGCAGACATCATCTTATCAGTCTGGTCAGTTTTAACGGGTCACAAGTTAACAACTTGCCTGTTTGAAAATAAATTACTGCCTTGTCGAGCTACCATGTCCGCTTGACTAGCCAATTAATCTAATCAGCACACGAACAGTCCCACCAGGCGGCAATATGAAAGGCACTATTATATTAAGAGTTGTATCTATTTGTAATGGTTCAGGGTAATGACAAGATTGAGTGACCACACTCCTATTGTTGAAAAATAAACTCAAACTTACCTTAATGTGGTGAATGGGTGGCTCTCTGTTTTTATCTGATATATCTGAAACTGTCGATCGGAATGATTTCACCGCATGACAGAGATGTTAGCTTACTAGTATATACCAAAACTGAAATACACAGTTTGTTTACAGATTCTTGTGTAATGACACAGACTTTACTCAGTTTTTTGTGTTACACAAGTTTTGCTCCTTTTCTTGTGTACTTACACAACATTACCCCTTTTTCTTGTGTATTACACAGAAATAGACCTACTTTTTGTGTATTACACAAAATAATACTTGTTTTGTGTGTAAAATGACTCATTACGTCACACCATTTACACAGGTTTAACCCTATTTTCTGTGTAATTCAGTATGTCTCTGATTACGTAATCTGACGCTCAAGGGCCCTATATTCATCATATGTCCTCATAAATGCTGTAAGGGATATGCTTTCTGCATTCTTACATTTGACTGCTTAAAACAGTATGAACGTAAAGTTAAAAACATATTTCTATAGTTCTCCACCCATTAAACCAATAATTCGCCTGTTTACGCCTTTAATCTATTATTCCACAAAAGAAAATAGTTCCTCTTTATACAGTCATGAAATTGTACGAAATATTTATTATATCCTAGCAGGGGACCACTTCAAGATGGTTAAAAGAAAAGTAGAACGTGCCTTAGAATGTATTCTGCTATACGGTCAACCTGCTTTAACCATTTTACAGTGGAGAATGTGTTATTCTTTCCCAATAAACGCGTTTACGCTAAAACTATTATTTGCAGTGCAAACAGTTTGGAGCCAGATCAGACGCCGGGTAACCCGGCGTCTGATCAGGCTCCAAACTGTTTGCCACCAAGATAAACAAGAATTATCAGAATTGTCCAAAAGTTGTTCTTTTCTACGTTTTAGTGCTTTGCGTTTGCGTACGTTTGCGTTTAAACGGGAAAGAATAACAGATTCTCCACTGTATGCCCTTTTATGCCAAGTTGATTTTTCCATGCTGATATATTGGAAAAATCGGGGTTTTTTCTTCAAATAAATGGTACCTCGTCTATTTCTTTTTTTTTATATAGTATTTTTATTTGAAAACATTTTGCGATGTCTGATCAGCATCTACACTGTTTGTCTATGTCCCTTTTATGAGACGCTAGACACAACTGGATTAAGTGTCCACCTTTCTTCAAACCTACAAACAGGTTTTCGGGGTAATGGGTTAAGCAGCCATTTATTTAAAACAATCAAATAACCCTATAACGAAACGACTTGAGTTTTCGTTAAAACTTGAAAGAGCAAGTAGCTTTTAACTTCAACGTATCGCATGCAGTAGTAGAGGAGTTATCTCCCTTAGAGCACTAGTACTATCTGGCAGTTTCAGTCGAACCATTAACCTACCATTGAAGATATAGCTACTCTTTTTCAGTCCGTGTAAAATTAGGCTAAGTCTTATATTGCCTTAATGTCCTTTAAACGTGGATATGTTTTGATGTGGGTTTTTTTCATGCCATGTAAAATGATAGTCTGTCTTTGCTCTTCCTTGTGGATGCTTTCACATGTACAATAGTTTGAAAGAAAAACAGAAGCCCATTCCGGAATTAAGGTGTTTAACTGTTTCAGCACCATGGACCTGTTTACAATATACTATTTACATTTGCAAACAGTATAAACCCAGATCAGAGGGCTCCTATAGGAGCCCTCTGATCAGGGTCTACACTGTTTGCTAAGTTAGACCAGTATTTATTTCTAGGTTCACTGGTTCATTTTTCGGTAACTAAAAGGTCCACAGGGAACCTACTAACCCACAAAAGTTATTTAGTGTCAGTTCTTCGTGCTAGTAGCTAAGTTCCATTTGTTCTAAAACTTTACACTTCGTGCGCTTTCATTTAACCTTACTGCAAATTTTATGAACATAAAATCCGAAAATGAAATAAAGCGGCTAGCGATTCTTGATACATGTATCTGTGCTTAGTTCATATCAAAATTGGCTTGTACTACTACACTTTAAGTTATGATGATTTTTTTTAAAAAGAATTGCAGACGACTCTTTCTACTGCAGGCAACACTTGTGATTTGAAATAGTACACGTATTGCGTACATCATACAATCTGTATTAACTTTCTGAACGCTGTGTAATACTGTCGTCTGCAAAATATGTCGTCTGCTACTGTTCTTGAATTAGATTTCCCTAAAATTAAATTTCCAAATTTTGGTCAGAGTGACAAACAGTTTGGATCCAGATGAGACGCCGAGTTACTCGGCGTCTCTTCTGGATCCAAACTGTTTGCAAAGGTAATCACGGTTCCGCAGCTTGCGCGTAAAAGCGTTTAAGATGAAAGAGTGTTGTTAATTGAATTTTACGCTAGAATTATAAAATCTCCGAACCCGACACTTTTGTCTTTTAGGATACCTAATCTAAGCAATAAAAATAAATTCGGAGAATTACGTAAGAAAATTTCGTTGAATTACACTACAGTAAACTCTATCTGTTTCGACAACACCATCGATTCGCTGTATCTAAACTTTCATCGCAAGTAAGTTTTATTTTTTAAATGAAAACAACAAAATGATGAAAGTTAAGAAGTAAAAACCCTTAGGGTTGTTTCTGCTTCTTTGCTTGCTTTAATACACAATCACTATTTATCATAACAAGTGGTTTTTCTTCAGAGTGGTCAGAAATGGTTGGTTACAGTATTGTGTCCGTTATATATAAATAATACAAACACTAACTTGTGCCAAATCCTTACAGTTAATACAGTTGAGAAGACTGTTTATCCTGTCACGTGCCTATTTTCCTGACGGATAAAGGGGTGACAGGTAAACTTTGCTTTATTATGCTATGTGGTCACATGACCGATGTTATTATGTCAAGTGGTCACATGACCTGTAGCCGGAACTATTTTTTTTCCACCGAGACGCTTATTTTCCGGCTGTTAGGAAAGGTATTCTTAAACTCTTTCAACAGAATCCGACGTGTAACGACCTATTCGATGCAATCAAAGCGTTATAGAGTACGCGCCACCAGTCGCTTGCTGAGATACTTCTGTAAGTGTCCACCTTTTAGATTTCCTAAGTGAAAAACACTAGATTTTTAAAGGTTCTATTATTTCTTTTCAACGTAACTAGGATGTGACGTCACTGACGTCATCTATATAATAGCGCGCTTTCCTAGAGTAACATAGTTCTTTAGTGAGAATCTTATCTAGACCAAAAATGATTATAGCTTTGAAAAAAGCATTTTTTATTTATTTTACTATTGTGACAAGGATAAATAGAATAGTTGGTTCCTAGCTTTGAATGAGAAATGTTATCTGGCTCGGCTTCTGAAAATATCAGGTTCGCCTGCGGCTCACCAGATATATTCATCCGCCTTGCCAGATAACATTTCTCATTCAAAGCTAGTCACCAAATATTCTCTATATTTCTTCCGAATAAAACGCATTTATGAAGCGTAAATGCATTGCAATAAGATGTAGAAATTTTCTTTTTTTTTTAAAAAGAAATTCCTTAAAAATTTATATTAATATGAGAAGAGAATCCGGCGTCTGATCAGGCTCAAGACTGTTGTAATGAACAGTGTGTCAGTGCTGCAAAAATTTGAATTTGAAAATTCCTAAGATTTACACATTTTCTATTTTACAAGCGCGATAACTTAAGGTGCCATCTGCTTTACTTTCAATCTCCTTTAAGCTTCAATTTGCTAGGAGAACAAGCCGAAGATTTCGGAAAAATCCGGCTTTATTGCAGCCCTGGTATGTTTAACCCTTTACCCAATAGAAGCGACTTTTAGCGAATCTGATTTATTCATCCGCTGAAGAAAATAGTTCCAATTTAATCAGTCATGAATACATATTATAGGGAATTTTTTTAATATATTCTAGCAAAGGATAGCTTAAAGCAGGCTGAAAGTAAAGCAGAATGCGCCTTAAGCGCATTCTGCTTTACTTTCAACCTGCTTTAAGTAGTAACCTTTTTTCAATTCTAGAAATAGGCTATCAGGTAAAGGGTTAAGAATAAACATGTTAACTTGGTGAAAATAACCTCTTTCACATTGTAGCATCACACGTTACAATGGGGAATATTTGTCCCTTCCGTTAATCAAATCTAAACTCAAACGACCGCGATAAAAACAAATGTAAACGATCATTTACATGTACTTCCGAAATTTTGATTCTTGTTTTTAATATGAGTGGTAAACAATTTGGAGTCTGGTCCCACGCCGAGTAAACTAGTCGGTGTCTGATCAGACCCAAAATGAATTTTTTCTATGGCCACTAGAAGCCCGTTTCATAAAACATTAAGATACATTTTATTTCTGATTTCTCTTTCTAAGCTTGTCTTGTGACATCTCTTTAGAATCGTCTTGAAAAGACGATTCCAAAGAGATGTCACAAAGACAGGATTAAATGGAGAAATAAATAAAAATTGAGACGATTATGAATTGACGTACGACGGTTTTGTCGTACGAAGTTTTATGAAACGGGGCACAGGAATAGAAAAATGATAATACTACTGCTTTGTTATTCAAACGGTTATTTGTTTTATGTAAAGAAAAACACATCTTAACACCCAGTCACTATTCTATATAGCAAATAAACATTTATCGAGAGGTTTTTACCCCTTCAACGTGTCATTGTCTTCTGCTTTAATAGTGTTATCTGCAATATCTTTTCAAAGTTAGATTTAAAGCCGCATTGTGTTTTTGAGAAACCTGCATAAAACGGTTGTTTGAAGTCCCATTTGAACTACATGGGACGTGATTCTTTCACAAATACCGGCTTTATCTAAGAAATTCGCTTTTTGATTTTAATTTTTTTTTTTTGTGCAACACAAATTAAAAAGCCTCCCTTGTGAGTGGAAAGAAAGACAACTCTGTAAATACAGGGCTCCAGATAACGGAAGTATTTCGAAAACTAAAAATCTTTATTTCTGCTTTAAAACCCAATGATGTCATACTCATTAAAATTGTCTCGAAGAGACGGTTTAATCAGTAGTAACACCATAACATTCGGTGCTGAAATGAGTGAGAAAATGTTGGATTAGTTCAGATTACTCCCGTTTACCTGGAGCGCTGTTAATGAACCGGTTAACCCTTATTCTGCTGCACAGACGTCTGCTTTGACATTGTCGTCTGCAAAATTTGTTCAGTTTATATTTATGCATTGTTTTAATTAAACAAACATTAAGACGAGTGTCAAACAGTTTGGATCCAGATGAGACGCCGCGTGACGCGGCGTCTTTCTAGATTTAAACAGTTTGTAAACTCCGCAAAGTTACGACCAGTAGACACAATGTTAAACTATGATATCCAGTCAAACTGTGTAAATATTATTCACGGGGGGTGAACGATTAAAAACAAATACGGAGAATCTTTACCTTGGGCTTGCTGAAAATGAATGTTTCAGCCTTGTCCGCTCTCTAACTCAAACACTTCTTTTTGGATATTCACCAAACTTGCTACATGTCTGAGTTATTGCCCTTGAATAATTAAAAAATGACTGTTTCAGCATTTTCTGCTCTCTAACACAAACACTTTTTATTGGATCTACACCAAACTTGCTGACAATGTGTATTGGTATGAAATCTAGGTCAAGAAGAAAATCTGATAAAAACTGTATGTGTTAGACAGCAAAAAATGCTGAAACATTAATTTTTAATACTTAAAGGGCAAAAACTCAGACATGCCTTTTGAGATTTTAGTAGTATTCAAACCAAACCTTGATTTTATATAAATAAACATTTTTAGCAAGTTTAGTGAATATCCGATAAAAAAAACTATGTGTTAGAGTGCAAAAGTGACTGAAACAGTCATTTCTTATTAATAAACAGGCAATAACTCAGATATACCTTATGCGATTTTAGTAGTAATCAAACTAAACCTTGATTTTATATCAATAAACATTTTCAGCAAGTTTGGTGAAGATCCAATAAAACGTATTTGTGTTAGAGAGCAAAACTTGCTGACAACAGTCATTTTTTAATACATAAAGATGTTTGTTTTAGAGTGCAAAAATGACTGAAAAAGTCATTTTTTATTAATTAACAGGCAATTACTCAAAAATACCTTATGTGATTTTAGTAGTAATCAAACTGAACATTGATTTTATATAAATGAACATTTTCAGCAAGTTTGTGGAAGATCGGATAAAAATTAGTTGAGTTAGAGAGAGGACAAAAAAGTGTAATAGTCTAACTGACTGATGGATGGACGGGCGGAGGTAGATACGGTTTGCACCCAGTGAAGTTGATTTCGGCTGTATCACGTGATACTAAGCCGTGTGGAAATGTTTATGTCAGACGTTCTATTTTCGGTTTGTTATGATTTTAAATCGCCCTTTTTGGTGATTTAGGTCCGTCTTCATCATTTCATAGATCAGTTTGGCCCATAAGAATGTTCAAACATTATTATTAACCGTTATTGTATTTCAGGCATTGAGAAAAGGTCTGAAAACACAATGGGACTTTAAGGCAGTATATATATAGATCTAGCTAATGTAATTTCATATCTAGAAACAAACATTTTCGATCCTGATCACGTTTCGCGGCGTCTGATCAGGATCAAAACTGTTAGCAAATGCGATTTATGACGTCATTGAGATTGAAAGGGTTACATAAATTTCAATAAATGAGTTCCAAACTGTTTGCAAAGGACAATAGTTCTTTCAATACAAACGCCTATAGATGCTTTGTAAATGATAGCATTTTCTCTCCAGTATGTCAGTATACTGCAACAACAAGCCATTGAACCCTTGTGGTCACCTCTCGACCGATCATGCTTTGATTATGATATGTGGTTTCATTACCAGAACCATATCATCAGCGGTCACGACAGTAAGCACCCCACCAACACATGTTATATATATATCTCTCGCAAAATGCGTTATTTTCTATGGCTGTCGCAGGTCTCTGCTTAAAGCAAGATCATATTAAGCTACTACAGTAAAACCTCGCTATTACGACCACTAAATTATGTTAATTATTAGGGTGTTTACGATAGGTGACCGCTTAAAGCAAGGTGATAGTGAAACAGAAAGCTCATATGGGAGCTTTCTGTTTCACTTTCATCTTGCTTTAAGCTGCCACCTCTCTATTATATAATCAATTAGCCTTCATTTTAGTGGTCGTAATAGCGAGGTTTAACTGTAATTATCTACACAAATTAACGGGTTCTCTTTTCGATGATCGAAATAGAGGAGATTAACAGTACTGCATACCATCAATATGATTTTGACACCGGCCAATACAGGGTCTACATTTATCATGAGGATCGAAACTAGACTGTTAAAACTAATAGATTTTTACAGTTGAACATTTTGTGTTTCGGTTCCAACCAAGAAACACGTGTTTAATTTAAGTATAATGGAGATATTATTAAGCAAAAAGCAGATTACAAATTTCGTTGAAACAGTATGGTAATTTTTGAAGACAAGTGACGGCTGAAAGCAGGACAAAAATAACGCAGAAAGTTCCTTCAAGAAACTTTTCTGTTTTCCTTTCACATTGTTTTAAGCAGTCATCTGTCTCATAAACCTAGTAATGAATACAGTTTAGTGGTCGTTATAGAGTGGACTAGCTTCACTCAGTTCTACGGTACTACAGTGGAGAATCTGTTATTCTTTCCCAATAAACGCGTTTACGCTAAAACTATTATTTGCAGTGTAAACAGTTTGGAGCCAGATCAGACGCCGGGTAACCCGTCGTCTGATCAGGCTCCAAACTGTTTGCCACCAAGATAAACAAGAATTATCAGAATTGTCCAAAAGTTGTTCTTTTCTACGTTTTAGTGCTTTGCGTTTGCGTACGTTTGCGTACGTTTGCGTTTAAACGGGAAAGAATAACAGATTCTCCACTGTCATCTTTTGGCTTAGGGTGAGTTCAGGTCAGTACTGAATGACACTCTAGCTGGCGTGCAAGACTGACTTTCGGTAAAATCAGTTCAATTGTAGGGGGAAATGTGCAATAAAATGTCGTATAATAAACATACTTTCTTCAAAGAACAAAACAAAAATCAGTTAAACGTAGCAAAATATATCAAGGTTGCAATGATAATAATGTAGTTGCAGATTGATAATATCAATAATGTACTATAATAGTGTATGTACAAGCTATAATCTTTTAGTTGTATATTTTGTACATGTGTTAATGTAAATTTCATGGTCATATTTCACGTAAATGAATCTATTGTACATGGCCAATAGCACGTAAATGTTGCCGATTGCCAATAAAATTGAGCTTATTTGAGTTGAAGAAACAGATATATAAATATGAGTGTATCTAGCAGCTTGGATCATAGTCAGACGAAATATGCGTTTTCGAGTAATCTATGTTAATAATACTATTAATGTGTAATAATAGATAGGCATTCACAAAGCATTGAACTTTATACAGGACCCAATATGTTTGACACTCTAGCCGATATTTATGAATTCATCTAACCTTATATCTAATTAAAACGTGTCTTGCATACAACAATACTGAAACAGACAATAAAGCGGTGAAGGGGTAAAAATCTCCCGAAAAATTTGATAGTTAAAGAGTTAAAGAAAAATATATTGAAACGAGAATTGAACACTTTTTTTCATGTTTGAAAATTTCTGTAAAGTTGAACCTAACACGTAAAGGAGGGTAAAGGAGGGTTAAGAGAATATCACAGTACAGTCGAACTTCGATATCCCGAACTACCTTACCTCAAACGTTCCGATAGTTCGACATATTAACTGCATTATTTCATGCTCGGTTAAGTCGAACAGACCCGTATTTCAAAGTTAAAACGTGGCTAAGTCACGTTTTAACTTTGAAATACGGATATGTTCGATTTAATCGAGTTCAAGATATCAGAGTTCGACAGTATATTGATACCACAAGGACTCAACCACCCTTTTAGAAGTATTCGTGTGTTTCTTTAATTAGCGGTGATTACCAGATGTATCTAATGAAGATCCACTTCTGACTGACCGGCACGTGACCGGGTTAATGTCTGGAACTCAGGTTGGTCAGTCTGGTGGAATATGTAGTCTTTCTAGGACATAGGGCACAGGTTTGCAACCCTAGCAGAGCTCTTGATATACAGAGTATCGTAAATATCAGTACGCAAGTTTGCTCTTGTAATGTATATATACGGCAGCTAAAGATAAGCAGCTTTTTAAGTTCTTAAATCTGTAAATATACAGCTTACCCTGTATTGTTTCTCCACGTTAGAATCGTCTTAAAAAGACGGTTATAATGAGTAGTCACAACAAAGTGTTAAGTTGAGATATAAAAAAATCAAAATAATGGACAAGTTTAGTTCATTCCTAAATTTCAGGCTTTCAGGAGACTCATTAAGCTGTTGGCCATAAAGTTTAGCTTAAATCTGAAACAGTGAGTGCCGTCCCGTTTTCTTTGTTTTTTATTGTTGTTGTTGTTGTTGGTTTTTTGTATTTTTAAAGCAGAAAACGCACTGAACTCCAAACTGTAAACCGTATCTTAGTTAAAACTTAAAACACTCTAGTGGCTGTCAGTAATAATCTTATATGAAATAGAAAACTTTGCATACCCTGATGAGACGCCACATAATGAAGCATATCATCACAGGGCTGCCATAAGTTGAAATGAAAAATCCTAAGATTTCCAAATTTACATTTTTCAATTGCGATTTTACGAATCGTACCTTTACCCCATAGCATTTTGTCTTGTTTTGTTGACATGCGACTACTTAAAGCAGGCTGTAAGTAAAGCAGAATGCGCCTTAGGGCGCATTCTGCTTTACTTTCAGTCTGCTTTAAGCTACCATAACCTGGGGAAAAATCCGGAGATTTAGGAAAAATCCGGAGAAATGACAGCCCTGTCATCAAGATATTCTCTGTTCGAGAATGTCCTCTTTATTAGACACTATAGATTTAATTGTTGCATTATTGAATAATGAACAGAGGGCGTTACGTCCCTGTAATAAGTATCTCAATAAAAGACATTGTGATCGAACTTGCTACCTCTGTGTTTTACTATGAGCAGTTTACACTACACTATGGAGAATCCTAGACTAATGAAACATTTAAAGGAAAGCCAACTTATCTCAGAAAGCGTACGGAATTCATATAGAAACAATGGTCGCCAGGCAACTGTTTTTTAACAATAGCCACAAAAATGTTTCGTATTCGAGTTTGTGGTTGGAGAGATGATGCTGTAACTCCACATTATCCTGGTACTTCTGTGTATATTGAATCTGGTGTTACAGTGGAGAAAACATTAGTCATTCCTGTGTAAACGAAACGCAAACGCAATGCAATATACGCCGTGATGTAGAAAATGACACGAATACAAAAAATTTGATATTAGTATTGATGCTATTTTCTGTCAGAGTATCAAATCTCTTAATTTTAACCCAGTCCCTGCCTTATCCCGAGTACAGTGGTTACTTGCAAACAATTTTGGTCCTGATCAGACGCCGCGTAACGCGGCGTTTGATCAGGACCGAAACTGTTTGACATTCATGTCAATGGTTAGCCAATTACACTATAAAAACGCCTTTTTAACAACTTCAAATTATTCATCCAATCAGTAAAATAGTTCCTCTTCATAATGCCATGAATACATGTATGTACCATAAGAAGTATTTTCTTTATTCTTCCAGGTTTTGTTTAAAGCAGGCTGAAAGTAAAGCAGAATGCGCCTTAAGACGCATTCTACTCTACCTTCAGCTTGCTTTAAGTAGCAACTTTTTTCCAAACTACACACAGACCATGGGGTAAGTGATTAAAGAAGATTACAATATTAGAAGAAATGAATGCGTCTTCTTCTGAGTGGTCCATATAACGGGACGTTACTGTATCTCAAACCATTGTTACTATACGTACAGTGGAGCACATGTTATTCTTTCCCATTATACGCGTTCATGCTAGAGTATTGTTGCTAATTACAAAAACCATTGGAGCAAAATAACAGATGCCGGGTAACCCGGCTTCTGATATGGCTCCAATCTGTGTGCCACTCAGATAAAAATTAGTGGTCTACATTTTCGAAAATCTTATTTTACTCTATTTTATTTTATTACAGTTTGCGTATTGATTCGTTTAAATGGGAAACAATAAGGATTTCTCCATTGTATGAGAAAAGTCCATTCTCAGCTCTGAAGTTATCACAAGAGATCAAAAATGCATCAAATTGAAACAGCGGAACACATGATGCGAAATTTTGTGATATAGTTCCCATGGAAACAGCGGTAGGGGTCATTGTGCTGATGGCATTTGTAATTTACTAAGTATGTATTCTTCTTTTATCATGTAAATCTGAAGAGAGGCATAGAACAATTAGCTTACAACTGCACGTGGCTCCATAACCTCTAAAGTGTTGAAACCTTTATACATTGAAATAATACGTCTTTGAACTTCTTGTCGTCTGCTCCCCTGAGATTTAATAATTTAACCCTTTCATGATCAAATTTGTCGGTAGATTTTCACTCCTTCACTGCTTTATTGTCGTCTGCTTTAGTATTGTTGTCTACAAGACACGTTTCGAAGAAAGATCTAGGTTATGTGACTTAATACATATCGATAAAAGTTTTAAATAGTTTGGGTTCTGATCAGACGCCGCGTAATGTGGCGTCTGATCTGAACTCAAACTTTTTGCAAACGCCCTTTAACCCATTACCCCATAGCCTATTTATAGTTTTGAAAATAGGTGACTACTTAAAGCAGGTTGAAAGTAAAGCAGAATGCGCCATATGGCGCATTCTGCTTTACTTTCAGCCTGCTTTAAGCTTTTACCAGCTAGAATAAGGAAAGTATTAAATATGACACATATTCATTACGGTTTATATTGGAACTATTTTCTTCAGCGGATGAATAAAATGCATGTGCTAAAAGTCGCTTCTATAAGGGAAATGGTTAAAGCGTGATTGAGAGTGAAAGGGTTAAATGTTTCAGTTTCAGTTTTATTAGTATATCAGCAATATACATTGCCTATGGCCATTTAAAATGATTATAAAGGAAATGTGACAAAGACAAAGACATATACAATTAAACATTAAATACATAAACCACATAACACTATAGTATCCAGGCTATTTTTACGAAATATTTTTTCACGGCAACCAAAAAACAAATTTCAATAATTTAAATGATGTCATTTTGACATCTGCTTTAACCCTTTCCCTTATAGAAGCGACTTTTAGCACATTCATTTTATTCATCCGCTGAAGAAAATAGTTCCAAATTATACCGTTATTAATATGTGTCATATTTAATACTTTTCTGATTCTAGCAGTTAATAGCTTAAAGCAGACTGAAAGTAAAGCAGAATGCGCCTTAGGGCGCATTCTGCTTTACTTTCAACCTGCTTTAAGTAGTCATATATCTTCAATACTAGAAACAATGCTATCAGGTAAAGGGTTAAATTTGTCTCCTGCAAAACAGTCTTCAAATTTAATGTCAACCCCTTCACTGCCTAGCCACACAGCAATAACATTTCTGAACAGCTGAATCCTGGTCAGACGCCGCGTGACTCGGCGTCTAATAAGGATCCAAACTGTTTGACAAACTAAACAAATGTTGGTTGTTTTTTATCAACATGGAAGAGAAGGAAACAAATATTTCATATTTCAATATCTCCGTTATTTTGACAAAACGTGTGTTTTTAGCTCCCAAGTTTGTTTAAATAAAGCAACAAAAATAGTCTACTTACACTATAATTTCAAAGTAAGATTTGAAGTTGTTTTCAAGTTACATCAATTTTAAAGAAATTTGACAGAGGATATGTCGAAACGAGTGACAACCAATTTGTATCCTGATCAGGTATCAAAACTGAATGTAAAGACATTTATATCTCCTATGGCCATGGATTGGTAAACCCATTCGCTGCCTTACCCCGAGTGAAATGGTAATTTACAAACAGTTTAGTTTCCTAATATGACGCCGAGTGACGCAGTGTCTGATCAGGATCTAAACTGATTGACCCACATTTCGATATTTCCTCAGTCAAAATAAATAACATTTAAATTTCAGAAATAAAGCAGACTATAGTGATTTAAAACAGACGATGCCATGGCAGTGAATGGGTTAACTCTTTCCTCCCTGAAACTTTAAATGGACAATTCCAGTTTCCATTTTTGTCTAGTCCATTTTTGACTTTTAATGGTTGTTTTTGTCAATGTTTGGCATTATAACAAACAGTGAAGACCCTGATCAGAGGGCTCCTTTCGGAGCCCTCTGATCTGGGTCTTCACTGTTTGCATAGGACAAGTGCACTTTTCACATGTACACTGTTTGAAAAGGACGCCTATATGCGGGACTAGGGTTCAAAGAGTTAATATAACGATTGGTTTGAAGCAGACGAGATCCTGAATTGTGTCAATTCAGTCCTTCATCTAAATGTCGTGCCACATGACTCGTCCTCTTTGCTTTCGAAAACTATCCCTTGCCTGCTGTTCTCTACTTTGCCAGAACTCTCAAACAGTTTGGATCCGAACCAAAACGCCACATCACGCGGCCTTTGATCAGGTAAAAAACTTTTCGGAACATGTGTTTTGGTTTCTTAGCCCTTTCACTCTAAATGACGCTTCAAAACGAGTTTGCAAACAGTTTGGGTCCGAATTACGCGTTACGACAACCCTGAAACATATTGTAGCAGACTAAGATGATTTACTGGATATAATATACTGTTTCCAATTTGTTTCAAACCTTACCAAGATTTGGACGTCTTCTAAGAATCGTTATCATGCCATTTGACCATTTTCTCTATAATATTTCATCAAATCAAACGACTTTTGCTTAATTCCTTCACTGCCATGACGTCATCTGATTAAATCATTTTTAGTCTGATTGTATTTTTCATATCTAACTTTAGGTATATTTAATATATGTTTTTTTATTATATTGAAATGAGTGTTAGATAGACTAGATGCTGATCAGACTCCGTGTTATGTGGCGTCCGATCAGGATCCAAACTGTTTGCAACTGTTTGATCGTTGTATTCGGAATAATGTATGCAGTGATTGAGGTACATGCGTCGATATATATTGCTTACTTGTTATAATATCGTACCATAGCTGTCGCCTGCCTAACTAATACATTTATAGTTTTTGTTTTATTTTTCGAACAAAACGCCCTTTGTATAATATATGTACGAGTAAATCATTTTAAGTGATGTGGGTCAAAACTGGCAGCAAATATCATGATTTGTCAGTGAACTAATACAATTAACCCCAACGACGTGCATACAGCGTCATTAATAAACTATGTACCTTTGAACAATACATTTATGTTTTGTCCCATGCAAACAGTGTAGATCCTGATCAGAGAGCTCCGAAAGTAGCCCTCTGATCAGGATATGCACTGTTTGTCATTGGAATTCTATCAGAGTAAAACATATATAAAACATGGCATAGACTTAACTGGAAACTTGAATTGTCAATTTGAAGTTTCAGGGGCGAATGGGTTGAACCAAAAGACAATGGCATGAGAACGTCATTTCTAACAGCATGAAAAATAAAAAGTAAAATACATTACCACATGTTCAATTTAGCTTCTAGATATCTTGAACTTACACCTGATGTGTTCGAGGGCGATAAGGAAGCGATATTAACCGCTAATGGAGTGATATTAACCGCTCTGTGATACACCTGTTCATTTATTAACCCTTATTCTGCCGTAATATCGTCTGCTTTGGAATTGTCGTCTGCAAAAAACAAAAAGGTCAACGAAGATTTATACATATTTTAATTAAATAAACTAAAACGACTAGGATCAAACAAGCTTTGATCCAGATCAGACGCCGCGTGACGCGGCGTCTGATCTGGATCTAAACTGTTTGCAAATTCTAAGTAATTCGCGATCGGCAGGATAAGAATAAACCCTTCAATGATTGGAAATGAATATTTCAGATCTGTACAAATGTCTTTGTTCAAAATCAGACGCCGGGTAACATGGCGTCTGATAATGATCCAAACTGTTTTCTTCGAAGTCCATTCAATATAGAAAATGTACATAATTGATACAGTTTTATAAAATAGACATTTTATCTATGAGCATATGATGCACTATGCAACAGCAACTGGAGAAATTGCTATATTTCTTATAGAAGGAAATGCAAGAGTAAGAGTATTGTCCAAGATCAGAGACTAACAAATTTTGCTTCGCATTTCGGTTACCATCTTTGTTATGTTATACTGCATTTTATTATATAAGTATACCGACAATATGATCAATAGAAATTAAGATTGTTTAACCTGTGTTCTGCCAAATTATCGTCGTTAAAATTGATACTTCTGCAAATTCTTTTAATTTTTTGACCGACAAAACGTCAACATGGGTGTCCAACAGATTCCACCCTTGTCAAACACCGAGAGTGTCCCCGTCTGATCTGGATCTAAACTGTTGGCAAATGCTTGTCGATTCGCGTTATAGGCGGGAAAAGGGTTAATTGTTCAAGCGCTTGATAACTTTGAGCCGATGAAGATACAAAAAGATAGCTCCCTGGTTCCCAGCGATATAACCGTTTTGGGTTACAGCCAAGGTGAAATTAAATTCCTTCAAAAGATAATAAGCTAATCGGAGATTGAAACTTAAAAGGCAGGATTATCGCTTTGAGATGGTGAATATTTTTTTAAGTTTAAATGTCACTGGAACTGTTTAATCATACTCAAGCCTTTTTGTTGCATAGAAAAAACGTACATAGTGAAATGATATTTTACGATCGCATAACAACTCCTTTATTCGATATTAAGGGCATGTGACTGCTTAAAACAAGATGATAGAAATTTTCTTAAATACCTTTCTCTCTAAGTTGTTATTTATTTTACCACAAAACAATCGGACTTTAAGTGTCAATATAGAGTGTTTGCGCTTTATCATCAACGTTTGATATTAAAGAAGGGTTTCCATTATCAATAGGATTGCCATTGATAAATAGGGTGAATTAGAATACAACGCCCAAAACCAAGTCTAAAACGTCGCCAGACTATTTGATACAGTGGAGAAGAAGTCATTCTTTTCAAATATATTTTAAATGCTTAAGCTCGTATGTCAATTGCAAAATGTTTTGAGCCAGATCAGACGTTGGGAAACAGATCAAAATGAGTCGACAATTTATGTTCTATATCTAATTGTGTTATATTGACGTTTCGGGTAACTCGGCGTCTGATCAGACCCCAATATTATGAAGCTTTTTATTTGAGCATGAGATCGTTCCCAAGCACAGAATTGGTCAGATTTGAGCTTTTTTGCAGAGCGAACGTTCAAATATGATCAATCAAATGCTTGAGAATGGTCTAAAGTTCAACTCAAAAGCTTTATAACCTAGGACCAAGGTTTCAAACATTTTGTCGTTTTAGATAAATCGTTCACATTTTCAAATTAACGCTTATTGTCGTTATGTCATAGAGGGCATTGAATGAGTGTTTTTCAGTATTGAATTTATTTAACTAGTTGGATAAAACTATATGTTGCGACCATTGGCGAACAACATATAATTTTTATCAATGAGTTCAAGATTTGAACTATTGTTTGATTTTATTTATCCATAGATAAAAACAGTATCAAAATGAAATAAAGAAAAGAAACATCAACGTCTTGTGAAATGATAACGTATTAATTTTTCAATTAAGACTATATCTAAAACTTGGTTTCCATTGACTAAAATGATTATTTGACGATTAGTTTCGTTTTCGGAATTCACTCATAAAGCTATGAGAGGACGTCATGATGATGTAACGTCAAAATTCAAGATACACATTTGTTCCTGCTACAAGCTGTTTTATCATTCTTCTTCAGAGTCACTGTTATGCTAGTAGTTTTTTCGTTGAATTGTTTGAGATGAAAAAGATCAAGTAGACCAGCTGGACACTTGGAATTGTTTCGTTAACTCGTGGTGCTCCTAGTTTTTACTGTCGTTTAGTAGTACAGTATTTTGGTGATTCGAAAATTAGTATTAACTATATGCACAGTGTTCTGTACGATTTTAAATATACACTATATTTAGCACGTGATTATGATACATTTGATTATTGTCAATGCGTTTAGTTTCGATTAAACGGATAATATAAACAGAACAGATTATACGTTTATTTCAACTGGTGCATACATTCATTCTATATAATACATGTATAATGTAATTGGTATGCATTACGTCACATAAATATTATTTTATGTCCGAACAGGGTAAAATATGTACTACAACTGTATATTAATCCTTCATGACGTCATCAAAGTTAAATTATTGTTTCTGCGATTATTTCTAAAAATTAACATTGTAGGTGCATTGACTTAAGAAATGTTGAAATGGAGTGTCAAATAGTTTGAACCCTGATCAGACGTCGCATCATGCGGCATCTGATCAGGGTTCGAACTATTTGCAAATTACATGTACTATTGAGCTCTGGGTAAGGCCGTGAAAGAACTTACAGTGGAGAATCTGTTATTCTTTCCCAATAAACGCGTTTACGCTCAAACTATTAATTCCATTGCAAACAGTTTGGAGCCAGATCAGACGCCGGGTAACCCGGCGTCTGATCAGGCTCCAAACTGTTTGTCACCAATATAAACATGAATTATCAGAATTGTCCAAAAGTTGCACTTTTCTACGTTTTAGTGTTTTGCGTTTGCGTTTCGTTTCGTTTAAACGGGAAAGAATAACAGATTCTCCACTGTTACTTGAAGACCATCTTTCTTGAACTGTGCGGAGGGCGTCATTCTGTCCTGTTCAAATGAACTGTATGTAATCGTTATGAATAAATGTGTAAACTACAACTTTTTGAAATTCTGATTATTTGTTTTAATCTGAGTGGCGAACAGCATGGGGCCTGATCAGACGCCAAATTTCCCTACCTCTTAACGCATGCAATGGACATTAGTCTTTTCGCATAAACAAGTTTCTTTTGGGAAATAATAAAGGCTTCGCAACTGTGCTTCGCTAAAAGTGCAGAACACAGTTTTGTATTCATTTGTAGACAATAGATTTCAACGTCAATAGTGTTGCTGAACCAATCTGTTACCCACGTTTTACCCACGGACACTTTGTCTACAATGTCCACCGTCCTTTGTGCCAACTTTCCCCTGTAATATCTCATATCCTTTCCACAACCAAAAGTGCCGCCTGCTTTTAACATAATGTCTGCTGTATGATATATAACAACGCCATCATTTTGTATCTTTGTGTGGGTAGTTTTAGGAGTTGTTACCATAACTTGTCTTGAATAAATGCCGAGTGATTAATCATTTGATCTGAATCAAACCAGTTCAGGAGAACCGTTTCAGGGAATATGTTCGCCATTATGCTTTCTTGATAACGAAATCTCAATTTTATAAGCTCAACTCTTTGTTACTTTAACATAATAATCAGTTAATTTTTAACCTGCGAATTACTCGTGTGCTTCATATATTGTACGCAGATAATTTCTATTTTTTGTTTATATATATTATGCCTAAACATCAAAGTTACATTTGCCAAAAAGTTAAGATCCGGATCAGACGCCAAGTTACCCAGTATTTGATTTGGATCCAATCTGTTTGCTGTTACCAATAAATTCCAACGATGTCCGTTAAAGGTTGAATTACACACACTTCTCGGACTTTCTGGCATCCTACTGACCTTTCTTGATTCCAATAGTGCTTACTTTGTTCACGTTGGAAAATGTGTTCTTAGTGCTATCTGCAACAATGCAATCCATTACTGCCTCTATCACTGCCTTACCCCGAGAACAATAGTTATTTGCACAGTGTTTGAATCCAGACCAGAAGCCGCGCCAGGCGGCGTCAGGACGCAAACTGTTTGACACTCATTTTTATATTTCTTAAGCCAAACTACTAGGAATATAGTTTTGAGAAATAAAAGCAGGCTACATTTGTTTAAAACAGATGACGTCATGGCAGTGAATGGGGTTAATTATTTTATCCAGTCATTTTATCTACCATTTGCAACATGATTAACTTTTGCAAACAGTTTAGATCCGAATCTTACATGGAATACTTAGCGTATGACCTTTGTGAAATCTGTTTGATACTCGTACAGTAAAACCTCGCTATTACGACCACTAAAACGAAGGCTAATTGATTATAGTATAGAGAGGTGGCAGCTTAAAGCAAGGTGACAGTGAAACAGAAAGCTCCTAAAGGAGCTTTCTGTTTCACTGTCACCTTGCTTTAAGCGGTCACCTATCGTAAACACCCTAATAATTAACAAACTTTGGTGGTCGTAATAGAGAGGTTTTACTGTATTTTGGTTTCCTCATGACAATTTTGAGACAGATGAGATTTTTTCCGCAAGATAATGGTTAAAAGTAATGCAGCTGTCGTATTGTTGCCTCCAACACTTTTTCCAATTAAGATTTAAAGACATATGAAGAATTCGTAAATATTTTTATTTGTATTTTAAAAGTCAGTGTCATATATTATCAAGGATGAGCTCTTCTCGTCGAATTGAGCCATATTGTTTACAAAAACAACTTTCTTAAAATGGTTTTTGCAAGTGTTTTATCGTTTCTTTTAGAAAGAAAGTACAAAACTTTACTAAATATATGCTAATTGCACAATTGCACCTTTCAACACTTAATTCAATATCCTATTCCTAGTTGAAGTAAAGCAAAATGCACCTTAAATTACTATTTGCTAGCCTGATACTGGTTATCACTTAAATCATGTTGAAAGTTAAACAGACTGTGCATTCTGCTTTACTTTCTACCTGCATTAAGTCATAATGCTACGATATAGAAACTATTTCTTACGATGAATAGCCATGTCTGTATAAAATAAAGTGGAACTACATGTATTTTCTCCAGTGGGTAAATAAATTACAGGCGTATCTATGAAGCAATGGGTTAGAAAACACTGTTAATAGGAAGGGCTTATAATTCTGCCTTGTAATATTCTTATTGTTTTTTTACAACCAACAAGTACAAAGTCGGTGATTTGTATTACAAGGACAAATGTAAGATGCTCAAACACTTGAATTCTCTTAACCATTTCCTCCAAAGCTTGGTGTCAGTATCGAAGACATGTTTTGCCAAAATGTCTAAATGTCTGAAAGATTTGACTGAATCCGAACTGTTTTAAATGTCATACAGTGGAGAATCTGTTATTCTTCCCCAATAAACGCGTTTACGCTAAAACTATTATTTGCAGTGCAAACAGTTTGGAGCCAGATCAGACGCCGGGTAACCCGGCGTCTGATCAGGCTCCAAACTGTTTGCCACCAAGATAAACAAGAATTATCAGAATTGTCCAAAAGTTGTTCTTTTCTACGTTTTAGTGCTTTGCGTTTGCGTACGTTTGCGTTTAAACGGGAAAGAATAACAGATTCTCCACTGTTAGTTGCGACATTGGCAGTGAAAGGGTTTGTGTTTCAACTAAAGACATGTACATACAATTGTAGAACAGTTTAGATTCTGATCTCTTGATGCCTAGTCAAGATCCAAATTGTTTACCAATGCTCAAGAACTTGAGCTAAGATACAAACGTGTCGAGGGCTGTAGTTTGTCAGATAGACCTGTCATGTGTTATAACCTTGAGCACACTCGAGAAATTCTACCCTAAAATGATCATGTTATACAGATGACTTATGACAGGGATGCGTTTTAACACATAAATTCCTAGTGACGTGTATAAGAACCACTTACAAACAGTGTACTTGCGACGGGTACAATCTTCCAGCGCAAGTTAAAGCAGTGTATGTCCATAACAGAGGGCTTCTCAATGTTCCCAGTATATGTTCTGTATAATTTGCTTCAAGTAGATATTCCCAATATCTATGCTGTTTTTTTGCTTCGATCGACTTTTTTGCAGCTTCAAAAATAAGATAGAAACGTTTAAACCGATGCACTTTAATTTTTCGGTATCTCCTCAGCCCTAACTATTTTCGAATATTATTCAGGTTGCGCCATGCAAAGAAATTAAAGAAACTAATCTTGCAAATCGGACCGAAAAACAACTGACAACAGATGTCTAGATGTTCCAGATATAACATCCCAGATATATTCTTAATAAAAAGGTTATCGGTCTTGAGTAGAATGAATATTTTTATATTGCATAATTCTATATTCTTTTCATGTTCCAGACAGATGCATTAACTTCATGAGTTTACTTCCGAAATGAAATTTGGTCTGGCTGTTGTTCTGTAACGAATAAAGAACGGGAAATGATAAGAGGCCACTTATTTGAGAACCACGGTTAAATCTGATGGAAATATAGAGCAGAACTTTGCAAATAGTTTTTATCCAGATCATATATTGACGTTCAACTGGAATACACAACATATGTCTGTAATATAGATATATACATGTATGTAAATTACTGGAAAACTTTTACTTACAGTGGAGAATCTGTTATTCTTTCCCAATAAACGCGTTTACGCTCAAACTATTATTTGCAGTGCAAACAGTTTGGAGCCAGATCAGACGCCGGGTAACCCGGCGTCTGATCAGGCTCCAAACTATTTGCCACCAAGATAAACAAGAATTATCAGAATTGTCCAAAAGTTGTACTTTTCTACGTTTTAGTGCTTTGCGTTTGCGTACGTTTGCGTTTAAACGGGAAAGAATAACAGATTCTCCACTGTACAATCATACGCATAATGAGCGTACACTGGAATAAAATATCCAAGAATGCAGCCTAATGCAAGACAAAATAAAGAAGCAAGCCATATTGGAAACACGTTCGTTAGTTTTAACTTGCGTTTGCCTTTGGCTGTGTTCATGTCTTATCCCTGTGTGTCGCTAAACAAAAACAGTGTAGTTAATCCAGATCAAACTAGAAACAAATTGACATCACTTCACAATGTGTTGTACACAGTGGAGCAGGTGCTATTATTTCCCAACGCGTGAAAGCTTTAACCCTTTTATCCATTGCAAAGAGTATGGAGCCTGGTCATACTCTAAACTGTTTGCCATTGAGATTCAAATGAATAGTCAACATTTTCATAAAATTGTCGTGCCGACATAAGCTCTTTCCTCCCTGAAACTTTAAATGGAGCATTCCAGTTTCCATTTTAGTATAGTCTATTTCTGACTTTTAAAGGTTGTTTTATCAATGTTTGGCATTATGACAAACAGTGAATACCCTGATCAGAGGGCTCCTTTAGGAGCCCTCTGATCTGGGTATTCACTGTTTGCATATGACAAGTGTACTATTCACGTGTACACTGTTTAAAAAGGACGCCTATATGCGGGGAAATGGTTCCAACGGTTAAACATATTGTTTGCGTTTCGTTTTGGTAAGGCAGTAAAGAATACCGTCTTCTCCACCAGCAGATGTCATTTTCAGTCGTCAGAATTTTGTTGTTGACTAAGCAACATTTTTCTAATAAACTGACAATAAAGCACATATGTGATTAGCAAGAACACGTAAGACAAGTTGTTGTTTACGTCAGGAGTAGACTAGATAGGCATCGACATCGGCGGGCACATCCGGGCATGTGATTTCTGTTGACATGGTAACCGCAGGCGCGAAATGATGGTGTCACACTAGACATCCTCAATCTCTTGTATACATGTGTATCACAGGGCTGCCATTAGTTGACATGAAAAATCCTAAGATTTCCAAACCTGCATTTTTCAAGTGCGATTTTACGAATCGTATATTGACTCCATAGCCTGTTTCTAGTTTTGTTGACATGCAACTACTTAAAGCAGGCTGTAAGTAAAGCAGAATGCGCCTTAAGGCGCATTCTGCTTTACTTTCAGCCTGCTTTTAGCAACGATGTACTGAAAAAAATCCGAAGATTTAGGAAAAATCCGGAGAAATGGCAGCCCTGGTATCAAAACTCAAAAACACTTCAGACCATGCACAAAATGTATGCAGTCAGGGAGACGTTTCAGTTTCCTAAAAAACCTCGCGTGGACTTTCAGGTCAGACCCCGAGATACTATGTACGGCTCCGAACTGGTTACAACTCAATTTGAAAAGTATTAAAAAATAAGGAAAGTACCTAGTTATACGTAGTCTATTTTCAGTCCGAATGACCATTCAGTCGAGTGCACAATCATTACCCTCATCATAGAACCATCTTGCTTATAATATTGTAACATATGGCGCGTATGTCAGACACTTCACATGTACCCATTTTAACTCACTGGGTTGGGAGGAGCAGTTTGCGGCGCATATCTTGCTCAAGAACATTCCTGTCCTGGATCGAACTCAAACCTCTAGTATCGCAGTTGAACGTTTGACCACACGACCACTATCCGCCGATAAAAGTTTGTCTACCTGCCTTTAAAGAAATTTCTCGTATTCTACACTTAACTTAAATGTATTGTCTACTAAAGAAAACATTGGCATTTTGAATGTTTTTTTAAAATATTGGAAATTTTGAGCCTTTGGTTTGTTCGGAAAAGCAAATTCTCCACTTTCTATAGTCTGGTTACTTCCCTTGACACTTCGTGATTGGGTCAGGCGTATACGAAAAATGGCGGCACCCATGGAGAAGACCGGGTGAGTTAAAACAAGAAGGAACAACTTCAAGATCTGATGGCAGGCGCTTAATAACTTAACATATGATTTATAGCATTAAGATAGGATTATATATGTCAATGATTAGTATTGACGTTGTGTATTTGGTGTTTTAAAGCTTAAAGTCACATATTTTCGCGAACGTGCTTGCAGACAATATACGTTTCCTGAAAGATTTTAATGAAAAGTAACGATGTGTCGGTATTTTTATTCTTACATACTACTGAGTTGGGAGTATATTGTTTTTGTCTGTCTGTTTGGTCGGTCTATCTGTTTGTTTGTTTTACCCTTGTCCATAACTCTGGAACTACATAGGATAGAGACTTTATATTTGGGTATGCACTCAACTCAAGGGCTCTTGAGCTAAGTACAACTTGGTTCATGTAGGACAAATGGCAAGGTCATTTAGAGGTAAAGTCGGGTGAATTAAACATTGGCCATAACTTTGGAGCTGCATGTGGTACATACTTTATATTTGGAATGTGTATTAAACTCAAGAAGCTCTTGAGCTTGGTACAACTGAGGTTGTGGCCAGCAATGGTCAAGGTTAATTAAGAGGCCAAATATGGTTAATTTATCTTTTGTCCTATCTCTAGAACTACATGTGATAGAGACTTCATATTTGGAATGTGTACTCAGCTTAAGAAACCCATTAAGCTCTGTAGAGTTTGGTTATGTCAAAGGTCAATGTCATTTAAAGGTCTAATAGAGTTAATTCAACATTAGTCTTAACTCTAGAAATGGCTTGTATATTACAGAATATGTCTGAACATATATAAGCCTAATATACACTTTACAAGTATCGTATTTGAGTTCTTATCAGAACAAAACGGAACATTTGTTTACTTAAACACACAGTATATGCCTGGTTCAATTAGGTTCGTTTTATTTTGTATCTAATCGCTGTTGATCACTGTTGTAACCAAATAATTTTCGTCTCCGTAACTGTCCATACTTTGGACGAGTGACGTGTTTGGATAGATAAAAATTGTATGTAACAGTATCATTTTAACCATCTTTTTACATCACAATTGGCAATTATATGAATGTTATAAGATATTATTATTCGAAATCTAAATGACCTTGACCTTTGACATGACCCAACTCTAGTGAGCTTAAGAGTTTCTTAAATTGCGTAAACATGTCGAATATGAAGTCTCTTTCACATGTAGTTCCTGAGTTACGGCAAATGTTAAATTAACCATATTTGACCTCTAAATGACCCTGACCTTTGTTGGTCACAACCTTAGTTGTACCAAGCTCAAGAGCTTCTTGAGTTGAGTACACATTCCAAATATAAAGTCTGTATCACATGCAGTTCCAAAGTTATGGCCAATGTTTAATTCACCCGATTTTACCTCTAAATGACCTTGACATTTGCTCGACATGACCCAATATGTACTGAGCTCAAGAAGTTCTTGAGTTGAGTACACATTCCAAATATAAAGTGTGTATCACATGCAGCTCCAAAGTTATGGCCAATGTTTAATTCACCCGATTCTACTTCTAAATGACCTTGACATTTGTCGGACATGACTAAAGTTAAATTGAGCTCCAGAGCTTCATAAGTTGAGTACACATACCAAATATAAAGGCTCTATCCTATGTAGTTGTAGAGTTATGGACAAGGTAAAGTTGTGGACAGACGGTCAAACAAACAGACAAACAGACCCACAGACAGACAGAAAGACAGACAAAAAACAATATGCTCCGACTAAGTAGAGTGGGGGCTTAACAATACCGACACATCGTTACTTTTCATTGAAATCTTTCAGGAAACGTATACTGTCTGCAAGCATGTTCGCGAAAATATGTGACTTTAAGCTTTAAAACACCAAATACACAACGTCACTACTAATCATTTTCATATTTAATCATATCTTAGTACTATTAATCATATGTTAAATTATTAAGCGCCTGCCATCAGAACTTGAAGTTGTTCCTTCTTGTTTTAACTCACCCGGTCTTCTCCATGGGCGCCGCCATTTTTCGTAAGTGCTTGACCTAATAACCGAAGTTTTAGGCAGGGAACCAGACTACGCTTTCTATTATAAATGAAACATATTATGGCTAAAGGCACTTTGAGGATTATATGAAAAAGGTTAAGATCATTCATTAAATTTACATCCCATTTGGAAAAATGAAGCTACAGTTATGTTTGACTTCACCTTTGTTACAGAATCTTTGTACTGTAAAGCTGTCTTTTATTCAACCGATTCATGATCGGATATTTATCGATTGAGAAACAGCCGATACAATTGATAATCGGTTGGTTATTTTTGCAACCGATTACCACTAGTAAGGACTAAGCACTGCAGTGTCTTCAGATTACATTTGTTTATCGATTATGAAATTTTACAGAAAGCATACCAGGAGAATTCATTCAAATAACATGGCTTCTTTACATGACTCCGTATAGTGGATATTTCCATAGCAGGGTTACCAAAAGTTGCTCATAAAAATCCAAAGAGTTCCAATTTTCAAGCGCGATTTCACATAATTAAGCAGACAGATAAATCTAAGGGCTTAACACGGCGTCTGATCTGGATCCCATGTTTCGTTATGCTAGGTTCACACCAACGGCGCTTTGATGGCGCTTTAAAGCGGCATGCAAAGCGGCACAAAAGCGTAACAAAGCTTGATTAAAGCGTCAGGGTCGTAATAGATCGTGGGAAAGATTGGAGTAAAGCGGGACATTCGGCAAGAGCGCCAAATTTTTTTAAACGGTTTAAAAATTTTGGGCGCTCTGTTACGAATTGATTAAAGCGCCTATAGCGTATCAAAGCTCAACAAAGCTTAACAAAGCGTAACAAAGCTCAGCAAAGCTTGACTCAAAGCGTAGGAAAGCTTAACAGAGCTTGGTTAAAAGCGGAGACCCCAGGCTTCACGGTCTGTCACCACTTGACACGCTTCGTTAAGATGTCTCAAGATGTGTTACGATTTGGCATGAAGATCTGATACGAGGTCAGACTCTTTCATCAAGATCTGACACGCTTTGATACGCTTTGTTACGTTTTCATGAAGGACTCTCACGCTTTCTCAAGAATTGATACGCTTTGATCAAGGATTGACACGTTTTGTTAGGCTTTGTTACGCTTGGCAAGCTTCCGCACGCTCTCTCACGCTCTTTCATGCTCTCCTACGATACTCACGCTCTATCTCCATCCCTATAAATGGCGCTGCGACTTGAGTACCACTCATTGCATTGTTTCAGATAGATCAGGTTCTGGTACATCTGGAACTTCTGGATCTTGTTGTTCTGACATCGTGTTCTTGACTCAAAAAGCAATGATTTTGTGGATCTGCTGCATCTTTTTAGGCTCTGGGTCAAAAGCGGCATGAAATCGGCGATCTTGACATTTTCCAATGCGTAACAGAACTGAACAGAGCGTAATAATGCACAACAAAGCTTGATAATCGTATCAGAGCCTGATTTAAAGCGTCACAATCGCATCAAAGCGTAATAAAGCGTAATAAAGCTTATAAAAGCGTCATTTCAAGCGTAGCAAAGCCTGATCAAAGCGGGATCAAAGCGTGAGGAACCGTAACAAGTCGGGAAATAACTCGTCCCAAAGCGGCAACCAATTCGTATCAGACCGTATCAGAGCTTATTAGAGCGTAAGAGATCGTGATATTTTTGGAAAAGTAAACAAAAATGACGACGCTTTGCTCGCCGATTTAAAGCGCGGCATTCGCCGTTGGTGTGAACCTAGCATTAGGAAAAATCGCACACAATTTAAAATTTTAAAAGTAAGAGCAAATATGCGAAGATTTCAGGAAAAAAACGTAGTTCCGGAGAAATTAAGAAAAATATTTCGGATCAATCCGGAGATATGACAGCCCTGCCATAGTTATGCTCCTTATGTCTGGCTGATAATCTATTATTCTTTCCCAATTAAACGCAAACGAAACGCAAAACACTAAAATGTAGAAAAGGACAACTTTTTGACAATTTTGAGTTTTCATTTTTATCTGAGTGGCAAACAGTTTGGAGCCTGATCAGACGCCGGGTTACCCAGCGTCAGATCTGGCTCCAAACTGTTTGCACTGGAAATAAAAGGTTTAGCGTTAACGCGTTTATCGGGAAAGAATAACGGATTCTCCTCGTATAACCTTTATGGTATGACTATCCATTAGAATTATCTCGAAAAGAGTGATGTTAAAACAAAGCAGAAATCTCACTCTGGATATTTCTGCTTTACTTTTATCCTGCTTCAAGCATTTACCAACCATAAAGACAAAAAAGTAAGTATTCTTCTTAGAGGAATTAATGGTTCGACTTAAATGTACACGCCATTTAATTAAGGGAGAGAATCGGATGCTTAATTAAAGTGCGCGCTCTAGAAAATTCATTGATGTCTGGGTACTCAATTTCTCGTCTGCGGAATCTGATTTAACCCTTTTTGCGCTAAAATACCGCCTGCTGCATAATTTTAGTCCGCAATTATGTGCAATTCAATTATTGTAAACATTTAAAATGACAAAAATTTCGGTCTTGATATAAAAATAAAAATGGTTCCTAATTAGACGCCGAGTTAATCAGCGTCTGATCTAAAGTCAAACTGTTCGCATGTTTCAGGTTGTTTTTTTTGCAATATGCGATATGGTAGTTAATTGGGACATCTTGTTTAGTGTAATTGGGAGTTTGCTGTTATAAGAAATTGGCCGTGACCAATGGAACAATTAGGTAGAATTTGCCGTAAGTATTCTCTAGAGGATTGTAGGCAAACGTCATACAATGTAGGAAGGCGTTATTCTTATGTTAATTCTCCGCGACTCCTACTAATCTAGAGCATAGAAATCTACACAACTAAACGTAGTGTTATAAAGTTAAGGAGCTTGGTTTATCCTTTTACTCCGTAGCGACACTTTTTACGCCTTTGATTAATTCCCCCGCTGAAGAAAAACGTTCCAGTCTATACACTCATGAATATGTATCATAAGCAATATTAGGACAAGTATTTGCGAATATAATGCAAAACCGAGTACATGTATTTCTGTGGAGGACATCTTGAAAATGGCGTCCATCTTGAGTTTTTTAAGAGGGTAAAAGGAAGCCATAGAGTAATTCCATAGTTCCAAATTGAATTCTACATAGTCAAAAAGCATTATTTAACACGCAGACCATTGAAATAGACAAGGGTTTGCATATTTATGGCGAAAAGCAATATTTCTGTATATTCCTTGGCGGCCATCTTGAAAAAATGCGGCCATTTTTTGTTTTCAAGTGGCCAGCGGTTTGTTTTTGAGTTTTTTCTTCAAAAGAGCAACCCCAAAGGAGCTTGTGTGCCAATGTTGGTGCATGTTTCCGGAAGTGAATGATTGTTACAGCTATTTGCTCCGCTAATACTTTCTACGCAGGCTAAACTTACTAGAAATGCTAAAAAGAGATCATGGATGTAAAAAGTAAAATAAAACTGGATTTTGAACTTGAATGTTCACACATAGAATAACTTTTAATATCCAGTTGTTTTTTATTTGAAACCAAACCAATTATTGAATCCGTTCTTCTTTTTGCCGTAATTATATTGAAATCTTTAAAGAATTAATTGAATGGTTGAGTTTGGGTTTTACGGCACCTCGACTCATAAAATGGTCATATTGCGCCGAAAACCTTTAATAAAACATATTTCACCTTAAAAGTTTGTAAATGGATGTCAGACGCCTATATAAACATGTAAATATTATTCTAGAAAGGTTTTATTGTCTTAACAATCATTGCAAAGAAAATGGTTTTAATAACCTCGGCAGAGATTCGACACTGGTATTTATATAGGGGATATTGAATGAGTGTGTTTACAGTATTTAATTTATTGAACGAGTTGGATAAATTTATATGTTGCCAGCATTGACGAGCAACATATTATTTTTATCCAACAAATTCAATAGATCAAACACACGAATTGAATATTCTATATATCACATAAACAACAAATGACACAAAACTCTGATTGTCCTTACTCTTACTTTTGCCTCAGTTATTAGGAAAATGATTCACCATGACTATTGTTGGGGTTTATTCATCCATAGCTAAAATACATGTATGTTGTTATTTTTTTCTCTGATAACACGATCATTTTCTCAATTAAAATTAAATCTAAAAAGTGCTTTCTTTTGATTAAATAATATTTTGGCGCTCCGTTTCGTTTCCGGATTTGCGTCATTATATGATGAAATGACGCCATTATGATGTAACGTCAAAAAGTCAAAATAATCATTTGTTCGTGCTACAAGCTGTTTTATTATATAGCGTTACCTCTCTACAACGACATCCAATGGGAGACAACAATTATGTGCGTTGTTCGGAGGGAGTCGTTAAAGGGAGGGAATTTGGCGTACATTTGCAAACAGCTTGAATACAGATCAGAAGCCGCGTAACGCGGCGTCTGATCTGGATTCAAGCTGTTTGTCACTCCTCATTAAGTTTTTTCCGTCAAAATGTCCATTTTGTAAAACAGCAGACGACAACTTTAAGCAGACGACATTGCAGCAGTAAAAGCGTTAGACATAAATGTCCTATTTAGGGAACTGCGTCAAGTGTCGTTGTAAGGAGGGAGTCGTTGTTGGGGGGTCGTTGTAGAGAGGGAGCACTGTACTTATTCTGGGTCCATGTCAATACTACGTACTACAGAGCTCCCTCTCTACAAAGACACCTAATGGGAGACAAAAAGTGTGTGCTATGTTCGAAGGGAGTAGTTATAGGGAGGGAAATTGGCTTACATTTGCAAACAGCTTGAATCCAGATCAGACGCAGCAGTTTGTAAGTTGTTTTTAAGTTGTGTTTTTCTGTCAAAATATCTTTTATGTAACTGTGGGAAATAACGACAATTTTTAAGCAGACGACATTGCAGTCGTGCATAAATTGGACATAGTTTTCGTTTTCGGCAGGAGGAGTGGTAATCGTAAGGAGGGGATCGTTGTTGGGAGGGAGCACTGTAATACCTGTTTAACCCATTTGTGTCCACGGTCCCATATATTGGACATAGGCAAACAGTGTAGACTCTGATCGGACACCGCATAATGCGGCATCTGATCAGAGTCTACTCAGTTTGCTGATAGGAATTTAAAAAACAAAATGAAAATGAAAATTTTGACCAGGCATCCGTTTGATAAAACTGGACTTATCCTATATATAAACATGGAAGAATCCACTGGGCGTAAATAAGTTAAGCATCCATTTACTTTTAAATCTACCCCCATCAACCATTACTGATCGATGGACCTCTAGTTTCTTTCGTAATATCAAAATTTCGGAGAAGAAAATAGTTCGCTATATCCAATATTTCGTTATATCCAACATCGTTATAAGTGAGATTCACTGTACTATTTTTTATCGGACAGTAATCCAGGTCTAGGGGTTATTCGCGGTGCTTATTATTTCTAGGAATATTATCCACCTTTACCGAATTACCGCAGTGGACGAGGTAATGGCCAATTACTAGGTTCACTGACCAAAATATTCATCGTTACAAAATTATCAGTTTTCAGTGTACATAGGGTATAGTATTTGTACCTATTATGGTTCCAGATCAGACTTAACCCCTCATGTATTTACAGTGGAGAATCTGTTATTCTTTACTGTTTAAACGCAAACGAAACTCAAACGCAAAACACTAAAATGTAGAAAATAACAACCGTTTGACAATTTTGAGTTTTCATTTTTATCTGAGTGGCAAATTGTTTGGAGCCTGATCAGACGCCGGGTTACCCGGCGTCTGGTCTGACTCCAAACTGTTTGCACTGGAAATAATAGGTTAGCGTAAACGCGTTTATTGGGAACGAATAACAGATTCTCCACTGTATAAATATGTAGTATCTCCATCTTGGTTTTTCCACCCCCATTTGTCTCATCACAGTTGTAAGCATATGTGTACGTATAACTAGATGAAAGTAGAGCAGAAAGCTCCCATAATTGTAGTCTGATTTATTTCTATTTTACTTCTATTTTACAATGAGTATTATGGTTACCCGACGTCTGATCTGGCTCCAGTTTGTTTACAGTTGCAATAATTGTTTAAGTTTAAAAGCGTGTTTTGGAAGAGTTTAACAACGCATTAACTTGATAACGTTCCCGTTCTTCTTTTATTCAGTATGCCGTTCAAAGTCGCATTCTGCAGGCATACTCGCACCAAAGCAGTTCATCGTTTACCAAACAGAAGCTCCTCTTGACTCATTTATCTATTATTTATGGAACCTCTTTCGTTGTCCAACCATTTGCTGATATAAACCGCAATATGCATGCAGTAGCCTAGATCCCTTAAGTATGATACAGTAGGAACGCGTTTATTATAAAACCCCGCATATCCGTAGAAAAGTTCAGAGCCAGATCAGACACCGGGTTAGGCAACGTTTAATCGGTGTCCAAATTGCTACTATTTCAATTGCAAACAGTAAATAGAGTCTGATCAGACGCCGGTTAACCCGACGTCTGATCAGGTTCCAAACTGTTTGACACTAAGATTAACATGAATAGTCGGAAAGGTTGCTCTTTTCTAAGTTTTTTGCGATGCGTTTACGTTTCGTTTGCCTTTAAACGGGAAAGAATAACTTCTTTTCCACTGTTAATACACTTATCAGATATTCTGCATAATTTGTCATCTGTAGTAATTCTCCAATACTTTTTCCCTACCGTTCCAGTTAAAAACAGAAATGTGAACATAGTTGGTAAATGGTTCCTTCCTATTTAATCTGACGGATCGCAATGTAATATGAAATTTTAAAAAATGTTAAGTTGTTAAAAATTAGAACAATTTATTTCAATCTCAAATACAAAAAAGTTCAAGGCCTGGTCAGGTTGCCAGGCGTACGGTCTGGTTCACACTGTACTTTCTTTTTAGCAAACGCGCTTTTATTTGGCAAGAAAGACGTCTTATCCACGACACGAAACTGTTTTGATTCTGATACTACACCAAATCTGGACGGAATTCAATCTGTTTGCAAAGAAGCATAGACATTAGTCCCATAGAACGCTTGGATGCCATTTGCGGATATGTCACCGTGACTGGTTTCAATTGCAAACAGTTTGGGTCTCATCAGGATCCAATCGTTTGACACTCTGGTCCTCTTCTGAAGAGAATTAATACTTCAAATTATTTAGAATTTAAGAACAATAGCAGACGACAATAAAAATTATACAGCATGCAAAGAGTAAAGAAAAAAATATGTTTGTCATATCGTCTGCTCTGAAATTGATGTCAGTAAAACTTTCCAATTACAGTACAGATTATACACGTTAAATTGAAAAAACCTAAAATACAAATGTATAGAAGTGTAAATCTGCGTTTGATCCAGGTCCAGATATTTTGCAGATACAGAACTCCCTCTCTACAACGGTCCTCCCATCAACGTTTCCCTCCTTATAACAACGCTTGCCGCTTTTCCCTCAAACAAGACTATTATGTCAAACATAGGTGTCTGCATAAAATTGTCGTCTGGTGTTTTTTCTCAAAATTACATAAAAGACATTTGGACAGAAAAAAAAATGAATAAAAAGTGACAGCTTAAATCCAGATCAGAATCCCTCCCTATCACGACTCCCTCCGAGCAACGCACATATGTGTGTCTCCCATACGTTTGCGTTGTTCACATAGAGGGGAGCGTTGTACAGCTATTGCGCAATCGGCAGGCAACGTTTAACTCATTATCCATAGCTTGTTTCTAGTATTGAAGATGTGTGACCACTTAAAGCATGCTGAAAGTAAAGTAGAATGCTCCTTAAGGCGTTTTAGCTTTACATACAGCCTGCTTTAAGATGCCATACATATCGTATAATTGTTTAAATTGGAATTATTGGTTTCAGTGGAAGAATAAATATCAGGCGTAAAGTGACGTATTTATGGGGTAATGGGTTAAAGGAGATTAGCCAAAAAGACGATGTAATTTGTTCTACAACGATTTTAATGTTTTACGGAAATAAAGTTATAAATTTTACCTCACCGTTGCTTTAACAGGAGGACGGGGAGATATAAAAATGCAATTATCGAAATTTGTGCAGCAGACAACGTTTTATTTACCTGTAAACTGCACGGTAGCGTATCGCTAAAATTACGACCCTATCAACGAAACCACATCGTGTTAAAGACATAATGAAGCTTAAAGCAAGATAGAAATATAGCAGAAATTTTATAAAAGAGCCCTCTGTTTTACTTTCATCTGGCTGTACGCATCCACTTCGATTAAAAAGATTGGATAAATCTTTATTAGATATCATTATCAGGAGAGCTAGAAGCGTCTTCCTTGCGTATAATGTTTGACGCTTATACATGTAAGCGGAGAAAGTCGTAAAGGCGTCATATGGCGTTGATGTAGAGAAAGAGGTAAAGACGCCACATGGCGCTAATGAGGCGGTAGGATAAAAACGTCCAATGGCGCCTATTTGGAGGAAATAGTTAAACTGTCATATCGAGCCAATGCAGAGAACGGGGTAACAGCGTCTTATGGCGCTTATGCGGAGGAAGCAGTTAAACGTCATATAGTGCTAATGTTGAGGAGGGAATAAGCAGAAGACATTTGCCGACAATAAATGGTTGTATGTTAGTATAGCTATTTGCGCGTATGTATTCTAGGCATGTTGTACAGGGGTTAGCCCTGCTTCTATCGTAATATCGCTGCTTTAAAATAGTATTCTGTAACATTTGTCAAAAAAAGATTTATGAGTTTTCAAGTTGAAGAAACCTAGAGAAGAGTGCCAAACAGTTTGGATCCAGATCAGATGCCGCGTGACGCGGCATCTGATCTGGATCTAAACTGTTTGTAAAATCCAGCCAAGTAGCGACTCGCAGGCAATGGGTTAAGCGAAAGGCATGCCGATTTAGCGGAAAACATCGAAGATCAAACACGAAGAGCAGACGAAACAGACAACAATTCGTCTGCTGCATTTATCGTGGGGTAATGAAAGGGAACGTAGGTCGCGAGGTCTCGTCTCATCTCAGCAAATGAGATCTCGTGTTGTTTGGAATCGTAATACGAGAGTTGGAGTGCTTTAAACGGGAAGTAGCCAAAACTTTGATCCAAGCCGTACTGGCATGTCAAAACAAACTACTGTTTTGGAAAAACACGTGTTAGTTGGCGTACAGTTTGTAAAAAAAATCGATCTGACTTTTTACGATAATTTCTATCAGATGAAAATGATATAGTTGATTTGGAAAGTGTATTTTAATTGGAGTACTTAACGTATTCGAGTATTTAAACGGATTCGGACCATTAAATGTACTTAGAAAAAATAAATTGACAGTTATAGATATAGGTTAAAAACTTATGGAAAAAAGACAATATGGATTTCATCTATTCGTCGGATTGGGTGTATAAATGTATCGGAATTTAAGACTTGGAGACTTGTGCTGTTTTAGTTATAAATATTTGGGAAAAGTTTGAGATAGATTTTATGTGAAATTATTTTTGTAAGAATATATTTGCTTGGTTTACGTGAAGTGTGAACCGTCGGATTTACGTCGGATATAATGATGTGCCTGCGTGACCAGTCGTCGGGATTCCTCCGACCACCAGACAGGTGTCACCCGTATGAATGCTACCCGCCACCGGTTGGTGTTTTATCATTATAACTTTTACTATCCTTATTTAGAGAAATTTTAGATAGTACTGTAAGAGGACGGTCGCTATTGTTGTAATTTCGAAACAGTTTGAATTCAGATCAGATTCCGAGTAATTTGGCATCTGATCAGGATCCAAACTGTTTAATGATCATATTAACATTTTGCCAGTTTAAAAAAGCATTAACATCTTACTTAACCCTTTACCTGATAGTCTATTTCTAGTATTGAAGATAGGTGACTTCTTAAAGCAGGTTGAAAGTAAAGCAGAATGCGCCTTAGGGCGCATTCTGCTTTACTTTCAGTCTGCTTTAAGCTATCATGTGCTATAATATAACAAAATATTTCCTTTACTATATATTCATGACCGATTAAATTGGATCTATTTTCTTCAGCGGAGGAATAAATAAAATGCGCTAAAAGTCGCTCCTATTGGGGAAAGGGTTAATTAACAGTGTTGCACACGACAGTTGTAAAGCATGCGATATCATGATCCAGTAACAAGGGTGTTATTCTTTCTTGTCAATAAAACGAAACGAATCATAATGCAAAAAATGTAGAAAATGACAGCATTCTAATCAGTCTGGATATTCATAAAAAACATGTGGCAAACATTTTGGAGCCTGATCAGACGCCGGGTTCATGTTTGCAATTGATATAATTGCTATACAGTGGAGAATCTGTTATTCTTTCCCGTTTAAACGCAAACGTACGCAAACGCAAAGCACTAAAACGTAGAAAAGAACTACTTTTGGACAATTCTGATAATTCTTGTTTATCTTGGTGGCAAACAGTTTGGAGCCTGATCAGACGCCGGGTTACCCGGCGTCTGATCTGGCTCCAAACTGTTTGCACTGCAAATAATAGTTTTAGCGAAAACGCGTTTATTGGGAAAGAATAACAGATTCTCCACTGTAATTGTTTTATCTTCAAAGCGTTATTCGGCTATAACAGCTACATGTAGTAAAGGTATTGACATTTGCGACAGTTTCACTGCTGTAGTAGTTTAGCTGTTAAACAGCGATGTAAAATGTATAAATTGAAATAAAAATAATGTTTTATTAATCAAATACTTGTAATACTGAATGATTTCAAGATATATTTCGCTACTTACGCATATCTCCCGTATACACTGACATTATATATTATACAATTAACTAAATTTGTACCAAGATAATTTGAACTCACAGAATTCAAATTCTGATTATTTTCTTCAGTTAGAATTCAATATCTTCAATGCAATTATAAGTTTAACAAATCCGCATTCAAAGACGATATATAAACTCAAACCATACGCTTACGTCAAACAAGACGGTATTTCAAGTTGAAAAAGAATGTCTTCCCTACTATACGGATGTCTTTTCGACTGAAGCGTATTCGATGTATCGGTGTCAAATTTTGATAGTAAATTAAAAGTTTGATTTCTTTAACAACCCATTTTTGCCCACGATCCTATATATATGACATAGGCAAACAGTGTAGACTCTGACCAGACGCCGCATTTTTACACTGTTTGCTGATAGGAATTTCAATATAAAACAAAATGAAAATGAAAGTTTTGACCAGGCTTCCCTTTGAATAAATGTAGACTTATCCAATATAAACATGGAAGAATCCACTGGGCACACTAGAGTTGAAGAAATATCGAAATATAGTTATTAAAATTTCCATTACATGTATCTCAACTAAATAAAACAGTTACCTCGCCCACATACAAACTATTGTCATTGCCGTTTCCGTTTAGATTTAGTACCACTGAGCAATATTTATTGATTCAATCATAGAATTGTATTATAAGCGATCTAGGTTTTTGTTTATATAGATTAAGTAATTATCCATGATGTTCGTTTTGACAATGTTTTAAAATCAAACATAGCAGCTAGACCTGGACCTTTTCATTTTGAATTTTTTATTATAACCATATAAAACAAACCTCTTTAACATTATTTCAACGACAACATTCATTTAAAAGTCAAAACATCGTTAAGCTAATGTGATTGTTAAGTCGAATTTAACCCTTTTCCTTATAGAAGCGACTTTTAGCGCATTCATTTTATTCATCAGCCAAAGAAAATAGTTCCATTTTATATTGTCATGAATATGTACCATAAGAAATAGTTTCTATATCCTAGCAGATAGTAACTTAAAGCAGGCTGAAAGTAAAGCAGAATGTGCCTTAAGACACCTTCTGCTTCACTTTCAAATTGCGTTAAGTGATCACCTGTCTTTATTGTTATAAACATGTTTATTGGGTAAAGGGTTAAAGGAGTTCCAGCTATCGGGATTCAACTATAGATTGCACATTACCCCCTTCACTGCCTTACCCCTTAAACAACAGTTATCGCGGGCTCTGGTCAGGATCAAAACTGTTTGACACTCACTTCATATTTCTAATGTCTAAATACCTAAAGTTTAAATTTGAGAAATAAAAGTAGACGACAATTGTTGAAGTAGTTAAACAGAAAAGAATAATGTACTCTTCACTGTACTAACTGTCATGTAGAATAATGTTCCATTATTGTATTTTTTTTAAATTGATACCATAGTATGTGAAATAGCTTTGAACACCTTGCTGATGTAATATCGTCTGCTAGAAAATTGTCGTGTGCTTTTATTTCTCAAAATTATAATATTTGTGATATTTTAACTGAAGAAAACACCGATATCATTGCAAAATAGTTGGATCCTGTTCAAATGGTTGCAAATGTCAGTCAAGGTGCGCTAAATCCTAAATAGTTTAAAGCAATGAAAACAAAAATGTCGTAAATATAGGAATATTGCTAGTTTTTTATTTAATATATAAGCCACAACTGGACCGATGACTATTACATGTAGGCCGTTGTTTAGTTATAATAGTTATAAATCTAGGTGTAATAAAAATTTGGCAAAATGTTTGATATGTTTGGTCTTGGTCGCACTGAGCCAAGTTCCGAACGGAACAGTTTAAGAGATTTGGTTACTTGGCACAAAGATTTACACTTTTGGCTGTCCGTCCAGCAACTCTTTCAAAGGCCAAAATCTCGCTTCTCGGTTTTCAAAATCATTTTTCATACTCTGTTCTTGGAATTAAGCACATCATTATAGTTAGAGGTCCTTATTCATATAGTGAGCGTTTGATATAGCACGTCGGAAATTTGTATACTTTGGATTATAACCAAAAATGGAGTTTGGAATATGTCGCAATCCTTCAGGTGACATTTCGAGTATTTTTGAAAACTTGCAATTGTTTTAACCTATTAGTACATACGCTCATACTAGTTAGTAATCTGTTTCTAGTAATGAATGTAGGTGACTACTTAAAGTAGATTAAAAGTAAAGCAGAATGCGCAACGCGCTTTCTGCATTACTTTCAACCTATACTTACAATCGGTTTTGATAAAGTTATAAATATGCCTTATGGTAAATATTCCCGACTGTCATAATTTCATAAAGTGAAAATATTTTCATCATGGGGATAAATAAAAGCGTAAAAGGCGTGTTTATGGAGTATTGGGTTAAACGATACATTCTAAAACTAAGTATTATTTATCGTTATTGTTATATATTTAGAGTTTGTCATTTAACCTGGAACATAAACGTTTTACAGTCCAAACTCGATGCTTCGAATTTGCTTAAATCGATCGTACCAGTTTTTCATCAGTTGGATTTCGCCGGATAATTCGATCTCGCTTAAGACGAACATACCCGTATTTGAAAGTTAAAACGTAACTACGCCATATTTTAACTTTGAGATATGGATATGTTCGACCTAAAGCAAGTTCGAAGTATTGGGTTTCGACTGTACTTAACAGTATAAGATAAATTTCTTGTTCATTAAAAATAAAATGAATTGCCTATATTTTTAAATGATTCTCAATGAATCGAGCACGTTGACGTCAATTTTGTCAGTATTTTAAAGCTAAAAATAGCTTAGGTTTGATTAAACTTTGAAGTACGGATCGGTTTAATTCGTCTTTAGCGAGTTCAATCTGCTTTAAGTTGTAGCCTGTCTTCCAAATTAAGAATCCGGCTGTCGAGTTTAACCCCTTCACCGCCTTACCCCGTGTATATTAGTTATTTGCAAACAGTTTGGATCCTGATCAGACGCCGCGTAACGCGGTGTCTGATCAGGATCCAAATTGTTTGACACTCGTTACATTATTTCTTAAGTCAAAATACCTAAAAATTGTTTTTTAGAAATAGAAGCAGACGACAATTGTTTAAATTTGATGACGTCATGGCAGTGAAGGGATTAAATGCATGTGTGCTAAAAATAAGTGCCCTACAAATAGTTCGGAACCTAGATGTTAATAAAACTTTCCTCCTCGTTTGAGTACATATCATTTTACAACATTTCATTCATTGCTTAATGTCACGAGGCGTCTTTTCAGACTCCAAACTGTTTGTCACTGAAAATGATAAATCATCAAAACATAGTATTCAATAACCTGTTATATTTCCTTGCATTGCTCTTGATCTTCCTTTCATTTAACCCTTTCGCTGCCTTACCCCGAATTCAATAGTTATAAATTTACAAGAATCTTGGATCCTGATGAGGCGCGGCGTCTGATCAGTGTCCAACCTGTTTGACACTCATTTCAATATTTTAAAGACAAAAGAGAAATTAAAGCATACGACAATTGTTTAAAAATGATGATATCACGACAGTGAATGGTGTTAAACGAGGAAGAATAGTTTCGCCAATGTAACAGTTGAGAAAACGTTATTCTTTCCCGTTTAAATGCAAACGAAACGCAAACGCATAAAATGCAATAAAATGAATGAAAAGTACAACTTCTTAACAATCCTGAATGTTGATTTTTAACATGGACGGCAAACAGTTGGGAGCCTGATCAGACGCCGGGTTACCCGGCGTCTGATCTGGCTCCAAAATGTTTGCAATGAAAAATATTAGTTTAAGTGTAAACGCGTTTATTGGAAAAGAATAACGTTTTCTCCAATGTACCCTACTCCAAATTTGAGACTGTCAATGAAAGAAACGGTCGGATTTGGCAAGCACATTTTAATTCAATTCAAATGCATATGTTTCGACGTACTTCCTCCCTGTTTTCTGATGTTGCATACAATTATAACTCCGCATTGAGACTCGAACCGGGGTCTAATTTCGGCAACGCTGAAAATTGACCATGGACCCATATCTAACTTGAGAATCGAACTTGGATCTATTTCCAACTAGAGAATCGATCCGGGATATGTTTCCAACCTGAGAATCGTTCCGATGTCTATTCTAAAGTTTGAGAATCGACTCCAGGCCGATTCTCAACGCTGTAAATTTATCCGTGTCATTTTTTCAACAGGGTCTAAATGTCCGATAATTTTGGCCGAAAGTATAACCAGGACAATATTTATATTCCGACACTCGATATAACGGAACACTTATATAGCAGGGGCCCGTTTCATAAAACTTCGTACGACAAATGCTGTCATAAGTAAGATTACTAGTATAAAAGTCTCAATCATTATTTATTTCTCAATCTAATCCTGTCTTGTGACATCTCTTTGACATCGTCTTGGAAAGACTATTCCAAAGGGATGTAACAAGACATGATTAGATAGAGAAATCAAAAACTAATTTTATTTTAATTGTTTGACTAACGTCAGTTTTTGTCGTACTAAGTTTTATGAAACGGGGCCCTGAGTCTGACGTGATATGACTCGGAACAAAACTGATGTTATTATTTTCTAATTAAGTCAAATAAGCATTATGCACATACTTAAAAGACGACAAATCTGCAGCGTTTTTCAAAGAATTTTGCTTAATGCAGGATAATAATAATGAATAAAGATCCTAACGGAGTTTCCCGCATTATATTTATTCTGTATTTAGCAGTCTAGCCGCCTTTAGATATTTTTTTATTGATTTGTTACTTCACGCAAATTGGATTGTCGCAAAATCGAGTACAGTTAAACCTCTCTATTACGACAACTAAATTGTATTAATTATAACGTCTTTACGACAGGTTTGCTCAAAGCAAGATGACAGTAAGACAGAAAGCTCCTTTCAGCGCTTTCTGTTTTACTTTCACCTTGCAAAAAGTTGTCACCTGTCTTTGATACAATCAATAAGCTTTGCTTTTAGTGATCCTTATAGAGAGGTTTCACTGTATAACAACATAGATAACATCACATCTAAAGTCAAAAGCTAGTTAAAGGAGTTGGTCGTGTATTTAATATAATCTTACATATATTTGAAATAGAAATAGTTTTAGAATTTTGACAGAAGTAATATTGACAGGAGTGTTACACACTTTGGATCCAGATCATGCGCAGAGTTATTCGACATCTAATATGGATCTAGCTACAGACACACCTCGATATATCGAACCCTTTTCGGTGCCAAATTAATCATGAGGTTTTAACCCATTCGCCGCTTTATAGTCGTCTGATTTAATACAGTTGTTCGCATGATTGTTTCAAAGTAAGATTTATTGCAGTATGACTTAAGCAATATTGATACTAGTGTCAGTTTGGATCCTGATCAGACGCCGAGTAACGCAGCGTTGATCAGGATCCAAACTTTTGCGAAGTCGACTTTATGCGATTTCGGCGTAGAAATGTGGCTTAGCAGGGTGCGTCTCAATGCACATTCTGCTTTACTTTCAGGGTTTTTTAAACTATCATCTGCTAGGATATAGAAACTTTTTCTTATTATTTATAATCATGACTGTATAAAGAGGAACTGTTTTCTTCAGTTGTATAATAAATTAAGAGCCGACGTAAAACTAGTAGTTTTATTGTTCTTATTTCACTGAAACTGGTATTAAGCATCTGCTGCTGCTGCTATTACTACTACTACTACTACTTCTAATACTAATACTGCTTCTTCTTCTTCTACTACTTTCTACTACTTCTACTTCTACTACTACTACTACTTCTACTACTACTACTACTACTACTACTACTTTTACTACTATTTCTTCCTCTATTACTACTTGTAATTCTAATACTTCTTCTACTTCTACTACTACTACTACTACTACTATTGCTATTACTACTACTTCTACTACTACTTCTACTACTACTACTACTTATTCTATACTGACGGTCACGAAGCGTATATTAGAGAATAGATTAAACATGACAGCAGTCTTTGACACGTGAGGCTATTAAATGCAAGGTATGGAATAACTTATCAAAAATAATGGGAAAGGATGTTATCAAAATAATAAAATATGTAAAATATATAAAATGGTGCTATGAATTTTGTAGAAAATACAAAAATAAACGGAAAATATTTTATAATAATAATGAGAGCGGTATCGAAAGGACATTCTAAGCAGGATTTGAAATGCTACTGTTCAACTCTTTGAACTTAAATATTGTCACGTGCAAACAACTGTCGTCTGCAAATACTGTAAAATTAGCATTTTCTGAAAAAAGATGTTTCAAATAGTGATCAGAAGTTCAAATAATTGATGCAGATGAGACGCCGGATAATTTACTATTTAACCGTTAATTTGCAATGGGTTAAAGTCCCATTGTGTTTTCAGACCTTTTCTTAATGCCTGAAATACAATAACGGTTAATAATAATGTTTGAACATTCTTATGGGCCAAACTGATCTATGAAATGATGAAGACGGACCTAAATCACCAAAAAGGGCGATTTAAAATCATAACAAACCGAAAATAGAACGTCTGTCATAAACATTACCACACGGCTTAGTATCACGTGATACAGCCGAATTCAACTTCACTGGGGGCAACCGTATCTACCTCCGCCCGTCCATCCATCAGTCAGTTAGACTATCACACTTTTTTGTCCGCTCTCTAACTCAACTATTTTTTATCCGATCTTCCACAAACTTGCTGAAAATGTTCATTGATATAAAATCAAGGTTTAGTTTGATTACTACTAAAATCGCATAAGGTATTTTTGAGTTATTGCCTGTTAATTAATAAAAAATGACTGTTTCAGTCATTTTTGCACTCTAAAACAAACAGCTTTTATTGGATATTCACCAAACATGCTGAAAATATTTATTCATATAAAATTTAGGTCTAGTTTGATTATTACAAAAATCGCATGTGGCATATCTGAGTTTTTGCCCTTTATGTATTAAAAAATGACTGTTTTCAGCAAGTTTTTGCCCTTTATGTATTAAAACACGACTGTTTCAGCATTTTTCAGCAATAACTCAGACATGCCTTATGCGATTTTGCTAGTTATTGAACCTGACCTAGTAGATTCTATACTAATAAACATTTGTAGCAAGTTTGGTGAAGATCCAAAAAGAAGTGTTTGAGTTAGAGAGCGGACAAGGCTGAAACAGTCATTTTCAGCAAGCTCAGGTATAGATTCTCCGTAGTTTATTTTAACCGTTTACCAACGGTGAAAGATATGTACACGTTGTTATTGGATCTCACAGTGTTTAACCCTGTGCCTACTTTACGGACTTTACAAACTATTTGAATCTAAAAAGACGCCGCGTAACACGGCGTCTCATCTGGATCCAAACTATTTGACACTCGTCTTAAGGTTTGTTTAATTAAAACAATGCATAAATCTAAACTGAACACATTTTGCAGACGACAATGTCGAAGCAGACGTCTGTGCAGCAGAATAAGGGTTAACAGGGTCATTTTCAGTGTTCCAGCTAAACATGTAATCGGAAGTAATCTGAACTAATCTAACATTTTCTCACTCATTTCAGCACCGAATGCTATGGTGTTACTACTGATTAAACCGTCTCTTCGAGACACTTTTAATGAGTATGACACCATTGGGTTTAAAAGCAGAAATAAAGATTTTAGTTTTCGAAATACTTCCGTTATCTGGAGCCCTGTATTTACAGAGTTGTCCTTCTTTCCATTCACAAGGGAGACTTTTTAATTTGTGCAGCACCAAAATATTATAAATAAAATTTAAAAAGCGAATTGCTTAGATAAAACCGGTTTTTGTGAAAGAATCACGTCCCACGTAGTTCAAATGGGACCCAAAACAACCGTTTTATGCAGGTTTCTCAAAAACACAATGCGGCTTTAAATCCTGTACTGGGTGAAAATAGTTATCATGTAAATGCGCATTTATTGTCATTATCAATCAGTTTGTATCTAAATCAGAAGTCGAGTCACTCGGCATATAATCTGGGTCCTTATTGTTTGACACTCATTGTAAGTTAGTGGTGAAATTATGATAACATTTCCAAACAGTGTGGATCCAGATGAGACGCCGTGTGACGCGGCGTCTCATCTTGATCAAAACTGTTTTAAACTCTGAACCTTTTTTGAAGCGAAATTTTGAAAATTCTTATATAAGAACAGCAGCAGGTGACACTTGTTGCCGGCGATTAAATACATGTACCCAGCATGTAAAGAATTATAAACTTCAGATGCCGATTTTGAAGCAGAGGGCACGATATTTTGTCAGGACAACGAATGGCACTCAATGGCAAACATGCTGTCTGCTTACAGTTATCGTCCGTATGCGTTTACTTTTCAAAATTATGAAGTCAGCATTTCGACCAAAACATCATTTAGAGTGTTTAACAGATTTGATTGACTATCAGATTCGACGTGGTGTTATTCGGCGCTTGATCTGGATCCTAACTAGTTTAACCCATTACTCCATAACCTGCTTATAGTTTTGAAGGTATATGACCACTACAGCAGTTTGAAAGTAAAGCAGAATGCGCCTTAAAGCGTGTTCTGCTTTATGTTCAGCCTATTTTTAGTAAACATCAGCTCATTATTCTGCCCGGATATTGAAATTATTTATTGCTGCATCTTCACGACTGTATGAATTGGAACTGTTTTCTTCAGAGGAGGAATGAATTTAAAAAATGTAATTAAGGATTAATGGGTTCAAATGCTTGTGTGGTTGGGACCATGGTTGTCAAGAATTTGAAAATATTTTAAACTGATATGCGTAGAATTATTAGGAAATTAAAAATGGATAACAATTGTTTTGAAATCTAAATCATGAAAGGCATATAATGAGGTTTTTTACTTTCTGCAAGACACTGGCAAAATTGTTTTGACTGCTACAAACATCTTGGAATAAAATAAGACTCCAGGGGCCCGTTTCATAAAATTTCGTACGACAAAAACGGTTCCAAACAGATGTCACAAGACATGATTAGTTGGCAAAATAGATAATAATTGAGACTTTTATTATCTGACTTACGACAACATTTGTCGTACGAAGTTTTATGAAACGGGCCCCTGATCTCATTATGATCCCCACTGTCTGATAATCCAAACACGCCTTTTGGGGACCAAATCGTTATTGCAGACTAAAAAAACGCTACGAAATATTACAGACGACTATTGCTGCAGACTACATTTATGTGTAATGTATTAACTCCTTCAATGCCATGACGTCATCAGATTTAAACAATAGTCGTCTGCTTTTATTTCACTGATTTAAATTTGTTGAGGTAAGATGGTTCGCGCGTCTGCTTATTCCCTTTTAGACTTCTTTGAAACCTTGATTAAATTGAAAGCGGTGTCTGATCAGGATCCAAACCGTTTGCAAGTATTTATTGTACTCGGAGTAAGGTAGTGAAAATGTTAAAGGTTATTTTTTACAATGCTAATCACGTGTTTTTACTTTTATTAATACTAATAAAGACTCCTAGTGCCATGTTTAAATTGTTGTCCGCTTTTGTTCGTCATTTGGCAACATCACCACTTTAGAAATTACATTCTGCAAAACGAGATTTGTCGCTTGCAGCTGTTCTCAAATATAACTGTTCTGTAAATGTATTCAGAAGTTATATTCAGTAACTTAGGTACCGGTGAGACGCCAAATTATTCGGCGAACAGTTCAAATCCAAACTACTTGCATATATTTTTTCAACCAGTGTGCAATACAGTGGAGAATCTGTTATTCTTTCCCGTTTAAACGCAAACGAAACGCTACGCAAAACACTAAAATGTAGAAAAGTACAACCTTTTGACAATTTTGAGTTTTTATTTTTATCTGAGTGGCAAACTGTTTGGAGCTTGATCATACGCCGGTTTACCCGGCGTCTGATCTGGCTCATAACTGTATGCACTGGAAATAATAGGTTTAGCGTAAACGCGTTTATTGGGAAAGAATAACAGATTCTCCACCGTAGTATTAAAGGTTTACTCTTTGCCTGCCGGTCGCGACTTTACTACATGTAGCCGTTTTTAGCAAACTCTTTGGATCCAGTTAGAACGCTCGATTTGGATAAAAACTGTTTGACACTCGGCTTTATTAATTTTTTAATCAAAATGTATAAATCTAAATCTAACATTTTCGTAGAGTAAACTTCAAATCAGACGATATTACGACAGGATAAGGGTTAAATGATATGGAATGCATCGTAAGCAAAATCTATAACCAAAAAATAAAACTGTTTGTGCAATTATTATTGTTTGTAAATACCATATTATTGTTTGTTTTCGGTTCACTTCAGGCGCGTGCGTTCAAACATAAACAAATGCAGAAAAATTATCGTCTGACTCATTTATAGTGTCATCTGCTTTGAAATACCATTAGCGAAATACTCAACATTTTTCATTGCACGCTACATTGATTGAAACCACAAAAAATGCATAAACCTTTTTTATGCACACGACAAGTTTCAAACAGTTGAATCGGTTGTAGAAAGAGGACTGGAATGTTCCGTTTTATAGTCTGACAATTCTTATCATCTGCAAAATTATTCTAAATTTCAATATAGCTTTTGCGGAATTAAAGTAGTCTATGTTAAGGGTGATTAACATATATTTTGGATCCAGATCAAATTCCGAGCTACTCGGCGTTTGATTAGTATCGAAAATATCTGCTGACACACGTATACCAGTAAATGCGTAACTGGCAGAATAAGGCTTAGATATTGTTTAAATGTTTGTGTTTAGACCTACTTGTAGCGTTTTTGTTTGACAAGGCAGCTTTCGTTCAATTGTAAATATTTAACAGAACTGTTTCCGTCCGTTTTCTGAGCTGTAACATATATAAGCGACATATATTGACAGAAAAATGTCAGATAACAGTGAGCTCCCAGTATGACGACCACAGAAAACATAATTATTGATGGTATTAAAAAACATTATTGCTTAAAACAAGATGAACGTAAAGCAGATAGCTCCTTGGGAGCTTTCTGCTTTAATATCATCTTATTTGAAGAAGAAGATATACGTAAACACCAATATATTACCCTCTGTTAGCGGCCACGATAATGTGATTTTACTGTATTTTTTGGCAATCTGGTAAAACAGACAATCTTGTGAAAGGCAACAATTCAAGACGATCTGCGTGATTCAAATATATATATAACAGATGGCACTTTTGCGCAGAGCTGGAGTATTGTAGTGTAGAAATTCCCCTAAAAGTCTGACTGCATTTTATTGATCCTGTGCGTTTAGCAGACACCTGTTTTAGGCATGTCAATAGTGTCGCCTTATGCAAGTTTGGTGGTACATGTATTCTATGCATGTGTGCGCTAGTACTTGCTGTTATTAAGTACATACAATGTATGGTGGTTTTATGTGCGGCTGAGAAATAAATTCATATCTCATTACATTGTATATTACCCCACCCCGTTACCTAGCCGCCCATCACCTTGAAAATATGTGCGCCTACTTTGTCCTCAACGTTCAGTATCTGATCTAGACGCAACGGTTTGCCACACAACTTAACCCCCTCATTTGCAGACAAAGCGAAAGTTATAATGTATATAGGAAATTCATCTGGAATGTTCCAATTTGAAAATTCCAAAATTTCGACAAAATTTGGAAGTTTCGACTGCAAGGATATACGTTGCTTAAAATTTGTCAACTGTTTTATCTCTCATATGTATATTGAAGAGATTTCGACTGGGAAAACGGCAATATGAGAAGGAGCAAAACAGTTTGAATCCTGATCAGACATCGCGTTACGCGGCGTCTGATCAGGATTCAAAATGTTTGCAAATGACATAGCGCTCAGGCTCTGGTGGTGCATGCTGTTTAAATTTAGCATTTAGTAACAGCTGATGTTGGAAGAAATTGTGAAATTTCAACAGGTGTAAAACTGAGGAAACATTTGATTTAGATTTACAGTTAAATCCCGCTATTACTTATACTTAAAGAAAAACTTCCGCAGGAACTTTATGCTTTACTTTCAAATTGTTTTACGTAGCCACCTGTCTTTATAAAAACAAACCTTCATTTGTTTGGTTGGAAATTGGAAACTGAATGTGGTACTATCACTTGGAAGTACAGGGGATAAGACCTTATTCTTTTCAAAATAAATGGGTTTATGCTAAAACTTCATGTCAAATGCAAACTGTTTGGAGCAAGATCAGACGCAGGTAACCCGACGCCTGTTCATGCTCCAAACTGTTTGCCACTTACATCAAAATAAATTGTAAAACTTTTTTTAAAAAAAGCTATATTTTTCTAACTTGTACTGTTTTGCGTTATGTTCTGTTTAAACGTGAAATAATAACATACTGTCCGCTATGTGGTGCATATTCATATTGATCCAATATTAGATATAGATAAAATGCGTTTTTCTGGCTTCTTATCGGGATCAAACAGTTCGACACTAAATTTCAACCGATTAAATATTAATTCATTCTTTATCCAAATGATAACTTTAAAAAGCATAAACTTCAAACGTGCCGTTTGTCATCTACTTTTATTTCTTAAGCTCAGAAGTTTAGGCAGCTTGTGTGTCAAACAGTTTTTGGCCATGATTAGTCGCTATGTGCCCCGATGTCTGATCTGGATCAAAATTAATTGCAAATATAGTGCATTTTGGCTTCGAACTGAATGGAGTTAACTGTCAGCTATCTTGCCTGTCTTTGAACAGAACAATTCCTTTGTCACACTCATATTATATACAAAATTATTAACCATTTCAACTGTTTTTATGTCTCTACATCTCTTTTCTCAACTGACCATTCCAATGTACTAACAATTTATACTCTCGTATGTTAATGTTTCTCGTGTGATAACATATATATCATCTTGAGTGTAATATAGGAATTATTCGGTACTTTACCCCGAGTACGATGGTTATTTGCAAACAGTTTGGATCCTGATCAGACGCCGCGTGACGCGGCGTCTGATCAGGATCCACACTGTTTGACACTCATTTCAATATTTCTTAATGCAAAATACCTAAATTTTAAATTTGAGAAATAAAAGCAGACGACAATTGTTTTAAGTTGATGACGTCACGGCAGTGATAGGGTTAAAGACCGATCATGATAAGTATTCTGAATTGTCACTTAAGACAGGTTCAACTGTATTCAGTTTTATCAGATATGTAAGAAGAACTATTAGAATACATAATTTTTGACATCATCGTTATTACAAAAATGAATAAACAGTTAAAAGATGATTAAACAAAGATATTTCATCGCGCAAATGTCATTAACAAACAATAACGGGTTTAACAGGAATAGTTAGCGGCGCTTATATACAGATAAGATAAAGAATATATATGATGTACGTCAAGTAGAGTGCCTCTATTACGATCACTGAAAATAAAAGATCAGTGACAGCTTAAAGAAGCTTTCTGCTTTACTGTCATATTGCTTAAAGCTTAAAGCAGTCACGTATGGTAAACGCAGAAAACTTAATCGTATGTTCATCATATGTTGTTGTCGTATTGAAGGGGTTCTTTTGTGTGTATGTATTATAAGTTAATAGTATTTTTAAATTTGAATTTAGAGAAATGCCCTTTATTTTACTTTGTTCTGCATGAAGCTGCCATATTTCTTTAATCCATTCTCCCATAAAAACGTCTTTAACGCTTCTAATTTTTTCCCCACTGCAGAAATTAGTTCCACTTTATATAGTTATGAAAACATTCTATAAAGGATCGTTTCTATTTTCTAGCAGATTGTAGCTTAAAGCAGGCTGAACGTGAAGCAAAATGCGCCTTAAGGCGCATTCTGCTTTACTTTCAACCTACTTTAAGTGGATACCTGTTTTCAATACTAGAAACAGACTATTGGGGTAAAGGGTTAAAGGGCGTCATTTTAATCCTTAGGCAAGTCGCTTAGTCTTACTCTTTTGGTACAGTTGAGGTTTTCGCTCGAACTCACTAGAGTTGACCTTGACGAACTCATCCTTTGAATTACATACTTATGTAAAGTAGCAAAGTTATGCTTTACATTAGTTTTTATAGTTTGGTAAGTTCGAGTCACAAAAGAGTCAAATTAACTATGCTTAAATTGGAGATATGATTACCCATTTAATTTTGAATTTTAGATCAAACAAAATTATAATAAGTTTGAAATATGCATATTCTAATTATGCTATTCTAGCGTGTGGTTCATTTTGAATATACACTGACTTATAAAGAAAATTTGTTTAAAAGGTGTCTGCAAATTCTGGTTTTATAATGGTTTGACAAAAAAATAGATCAAGTCCAACAGATTTACTCGGCGCCTGAGTCTGGTTCTGGGCTGTTTGCAATTTGCCAGTCGAGTCACGCTAACACTAAGCATTAGAAGGGATAATGTAAGTTCGGGTGTCCATTTCACCTGCGCAGATGCCAAATTAATTAATTGTAAACATTTAACCCATTAACCCCGAAAATATTAAAATAAAGTGAATCATCTCCTATTTCGTTTTAGAAGATTGCATTATTAAAATTTAATGATGTTAGCAGCCCCTACAATGTTTGGAATCATATCTGACAACATTCAACTTCATCAACAAACAGTGTAGACCCTGATTATGCGCTACGTAATGTGATGTCTCATTAACCCATTTATACCCAGTGGATTTTTCCATGTTTTATATATTGGATTAGTCCATTTTTTATCAAAGGGATGCCTGGTCAAAATTTTCATTTTCAGTTTGTTTTTTATTGAAATTCCTATCAGCAAACAGTGAAGACTCTGATCAGACGCCGCATTATGCGACGTCTGATCAGAGTCTACACTGTTTGACTATGTCCCATACATGGGATCGTGGGCACAAATGGGTTAATGTGTGTATACACTGTTTTCAAGTGACCATTTAAACAATGCCAGGTATAAATGGTTTCAATTGCAAAGTGCGACAGAAAAAGCGTTTATATGAAGAAAGTTTAGATCCAGATCAGCAACTGAGATTTGCGCGACATGAACATATTATTATATATATGGGCACATATGTTCATGTGGAAATACGTAACTTCTCGTCTGACCAGAACATCAATTGTTTGACACCAGTGGTAGTTATTTTTTGTAATATAGCAAAACAGAAATCAGGGGCCCGTTTCATAAAACTTCTTACGACAAATGTTGTCGTAAGTCAGATTATAAAAGTATCAATTTATTTTTATTTCTCCATCGAATCCTGTCTTGTGACATCTTTTTGGAATCGTCTTGAAAAGACGATTCCAAAAAGATGTCACAAGACAGGATTAGATAGAGAAATCACAGATTAAATGTATTTAAAATTTTGGCTTACGACAACATTTGTCGTAAGATGTTTTATGAAACGGGCCCCAGGACTGAACTCGAATACAATGCGGACCACATTTTTGAAGCATTTGAAAACGTTTTAGTGTTATACGAACAGGCATAAATATGTTTAAAAGTGATTTGCAACCAAATGGTGTCTTTGCAAAATTAAACCTTTCCCCTATAGAAGCGACTTTTAGCGTATTTAATTTATTCCTCCGCTGAAGAAAATAGTTCCAGTTTATACCCTCATGAACAATTACCATTACAAATATTTTATAAAGCCTAGCAGATTTTAGCTTAAAGCAGGCTGAAAGTAAAGCAGAATGTGCCTTAAGGCACATTCTGCTTTACTTTCAACCTGCTTTAAGTGGTCACCTGTCTTCAAAACTATAAACAGGCTATGGGGTAAAGGGTTAAAAGAAAACACTCAAATAAAAGCAAATGTGTAGCATTAACGTGCAGCTGGTATTAAACAAATATGCACGAGGCGTTTGATCTGGATTGAAGCTGTTTGCATATGTAAGCCAATTTCCCTCCCTATAACGACTCACTTCGAACAATGCACACAGTTGTTGTCTCACATTTGTTGTCGCTGTAGAGAGGGAGCACTGTGCAACCTTTAGCAAACGCCAAAGACGTTGTGAAATGGTTGACATATCTTGACAATTTGCGTTAGTCATGGTTCAGTAGCACATTAACTTTTGATTCCAAGAAATTGGAAAACGTATAGTTTTGTACTAATTAAATTTTGTTTTTGAAAACAGATACCTTTCCGTTATAACGAGAACTCAGAACACCAGAAGTGTTCTCAGTGTTTAACAAACTGAACCCTAATAACGTGTAAACACGCCAATTACAAACAGTATACCTGTGACTTGTAAGCTTGTCCTATGTAAAAGAACATGTAGATTCAGATTAGAGGATACCTAAAGGAGCCATCGGATCAGAGTCTGCTTCTCGCAAAATGTTATTTAAAACTGCCATAAACAGGAAACAAAGGACTAAATTTAATTCGAGTTAGGAATTGGCCAAATGAATTATCATGGATCAATGAGTTAACCCTTTTCAGCGCATTAAATGTGTTCCTCCGATGCAGAAAATAGTTCCAATTTATACAGGTGTAAACATGTACAAAAAGAAATAGTTTGTACCTAATACTAGCAGATTGTAGCTTAACCCTTTGAGCCCTAGTCCCGCATATATGCGTCTTCTTCAAACAGTGTACATGTGCATAGTACACTTGTCCTGTGCAAACAGTGAAGACCTAGATCAGAGGGCTCCGAAAGGAGCCCTCTGATCAGGGTCTTCACTGTTTGTCATAATGCCAAACATTGACAAAAACAACCCCTAAAAGTCAGAAATGGACTAGACTAAAATAGAAACTGAAAGTGTCCATTTAAAGTTTAAGGGAGGAAAGAGTTAAAGCAGAATGAAGGTAAAGCAGATTGACTTTCAATCCGGTTTACGTGGTCACCTATCTTCACCGCAAGAAACAGGCTATGGGACCAAGCACAATCATCAGGATTAAGTGTTCAAATCTTGTTTGCATATGTAGACTAAAATGAAAAGACGAAAAGGCAAAGACAAAAACAGAAACTAGGAAACACAAATTGAAATTGGTATAGCTTATTGAACATTCGTTGAGTATCTTGGAAATTAGAAGCATACAGTAAAAACTCGACTCTACGAAGTCGCGTTTGTTCGAAAATACCCATATTTCAAAGTTAAAACGTGGCTTAGCCACGTTTTAACTTTGAAATACGGGTATGTTCGACTTAAGCGAGATCGACTAATCAAAATGTAACCTACTTAATACTGGTAAGATTGATTTAAGCGAGTTCGAAGTATCGAGTTTAGACTGTAATTATAAATAACTACATGCATATAAATAGTTCAATGTTTGCTCGATTGTTGTGTGGTTGGGGTTGAATGGAGTGATGGATGGATGGATAGGTGGATGGGTGACTTGAAAGGAAACTATAAGTTAGGACCATACAAGTTATTTAAAGTGCAAGTGAGCTTTTAAATAGGTGTGGCTAATGTATATACGTTGACTAAACATAATTCCCTTGATCAACCGATTTCTTAAAATGTAACGTTTGTAAGATATTAATATGTCTATTTCTATAATTGTAACTTTTTATTCCTTCAGCTGGCAGGCCCCAGACCCCCGGGGGAGTGGTACCCACCGTACGAAGGTTTTCCACCGGTAAGTTTTATTCTTTATCATGTCAAGGATAGATGTTAAATAAAAGGTCATTTTACACTTTTTTTCTTTCTCTCTTTCTATCTTATACACATGCCTTGATACTACAATGGACTCTCTCTCTCTCTCTCTCTCTCTCTCTCTCTCTATCTCTCTCTCTCTCTCTCTCTCTATCTCTCTCTGTGCTTGCTGGAAGATTTCATTATACATGTATACAGTAGAACTACTGTATTACGACCGCTAAAACAAAAGCTAATTGATTGTATAAAAGTCAAGCGATAGCTTAAAGCAAGGTGACAGTAAAACAGAAAGCTCCTAAAGGAGCTTTCTGTTTCACTGTTTCCTTGCTGTAAACAGTCACCTGCATTGAAAACATTATAATTAGCACAATTTAATGGTCGTAATAGAGAGGTTCTACTGTATATTCAAAAGTGATCAAGATACACTGCTGTGTGTGTCCATAAAGCAGAAATTTCATTTAAATAACAAACAGTACATACAGTGATGAGACGCCGGAAAACACTGTTTACCATTTTCTTCTACAGTAGACACTTTGCTTAACCCATTTGCGCCCAGTGGATTATTACATGTTTATAAATTGGATTAGTCCATTTTTATCAAAGGGATGCCTGGTCAAAATTTTCTTTTTCATTTTGTTTTATATTGAAATTCCTAACAACAAACAGTGTAGACTCTGATCAGACGCCGCATAATGCGGCGTCTGATCAGAGTCCACACTGTTTGTCATGTCCCATATAGGGGATCGTGGGCACAAATGAGTTAAATGACTTAATTTGGCTGCCTTTACTTGTTTTATTTTTTTATTTTGTTCTTCTGTAATCTATTTCTTCTTTCATTCCTATATATTTCTAAGTTTGTTTTTATTCTGCCTGTCTTTTGTTTCTTACTCATTAATATATCTTACATAAAATGTCCGAATATCATCAATTTTTATAATTTTATGTCTACTAATACGAAAATATTATTGAATACTGCTAAGTAGATCTATATAAAGAGAGTGTGACTTACGTAAAATACCCTCCTTGGATACTATTGGTGCTTTGTGATGTACATGTACATCATGTACATATATTTTGTCTTCACCATCTTCTCCTTATAATTGTCTTTGTAAATGGCCAAAGGCAATGTATATTGCTGATATGTGTATAGCTTTAAAGGACATGGCTGCAAAAAGCAAGATGAAAGTAAAGCAGAAAGGCTATTAAGATAGTTCTGATTTACTTTCATGTTGCTTTAAACTCCCACCTGTCTTTAAAACCATCAGATATATTTCTTTTTAGTTGCCGTAATAGAGGAGTTCTACTGGGTATAGTTCAGTCGATTAATTTAAGGTTAGCAGTGTGTGTCCAGCGTGCAGCGTGCAGAGTACAGTGGAGATAAAGTTTTCCTTCCAAATAACCCCGGTTACGCTTAAACTATTATTTTCATTGCAAATAGTTTGGAGCCAGATCAGGCTCCAAATTGTTTGCCACTCAGAATAAAACTGGTTGTCTTAATTATCAAAATGTTGTCATTTTCTATATTTCATTGCAACGCGTTTGCGCTTGAGACGAAACAAACACGTTTTCTCCAATGTATTTGAGACAGGTAGCTAACTCGCAATCGACGGCCATCGATTTCTTTACTGAAATGATCAATGATATCGGACATTACAAACAGTATTCACTCTGTTCAGACGGCGCCGTATTTCCAACGCGGTGTCTAAATGAGGGTGAACACTGTTTACTATTCACGAAATACTATTTCTTCCTCGTAGCGCGGTTCATATCTGTTCATATTAACCCTTTACCCCATAGAATATTTCTAGTATTGAAGATATGTGACCACTTAAAGCAGGTTGAAAGTAAAGCAGAATGTGCCTTAAGGCACATTCTGCTTTACTTTCCACCTGCTTTAAGCTTCCATCTGCTAGAATATGGAAAATGTTTCTTATAATACATATTTATAACTGATTAAATTGGAACTATTTTCTTCAGTGGAGGAATAAATTATATGTGCTAAAAGTCGCCTCTATGGGGGAAAGGGTTAAGATCAAATGTTTCAACATCTAAAACAGAACATGTGTTTTGAGTCAACTTACAAACAGGCAATGAAATTCGCCGCCTTATCATTTGAGATTTTATTATTTTGAGGTTCTGTAAATTCACTTGTCCGCTTCCGAATACATGTACGTTAAACACGTGCTTGCACGTGCCGATAATTAGGTTAAAAGTCTCTGATCTTGTGGCGTATAATGGATGAGATGAAATGAACGGAAAAGTAGTCCCTTTACTTGTCAATGGAAAAATATCAAATTTAAAACATACTTATTTCCATTTCTGAGTTAGATAACGCATACTTCAAAAACATTAAACAAAAACTTACAAAACAAATTTTGCTATATCTACATTTTGGGGAAATTCCTTTTGTATTCATACTCAGCTGAGAGAAATGATTTTACCGGCGAACATTTTCGGGCGTGATAAGTGATAGTTAAATGCCCGTAACCGCGAAACACCTCGGTAATGGTGCCTAGGTTTATGGTGTTTCGAGAGGCGGAACAGTTTTTCAGAATCGAATGCATTGAATTTAAATGAATCTCCGAATAACACTCGTCTATTCTCGATTTGAGCTGCCGGTTTATTATATTTACTGAGCATTTGGTATATCGGTACAGTACGACTTCTCTGTAGCAACATGTCAATAAGAAAAAACGAGAATCTTAAAAGAATGGAATTTTCTGTATATTGATTTCATCCCACATAAAGCTGGCATTTGATTTACAGGGCTGCCATAAGTTGACATGAAAAATCCTAAGATTTCCAAATTTGCGTATTTTAAGTTCGATTATAGGAATAGTACCTTTACCCCATAGCCTGTTTCTAGTTTTGTTGACATGTGACCACTTAAAGCATGTTGTAAGTAAAGCAGAATGCGCCCTAAGACGCATTCTGCTTTACTTTCAGCCTGCTTTAAGCTACCATGTATTGGAAAAAAATCCGAATATTCAGGAAAAATCCGGAGAAATGGCAGCCCTGGATTTACAAGCTACAAGTACATTATTTTGATTGTGGCTGAAGAGATGTCAATAGTTTATTCTAGAGTATTGTCCAACGGTTACAAGCTTACGAAACCAGGATTTATTGTAGACTTTCAGTGCATGTGGCTTTGTAAAATTTTCATTTGGTATAAAGATACAGTGCAACTTCTCTTTAGCAACATGTCAATAAGAAAGAACGAGAATCTTAAATAATGGAACTTTCTGTATATCGATTTCATTCCACCTAAAGCTGGCTTTTATTTTACAAGCTACAAGTACATTATTTTGATTGTAGTTGAGGAGATGGCAATAGTATATTGAAGAGTATTGTCCGACGGTTACAAGCTTACTAAACCAGGATTTATTTTAGACTTTCAGTGCATGTGGCTTTGTAATCTCATCTCTATCAGTCATGACGTCATCTGCCTCAAGCAATGGTCGTCTGCTTTTATATCAAGGGCTGCCATAAGTTGACATAAAAAATCCAAAGATTTCGAAGTTTGCATTTTTCAAGTGCGATTTTATGAACTGTACCTTTACTCCATAGCCTGTTTCTAGTTTTGTTGACATGTGACTACTTAAAGCAGGCTGTAAGTAAAGCAGAATGCGCATTAAGGCGCATTCTGCTTTACTTTCAGCTTGCTTTAAGCTACCATGTACTGGCAAAAAAATCCGAAGATTTAGGAAAAATCCGGATAAATCGCAGCCCTGTATATCGCAAAATTCACGGTTAGGTAAAACATTGTGTAAAGCAGTATTGCAAAAGGAACGAAAACCATTAATCTCCTTACATTCTGCCTTAGTCCCTACTTTTGATCATCAGTTAGTCGCTCACTGTATTTTGGTTAGAAATATTTACGCTTCTTTATTGATTGTTCTGCAAAAACATCTCTCCAATCGCTGAAAGTTGAAAAATATATATAAAAATGTTTAAACTGGGTATTCAATGGCAACATAAATATACAAAATGGACTGGAATACATGGTAGAACATTTGCAAGAGAAATGGTATATGAAACAGACATTGACAGAGGCCAAGGAGATAGTTACATGAAGATAAAAAAGGAAGGAAAGTGACGAAAGAATAATGATTGAGAGAGGGGGCGAGAGAGAGCGAGAGAGAAACAGAGAGAATCTTAAAGTCTTTCTGCTTCACTATTGTTTTGAAAAATGCCGCTTATTGTCGAATGGACTACGACTGTACGTTCCTCCTGCGAAGAATAAGTAAGCAAGTAAACAAAAGTCTTGCTTTGTATTAAGACACTCAGTTAGTTCTCATATGGGCTACACTGTTTGCAAATGTTGTATGATTAAGACGATTAAAAATGTACGCCTAGCTACCCTTGATCTGATCTTCATTCCAACTCTTTGATACTAGTACATTGTATTACTTTTTTCAGTTGCAGTGTCTTTACTCTTTGCATACTAGCAGCGAAATCATGATTAACTTTGCGAACAGTTGGATCAAGATCATACACCACATAATGCGGCGTCTCACTGTAGGATCCAAACTCTGATCCAGTTCTGTAAAATAAATTCTATTGATATTTTGAGACCAGTATCAGACGACAGTTGTTGCAGACGACACAATCTAAAACTAAATCTTGCATATACATGTATAAGAAGGTGACAGATTTTGTTCTAACACACGACATTACGACGTTGAAATGTTAAACTCTTTGCATGCTGGGTAATTTTTTCGTCTGCAACAATTGTAGTCTGCAATTGTTCTAAAATGAGATTTTTCCAAATTTCTTTTAAATCCAGGGTCAGAATGGCAAACAGTTTGGATCCTAATGCAGGGCTGCCATTTCTCCGTAATTTCCCTTAATCTTCGGATTGTTTCCAAGTACATGGTAGCATTCTGCTTTACTTCCAGCCTGCTTTAAGCAGCCACATGTCAACAAAACTAGAAACAGGCGATGGGGAAAGGTACGATTCGTAACATCGCACTTGAAAAATTCAAATTTGGAAATCTTAGGATTTTTTATGTCAACTTATGGCAGCCCTGCTGATATGACGCCGCAGTACGCGGCGTCTCATCTGGACCCAAAGTTGCAAAGGCAATCACTGTGGCAGATATATCCGCCACTAGCATGCAAAGAGTTAAAACTTACAGACAACTTACGGCCCACATAACGGTGAAGGGAACATCGGGTTTTGTTTTGTTTCAAATTGATTGTTTCAAAACACCTAGGAGTTTAATTGTCAGCTTTTACAACTTTTTTACGAGTTGTGTTACATGAATTCAAACAATTCAGAATAAAACTAAACATCTAACATGTTGGTAATAGGTGCGAGCTCTAAAAGCCATTCCGGCAAAGTACGGGGTTTACATCTATCTTCTGCACAGAGAGAATTGTCGTCTGCTTCGTATATATAATACTGTCTAGTGAAATCCTTCACCACGAGTACGTCGAGCTAAAATGCAACCCAAATAAAGTAGTTTAATGCTAAAATGCCATTTATAAATCATAAGCCGTCTAACGATTATTAGTTATTTGATCTGGACCCTTAGAAAATAAAGGTCAACATTATTGTTCCACAGGTGAAAGGGAAAACAAAAAGATGAAATCAACAAAAAATGTTAAACTTGTATGCAATCTCATTCAAAGAAGCAGTGCGGGGATCTTAAAGCAGGGGGCTGCTTTGTTTAACACTAACGCCATGCAAAAAGTTCTCATGGGTGCTTTCTGCATGCTCTAAATCCTGCATTGAGATACCTTATGTTTTAATTTCTGTAGAAGTGTTTTCTGTTTGACGACCGCAAAACACAGGTTTAACTGCATCATTATAAGTTAGAAACGTAACTGCCTACACCCCCTTCCTTAACCCTTTCACTGCTGCTTAACCCTTATCGCCTGCTTAAAAAAAGTCGTCTGCTTTAATGTCTTAACGTCAGATTTGTGGCATTATTTCACCAAAGAAAAAAATCAAAACGAGTAGCAAACAGTTTAAGTCCTTAACAGACGCTGCGTTAGACAGCGTTTGGTCTAGATCCAAACTGTTTGCAAAATTTAGTCAAGTCGCGATCAGAAGTATAAAGGTTAACGGGAGAAGAGTTGTCTGCTAAAAAAGTGTTATTTTTGTTATTAAAAAAAGTATAAATTGAATAAAACGTAAGTATTTCCAGTTTCAGCTGAACTAGATCTAAATACAAACGCTAATAAATAAAACGAAAGAAATTACAACCTCTTTTTGACAAAGCTAAATATTTCTGCCTGAGTGGCAAACAATTTTCAGCCTGATCAAACACTGGGTATCATCAGTGTTTGATCAGGCTCTAAACTATTTGCGACTAATTGCTTTTGCGTTTATTAAGGAAAGAATAATGTTTTCTCCACTGTCGCCTTTTATATTGACGTCCGTTTTGCCAGTCTGGTTTTTCTTGTTGTTGGTTGGAGGGGGTTCTTTTGTTGTAGTTGTTTTTTGTTTGTTTAGTCCATTGTTTACTATTTTAGTTGTTTTGTCAATGTATTACAATATTACATCTTTAGGAGCTCTTGGCACGCAGTCAACACGTATAAAGCAGACAACAACCTAAAAGTGAAGGGGCTAGTTTTCTTCAGTTGACTTTCAGGAAGGAATTAACCCATATTCAAAGTAATTGGCAACACGATATTTACATCCTATAGGAACACAAACCTACATTATACATGAAACTCCATTAGAGTATCGATAACAAATGCTCGTCAGTCGAACATACCCGCATTCAACGTACAGTGGAGAATCCGTTGTTCTTTCCAATTTATGTTAAAACTACCATTTCAATTGCAAATAGTTTTGGGGCCTGATCAGACGCCGGGTAACCCGGCGTCTGATAAGAATCCAAACTGTTTGCCAGTCAGAGTAACGCGAATAGTGAGAATAATCGAAATGTTGTCTTTTTCTACGTTTTATTGCGATGCGTTTGCGTTTCGTTTGCGTTTAAACGGGAAAGAAGGACAACCGGCGTCTATTAGGTCCCAAACTGCTTGACATTCACAAAATGTTTTTTTCAGTAAAAACTTCAAAATTTGAAAATAAACTAAGTTGCAGACGACGAAGTTTTAAGCAGACGACTGTGTGCGTTTTACCTGCGTTGAAGACATCAGTTGTTGATATTATTTTAGTGGAAATATCTGCTATGAAATGGTCTGCTGCAAATATTATCGTTTTCAGATTTATGCATTTTTATGGATGGAACTTAATAATGAGTACCCATCAGTAGCGTAACGCGGCGTCTGATCTGAATCCAAATTATTTACAAATGGCAGTGAAGTCGCTATCGGCATAAGGGCTGCCATAAGATGAAAATGAAAAATTCTAAGATTTAAAAAAAATAAAATTTCAAACGTGATTACTTAAAGCAGGTTGAAAGTAAAGCAGAATGCGCCTGAAGGCGCATTCTGCTTCACTTTCAACCTGCTTTAAGCTACCATCTGCTAGGATAAAGATCCGAAGATTTTGGAAAAATCCGGAGAAAAGTAGCCTTGCGGCAGGCGAAGGGTTAAATTAAGAAAGATGGAGAGAAAATGTTAATGGTTACAGGTAGCTTGAACTTGTATATCTATAATTGAAGACATCTGAAAATAAGTTACCATGAACTCCCCAAGACGATTCCGATGTCGTCTGCTGTGGTGTTTTCGTCTAGTGCTTCAATCAAGAGTCAACCTTAGCTCGCTTAAAACATTTACATGTACTTCGTAAATATACCTTTGATTTATTCCCCCAATAAAGAAAATAGTTCCGCTTTATACAGTCATAATGTGCATCATAATTCGTTGTGGGTTTTTTTTCATTATATTAGTAGACGGTAGCTTAAAGCAGGCTGCAAGTAAAGCAATAAAACGTATAAAAGGTAAACCTTTCAGCCTACTTTCAGCTACAGTCGTCTAGGATATATGAAATATTTCTTATGGTGCATATTAATAACGGTATAAAGTGGAACCATTTTCTTTAGCGATGGAATAAACCGAAGGCGTAGAAAGACATATTAACCCTTTGAACCCTAGTCCCGCATATAGGCGTGCTTTTCAAACAGTGTACATGTGAATAGTACACTTGTCCTATGCAAACAGTGAAGACCCTGATCAGAGGGCTCCGAAAGGAGCCCTCTGATCAGGTTCTTCACTGTTTGTCACAATGCCAAATATTGACAAAAACAACCCTTAAAAGTCAGAAATGGACTAGACTAAAATGGAAACTGGAATTTTCCATTTAAAGTTTCAGGGAGGAAAGAGTTAAAGGAGTAACGCCAACGAGATCACCGTTGTAAGTGGAAGAGATAAGCAGTTGTTTCGATATGCCTTGTTCGGCTTGTTCATTATCATAATTTGTGTCATTAAATTGTGTCAATTTCAAACTTAAGTAAATTAAAAGTAATTCATATCTATTATGTTCAACTCTGGTCGAGTAAAGAGCAACTCTTGTATCATTAACTAGGTATTAAAATCGGCAGTTTTAGAGCAGACAATATAATGGTTGAGAACAGCTTAATCTGGATCGGGACAATCAGATCAGTTCAATATGATATGCCGCTATCGTCTACACAGTTTGCAATGTCCAGTGGTTCTGTTCTGCCCTGTCTCTACTTACATTAACCTGTGCACTGCCTTGTCCCGAGTACAGCGATTACTTGCAATTAGTGTGGCTTCTGAATTACGCCGCGCAGCGCGGCGTCTTGTCAGGAGCAAAACTGTTTGCCACTCGTTTCTATATTTCTATATTTCCTAAGTCAAATTAGCTAAAATTAGTTTGAGAATTTAAAGCAGACGACAGTTGTTAAATATTAATGACGTCATGGAAGTGAGTGTGCTTAATCTTTTCAATGCTGGATGATCTGATTGCTTAAATCTTAGATTGGAGAATAGGTTCATTTAGAAGGAATGATGCATATAAAGAAGTTCTTTTTACACTGCTAAAGAAAGGTATTTACCCAGACAGTTTCGCCGACTGTCAGTCAGCTTGGTCACTGGTGAACTGTGAGATTGCCAACAACTTAGTCACGGACGCCAACGACAGAAAGAAAGAAGAAGATCATATAGAACACTCAAGAAATGTGGTTATCCAGCATGGACCGTAAAGAAAGTGAAAGAAGACATAAGAGACAAACACCAGAATAGTGGCAATAAACGTGAAAGATCAAATAACACTGAGACGTCCAAGGGAATGGTAAGCTAGGCACACTTCGTCTTCAAAATGTATCGTCTACCAAATGAATCGTCTACCAAAGGTTTCGTCTTCAAAATGTATCGTCTTAAAACGTATCGTCTACGAAATGTATCATCTACAAAATGTATCGTCTTCAAAATGTATCGTCTTAAAACGTATCGTCTACTAACTATATCGTCTTAAAAACGTATCGTCTACAAAATGTATCATCTACAAAATGTATCGTCTACAACATGTATCGTCTTCAAAATGTATCGTCTTAAAAAGTATTATATACTAAATGTATCGTCTTCAAAATGTATCGTTTTCAAAATATATCGTCTTAAAACGTATCGTCTACAAAATGTTTCGTTTTCAAAACGTATCATCTACAAAATGTATCGTCTTCAAAATGTATCGTCTTAAAACGTATCGTCTACAATCTGTATCGTCTTCAAAACGTATCATCTACAAAATGTTTCGTCTTCAAAACGTATCGTCTTAAAACGTATCGTCTACAAAATGTTTTGTCTTCAAAACGTATCATCTACAAAATGTTTCGTCTTCAAAATGTATCGTCTTAAAACGTATCGTCTACAAACTGTATCGTCTTTAAAATGTATCGTCTTAAACGTATTGTCTACAAAATATATAGTCTTCAAAATGTATCGTTTTCAAAATGTACCGTCTACAAAAGTTATCGTTTACAAACTGTATCGTATTTAAAATGTATCGTCTTCAAAATGTATCGTTTTCAAAATGTATCGTCTTAAAACGTATCGTCTATAAACTGTATCGTCTTTAAAATGTATCGTCTTAAAACGTATCGTCTAATAAACGTATCATCTTCAAAATGTATCGTCTTCACAATGGTTCGTCTTCAAAATGTGTCGTTCGCAGAATTTCTGCAAAAATGTGTCGTCTGCAACAAATAACCGGGTTGATTATCTCCCTTGTTCAGATTTTATTTTATATGTACAATGAGCCTGTCAAGCAGTTTGTATCCAGATGAGAAACTGAGTTACTCGGTGTCTTATTTTGATCCAAACTGTTTGTAACTATTATAACAATTAAACAACAGCGTGATAAAGGTTAATCGTTTAGTGTCTCAATATTAATATTTTTCCCATGACCGAAACTTCGTCTTTGATTTTGATGTGAACTTCATTTTCGGGTAGTCTGCCAAACGTCTTGCTAAAACCAGACAGACAATGCATGACTACCTGTTTGAAGAGATTCGTCAATTTTCCCGCCGAAATATCGTCTGCTTAAATTTGTCGTCTGCGCTTTGTTTGTTTCAAATTTTTTTTTTTTTTTAATTAGAATAAAATAACGAGTATCAAACAATAAAGATCCTGATCAGACACATAGTCACTTGGCGTCTGATCAGGCTCCAATCTGTTTGTTAAAACAGGGTTAAGGTCAAGAAATTCATAAGTCAACCTTTAACGATGGCATACGAGCTTAATAACATAAATTTATCCTATCAAAGTGAATGCCGTCCGCTTATTACACTTTGCATAATCTGGAAGGATTATTCATTGTGTTTTCAACATTTCCCAGCCAATGAAGAGCGTCGATCATTGTGATCTGGATTTAGTACAAGTAGATTTTAATTTCACAAATACAGAAATGCCATCTGAGTGGCTGACAAAATCAGAAACACAGACAGAAAGAAAGACAGACGCAAAGCAAAGACAAAACGTTAGACAAACAAACATCGGCGACAGACAGAGACATATAGACAAACAAACAGATACAGACAGACAAAATGAGAGGGTTGTAGGAGGGATAGACAGACAGACATACAGACAGAGACAGATAGACTTTGATAGACAGGTTTACAGAATGTCAAGAGGAAGTATGTGTCTGGTGGCAAAATTCTACATATGATCGCGCGTGCATGTTTTGTTTTCATACCCGAAATACTTGCATGTATTTGTTTCCATAAGGCGCGATGCCCCGCACGTGGTTCTGTGGTTGTTTGGAAATACCTATGATGGATGAACGAAGTTTCTTGTCATAAAACTATGAAAACAACAATATTGATAATGATGAATGATTCCTGGTATGTCAACAAAAAACTCTTTGGCTTTGTTTTAACCCTTAGCCTGCCAGTCACGACTAGCTCCATATGCAAACAGCTTGGATCCGGATGAGACGCCGAGTAACTCGGCGTCTCATCCGGATCCAAGCTGTTTGACACTCGGACAACATTTTCAGCAATTTTGAGCAACTTTGAAGCACTTTGAAACTTGAAGCAGACGAGAAATATAGCAGACGACAATTTATTTGGCGGGCTAAGGGTTAACGTGTTCAAATATCGTCTGCTTAACATTGCCGTCTGCTTATTCATTATTGCAAAAAAATAACTCAACCTATATTGTTCAATAGAAAAAAGAGCCGAACAGTTTGGATTCTGATCAGAATCCAAACTGTTTGCAATTGACAATATATTGGTAAATCGTAGCTTAAGTTTCAACCCAGTGACTGCATTTACCCCCAATGTACATTTGTTTGCAAAAAGTAAGGATTCTGGTCACAGGTCAAATTACTCAGCGACGGCTCAGGCTCCAAATTGCTTGCTACTCAAAACGGATACTTGTTAAGCCTGAAATTGCCTGAATTTGACAAATAAAAGCAGACGAAATATTGAAGCAGACGACATCTTGGAAGTGAAGGGGTTAAGTATTTGTGCAGACTAAGCTGTTACGCCTGCTGCGAAGTGAAGCTAGCATTGTGATATTTCACTCTCGATAAGTTAATCTTTCTGATCTTACTGTAAGGCGGTGTCGTGCATAAAACCCGCCAACTGTTAAGTCCACCTCAGGTGCGTGATTTGCACTTGTGAAAAACGTATGTTTTACATCTAACATGCAAAAAAAAAAAATACAGCCCGCTCGAGAGAGGTGTCGAAGTGGAATTAAGTGTGCCTGACTTGTCTGTGTGTCTGCGAGCACACTCGGGAAGACTGTACTTTTATCAAATAAACGCGTTTATGCTGAATATTTTATTTTCATTATAAACAGTATGGAGCCAGATCAGACGTCGGGTTACCGGTGTCTGATCAGACTACAAACTTTTTGTAACTCAGGTAAAAAAAAATCTTCATCATTTTATAAAACCCGTCATTTTCTGTATTTGATTGCATTGTGATTACTTGCGTTTCAATGGGAAATAACGTCTTTCCCATGCACCTCTAGTTTTAAATTGATAAAAGCAAGCAGCTTAATGTATTAAACTTTTAAAGATATTTTCAAATCTATAAAACCATCTAAAGTCAGCATCGAGTTCAAACTTTTTACTCAGTCCTCATCCGCTCAATAAAAGAACAATGAATAATATCGTTAAATATCATCAGTCCCGAACGGATTTTTTGAGAACTATGTTATATGAAAAATGTAAACGATTTAAAATGATAAACCTGTAGAAAAAAATCCTTATTTTCTGATGTAAATATGCTAGAATAAAATAAGAAGTATCTACAATGACTTTTTTGTGTACGAATAATTTACCCTGCGGTGTCACCGAAGGTCGTCGATTCCGCGTCTGTTAAAAAAGCTTCCTTGGATGTTGTTTAATGAAATGTAAAGGCCATATGTATACATATTCTCCAAATATACCTGAAATAATATTCACTGGTTTAATGAAATGATTAACAAAAATGGGGTTTGGGGCCAAATCCGTTTTATATGCCCTTTACAATACTTATTCGATGATAAATTTCTCTGTATATATAAGCCTTAAAGGGATTTAAAAAGATATGTTATGTTTTCGGTATCAGGATGTGCATTAAACCAATAACTACCTACATGTTATCAGGTGATCCACTGCTCATTCTCGCCCTATACCGAACAGTTTACATTATTCTTTGCAGCAGTTGTCTCGATAAAGACATTTTTGAGGAGATAGAGAAATGGGTGATAAATTTGTAATGTAATGAAAGTTTTTGGAAAGGTATTTTGGCATGAGGGGGTAAATATAATACTTGTTAACCACAGCATTGCCTAAATGATAGTACATTAAACTCCGCTATGATGATAACTCCAGAGAGGGCTCGTTTTCGTTGTAAAGGTGATGATGCTGCTTAAGGCAAAGTTGCAAGTAAAGCGGAAAGCTCATGAAGGAGCTTTCTGCTTTACTTTCATCTTGTTTTTTGCTGCCAACTGTTTTTAACGTCATTAATAGATGGTCTTTATAACGAGGATGTGTTGTAGTTATTGTATTTGTATACACGTGGCAGAGAAATAATCTACACACGTGTGTCAAATAGGAGTTTTATTTTTATTTGTTGGAAAATTTTCATACTAGTGCTTAACAATGCCAAATCATCAAATTGTTCCCTGAAATAGAAATTATGCTGCTACATGTAAATGTCAAGCGCCAATTGCACGTACCATTGCAAACAGGTACAGTGGAGAATCTGTTATTCTTTCCCGTTTAAACGCAAACGTACGCAAACGCAAAGCACTAAAACGTAGAAAAGTACAACTTTTGGACAATTCTGATAATTCATTTTATCTTGGTGGCAAACAGATTGGAGCCTGATCAGACGCCGGGTTACCCTGCGTCTGATCTGGCTCCAAACTGTTTGCACTGCAAATAATAGTTTTAGCGTAAACGCGTTTATTGGGAAAGAATAACACATTCTCCACTGTAATCACTTGAATACAATGACGCCCCATTGGTTCTACAGTGTTCCCTCACTGCAACAGCCCTCCCAACAACGACCTCCTCCTTACAACGACCGATGTCGCAGTTCCCCAAACATGACAATTTTGTTTAACGTGTTTGCTGCTGCAATATCGTCTGCTTAAACTTGTCGTCTGCTGGTTTTCTCAATTTTGTCATATTTTACATTTTGATAGACAAAAAAACATAATGACAAGTGACAAATATCTTGAGTCCAGATCAGACGTCGCGTCACGCGGCGTCTGATCTAGATTCAAGCTGTTTGCAAATGTAAATTAGTTTCTCATCAAATAACGATTCCCTCCGAACAACGCACACACTTTTTGTGTTCCATTGGGTGTCGTTGTAGAAAGGGAGCGCCATACCTTGTCTGCTATCGCAATCTCCTAACAATTCAAACAAGTCCGATTATAAATATAATACGGCGTCTGGTCAGGAACCAAACTGTTTGACAACCAACTATATATTTCTTTAAGTCAAAATACCTAAATATTAAATTTAAGAAACAAAAGCAGACGATAATTGTTTAAAGCTGATGACGTCATGGTGCTGAAGGGATTCAGTCAGCTTTCTGCTCTCAATTACAATGCTCGTGTAAGAAATGTCCTGTTTAATTGTGTCTTTCTTTGAGCTGCCTCAATTAAAATAAATTTTCGTTCAAGATGTCGTGAAAGATCGGCTTTATTCATTTTCCACTGAAACTTGAATTGACAACCCCAATTTCAAACTAAGTCTAGTTCAGTTTTGACTATTAAAGGTTGATTTTAGCAATGTATTACAATATTGGCAAACAGTGCCGATACTTACCAGAGGGCTCCATCTAATCACGGTCTACACTTTTTGATAAGAACGAGAGTAATTTTCACATTCTATTATTTGTAAATGACGAGTATACTCATTGCTAGGGTTCAATGTGATAACGAAACTGTAACATAAGTCTGGCCATGGATATCACAGGCAACATATTAATAGTTTAACATAGAATAAGTTTAATGTAGCAAGCACATTTGGTAAATTTCCACGTTGACTGTGCCCTGTATTAAGCAATAACTGTTTTTAATGAGATATGCCGGTCTTAAGAACACAATGTTTTACTGTATTAAGAAAAAAACTAATGCACTATTTAGTCACATGATTATAATATATAAACTCTTCCAGATAGTCAAATGGAATAATTAATTTGCAGAAATGGGCTAAACCATCTTGTTCCTTGCGTTCTTTGGATAATTAACGTTCAAATATATCACACGATTATATATACGCATTCCACTGCATTAACCCGTGCATTGCTGAGACTACAGTAATATATTCAAACAGTTTGAATCAAGATCAGACGCCGAGTTACTCGGCGTCTGATCTTGATCTAAACTGTTTGCAACCCGTGATGTTTTGTCTTCCGAATATAATTATACCTAAAACATTGTTTTAAGACTAATTGCAGATGACAATTCCAAAGCAGACTATATTACAGCAATTGAAGGATACACTGTACTGATTATTGGTATGAAATACCTGTAAAGATTATTGAAATTATTACATGGTATACAACATAATAATCTGTAGAGACTTCGTGGTTTTTGGAAAGTCTTTAGAATGTCTTGGCAGCACTTTAACCTTTTACTACGCTATGCAATTTTCGTATGCAACATTTAACGTCTCCTTCAATTTTCACAGCAAATTTCGCAGCTGTTTTTTCTAGTAAACATCGTCGACAATGGCGAACAATTTGGGCCCAGACGTAACTCGGCGTGTTATCTAGATCCAACTTGTTTGAAACATGTAACTGTACAATGTGCTCATAGTTTGTAAAAATTTTACAAAATGAACTTTTGTATGCCCAATGGATGGTGTGTACTTTAAAGGAAATGTTTTACAGTGTACAAAATAACGCACTGCATGCTGATAAAATCTGTTCTTTTGGTTCAACCTTTCATCCATACCTTGTTTTCAGTGCTGAACACAACTAAATGGTTGGTTTTCGCAGGCTGAAAGTAAAACAGAAAGTTCTTTATTCATGACTGTATAAAATAAAACTATTTTCTTTAGCGAAGGAATGAATTAAAGACGTAAAAGGCGTTTCTAACTAATTGGTGTTCCAAATGCTAATCTGAGTGGAAAGACATACTGGATAAAATCGCTATAAGAATGAATTCGTAGTAAGTGAATGTATTTTAAAACTGTTCCGGGACAAATCAGACGTATAGCACAGTGTGGAAGACGTTGTTTAATACAGATGTTTGTTTCAAAAACAAGAACATATGTCCTTTGCAAACAGTTTGAATCAGACACCAAACTGTTTGACATTCATACAGTGGAGAAAACGTTATTCTTTCCCGTTAAAACGCAAACGAAACGCAAACGCATTGCAATAAAATGAACAAAGTTACAACTTTTTGGCAATTCTGAATATTGATTTTAACAAGGACGGCAAACAGTTTTGAGCATGATCAGACGCCGGGTTACCCGGCGTCTGATCTGGCTCCAAACTGTTTGTAATGGAAATATTAGTTTTAGCATAAACGCGACAGTTTATTGGGAAATAATAACAATTTCTCCACTGCATCTTACAAAAGCGCCAGCATTAAAAAAAATAGAAAACAATCCTTCTTACTTGCTTTTTCACATTTTTTGCATCTCGTTTGCGTTTTATTTTGGATACTGTAAACCAATTACACAAGATGAAACGTGTGACCTAGATTTCTCATTCAAATAATTCTCAAGTGCCGGGCAATTGTTCCCCCTCTTATATAGAATAACACGATGAGAATGCATCGAAATCAACATAATACACAAATATGAAACTCTCAATTTTGATTATTAGATAAATCTGCTAGAAAACGACACTTTTATCTCGCTCCCCGGATTAAATATATCATGCAATCTTCTACAAAATACTTGCTCTCCACACTTTCTGTATAAAATATCACTGGCACACGCCATGTGTTAAAATATGATTAATATCGTCTGCTAATAAAATGTCTTCTGCTTTTTTGTTAATTTTAAAATTTAGGTTTTTAAAACGTAAAAATATCGATACGCGTGTCAAACAGTTTGTATCCTGATCAGACGCTGAGTTACTCGGCGTCTGATCAGGATCCAAACTGTTTGCAAATGTTGTAAGCGTCGCGCGCAGCATGGTAAGGATTACAATATGATTAATAACATTTTACTTCACTGGCGCTCTGAGCGCTAAACGGGCCGCTTTTATTAGCGAGGCGATACCATCAGAAAAAAACGGTACGATTTGATATTATTTTCTCTTGAAATCGGATTGTCTGTAGCGATAATAGGCGTGATAACGCCACTATCGTGACATGTTATGGGCCCTGAAAGAATAAAAAACCTTTACTTTGCTGAAAAAAAATAATTTGAGAAAAATACCATAAAAAATGTTATTGAAACATTAGTTTACCTTTTTAGCATACGTTTAAACACTTATAAAATGTCGAGACCCCTTACGAACTTAATTGTTTTCAAAATCAGCGAGGCTGTAGAAGTAATCGTAGGCCTAATCGTAAGATCTGATCTTCAAAAGAGCGGTCGACTTATGGAAGCATATTCGCTACACTAATAAAATTTAATTTACCCGCTATTCATCTTGATAATTCGGTGGAATAGTTTAAATTGTGCAGATTCGAAAATTACCTCTGGATATATTGAAATAGTTTTCGGAGGGCGTTACTCAGGGTTTATTTATCAAAGATGCATAAAATCAGCACTTTTTAAGCGTTGAATTGTAGAGTTATGAGGCAATATGCAGCTTAATGCGATTAAATGCAAATGCCGCAGGGATATTTGATTTGAGTTCATTCGGAATGTTTCTATTGTTATTGCGACTAGAGTAAAACACGGCAGTTATGTCAGACAAAGCAGAAGTAGGGTTATATTTCAGTGTTTAAGACAAATGATGCTAAAGTAAAATGAAAGAAAAGCACAAAAGCTCCTAAAGGAACTTTCTGCTTTACTGTAAGTTTCCTCAATGTTGTTGCGTTTTATATAGTGTCTGAGTGGTCTTGCGAATACTCCTTATAATGAGAGATTACTGTAGTTTCAAATGTTATTGCATTTGAAAGCAGGTTTATAAAAGCATTTGTTGTCTATGGGTTTAATTTCTCTGAACCCACGTTAGTTATCTATCTAACCTGTTCACTGACGTCATCTGTTTTAGACAACTACAGTCTGCTTTTATAAGTTCACCTTTGATTTCATGACTTTTGGCTGCAGAAACATCGATATGACTTGTGTGCCAAACAGTTTGGATCCTGGTTATACGGATAACCATTGAAGAAAGGGTAAGGCATCGAAGTGGTCAACACTTTAGACATAAACTAACTGTATGTTTAAACTGTTTGATATGCCATTGTAAAAACGTAACTTAGATCGTACGTTATATGTTTATTGTTTAACAACGTCAAAACCTATACTACAATGCTTAAACGCGATAATTGTTCATAGCATCTCGTAAAACGAACATTAAATTTGACCTATGTTTTGCAAATAGTTTGCACCCTGATCAAATACTGTGTAACTCAGTGTTCCATCCGTACATCGATCAAGCCACCATTATCTATCCATCTATCAATTCACACATACCGTAACCACAGCCACAGACCATGAGACATAACTAGCCACTACAGTAATATCCATCACTGCAACTACTACCATGACCACAACCATCTACAATACCACAACCACAACACCTCACACCAACACATATGTTTCCTCCTAATTTGGTTTCGCCTTCACATCGTTACTCTTCGCAACAAACATGTTTACAATATGTGTCCACAGCACACACTTTTGAGTTTTGAGTTTTGAGTCTGACCAGGCACCAAAATGTAATCGTTAAGAAAATAGTCCACATTTTCATAGCATTGTCATTTACTATTTATGTTACTTTGCACTTACGTATGGTAACATCCGTTTAGTTTTGTTTATAAACGGGGGTAGAAAAATGTTTCCGCCAAAATAGAACAATGAATAATCTACAGCAATTTTCAAAATCGACTTATCTGCTTATTTGTTTAGAAAACATCAAACAGTTTGGATCCACACTTTTCGGAATCTCAGCTGAATCCAGACTAATACAACAATTTTGCCCATTGTACTCGAGATTCCGCGATACCAAGAAGTATCCACGTACATATTTTGGTTTTCCTAGCTGATGTGTAACGGTAAATATGCTCCAGGCAAGCTTTTTCTGTAATTGAGGACAAAGTCGCACTGGCATGCAAGTAACATTCGACACTCCGCCATCGCAAGATGAATTCACACACTCAATTTGATATCCTGAGAAATTGTGGTATAGGAAATATGAACCGTACAATATTTGGATATAATTCAGGTCAAAGGTCACGGTCATTGTCACCGTGCCTTAAAAAAGAATGCCACAATTTGCTATCCCATGATTTTTCACACGCCAAATTTGGTATCTCTAGCTAATGTGATGTAGAGTATATATGCTCCGGACTAGGTGTTCGTATATGGTTTAGGTCAAAGTAAATGGCATTGGCACAGCCACTTAAAATAGCGCTCTCCGCCATCCCAGGATGTACACACATATATAATAAATGTGCTATCCCTAGCTCAGTTTAGCTGGTTTTGTATAAGAATTATTCGTTGGACAACTTTTGTTCTACAATATAAATTAGGTCAATGGCCAATGTCGTAGTGGCCTGAAATGTGATGGAACAATATATCATCGTAACATGTACTGAGTTATACTCATACAATAAATTTGGTATCCCTATCTGGTGCAGTGTAGGGTATATGTTCCGGACATCATTGTACACACATATGAACACGCAGACTGGCACACGCTCTATGCAATCACTGCATGCGTCCAAGACTATGATTTCAATAGGGACATGAAAATTGCTCATATTTCTCCTACCTTTGATTTCATGAAAATTGCCGAAAGAGAAATCGATATTGTTGTCAAACAGTTTGGATCCTAATCGGACGCCGTCTTACTTGGCGTCTGATCAGGACCAAACTCCTGTAAGGACCAGTATTGGTGGCAGTATATAGGTTAGGAGCAGTATGTGTTAACACCAAAATAAATGTATGTTTATGAGACCTAGTTTGCCATGATATATGACCCATACAGTAAAGGTTTGGCATTCAATCTAAAACTGTGTAATAATTACGTTGGCCTTTTAGACATGTCAGTTCAATATTGATCAATTTCACACACCACAAATACCATTGTACCTGTTCGACAATCTTTGAACTGATTTGGGTACTTTTGGAGTAAATCTAATATAAAGACAAATGTGATTTTAACTTGTAAATTCTGGATGTACTTAACCTACTGCATTCGACAAGCGAATATTTTATTGCTATCGACAACAGTTTGGATCGTGGTGAGACACCGAGTAAATCGGCGTCTCATCTCGATCCAAGCTGTTAGACATTCCCATGAGGTTTCATGAAAGAAAATTGATTTAATTAACTTTATTTAGTTTTTGCAGACGACAAAGTTTGCAGACGAAAATAACATTACGTGCTAAAGGCTAAGCATGTATAAGATTCTGTAATTTACTACCTGCAGGTGGAATTCGGTGCTCCTCGGTGTTATACCATCTTGATCTTTCAACCCTTTGCACGACCATCGAATTTTCGCAAGCAGTTTGGGTCTCCCTCAGACGCCGAGTATCTCGGCGTCCGGCTAGGACTCAAACCTCTCGCAAATCAGAATGTATGTATGAAAATATAGAATAAAGGGGAAATCAGTCACATGGTTTCAGCAGACGACATTCAAGCTGACGACATTTATTAAGCTTTCAAAGGTTTAATTGCAATATTGATTGCATAATGATCCAGTGGTTATGGCAGTAGACGGTTGGGGATTTGATGCATTCTTTACGATCATGTGTTAAACATATGTACACCGAAGCAAAAAAAACATAGGGGATGTTTCGCCCCTGTGATTTATGAACTATTTGGCTTCATTCTGCTTTTTTCTGATAGTGTCTTTAAAGTCTGGTGGGTTTTGTTAAATCCGCCGGGAATGTTTTTCCTCGGAAGTATTTCTCCCCGTTTCTTTCATCACAACGCCACGGCAGCCTAGACACAAGAGCGCGGTGCATTGTGGAAAGAATGGTGAAAAAAGTTAGCTTTTTATTTACGATTATCTGAGCCTGTGTTCGGGTAGATAATCTTAAATTAATTAGAATCGCTAGATTATCATAACAAGAACATAACGTCTTCAGTCTGGTAGCTAAAGGTTCCGATGACAGATTCTGTTGCGTGATGTGCTATTTTATTCTCGGGGAAATGTCACGTGAGCGAGATTTTGAGGCCAAAGGATAACTATGCCGTACCAGCTACTTGTTTCTATGAATTCAGGGTTGCCATTTTTTTTTCTAGTACATGTAGCTTAAAGCAGGCTAAAAGTAAAGCAGAATGCGCCTGAAGGCGCATTCTGCTTTACTTCCAGTCTGCTTTAAGTAGTCACGTGTTAAACAAAACTAGAAACAGGCGATGGGTTGAAGGTACGATTCGTAAAATCGCACTTGAAAAATGCAAATTTGGAAATATTAGGATTTTTCATGTCAACTTATGGCAGCCCTGTGAATTTGATCAGTTGTATGAAATTTTCAACTGAAATCTGATGAGTATTTAAGTCTGCTAAGTACCATCCTTTTTGAGGTTTTGTTAATTTTTCTTACCTTTTCTGAATTGACCTTTGAAAGACATATGTGTTTAATACTGATTTGTACTTGATCTTATTGTGTCAGTTGACTGGCAACAGGTTGTGCAAGATAGGACATGCCTTTATTTCTGGCATTTGTATTTTTGCCGAAAATTGCTGAACAAAAACCTGTCTGTGCTGTATATAAGACTTACAAAACTTAATCAGGCTATTGACCACATTATTTAACCCTTTCACTCCCAATGCACGTCATAAAGCGCATGTGCAAACAGTTTTTATCCTGGTCTGGCGCCGCGTAACCGTTTGTCACTTGTTTTGAAATTAAGTCAGTTATACTGCCTTAAATTTAACGTTGAAACGATATTGCAGACAACAATATTGAAGCAGACGACACTATGGCGGTGAATGGGTAAAAACCTTACGATATATATTGATCAGGAAAGTGTTAAAATCCGTTTGCATGTGCTTATGACTACATAATTAACTATTTACCTGCTTTAAGGTCCCGTTTGGAAATGTAATGGAAATTCCGGTTATACAGTGTTCCCCCTACAACGGCCCTCCCAACAACGACTCACTCCTACCAACGACCATTGCCGCTGTTTCCCAAACAGACAATTATTTTGAACGTTTTTGCTGCTGCAATATCCTCTGCTTAAAACTGTCGTCTGCTGGTTTTCTCAAATGTACATATTAGACATTTTGATAAAAAAAACACAACATTATGATGAGTGACAAACAGCTTGAATCTAGATCAGACGCCGCGTGACGCGGCGTCTGATCTGGATTAAAGCTGTTTGCAAACTTAAATCAATGTCCCTCCCTATAACGACTCCCTACAGTCAACACACATATGTATGTGTGCCATTGGGTGTCGTGTAGAGAAGGAGTGCTGTATTGCGTGTTCATGACATCCTAGCTCGGGACTAATTTCCATAGTGTCTGAGTGATAAGAAGCGTTTGGTGGAAAGATAGTTGGCTGTCTTAATATTCCTAAACTTTACGGGGTTCGTCAAATGTTTTGTCTTTAGAATTCTAGAAAATTAACTCTTTCTGTTCGGCAAGCTATCACGCGAGCAAATGCCGTTATTTTTTATGATAAAAGTTTGATCATAATAACATCACATAAGTCACATTTTTCAACTATTTTTATTGTGCATTAAACCATAACATTTTCCTTACATCTATCAAAGAAATGTTTGAATAATGTAAAACATTCACCAAAAGAATGATATTTTGTTTTTCTTTTCGATGAATACGAAATTAAAACATATACGTTTTAGTTGTGAAATTAAAGATTCATTCAATGCGCAATCTTAATATTTCTGTTACAAACTTGTGAACTATTGCTACATGTAATTAAAATATAAACGTATCGGAACAAATACATATAATCAGGACAATATTAACAAATATTTTAATATTTCTTATTTATATATTACAATTTATGTATGTATTAATCTTACAAAAAAGGAGCTTATAACTGCGGTAATATTCAATAAGGTATTGCGAACATGAAACATCGATATGGCAGTTTTATCGCAGTTTTGTCTTAGACAAATGATATGAAATTGCAATTAATTTCAAATCTCTAAAGACAGGTGACCGCTTAATGCAGGGCAAAAGTTATGCAGAAGGCTCATGTAGGAGCCTTCTGCATGACTTTTATCCTGCATTAAGCTGCCAACTGTCATGAATACAACAAATATACATTGTATCGTCTTTCTAATAGGTTTGACTGAATCCGCCAAATAACGCTCTTTTCAATGATGTACCGTACATGACAATCGTACATGTAGTTTCCATGAACCCTCGATTAGAACTTTACAAAACGTTTTGCAGGGCCCTCGTATCTTCTTTCCATTGGTCTCATAACCGCTTTATCGACATGACGTCATCTGCTACAAATAATTGTTGTTTTCTCTAAAATTTAACTTTAAGGTAAATTGACTGAAGTTATAGTTGTTATTATTTTCTAACCGTTTGACCTGCATCTGATCGGGACCCACACTGTTTGCAAGAACCATCGTACACGGGGTAAGGCAGTGAAATGGTTATTACAATTCGTATGCAGTATAGTACTGCAGAGTGACCATGTTGTCCCCCTATAATTGTATGTTCTTACAATCAATCCACACCAGGATCCCGGTAAAAAGGGTCGTAAGTCAAAACTTAAAGATGCCCTAAAATCTGTTTCTTTTCCCAATCCTGTCTTGTGACATCTATCTTTTGAGGACAGGACTAGATTGAGAAATGAATAATAATTGAGAATATTAGAATCATGCTAACGACAATATTTGTCTTACGACGTTTAGTAAGACAATCCAAAATTTTCTTTACAAAACTGTTTTGTGTACAATGTCACGTCGAAATGGTGTTTCTTGCACTCATGGAAGGATATCATAACATATATAATATCAAGTGCACAAAGGACAAAAAGATCAAGGTCATTGCATTTGGACAACCGTACAATACATAGGAACTCTCTGATTTTAGGCATCCCTGTTCGTCAGCTGTCAATATTTTGTGTGGTTTTTTTTTATAAAAAGTCAAAACATGATCAGTTTTAAATGAAAACATGAATTCGTCTATTATAAATTCCAGTAGTTAAATGATAAGAGCGCGAAGCAAATCTTATCAGGTAGAAGACAAGAAATTTCAAATTGAAACGATTACCGTTTAATGTTAAATAAGAAAATAAATTTCTATTTAAAACCTATTAAAACAAGAGGAGTTTTACCATAGAGCATGCGTATAACTAGTAACCCTTGGATGTACAGTGGAGAATATGTTATTCTTTCCCGTTTAAACGCAAACGTACGTAAACGCAAAGCACTAAAACGTAGAAAAGAACAACTTTTGGACAATTCTGATATTTCATGTTTATCTTGGTGGCAAACAGTTTGGGGCCTGATCAGACCCGGGTTACCCGGCGTCTGATCTGGCTCCAAAATGTTTGCACTGCAAATAATAGTTTTAGCGTAAACGCGTTTATTGGGAAAAAATAACACATTCTCCACTGTAAACGGCGAATTGACATGCATTTATGAACAGTTTGTTTCTAAGGTTAAGGCGAGGATTTGACCTCTCATAGGTAAACAAACTGAATTAAAATGGAATTGATACTTTGCTGTTGAAATACAACACTTTTGAAACATAACTGCAATAGCTGTTTTCGTAACTGACATTATCGTTATTGTTTTTAAAACAGGGGTTGTGAGTTCGATCCCCTGTCGGACCAAGTCCTTCGGATGAGACTTTATAAACCGAGGTCCAATGTATGAGTGTTTACACTTGGCATCTAAAAGAACCAGAGAACTATTTCGATGATAAGAGTAGGGCATCGCGCCCGGGTTCTCTGTATCCGCTCCCCTCTCTCTAGGACGTCCAATTAGCCCATAGATGGCAGAAACGGACGTTTACAAACAAAACAATTAAAATTACAGACCGTAATGCACAAGCCTTCTTGAGAGCATAAAAAACAACAACAAAAAAGCAACATACATGTACAAACAAACATATATAATAATAACGTTGTACTTTTATGAACAGTCGTCAAAAGGAGATTTCTTTTCGGTTGATTGTTGCTTAAAGGAGGGCTGAAGTAAATCAGAAAGCTCCTTTTTCGCTTTGCTATTACCCGGCGTTTAGCAAACGACTATATTTAACAGTTTTATTGAGCAAATCAGTTCCGAAAAACACTAAAAGACTGTCTTGTATCGAAATTAAATCTGATTTCGCACAAAAGACATGATCCCTACGTTGTGTAAGATCACCAAGCATCTGTTGCTGAACAATTGATACAAAAATTCCTGTACCATGCGAAACAGCAAAAAACGGCAGTTTTCTTGCAGACGCGCAGACGAAAATATAGGAGAGGCAGCAGACAGCTGATCAATTAGCAGGGATCTGATGCGAGTAGGTTACTCTTTTAACGCGAAACTGCAACTAAAAGTGAAAGAATATTGCTCAAAGTTTTAACCCAGACTAGACACGTTGTTACTAGACATTCGATAATGATTCATTTTGTTTGACTGGAATTATAAGAAGCGACGTCTTGGTGAAGTTTCGAAACACCCAACAGGCGATTTTAGGTAGCAGAAGACAGCCACATTCAGGCGGCGGAAGGATACAAAATGACTGGTATGTGCTCAGGCATTCCCCGCCCGGCCTGACACGGAAACCTGTTGCATTGGTCTCAAACCTGAACATGCATTCTTTATGCATGTTTCCATAAATAAATCAAGACCCCACAGTGCTTTGTTAACCTAACCCCCTTCACTGCCTTATCTTGAGTACAATGGTTAATTACAAACAGCTTAGATCCTAATCAGACGCGGCGTAATGCGGCGTCTGACCAGGATCCAATTTTTTTGACACTCATTACAATAATAATTTTAGTCATTTTACCTAATATTTAGATTTCAGAAATAAAGGAAGAGAACAATTGTTAAAAGCAGGTGACGTCATGACAGTGAAGGAATTAAGCGCGCTAGACACTTTCCGTCTGCAAGTTTTGTCGTCTGTGGAACTCCAAATGTTGATAAATGAGTGGCATTTCGTTTAGGAAATTGCATTTGTTAAACAATTATTACCCATCTTCTCACTTGGATTCAATATGTATGCAATGGCTAGTCGATAAATGCCACGATACCACAAAGCGACCTCGTCTCTTAATTTGGATAACTTAAACTACAAGTGATACTATTATAGTTACACCGACTACTTTATCGAAGAGTACGTACGTTTACGCCTGTGATAAATTAAAGCAATGTTATAGATAAGTAGAAAGTTCCTTATGGAACTCTATTTGAACAATTTAGCTATTGTCCCGTGAAACTTCAAATAGAAACTCGTAGTTTCCAATTAGGTCTAGTTCATTGTTTTCTATTTCAGAGTTGATATTACAATATATTGCAAAATGATAAATAGTACAGACCCTGGTAAATCGGCTCTTAACAGAGCATCTGGTATTGGTCTACACTGTATAATATAACACGTCTACGAATACTTTTCATAGGACTGTGCTTGTTAAGGACCCTTATAAGTGTCGCTATGGCTCAATTCACTGGGATTTTCCTCACATAATAGAATAGTAGCTATGTTATGTTCTGGCTCCCATTTGAAAGAATATGCTCTATTTGTAAAGCAGAGTATATATAATCGAAGCTTATTAAGAGGAAGTACAAACGCGCGTTTACGCCAGTTGTCTGGAGCCAAATCAGACACCGGGTAACTCGACGTCGGACAAGGTTCCAAAGTTTCTGCCTACCGCAGATAAACACGACTGGTAAGACTTGTCAAAAGTTTGTCTTTTTGTACATTTCAGTACATTAAGTTCACTTTCGTTTAAACGGGGGACATAACATTCTTCTCCACTGTTTGAAGTAACTACATTGTATTACATTCACGTCCTTTTTTATATTAACAAAACTTACCTTTGGCTTGTAACAATAACATAAAAGCTTTTGGACTGACTAAACACTGTTTCCAACCTTTGACAAGATACGATATGGGCAATATTTGGACAGCTCATATAAAATGTTTTAGATTTACACATCTTATCTTAGCAACACCTCACGTACACTTTAGAAGCCAAAAAGACAAACATTTTATCTTAACATACAACAAATTCAATATTCCATAAATCACAGAGTTCAATAATTACAGATTGTCAATATATGTTGTCTAGTCTCCTAATATAGTATTTACATTATGCATTATAGAATTTATACACGTTTACAGGCTTCTGAGTTATACATAAATATTAAAAACCAGAGTTCAGCTAATAGCTTAATATGTAGGAACTTGAATGTCTCTAAAGATATAGTAATAATGCGGGGAAAATTTATCCAGCCAATAAAACGTTTGAACATTTCCTTTTACCCTGAATTAAGCTACCACGTTATCTAGTACGGCCTAATTTTCTATTGAGTAGCCTCTTAATTCAGGCATTTATCTAATTCACTTCTAAACATTAAAAAAGATTGACAGCGACGATAACCGTGTGTTATACAGGATAGTGTATGGTAAGTTATTAGTTCAATAGGAATTCAATATACTGGATAGTGCAATAAGATATAGCTGATATAAAGAATAAAACAACTTATGGTTGAAGACTCCTGATGAGATCGGACCAAAAGTGTCCCTATCTCATAAGGGGTTCTCAACCTGAATGTCAAATTGAACGACAACATACAAATAAAATGTGTTTATACGGAAACAGATTATATCTAATAGATTGATGAGGTAATGCAATCGCCGTTTTGTGGGCTGTCTTTTGTATGTTTAGTGGCCTTCATTGGGCGCTCCACTGTTATTTCTATCAGTCGGCATTAAGAAGCCTTTACCTTCATTGCTAATTGATTGACGGGGTAACGTGATCGCCATTTTGGGGGCTGTCTTTTGTTTGTTTATTCATGTTTATTTTAGATCTAAGTGTAGGCATATGCGGCCTGCATTTGGGCGCTCTACTATTGTTTCTATCAGTCGACAATCAGAAGCCGGTCGCTTCATTGCTGATTGATGGGAGTGATGTGATCGCCATTTTGGGGGCTGTCTTTTATATGTTTATTCATGTTTATTGTAGATCTTATTGTAGTTATTTTGTCTTTTCTTGCTTTGTAGGTACATTTGTGTAATTTCATGTGAAGCGCTTTTGAACGCACTACCCCTGTGTGAAAAGAGCGCTATATAAATCTGGTATAATAATAAAAAAAAAATAATAAGATCACTTCAATTCGGCACACTTAACATAAATATTCTTAAATAGATGGACCTATGTATTAGACTTAGCTTGTTTGAAATATTTATTGGCTATCAGGAACAGTTTTAACTTTACAAAGATGTTGATATTATATTATGTCAAGCATCTTATAAAAACTTTAAACATGTTTAAACTTATGTATAGAGAAACATGTATGCACTTGAAAATTATTAATGTAAAGCTGAACTGTCTCTTCACTTTGTAGGAAAATTTATCAAAAAGGTCTAATGTAAAGAATTATTTATGTCAAATTTTCAGCCGTTTTATTTATTAATTGGTTACAACATGTATAGAACGTTTGCGATTACTTTTGTTTGCTAATGTAATTTAAACAACTAAATAAACGGGATATATTTAATTTATTGTTTCCCGTTAAAAGGAAAATGAAAACAGTAAAACAGAAAGTGGAAAATGAGTTTTTAAAATTGTGTCAAATAGTTTGGAGCCAGATCAGTCGCCGGGTTACCCGGCGACTGGTCTGACTCCAAACTGTTTGCAACGGCCACCATTTCTTAAAATACAGCCGTATCTGCTTTGAAGGAAGCGAAAGTCCCCGTTGGGACTTAACTGAGATTTGCAATCAAAACTAAGAACAATCAGCTAGACCACATTGTAAATTCCGTTGCATGACTAAGGTGAAACTTTTGTTAAAGTATTCAAAGTAGCTGTTGATTTGGATGATGGTTAACTGATGAGAATGGCAAGTTTTAGTAATTTTGCGGTTAAACAGATAGTAGCTGAATTATTTCTACAGGTCCACGAAGCAGGTTCTCACATATTTTACAGACGTTCATCTGTAGTCGCCCGCTAAATTTAAACTTAGTAATTTAAACAGCACAGCAGGTATTTAAATTGTTACTACAGCGGCCCCTCTCTAAAACGGCCCTCCCAACAACAACTACCTTCTTACAACGACTCTTGCCGATGTTCCCAAACAAACAAGACAATTATATGCCTAACACTTTCGCTTTTGCTATATCGTCTGCTTAAAACTGTCGTCTGCTGTTTTGTTGACAGAAAAAAATTAATGATGAGTGACAGTCAGCTTGAATCCAGATAAGACGCCGCGCTACGCGGCGTCTGATGTGGATTCAAGCTGTTTGCAAATGTAAGTCTATTCCCTCCCTGTAACGACTCTCTCCGAACAACGCACATAGTTTTTGTCTCCCGTTGGATGTCGTTGAAGAGAGGGAGCGCTGTACAGTGAAACCTTATTTTGGCGACAAGCAAAATATGTCGTATTTAGCCTATTACCCTATAGCATGTCTCTAAATTTTTAAGGCAAGTGACCACGTATAGCTGGTTGAAAGTAAAGCAGAAAGACCCGTAAGGCGCATTCTGCTTTACTTTCAGTGAGCTTATGCTACCGTTTGCTACGATGTGGAAAATATTGATTATGGTGCATATTTATAAAGTTGATCAACTTTGTTTTAAGTGGAAGAATAACTTGAGGGCGTAATGTAGTAATGAATTAACAGCCTTTTGGATCATTGGACCTATCTGTTTAACCCTTTACCTCATAGCCTGTTTATAGTTTTGAAGACAAGTGACCACTTAAAGCAGGTTGCAAGTAAAGCAGAATGTGCCTTAAGGCACATTCTGCTTTACTTTCAGCCTGCTTTTAGCTAAAATCTGCTAGGCTATATAAAATATTTATAATGGTTATTATTCATGAGGGTATAAACTGGAACTATTTTCTTCAGCGGAGGAATATATAAAATACGCTAAAAGTCGCTTCTATGGGGGAAAGGGTTAACACTCATATCTAACAATTTAAATAAAACTGCCTAAATTCCTACACTTAAGAAATAAAAGTAGACGATATGTTTGCGCACAGACACTTATCATAGCAGTGTAAAACGTTTGTAACTTCATGATGACAATGAAAGGGTTACATTATGATTATAGTTTAGAAATGTAAATTAAGTACATTTCGTTGTTTTGTTAAACACCCTAAGCTGTACTCATGGATGGTATACTAGAGACGCTTGTCAGTGTGCTACCGACGAAATTATTAATATTGTTGCAAACAGTTTCAATCCAGATGAGACGCATAGTTAACTCGGTTAAGTAACTCGGCGTCTCGTCTGGATCTAAACTGTTTGACACTCTGATTTCAGAAGATATCTAGAAAACTGTTTTCTCCACTAAGTAGAATAGTTTCACTAGCGGAAGTCATGAATATGCGCAATAAAAATATGCTTTATATCCCAGCAGCAGATGGTGGTTTAACGCATTCTGAAAGAAAACCAGAATGCGCATGCGCATTCTGTTTTGCTTTTAGCCAGCTTAAAGCATTCACCTGTCTACAAAACTAGAAATAGGCTTTGTTGTAATTGGGTAAATAGCACCAAACTCTGTATATAATTTATTCTGTGGGTGTATATACATGTACATATATAGTGTGTCCAAATAACCTCTATTCGGGATCCAAACTGTTTGACACTCTTTTAAATATTTCTTAAGTAAAAATAGATATACATGAAATTAAATTTGAGCAATAAAAGCAGACGACAATATGTTTAAAATTGATGACGTCATGGCAGTGAATGAATAAAATACAAGAACGGATGACACATTTAATAAATGACACAATTTGGAAGCAGACGATAATTCGGTTGTGTCAGCATAGATACAGTAACAAATTAATTAATTAAATTACTAATCGTCGGGTGACTTTATCAGAAATTACTGCACGCTAATTAAACCAAATAAATCATGCATTGAAGTTATCCGTGCATTACAATATTTTACCTGCTACACGAAACAAATACCCATATATTGGTATTGACTGTAGTAAGATCATAATTTTATGCCTAGTTCTTATTTCTGATACGTGTACTATTATACTTCAATCAGTAAATATATAGCAATCTATATTTCAAGAATTTTAGTTGTCGAAAAATTCTGCAAATGGTATTTAACTTGATGACTTTGAAGCAGACGACACATTTGAGCGAGAAAAGGTTAACGTTTGTGTCGGCGACGTCGTTAGAAGCGTTGCCAAGAATTTTTACCTATCATATCTGATTCGCGTGCCCTCCTAATCCTTTGTGGGCGACTTCTGCTCGGAACCAGACCATGCACGGGCGCATTTTTTACAGAAGACGTTCAACCACGTGCAATGGCAAACTCATTAAAATGCAGTAACTGTTTCCCTGTGAGAATATCAAGCCGCGTGCAAAATAAATCAAATACCCGGATATTCACACGTCGAAATGTTTTACTGATTTTTTGAGAAATAGATGGGTTTCAATGATTCGATCTGTGAGAAAATTCGCTTTACAGATAATTAATGTCTGAACTACTGAAAAACTGGTGAAAAATGACTAAAATAGTGTTCCGTTATACGTACAATGTATGTTTACTTGAAGTTCTGTCTTCAGACAAAAAAATTTAAACACCCGTGCGACAAATCTTAACTGTCACGTCTCAAAACTCGAAATTGAACAAGGTTTAAAAATAAAAATAAAAACTAAAACAGTATTTAACATTTTAATATAATGTCCAGTTCGAACCAAGCGTGTTCAAGTTTTTGATATTTAAATGAAGAATGTCATGTAAGTTGACTTACGCGACTGCAAAATATTGATACTCGACTAAATGTATGACCTTCTGATGCAATTTGATTCACTATTATGCACATACGATCAAACCTCAATGTCCGAACTCGTTGAAGTCGAACTTACACGTATTTCAAAGTTAAAACGTGGCTTAGCTTCACACCAGTCACCAGGCTTAGCCACCTTTTATCTTAAAAAATAAAGTCCAGTTCAACCGAGCTTCACTTAATGTTATCAGAATCAAACCGTAGAAACATGTCATTTCTACTTAGGCTAGTTCGAGTGAAAGTGTATATACATTCTACAGTGTGTGCAAACAGTAGCGACCCGGACCGACTGCAAATCAGATACAGTGGAGAATATGTTATTCTTTCCCAATAAACGCGTTTGCGCTAAAACTATTATTTGCAGTGCAAACAGTTTGGAGCCAGATCAGACGCCGGGTAACCCGGCGTCTGATCAGGCCCCAAACTGTTTGCCACCAAGATAAACATGTAATATCAGAATTGTCCAAAAGTTGTTCTTTTCTACGTTTTAGCGCTTTGCGTTTGCGTACGTTTGCGTTAAAACGGGAAAGAATAACAGATTCTCCACTGTAGTTTCCAACAGGATTGACACTCGTTTGCCAGAAAGTCTTAACTCTTAATTTAAAAGGTACATGCAGACAGTATTTATGTAGACTATGTTATGGACAGTAAGGTCTTATCAATTCTGAAAGTTGTTTCGGTTGAGTCATTCGGTATTTATTTCTTTTTTATCGTAACTTTATCAATCACTACTTCCTACACACCCCAGTCAATCAATCATTCTTACGTATGTTCAATCCAAAAACACACTTCATTACACACGTTCTTGCTTAGATATGTTTCTTTGTGTAGCTAATATCGCTTTCACTCACTCACTCACTCATTCATTCATTGTTTCACGCACACACATTCCCATCGTATTTATTGGTTGACTTCCTGAATATCTCTTTTCACTGACTCAATCACCAATCCTCACATTATGTCCCTCATCCAACACACTCATCAATCAATCAATCAATCAATCACGTTTTTGTTATATAGTTTGCAACATGGCCTGGTGAAACGTAGAAGTGCCGTTATTGCGTACAGTGGAGAATCTGTTATTCTTTCCCGTTTAAACGCAAACGTACGCAAACGCAAAACGCTAAAACGTAGAAAAGAACAACTTTTGGACAATTCGGATATTTCATGTTTATCTTGGTGGCAAACAGTTTGGAGCCTGATCAGACGCCGGGTTACCCGGCGTCTGATCTGGCTCTAAACTGTTTGCACTGCAAATAATAGTTTTAGCGTAAACGCGTTTATTGGGAAAGAATAACAGATTCTCCACTTAACTGTATATACGGAGCATCTATCTCGAGAAATCACAAATCGAATACGCGTGTTACTGTGTCCGTTTCATACTAATTAGATGATCTAAAAATATATCTAATTGGATCAAAGTGCGCCACTCACAGACCATTATTTCCAAGGCATCGCTGTGTTTAACGTATCTTAGACGTCAGTGCATTGTACAGTATATCTTAACCTTCACCCTTTTAGTGCGCTTAATTTAATCCACCGCTGAAGAAAAAAGTTCAAATTTGTACAGTCATGAAGATGTATCATAAAACTATTTTCTAAAACTTAGCAAATGGTAGCTTAAAGTAGGTTGAAAGTAAAGCAGAATGCGCCTTAAGGCGCATTCTGCTTTACTTTCAACCATCTTTAAGTTGTAACTTATCTTGAATTCTAGATGTGAGCTATTCGGTATTGGGTTAACAACCGCACAGAATGGTTCAACTTTTCTATGTTTCATGTAGCCGGATGCTTGGATTAGAATAAATGCAAAGAAGAAAGCTCGTGAAGAAGCTCGTCCAACTTTACGTTGCCACACTTCTTTAAATAAATTACGCTATAATATTATGTTTCGTCAGAAGCATTTGTCGTCAGTAGTATTTTGAAAAATATTAAATTAATCAAGAGTCGATCGATTTATCAAAAATTTTGATTGAGATGGAGCACCGAATTACCCGGTGTCTAATCTTGATCCCTACTTTCTACCAAAATCCCCACAAATTTATCTAAATTCATGCTAAAAGCTTATATCGTAGTACATGTACCAATTATCGCATAGTGGATAGTTTCTGTACTGGTTGCAGGCTATTTCATGTGATAGGTTTACAGTCGTATGCTTTACATGAAAGAAACTATCTGTTGACCCGTCAGAATGGTCAATTGTTTAACCCATTGGTGCCCAGTGGAAGCTTCCTTGTTTTATATTGGATTAGTCCATTTTTTATCAAAGGGATGCTTGGTCAAAATGTTCATTTTCATTTTGTTTTATATTGAAATTTCTAGCAGCAAACAGTGTAGACTCTGATCAGACGCCGCATAATGCGGCGTCTGATCAGATTCTACACTGATTGCCTATGTCCTATATATGAGATTGTGGACACAAATGGGTTAAAGTGACATTAACCATACATTGGTTTAACTAGGCGTAGCAGCCAGAAATTATCAGTTCTAAAGATGAAATGTTTATCTGAAACGTTTCGTCTTAAAACATTCGAAGGCGAACTTAAAACATTTATACCAAGTGGATTATTCCATGCACATATCTTGGATTAGTCCAATTTTGTAAGGGGTGCTTTGTCTCAATAAAGTAAAGTTTCATTTTCGTTTTGTTTTATATTGAAATTCCTATCAACAAACAATGTAGACCCAAATCAGAGTCTACACTGTGTGCTCATGTCATTTTAATGGGACGCTAAACACTTATGGGTTAAGGTCGTCATGGATTACAAAAAGTTACAATATGAACAAAGAAGATTCTAATATATAAGATCATAAACAACGAAGGTACGGAAAACAATAACATTTGCATTTATTTATTTCCGCTCCTATTTAATTCGCGTGTATTTTAAATGTTTGTATAAAAAAGAAATAAAATACATTGAATGTTGAAACTAATAGCGAACAGACTGAAATCATAAATAAGCTTCCTAATCTTTTTGTATTTTTTGTCCTGTTTAACCCGTTATTCAATAGCTTGTGTCAATTTTAAAAATATGATACAACTACCGGTAATAGCAAGTTGAAAGTAAAGCTGAATGCTGGTTTCTGCTCTACTTTCAGTCTGCTTTCGGTTAACAGTTGGAACTGGAAATGTATGGAAGTTTATGTTCAAGATATCCCGGTTTTGGTACTACCATTCGCAGTACAATGTATTTACGTTTGTATGAATATTCAGAAGCGTAAAATGATGTATTTATTGGATAAGATATTGAACAAACATTTTTTATTAATATGTATGAAATGTGAAACAAAAGACAATTGTACCTTCGCCCCTTCCATTTTCACATCCTCTTGAACATTAATATTATAATTATTAGTAATAATAACACAGTTTTCCCTCTCTATAACAACAACCAATTGGATACAAAAATTGTGTGTTGTTCGAAGGGAATTGCTTTAGGGAGGGGAAATTAATACACTTGGCCTACATTTGTAAACAGTTTGAACCCAGATCAGATGCTGCGTTACACGGTGTCTGGTCTGGGTTCAATAATTTTGCAACTCGTCTTTACGTTTCTTCCGTCTGAATTTCCAATACGTAATTTTGTGTAAAACAGCAGACGACAATTTTAAGCAGACGGTATTGCCTCATTGAAAGTCTTATCTATAATTTATTTCATTGTTTGGGAAACAGCGGTAAGCGTTGTTGTAAGGACGGAGTTGTTGCTCAGAGGTCCGTTGTAGGGAAGGAGCACTGTAAAAATAATAAAAACTTTATTTAATGAGGATTGTTCTCTGCATTTTATTTTTTCAAATAAAAAAATTTGACATAGGGTTATGATACTGATCAGCAGGGGCCCGTTTCATAAAACTTCTTACGACAAATGCCGTCGAACGTCAGATTATAAAAGTCTCAATTATTATTTATTTCTCCATCTTGAAAAGACGATTCCAAAGAGATGTCACACGACATGATAGATAGAGATATCAGAAATAAAATGTATTTAAAGTTTTGACTTACGACAACATTTGTCGTACGAAGTTTTATGAAACGGGCCCAAACCGACGAGCGGCACGGCGTCTTGTGAGATTGCAAATTGAGTGCGCTGTCCATTGCGGTCGGTAGCTGCACCTACCTAAGGAGAAAGTCATTTTTGGAAAAACTGTTTCCACTTGAAGTGTAAAATGCTGAGAATCATGGAGAGATAACGATTTGGTTGCAGAGAAAATATAACATTTCCCAATTAAGCATCATATTAAACAATTTACTGTGATAGCTGCTGTCTCGTAAAAATTACCTTTATGTCCATATCTTAGAGCTTAGAATTCCCTTCAATTGTATGCCGCCTATAAAAATCTGATAAGCCCCTACGTAATCCGTTGTGATAGCCTAAATACGAATTATTCTATGATATTCAACGCGTTTGGTGTATAGCCCTACTACATTTTCATTGTTTTCTTGTGTTGTTTACACATTGAAAACAACACTCAATAATATCGTAGGATATCATATGTTCATAAAAAGGCGAAACATCTGTTAATTTTGAGAACTGTATTTTAGAAGAAACAGTGAAACGATTTAAAATGAAAAACTTCTACTTAATAAACATTACACTCTGAAGTAAATATGATGATCATAAAGTTAGTAGAATCAACTTTCATGTTTTTGTGTACGAATAATTTCGGGACCAGGAAAGTCACATGCTGCTTTGTAATGCGGCAGTACCGAGGGTGTCGCTGCGGTCGATTCCGAGCATGTCGAACGGCTTCTTTGAGAATGTTCAATGGCATTTTAGGTAAAGATAATCTCCAAATATGCTTGTTTCGTGAAATCATTTTACACGTTTAGGCCAAATCCGGATTTCAGATTCTTTAAAATATTATCAAAGATATAATAAACATACAGAGAACTAGATCTAGTTCTAATTAGTTTCAAATTCTACTATCAAATACATTTAAAAAGAAATATTGTTCTCCCAGAATGTTCACTATAAGTAAATATCCTGGTTTTCGTTTCTCTCCATACCTATGTATTTCAGTTTGAAACCATCATCAGACATGTCAAGTATGTTGATTAACTCATTCACCCCTAAAACTTTTAATGGACAATTCGATTTCCAAAATAAGTTCAGTCCCTTTTTTACTATTAAGGGTTGATTTTAACAATATATTTCAAAATGACAAACAGTGTTGACTCTGATCAGAGTCTACACTATTTGCATGGGACAAATGTAATCCTCACATGTACTATGTTTGTAAATGACGAGTATACTCGTCGTTAGGGTTGAATGAGTCAAACCACTTACAACATGTTCGTCTCCTGATTGATGAACTCTGTCACTCGTGTTTCTATGTGCAATTCGTAACATATACCAATAAGCTTATTGTGGTTATTTTTGTTTATTATCACCCTTTTGCACCTGTTTTATGAGACATTTTCCAGACAATCTTTTCTCTGTTTTTATGCTTCAAAGAGACTCGTCACGCTGCTATTTGCATTGAGAGAAGTGATGTTTCGAAATGTGTCTTTCTTCACAGCACGACTCTAAACCACTGTGTAGAATACAGTAAAACATGTGTTTTGGCTGTATATAAAGGTGGCGGCTAAATCATTTGCTGCCAAGCCAGACGTCACTAGCATTTGCATACATTTTGAATCCCGATCAGTCACCGCGTAATACGGCGTCTGATCAAGATCCTTACTGTTTCACACTCATATAAATGTTTCTGAATTTAAAAACGCATACATTCCGTACTTTAATTAATAAAAATCAGACGAAAACTTTCAGCATGCAGACATTAAGTTAGACGGTTTCTGTCGCCATTGTGACAGTGAACGTAGGACACACTTTCGTCATACCGTTTATTAAGCAGTAGTTGATATATTTAGAAAACTGTGTTACTTCTTTATTAAATATCCTATTTACCAAGGCGTTTAATGCAGTCTTTGACCAAGTGATGAGGGAGAATTGATTGTTTTTACTGTTACTATTGAGCGATTAAAGACATGTTATATTCAATGACGAAACACGTATATAACAAAGGGCAATATACTTGCCAAATATTCGAGAATACTCACAGCGTTGTATTGTCGATTCAAACCCTCATCAGCTAGAATTTAGTAAGTCTTAATCTGATATTTCTTCAGGTCAATAACTGATATTTGTTGTTTGGATAAATCATTCACGCTGACTTGCAAATCCCGTTGCTGAAAAGCAAGAAAATACAATTATGTAGTAAAGTCTTCTTAACGTACGTTGACTTGTTTTAGTTTGCCAGAAAACATAACCACACCTCAAACTTTGATGCATTTTAAGTATTTTAGAGATTATAAAGTTTAACCCTTTCACTATCAATGACGCAAATGAAGTGCCATCTTAAAATGTCAGTGCGTTTTTATTTCGTTTCGTATTAACTATTGCCACATAAACACGTTCGGGTTTTACGCTTACTAGTACTATTTATTCCTCCACTAAAGAAAATAGTTCCACTTTATACAGTCATGAGTATGCAATATAAGTAATATTTTTAACATAAGTATCTCTCCTATGCGACGGTAGCTTAAAGTAGGCTGAAAGTAAAGCAGAATGCGCCTTGTGGCGCATTCTGCTTTACTTTCAACCTGCTTAAAGTGGCCACATGTCTTCAAAACTAGAAACAGGTTATGGGGTATGGGGTTTACGGGGAAGGGGAACGTATTTCTAACTATAGAAGGACTTTGTACTCTACAAGAAAGATCTAGGTGTCGTGGAATGCCTTACGTTCGTCTTCACTGATCTTCAAAGGTTTAGAGATAAACGGAACAAGAACCCTACGTGCATTGATGATCAAAAGCTGTATACCCGTTTTTATGATGGGGCATGAAAGACAAACAAGATCGTGTTGTATTATCTATGTACCTCTTTGTGTGTATGAATGTCATTGTTCCTGGGCGAACAAAAATTGTCTTACCTTGGGACTTCCTGATTTTGGAAACAATTTATTACATCAATTATTAACCCTTTAAACTTAGCATGTTTCTAGATTTGAAAATAGGTAACTACTTAAAGCAGGTTAAAAGTAAATCAGAATGTGCCTTAAGGCATATTCTGCTTTACTTTTAACCTGCTTTAAGCTACCACCTACTAGAATCAAAACAATATTACTTGTGATACATAATCATGAATGTACCGGTATAATGCACTAAAAGGCGCTTCTGTGTGAGGGAATAGTTAAATATTATATTTACAACTTGTCTTATCACTGACATGATTAAGATATTAAAATGATGTAAGTGATAAGAGAGAAAGAGAGCGAAACACAGAGGGACAGCAATAAAATCTAAGAGAGAAAAGAGAATGATGAAAGATAAATAAGATAATGTAGAGAGCTTGCCTAACAATTGATTTTACAATAACGACATAACCTTCAAATACCTTCCATTTTAAACATAAATGAAACTCAAACGCATTGTTATATACATGTACTATTGAAGATGACAATCATGTTCTACTTTTCTGACTTTTTAATTTAGTCTTAGTGGCAAATCGTTTTGATAAAATGAAGATACTGACATATTTTTTTAAAATGTAACCTATCAATATTATTAAAAGTGGCACAGAGCTTTAAGCCTTATCAGATGCCGAGTAACTCGAAGTATTGTCTTGTCCCAAACTTATTTGCAATGTAGAAAAAAAATGTGAATACGTGTTGATTGGGAAGTAGTTACGTCTTCCCCAATGTGCAGTGATGACCCAGCTTTGGCTTGATTTTTTTTTTTGAAATTTTGAAGGTCATGCGAAGTTGATATTTTTTTACCCAATCATAATTCATCATATTCATATCGACCATATACATGACTATTTGGGCAACTGAATACTTCGAACCAATGCATAACACATCATATTAACCCCTAGATTGCCTTGCAATAGTTTCAGGGCAACCATAATTTGATAAAGAAAAAACAAGATTTCTTAATGTTCAAGGACGATTTTAGTAAACGTACCTATAACCCTTTCTCTGACAGGCTATAAAACACTTACATTACCATGCAAACAGTTTAGATCCAGATCAGACGCCGCATTATATTTTCTGAAGTAAAATACGCATAAAAATCCAAATTTTTAAAGAAATTGCAAAATCCGTAGTTTTCGGGATAAATCCATAGATCCGGAGAAATTAAGAAAATTTCGAAGATTTCGAAAAAATACGGGGACATGGCAGCCATGTATTTTTTATCCTGATATGCCGCCTTACCGGGCCTATGGTCAGAATTCAAACTGTTTGATTCTCGTTTTAATATTTTGTCAAAATACCCAAATATTTAATTTGAGACAATAAGGCAGGCTAGAAGTTTTAAAGCAGATGACGTCATGGCAATGAAGGGGTAAAGTAGCTATATGAATAACTCTTCATAATTTTAAAATATTCAAGACTGTTTAACCGTTTACAATGTATGCTTCACTTAGATAACTCGGCGTCGAAAAGTATATGCTAAGAATAATAAGATACTTTCTTAACCCATTGGTGCCCACGATCCCATATATTGGACATAGGCAAACAGTGTAGACTCTGATCAGACGCCGCATAATGCGGCGTCTGATCAGAGTCTACACTGCTTGCTGATATGAATTTCAATATAAAACAAAATGGAAAATGAAAATTTTGACCAGGTATCCCTTTTATAAAAATGGACTAATCCAATATAAAACATGGAAGAATCCAATGGGTATAAATGGGTTAAAAACCTTACCATTTGTTTTTAATAGATATAGATGGTTTCTCTAATACGCCGGTGTTCTTTTCTGGTACTGTCTTTAATTGATAATTGTAAGCCACTACATCAGAAACAGGTATTTTACATGCGTTTACCTACTTTTCGCTACAGTAAAACTACTCTGTTTAAATACATGTATGACCTCTCAAAATTATGCCGTTTTGATGTTTAAGACAGACTGTGGTTTCAAGAAATATTAAAAGTAAAGTAAATAGCTCCGATGTGAGCTGTCTGTTTTATATTGAGTCCTTCACAAGATAGATATTTATTTTCGATGAACGTGAAGGCGAAGCTTCACTATGTACTACATGTGTACATCTATAAGACGTTTATGTTCAGATCAGAATTAAAAGCATAAGTTCATGGCGGCTGGCGTCGTATTCAGGGGGAATTTAGTAAACTTTGAAACTACAAACGAATCACAAAAATGAATCATCTGCATATTGTAATTAGAAGCAGATGGCATAGTTACGGTTGTTTAGAAAAACTTTTTTCTCAAAGCTGTCGAAGTTATGGTTGTAGAATGAAGAGACCCGTGCTTTGTAAATATAAACCACCTAAAAACATAATTTGAACCACAACGCTCACTGGCAGATCACCTTTTTCTTTTTTACAAAAAAAAACCAACGCAATCTCTCTACCCTTTAACAGTCTGAAAGAATTTGTGATAACCGCTGCAAACAGTTTGAATCCAGATGAGACGCCGAGTAACTCGGCGTCTCATCTGGATCCAAACTGTTTGACACTCCGATGATAATTTCTGAAAAAAGTATTTTAATCAAGTGTGGAGCATTGTTGCAGACTCCAAATTGTGTAGATGACAATATCATAATGTGCAAACGGTTAACTTATATTCAACACAAGCCATTGCAATACCCACTCAACTGAAGTGTTATTTTCATTTGTTAAAAGTATTGGTAGTTTACATCAGGGAAAAGTAAAACGGAAAGCTCAAGTTGTAGATTTCTGCTTTAACGTCATTCTGATTTAACCCCATTCAATCCCGTACCCCGAGTATTTTCAAATAGTCTAGATCATCATCTTTTATTACACCTCTCTTTGAGCTACAATGTTAATTTCCCACAGACCAAAATCAAACATTTTGCATGTCTTTTACATCTATCAAAAAATATACTGTCACTATGCTATTCTTTTTGTGATGTCACTCTATATGATATTATTTTCATAATTCTTAAAAATACTTTCACTGTATATGATATTATTTTGTGACGTCACACTATATGATATTATTTTCTCATTTCTTGAGTTGAGTTGATATAAACAATGTGACGTCGTTTCGTGCGTTACGTGCATGGCGGCTCTACATTGGTATTCACAACATATTTTATAAAGTACGAATGAGATGATTCCACAGCGTTACATAATTCTTGTTTGAGCTTTCTACGTTACATATTTAGTTGACGCTACATTCAGGTTTTACTTCAGTTGCTCATCTCTTATGAAGCTATTATACTCTATTCTCATATGAGACGGAATTAAGTGTTTACAAAATAGTTTACACCCATACAGTAAAACATCGCTTAATACGACCATTCAAAACGAACATCTGTTTTCTATGCTTAAGGCATGCCTTAAAGTGAGATGAAAAGTAAAGCAGAAAGCATCTTAAGGAGCTTTCTGCTTTACTTTCATCTAACTTTAATCTATGATAATTGTGTATCAATTCGTTCCTTTAGCTGCCACTATTTATCTCAACACTGGTATTTGAGTGGCAGTAAAAACAGAGTTTCACTTTATTATGAATACTAATTCGTTGTGCAATGAAAGGAAGATAACTTTTCTATCTTCTTTAGTGTATCGGTTTTTGCAGCGTTGTTCGTTAGATATAATACACGTAAGGTGCGATTTTTTATGAATAAAAAAAGAAAATTATTTCCTTTCAACAATTTATTCGAGATGATATTTTAGCACTTTCCATTCAATCATTTTTGCAAGTGTTCTTTAGAGTCAACTCAGTTTGTTCTAACCTTAGATCGAAATAAAATTCAAGATAAGTGCAAAAAAAGTGAAGACCGAAATTAGTAGCCGAGCGTGGAATCCGACTTTAAATAACCTTTTACGCACTGATTCGGAGATAATAAACAAACCCATGTGTAGATCAAGAATGAGGCCTCCAGACCCCCCCCCCCCACCCCACCCCATCGAAAAATCCTTAAACCTTATCATGTGCTAAGCGCGACTTGCTTACCAATATCAAACAGTTTGGAACCAGATCAGACGCCGCGTCGTCTGATCTGGATCCAAATTGTTTTGCACTCGTTTTCAACAGAGCTACTGTTTTAAAAAAGAATAAAAACATATTTTGAGCTTTATCGTAGACGATAAATTTGCAACAGACGACACTAAAGCATGATAAGGATTAAAAAAGAGAAAACAGAAAAGGAGAAAACATTAAATTTATGTTATAAAGTGAAGATGTTAGATCTACTTTGCACTAATTTGTAGAAAATGAAGAAAAAATTCTTGAAAACGTTGATGAGTCTTTTCAATAATTTAAGCAGGTTGCAAGTAAAGCATAATGCGCCGTAAGGCGCATTCGCCTTTATTTTCAACTTGCTTTAAATAAGTTGTCCCCTGTTTTCAAAACTAGAATCACACTTCAAGCTATGGGGTAATTTGTTAAAGTGCTCTATTCTTTGCCTACGACAGCTTCGGTAGCTGTTCTTTCTTATTGTAATTTTTTCCGAGAAAAAAAAATGAAGAAAGTCATCCGGCGTAAGCCGATACGGAATTCCTAGCTTAGTAGAGGCTGTTATTTCGGAGATCGTTCATTTCCCCACAAATCCATCCCGCCTGCCGTTGATGCCACTCCGAAGACCATAAATTCCTTGATAGGCATCTAACTACCATAGGACTAACTTGTAACGTCACTTAACGGTCTTCCCAATTATATCAACGAACGCAATACATTTGTTAAGTCTTCGAGATAAGTAAAAGAACCAATGTTTATTTCAGAGTTACAATGGAATGCTCGGACCCCCTGCATAGCTGTCACGTGTAGTCAGGTTCAATCTCGCGGCATGCGAGACTATGGACCTCATAAATATTACACTTTTGCTTTTTTACAAAGACATGTGTTCAAGAATTGGTTTTAACCATTCTTGACATTTCATAGAATAACATGATTGATTAGGCATAGCAGAAGTTTTTCTAGTCGTCCTTCGCTTTAAAATCCAAATAAAATTGTTCACTTTTCAATTTAGTCTTGTCTATTGTTATGTTTACTTTTTACGTTTTAATGTATAGTATTATGACAACCAGTGCAGACCCTGATCATAGAACTCGTTGGCTCCTTTAAGACTTATCTAATCTGGGTTTTCATAGACTTTATAGACTCATCACAGGTATACCGTTTGTAAAGGACTTATAGATGCGTAACTTTACGGGGTTCAAAGCCTTAACCCTTACACTGCCAAAATCGAATATGTAGCATCTTGCAAACAGATGTGATCCTTGTGTGACCGGTTATCTCAGTATGTGCATCATCAGGGTCCATACAGTGTGACGCCTTAGCTGTAGATAGCAATGTTTTCTTTATTCTAAAACGTTTCACTCTATCTGCGCCTTTCGCTGATGTACCATCTGCTTGTCAGCGTTCTCAACCCTCTGCAAGTTATATAATTGTCGTCTGCAGAATTTATAGTCCGCAACTATTCTCAAAATTTGTTTTAAAGCATTTTCTTTAAGAAAATATCACCTGAGTGAGTTACTCGGCGTCTCAGCTGGATCCAAATTGTTTGTAACATATAATCACAATTTCGTTTGCAGCATGCGGAAGGTTATGCAAGTTAGCAGAGTTTTAAATGGGTTTGACATTGAATTACTGTTGTTTAACATTGAGTGTAGAATTTACGGCAAAGTAATTGCAACAGAATGTACACCAACACTTAAATATGCAAGATAATATTTTCATGGTGTTTGGCACTTTTTTCTTTTATGTTTTTGTCTTTCCTTCATGTGGCCAAAGGTATCTTAACCTTTAATATATATACACATGAACACTCTAGTAATGACCCTTGGGAATTTAGATATAATCTTTAAAATTAAAAAAATATGTCATAATGTACATGACATTTCTGAATATTCATTACAAACGAGTCCTATCTTTTACTGCCCTAATATGCTTTACTTTAATATTATGGACCGACTTTTGTTTCTACGTTTGATTTAAGTGACTGAAGACATGTGAAAATGATTACGAACAATTGTCTTGTTAGAATTTAAACTGTTTGCAAGGTCAACAGTAGTCGCCATTATTGCAGTGAAAGGGATACAGTGGAGAATGTGTCATTCTTTCCCAATAAACGCGTTTACGCTTAAACGTTTATTTCCAATGCAAACAGTTTGGAGCCTGATCAGACGCCGGGTCACCCGGCGTCTGATCAGGCTCCAAACTGTTTGCCACTCAGATCAAAATGAATTGTAAGAAATATCTAAAACCTACGTTTTAGTGCTATGCGTTTGCGTTTCGTTTGCGTTTAAACGGGAAAGAATAACGTTTTCTCCACTGTAACACATTTTAATTCATGATAACGTCTGCTCCAAAATGTCGCCTGTCTCACATTTTAGGAATTTGAGAATAGAAGAAGAAAAAGGACCACGTTTATTTGACTTAAACTTTAAAATAAGAAGAACGTTTATTTGACTTAAACTATAAAGTTTCTCGTCATACATACAATACTTATAAATATTTGCAATATAACATATCATAATACAATGTTAAATAGACACAGCCATATGAATGTCAATCCTTTTGAATCCCGATAAGATGCCCTGTTACTCGGGGTTTGGTATGTATTCAAAATATTTGCAAATGTCAGTGCTATCGGTTCATTGTCGTGACGGGGTTTAGCTAAATGTTTTCGATATTTCTTCATCCTTTTCTCTTCAAGTAAGGCACAGTGCGTTAACGTTCTACAATGTAATTATCAACTTACTAGGTTTTCTCGCAGGGTGTCTTTTTTGCACTCGGTATAATTTTACTTGATACATCGTTTCTTGTGAATAATGAATTTCCTTGTAGAAGAAAAAAGCAGTTTAGTCTGTAGTGTTTTTAATACATTTTGTTTCCTTAAAATAATCATATTGACCAGGTTTATTTTTAATAAAAAAAAGTATGGAAACCTTTCTTTAGTCAAAATACCTTACATTTGAGAACTAACTGCAGACGGGATTATTTAGCTGACGATGTGATGTCAGCGAAGACACTGATAACCAGATGTTTCGAAAACTAAGAAAATAGGGGAAAGCAGAAAAAGTTATTTCTGAACATTTGAGTATTAAACTTTTATTGTTAATCCCTTCACTGCCTTACCCCGAGTATAGTGGTTATATGCAAACAGTTTGGATCCTGCAATGTCAGTGCATAACGCGGCGTCTCACCAGGAACCGAACTGTTTGATACTACTCATTTCAATATTTCCTAAAGTAAAAATACATCAACTTAAAATTTGAGAAATAAAAGCAGGCGACAGTTATTTAAAACGCATGACGGCATGACAGTGAAGAAGTTAAACTAACTAAACCCACTATTTCTTTAACTATGGCGTCTTAAAACTGTCGTTTGCATTTATTGAAATTGTTGTACTTTAGGCATATTATAGAAGAATCTGTGATGCGTGTTTGAACCCCGATCAGATGTTAACTTTCACTGAACCGTTGGCAAATGGCTATATATGCTGGTTACTTAGAAAACGCTATACTGGTTCAACTGACTTAACCCTTAGCATGTCGTAATATAGGTACAGTCGAACGTCGATATTTTGAACTCGTTTATCTCGACTGACCGATATTTCGATACATGAATTACATTTCTTCATGCTCGATTAAGTCGAACAAACTCGTGTTTCAAAGTTAAAACGTGGCTTAGCCACGTTTTAACTTTGAAATACGGGTATGATCGAATTCGAGATATCGAAGTTCGACTGTATTGTATTCATATACATGTACACTAAACAAATCAAATTGCGAAAACCCTTAAAGACGTATGCAAAACGGGTTCAAACCACCATAGTCGCGAAATTAATCGGCATCTGATCTAGATCCAAATCATTTGCCAATGCAAGCCAGGTTTCGACAGAATTTGGGTATATGAGGATTAAAGGATTAATAATATAGTTCATTATGTTTATCTATCGCTGTTATATCCTAATTTACTTAATTCAACATGAATCGTAGTTACAAACTGTTTTGAACCAGACCAGGCAATCGATGATGACCAAAACAGCTGGGTACTTGTCTAGGATTGGTGCTTTTTTGTATTAAAACATAGACAAGCTGATGGTCTGATAGCTATATTATTTTTACGTATCTTGATTTTCAATGCTTATGTAACACTAAACTTATTATTTCGCAGACGACAATTTTAGGGCAGGTAATAGTTCATCTTGAAATGTGCTAACCCTTCCATCGCCAGTATGGCGGATACAACCGTCTAATACAGTTGTTGTCGTATTAACGTCTTCTTATATTTCTTGTCTGCTTTTACTTTTAAAATTTGAAATTGTATGCGGTTTTTACCAAGGAAACATTAAAATGAGTGTCTCTCTATTTGAAACATGTCTGGATCATGATCAACTGACAGGACGTTGAGATGTGTTCTGCAATGCTGCTCAAATCATTACTCCATTTACGTATTTACGCCTTTTATATATTCATCCACTACGGAAAATATGTCCACTTTATACAGTCATGAATATGTCTCATATATGAAATGTTTTCAATAACCTAACAGATGGTGGCAAAAGCAGACATTAAGGCGCATTCCGTTTTACTGCCAACCTGCTCTGAGTGGTCACTTGTTTCAAACCTAGAAGCAGGTTTTGGGTGATGGGTTTGATTGTGTAAGCGAAAATGTCAATAAAGCTAATCTAGAAATAACTTCACAAGATATTTTTACAGTGGAGAATCTGTTATTCTTTCCCAATAAACGCGTTTACGCTAAACCTATTATTTCCCGTGCAAACAGTTTGGAGCCAGATCAGACGCCGGGTCATCCGGCGTCTGATCAGGCTCCAAACAGTTTGCAACTCAGATAAAGATGAAAAGTCAAAATTGTCAAAAGGTTGTCTTTTTCTACATTTTAGTGTTTTGTGTTTGCGTTTCGTTTGCGTTTAAACGGGAAAGAATAACAGATTCTCCACTGTATCGTGTATTTATACGCACCCCACAGGATCAAACTGTTTCCGTTTTGACAAGATATGCTGTCTGCAACACGTGTTAGAAATAATTTAACTTTCTTTCAAAACCTAACATAAGATTGTCAAACAGTTTTGATCCACATGATACCCCAAATTAGTCGGCGTCTCATCTGGATCAAAAAATATTTACAGCAATGATTTAGCGGGCAGAGGGTAAAGGACACTGAAATGCAAATGTAATAGTATTGAAGAATTGTTGCCATTGTATTCTCCGGGAACCGGAACTAATTTATCTCGGCTCCCATTTGTTATAACATCATTCCCCTACGTACAATTCTTCATTTCTTTGAATAATCAAAACATTGTAACATAAGTTGATATGATTTGTATTATCTATGTGGAAAACAGATATTCTCATTTTGAAACGTTTTCACCCTTTAGTCAACCGGCAAACAAGTTACAAGTATTTTGCTCGTTATTCGTGTTTTTTGCAAACGGTTGAGATTTCGATAACACCGAGTGACCCAGTTTCTGAAATAAGCTTGTAGCAAACGCTAAAGTATTGTTTACAATAACGTGTGTTTGTATTTTATATTATGTTTAAAATAATGATTTGTTTTTTTGGTTTGTTGAAGTTGTTGTTGCCTGAGGACTTCTTTAGGGGCACTTTGGTCAGGGTCTACATTGTTGTATCGGGCAATACTATGATAACTCTTTATATGTTCTCTGTTTGCAAATGATGAATATACTCGTCACTAGAGTTTAATGTGTTAATCCAACTGCACATTAAAAAGATATATTTAGGCTAGAACAGAACATGTTTAAGTTGGTCTAATATTTAGCATGAGTTAAACTAATTTACATGCTTTCCAGGTAAAACAATAGATAGCAAGATGTAGTAATCTAAAAGAGATGTATCCGTTTATATTACCTATTATCTTAATTGGTAATTCAAAATAATTTCGAATTTACGGAAAATTAGTTTTGGTCTTACAAATTTTCCTAACTTCAAAAGATATTAAGTTTAGAATGCATTCACCATTATGTTCTGTTGGTAAAGATTCAGTTTCAGATTTATATTTTGAAAACTGAAACAGTCAATAGACAATGTATATCAAAGTACAAGTGTATCATCTATCCTAACTTAAGTTTTAAATTTAGTGTAGCCCATGCTTAACCCATTTGTGCCCACGATCCCATATATAGGACATAGGCAATCAGTGTAGACACTGATCAGACGCCGCATTATGCGGCGTCTGATCAGAGTTTACATTGTTTGCTGATAGGAAATTCAATATCATACAAAATGAAAATGACATTTTTGACCAGGCATCCCTTTGATAAAAAAAAAAGGACAAATCCAATATATAAACATGGAAGTCCAATGGGCACAAATGGGTTAACCTTTATATGGTTGTTTTTACAATATATTGGAAAATGACGAAAGTGCAGACTCTGTCCAGATTGATCCTGTAGAAACCCTCGCTTCTTGGTCTACACTGTTTGTAAATGATAAATGTACTCAGCTCAGATACACGCTTTGTAAAGGGTCCGTATACGCGTCACTACGGTTAAATGGTTTAATCCAATATCACATAGATACGCTATTTTACGCCTTTAATTTTTTATACTCCACTAAAGAAAATAGTTCCAATTTATACAGTCATGAATATGCTCCATAACAAATATATTCTATATCCTAACTGATGGTAGCTTAAAGCAGACTGGAAGTAACTCAGAATACGCATTCAGGCGCATTCTGTTTTACTTTCAACCTACCTAAAAATGGTCACCTGTCTTCGATTATGTCCCCAGTGCAAACCAGAATACAAAGCCAGCACACTTCACGTCAGCTGTCCCTAAACCAGACCACCCAGAGTACGAACTGTATTACATGTATTAGGGAAGGAGACGAGTTTTACTAGACGCATAAATAATAAGACAACAACGCTAATAGGCGTCATATGTAGTTGTAACCCTTTACCTCGTAGTATGTTTCTAGTTTTAAGACAGGTGGTCACATAAAGCAGTTTGAATGTAAAGCAACATGTGCCTTATGGCGCAGTTTACTTTCAGCTTGCTTTAGGCTAGTACCTGCTAGCGGTGAGAGAAATATTATGTTGCACATTCATAAAAATGTATAAATAGGATTTTTTTTCTTCAGTATGAAAGAATAAGGCATGGAAAGGCGCATTTATGGAGTGACGGATTATTAGGCGACGAAAAATATTAGAATGATTCTCCGGCGAATTACGTCCACTGGAAAGAAGAATTGATGTCGGTGTTTATGCGTAAATTAAGGTTAAAGTAAAGAATATAGTTTCTTTGCTGTGTAAAAATACCTGACTGATACAATCAGACCACTTTCTACGCTCGTATGTTAAATATAGATGATTGTTTGAAGCTTTCACCTAAATTCAAAAGGATCATTCTGCTTTACTACCGTCTTTCTTTAATCAGTCACATGCGTTAAAATTTAGTTTGATGTATGCGATAAGCATGGTTTTAGATGTGTGGGAAATAATTAAGGCTTTACAGTGAATATACAATACTGGCATAAGTTGATCATAGAAACTCCTTAGATTTCAAAAGTTTCTATTTTTCAAGCGCGATTACTTAAAGCAGGTTGAAAGTAAAGCAGAATGCGCCTTTACGGCGCATTCTGCTTCACTTTCAGCCTGCTTTAAGCTATCAACAGCTAGGATAAAAATCGGAAGATTTTGGAAAAATCAAGAGAAATGGCAGTCTTGCATTTCAATCGTATTTGGTGTTGCGCCCGGCTGAGATCGAACCTGCAGCCCTCTGCGCGCGAGGTGGAAACTAAACTAACAACCGCTGATCAATGATTACATAATGAACATAACAGAACCACTTGTCGAAACTAGACAGGAATGAAATATCTACACGTTTGCTAAATGAATTACACGCGGGTCTCGTGAAATTAACATAATATTACTGAGAATGCCGCTTGTCTGTGGAGTTTTTTGACGGAAATTGACAACAGATGGGTTGTACTTATAAATCGCAGGTACAATATCGCTAGATCGCTTTTTCTTTCTAATGCTCTACAAACTTTTTACCTACAGTCTGAAATTCATTACATGTAATTTCATTTGTTCACCTGAAACCATTGAAGCCTAGTGTCTTCTAAAAATAGACATTGGTAAACAGTGTAGAACCCGCTTTATGTGACGTCTCACCAGGGTCTAGAATGTTTGCTGTTTCATGTGAAATGTTCTGCTGTATGGACAGTATATCTATAATGAATTATCCCAGCAATCACGTAAGGAAAGTTCGTTGTCATATCGAGGCATATATAAGTTGAATTAATTCATTTTATGTGTACATATATCCCGCATGCTGTGTCTAGTTTTGAAGACCCCTTAAAGCTGATTGAAAAAAGCAAAATGCGTCTTTGTTTCAGCCTGCCTGAAGCCACCGTCCGCTAGGATAAAGAAACACTCACTTATGGTTGTATCAATTGGAATAATTTTTCAGTTGATGATTGATTTAAAGACCCAAAATGACGTAGTGTAGATAACTGGTTTCACTAATGTTTAAACATGTTGCTTTCATATAATACGATCGCACATTGGCGTAGCGCAGAGGGTTTTATTGACCTGTAACGGATCAGTGCAGGGTAAAAATAAAGCAGAAAGCTCCGAAAGGGGATATTTGCATCATTTATACCATACATTAAAACCAACCTATAATTTACTATCCATGAATATATTATCGAGTGGTCGCTTAATACGAGATTTAGATAAACTTCTTCATCACCGAGCAAGACTGCATTGGCATTTTTAAACAGTGTCGATCCAGATTAGACGCCGAATAATTCGGCTTCTGATCAGGATTCAGACTGTCTGACATTAACCCATTTCTGCCCACGATCCCATTTATGGGACATCGGTAAACAGTGTAGACTCTGATCAGACGCCGCATTATGCGGCGTGTGATCAGAGTCTACACTGTTTGCTGACAGGAATTTCAATATAAAACAAAAATCGAAAATGAAAATTTTGACCAGGCATCCCTTTGATAAAAAATGGACTAATCCAATATATAAACATGGAAGAATCCACTGGGCACAAATGGGTTAATATCAACGTATACTGCCTAAAGTCTAACTTTGAAAGCAGACATCACCTTTCATACAGACGATAACATGGCAGAGAATTGCTAAATATTGCAATGTTTTCTTAATACTTTACAAGCATCATGTGCAATCAAATATCACTTAATTTCCTCTCTAAAAACATACCCGCTGTTTACTCTCTTTACTCTTAGTGCGCTAATGGCAGCCGGGAATAAAATAACTTGTGCACTAAGAAGTCGACCATTCCGAGGCAGACCACATATATTTACAGTTATAGGGGCAAACCAGTATATTCCGAGCTTTGCACTGTAGCGATACACTTTTAAACAACAACATACAAATAAGATATATGTATATGTCGACGAAAAAGGAAGAAAAACTGGTATTTAATAGCAGGCCAACAGTTCTGCATAAAGCTCTTGTATATTGTTCCCTCCCTACAACGGCCTTCCAAACAACGGCTCCCTCCTAACAACGACCCTTTCCACGGTTCCCTCAACAGTACATGTATGTCTAACGCTTTTACTGCTTCAATATCGTCTGCTTAAAATTGCTGTCTGCTGTTACGTATAAGTGGACATTTTGATAGAATAAATTACGCGGCGTCTGATCTAGATTCAAGCTGTTTGCAAATGTAAGCCAAGTCTTAATGATCCCTCCCTATAACGACTCCTTCCGAACAACACACATAATCTGTGTCTCCCATTGGCTGTCGTTGTAGAGAGGGAGCACTGTATTTAACACATCTTCTAGCTGCCCTACAGAGCAGTCATAATGTATTGTTGAGTGTTGTTGAATATAAGTGTACTTCAGCGCTCCCTCTTTACAACGTCAATCAATGGGAGACAAAGTAGTGTGTGTGTTGTTCGGAGGGAGTCGTTAAAGGGAGGGTTATTTGGCTTACATTTGCAAACGGTTTGATTTATTCTGTCAAATGTCCATTATGTAACTGAGAAAAACAGCAGACGACATTGCAGCCGTGAATAAGTTGGACATACTTGTCTTGTTTTGGGAACAGCGGCAAGAGTCGTTGTAAGGTGGGTCGTTTTTAGGAAAGTCGTTGTAGAGAGGGGGCACTGTACATGACGACACGTTTTGTTATTGTTGCATCTATATTTTATTCATTGAAGAATTCGCTTTGTGTCTAATATACTTGTATCTTTAGTCAATATGCACTTTCATTGGCATATATCGTAACATGCAATATCATATCATATCACACCATATCTAATATTACATACTTGTATATATCATTTCATATCATTTTACATGTATCTCTTTTCATATCATATCATACCATACCATACCTTACATATTATATGATATTATATTGTATAATATTATAAAATATTATATTGCATTTATATGATATTTTATTATGTTCATATTGCATTGCATTTGTATTATATTATACTATTGCATTGCATTCCATCCCTTTTTATCACTTAAACGTGAAAACTATGGAGTGAAATGAAACATCGTACGGCGCACTGTGCATTTATTTTATACTATTTTTCGAATCACCAAACCATATCACGAGTGTCGTTTCGCACAGAAGCCCTGTATATAGAGTATACAGAATATGTTACTATGTATACGTTATCAAACGAAGTACATTGCATATGTATGTGATATCAACTGAAGTCGTCATTGAATTTATATACGGGGCTTCTGCGCGACACTGATCGTCGTGATACTTCGTTGGCCCGCAGTGAATCATGCTATATTACTACGCGACAGTAAAACAAGCTTAAGAGAACCTATTTTGATAAACTTGGGTCAACACGATTTCAATATCTCTATGAATTTTTAATCATCATGTCGATGAATTTGATTGCAAACGTTTATTACTTTCACCACCTAGATACCATCGGATGGTCATTGGTCGATTTAACAAAGAGCGGTGCCGTAGATCAATATCATACATAATGTAGGACTAATATAATTCCCCTCTTCCGTGTCTTTATGCTGTAACTATTATCACAGAAGATGGTAGCTTAAAGCAGACTGAACGTAAAGCAGAATCCACACAGTATGTTTAATGTTAGCATGTGTTAAGTTTCCAAACTAGAGGCAGGATATGCCTTTAATGTATTCATCCACTTAAGAAAACGGTCCCATTTTATACAGTCATGAATATGTATATTGGGAAATAGTTTCTTTATCACAGATGGTAGCTTAAAGCAGACTGAACGTAAAACAGAATCCACACAGTATTTTTACTGTTAGCATGTGTTAAGTTAACTGATGCAATCGCTTATTAATGATGACAATATATAAGTATTGTTTACCAAACCACAAATAATAGCTTTCAGAAAATGTACATATAAATACACGTGTCGCTAGTGACGCACGTGTGATTCTATTCAAGATTAATAATGCCATACAGTAAAACCACGCCACCAAGACCACTAAAAGTAGTCGCATTGTCAGTTTTTGACAAATGATAGCTTTAAACAAGATAAATATCCACTTATAAAAACGTTTCCATTCGCATATCCATTAAGTTTTAACTTGCATGACAGTTTCAGCACGCCATTGGTGTACCTTCATCAGACTGTGAATTGACCGATCAATGGACATGCGAATGGAAACTATTTTTATAATTGAATAATATTCTTTCCTGATGAATTTCTTTCGGGAAGATAAATGTCAATTAAAAAGCTCCGACAGGAGGTTTTGTCGTTCTTTCTGATTTTAACCAGACGCCAATCTTTAAATCCAGATGCGAATCTTAAGGCTATAAAGTTTTTGCAGTTTTGCAGTTTTGCAGTTACATTTAAGCCCTGACATTTCAGCACCTATAATGAAGAATTGTATTGTTAAAACATGTCATTTTTAAGCATGATGTCAGTAAAGCGTGAGCTTTCTGGTTTAAGTTCGCCTTCCTACAAGTAACCACGTGTTTATAACACCGAACAATGGCATTCTGTTGAGGGATTATACAGTAAAACTCTCTGTTACGACCACTTAAATGAGGCTTATTGATTGTATGAAAGACAGATAGCTGTTAAAGTCAGCTAGAATGTGAAACAGAAAGTTGTTTTAAAGACCTTGTTTTAGGCAATCACCTGCCTTAAACAAATATAACTTAATTCAGGGCTCCAGAAAGTAGATTAAGCTGAACAAATCTTACAGTTTTCCCTTTTAGTCAGCACCAATACTATGGTGTGACTTGAGACGATTCTAATGAGTAATCACATCATTGGGTCTAGCGCAATCGTAAAGATTCTTTTTTTGGAACACTCCCCTTTATAGCCCTGTTGATTTAATGGTCGTTATAGAGAGGTTTTACTTGGTGCATCTAGGTTTACTACAAATTGTAGAAATGTCAAAGCCGTGCAAGGCTATAAACTGTTTCGAAACAAATACGTGCAGTATTTACAGAACGTTTCCAACTGCAGGTGTCCTCAATAAGAAACAAATTTTGACAATAAGTATATATCGTATACATATAATTATTATTTGGTTCCTAACGTGTTTATGGCTTTCTAATTACACACGGTGAACTGTAAGTTTTATAGAGTAAGCTTTTCTCAAGTTGTTTATACCGATTTAAGAAAGCTTGAGCCTAGGCCAAAGCTTTTGTTACTGCATGTCGCATACTTTGGTGAATATGTTGATTCAGGAACTTATAGTTGACGAAGAACATATGACTCTGGATCATCCAATTATCATTTAACATTTAGGAAATTATGGCATTGTCGTCTGTAAAATATGTTGTCTGTGAAAGTTGTCGTCTACATCAAGTATTGTCGATTTATTTTCATTTTCTTCAAGACGATATAATGTGAGTGGCAAAAAGTTCTGACCATGTTTAGACGCCCCCTAAATCGCCGTTTCATCTGGATCCAAACCGTTTTCAAAAGTTGTCAAATATACGAGAGTAACACGCAGAACGTTAAAGGTATTAAGTCAGTTATAACCTGCAATAAGTTGGGGGGTTTTCTCTACGAGTATATTACAGTGAGATTTTGGCAGCACTTTAAAATAAATGTCATTTAATTTGTTTTAATGAGGACATCAAATATTAAGACAAACGTTAGTGAAAGTACCTAATTGTGTTATTATTATATCGTATAACTAAATAGATCGGCGGTAAGCATTTTCCGTGATAATAAAAAGTTTTACGGAAAACCCGAGCGTGGTTTCTATTGGGTTGTAAAAATAACGTTCACAAAATGTCTCAAAATCAGACCATTAGTTTAAGGTGGGATTAGGTATTTGGCATATTTGGACTTGACGTCTGGTTCCAATATTTCATAAATAAACCCTTATCATACTGAGCTCGACTTGGCTAACATTTACAAACTGTTTGTCACTCATAAACTTTTATTCAATAAAAAACGTTAAAGACTAATTTGATTTTTTTTTCAAACACGATATGCTTGAAACAGACGATGACTCAGCATGAAAAGAGTTAACCCCTTCACTGACATGACGTCATCAATTTAAAACAAATGTAGTCTGCTTTTATTTCTAAAATTAAATATTTAGTTAATTTGACTTTTGAAATATTGAAATGAGTGTAAAACAGTTTGGATCCTGATCAGACGCCACGTAAGTCAAACAGTTTGTATCCTGATCAGACGCCGCGTTACGTGGCGTCTGATCAGGATCCAAACTGTTTTCAAATCACTAGTGTACTCGGGGTAAGACAGCGAAGGGTTTCAGCTGACTGTGGTATCATCTTGCCAACAGAGCACACAGCAGTAAGGCAATGGCATGTTCGATGAGAATGGTCCCAAGTGATAACGTTATGAAATGCTATATATCGCGATTACTATTGTTCAAGTAGCAGTTCATGGAATAGAAGAAGAGTAGTTGTCGTGGAATGAGAACTTGAAGAACCACTACAGCGGGTTGCTAAATGCAGAAACCAAAATACCCAGATGAGCTCATAAAACTACTGTCGTCCAAAGCTATGCTTTTTTCCGTCAGTCTTAAACATTTTCAATGAGAACCATTTTCAGATATGTTTTGCTGTAAATATTTCAGAAAGTTGTACGATGTAACATTTGATGGCACTAAAATAGCTTTCTGCTTTACCTTCATCTTGCTTAAAACTTTAAATGGACCATTCCAGTTTCCATTTTAGTCTAGTCCATTTCTGACTTTTAAGGGTTGTTTTGGTCAATGTTTGGCATTGTGACAAACAGTGAAGACCCTGATCAGAGGGCTCCTTTTGGAGCCCTCTGATCAGGGTCTTCACTGTTTGCATAGGACAAGTGTACTATTTACATGTACACTGTTTGAAAAGCACGCCTATATGCGGGACTAGGGTTCAAAGAGTTAAACGCTAAATAACTAACAACCTTTGGTAATTGTAATTTAGCATCGATATACTTTTGCAATATTTATAACTTTGCAATTTTAACTACACCAATTAAGAATAAAATAAGTGTTCGCCAAGTGATTTGTTTTAAATGATTTGCTTCGAATATGAAATCACCTGACACTTTTCGTGACATTTGGAATTATTACTTTTTTGAACTTTTGATTTTAAACCGACTCTGTTCTTTTCTTACATTTGTTTACCTCAGATTTGTCTTCGCTAAAGTGTTAATAAACATAGTCATATTCTCTTCAAATAATCGATTGAACTTGTAAAGAAATATGAGTTGTTCCTTTGTAGGAAATATTTCAAACAGGAGTACATGTATTATATAAATTAACCCTTTCACCGCCAAATTATTTTTGAGTTCTTTACCCCTACACCGTTATTGTGTCGTCTGCTTAAATATTAATGTCTGCAATATCATTTCAAAGTTAGAATTAAGAGAGTATGACCTAAGGAATGTCGAAACGGGTGTCAAACAGTTTTGATCCTGATCAGACGCCGCATAACGCGGCGTCTGATCAGGATCAAAACTGTTTGCAAATTCGACTTTAGGCGAATCCGGCGGTGAAAGGGTTAAAATAGGGGAGCAGTCACACCTACGACATTGCAAAATGTAAACCGTCGGAATAAACCCGTTTGCAGACAGTTTATTGTCTGTTCAAATTTGTTGTCTACAATCTTATACAACATTCGATTATTTGATTTTATGTTGACTGTATCAAACAGTTACATGCAAGGGTACAGAAGGGTACGTCCCCTGCGAAATCCTATAAACAGGAAAGAGGCACCTCTCAGAAAATGGCTGGATTCATGCTTGAGTTATACGTAAGAATATCACACAGTTTGGATCTTGATTATACCCTGATTAGGGTCTTAATTGTTTATATAAACTAACCAAAGTCGCACAAAGCATGACAATGGTTGTGATGATATTTGTCTCTGAACACTATCTACGGATCTTCAATTTGGTGCATGTTACTGTATAATCTAGTCTATATCAAACAAAGACAAACATCACTCCTTTGTTTTTACAAATGATTGATCTTAGGACCAAAAGTTGAGCAGTAAAAGGAATATTACAAATACAGCCGAATCTCGATATATTGAGCTTGCGTATGTCAATATTACATGAATATTCACCGTTGAATTTGAATAACTTGAACGCGATTCAGTCGTACATATCCGTATTACAAATTTAAAACGTGGCTTAGCCACGTTTTGACTTTGTAAAACGGATATGTTCGACTTAAGCGAGCTTTATTTATCGAAGTTCTGTTGTACATACCTTAGGAAACAGGTGATAAACTACAGCAATTAAGTTCTATTATCAAACAGTGTGACGGGGATTTTAAACCATCCACCTAAAAAACCTAATCTCACGCGAGTCTGGTTTTTCCACCAAATGCTTTGTTTTTACATAATAAACAACCCGGAGTTTTCCGGTGGAAAAGCATTCAGGAAAATTCATTTATAAGCATCACTCAGAGTCGGAGAGTGTCAGATAAACAGATTTCTCTTCGTTTGTGCTTTATGCTAGGTTCACACCAACGGCGCTTTGATGGCGCTTTAAAGCGGCGTGCAAAGCGGCACCAAAGCGTAACAAAGCTTGATTAAAGCGTCAGGGTCGTAATAAATCGTGGGAAAGCTTGGAGTAAAGCGGGACATTCGGCAAGAGCGCCCAATTTTTTTAAACTGTTTAAAAATTTGGGGCGCTCTGTCACGAATTGATTAAATCGCCTAGATCGTACCAAAGCTTATCAAAGCTTAACAAAGCGTAACAAAGCTCAGCAAAGCTTGGCTCAAAGCGTAGGAAAGCTTAACAGAGCTTGGTTCAAAGCGGGGACCACAGTCTTCACGGTCTGTCACCACTTGACACGCTTCGTTAAGATGTCTCAAGATTTGTTACGTTCTGGAATGAAGATCTGACACGAGGTCAGACGCTTTCATCAAGATCTGACACGCTTTATTACGTTTTGTTACGTTTTCATGAAGGACTCTCACGCTTTCCCACGAATAGAGACGCTTCGATCAAGGACTGACACGTTTTGTTAGGCTTTGTTACGCTTGGCAAGTTTCTTCACGCTCTATCACGCTCTTTCACGCTTTCAAGGGCTATGATGTAGTTATACAACAAGGAGACAAACATAATGCTCTGGTTCATCTGGAACTTCTGTTTTTTGTTGTTCTGCCATCGTGTTCTGGAGTCAAAGATGCAATGATAGTTTGGAACTTCTGCATCTTTATGTAGGCTCTGGATAAAAATCGGCATGAAATCGGCGATCTTGACATTTTCCAATGCGCAACAGAGCTGAACAGAGCGTAACAATGCACAACAAAGCTTGATAATCGTATCAGAGCTTGATTTAAAGCGCCATAATCGCATCAAAGCGTAATAAAGTGTAATAAAGCTTATTAAAGCGTGACTTCAAGCGTAACAAAGCCTGATGAAAGCGGGACCAAAGCGCGAGGGACCGTAACAAGTCGGGAAATAATTCGTCCCAAAGCGGCAACCAATTCGCATCAGAGCGTATCAGAGCTTATCAGAGCGCAAGATATCGTGATATTTTTTGAAAAGTTAACAAAAATGACGACGCTTTGCTCGCCGATTTAAAGCGCGGCATTCGCCGTTGGTGTGAACCTAGCATTAGCATCCATCGTCGGGATTACGCAACGTGTACTACCCATGTCAACTGTCTGTGCAGTTTTGATCCGCGAATACCATTGCCCATCGTCGGGTTGATTAATACGCACATGCAACCATAAATTATATTGTTATGGGTTTGAATTGCTGGATTAGACTCAAGTATCAATCTTCATTACTCTGATACTGCTATAGTGTCGTCTGGCTTATTATATCGTCTTTACAAACTATATTTATTTGTTTGTTATTTTAATCTAAAAACTTAGATATATGTAAGAGTGTCAGTCATTTTTGGATCATTGGACTATGCTTATAAAACGCTTATATGAGTCTGAGATCATTTCATAATATCGATTGATCAGAGTTGAGCATTACGACCTCAAGCTATTTGACTGGTCAGATTTGAGCATGCTCCAATATGACCAATTAATATCTCGAGAATGACATCAGTCTCATCTAGGACGCGTTGTAAGCATATGACCTGGTTTGACGACAGGCTGTTGTACAACGGATATAAGACATACTTGCTTATTGATGTGAACCATGTTGTTTTTATATTGATTGTATAAATTAACAGTGATTTGAACTTATTACATTTAACATCTGCATAGTAGAATTTTTATCTACGCATCTATAACTTGATAATAGAAGTGAATAATCCATCAGACCCAGTTGTCCTATTTCTTGCTTTATTTGATGTGATTTTATACTACATATAGCACGGATATTTAGGTATTCAGCCTCATAATAGATTAGGTGGAGGTCTTTCAAACCTGTACACAGCGACCGTTCAATCAATAAGCGAAGATATCACTATAAAGTGATGGGTGTTTGGTGGAAAAAATGTTGTGAATAATATTCCCGATGAGCTTGTTTGACCTTTCTTTTTCTACATAAGCCACTCACCATCTTAACAATGTGCTTCTAAAACGCGTTTTCTGGTCAGGGGTTTCCCTATTAAGCATGAGTTTTGTGTCAGTATATTTAGTTTTCAAAAGACTTTAGTCATTTTGTGATTGAGAAAGTTGTCGAAATTGTTCTCGAGCAAACCACTGTTTAGGAAATAGGTTGTTGTCCCTTCGATATTCTTATCACATTAAGTCATAGAGAAAATCAGTTTTATGCTACAATATTCACATTATTTAGTATAAATTAGGCTCAAGCAAAGAAGTTGTTTACAACAACTGTCAAAATCGACGAACATTAAAGTTATTGGTCTACAAATTGTGAACAAATAGTGGCACATTAGCGTTCAAAGGAGTTACGTCTATTCATGTTTGTCTTTTATTTCTTTTAAGTTATACTTACAAATATTAACATTGATTGATGCATTTTAGTTAATTGGAAAGGAGTGCACAATTCATAATGATAAATATCTATGCCATTAGCAACGTATGATTGTATGCAATAATCTTGTTTACATTACTATATAACCGCCCCTTGCTGCCAAATAGTGTTTCAATCTCACCTTGGCACATTCTCTTGAGCATAAATGTGCTTTATTTCATATAAAATATATTCATTCTGGTTTTCACTACTTCTTATAAACCATTCTCAAAACTGTTTCTTAGTATGCATCGAATACCTATCATTCCAAACAAGTACGGACCCATTCTTCCCATTCCGTCAAACAGCCTCACTAAGTTCCAGTCGAGTATACTACTAAATAGCAAAGGTGTTTGGAAAGGGCTGTAGATATGCAACATGCTTTTCATTCCCAGATGAAATCCATCTTATGTAAATGCGGAATGTCTAGACAGACACCTGTACATATCCGGATCTACCTTTCCGAATGCAGCTTTAATGCGTTTAACATGTGAGAACGCAAAAAAGGCAGCAAAAATCCCCACCGCACTCGATTTATCAAATATTACTAACTCCTACGGTTTTGTTCGAGCTCGGCGATATTACCACTGATCTCTAAACAGTCACAAAAAATGTGTCTCGGCTTTTACCTAAGTCAAGAGTGATTAAGAGGATCCCTGCGTGTAATGACGGGTGAAATAACGACTTTATACACAGCGGAATCCACTCCGATGCCGCATTCTTTTCTTGCATCAAACATTAGAAAATAAAATAAAATATTCCACGTTTCATTAACATATTCATTCCTATGGCTCTTTAACAGTTGTACTGACATTTAGCGGCGTCTTATTAATGTCCACAATTGAACGGCAAAAGAATAAAATGCAGATTATTTACAAATATTACCAACTCTATTAGACATATTAACCCTTTCCCCGATAGAAGCGCCTTTTAGCGGATATGATTTATTCATCCGCTGAAGAAAATAGTTCCGATTTAATCAGTAATGAATATGTATTATAGGGAATATTTTCTATATTATAGCAAATGATAGCTTAAAGCAGGCTGAAAGTAAAGCAGAATGCGCCCTAAGGCGTATTCTGCTTTACTTTCAACCTGCTTTAAGTAGTCACCTATCTTAAGTAATAGAAATAGGCTATCAGGTAAAGGGTTAAACACCCCAATAAAATATTACTAACATTTCAAGCAAAGCCAACGGAATACATGTACTTCATTCTAATCAATGAATTTGCGAAAGTTTCTGTCAGCCAGAGAATGTTAAATAATAATAATGTTAAAGGTGCCGTTAATGTCGATCTCGTGAGTTTGGTGGGTCTATTAACCCATTACCTCATAAATACGCCTTTTTACACCTTTAATATTTTCATTTAGTGAAGTTAATAGGTCCTCTTTATACAGTCATGGATATGTTTTCCATAAAATGGTTTCTATATTCTAGCAGATGGTAGCTTAAAGCAGGCTAAAAGTAAAGCAGAATGCGCCTTAAGGCGCATTCTGCTTTACTTTCAGCCTGCTTTTAGTGGTCACATGTCTTCAAAAATAGAAACAGGGTATGGGTTAAGTGAGTCTACTGCTGTCTGCTGAATTAAGTGTAACTTGTAATAGAAATTTCATTATGTATTATTGTCATTTATTATTAGTTATAATAATGAATGTTGGCAATACAGGTTTAATATCATCTAATCACGTACCCGGACACGTCAAAGTATGTATTCTTTCAGTTTCAGTAATGGAGGACCTGATCTTATTTCCTGTAAAATATGTTTTGTTTCCTATATTATGAACGTCACCTGTCTCTGAATTGTATATAAACTGTGTGATTTTGTCCTTCAAGCTCGGCATTAGACAATTGATCGCCCATATTAATCAAAGGAAGACACAATGCTCTCTTAACTCATTGACCACTTAAACTTACAATGAACTATCATAATCCCATTCAAGTTTAGTCCATTATTTTTTACTATGTAGGGTGTTTTTTTACAACCTATTTGAAAATAACGAAAAAATCTAACCCTGATCAGAAGGAGCCCTCTGATCAGGGTCTACACTTTTGCATTGGTCAGTTCTCATCCAGCTCATCACCCTTACCCTAATGTTACCACCTTCAAACCGTTAAAAAGGGAAACAAAATAAACATCATTTTGGAGCGGTCGTTTATGGATCTACGGAAAGAACCGAGCGGTGTTCCGATATTAAAAACGACGCCTGGAATCTCGTCTCATTTGATGCTGTAACTCAGTAAATATCACCGTCAGACATGTGACTCCTCCTTATATCGAATTTTCTCCCGGTATAAGTATTCGTCGATGCCTACTTGCCAGACTCCAATGTAATTTTCTCCAATACCAAAATTGTAATTCAGTCTCCGATCATCACGTGATCATCACGCATCATGTGACTTAATTAACTCCACCCATTAAAGTCGCTGAAAATTTTCCCGATAGCATTACGTCTATAGACGACAAGTAGATGCCGCAGAAATCGTCACTGGCAGGTTGGGTTATGACGAGACACGCCGATATTGATACAGTGTAGTCCGTGTTTTCTGACAACTGAAAAGAAGAATTCTCACATAGACTTGTAGTTTTCGACCATTAAAAATATCTTCCATACTAGAAACAAGTTATGGGTTAAAATCCCTCTAAACCGGAAACCCCTCTAAACAGGACATTTATGTTGTCCCCAAACATGTCCTGTTTAGAGGGGTTTCACTGTATATTTATATTTGATTGCTGCAAACAAAATTGATTCTGATATAAAAAAAAAAAAAAAAAAAAAACTATCATGTCTGAGTTTTGACAATAACAAAAAAGTACTTGTAACCGACGATATAGCTTTTTTGCCAATAACAGTGTAGCTTGATACAAAAGTTAACAATTTAGCCTCCGCTAAAAGTATCAGTACACTATTACTATATATCAATATACGTTTGAAGGCTTATACTTGAACTGGAAATTTTATGACGATGAGAAGGATAATAATTCAGGCATATACAGAATACCTCTCTATTACGACCATTAAAGTGTGTGATATTTTTACGTGTTAAGACATGTGGCTGCTGTTTTATTGTCACCTTGGTTTAAGCTGTCACCTGAACTTAACAATCAATTAGCTTTCTTTTTAGTTGTCGTAGTAGAGAGGTTTTACTGTGTTATTGTTCGAGATGATTCGGCATATTATGACATCTCTGATTGTTACCAGCAGATAGATCTATTAAAACTAGTACAGTTATGTACAGTAAAACCTCGCTACTATGACCATTAGAACGAAGCCTAATTGATTGTATAAGAGACAACTAACAACTTAAAGCAAGGTGACAGGGAAACAGAAAGCTCCTAAAGGAGCTTTCTTTTTCCCTGTCACATTGCTTTAAGTAGTCACCGATCGTAAACACCCTAATAATTAACATACTTTAGTGGTCGTAATAGAGGGGTTTAACTGTACTACTTTCTGGTTTAAAATATTTCAGAAAGATTATCAAAAAATTAGTTTCATTGTTAGGTGCCCTTTGAGTTTTTCTACTTGTAAACTCGTTATCTGGAGAGATGTTATCGTTATAACGCTTACTTTTATTCTTTAATAGTTTTTGTGCATATAAATTTACGACATTATCATTGATGTAAGCGATTATAATTATTGAATCTAAAAAGCTATTAAATACTTAACCTTTTACCTGCCATACGTGACTGGGCTGATTTTTCCAAACAATTTGGATCTAGATCTGACGTCAAGTGAACAAAGGCATTTGAAATTTAGGCAGCATAGACTATGAACAGACGCCGAGTCACATGATGCCTGGTCATGATCTAATCTGTCAGACCATATACATAATTATATAACTGTCTATGGAACGAATTTCGATAAACATCTATACGTATATTCAACTAAAACATTTTTATTTAGACTTTAGATAAATTTCAAATTTCTAATAGTTTGCGTGTTCCCAACTAATGACCTCCCTATTTATATTTGTATGTATTCAATATTTGTATAATGTTAATGCTGTCCACGGTGAAGTGGACCTTATACAATTATGATAAATAAAAGTTTGAAAGTAATATCTGCAGACGTTTATTCGAAAACAGACGGCATAGTCGATACTATGACAGGACAAAGAACACGTTAAAAGCAGGATTTCTAGACATATGATAGTTGAAGCTCGACAATTCGAACTAACTCATATATCAACAGTTGTGTTTCGATAACTCAAACTCACTTATTTTGATCGTACAGGTCTTTGTTACATATTTTAAAGCAACGTAAAATCCAAAGCATGCTAAGCACGACTTAAATTACTTTTGCAAACAGTTTGGATCCAGATGAGATGCCGCGTTTTGTGGTATCTCATCTGGATCCAAACTGTTTGTGACTCGTATTCAATTTTTCTTCTGTTTCAAAACTAATTCTGAGGTGAGTTTATAGGTGGGTTTATACTTGAAGCAGACGGCAGTTCAGCATGACAAGGGTAAACTTTGAAATATGGATAAGTTCGACTAAAAGCCAGTTAGAGTTTTCAATGGTCGGTTCACTCGGTTGTATATCCTTTGAACGACGGGTTATTGTATTTTCATTTCGATATACATGTCGAACCTCTCTATTACGACCACTAGAACGAATGCTATTTGTCTGTATTAAAGACAGGTGACAGCTAAAAGCAATGTGAAAGAAGTGAAAAAGAAAGCTCCAGTTCCACTTTCACATTGCTTTAAGCAGTCACCTGTCTTAAACGACTTAAGTTTGACAGAATAGTGGTCGTAAAAGAGAGGTTCTACTGTATTACCATCTTACAGACTGTATTTTGCTTGAATACCATATACTGACCATGTGTTAGAATCTGCATGAAACATGGTTGTTCTTATAACAAGTATAGCTCAAGGGTACATACAGGTTTTGTAGTTTGGACTCTGAACTCTGACTTAAATCATGATTAGTGTAATCTTAAGTATTTAACCTTCTGCGTGCTACATACTTTCGGTCTGCAAATGTTGTCGTATGTAGCAATTGTTTTCTGCATTTTCTTTAAAAATATATCATCCTAGTGCCAAGTGTTTGAGTCAAGATGAAACGCGAAGTTACTCGGAGTCTCATCTTGATCCAAACTGTTTGCCATTGAGATCAGAAATTCGTCCACAGCACGGGGAATGTAAATCTTTAACGTTTAATTATCCTTTGTGTAAAAATTTAAATATCTGATATCTTTTCTTCTACTTTTAAAATGAAAGAAGCATTCCTACGATTGTATAACAGTTAAGATCCTCGGACATCGAGATTCACGGCGTCTGACTTGAAACAAACTGTTTGATAAAATCAAGTAGAGTCAATAGTTTTTTAACAGATGAAAGGTAAAGTTCATTTGCACATTGCATTAATATACTTTGATAATTGTAATTACACATCATGTACTTGGTTTAAATTGTTTGATCATTTTAGGAAGTCTTATCAGGTTCTTCCTCTAAAGTGGTTTTGAAATAAAAATTAATTTGTTCGTATCTTATATGGTCTAACAGTGTGTTATCAGCCTCACTTTTAAGTGCCCGAGGCCGGGGGTTCCACGTTTTCTAATTATACAGTGTATCATTCGGAACACTTCGGCATTTACCATGCTATTTCATGTGGTCGGAATTGCGCAAAGGGCTCACGAACTTCATTTTTATCATCAGATTCAAATGGTCACCTTAACCTTTCGCCTGCTATTAAATCGTCTGCTTCACAGTTGCCTTAGGCATTACATGTAGTTGTTTCTCTCAAAAATTAGGTTTAAATTCAATTGAGCTTAATAAATAGAAACAAAAGGTAAACAGTTCACATTCCGCTCCTGGGGCCCGTTTTACTAAACAACTTACGCAAAATTTTTGCGTAAGTCGAAATTTAAAATTTTAATTTATATTTTATATTGTCACTTGCTACAAACAGTAAATAGCCAGATCAGAGGACGCGCTTTAAGCGCGTCCTCTGATCTTGCTATTTGCTGTTTGCAAACGTTTATGATCGAAAAATAAGAGTTAAACGATTTTGACTTACGCAAAATTTTTGCGTAAGTAGTTTAGTCAAACGGGCCCCAGTTTGCTAATTCTAGTAAAATCGCGACTAACAAAAAGAGGGGTTTACTTTCCACAGGTAGAAGTTGTATAACAATGTTCCCTCCCTACAACTGCCATCCGAACAACGAGTTCCTCCTTACAACAACGCTTGTCGCTGTTCTGCTCCCCCAAACAAGGCAATTATGTCTTACCCTTTCACTGCTGCAATATCGTCTGCTTAACCCTTTACCTGATAGCCTATTTCTAGTACTTAAGATAGGTGACTACTTAAAGCAGGTTGAAAGTAAAGCAAAATGCGCCTTAGGGCGCATTCTGCTTTACTTTCAGCCTGCTTTAGGCTATCATGTGCTATAATATAGAACATATTTCCTATAATACATATTCATTACTGATTAAATTGGAACTATTTTCTTCAGCGGATGAATAAATCATATCCGCTAAAAGGCGCTTCTATTTGGGAAAGGGTTAAAAGTGTCTTCTGCTTTTTATTTCAAAGATATTATAACCGAAAAAATTAGGAGTGGCAAACAGCTTGATTCAAAATCAGAAGACACGTTGCGCGGTGTCTGATCTGGGTTCAAGTTGTTTGCAAATGTAAACCATGTCAATTTTTAGTACTCTTAGAGTACATGTATTAACTTTCCCTCCCTATAACTACTCTCTGAGAACAACACACGTAATACATTTGTATATCCATTTGGTTTTCTTGTAGAAAAGGAGTACTGTATCTAGTTAAGGTGATTGGTGAAATACTGTATGTAAAAGTCATATAGGAAATGTTCTGTTCTCAACTTTTTTGTTGTTGCTGTTGTTGGTGTCGTTGTTGATGATGATGTTGTTTTCAAGTTAAATTGGTCGTTTAACCCATATCCTGCTGATCGCGACTTCACTGGTTTTTGCAAACAGTTTGGATCCAGATATGACACCGCGTAACGCGGCGTCTGATCTGGACCCAAACTGTTTGACACTCGTCTTAAGGTTTCTTTAATTAAAAAATGTATAAATTTAAATTTAACAAAATTTGCAGACGACAATTTCATAGCAGACGACTAAGCAGCAGGATAAGGACTAGGGTTAACTAACAGCTCGCGAAACACGTATTCTTTCTAACACAAACAGTGGATATCATGTTAATGGTTCTAATGACAAACAAAACTTAATGAAATATAAAAATGACCGGCTTTCAAATATCAGAAGTAAATGTTTGACATAAATGAAATATTTTCTAAAATTTAGTTGCAGAATATTGCCGTATACGATCAGTGTTTGTCGAAAGTACAAATATCTGTATCGGTTCAAATACAATCGAAACTCGATCATTCTAATTCGCTTTAGGTCGAACATACCCATACTTTAAAGTTAAAACGTGGCTTAGCCGCGTTTTAACTTTGAAATACGGGTATGCTCGACCTAAGCGAGATGGAGTTCAACCTATGAGATGGAGTTCAACCTATGAGATGGAGTTCAACCTATGAGATGGAGTTCAACCTATGAGGTGGAGTTCAACCTATGAACTACTGATTATGTCCATTTAAGCGAGTTGGAATTATCGAGTGTATTTAGTAAAATTCAGAAATTCATCTAACGATATTTCTTGAAGCAGACGACACTGGCAGTCGTAAAAAAAAGATATAAACCTGTGCTATATTACATTCTATGGAGATTTAAACCATCCATGCTTATTACGTAATGTTCTGAGAGATTCCGAAGGCTTCCACTGTTGCGGTTCATTAATGATATATCGACACGTGACCTCTTTGCCACTTTACGGTAATTTGTATCAATTTGGCAAAGTGCACTATCTTTCGAAGAAAAAACGGCAGCGTATTAGCTTATCTTTTGTTCCAAGTTTTTCAAATGCATAGATTGGAAAGTTGAAACCGTCTATGAGTCTCAGATTCCCTTTAACCCCTTCACGAATATGGCGTCATCTGCTCTGAGCAAGTGTCGTCTGCTTTTATTTCTCACATTTAAATTTTAGTTTAATTGACTGAAATAATGACATTATTAGTGTCATACAGTGTGTATCTTGATCTGACTCCACATAACGCGGCGTCAGGTTTGGGTCAAAATTGTTTGCAAATAACAATCGAACTCGATGTAGGAGAATGAAGGGGTTAGACATGCTTTGCCAACATACAAATATTCAAATTAACCTTTAACACCGTAATCAGATGTCGTCTGCAAAAATGGTATCTGCAATAATTGTCAAACTTTTTTGTCAGAAGGTTCAGGAAACAAATAAGTATTTGCGAACAATTTGGTTCCTGTTGAGCTGCTTAATAACCCGGCATTTCATTAGGATTTAAATTATTTGCATAGTGTATCACAAAGAGTCCCGTACAGTGCTTAAGATGAACCTGTATAGAAAAATATCGTATTCTCGGTCGTCTCCCTATTTATTTCAAACGTCTGTTGAAGTCATGCGTTTAAGTGGCATTTACCCTTTAACTGCCAAATTTTCTGTGAGTGTTTTACCACTTCGCCGTTTCATTGTCGTCTACTTCAATATTTTTGCTTGCAAGATTGTTTCAAAGAAAGAGTCAATGTAGAATAACTTTAAACTTATCGATACGAGTGTCAAACCGTTTGGATCCTGACCAGACGCCGCGTAACGCGGCGTCTGATCAGGATCCAAACTGTTTGCAAACGCGCTTTTACGCATCATTGAGAGTGAAAGGGATAAACTTAGCTGATTGACCAACATTTTTGTGTAATCAAGAAAGGATAAATGGTTCTTGCACAGAACAATGGTGTTTGTATCATTCACAATAAACAAAAACAGTAAACTGTTACCTCGCAGCAAAAGAAATGTCAGTGTAAGTTATTGATAGTTTACCAATAAAGTTTTCTTTTTTCATACATTCTCATGTAGTGTTAAATATAAATTGTTATATGATGAGAAGAATAAGTCTCTTATAACTCCTTAAAGAATGTCATGGTTAACATACTATGATATGTGATATAGTGTATATATGTATATGAGATGTAACCATGATGAGGCTCAAATAAAGATAGATTAAATATACATACTCACTGAGAAAACTCTTTGGATGTGAAAACTTGTCGGTTTTAATATCGTTATTTGTTGACTTTTTGAGCTGTGCATATATTATGCACATTGTTCAATGTATGATAAAATTCTTATTATGTATAGTATGAAATGTTTATTGTATTCGCTGTTTAACAGTTATTATGAACTGTTTCGTTTATATCATATAGTGCCAGCTATTGTATACTATAAAGTGAAATATTAAATATATTATATAGCGTGTTTATCTATATCATAATTCGAATATTGTATACAGTAAAACCTCTCTATTACGACCACTGAATTTTGTTAATTATTAGGGTGTTTACAATAGGTGACCGCTTACAGCAAGGTGGCAGTGAAACAGAAAGCTCCTAGGAGCTTTCTGTTTCATTGTCACCTTGCTTTAAGCTGCCACCTCTCTTTTATACAATCAATTAGCCTTCGTTTGAGTGGTCGTAATAGCGAGGTTTCACTGTATATACATTGTTTACCATTTTACTAGACAGGAGCATGATAGGTTGATATAGGATTTGTCCATGTCAAGGGTTTCCTATGTTGTTGTTTGGGTTGTTTTGGAGATGGCAAAACCGTATCAAGGTTATTTTAGAACTCTGTCAATGAAATAGAATGCGATGAAGTTTTATAAATGCCTGGGCACTTTGTATGATTGTATTTGTCTGTCGCTCTTGTTGAATGTTTCTGTTTAACCCTTATCCTGCCGATTTAAACTTAACTGATATTTGGAAACAGTTTACTCGACGGCTGATCTTGAGCCAAAACCGTTTGACAACCGTCTAAGATTCCTCTCTCTAAAAGTACAAAAAATCACAGACGACATTTCCGAAGCAGACGATATTCCTGGAGGTTCAACATGTTTAACTCTTTCCAAGTTTCAGTTAATGTATAGAATAGAAAATAGAAGTGAAAGCGACTAGACGATATAGTTCGAGCAGGACGTATTGTGTTTAGTCGAGATCAACCATTGGATAACTTAAACAGCATTGATTTATTGTTATTGTATAATCTTCTTTGAGACGAATATTCTTTATAATAACACAGTCATTGCTTGTTTAGTAATCTGTTCATACCTCTATTTTTATTCAGCATAACAGTTGTTTATTTCGATAATGACCCTTTAATGATCAAATTATTCGAAAGATGTTTACCCCTTCACCGCTTTATTGTCTCCTGCTTCAATTTTACCGTTGTCTGCAAAGCACGTTTCAAAGTTAGATTTAAAGTTGTATGACTCAATAAATATCGATATGAGTATCAAACAGTTCGGGCCCTGATCAGACGCCACGTTACGCGGCGTCTGATCAGGACCCAAACTGTTTGCAAACGTGCTTTAAGACGCCATTGAGAGTGAAAGGGTTAATGAAATTTGATCACCACTGTTTGCAATGCACTGATAAGTCCCTGTCATTGACCTTTATGTGAGAATCCCGATGATGATAAAGCTTAGCCCATTCCTCCCTGTAACTTCAGAGAAACAATATCAGTTTCCAATTTAGGATGGTCTATTTCACAATCTATAGCAAAATCACAAACAGTGCAGTTCCTGATCAGAGGGTTGCTAAAGAACCCTCTTCTCTGAGTCTTCACTTTTTATATTGAACAAGTTTACTCATGAAAAGTATAATGTTTGAAAAAGATGCGTTTATGCGTCACTAGGGTCCAACGGATTGACCTAGCTGAGAATTGTATTATACCAATTGCTTAGCTAATACTATTGTATTCATACAGAAACAAGTCTCCTTAGAACTATTCATCTTTATAGCCAGAATTGTGTAAAACAGAAATCACGCTACATGTACAGTGGAGAAAACGTTATTCTTTCCCAATAAACGCGTTTACGCTAAAACTATTATTGCAGTGCAAACAGTTTGGAGCCAAGATAAACATGAATTATCTGAATTGTCCAAAAGTTGTACTTTTCTACGTTTTAGTGCTTTGCGTTTGCGTACGTTTGCGTTTAAACGGGAAAGAATAACAGATTATCCACTGTATGTATGGTTTCTCCAACATCTCTGTGAAAATACAATCAAGTCATTTACAAACGGTTGACCTGTACAAAAATCACTTGTCCAGGAGTAGCCTCTAAACAGGCTCTGTACTGTCTGTCAGAATGGGTTAACCCTTTCATGATCAAAATATTCGTGAGCTTTTTACCCCGTCACCGTTTCATTGTCGTCTGCTTCAATTTTGCTGTATGCAATGTCGTTTCAAAGTTAAAAAAATAGAACAGTATGACTATAGAAATTTCAAAACGAGTGTCAAACAGTTTGGATCCTGATCAGACGCCGCGTGACGCCGCGTCTAATCAGGATTCAAACTGTTTGCATACGCGTTTTTAAGCGTCATTGAGATCGAAAGGGTTAAGCAACAATCTCCCTGATTCCCATTCACTATCTTACCCCGAGTACAATAGTTATTTCCAAACAGTTTGGGTCCTCATCAGACGCCGCCTAACGCGGCGTCGGATCAGGATCAAAATTATTTGACAAGTATTTCAAGATTTCTTCAAACTACCTTCAAATTAAATTTGTGAAATAAAAGCAGACGACCATTGATTAGAATTGATGACGTCGTAGTAGTAGTAAGGGGTAAATACCGAAAACAAGCATTGACTTCTTATACAGTGGAGAATCTGTTATTCTTTCCCGTTTAAACGCAAACGTACGCAAACGCAAAGCACTAAAACGTAGAAAAGTACAACTTTTGGACAATTCTGATATTTCATGTTTATCTTGGTGGCAAACAGTTTGGAGCCTGATCAGACGCCGGGTTACCCGGCGTCTGATCTGGCTCCAAACTGTTTGCACTGCAAATAATGTATTTAGCGTAAACGCGTTTATTGGGAAAGAATAACAGATTCTCCACTGTACCGTGCAGAATTGTCTATAACATAGAATAGCAAAATGTTCAGCAAAATCAATGTTCAACACCAAGGAACTTCTCGATTCAATATGACAATAGCGAAGTGTAAAACACACACAACAGAAACAGTGAAAACGTCAGCGGCCATGCCGTACTGCAGATATGAAAATGTTGTCCTGACTCCAAATTGCTGTCTACAAGTTATCAAATACTATGTATACTTTGTATTTCTTGCTTAGCCAGAACAAACATTAGAAGTTTGGATTACCATTAGATGGTAAATTAGCCAATGTTTGATATGAATTTAAACACCCTTCAATTTGCGCTTGTCAGAGAAAACGTTAACAATGATCCGGATTGTTTTGTAATGTAAGAATATTGTATGAAGTGTCCGAAAACGAGTTGACAGTAAAATTTCCCTGTAACGATCATTAAAAAGAAGGCTAATTAATTGTATAAAAGACATGTGATAGCTAAAAGCATGCAAGGTGACAGTACAACAGAATGCTCCTTAAGGAGTTTTTAGTTTCATATTCACCTTTCTTTTAAGCAGTCACCTGCCTTAAACACGTAATAATTAGTACAATCTAGATACTGTAATAGAGAGATCATATTGTACTCTTATATTGAAAATCTTTTTTTATCTCGATGCACAGGTGAAGTTCATACGTGAAAGAGTTAACAATATCGAAATACATGTACATGTAGTAGTATTTGGTTGTATATTAAAATAAAATACGGTAGAACATTTATGTACCCTGAACTTGTTTTGATATTACTGTAAAGAGATTTTTGATGAAAAAAGTATATCAGTCTATATTGAAATACGCGACCGCTCATTGAAGTGGCGCGGAGACATCTAAAGATATGCGACTGCTATAAGCAGGACATACATCATGGCGAAAGCTCATATTGGATAGAGCCGAGTGTGTATTTTAATCTTGCAGAAAGCAACCATGTGCATTATTTACTCACAAGGGTCTTCTTTTGACTTTTTAAAGTTGACTGTTCTTGATGTATCCCGTCTTAAAAGAATTGTGGATTAATACGGGAACCAACTACTGCATTCTTTGCAAAACAGTGACGACCCAAATGTTTTAAAGTTTGAAAAACAGTATCGACCATCTAAGAGAATCTCCCGTATTCAAGCATAGCAAAACAATCCATATTTATATTGTTAAAGAAACTCAGGTTGTAGTCGAACTTTGGACTTCTGCGTCACAGTCCAATAACTGAACAACAGAGCTAGATAGTCAACATCTTAACGCAGGTATTAGGTGTTTCTTTATCATTCGTCGCTATCAGTTATAGAATACGTGCGGGATGAAACAACCCATTTACAAACATTATAAATCTCTTCAGGATCTATACTATTTGTCAAACCTTAAAACATTTGGAGCAGTGCTAGAGAGTCAGTATTATGAAATACTTATACAATCAGAAAACAGAGTGGTGTCGATTTAGGAGGTCACACCAGGGCTGTCATTTCTCCGGATTTTTTCCAAATACATGGTAGCTTAAAATAGACTGAAAGTAAAGCAGAATGCGCCTAAAGGCGCATTCTGCCTTACTTACAGCCTGCTTTAAGTAGTCGCATGTCAACAAAACTAGAAACAGGCTATGAGGTAAAGGTACGATTCGTAAAATCGCACTTGAAAAATGCAAATTTGGAAATCTTAGGATTTTTCATATCAACTTATGGCAGCCCTGTCACACATTGCAGTCTAAGGGTCAATCTATCTTTTTTCTGTTAACGTATAAACCACTGTGTCTTCCTGGAGAACTTGTTTTTCGCCGTATCGTCGTAATAGTAGAACGGTAACAAAACACATACAAACTTTATTTCGGCTTCTAAGACCTATAACCTTGTTCCACTTTTAGTGTACTGGAGGCGGTGTCATGTTAATAGCTATGTAATGAAAATCAGTTTTGTTAATGAGGCAGACGAAAGCCTAGACGTTATTGTCTCATATTGACTGCATATTTTTGTATAAGTGATTTGCCAGGGACCTTAGTGCTGAGAACTTGGCAATTCTGTGTTTTTAAAGAACACCGAGCCTGTGCGTAGACTTCGCCCAGCGGGGAAGTGAATTAACGTAAAGAGCAAATATTATAACAGGCGTGATATTTACGGTGCACCGTTTTCCTAATTTTTGTTGTATTTTGTAGATGATGTGTTTGACAATGATGGTGTTGTTAATTGTGGTGAAAGGCAATACAGTTGTAAAATTAACAAAACACCAAGTGTTGTTTATGGTTTGCCACATATCTGTCTCTACAAAATGTTAGTGGTATTGGTTTTTTATTTGCTAACAGTGATGAATCCGTGCATGCAACTTAACGGTCTGGCGACATAATTTGCAACACCGTTCTCTGATCTGGTACACTTGCTGTTAACCCATCGATGCCTATCATCTATGAATATATACAGTTACAAACCTATAAACCCAGATGAGACGTCACAAATTGCGGCGTCTCACCAGGGTCTGCATGGTTTGTAATTTTATATGAAACGTTATGTTTTATAGATAATTATTATAAAACATTTCAGCCAGCACACAGGGAGATTTCATTGCAATACATTTCAAACACCGCATTCGGACATTGAAAATAATTTATACACCAGGGGCCCGTTTCATAAAACATCTTACGACAATTGTTGTCGTAAGTCAAAACTTTAAAATACATTTAATCTGTGATTTCTCTATCTAATCCTGTCTTGTGACATCTTTTTGGAATCGTCTTTTCAAGACGATTCCAAAAAGATGTCACAAGACAGGATTCGATGGAGAAATAATTTTTTTTTATACTTTTATAATCTGACTTACGACAACATTTGTCGTAAGAAGTTTTATGAAACGGGCCCCAGAAACATTCATCCAAACATCACAAAGAGGGTAAAAATTATCACACGTGGTGTCTGATCTTGGTCAGCGTTGTTTGCAACATCTGGTTGGTTTTCACACGTAGTGAATTTTAATTAACCCTTTTGCCGCCTTCACAGTCGTAAACCATAATTTTATCTCTGCTTGAATTTGCCGTCAGTTTATTTATAAACTATCAAAAGTTTAAGCGTTTTTAACTTAAGAAACATTTATATGAGTATCAAACAGTTTGGATTCTGATCAATCGCAGCGTCTGATCTAGAACAAAACTGTTTGCATTGGTTAGTGTTATAAACCCTGGCATTAAAAGGGTAAAATAGAATACAAAGTACATGTAGTTACATATATGGGCCGTACGTTGGCTATTTGTAAAGACTGGCAAAAGTTGGAATTTGCTCATATATGAATAACAAATATAGTTGCTTATTGCTATGTAAACTATCCCCGTCTAGAAAGATTTCACCAACGCGACAATGAATCAAACCTGAACACATTGTTTGATATGAGTAGTTCTTTTTGTCACGGAGCTTTAAAAGTTAAGAAGTTATAATTATTTTTTACAAACCTTTTTGTAATATCAAAAATATATATTGGCGAAATTTGCAACGTATTGTTAATTTGATTTGTCCTGTGACAAAAAGTGCCCACCTTCGGTCATAGATCAGTTTGAACGCTCACACTGCTGTAAATATGAGTTTCTGCAATGCTGCTTAAGTGGCATTTGCTCCCGGATTGAATAACTAAACATAATTGCAACAAAAAAAAAAATTCAATAAGTTGGATTTTGATTGAGTTGGGTTTTACGGCACCGCGACACATGAAATGGTCATATGGCGCCGACAGTAAGTTGGAATACTTAACAGACACCGAGTTACTCTAATACAAAGATCCAAAGTTATAAAACATTTGAGTTGAGTCAGGTCGTTCTCAAGTATTTGATAGGTCAGATTTGAGCGAAAGCTCAAATCTGACCAATCAAATGCTTGAGAACAATCTCAGACTCAACTCAAAAGCGTTAGAACCTTGGACCCTGAACTCGTGGTTAAACGAACTACTCCTTTGATACTGCCGAAAGGTTTGTAATTACGTCATAGAGGTCATTAAGTTACTATTGTAGCAGACGACAATAATAGGAGAATAATGATGCAGACACAAATATTACTGCAGAAGATACGTACGTTAATTCATGGAAAGGATATATCATAATAAAGCAGACGTCGAGACAGGATATGTTGTTAGCATTATTTATAGCAATAATCATTGGTTGAATTAATAATCCTTCTTCGTCGTAAAAAAGACTGCTTCAAAATTGCCGTCTGCAAATCTTTGTCAATTTCAATTTTAATGGTCAATTGTCAAATCAGATTAATGCATTTTCAAATTGAAGAAAGCTAAAACCGGGTGTTAATTATCCGATACTTAGTCTTATCTGGATCCAAACTGTTTGCAAATACCAGTCAAGACAAAGGTTTAAAAATTCATACAGTTAACTCTCGCCATGGAAGTTCCAGAAGTTCTTTTATATTTGTTCAAAGTACATGTAGTTAAAAGTGAAACAGAAAGCTAGCAGTTGTGCTCTCTGTTTAACACAGTATCCTGCTTTTAAACCACCTGTCTTTAACATTGCCAGTGAATGTTTTGTTGAGTGGTTATCAAAATAAGTTTTGTTGTAAGATACAATACCATAAAATGGTAGCTAACGGTACCCAAACTGTAATAGCTATAGTTCCGCCATAACGATATAACACTCATTTACTCATTATCCCCTGAACCTTCCAATGCACAAATCCAGTTTACAACAAAGGCTGGTCCATTTTAGACTTTTTAGGGTTGTTTTTATAATATATTGAAAAATGACAGGAGCCCTCTAATCAGGGACTTTACTGTTTGCATTAGACAAATGTACCCTTCACATGTATACTTTTGGCAAATGACGCATATATACGTCACAAGGGCTCAATGAGTTAAACGCGATTGTTTGTAAACCCAGAAATATCGTCTCCTTCAAAAGTGTCACGACCAACGGAATCCTGAAGATTTAGGTCTACACCCTTTGATGTGAATCAAAACGGTTTACAAACGGTAACCAACAAGTGCTGAGCATGGTATTGATTACTGCCCTCCTTCATTATATAAATTGCATGGTTTAACCCTTAGAATACAGGGCACTAGTATTCTAGATAATCATCTAACAGTTTTGAACATGATCATATATATAGAGTCACTCGACGTGTGATCTAGAAACAAAACTGTTAGTCAGCCGCGCCATTTATTTTCATATAGCAAAATAGTTACATTTGGAATAACAGCGGATGGCAGTATGCGCAAATGCATTTGTTCAGCGTTCAATGAGTCAGTGTCTATGTACAGGTTGGGAAAACGTTATTATTTCCCAAATAAACGCGTTTCGCTAAAACTGTTATTCCTATTACAAACAGTTTGGAACCTGATCAGACGCCGGGTAACTCGGCGTCTGATCAGGCTCCAAACTGTTTGCCACTAAGATAAACATCATAATATTGTCAAGATTGTCCAAAAGTTGTACTTTTCTACGTTTTAGTGCTTTGCGTTTTGCATTTCGTTTTCGTTTAAACGAGAAAGAATAACGTTTTCTCCACTGTACAGGCTAAGCAAAGGTCAAATTCATATACAACGAAATGCATCTGCAGCACTGTAAGTAATTATAATGGGTATTTGTCATTACTATTTATGCACGTGTGCAGTATTACAATGGTAACTCCAAGCAACGAGTCATAATGTTTGTCGCTTCGCATACAGTTTGAAACCTGATCACGGAAAACATTGTTCGTGTAAATGCATATACATGCATTGCAATATATTGTTCTGTTCTGTTTTGTTCAAATAATTGAGTTGGGTAGAATTATTTCGTTTGAACAGTTCAGAGCTGTTCTTGTTTATTAACAAAACAATATAAAAGCACCTTGACCAATAGCGGAAATACCTCAAATGATATATCAAATATAGTTTTATGTTGTTACTGTTAGTTTAAACGTATTTTATTCCATAATATAGTACACAATAATGTAAATTACATACAATATACGTGAAATTGATTTGATCAAATGCATTGCTGATTATTATGAGCATCTCCCCAGGCAATAAATACATGTTCTTAGTGACAGAATTGCCATGTACAAGATGGATACTTATCAGTCTCATTCAAGGCTGCCATTTCTCCGGATTTTCCTAAATCTTCGGATTTTTTTCTAGTACATGGTAGCTTAAAGCAGGCTGGAAGTAAAGCAGAATGCGCCTTAAGGCGCATTCTGCTTTACTTCCAGCCTGCTTTAAGCAGTCACGTATCGACAAAACTAGAAACAGGCGATGGGGAGAGGTACGATTCGTAACATCGCACTTGAAAAATGCAAATTTGGAAATCTTAGGATTTCATGCCAACTTATGGCAGCCCTGCTCATTTCTATTTCGATATACTGTTGCTGTCTGTGTTGATTTTGTTGATGCTGGTGCTGGTGAAGGTGGTAGTGGTGGTATTTCCTTGTTCTGCAAACCTTTGCTACCTTTATGCTAAACTGACAATTATTTTCATAATATGCTACTGAAAATAAGTTTAACAATCTCAGAAGAACCAGGTAAGTAGACCATATTAACCCATCATCCAATACAGTGCCGTCTGTTTCAAGTGCTGAAGATAGGTTGCCACTTAAAGCAGGTTGAAATTAAAGTATTTTCAGCCTGGTTTGAGCTAAAAATCTGCTAGACTATATAAAATACATGTATAAGTACTTTCAGCCTGGTTTGAGCTACAATCTGCTAGAATATAGAAAATAATCATTATGATACATATTCTCGACAATATAAATTTGCATTATATTATACATAAGGGGCGGCGGGATTAAATATACTAAATGCGTGTCTATGGAGCAATGGGTATATTGATATTTTACGTGGATTCAAAGCTGTGAAATATGACTTACATTCAGTTTCTGCTAGATTTAGATAAGAAGAGAGTTATAGAGAATTGCGGAAAGGGTGTATACGTCGAAGAAAATTCCTTTAATTATGATGGGTATGATAATTGGCTATGCGCAACCTGTTTCGATCTGATAGTTGAAAAATATTGCACTTCGTTACGCCATTTGTCTCTTTCACCAGTGGTGGATCTGCAATTTCAAATCCCGCCTCCCTTATCTTATATTTCATAAAATATAATACATGTATATGACAATCGTAATAAAACGATTATGGAAATTTCCAACAGTATAGACCAAGATAAGTCTTGGTATATACTGTTTGTAATATCGCCTCCTATTTACCGTTTCTTAGTTCATACAGACATTGTGTATGTTCGTAGTTCGTGCTGTACCGCTAAATCCGCCCCAGATATGAAGTCATCGATCCACCCGTGTTAATAGACCAATGTACGACCCAGTACCCTAGCAGTGACAGAATAAGTAACAGACATTCTTGCGCGCATTTAAGACTGAGAGGCAGTTGTTACTTAATTATTCAACGGTGTCTGGGAATGCTGCTAAATGGTGCTCTCCGTAAAAAGGGTCGTCTGTCAATATGCTGCTAGACACTGAAAATTAATATTCATACAGTGTTGAACCAGATCTAGCCTACGGTATTACGGGTGAAATCAGCATGCACGCGGAACATTCGTTTCATTAATAGTTCGCAACATAAAAATCCTGAAAGACAGATGACAGTATTGTGGCAGATGATAATGTTAAACATATACTTCTAAACAGTCGACTGTAAATAAATAAGATAAATTATGTATTTAAACTAGAATATAAAATATGTTTATCAAACGTGTTTTATATATGCATTAACCATGCGTTGAGTAATGAGGTGTAACAGTGTTCCCTCCCTACGGCGGTCAACCGAACAACGAGTTCCTCCTTACAACAATACTTGCCGTAATTCCCCAAACAAGACACTTATGTCTAAAGTTTTCACTACTGTAATATCGTCCGCTTAAAATTGTCGTATTGGACATTTTGATAGAAGAAACATCAAGACGACAGGCAAACACTTTGAACCCAGATCAGACGCCGCGTACCGCGGCGTCTTGTCTAAACTTAAACTGTTTGTAAAGGAATGCTTAGGGTATTAACCTACCCTTCCTATAACAACTCCCTCCGAACAACACCCAGCATGTTTCTTCCAGTCAAGCTGCTCTTGGAAAAACAACAACCCAAATATAGTTCTACCCCTTTGACCATCACGATATAGGACAATCAAACTCGTCGTGTGCTTTGTTTCTAAAATATAGAACTCAGATGAAACTTCGACAGATGAATAAAGCTACACTAGTCTCAAAGAGTTTGGAATATGGGACTCTATGGTGAAGGGGGGTTAATGAGATAAATGTCAACAACAGTTATTTATGTTAACCTTAGGAGGCGGCAAATTATCTTCTGTTCCTAAACTGTCGTCTGCCAATATTATGAGCGTGAGTTATTGATATTTACAGTTGAAGAGACTTAAACAATACAAGTGTCAAATAGTTAGAATCCTAGCAGTGAAATAATTGAGTTTCTGGGTAATCGCCACGGGCCTAATTTTGGTAACACTTTTCAAATATACTCCAGATATTGGTAGACTTTTTATCAAGCTAAGGGAAACTTCAATAACTTGCAAACATTTTTGGTTCCTGATTATCTGCGTTTTTAATTGTCAATATTTGATCTAAGAAAATTGACAAAAAAAGAGTCTATATAAATGTTGAACCGTTTTTATCCTGATTGGACCACATGGGTCTATGGATTGGACACCTTTATCAAAGCAGTCGTCTTGACAATGAAGGGTTTCGAGTAACCTGCCTCTTTCTTGAGGAAACTTGACTGATATTAGCAAATAGTTTGGAAACAGATCAAACTCCGAATAAATCGACATCTGAGATGTTTCCGATCTTGTTAACATTTAAACGTGTCTCATCTAGTAAAGCAATCAAGAGAGAGCAAACAGTTAAAGAATAAAATCTTCCGCCGCTGACATGTTTGAGGCAGGCGGCATGCTAGTATGATGACTGTAAATAACGTATGGTATTTAGAAGTGAGTTGTTGTCAGAACATGGATAACAGACGATCCTATGCAGGTGTCTTAATTATTGACTTAACCCCTACACTGCCTTACCCCGTGTACAATTGGTATTTGCAAACAGTTTGGATCCTGATCAGACGCTGCGTCACGCGGCGTCTGATCAGGATCCAAACTGTTTGACACTCTTTTACAATAGTTCTAAAACGACAAGTGTTGGGTCAAAACAGCTGTGAATTCTTTTAAACTATGTTTGAAACGATTAAGACTTAAATGTTTTATTCAACATGACAGACGACCATCTGGGAGCAAACTTATGACAGCGTCCAAAAGGTTAAGCACTAAATAACTAACAGAAAAACGTTACCTAATGACATGGAATTTACGTAACGTTCATGGCTGTATCTGGTTAACCTTAAACACGTGATAATTGTCGTCTGCAAAAACTGTCTTCTGCAACAAATTACAAAGCGGCCATATCTCACGTTCCTTTCAGAACGACACCGTTATAGTTTATAGTCTCTTATTTACTCGGCGCCTCATCTGGTTTGCGCCAGTTTAAAAAATAATTGCAAATAACGTTCAGAATAGTTGAGTAAAATCAGTCAATTGCAACTATTTCTACCAATCGAATGACAACTAACTGCCAATGTTAACCCCTTCACTGCCTTACCCCGAGTACAACGGTTATTTGCAAACAGTTTAAATCCTGATTAGACGCCGCGTTACGCGGCGTCTAATCAGGATTCAAACTGTTTGACACTTATTTTAATATTTCTTTACCAGAAAAACCTAAACATTGCATTTGAGAAATCAAAGCAGACGACAATTGTTTAAAATGTATGACGTCATGGCAGTGAAGGGGTTAAAGACATACAGGTGGCAGCTAAAATGCCATAAAAGTAAAACCTAGATTCCAGTAAAACGTACAGACAGTCTTGTATTAAACAGCAACTCTTTCAAGTGATGTGCTTAACTCATTGGCCAATAAATATAAAATGGTTAATTCACGTTTCAAATGATTACGTCTAATCTATGCTTGACCATTTAAAATTTATTTTCTAAAGCTGTATAACAAAACAACAAACTGTATGAGTGTATAGACTCTGATTAGAATGTTCCTATAGGAACATTCTACTAGTAAGAGTTTACACTGTTCGCACAAGAGAAGTATGCACAAATGCGTTTCGCTGGCAAGAATAACTGCACTGTACCAGTGCTGTCACCAATGGTAGCAAAAGAGTTAACAGTAATACCGACTGCTTTGATATTGCTGTCTGCAAAATTTTGAAATTATATATTTTTGTATATCTAAATAGAAGAAAGTTAAAGATGGTTGTCATATTGTTTGAATCCAGATTAGAAGCCGCTGTTCTGGGTCCAAACCGTTTGCAAATGCCAATCGACAGAATAAAGGTTAAGAGGCAGAAGACATGTCTTCGTTATCTTCATCTGGAATGGTCGTAATAGTAGGGTGACTTTACTGTAGGCGCTTGACATTTTACATCAGTTTGTTAAGATATCTTGATCCAACATCATTCTGAAAATATCACAGATTTTTCTCTCCCTGTTTCTTCGTGTTATACCTGTAGATGGATTATAACATTTTGAGCGCCTGAAAAACTAGAAATTACTTTTGCAAAGAGTTTGGATCCAGATCAGACGCCGAGAAACTCGGCGTCTGATCAGGATCCAAACTCTTTGCCAATCGGTTCAACTTCTAAAAGGAAGTAAGGGATGCATTAAAACCAGAAATACGTACTCAGCAGACGATTAGTTTAGCAGACGTCATTTTTGTCAGAGCTCAGCGGGAGCGGGTGGAAGGTATAAACTTGTAGATGTGTTGTATAAGTCTTTCTCAATGTCATCATATATAGGGTGTCTCATCGTAAACGTCATAATAAAACGCCTTCTGTAAGCGTACATCACCTGCTAATGATAAGCACTCCGTCTACCCTGTTATTCTTAACTAACTTCGGTTCTTCAATACAGTAAGCACTCTTCGCTTAGCAACCATTTAAAAAACAGGCTCCAAGAGAATATTTCTAGAGAAAATAAAAGCTTAAAAGCTCATCCTGTCGTCATTTCGCCGAATTTGAAATTGGCATATGTAACTTTTGACAGGTTCAGTTGTGTGTATTTTAAAATCATAGAAAGCATTAGACGAGTGTCAAATGAACAAATTTCTAAGTACAAAACTAGAGCTGACAATTCCGAAAACGAAGAAACAATATATAGTCTGATTATACATATTGCGGTGTCTTGCCAGGGTTCTACACTGTTTCTACGTTATAATATAATATGCAAATTTCAACTAACTGTTCAGATTAGTCAGTCTAAATACAAATGCCGATAATTCATAATGAGACCTTCTTACAAACCACACAGGCTCGTCCAATGGACCTTACCTAAATTGTTGAGTGTGTGTAAGGGAAAGCTCTCGTGTATTTGTAGATTTATGCAAACTGAAAAAATAAAGAGTATTTTGATTTTGGAAATATCCGGGTGTAAATTGATATATTCCCAGTAACAAAATTATCTCATTATAAAACACACATCTAAATCCTAACCGATGCTTACTACAGTATAACCTCTCTTTAGCGACCTTCCAATAAAATAGAGTGGTGTACATAATAATGCAGAATGCTGCCAAATGCAGGACCTTTTAGAGCTTTCTGCATTACCTTTGTCCTTCATGAAGCTGAACCCTGTCTTTAAGACATACAATGAGATTTATTTTCATTGTTGCTGAAGAGAGTTATTACTGTAATCAGCTGTATTTCTCTCGCTAGGATTTCCACAGACCAGTAAATATTCCAATTACCTATACCAGGCCCCAATTAAATATACCACTGACTTCCTTTTTAATTTCCTTCGATTCTTTTTTCTTTTCCTTTAAAAGTCCAAAAAGATCAGTCAACGCAACTCGTAATAGTGTTTGATAAAACTGATTTAATTTCAATATCTTCTGGTACATTTGTATCATTCTGCATATATTTTGGAGCATTATAGAATTTAAAGTTGTTTGCCCTCACAATAAACGATTTAGGAATATTTCAACGTTCACTGTGGGTATATTACATTTACACCGATGGTGTTCTTTTGAATGTTGCTAAAAGTTATTGTCGTGCTTAAAAATGGCAATTAATGTATCACCACTATTTTAAGACGTTATCAATCAAGTGTAGAACATAAGCCGAGTGATCCGTGCGTTCAATTTTTTTACATACTGTGTGTTACTGTCATATGGAAAAAACAAAGTTTCATGTGTACAAAGGGTGTATTGCGTGCCTCTCTCACACCATTAACTCTTTGCATGCTGGGTAATTTATTTCGTCTGCAACATTTGTCGTCTGATACTGTTCTAAAACCAGCATATTCAAAATTTCTTTTAAATTCAGGGTCAGAATGGCAAACAGTTTGGACCCTGATGAGACGCCGCATCACGCGGCGTCTCATCTGGATCCAAACTATTTGCAAAGGCAATCACCGTGGCGGATATATCCGCCGCTAGCACGCAAAGAGTTAACTGACTCGTGTTTAGTGCTATTTAATGTTGCCCTGTTCACCTTTATCAGTAATTGTCAGTGAAAGTAGTGAGCATGCAAATCGTATCATAGATTTCAGTTACGGAAAAGACCGAGCGCCGTTTCTATTGACGCACGATATGATTGTCAAACCCAATGGCCATGGCATACTAAAACATTTTTTACATAATCGCAGCTGGTCTCAATATGGTATTCCATACAACATTTTAAAACATGTTTCTTAGCGGATTAATTTTTCAATTTGCGACCTTTGGAAGAAAGTTTATTTTGTCTTTTGCCATGGTTTAGTTATTCTGTGTTTTTATATTAAGCTTCGTTATTTATCGACTATCGGCCATACTCTACGCCTTTCTTCTGAATTAGTGTATACCTTTGTTGGTTATTTGCGTGCATCAAATATCACTTACATTGCTGTCGGCCTTTGCTACTTTATATCTTTGGTAATAATATATTCCTTTAACTTATTACATGTTGAATGTCGCCTTCAAATATAGGACAATGAAATGCTTTCACACTAAGCGATTTTTAATGTTCAAAAAGGATTATGTAGTTTTCTTATTATACTTTATAATGCTTTCAAATTTGACTTTTTTATAAACTTTAATGTCATTCATTATGTTTTCATGTTTGGTGTCTTTCTACCTTTTTAGCTGACCATAATTTTAAAAAAATGTCATATGTGCCTGTTTTTTCTTTATAGGTTGTCCATGATAATGGCTTCATATTTGGGTTTTTACTCTGTGTTTTATGTCGACCATTTCAATAACTTTATATTTGACTATATTGTATATTAAGTGTCGTTAAAAAAAGTGATTTCATATTCAACCTCTCCATATTTTGATGTCGTCAATTGCAATGCTTTTATGTTTTAATTCGTGGTATATTGAATGTCGCTGTTCATATTTGATGTTTTCGTATATTTCGTCAATATCCATTTTGTTTCGTGTCAGTGTATATTTAATACACCAGCGTTTAATAATCCCTCAACTAACATTATGGTCCCCATGAATGACGAAAGATAAAAAACGCTGGTTTAGTTATTGTAATAAATAAAGACTCATTCGCCATCTCGTTGGCAAACTGATTCAGTTCAATATCAGAAGCAATAACATGCAAATTGGAAGATTTGAGTTGAATTACTTCTTTACCAAAATACCTTTTGTCAAACAAAGAAGTAGTACTTTATTATCATACACCCTACCTTACATAATTCATTTTCTTCTGTTCCAAAATCGCCATCTGCCAATTTACTGTTTTCTGTAGAGTTCAACATACATAACATATAATTTAAATCCTGAATGTATGCTATGGGGTAACTATGTGTCTGGTCTGTATCCAAACTGTTTGCATATACAAATCAAATTGCGTTTGACAGGATAATGGTAATGTTGTATTAGATAGTAAACCCCCCTCTATTACCACCACTAAAAAGGCGACTAATTTATTTGTATGAAAGAAAGGTGACAGCTTACAGCAAAGTGCAAGTAAAACCGAAACTTCCTAAAGGAACTTTCTGTTTTACTTTCAAAATGCTTTGAGCAGCGACCTGCCTTAAACACCTAATAATTAAAACAGTTTAGCGATCGTAACAGAGATGGTTTACTTATACTCTTCGTGTTAGGGGAGGGTATAGGCAAAGAAATGAGATCAATGTTTCTTGTTTTAGGATTGCAATTAATTCCCGCCACCTGCTATAGGCATGCGTCATGTTCCGCGTATATACCAGACCTTGTGCAACAGAACCAGGGGGATTGGTCTCCTTCTCGTACATGCCATTTTATATAATGAAACTTGTTTCCATATCAAACAATGTATATTATATTTTTGTTTGGGTTTAACCCTGATCCTATCGATTGCGATTTCACTGGAATTTGCAAACAATTTGGACGCAGATCAGACGCCGCGTAACGCTCAAACCATTGACATTATACATAAAACAACTCTTAATGCCTGATGTCCGTTAACCAAAACATATTGGCAAATCGTGTTTATTTATATTAGACGACGCAAAACATGTATAGTTTTATGCAATAGTAAGTGGTTTGGTGATAGGCTGTACTGTCCGAGTACAATGAAAGCTTTGCTACGTTATTTGAAATATCATCGATACCTTCGACATCGCATCGTATAACACTGCCATGAACATGATAATGAACTCTTCATATAGGCAGCATTGGGGTATTCATTTGAACAACCATTGATACATGGTGTAACCCCTTCACTGCCATAATCCAATCAATTTTAAACAATTGTCGTCTGCTTTTATTTCTAAAATTTAAATTTTAGGTTTTTGACTTCAGCAATATTAAGAGTGGTATCAAACAGTTTGGACCCAGACTGTTTGCAAATAACGATTGTACTCGGGGTAAGGCAGTGAAGGGTTGAAAAACGAATTTATTTATTTATTTATTTTAAAAACAACATCACTACCATTTGAAAGAAAATCCATGTTTGAATTTTAGGAAGTTATTCCAGCTGGCTTGTGGATGGTCGGTGGTTCTACCCAGTTGCCGATTGTGTGCCTGAAACAGTGCTTAAAAGACTTCTGGGTCGTCATCCACCTGTAATTGGCTAACGTCGCGATATGACAGAAATACTGTTGAAAGCGACGTAAAATCAAAACAAATCAAATCAAATCTTAAATCATAATTAAAATGTTTCCATTCTGCTTTAAGATGACACATGCTTTATATATCTTATATGATAATAGTCCTGAATTTGAGTTGAGGAAATATCGTGGGTATTTAAATGTAGTTTAAGATCATTAGTAAGACATTTGTAGACTGACGTATCCTCAACATATACAGCAAATCTAAGAGAAAGAAAGACAGATGGAAAAACAAACAGACATTGAAATATATATATACCGGGATTGAGCTTACTTTGAAGTCTTAATCTACCTGTAATATAGATGTTTCATTGCCGAACCGTCGGGAGTTTTTCATTATATTAATGGTCTCAATATAAAATCTGGAGCAATTATCATTCCATTTCACCTGTTTTCGATTTACATTTTAATTAAAGTCTTCCCTCACAGACTAAACCAATACACGAATACGCCGGGAGGCCCGTACAAGGAATAGGTATTTGAAGACATGGTTGTTTTTATCTTACCTACAGCATTTAAAACGAATAGTGATAATTTCTTTTTAACAGTATGTTATGCAAAATGATCATTCTTGCAGTTTGGATTTAAGTTGGACAATGAGTAACTTGACGCTTCACCAGGATCAACACTTACTTTATAATGATATGTTCTACATTTATGACTAGAAATTAATAAACTTTAATCAAGAGTTGCTGTATAAGAATAAACTTTACAAAATAAACATGCCGAGTGCACCTATATTCTGACCAAGATTTTCATTCAAATTATTGTTTCCATTGTTATATTCTGCAATAAACAATCATCTATTTACAAATAGCTATGCTTTTTCATGAAACGGTCGTTTGATATACACGCTGCATCCTTTTGCTATCTAAACATAATATCGTAAAATATCAATGACGTCAATTTATGATACATAAATGATTTCTGCTTTTGTTCCAAGATTGTTTTCCATTTAAACTGGTACCCCTAAAATACATAGTAATTCGCATATTATAGTACTACCTCAATACTTCGTTAACTGTTAGCCGTGATATACATTCTCATGTGAAGTAATTTACGCTCTATCTATACAAGTATGTACACTTTCCCCACCGTGGGTTTATTTCACCGATAGGTTCAGGTCAAAACATTAAAAGCGGAAAGATTCTTTTTCAAAACAGATATATCGATAACTTGCTTAACCCTTTATCTTCCAGATATATCATCTCCTTTAAAAGTGCTGTCTGCAAAAATGTCAACTAAAATTTTGAAGTCTGTTTACAAGAACGACATATATGTATGGCTGTAGATCAGTATGAGTTCAGATCAGACACCGAGTAACCCGGTGTATGATCGTGATTCAAAGTGTTACAGATACTGGTCAGATCTCAATTATCAGGAGAATGGTTAATGTTTATCAGACGAAACTTGTGTAAAATGATGAGGGTATTGAACCTGGATTATTCTGATGTTTAGCCGTGGGCAATGATACGTCATTGGATATAGTAAATCAACACCATGCACTTAGTCCTCGTAGCAATGCCTCTTCATGATTCTACCCTAGAGAAATGTTTTCTAAATTTTGGTTGGTGGCTACTTAAGGCAAACTGAGAATAAAACAGAAATATCCGCCTGCAACAACCGGTGGTCGCCTGTATTATCCCATTACTTAATAAGCACGCATTTTACGCCCTTTGATTATTCTTCCACTGAAAGAAACAGTTCTACTATAAACAGACGTGAATATGCACTATAAGAAATATTTTCTACGGTCTAGCCTTTGTGGAGAGTTCTGCTTTACTTTCAGTATGCTTTAATCACATACCTGTATTAAACACTGTTGCATAATGCTCTAAATATTAATAACTAGTTCTTATTGTTTCGACCTTTGTTTGTTTTGACAATCAATAAGTTTGGAGAACGTATCAAACACATGATGCCAATAAGACTGGTCAGTATCCAGACTATATTTTCTGGCACGTGCGTCGTTTTCACACATAGATATGTCGCAGACGACATTTGTAGGAAACAGACGAATACTGTGAAGCAGACAAAAACATCTGGAACTTCCAGAAACAATCCTCGGTCACTGACATCAAAGTTGTTGAGCAATTTAACCAACTTGTACCTTGATATGTGCATATAACTATTAAACTTCCATCGCCATATGCGATTATAGTAGTCTTTTCCAAACAGTTTGGATTCTGATCAAACGCCGCGTTACGCGGCGTCTGAAAAGGATCCAAACTGTTTGGTTTCCATATCCATATTTTTAGGACAACATTAGTAGGAATAAGACGGGAAAATGTGAAGCAGACAAAAACATCTGGAACTTCCAGAAACAATCCTCGGTCATTGACTTCAAAGTTGTTTAGCAATTTAACCCACTTATACCTTGATATGTGCATATAAGTGTTAACCTTCCAACGCCATATGCGATTATAGTCGTCTTTCCAAACAGTTTAGATCCTGATCAGACGCCGCGTTACGCGGCGTCTGATCAGGATTCAAACTGTTTGGTTTCCATATCCATATTTTCTTCAGTCGAAAAATTGAAGCGGTTTGAAATCAGACGATTAAAATTGGCAATGAATGGGCTAAATCGTTCTTTGTATGTAAGGGTCCGTTATCAGTTAAGAGTTGGTTGTATTTGAAACAACAACAATGGTCCATACTTATTGAACATGAAGCACATGTACATGTATATAACTGCAAACAGGCAGGTCCTAATTAAAAATGCCATTTTGGTCTACATTGATTGACAGTATCATCTTAACTTAACTTCTTTACTCGCAAATGATGTGCGTGTGTGTGTTTTGTTGTTTACTTATATATAAAAACAACGTTTTACTTGGGGGTTTACCTTCCTCACTCAACAAGTTCACCTTTTCGATTTCGTTGGGGCTGTGTTTTAGTTAATGTTATATTTTTTAATTATGTTCACATTTATTTTAGAGTACAATGTCAGGTTTCCTCCAGGGTGTAGTTTAAGCCTTTATTCTAAATATATATTGTAATGTTTTTGTAGGTTATGAAACAAAAGTTTGTCAAGGTGTGTTGTAAAGACTTTTCCAGAGTATTTTTCAGTTTTTTATTGGGATACATGGGGTTTACATATTGTTCTTGTGTTTCAGGATATTACTAGACTCAATTCTGGGTCTAATACCAGAGTCAATTTTTTTGCAGAATATATTATCAGTCAAAAGTCATGCTATATTGCTAGGTTATTATAGGAATAAACTGTCAGCCTATTCCCTTTTTGTAAGGGTATAATGCCATATGTTTGTAAACATATAGTGTATCAGGCAATTATTATGAAATACTGCTAGACCTTTATCAACTTAAGTTGTAAGTTGATTGCCAAGATATATTGCCAGACTTTTGTCAATTTATGTTGTCAGTAGTTATATATTGCCAGGCGATTATGAAGATATATTCCCATAACTCTGTCAACATACAATGTCAGGTGATTGTCAGAATATACTGCAAGACCTTTGTCACGATATATATATATCATTAGCCTATTAAGTTCAGATAACTTCGAAACTCTGAAGAGTTTGTCAATATTCATTCAAAAATCTTTCACCAGCAGAGATCCAAATATGTACCAAAATTAAAAAAAAATAAAAAAAATAAATAAATAAAAGAGAATACAAATTTCCTGATAATAGTCTAAGCTACTAACTTAGTGGTAAATATAGAAATCTTATTCACCCTGTTGTTATGCCTATACTTATTCTTACAATGTGTTACAAATCCACAGTCGGTGCGGATCCTGACCGGATGACTCACTTACCTGCCCTCCGGCTAGGGTCTACACTGTCTGCTTAGGAATGGTTTTTTATCCATAGTAAAACTGTAATACTAAACGACAGACAGTGAGGAAACGAGTTGCATGGCACATTTACGTGGCATCCGATCCGAACCTGCTCTGTCTGAACAAGAAAAGTGTACTCGTCACACAGTTCCCTTGTAATGAAATATAATAGGCAGTGTAGACCCTGATCAGAGGACTCAGTTAGGAGCCCTCTGATCTTGGTCTACACGTTATGTATAGTTATCACTATCCGCATAGGATACTAACTGTAATGTAATATAAAAGCCAGTGTAGACCCTTACCAGAGGACTCAGTTAGGAGCCCTCTGCTCTTGGTCTACACAATATGTATAATAATCAATATCCACATAGGATACCAACTGTAATGTTATATAAAAGCAGTGTAAACCCTGATAGGAGGGCTCGGTTATACGAGCACTCCGATCTTGGTCTGCACAATATGTATGGTAGCATTATCTACATGGGGAATGTATAATCTTCATGGTTGCAATGTAATGCAAAATAACAGACAGTGAAGAAACGGATCTGATGGCTCATTTGCGTGTCATCTGATCCGAAGCTACACTGTCTGTATAAGAAAAACGTACTCTATACAGTTACCCTGCAGTGTTGATTAATAGTTAGTGCAGACCTTGACCAGAGGATCCTTTTAGAAGATCTCTGATCTTGGTCTGCACAGTATGCTTGGTAACACTATTTGAATAGGAAATGTATACTATCCATAGTAACACTGTAATGCCTCTGTTTTACTTGTACAGTATATGTGACTAGTTGATGCATGGCAAACAGGTTGTATAGTATAGCCATATTTTCCTTTTGATTTGCTAGTGATCTAAATTCTTAGAAAATCTTTTCATTTCTCTCTGGTATAAGCGTTTACAAGTCAAAACTCTACATTTAAAAGTTTACATTTTGCAACTACTTTTCGATGCATCGTACTAGCTTTAATTGAGATCAATACATATTACTGTTCCACCATTGACATGACCATTATTATATGTATGTAGCAACTGTGTACTGATAAGCCGATGGCTTTTGTACTGAATAAAGTATCTATCTATATATAGATTAGGTGATTTGGCAATATATATATTGCCATATCACCTAATACTATATATCTTGACAAAGGTCTTGCAGTATATTCTGACAATCACCTGACACTGTATGTTGACAGAGGTATGGAAATCTATCTTGATAATCGCCTGGAAATATTGCCGGGACACAGTCATATTGTCCGACGATTGTCGAAATACTCGAACATTGCCAACCGTTTGTTAACTCTTTGAACCCTAGTCCCGCATATAGGCGTGCTTTTCAAACAGTGTACATGTGAATAGTACACATTTCCTATACAAACAGTGAAGACCCAGATCAGAGGGCTCCGAAAAGAGCTCTCTGATCAGGGTCTTCACTGTTTGTCACAATGCCAAACATTGACAAAAACAACCCTTAAAGTCAGAAATGGACTAGACTTAGATGGAAACTGGAATTGTCCATTTAAAGTTTCAGGGAGGAAAGAGTTAACATAGTTTCAGGTGATTGTCAAGATAGATTGCCAGATATTTGTCAACACGTATTGTTAGTTGATTGCAAAGGTATATTTCAAGACATTTATCACATAATTATAGTATTAAGTGATTTATTATTACTATTGTCAGACCTTTTTCACCACATTCGAGACTGTCAAGTTATTTTCAGTATATATTACCAAATCTTTGTCTGTTTGTCAACATATTGTGTTAATTAAGTATTAATTCTTCTTTCAGTATATTGATAGTCCTTTGTCAAGATTAACGTCAGTATTTATTGTCAGCATTATCGGTACATAGTGTCGGTTCTTTGTCAGAATTCAATCTCCGTCTTTTGCCAGAATATATTATCAATTGTTAAATTATAGTGTTAGTCTTTTATCAGAATGTATTGTCAGAATATTGTAATTCTTTTGAGAGAATATAGTTTCCGTCTTTTGTCGCTTTGTTTATCATTTGTTTCGAGATATATCATTGTATATTGCCAAGGTTTTGCCAGGATAATTTGTCAACTTCTTTGTCATGGTAATTTCGCAGACTTTTGTCAAGATGAAATGTCAGCATTTTGTCAAGTGACATATGTCAGGTCTTTTTCGTGATTAATGATAATCCTTCTGTTCGTATATATTATAAAAATTGTGTGATTATGTAATGCCAACCATTTGTCGGGTAACATTTACAGAATTGATGTAAGACTACTACGGTACCCACCTTTTGTTAGTGAATATTGACATATGTCAAATAAGATTTCAAAACACGTACTTACTTACAAACTTGCAAATATATGAAGCTTGACAAATAAGAGCACGAAGAGTCAACGATTATTTAACAGTTCGCATTACCATGCAACTTCAGTCGACTTTGCAAACATATTGGATCAAAATCAGTCGCCGCGTTACAATCAGAATCTAAACTGTTTGGCATTCGTATCATTATATCTTCGGTCAGACTTCCTGAAATCTGAATGTGAAACACAAATTCACATACGAACGCACAAGAATCAAGACCAACAAATAATCATGCCGTAAGAAATTGGACCAGCGGCCAGATCAGATTTATATTGTCAGGACTGTCATAAGTTGACATACAAAATCCTAAGATTTCCAAATTTGCATTTTTCAAGTGCGATTTTACGAATCGTTCCTTTACCCCATCGCCTGCGTCTAGTTTTGTTGACACGTGGCTGCTTAAAGCAGGCTGGAAGTAAAGCAGAATGCGCCATAAGGCGCATTCTGCTTTACTTTCAGCCTACTTTAAGCTACCATGTTCTACAAAAAAAATCCTAAGATTTAGGAAAAACCCTGAGAAGTGGCAGCCCTGTATTGCTTGGTTCATGCTTTACGTAATGCAGAAATTTCCAAAAGAACTTTCTGTATTTCATTCTGCATGTAGCAGTACAAATGTTTTAGACATCACCGTGTTCTTTATTGAGTGACCATTATTCACAGTTTTTTAATGTTACCTAAAATGTTCCGTTGAGCTACCGTGTAAAAGGCGACATACAATGTTAAAGTTTAACATGTGTTTCCATGCAATAATACATATGTATTTAACCTGTTTAGAAATATTTACAGTGTAGGAATCCACAGGAAACAGGTGGGATAACATTACAGGACACACAGACAGTCTGTGTAGAGTTAGGTAATATGTTTGTGGGACGGGGATATTTTTACCTGGGAAAAACTTGCTTTAGTTATCTCACTGGATGCTGCCAGGTGATATAAACGATAATATTATTGTGCAAGTTTATAACAAGTACGTGAGAAAGTAACTTCTTCTCAGACTAGAAGCTACTGTTCTCCCTTAGCATACAGTACCTATATGTGTTCAAGCCTCAGCAACAACAGTAGTTCCAAGCGAACTATCCCTGTTTACGTCTATCAGTCAAGATCTACTCTAATTGTCAATTTCATTTTGTATAGGCAGTTACTCGTAAATATCCTGATTTGATTGGTTGAAATATTAAAAGTGGGCGTTACAATTCAAACCATTCTGTAGAACAAAAGGGTAACAAAAAGCACGTTTCAGCAACAGTAACACAGGTAAACTTGTTTTGAGCAACAACTTAGATACTTAGATCAATATGAAATGGCGTTCTTAATGACAGCTGCCTTCTTAATTTAGGACGAAAGTAAGGCAGAAAGCTCCTTTAAGAGCTTTCTGCATAACTTATGTCCTGAATTAAGAAACAATCTGTATATCATTAACTGGTTGCTTAACGTACGTTTTTCTGTAATGCATATTACCGCGGGTAAGTGATAATTGATCGTTAGTCTAAATCGGGGTCGTCAGTTGGGAAAGATTAGAGGCAGTGCATGACGTTCACTCAGAGATTTCGGGGTACAGAGTTCGAGTCCCGGGTAGACAAGGACTCGTCGCTTATCTGCGACAAAGACAGGGGTCAATGGACTCTAATCAGGGGCGTCTTGTGAAAACGTCGAAACAATCTTGCTTTATTTCAAAATGAGTTCATTTCAACTTTCGCCCACAAATTTAGTTTTGGTATTTGCAAACAATTTGGGTCAAGATCAGACGCCGAGTAATTCGGTGTCTAATCAAGATCCAAATTATTTTACATTCGTTTTGTTTATTTATTCAAATAATAACTTGAAACTTTTGAAAAGAACTACAGGTGGCGATTTGGGAGAAAGATAAAATATGGCAATAATACGGACAAACAAGCATCACGTATTGTATCAGATATTGGTGTGAAAACTGGAACTGGGTCCAAGGTTATAAAGCTTTTGAGTTGAGTCTAAATTCGTTCTCAAGCATTTGATTGGTCAGATTTGAGCCTAGGCTCAAATCTGACCAATCAAATGCTTGAGAACATACTCAACGGCTTTATAACATTGGACCTAGGTATATACCATCGACATTGCACACTGTATGATTTATTGCTCAACATGTTGTGTTGTACACGACATAACCTAGGTGTCATTCGATTAAGAAGTAGAGCATATATTTATGAGTAAGTCTTGATAGTGTAAGCTACGGTGGATAATCTGTTATTCTGACGTCATTCGTGACGTCATACAGTGGATAATCTATTATTCTTTCCCGTTTAAACGCAAACGTACGCAAACGCAAAGCGCTTAAACGTAGAAAAGAACAACTTTTGGACAATTCTGATATTTCATGTTTATCTTGGTGGTAAACAGTTTGGAGCCTGATCAGACGCCGGGGTACCCGGCGTCTGATCTGGCTACAAACTGTTTGCACTGCAAATAATAGTTTTAGCGTAAACGCGTTTATTGGGAAAGAATAACACATTCTCCACCGTATGTATGTAAATATTTTTTGTTAAACAATCTTTTTGGCAGTGAAGTTCGTGTTATTCTTTCCCGTTTTACACGAAAATAAAGCAATGCAATAAAATAGAAAATGACTGTTTTTAAAAATTCTGACGATTTGTTTTAATCTGAATGACAATCAGTTTGGCGCTAGATCAGTCTCCAAACGATTTGCAATGGCAATAACCGAAAGAATAATGGCTTCCCCACTGCATATAGAATCTTTATTAACATCTCATCATTGCACATTTAATACATATAAGAACATATACAATAAAAGCTTAAAAGATAGCACAAAGTAATTCCTAAAAGGAATTATAAAAGATGATATAAATGACATAACATGTCATGTATAACACAGATATCTATAACATCACAGTATGACACAAATGAATAGAATGTTACAATTTATAATAATGATTTAACATATTAAAGCCGTGCAAAAAAGAGAATAAAGAAATACATGTAGTTATATATAATGTAAAGGTATGTGAAAAAGACAAACAATAGAGGAAGCGAGAGAAAATGGTGAGAAAATGTGAAAATGTTAAACAGGAAGAAGAGGGAGTAATGAAACATGTACAGTGGAGAGTCTGTTATTCTTTCCCAATAAACGCGTTTAGGCTAAAACTATTATTTGCAGTGCAAACAGTTTGGAGCCAGATCAGACGCCGGGTAACCCGGCGTCTGATCAGGCTCCAAACTGTTTGCCACCAAGATAAACATGAAATATCAGAATTGTCCAAAAGTTGTTCTTTTCTACGTTTTAGCGCTTTGCGTTTGCGTACGTTTGCGTTTAAACGGGAAAGAATAACAGATTCTCCACTGTATGAAGAAGACAGATACAATGAGAAGATGGGGTGAGGACTGAGGAGGGATATAAAAGGCAATGAGAAAAGCAAATTTTGAAACAGGGTTAAAAGGGATTGAAGATGATTTGATGAGAGAGAGGGGTTGGGAGATGATAAACTCAGCGTGAGTTGCATTATTTTCTTCTTTTGGTGAGTATTTCTGTGATATAGTTTCGAGAGAAATACGTCAACATTACAGAGTAACTCGTCTACAGTGCGGAGACAAACTGCGACGTCACCGTCGCGTTTAGCAGATGGACTTATAAGGGGTCTACAAATTACAAAAAGCAGATTACAGTTTCGTCATCGAAACACTCTACAATACTAATATGACTTCATACTATGCTGTTTTCTTGTGTAATGGTGTGGGAGAAAAACCGCAAAGTTTGGCGACGATACGAATGATAAAGACAACTTTGCCAAAGTCGATACAAGCCTACAAGAACACACGGCCAAGTACAGTAAACACCAACCTGAACATCCTTTCGGTATAATCCTCGTTTATAGTGTTAAAGGTACCAGTTCACAGCAAAATAGAAAATAAAGCAGAAAATTAAGCTTTTATGAGCATTCTGCTTTACACTCATTTTGCTATAACCAACCATCTGCTTTAAAAACGAAAATGAGTATATTTTCACAACTTCATAGTGAGGGTGATGGGGTGTTGTTGTAATGATTTTCCGTATCCTTGATTCTATGGACGAGCTCCAGGGGCAACTGTTCAGGTTGATATATGCTTAGACTATTGCAAGACAAAAAATGTGTTCATGGCTCAACAAGTTAAATGGTAGGGCATTTTGTCACAATAACTACATGTAGTACGATAATGATTTGTGGGGTTTGTTTTTCTTCTTTTTTTAATCTTTTTTTCCACTCAAAACAACAATACGTTTATACAAATGTATGTATAAATGCAATGTCTTAACTCTCACGGCCAATTGTGCAAATCACTTATATCCAACCGGGACTGTTCAAAGCAAGATGAGTGTAAAGCAGAAAACTCCTTTATGATCTTAATACTTTACATTGAAAACATTCATATTGTTTTAAGCTTGCACGTGCATATCAAAATTATAACTGAATATTCGTTAATGACTCTTATTTGCTGGTGTTGGTACAGATGCTTTAACTCTTCCAACACCATGGGCCTTTTTAAAACATACTCATTACATTTGAAAACAGTGTAGACCCAGATCAGATGACCCTCTGATAAGATTCTGTACTGATTTCTAATTTAGACTAGTATTTATGAAACTGCCAAGAATTCCAAGTAGACTGGTTCATGTTTTGGTAAATCAAAATATTCACAAGGGAACCTAATAACCCGCAAGAGTTACTTCGTGTTAAAAGAATTACGATCCTTCTGTGGAGGAAAGAGTTAAGCGAATCATTCATTTTTTACGTCACAATCATCAATAATGCTTTATCTTGATGTGTGTAATATACGTCGAAATATACAGTAAACCCCCTCTATTACGACCACTAAATATCGTTAATTTTTGCTGTTTAAAGCAGGTGACTACTTAAATCAATGTGACAGTGAAACAGAAAGCTCCTTTAGGAGCTTTCTGTTTCACTGTCATCTTGCTTTAAGCTGACGCATGTCTTATATACAATCAATCAGCATTCGTTTTAGTGGTCGTTATAGAGGGGTTTTACTGTATTTCATAACGCTTATTGATACCCCCAAACAATTGATAAATCTTCATGAACATGATTTCGAATAACAATAGCCAAAGGTGTTTTCCTCTGCAATGGATTAAAATCATTCTCAAACGTCACACATTAACCTTACTTTGATCGAGTGAGACTTCTCTTATATCAACAAATAGTATGGATCCAGATCAGACGCCGAGTAACTCGGCGTCTGATCTGGATCCAACCTGTTTGCAATATCCGACAACTCACGATCAGCAGCTTGATAGTTGTGATAGTAATTTCCAGTAGAGATTAGGAATCTCGGTCTTTCTCTCCTTCTCAAAGTGGTCTGATTTATATAGTTTTGTCTCCTTCGCATAAATTTCCATCCCCCTATTAACGCCATCAGTGATTAAGATATTCCTAATTCTGTGGCACGTTTGGGATAATGAAGGTAATAAGGGACCGTTAAGGGGGTTGACCCTTTGCTTCTGTAAGGTCGTAAATTGCGATTAAGTCTGGGCTTATCTGAAAACAGTCCCCGTAAATCAGCCCATCGTTTTGTCAAGTTATCACTTTATCTGTCGAGAGAAAGTTACCATTAACCCTTGAAATGCTGAAGTTTCAAATGAACTCTTCCGTTTTCTGGTTACCCCATTTGTGCCCACGATCCCATATATGGGACATAGGCAAACAGTGTAGACTCTGATCAGACGCCGCATTATGCGGCGTCTGATCAGAGTATACACTGTTTGCTGTTAGGAATTTCAATATAAAACAAAAAGAAAAGAATTTTTTTGACCAGGCATCCCTTTGATAAAAAAATGGATTAAACATGTTCAAAAGTATGACTAACCATACAGACCCCAGTCAATGGGGTCCTTTAAAATATCATTGTTCTGGGTCTGTATTGTTTGCAAATGAAGTATATTATAATTATCCGGTTTCAGCTCTTTAATTGTTAACCTTTTCTTCACAGAAGCACCTTGGAATGCAGATCTACCTTTTCTCGACTATAGAGTACCACAAATGAATTTAAATTGCAGGTGTTTAATACATGTTGAACATAAGCTTTCTGCGTTACTACTATCTTGCTTTAAACAATTGCATGCTTTAAATATTTATAGATATGGTTTGAATGTTTGGTTATGGAGAAAACAAGTCTGGTCTGAATCAGACGCTGTGTTAGTCAGAGTGTGATCCGAAACCAATCTGTTAGATGGCTGACGTGTAGTTTTACGTGTACCTTTATCCTGAACACCATGCAGGCACCAGTGTTATAAAGTTTTTTAATTTAGTCTGAGATGGTTCTCAAACATTTGATTGGTCAGATTTGACCTTTTGCTCAGCAAAACCTCGACTCTGACCAATCAAATGTCCGAGAACGATCTCAGATTCTAAAATTCTCAACTATTATTATGTATTTCTCTATCTAATGCTGTGTTTTGAAATCTCTTTGGAATCGTCTTTTCACATGAGATTTGCCAAGACAATATTAGACGGAATTCATGCATATGTATTTTAAAGTTTTCAGAAATTATATGTATTTTAAAGTTTTGACTTACGACCGTTTTTGTCGAGCGACGTTTCGTAAGAAGGACCCCCAGGAGTTCCAAGACTTGCTATAAATTTTAAAACTATATACATCGAGCCACTAAGAATATTGTAGCGACTATATTTTCATCCGTGGGAATCGTTCTTTCATTGCCATTATAACGTTTGCCTAAATAGTGTTGTCTCCAGTGATTAATTCCATTCTAAAAGTTTGCTAACTTGGCTAAAGACACAGTAATAAAATGGATCCTGAACGTGTTTGCACGTGTCATTTTAGACGCGCTTGTCATGCACGTACATGTTTGTCGAAATGGTTCATCGTCATTTCTTTTCAATGCCATTGCCTTCCCAGGGGCCCATTTCATAAAACTCCGTACGACAAAAACGGTCGTACGTCAATTTTTTTAAAATACGTACATGTAAGTTTTTATTTCTCATAAATAGATAATAATTGAGACTTTTATCATCTGACTTACGACAACATATGTCGTACTAAATTCTTTTCACCCCTGAAACATTTTATGGACAATTCCATTTTCAAATTACGTCTAGTCCATTTTTTACTATTTATGGTTGATTTTAACAATATATTAAAAAATGGCAAACAGTGTATACCCAGATCAAATGGCTCCTAAAGGAGCCCTCTGATCAGGATCGACACTGTTAGCATAAGACAAGTGTAATCCTAAAATGTACACTGTTTGTAAATAACGAGCTAGGGTTGAATGTGTTAATGAGACACCCAATAACTGGACGTCTCATCTGGGTCTAAACACTTCGATTAATTTTTTGTTGCTTACGACAAACTTTGCAGACGTAATTTACATAGCATGCAGAAGGCTAAAGGATTATATAGATCAAGAGCAGACACGGTATAATTGTGCCGTAAATCTTGATCCGGATTAATTCATTAATCCATAAATTTATACTTCCACTTAAGAACGAATAAATACCATTCGAAATGTTTTGTATACCCTAGCAGATGGTAGCTTAGAGCAGGGTGAAAGTAAAGCAGAATGCGCCCTCAGGCGCATTCTTCTTTACTTTCACCCTGCTTAAAGTGATCGCCTCGTTACAATACTAGAAACAGACTATGAAGTAAAGGGTTAATGATTAAGGCAATACTGAAAAGTAGTTGAAGGATAATTGGTTTAAGTCTTGTGATATGGTGAGCAATTATTTTCATTTCGACGATGGAAATTATCTACTACCGAAAGCGTCATCTGCTGTCGAGTATATCGTCTGCAGGCTGTGTGTTGCTGTTGTTGTTGTTTTTGTTGTTTTTAAAGGGATCGCACTACAAAAAAAAACTTTCTTGTCTTTTCTAAATATGTTTTGTTTCCGTGCCTGTTCTGGATCTAAACTGATATCGGTAACAATGGCTGTACACTGAAAAAGAAAGAAACTATTATTATATTATTGTAGTAATATTGACGAATTCTTTGGCATTTACAAACAGGTTGGGTTATAAGCAAACTCCGAGTAACTAGACGGCAGATAAAGGATCCAAACTACTTATTCCTTTGATCGTGTTTCTTGAAAATCAAAGATGAAATGATAAATTTGAAAAGTACAGCAGAAGGTACTTTTAGCGCAGACGACATTTACTCTGCATTCAAAGAGATAATGTGCGTTATTGTCAGTGTGCAGGTGTAGCACATAAAACACTCAAGTAATTTGTTAGGAAAAAAGTAGTTCCAACAATAGGCTTTGTAAAAATATAGTTACAGAGCAGACGTTAAAAAACAGTAAACAGATATCTATGCTCGACATTTCTACCATCAACGGTTTGTTTTTTCTTACATTTTTAAATTTTGTTTTTCTAACTAAAAACGAGACGATTGATGGTTTCTTTAATGGGATGTGATTATCCTAACCTTTAATTCTGCGCGCGCTATGTAGTGGCGGAAGTGTGATTATTTGTGCAAACAGTTTGGATCCAGATAAGACGCCGCGTTACGCGGCGTCTCATCATGATCAAAACTGTTTGACACCCTGGTCCTGTTTAGAGAAGAGAGTATGAAACTTTTATTTTTAGAACAGTAACAGACGACATTTTTTGCAGAAGAAAAAAAACACAACATGCATAGAGTAAATATGAACAGCACACTATGTAGATCTTATTGTCGTCTGCAACAATTCAATGCGTCCATTTTCTGTACATTCTTTTAAAACAAGTCATTGGAATGTCGAACAGTTTGGATCAAATTAAACAGCGAGTTAATCGTAGTCTGAATCGGATCCAAACTGTTTACAACAGTTACCACGGTGTGTAGTCTGTAGCCGAAAATATATGTGCCAGTTTTTATGGTGTTTAGCTTTAAGTCCGTTATGATCAAGATCACACTGCGAGATGCGAGTGTTTTTAGAAAGAAAAATATGAGTGAATGAGGTTCGCATGCATTCAAAGCACAAAATCGCGTTTTAAGCCACGAAAAAAGCTAGTCAGAGTACGTCTCTTTGCACATGGAACATCCAAACCTGTTTATAGGGAAATGTGGTTGATCAGATCTAATCATTGTTAAGTACAGTACAAAATGCAGAAAACCACCAAAAGAAGCTTTCCGCGTTCAGCTCGCGGGTGCTGCAACACGTGACCTAGATCTACACTGGTTGTCATCATTTGCAATATATTGTAAAACAAACATAGTTTGAGCTTGCGTTCATTTGCCACCTGCCTTAAAACTTAACAAGCGTGTCCTATGCCGTTCAACTCACATTTAAACTGCACGCGCGTCACATGGACATAATGTATAAGTTCTTACGGGAGGATACTTATGTGGCTTTTTTCTATTGTTATCTTTTGGGTGGCTAGCCACATATAAGACAATTTCTGTTTGCTCTAACTTGGAATAACATGATCTGGAGGCTAACCCTACCCCTTACCCTATGTCCCACAACTGGCCAGGTTAATGTCACAAGAAATGGCCAGGTTAATGTCACAAAAGACGGCCAGGTTAATGTTTTTCAATTATGGGGCTAAGAATTTTAGCCACATACGTACCCTCCCGTAAGCACTTCTATTCCAACGATGATGGTAGAGGGTCATTAACTCATGTAAAAATTAGAGTAATATTTTTGTTTTAATTGAACTGAATTAACTCAAACAGTGCGAAAGTTTGATAACTAGAAATAAGTCACTTTTTAACTAGTAGAGAGTGTCTTGAACAAGAGCAAAAAGTAGTGGTAGTAGTACATGTAGTATGACGTCTCGAGAGCCGAGTTGCGCTGTTCCTCTTGTTATCCGGGTGATGGTAGGTAATCTAAACTCGCTCATTGTCTCAGCAACCTCGTTTTCTTTCTGAGTTATGAAGCTCAGGGTTCTTACCATTGTTTTATTTATTTGTTTCATTAATTACAGTAAAAAACTCTATTTCGACCACTAAAAAGAAGGCTTATTACTAATTCACTAGTATGAAAAAACAGATACAAGCTTAGCGTAAGGTAGACGTAAGAAAGAGAGCTCCTAGAGGGTGTTTCTGTCTTACTTTCACATTTGCCTTAACCTTTCCCACATAGCATATCTCTAGTATTGAATATAGGTGTCCACTTAAAGCAGGTTGAAAGTAAAGCAGAATGCGCTTAAAGCGCATTCTGCTTTACTTTCAGCCTGCTTTAAGCTTTTACCTGTTAGAATAAGGAAAGTATTAAATATGACACATATTCATTACGGTATAATTTGGAACTATTTTTTTCAGCGGATGAATAAAATGCATGTGCTAAAAGTCGCTTATATAAGGGAAAGGGTTAAGCAGTCAGCGGCCTTAATCGCCTAATTTAGTGGTCTTGGTAGAGGGGGATTTATTGTACACTTTACCACTTTAGCTCTCTTCACATAACAAACAAACCGGTGAAGTACAAGGCACTCTGGAAGCAGAGAGTTGGGTTTTTTGCCACCTAAAATGCTTTGTTGTTTGTCTAGACACTTGTTTTTAACAGAGGTGTGGGTTTTTTTTCTAGAAGGTATAAATACGACCACTCAATGAGGACCCGTCGATGCTGTTAGCGACAGGTGGACGCTTGACTTTTTCCTCCCTGAACTTTAAAATAGAAAATCCCAGTTTCCATTTGAGTCTAGTCCATTTCTGACTTTTAAGGGTTGTTTTTGTCAATGTTGTGCATTATCACAAACAGTGAAAACCCAGATCAGAGGGCTCCGTAAGGAGCTCTCTGATCTGGGTATTCACTATTTGTATAGGACAAGTGCACTTAAGCAGACAGGTCTCTATACAATAATAAGCTTTCAGCTTCACTTTTATCATGCTTTAATTAGTAGTATTTTTTCATCGTCGAAAATAAGACTCCTTTTAGTTCTCATACTAATACTTGAAACGTTTTAGTTTAAGTGCATCATTAATCATATCACCGCCAAATTAGTGTCTATTGTTTTACCCCTTCACAGCCATATCATCGTCCAAGTTTCCAAGTTTTATTCTTCATTTTCTCAGTATGTACACTCACATAATACTATATCAAAGCCACGTGAACACAGAGGACAATTTTTTTTAATATGTTTTATTAACTGAAGAAAAGTTGAATATTAGTGACAAACAATTTAAATCCAGATCACACACTGCGTCTGATCTGGATTCAAACTGTTTGCAAATCGGTATGCAAAGTCAATTCAATTTCAATCCAATTCAATTCAATTCAAATTGGTATGCTAAGTCCCGCTTAGCACGTTTAGGATTAAAGCCTAAATCATATTCTTCTTTTAAAGAACAGGTAAAAGTTTATTACAGGTAAAAATAATGCAGAATAAGGGTTGTGTGCATTACTTTTAGGTTTTGCCCAGCATTAAGCTACCGTAGTCTTTAAATAATAGCATACGTTTTCACTGGATGGTATACAGGTAGTTAAACACGGAATTCAAGAGTACACTCAGTGCAAAAAGAAACGCACATTTTTCATTACACTATTTGTATGTAGAAGGAACGTATTTGTGAATTATTCTTTTCATTAAGGTCAGTAGTTCTGTCTGGGAGTATCAATGTTGAAAAACACAACCTGCACAAATCGGTGCGATGTTTAAGACACGCTGTAGTTCTCTTTCGCTGCCAAATTAATCGTGAGAATTTTACCCCTTCACCGTTTCATTGTCGTCTGCTTCAAATTTGTTGTTTGTAAGATCGTTTCAAAGTAAGATCCAATGTAGTATGAATTAAAACATATCGATACGAGTGTCAAACAGTTTGGATCCTGATTAGACGCCGCGTTACGCGGCGTCTGATCAGGATTCAAACTGTTTGCAAATGCGCTTTTTTTGGCGTCATTAAGAGTGAAAGGGTTAAAAAGCAGCACACTGGTTTAAAGTTTTTTGTTCCTTAATGTGTTACAAAATTAAATCAATCTTGAGATATGGTATAAGTATTCTAATTTTCTTCAAGAAAAGATTCTTAATCTGCGCATGAGCACGATGTGCGTTTCTTTTTGCACTGAGTGTATAATAAAATTAAGGCATAACCACTTAACTATATCTTTATAATGATAATAAAAATTATCTTTATTTAATGGACGTTATACGTAAGCATATCACTCGATTATCATTAAGCTTGTGAAGATGTGGTTAATCTTGAATGTGCCTTAGCTGACTGAAAAAAGTAGTCCGCTGAGCTGTTATAGTGCCTGATAAAAGCACAGATGCCATACTGTCCGTCTTTTTGTCTCTCTGTCTGTACCTATCTGTTTGGCTGTCTCTCTTTCCTCTCTATATGTCTCCTTCCCTCCCTCGCTCCCTCTGTATATCTCTCTTATGTCTGACTGTCTCGTCCTCTCTCTGTATATGTACGTCTTGCTCTCTGTCTGCCTCTCAGTATTAGATATGTCTCTCTCTATCTCTGTTGGTCTCTCTCTCTCTCTCTCTCTAACTATCTCTGTTGGTCTATCTCTCTCACTCTCACTCTCGCTGTCTCCTTAAATCTGTCTCTTCAATTGGCCGCTCAACACAGGATTGACTGGTCCTATATATAATATAACTCAAACCTAATGGAAACCATGCTTGCTTCTAGAAAACTACAAGAGTAAACACGGCTATAACCTCTAAAAAGAAGACATGTTTCCAGTAGTTAATGCATTTTAAGGCAGATCACGAGTTAGAGCAAGGTGAAAGTAAAGCAGAGAGCTCCTAATTAGCTTTCTGCTTATAACTCCTAATGAGCTTTCTGCTTAATTTTCAGCTTGCTTAAGGCAGACCGGTTTAGTTGCCGTTAGATGGTTCGTGATTTAGCGAGGTTTATTTATTATTCGCGAAGTCCGGCTTCCAATTTCGATACTCCTCGTGTGTTGAACACAAATAGTTTCCAAGGGAGAAAATTCTGGTAACCTTAAAGCACTGCAAATGAAATAAGCTATGCCGTTATTTTGTTTTAGTCAATATCCATTGGTTCTGATATGAAAAGCTTGGTTTCTATGTTGTTGGCACTTCTTTGCCTTACCCCGAGTACAATTATAGTTATTTGCAAACAGTTTGGATCCTGATCAAACGTCGCGTAACATTCCTTTAGTAAAAAAAACCCTAAAAATTAATTTTAAGAAATAAAAGCAGACGACAATTGTTTAAAACTGAAGACGTCGTGACAGTGAAGGGGTTAAGTGCACTATATGGTGACTAATTAATTATTTGGAATACAGTCGAACTTCGATATCTCGAACTCGGTTAAATCGAATGTACCCGTATATTTAAATATGGGTAAGTTCGACCTAACCGAGCATAATGCAGTTCATGTGTCGAACTATCGGGTAGTTCGAGTTAATCGAGTTCGAGATATCAAAGTTTGACAGTATGTCTAGTATGGCATGGAAATGCATTTTCCTTTGATCACTGTCTGTATGTCTTTCTGTCTGTAGGCCTCTTCTTTTTTTCTCTCTCATTAATTTGAATAAAGGTGTTGTTGTTTTTTTGTTGTTGTTGCTTTTTTTCTTTAATTGTACAGAATTGCAAATAATTTGAATCCGTGATACACAACCACATGCAAATACAGGCAGACAAACAGACAGCCTTTCGCCTTACTGATTAATGGAATGAAGTACATAAGTAGTCTGATAATCAGACACAGAACTAATCCTAACTCTCGGCCGGAAAGATAAAATGATCGACAGAGAATGTTAGTAATGGGAAAATTAGAAAACAAAGGGGCAGAATATTATACACTCATATTATAATAGCAAGTTGGGGTTCTGATCTAATCCAGACAGGTAAATAAACATATCTGGTCTGAGTGGATAAAAGCTATACGTTTAAACATAACTCTTTCCTCCCTGAAACGTTAAATGGACAATTCCAGTTTCCATTTATAAATAGTCTAGTCCATTTCTGACTTTTAAGGGTTGTTTTTGTCAATGTTGGCATTATGACAAACAGTGAAGACCCTGATCAGAGGTCTCCTTTCGATTTGGGTATTCACTGCTTGCAAAGGACAAGTTTACTATGCATATGTACACTGTTTGAAAATGACGCCTATATGCGTGACTACGGTTCAAAGGGTTAAGTCCCAGATTTTTTGTTTGTTTTTTTTAGTCTGCTGTAAATTTGTCGTCTGCAAAAATATTTTGATTTATAATATAGGCCTATGTACTTTTTGACTCATGATAGTGCCCCTGTTAAGACAGGACTGGCATAAGTTGATCATGAAAATGCTAAGACATCCAATGTTTCTATTTCTTAAGCGCGATAATCCCCGATTACAAAGCAGGTTTGGCGCATTCTGCTTTACTGCTTTGAGCTACAACCTGCTAGGATAAAAATCCGAATATTTCGGAAAAAATCCGGAGAAATGAAAGTCCTGTTAAGATATCGGCTACAAAGTGTGTATATACATACTCCTTTGAATGCTAAGCCAATACAATCGGCTGCTCAAATTTCGTCTATTAACCCATTACCCCATAAACACGCCTGTTACGCCTTTTATTTATTCCTCAACAGAAGAATATAGTTCCAAATAATATAGTCATGAATATGTACCATAAGAATTTTTTTCTTTATCCTAGTAGATAATAGCTTAAATCAGGCTTAAAGTAAAGCAAAATGCACCTTAAGGCGCATTCTGCTTTACTTTCAACCTGCTTTAAGTGGTCACCATTTTTCACAAATAGAAACAGGCTCTGGGGTAGTCATTCCTCATACATTTTGAGTATTGTCAAATTGTGTGAATCCTGATCAGACACCAAGATACAAGACGTATGGTCAATATCCAAACTGTTTTTAAAGTTCCGTACGTTCACATCTATAGCAGTCAAAGAGTTTGAAAAATAAAACGTTTCTTATTCTTCTAGAGACTGCTGATTATAGTCAGCCCTTTCTATGTTGGAAAAGGTTTATCCGTATTTATCAAACAGCGTAGTGACTTATTCAGTGAGCTTCCTAGAGAATAGAGAATCCTCTGCCTGCGTTAACCGTCTTCTAGCTGACACTGTAAATGGACCTCTGATAAAAAACAGTGTCCAGATCAAGTACCTCTGAAAGTATCTATGTTTATTTATTTATTTAAGTCTCATTCATGTACAAACATTGAATAAATTAAAGTGTCTGATCTAGATAATGATCCAAAGTTCATCAGGATCCTATTTCTGTTAATATAAAGAAGATGCGAGATGTATAAGCAGACTGTGTCAATAATTTAGCAGACGACAGACCATGTTGGATGAGCAATCTCTAAAATATCTTTGATTGTCAAACTAGAACCTTGAGTATGCCTAGACTATATCGAGCTTCAGGGCTTGCATATGTATTAGATCTAACAAATCTAATAGATCTATTCTATTTCAAACAAAACTTTGCAAACTTTTAACTGGCCTTATCATGCTAAGTGCGACTTTCCTAACATTTGCAAACAGTTTTGATCCAGATCATACGCCGTGAAACACGACGTCTGATATGGATCCAAACTGTTTGTCACTCGTATTCATTTTTTCTTCTGTTTCATTAAGCATGGAAGCTGTTTTTATTTATTAAACAGACGATATATATTTGAAGCAGACAACAATTTAACATGATAAGGGATAATTCAACCCAAATTTTGTCATGTTTTTTCTCTCTCTCTTATGTGTCGTTTGTCTAGTTAAGCGATTCCAAAGCACCTGGCTCCTGTATTTCCTTTTTTTCAAACTACGTTAAATCAATGTTTAAATAGCATATTCAGCAATTTTAAGGGAAATCGCAATTGATATGTCATGTATGGGGAATCCCTCATATTGCGCAACAGGGATTTCCTATCCATTTAATGGGGTTCTTCTGGGTCTTCCTTAAGTTGCTGTAGCCGACAGAGGTAAGAAACATATCTCAATTTTGTTAAGAATGTTACTAAATTGTTTGAGGACATATCTGAAACGTATTTGAATCGCTAAATTGTTGCCATCATCATTCATATAATAAAATAATTCCAAGTAGAAGTATTTTACTATATGCAATTTCCTTTTCCGAACCTTATCAAAGAGAGACAACTCGTACTGGCGGATTTTCCCTACATCTGATTGGGCGAAGGTGCGTGTAGGGATACGTATCTTCCAAATATGGAGTCAGACAACAACATTAACCCCATGACGAAAACACTGCGCCATTACTGAAATTGGACAGTTTAAAGGTCATAGAAATTGTTCGTTATTTGGAGAAATATGACAATCTGCTAGTCTAAAATAATGCAAAAGTGATCTCCAAGGATTAATGCAACAAATTCACGGACTATCTGAAAAAAGGCCATTATGTGACTTGTTCGAAGTTCCTTCGTAAAATGACAATGGTACGTGAACGAAGTTTCGACTTTTCTTCTCCGGGCACCGCTCAAACTTTGTTTCTCTAAATCCTACATGGTAAGCTCTGCTTTGTATATGTGCTTTTCCAGAGAGTTGAATTTTTGTACATGAGCCAGATAAAGTTTTGGCAATGGAAATTTTTGGGTTATACGCCAACTTTTTGTGGTTTTCTTGCCAGGGACTAATTTTCAAAATGGCTGCCGCTTCATGTTCGAACGTGTATTCCGCTAGTTTTTCATGTGTTTTGCTAATTTCTTTACCTATTACAGCTTATATTATGATCATATATCTGAGGACTCTTTTTGAGAAATTCAGTTTCATGGAAAGATTAATCGTGCCTGTAGTAACTGTTATTTTTTCTAAGCAATTTGTCGAACGAGCTGATAGCCCAGGTAAGTTGCCGCTTAGATCGTGTATAAAATTAGCACCTGTCAAAACATTTATGCTCATGGGAATTTCTGTCTCAGAATGCACTCATTTTCAATTTTGTTTAGAGGGAAGTTAAGCTATAATAGAATTAACACCTTTGAATTGTTTGCATTTTTAACATGAAAGTAAAGTGTTGACTCTTGGAAAATAGGCTTACAGCCATTGATTAACTTTCTTTCTTTCTTTCTTTCTTTGAATACTGCGACACCCTCTTTCGAGGATTATGCGCAGCTGCGCGTCAGTGCAGATTAGCAAAAGTAAAAGTATAAAAGCTTAAGAAAACTAGAGCTGAGTTCTGGAAATAGTTGCTATGTTACATGTTAAAAGAGAATATTTTACATCTAAAAGAGGATAAAAACACTGTTCAGTTTAATATGTATGGCTAACACCGCTTACTGCCTGCTTGAAATGCTCAAAATCAGGAAGCAAGACGATGTGCGACGGTAGACTGTTCCATAGAATGATTGTTGCCGGAAAGAAAGAGTATTTATAATAACAAGCTAAATGATAGTCTTAGATCTACAGTTTTCATCATGACAATCATATTACTATTTCATTTTACCAAGCAATTCTTCTCAGTTTGTGTCTAACAGTGCTGGGCCGTTGGTTGAGTAAAGTAGCATAGTTATTTGCAAACAGTGTAGGCCCAGACGGCAGAGGGCTCCTTCACCCTTTACTCCATAGCCTGTTGTTGTTTAGTAGATCTCTCCAATGTCTGGAGAACTGTGACGATGACTTCACGCAGATATGTCGGATTTCCTTTTTATCTGCACCCTATCCTGAGTGATTATTTAGTTCATTGATCACAGCTTGGGTGTATGCCCTTGTTTTCCTTATTGAATGCTTTATTGGTATTACGTTTACTAAGTTCAAGGGATGGTAGGCATGTATGAATAGCATGTTTTTAGTGTTACTCTCTTATTAATCCCTGATAGCGGCGATAGGGGACAGAATGTAATACATGTAGTATGGGAAGGCATAGAATGAAGAAGATTATATATTTATTATTATATGTATGTCTACTGTCTAGTATTAAATTCCCTCGTTATTTCAAAGTATCATTTAAAAATTATCAGTAATAATTTAAACTCTTATATTTATGACATTTCCTGATTGGACTATGATTGAGGCTTAGGCCATACTTTATTTCTTTATTCATAAAATGAGATGGAACGAAGGGTTTATTGTCACTAGGACTAGCAGGAGTATTGCAATGTTGCAACAAGATCCCCATGAACTGTCACTGTTTGAAGGCATGTGACCAGTTGAAGCAGAAAGAAGAAAGTACAGCAGAAAATGCCATAAGATGCACTCTACTTTTAGCCTGTTTTTACGCTACCATAGATCTGTTTGGATATTTCTTATCATATGGTTTATTTAAACAACATATATGATTATATCAGAGTACTCTATCACAGCGGTAATGGCACATAGGGAGTCCTCTGTTCAAAGTAAAGTGCTTGTCATATAATTTTAGCATGACAATTTGAAGACTTGCAGGTTTATGCAAACACCCCGGTATTCAAGACTGTGTTGAGACTTATTTGTAGTAGTTGAGCTAGGCTATTCTTAAACAGCTCTTGTTAAAATATGATGTAGTTTGTAGACACACCCTTGTTGAAGGCAACTTTTTTCTTAAAAATAGAAATAAATGGAACAATCAAACACTTTGTTAACACATTCAACCCTAGCGACAACTACATGTATACTTGTCATTAACAGTGTACCTGTGAAAAATACACAAGTTTGTATTAACTCTTTCCTCCCTGAAACTTTAAATGGACAATTCCAGTTTCCATTTTAGTCTAGTCCATTTCTGACTTTTAAGGGTTGTTTTGTCAATGTTTGGCATTAGGACAAACAGTGAAGACCCTGATCAGAGGGCTCCTTTCGGAGCCCTCTGATCTGGGTCTTCACTGTTTGCATAGGACAAGTGTACTTTTCCCATGTTCACTGTTTGAAAATAACGCCTATATGCGGGACTAGGGTTCAAATGGTTAACAAATACTTGAAACAGTGTACCTGTACAAAAAATACACAAGTTTTTCCTGTGCAAACTCTGATCAGAGGACTCCTACAAGAGCCCCTTAATCATGTCATTTGGCAATACATGTTACAGAACATATAATATTACAGCACTCCCTCTCTACAACGGCCCTCCCAACAACAACTCCCTCCTTACAAAAACCCTTGCCCCAGTTCCCTAAACAGGACAATAATGTCTTACTTTTTAATGTTGCAATATCGTCTGCTTAAAATTGTTGTCTGCTGGTTTTTCTCAAAGTTACATATAAGTATAGAAGAGATATAATAATGAGTGACAGACAGCTTGAATCCAGATCAGACGCCTCATTACTGATCTGGATTCAAGCTGTATGCAAATGTGAGCCAATTATTTATTTCCCCTCCCTATAGCGATTCCCTCCAAACAACACACATAATCTGTGTCTCCCAATGGATGTAACTTTGTTGTTCTAGAGAGGGAGCACTGTATCATAAAAGTACTCACCAAATAGCCTTTAATAGTAAAATGGACAAAATTTAATTAGGAATTGGAGTTTTCCATTAAAAGTTTCAGCAATCAGGGGTGAATGAATTAATTTACAGATTAGGCCAACTCTTCTGGCAACAGAGCTGACTATTTCAGGTTGATACAGATAGTCATGTAGTTATAAGTACATGTATTGAGATACCACTCTTTTCTCTCAAGTCCTTTTGTTATTTTTCTTACGAAAACAGGATGAACACAAGCTTTTGTGAAATTGTCTGATTTGAGAAGTTCTGTGGCTCTAGAAAATCTGCTGGGAGAATGTATTATCAGAGTATATATCTGGGTTTCTTCAACACCAACTTTATGGCATATTTCTCTAAACTGCCAGATTGGCATCATTGAGAATGGGACAAGATACAGGGATTCTCACTATCTTCAAGATTCTTGACATTTGTTTTAGCCCATTACCTGTAGTTGGTGTTCACTATTGAAGACGAATGGCTGCTTAAAGCAGGTTGAAAAAGCAAAGTAGAGTCTGCTTTAACTTTAAGTTACTATAAGCTATGATATAGAACATATTTCTTTTAGTGTATATATTCTGGTCTGTATAAATCAGAACTGTGTTTTTGAGTGGATGAATAAGTTAAAGGCGTAAAAATGTGTGTCTGTGGAGTAAAGGGTTAAACCATCAGAAGAGGAAAAAGCCATACTAGCATAATTGTATGTTTTCAGTGTTTATGACAGGTTGCTGCTGGCAGCAAGCTGAAATTACAAAGCAGTTTGTAACTGTATTCTTTCCTGTGTAGTGCATACAGTGGAGAATCTGTTATTCTTTCCCGTTTAAGCGCAAACGTACGCAAACGCAAAGCACTAAAACGTAGAAAAGAACAATTTTTGGACAATTCTGATATTTCATGTTTATCTTGGTGGCAAACAGTTTGGAGCCTGATCAGACGCCGGGTTACCCGGCGTCTGATCTGGCTCCAAACTGTTTGAACTGCAAATAATATTTTTAGCGTAAACGCGTTTATTGGGAAAGAATAACGTTTTCTCCACTGTACATGTAGTTTAACTCATTGAGCTCCTATATTGACAAGTATATTTGTCATTGGTAAATGGTGTACATGTGAAGAATATGCTTGAGCCTTGAACAATGCAAATAATATAGAACTAGATGCTGATCAGAGGGCTCCTCAAAGAACCCTCTGATCAGTCTACACTGTCAGTTTGCAATAAATTGTATAAAAACAATGGTACATTGTCAAAAATACTTAAAAATAGACTTGACCTAATTTGAAACTGGAATTTTCCGATTGAAACTTAATGGAATTCATTACGACAGAATTATGAAATGTCATAATTATGTATGTAAGAAGGTGTGAAAGATTTCTGTGAGTGAAATGGTTTATAACCCTTTGAACCCTAGTCCCGCATATAGGCGTCATTTCAAATAGTGTATATATAAATAGTACACTTGTCCTGTGCAAACAATGAAGACTCAGATCAGAGGGCTCCGAAAGGAGCCCTCTGATCAGGGTCTTCGCTGTTTGGCATAATGCCAAACATTGACAAAAACAACCCTTAAAAGTAAAAAATGGACTAGACTTAAATGGAAACTGGAATTGTCTATTTAAAGTTTCAGGGAGGAAATAGTTAAAATTAAAAATCCTGTACCATACAGCTTGTTTTCAGTATTGAAGACAAGTGACCACTGAATAAGTTGTAGCAGACTTAAAGTAAACCAGAATGCATCTACTTTAAAGTAAACTACCATCTCGAAAGACACTGTAAATGCCTTCTGTGTTTTCTGTTTAGGACTAACCCCTTAAAGTGAAATCCCTAAAGTAGCTTCTGAGTATGTTTGTTCTTCATTCATTAATCTTTGTATGAATACTTAGCACAAGACATGGTATCATCTCTCACTCTCTACCCAGGAGAAATGAAGTTTTGACAGTTCTTCTTGTGTTTACAATAAAGTTTACTCTTGCAGGGTTCCAGATAAAAGGAGTATTTTAAAAATTGAAATCTTTATTTCTGCGTTAAACCCAATGGTGTCACTACTCATTAGAATCGCCTCGAAGAGATGATTCAAACGAGTAGTAACACCATAGGCGCTGGTGCTAAAATGAGTTAGAAAATGCTGGATTTGTTCATTTTACTCTCTCTTATCTGGAGCCCTGCTCTTGGCTTCACAGTTAGATTGCTTCAGGAAGAGATTTGTGTAAATCAAAATTATTACGGCACAGTTTGCCTATCTGCTGAAATCTCTGTTCTGCTGGCCATAAAAACTGACTTATTTCTGACACCTCTATCATAAAGTGATAGGCTAGTGGGAGAAACGAATATCTTCCTCAGATGATGCAGAAACATAAGGGGCGATTAAATCTGAAAATAAGTTTACTTAAGTGAATTTTATCGCATAGTACAGTTCATGTTGTATTAAGCAACTACTGAATGAAAGACACAAGGGCAGTCTTAAATACAAGTGATTGCTTAATGCAAGATCAAAAATTAATGTAAAAAGCTCCCAAGAGCTTTCTGCATTAGTTTTATCATATACTAAGCAGTCAACTTTCCTTAATGGTCTTTAGGCTACGTCAATGAGTTGTTGCTAAAGACAAGGGTGACTGAGCTTAGAAATCTAGATATCAGGGATAGGAAAATGTAAACAGTGAACTTGTAGACATTTAGTTGAAAAAGTTGTCAGAGGCAAGACAGATTTATAACTTTAACCCTTTAATTCATGTATACACTTTTTACACATTTAATGAATTCCCCACCAACTGAAGAAAATGGGTTCCAATGTTAATTGTTATACAGCAATGAATATGCAATATAAGAAATATTTCCTATATTTTAGCAGTCTATAATAATAGCAGATGGTAGCTTAAAGCAGACTGAAAATAAAGCAGAATGTGCTTTAAGGCGCATTCTGTTTTACTTTCAAACTACTTTAAATGGTTATTTATCTCAATACAAGAACCAGGCTATGGTGTAATGGGTTAACTTCTTTATACAATGTAACCTTCAACTCTCTGTAATCTTCTGAAAATTCAGTATGTTAACTCTTTGTATGCTTGGTAATTTTAATTGTCTGCAACAATTGTCGTCTGCTGGTGTTACAATAGAATTTTCTAATTTTCTTTGCAAATTAGGGTCAGTTTCAAACAGTTTGGATCCTGATGAGATGCCACATTACACTGCATCTCATCTGGATCTAAACTGTTTGCAAAGGCAAACACTTTTGCATATATATATATTATATCCTACGCTAGCATGCAAAGAGTTAAGGACCTAGATTAAATTCAATCATTAATTGCAGTATTACTGTATTTAAGTATATAATTTTTCATGGAACATTTGCAAAATGAAAATTTCCCGACAGCATAAAGGTAAATACCAAATCACATTTCTATTATGCAGGTCATAATTAAAGTGCTAAAGCTCGTTGACGAAAATATTAGAATGTCATTTGTAAACATGACTGATATTTAGAGGATAACCGGCAAAATTTGCTTGGCAAGCAAAATAGCATTTGTTCCAAATATATAACGAAAAACTAACCATATTTAGCCTTTAACACAGTTCTGGTCACTTTGTGATAACCTTTGCAAACAGTTGGGATCTAGGCGAGCAGCAGAGTAGCTTGACCTCTCATCTGGATCAAAACTGTTTGTCTCCTTGACAATGTTGTTTTAAGAGATTGTTAAATAGATCTTCTTTGAGAATTTCTGTAGGAGATTGTTCTAGCCGTAAAAAAAACTGATAAGAGAGCGGAAGGTTTAAGCTCTCCTCGGAGAACAATGTTCATCATTTAAGCCTGGTAAGGGCATATGGCTAAGCCACTTTGTCAAAACAAATAGTTGAGATTCAGATCTTAACAACACAGGCCGCAAATTTGATCAATTTTTGAATGGTGAGGCTTCTTTGGTTTGGTATTGACATAAAATTTAGAGCAACACAACGATTTAAGTAATGGGTGACATCTAAATTTCAAAGCTGACATAGGTTTTACGGTGGGTAAGGGTTAAGAGATTTCAAGTAATTTAACAAGGTTTATTTGCGGTTCAGTAGACATTACATTTATCCCCTGACTTAGCCTCTGCAGATCAAGTGTAATAACATATTGAATGGAAATTCAGAAGAACAATATAATAAAGGGATTACTCTATGATTGCCTTATTCTATTCATATTCTATTACTGCTTTGACAGGCAAACTTATATAAACTGACCACTCAATAAAATACCACAAGTATGTTATGGGTACTGTTTGATACTGTTGCAGGATAAAAATAATGCAGAAAGCTCCTGTGGGAGCTTTCTGTATTCTTTTTATCCCGCTTTAAGCAGTTAGATTTATCAGGATATTTCAGTGCTACTTCATTGTGGCAACTTGAAACAAGTTTAATTGTATGTGTGTTCTTTATGGTGTTGGAAGTGTGGCCCGCTTTGAAGATCTTTTCAGTTGGGAATGTTTTAAATCATTGATTCAGATAATAGCATTGTCAGGAATTTTTATTGCATATTGTAGCTTCATGATCCCAGATCTGGCGCCCAGTGATCTGATCAATAGTTCAAATTGAAATCGTAAAAATATTGTGGGTCGGGTCACTTAAAGCAGTTTAAAGAATTTGTTAGTATCTATATTACTGATAGGGAACCACAGAGAATACCAGCATATATCCGAGTAATTCTCACAGAGCAAGGAGTGTTAGTATGCGACCCGGAGGAGCAAAGCATTGAGCTAATGGTTCTGTGGAATAGCCCTAGGAGACCTCGATGAGTCTTAAAACTAAGTGTAGCTGGTATCAGCTTGGTAGATATATCGTATAAGCAGGGAACCTATCCCTTCATAGCAAACTGTACTGAGAGTATGAACATGTAGAGTAGGTTTGAAAAAAAGTTATAACTGTTGAAAACTTTCGTCAGATCTCAAACTTGTGAAAGACATAGTGGGCTTTATTGGAGAAATGAATATACTGGTTTGAATTTGATATTTAGGTGAATATGTCTGAGACAAAAAAGTGAAGGAAATGATAAAAACAAAGTGTGCATGATCAAGTGTGTTGGCTGTTATCTTCTGTTGGTATAAAGGATTCCCTCATGTTATATGGAGGCTATAACACTATGGTAATTATAATTATCCACTCTAGGGCTCCAGATAAGAGGTAAATATTTCAACAAATCCAACATTTTCTCACTCTTTTTAGAACCAAATCCTATGGTGTTACTACTCATTAAAATCGTCTCGAAGAGACGATTCTCATGAGTAGTGACACCATAGGGTTTAATTCAGAAATAAAGATTTTAGTATTTGAAAAACTACCCTTATCTGGTGCACTGATTATCACTTTGTTGACACTTCGAAGGTTGGGAGAAAAACGAAGTTTTCCTACAGTACACCTTTGCAAACAGTTTGGATCCAGATCAGATGCCAAGTAACTCGGCACGATCAGAATCATCACTGTTTGTCACTCAGATTGTTTACATACAAAAGGAAAGATCCAAATTAAAAGCAGATTATATTTTTAGCAAGCAATATTTGTTCACTGACGAAAGGGTTGTCCCATAACTCGATCATAAATACACCTTTATAGACCTCTAAATTTATTATTTAGTTCTCCCCTGAAAAAAAGTTTGAATTTATCCAAACATGAATATGCACCATAAAAAATATATTCTATGTGCTTGCAGGCTGAAAGTAAAGTAGAATGCGCTTCAATGTGCATTCTGTTTTACGTTCAATCTGTTAAAAGTGGTCACTTGTATTTAAAACTAGAACAAGCTCTTGGGTAACAGGTTAATTATGATAGTTTTAAGCTTATCTTCTAGAAAAAGCAAGTATTTTACATTTTTACTGTCGCCTTGCTTTAAGCAGTCACGTGTCGTAAACACTTTATACTTAACACAATTTTAATAGTAGTTGTAATAGAAGTTTTACTGTAGTCATTTTATTTGAGTCATATTTATTTATGGATATATATAGAAATAGGTTATAATATATACATGTTTATGCTATAAAGTATTATTGTCAATTTAACCTTTAGAAATGTTTATTGATACCTGTGATAACAGGCTGAAAGTGTTGGTTGCTTAAAATCTTTGATTAGTTTGGTGTTTTTGCTATTCATGCAGATGTATGATTGCAATAATTACAAATGATTTGAATTGTGACCTGATGTCATTGGTCGGATCTGGATGCAGACTCTTCTCAGATGGTGTAGGAATTACAGAGGTGTCTAGGATGTACATTGAAAGGGTTAGAGAAAGATTCCTTATTAGATTGCAGGGTGTTATATTGTCGAGAACAAGCTGTTCCATATCAATTCTTGACTATTTGTTGGTAGATAATCTTGAGGATCATAGCCAAACGTGGAAACTTATACACTTATCAAACTATGTTTATGGCATGTGACTGCTTAAAGCAAGATGAAAGTAAAGCAGAAAACTACTACGGTAGATTTCTTCTAATTTCATATTACCTTAAGCTGCCTCCTGTATTCAACATCATTAATGAATCAACTCATTTGTGGTGCTTAAATGCAGACTGAGAGGAAGTATAAAGGCTTCTTTACAATAGTGTTTATGCAGAGGAAAGAAATAAAAGATATGCATGTTTTCCAAAGAATGCCGCTTATACATGTTTGACATACTGTAATGACCATAAGTATTAGGAAAGAGAGGCCTGAGCAAACAGTGTAGACCCTGATCAGACTGCTCCTGAAGGAGCAGTCTGATCAGGGTCTACACTGTTTGCCATTCAGTTTCCACCTTTTGGACAAATAACTAGGTGATAAAAGCAATTTGTTCAAACATTAGGTTAATTACAGCAGGGTGTCTAAACCTTTCTGGAATGTTGCAACATTATGTTATGGAAGTCTGGGTGGACCGCAGAGCCCCCTCTAGCGAATATACCTGTAGGTGTGGTGGCTAGGTCAGTGAACTTAGCTCTTCCTGGAGACTAAGTGGATTATAACAGAAGATGGATTGACATGAAATTAAATGTACCATGATTGAATACATGCTGGTCTGCAAAATGATACATGGGTTTAATAACCCTTGTTAAATAGGAAATGCCTCACATCTTATTGGCTTCGAACATATGTTCTACAAGGCAGTTTTCTGTATAATGATGGATAAAAGTAATACAGATTTTTAGCTCCTTTAGGAGCTTTTTGCATTAGGTTTGTCCTATAATAACTAATAAGCAGCCTCATGTTAAAAAGATAGCATGCATTTACTAATTCACATGTTAGACAGTTTTCTGAACCTAGGAATGCACAGTTTATGAGATTTACATGCACTAGAAACTGTATTGACATTTGCCAATCAATTGTATTTGGAACAGATGCTAGGTAAATTGGTGATTAGGATCAAGATTGTTTGACATTCTTAACATTGTTTTCAAAAGACTACTTGAACTTAATTCTCCTCACAATGGCTCTACTTGTTCCTCATAGACATATCCTGTCATCTGCTTTAATCCATTTCTCCATAAATTAAAGTTTAACCCTTTCCCTTATAGAAGCGACTTTTAAGCACATTCATTTTTATTCATCCGCTGAAGAAAATAGTTCCAAATTATACCGTAACGAATATGTGTCATATTTAATACTTTCCTTATTCTAGCAGTTAATAGCTTAAAGCAGGCTGAAAGTAAAGCAGAATGCGCCTTAGGGCGCATTCTGCTTTACTTTCAACCTGCTTTTGGTAGTCACATATCTTCAATACTAGAAACAATGCTATCGGGTAAAGGGTTAATTCATTCCTTTGCGGAAAAAATACATGTAGTTCTGTTTTATAGTCACGAATCTGAACCATAAGAAATATTTTTCAAATTCTAGTACAATGTAAATGGATACCAGTTAAAACCTTTTCTGATGAATAGATATATGATTATATAAATTTCATTTGTTTTAAAATTGAAAGGTTAGAATAATGGGTAAATAATGATCAGTATCTATGATATTTGCCAGTTGAAACCACAGTTTGTTACCAGAAACAACCTTCACAGCTTTGATTTCAATGGCCAAGGTTAAAAAGCCTTATTAAACTTAAAATTGTCACTTACCATATCAGTGTTGAAAGTATAATATATTACAAAGTTTGCACAGGTAATATTTGACATATAAATTTAATACTTTATTAATGTTTGATTTACTTTAAAGGTGTACCGTACATAAATTAATCTTAACTAAAGTCAGTTTGTATTATGTAACTATTCAATAGAAGACCCATAGTGAGTCTATTTAACCTATTTCCCCATAATAATACGCATTTTTACACCTTTATTTAATTCCTCTACTGAAGAAAATAGTTCTAATTTATACTGTCACAAATAAAAATCATAAGAAATATTTCTATATTCAAGCAGGTGTAAAGCTTAAAACAGGCTGAAAGTAAAGAAGAATGTGCCTTAAGGCGCATTCTGCTTTACTTTCAACCTGCTTTAAGTGATCACCTATTATATATATAAGAAAGAGGCTATGGGGTAATGGGTTAAACAAATGGATGCACCATGCTGGATAAAAACAATGTAGAAAGCTCTTATAGCCATAGAAGAAGCTTTCTACATTTCAGTTATCCAACATTATGCGTTTTTCTTTCTTTGACAGAGATTTCTACACAAGTTTATCAATTAACATTGACCTGTTTGTCTGTATACATGTTTAGATATTTTTAGTTAAAGCATTTGGTTTAGAAATCCATATTCTATCAATTAACATTCCTCGATGTGATGGAATGTTTTGTGCAGCAGTTGTGCAGCAGGTTTCTCCTGGAGAAAAAACTTCTGGAAAAGTCTAAAGATACTTCTAAATTTACCTTCGCTTTTATTTCAACCATTTGATAAGAGCCGACAGATTGAGTAGCACAGCTGATAGAGGAAGCCCAAGTTAATGGCTGGTACCCGGCTTGTTTTGTAATTACGTGTCAGCTTTAACCTTTAACCCCATTAACGGGTTTCTGGTATTGAAGATAGGTGACCACATGAAGGAGGTTGAAAGGTTTAAGTCATGTTTTACTTTACTTTCAGCCAGCTTTATTCTTTAAGCTAAAATCTGCTAGGCCATAGAAAATATTTCTTTAAGTATGTATTCATAACTGCATAAATTCAGGATTCAATTGTCACCCCACAGACAAACAATAAAACTTAAAAGTCAAACTTTTGAAGTGACCACCTGAAAGAAGTCTTGAGTGGTGGTACTACTTCCAAGTTAATTAAACCTATCCTATAATAGGCAGAGGTTAAAATCACCTGTTACGTACAACTGTGTAACCCATTACCCCATAAATATGTCTTTTTACGCCTTTAATTTATTCCTCCACTGAAGAAAAAAATAGTTCCAATTTATAAAGTCCTGAGTATGTATCATAAGAAATAATTTATATACTCTAGCAGATAATAGATTAAAGCAGGCTAAAAGTAAAGCAGAATGCGCCTTAAGGCACATTCTGCTTTATTTTTAGCCTGCTTTTATGTAGTCACATATCTTAAATACTAGAAAGAGGCTATGGGGTAATTGGTAAATTAATTTAAGGCAGGTGCTTTTGTGGAGGAGTAGATAGAGGTGAAGGACCAAAGCTCTTATATGGAGGAGCGGGTTCAGTAATTTATTGATGTACATGTTAGAATTTCATTTCATATTCCAAATTAGTTTGCAATACAACACAAAAATTCACGTTATTTTGTAATTGTTATCATTCAATATTGATATCAGTGAATCTGTTGCATTCATAACTTGATGGATCCAAATCATTTACGGTACCAAGTATAACACAGCACCTGTCAGGCATTATGCAGATTGTAATTTTTCAAAACAAAGTGAAAAAAGGTGTCAATATTATGATTTCTGTCAGTAACAATTTAAGCAGGCAGCATTATTCAGCTTGCAAAATTTAATGGTTAACATGTTAAAACCTATGAGTTGATTGATTCCCAGAATTTAATATGTGTGTGTACACAAACCAATGGACATGAGATGGTTTATCCATTAATGACAGTATTGTTACATGGGTTAATGGTAAATGCACTGAACTATTGTCTGCTTCAAATTCTTGGCTGTGAAGTTCCAAATTAGATATTTGACAGTTTTGTTTATTCCCTTCCTTGGTAGCTTCTCTTCTGTGTTTAAGACAGTCGACTTATGAAAGTAGGATGAAAGTCAAGCAGAAATTTAACTCTTTCCTCCCTGAAACTTTAAATGGACAATTCCAGTTTCCATTTTATATAGTCCAGTCCATTTCAGACTTTTAAGGGTTGTTTTTGTCAATGTTTGGCATTATGACAAACAGTGAAGACCCTGATCAGAGGGCTCCTTTTGGAGCCCTCTGATCTGGTTCTTCACTGTTTGCACAGAACAAGTTTGTAATTCACATTTACACTGTTTGAAAACGACGCCTATATGCAGGACTAGGGTGCAAAGGGTTAAGAGATTTGTATAATTTCTTCTTTATATCATCCTTCTAAAATTCTTCTTTAGTTAAACACAGGTCATAATTAACACCATCAGAGAATATGGTGTGGCCGTGATACATTTTACAAATTTTTTGGTTGAAAAGTAAGTGATGGTTGAAATCTGGAGGCAGCCCAGTATGAAATGAATGTTATGCTCATGCCATTTAACCCAACCTTTTTAATCACATTTTCCCTGTAGTTTTTAATGACTTGTTTGGCAATACATATGATATTGTAAAAATTGAATGTAACTTTATTTATGTTAATTAAAGCTTATAATTAGAGTACATGTAATTCAATTACTAGAATCTGTGTGTCTCTATACACTTTCTGGATTACTTTTATCCTGGATTGAGCATTTTCTAGCACTCTTAAGCAGTTTCCATCCTTCTTCATATAATGACATTGAACACTGGGTTTTACATTGACTTGGCTAGTCATTGAACACAAGTTTTACTGTAAACTTATAGCTAAGAAAAGCCCTGATGCTATTGCAGCATCAGAAAGGCTAATGTTTTTTACTGGGGCCATTTATTTGCTTCTGTATTGATAGTCATTATATACAGCTTAGATTAATGTCTATGTGGAGTTATGTTCGCTCCCAAAACTGGCCTCTTGATGGCAACAAGAGGCTGCTCACATTATCCTGGGTACTATCAAGACTGCTTATTGCAGCAATAAATTTAATATTCTAGCACAGTCAAACCTGCAGGCTTCAACCATTGTTCAATAAAGTTGCATTGATGTTGTTTTTTAAGACAAAAAGATGATTAGTATGTCCTACTGGAAGGTTTATTTGAAAAAGAGATACATTTGAATATCTGAAAACTGATGGTAGTGTAATGAAGGTTTAAACTTATTTAAAGTAATGCAGAGCTTTCTGCATTACTTTTGTCCTAAAGTAAGCAACTGCATGTCTGAAGAGTTATTTTTGCTTCATATTTTATAATTATGGATCTTTGTGCATTTTAGTCACACTGCATTTACTTGTCATGATATGGTTTTGACATATTGTTGATAATGGCAGCTTAACCCTTTACCCAATAGCTTGTTTGAAGATAGGTGATCACTTAAAGCAGGTTAAAAGCAGAATGTGCCATAAACCACATTCTGCTTTACTTTCAGCCTGTTTAAGCTACCATCTGCTAGGATTTAGGAACCTGGATAAATTTCTTATGACATACTCATGACTGTAAAATGTGGAACTTTTGTTTTCGGTAGAGGAATAAATGGAAGGTGTAAAGAAGTGTATTTATGGAGAAATGGGTTAACACAGGTTTGACTGTTAATAAAGAAGACAGCTTAGTGTTCAGGTTATACAGGATGGCAGTTTTGTCTAAGTCTGGGGTTTCTCAAAGCCTGTTGCAGGTTCCAGCAAACAATATTAATGTGGTTATTATCCTGGTTACCTGTTAACTTAAACTTTCACCTTCAAATATATTGAAGCCAGACCAGTGGGGAAGGAAGTTGAAGTTTCTGATTATACAAATGGAAGATGCAATCAAACTTGTGTTTTACCAGCACTGTGTGAGGCCCCTTTCAAGTTTAATGCAGGAAGAATAGTAAAATCAAAAAGTCCTAAAGGATCCAATAGCCTGTTTCTAGTATTGAAGATAGATAACCACAAAAAGCAGGTTGAAAGTAAAGCAGAATGTGCCTTAAGGCACATTCTGCTTAACTTTCAGCCTGCTTTAAGCTAACATCTGCTTGGATGTAGAAAATATTTCTTATGGTACATATTATTGGCTGTATAAATTGGAACTATTTTCTTCAGTGGAGGAATAAATTAGAGGCATATTTAAGGGGTAATGGGTTATCAGAAGTTCAGAACTTATGAAAATATGAAAAGGTAATCTAGGAGAAATAGGTAATGAATACTGATCTCGGTATAATTTTGAAATGTTGAGTTATCAGTCTTTATTTCACTATTATTATCATCATAGACTGGCCCTGGGTTGCAGTCCTCTGATACATGTATTGGAGACCTTAATTACACCCATGTAAGACAATAATGTTGATGAGAGAAATGTGTTATTCATAAAGACAAGTCATTATAGGATGTAGTAAAGCATCACAAGCTTGTGGTCACATTTCATCCATCCATTCATCCATCCATCCATTGCTTGTAAATGAGGGTACCAGATGTTCTATACATTTTTACCGGTACAGAGAAATAGATTCACAGTGTCTCATGGCATTATTGAGCTTTTGGGCTTTCAGGAGTTGCCCTGTTCAAGGGCCCAGGTGACACCTAAAATGGTCTGTTTGAGGTTTACACTGTTTGCAAATTAAATGTAAACCAACCAGCAAACTGAATATATTCCTGTTTTCCTCGTTTATGTCTCCACTAAACCTTGTTTTGACTTCTCATTGAGTATCGTTTGAAGAGATGATTCTACAGTGCTCCCTCTCTACAACGGCCCTCCTAACAACGACTCCCTCCTTACAACGATCCTTGTTGCAGTTCCCTAAACAGATCGATTGTGTCCAACATATTCACTGCTGCAATTTCGTTTGCTTAAAAGGGTCGTCTGTATAAAGTTTAACAAAGGACATTTTGACAGAATAAAACTTAATGGCAAGTGACAAACAGCTTGAATCCAGATCAGACGCAGCGTTACGCGGCCTTTGGTCTGGATTCAAGCTGTTTGCACATGTAAGCAAATTTCCTTCCCTTGAATGACTTTCTCCGCACAAAGCACTTGATTTTTGTCTTCCATTGGGTGTCGTTTTAGAGAGGGAATGCTGTAATAGATATATTAATCACATTTAGGGTTTGATTGAGAGGAGACGCAAGGAAGTTGCTGTATCAAAAAACTTGCCATTTCTGGAGTTCTTATAATATTTTATATAAAACAGGACAGTGATCTTTTAAATAACAGGTTTCTGTAAAAACATGAAATTGTATATAAGAGACTTTTGAGAACTTCAGCAGCAGATATATTAATCCTGAATTCGAAGGGTTGAACGTCAACAAAAATCCCCATGCAGCTTAGAAAGTGTGCATTTTGACTTTGTGGCTTGAAATGTTCCGGTTGATTGGCAAGAATGTTGGAAGTGGTGATTGCCATTGGCAACAGACTGATTCTGCTAATATTGTTCTTTTCTTGTGTCTGAGTGAGTTTTGACATCATCAATGAAGATTTAGGTGTACCGTTTGAAATGATTGGAAATAAAGTTGAGTTGCAGATGTAATATGGTTCTAGGGTTCTACCAAACTTGTATGTTGTTTATAGTAAAGAGGCATGAAGGTCTATATAAAGATATGAAAGTTTTAGGGTCAAATAATTTTTAAAATGTTCAGAGTTGGTGAGTTGGTTAGATTTAGTAGTTTATTCTAGATCCAGACTGAAAGCAAATTCCACTTATTCCAGTCAATTTGTGCAAATCAAGAGAAGTGTACTACAGTCATATATAGTAATTATCCTTTCCTCTAATACAGTGTGTGAAGTACAATGCAGGTTACAGCATTTGAACCAGATTATTAAAATGCACATCCTTTGCAAACAGTGTAGATGCAGATCAGATGGCTCTAGATCTGTTTGCAGCCCTCTGGTCAGGGTCTGCACTGCTTGTCATATTGAAAAAATGTACTGAAAGGACCGTCAGAAAATTCAGAACTGTTTCTGGTTATAGTATACCGGGTACATCAAGTATGAAGTTAGTGGCTATTATTGCTGGATTCAAACATTTTCCTTTATATACTGAGTTTAATGTTTTTGTACATGATGGCATATGTAGCAAAGATCACACACTTTCTCTTATTAAGGTCATGGGGCATATACCAGGTATTAAAATTACATACAGTCTTAACCCCATGAGATTAGGCCTTAAATCTATTGTTAATCTCTTATATGAGAGAAGGCAGCTTGAACTTCCACATGATAATCACTGGAAACTCAATATCTGTAATGGATTTTAAGTCCAGGCAAGATTTTTTCCTGCTCTTTCAGTATTTACCCTTTTAGTTCTGGAATCAAACATATCCATTAATTACAAACAGTGTAGACCAAGATCAGAGGGCTCCTGAAGGAGCCCTCTGATCTTGGTCTGCACTATTTGTCATACTATGTTGATATGTTTGGGACAAATCCCAAGAGATTTCTGTGTAAGCTGGTCATTTATCAGGAACAGATGAGCTAGTCTATTTTGAAAATACAGCATGGTAATCTTCAGGTGAACATAACTTGCCCAGGTAGAACATTTCCCAGAGGCTTCAAAAAAGCAGTTCCACTTTCTAACTCATTAAAATCTGCCATTCTCCATAACAAAATGGCTACCCGCTGGCCAGAATGATAAGAGTAGGTGAAGAATATTGGTACAGTAAAACTCTTCTTGTACATACATACCCATGATCATGGTGCTAAAGACTGGTTACAGTTTAACCCACTACCCAATACATACACCTTTTTAGCTCACCTGAGCACAAAGTGCTCAAGGTGAGCTTTTGTGGTCGGTCTTTGTCCGGCGTCCGTCATCGTGCGTCGTTCGTCGTGTGTCAACAATTTCTTCAAACATCTTCTTCTTCAAAACTACTGGTCTGATTGCAACCAAACTTCACAGGAATGTTCCTTGGGTCAAGCTCTTTCAAAGTTGTTCAAAGAATTTGAAACAATGCAGAACTCTGGTTGCCATGGCAACCAAAGTGAAAAAATAAGGAAATCTTAAAAAATCTTCTTGTCTGAAACCACAAGGGCCAGAGCTTAGATATTTGGCACATAGCATCATCTATAGGTCCTCTATCAAATTTGTTCAAATTTTGCCCCTGGGGTCAAAATTGGCCCCGCCCCAGGGGTCACCATTTTACATAGAGTTATATAGTGAAATGTTCAAACATCTTTTTCTCTGAAACCAATATGACCAGAGCTTTGATATTTGGCATGGTATAACTTCTAGAGGTATTTGACATATATTGTTGAATTGGTTCCGGTCCGTTGCATATCTGGGTCACCGGAGCTAAAAATAGATTTTTTACCATGAGAACTTAAAAAATCTTCTTGTCTGAAACCATAGTACACTAAGCTTAGATATTTTGCACATAGCATCGTCTACAGATCCTCTATCAAATTTGTTCAAATTTTGTCCCTGGGGTCAAAATTGGCCCCGCCCCGGGGATCACAGTTTTACATAGAGTTATTTAGTGAAATGTTCAAACATCTTTTTCTCTGGAACCAATATGACCAGAGCTTTGATATTTGGCATGGTATAACTTCTAGAAGTCCTTCACATATATGGATGAATTGGTTCTGGTCTGTTGCATATCTGGGTCACCGAAGCTTAAAATAGATTTTTTCCAATGAAAACTTCAAAAATCTTCTTGTCTGAAACCATAGTACACTGAGTTTAGATATTTTGCACATATCATCGTCTACAGGTCCTCTATCTTAGTTGTTCAAATTTTGCCCCTGGGGTCAAAATTCGCCCTCCCTGGGGGTCACCTTTTACAAATCTTCTTTTCTGAAATCACGCGACCCATCCTAGTGTCACCATGGTCAGGTGAGCGATCAAGGGCCATTCTGGCCCTCTTGTTATACCTGTAATTTATTACTGCACTGAACAAAATAGTTCCAATTTATACGTACCATAAGAAATATTTTTATAGCCTAACAGCTGGTAGCTTTAAGCAGGCTGCAAGTAAAGCAGAATGCACCTTAAGGCACATTCTGCTTTACTTTCAAGCTGCTTTAAGCTACTATCTCCTAGAATATAGAAAGCACTTCTTACAGTGCATATTTATATATAAATTAAATAAATACTGTATAAATTAAATGCGTTAAAAGACGTATTTATGGTGTAATTGGTTAAGAAACAATTCATGTCACATACCAAAGGGCTCCAGATAAGAGGGAGTAAACTGCATAAATACAACATTTTCTCACTTATTTCAGCATCAAATCCTATGGTGTTACTACTCATTTGAATCGTCTCTTCGAGACGATTCTAATGAGTAGTGACACCATAGGGTTTAAAGCAGAAATAAAGATTTTAGTTTTTGAAAAACTCCCTTATCTGGAGCTCTGATACCATAAATTTTTATTCTAGAATTCAGATATGCATATCATTGGACTTGCATGCATTTGTGCATGGCTGACTGTCAAATTTTGCTTATGCTCAATAAATTTTAGTAGGAAATATGATATTGCTTTGAAAGCTAACATGAAAATGGGAGTTATGGATTGCAATAGAGAATGCCTGATTCAAGGTCCATGTCTAATATCTATTTTTACAACAAAAGACAGACAGAAGCTGCTCAATAACTTCAATTAACCCATTTCTCTAGAAAAATGCCTTTTCACACCTAGAACTTTATTCTACACTTAAAGGAAAGTAGTTCCCACCTATGAACTACTGAACATTAAACACAGGAGGCCATTTCAAGGTGCATTCTGCTTTACTTTCAGCCTGCTTTAGGCTGCCATAGATCTGCCAGTAAAAAGAAAATATTTTTTATATTGACCATATTCATGACCGTATAAAAAAATTTCAATTTGTTTTTAAAAGCAGCTGTTTGTCAATGCATATGTTGCAGACACAGGGACCCGGCACGATTTATTTTTGAGAGAAAAAATTGTCAAAAGGTATATATAGAGACAAGGGGTACAACTGATTGTAGGTATATTCTCACCCTATCTCGACAAAAGAGGTCATATCACGAATAATATTTGATGAAACGACACCCTTTTTGCATTTCTGTCTAGCTAATATAATACCCTTCCATAAAAACATAACATAAAACTAACTGTAAGGATGCACTTTCAACAGTAATTGCATTTACTCACAGAAATCAACGACTTTTGGAAAACGGGACAGGTGTTCGTTCACAGCTAAAACAGCATTGACCACTACTGTACGCTTGTTTAGGTGGTATTCGAGTGTTACAGTCATTGACAACTACTGTACGCTTGTTTAGGCGGAATATCGAGCATGACAGTCATACAGTTCCATAAATATACATCTTTGACACCGATCAAAGCTGATTTCTTCTCAAATCATTGCCGTACCAAAAAAAACTATATGTACAAGAATAGCTTTACTGCCGATGAAAACATGCGAATTTGTTGTTGGTACATGTATTGCAATGGTTTGAGTATAAATCAGCTTTGATCGGTGTAAAACATGGATATCCATGGAACTATATGACTGTCATGTTCGATATTACCGCCTCAACAAGCACACAGTAGTGGTCAATGAGGTGTCAGCTGTGAACGAACACCTGTCCCGTTTTCCAAAAGTCCTTGATTTCTGTGAGTAAATGCAATTACTTTTGAAAGTGCATGCCTACAGTTGGTTTTATGTTATGTTTTTATGGAAGGGTTATTATATTAGCTAGACAGAAGTGCAAAAAGGGTGTCGTTTCTTCAATTATTATTTATGATATGCCCGGTTTTGTCGAGAAAGGGTGAGAATGTACTAACAATCAGTTGTACCCCTTGTCTCTATATATACCTTCTGACGATTTTTTTCTCTCAAAACGCAATCGTGTCGGGGCCCTGTGGTTGCAGATAGGTATGGGATTGGGTCAAACTCACTGATATGGTGTCATACTTATATATGGGGTCTGCCTCTACCTGTAATTTAATACTGGACATGGTGATATGACTAAAATACTGTTAAACCAATGTTAGTATCATAACAAAATCAAATTAAATCAATTAAACTTAGAAAAATAATCTTAGCCAAGAAGGAAATTAGTTGTATTATGAGTAATGAAATTGACATAATACAATAATGTATTGAAAAGCTGGTTTTCTTGGAATGTCCATGTTTTCCCTTCTTTCTTCAACTATCCAAATGAACAAACCAAAGGAATTCCAATAAAAATTGTTGGAACAGTTCATAGTCACAAAAATGTTAAGTGTTAAAACATGCCATTGATTATTTTAAGGGTACTGATAGTATAGTAGAGTTTTTGCTGCCCCTGTGAAAGTTGGCAATAGTAGAAAATACTAAACTCTGGTATTAGGTGAGTCTTTTAACAGTCTCTTCCCCTTAACTGGTCTAGTGTTTAACCCATTACCCCAATAATCGTTTTAGTGTGATGTTTGTCGGCGCCATATGACCATTTCATGTGTCGCGGTGCCGTAAAACCCAACTCAACTCAACTCAACCCATTACCCCATAAGTACACATTTTTTCGCCTTTAATTTATTCCTCCACTGAAGAAAACAGTTGCAATTTGTACAGTAACAAATGTATATTATGCAAATTATTTTCTATATTTAAGTAGATGTTAGCTTAAAGCAGGCTGAAATTAAAGTAGAATGTGCCTGAAGGCGCATTCTGCTTTACTTTCAACCTGGTTTAAGTGGTCACCTGTCTTCAAAACTATAAACAGGCTATCAAGTAATGGGTTAAACTGGTATTAGTTGCTTAGCCCATTATCCCATATATGCACCCCTTTACAACTGAGATTTATAAATATGAAGAAAATAGTTACACTTAATTCACAAGTCAGGAATATGCAACATAAAAGATATTTCCCATACCCTAGCAGTTGGTAAAATATAGTTCCTATACCCCTAGCAGATAGATACAAGCTTGAAAGTAAAGCAGAATTAATCCAGTGAGCGGATGCAAGCAAAGTTTCACATGTGACTGTCTTTATCCGAAGTGGGTATACCAGTATGAAAAGTCATTTGATTTCTATAAGGAATGTTATGGAAAAGTTGTGAAAAAAGCATTTGTATGAAGAATATAAATGCATGCAAAAATATTGTTAATATACAGTAAAACCTCTCTATTACGACCACTATTTAAACAAATTCCAATTAATTATATAAAAGGTGTGACAGCTTAAAATAAAGCAAGGTGACAGCAAAACAGAAAGCTCCTAAAGGAGCTTTCTGTTTTACTGTCACCTTACTTTAAGCAGCCACTAAATGAGGAATGCAGGAGAACTTGTCTTTCTGTGAAGATCTGGTAAAGGTGTATGTACATATCTTACACAATCATGTAAGTTGTTTATTAAGGAATAAGTAAATTTTAAGCATGAAAAGTTAGTTTCCTTGAGATGGAGCCCGTTTAAATTAGTGAGAGACAGATGTATAAATTACCTGGACACCCAGAGAGAATAAATGGAAAACATGTGCAATGAATTCACAACAGAGTGATTCCATCAGTTCTAAACAAAAACTGTGGCATGATTTTCACAGAATAGATCCAGATTAGAAAGCTGCATTAACCCATTACCCGATAAATACTCCTTTTTACGCCTGTAATTTATTCCCACACTGAAGAAAATGGTTCTGGGACAATTTATACAGTAATGAATATATATCATAAGGATCGTTTTATATATTCTAGTAGATGGTAGCTTAAAGCAGGCTAAAAGTAAAGCAGAATGCACCTTAAGGCGCATTCTGCTTTACTTTCAACCTGCTTTAAGTTGTTATCTATCTTCAATATTAGATAACAGGCCATGGGGTAATGGGTTAAGACACCTGGTCGCAGAGTCTTTACTAAATTTTCTTGGAAAATACCAATAAACAGTTACTTTCAAATATTAAAAAAACCCCAAAAAAACATCTGGGGCATTGGAGAGGGATCTGCAGTTAAAATGGTGAATTTATTTCGTATAGGGCCGATGCTTCAGGACTAATGTCTACCATTAGAATGTTTTTTGTGCTTTTATTTTCTCAAAGTTTTAAAACTACAAGTAGATAAAACATATACCTATTACAGTGTAGATTTGTGTTTTTGGGATTATTCCTTTGAATACAGTGATTCTGCTTATTTATATAATTACACTGAACAAAAGTAAAGCAGAAAGCTCTTTGACTCTTCACTCTTGCAATAAACAGCCACTTATAACAATTATGATTGATAATTTAGCTTCTTTTAAGAGTTTGGTTAGTATTATAAGTCATGTGTGCATTTGAAGGGTTCGTGCAAGATTGACAAAAGACATCAGTTTTGATCCAGCTGTATATCTGAAGATTTATAGACACAATAATTGATAGGATAGATTGTGTCTAACTGAATGCCCTTGGTGTTCTTGGTTTACACTGTCATCAGTGTTTCCCTGGTCAAGCTATATTATAGTGCATTTAACCAATTATACTCCATAGATACACATTTTTACGCCTTCAATTTAATGCACCACTGAAGGCAATAGTTTCACTTTATGCAGTCATGAATGTGCTCCGTCAGAAATGTTTTTAACACTTTAGCAGATGATAGCTTAAAGTAGGCTGAAAGAAAAGGTGAATGCACATAAGGGACATCCCACTTTACTTTCAACCTACTTTAAGTAGCCACCTGTCTTCAAAACTATAAATACTGGGTATGGGGTAAAGGGTTAAAGCTAGTAGCATTATTTGAAGTTTTTGTGTCAAGATAAACTATATCGAGGCACACAGCTGTGGCAATTTCGTTGAAAGATGCAATCCGGAAACAGATATTTTTTACAATTAAATTTTTTTCCTCATTTTGCAGAGGAATTTGTGATTGATCTAGGTATGCAGGCAATAACCCTTACTCTGCACATTGAGACCACCATTGACTGTGGTATTGGTCACTGTCACTCACACAAAGTTTGGAACCAGATCTCATAAATGATTTGGTGCTGAAATGAGTGAGAAATGGAGCCCTGCAGATTTGATATTGAGTATAATCTTTAGTGACTCAAATTCTGATCAGTATCCACTAGCTTGTTTGATATTTACATGATTAGTTTGTTGTTTGAATGACATGTCATTGTAGAAAAAATTCTGTTGAAATATTCTGAAGAAAACATTACAGCGCTGCAGGAATAGTGTAAACCTTTCTCCTGTGTTTTTGTCAGTTTTCAAAATTGTCATAATGTACATCGACATCAACATCTACAAATTTTAGTGATTTTAGTTACATGATTTTAATGTGGAAAAAAACTGAAATATAAGCGTCAAATAGTTTGGATTTTGATAAGATGTTAGGTTACTCTGTGTCTCGTCAGAGGATCGTATTTGTTCGTGAATGCAATTCGGGTAGTGTGTCATCGGGAGAGTCTTAGTTTGCTCTTTGCATGCTGGGTACTTTTTTTTTCGTCTGCAACAACTATTTTCGTCTGCTACTGTTCTAAAACTAGAATCTTTAAAATTTCTTTTCTAAATAGGGTCAGAGTGTCAAACAGTTTGGATCCTGATGAGACGCCGCTTTACGCGGCGTCTCATCAGGATCCAAACTGTTTGCAAAGGTAATCACTGTGGCACATGTAATCGCCGCTAGCATGCAAAGAGTTAAAGCTAGATGCTATTACCTGCATTAGATTAGAGTTAGTAAAGGGAAGTAGGTGTTTAGAGTGATGTATCACCGCAGATAGCTTCGACAGAAGTCTGCGATAATGCACAGCAGGCCGCCCCTGTGTTGGGATTCTGAGTACACAGAATGTACATGTGTGTGTATTACAACATTATTATCAAGGTACTACCTATATCTTCAACACTGATAAGTGTCTCCTGCCTTTGATATGTTGTTCATGGTCTTTACCCTGTCGTAACTTCTCTGATACCTCTATTCATTATGAAAGATATACATAATTAATTACGACATTTTTTCATTTCTATAATCAGTATCAAAACATTTTGCCAATGTTTGGAAATAAGTCACTCTTGTTATCTGACTTCTAGATGGAATATCAAAGATGGGGGTAATGTATTGTTGTCTGTTACCGTGGTGACTATATAGGTCACAGACAATATTGCACACATGCTGCATTATCTGACTCTTATCTCTTGGGCCTATGAACTGTGCAATTGACCCTTCTGTAGAAGCGGTGTAGCCACGCCCCCCTTAACAACAGATAAGCGCTGTAGCTAGGTAGGGCACGCATCTTTCAAGATGGCGACCGAAGCCAGTGAATGATACCGTTTAAGATATTTATCAGATCATCAGTTTGCCTTTGCCTTTTTTATTTATTTATGTTATTTGATTTTGTTTGATTTAGAGCGTGTGTGGGTATGGGTGCATACGATCTGGAGCCGTTCATTTGACTGAGAATGCCTTTCTTGTTCTGTGTTTCCTTTAGCTACCCAGTAACTAACGCAATCGGCAATTAGAACTTGCTACTAAGTTTTGCTGTTAATCCTACAATTGATCACGAACAAATAACTTTTTCTTTCAAGATCTTATATATTCTAACACAGTGATACATATTATGCTTATAAGTGATATCATTGACGCGTGTCTTATATCATCGTGTTAATCAGACGCACGTGTCATGCAGCGATAAGCGGTCTGATTTAACCATTTCGCGTTGAAATAATCGTCTTCGTTATTTTCATTGTCTGCATTATTGTTATAAAATCCGATTAGATATACAGAGAGAAATGTTGAGTTGAGTGTAAGGCGGTTTGGCTCCTTATAGTGATCATACAACACGTAACACGGCGTCTAATCAGGATACAACCGCCCAGCATGGCAGGCCATGGCGATGAAAGGGTTAATTATTAATTTGCAGCCCGTTAATCACAAATATTTATCGATCGCATTCTAAATAATTATGATTGTAATTGCTAGAGATGGAGAAAGTATGACTAAGGAAGTGTCCATAATTATGAGTGTCAAACGATATGGATACTGATCAGACGCACGAAACGGGGTGTCTGATCAGGACCAACACTAAAACTTACGACTTTCATTAATACGTGGTAGGCTATTGAATTATGATGGAGTAAATATAATTGGATAAGTTTGATAATACCTCCTGTATTTCAATCAGTCTGGATCCAGTTAATTTTATTTTCTACCAACATGGGAGAAATTAGTTTGGAGACTGATCAGACACTTTGATACCCATGGTCTGGCCATGATAGCCTAATTAGACTCTTGAAAAATAATAGTTTGACTAACACCCAATAATATTTTGTAGATACCAAATATATATTAAAAAAATATAATGCCAAATACCCGATAGCGTATAAGGTTTATCTGTAGCTCTGTAAAAACTGGCCACACCTTTAACCTATTACCCCATAGCCAATTTAGAACTAGTTTTGAAGACGGATGACCACTTTAAGCTGGTTGAAAGTAAAGCAGAATGCGCCTTAATGCGCATTGTGCTTAATTTCCAGTCTGCTTTAAGCTCTATTTGAATAAAGTATATACGATCTTATCGTGCATATTCATGACAGTATCAATTGGAACTCTTTTTTGCATTGCCTGGATAAATAAGAGGCGTAAAATGGTGTAATTGTGGGGTAGTGGGTTTAGAAATATACTTAAAGCAGAGCAGCAGACTGCTGCTGTAGGATAAAATATTCTTAATTGAAAGCAGACTATTTGTGAGCGGCCGAGGACGTTACTTGGGTTAAATAATTAGTCACAGAAATCACAAATACGCCCATAGAGTGCAGAAGAAGAAAAATCATCTGGACCCAAACGGTTTGTAAAATCAACGTCATTTAAAAAATTACATATTGGATAAAATGCAAACAAATGGTTTAATTATCATTTATATATCTTGTCATTGAAACCTCTATATCAATTAAGTTTGACGACGTGTCTATCCATTTTTCACTGTATATAATTTAGATATAATGTACATCAAGGGTTTTAACTTCAAGGTATATTAATTTAAGATATTATATGGAAATAATTATGATATCAGAGCCAAAGCTAAACTATATGAATCCTTAACAGACACCTGGTTTTGGAGTCTGATTGGAATCCATACTGTTTGTAATACGCAGTAGATCTACAGTATACTAGGGACTATCGTTTAAACAATTAGATTGATGTTGTGTGTCTATTTGAATTATTACGTAGAGCTGCATCTTTTTTGTTCAGAACTATTTTCATAGTCATGAATATTAAAGAAGTTTAAGTCCACAAAAAAAATGTCAGCTGTTTCCGTAACATTTCGACTCGACATATTTATTTTGGCTAATATAAATTTAAATCGTTATAGGATACATAGATAGATTCTACACACGCACAGAGAAAAAGATATTAAAAAAATGAATAAGAAAGTAGAGCGGTTTGACTAGCAGGATAGGGGCGTTTTGGCTTTAATTTTGCACACCTTCGTGCATATGAAAGTGTCCTTCGTGATCCTGTTCACCTTATTTTGACCACATGTTCTTATCTATCGTTTGCATTTTTCAAACTGCGTCATGGGCTTAGGGAACGGTTAACACTTAACACCTACTTGATACCGTCTGTCACATTTACACATCACATGCATGGAATTATATATATCATTATGTTCATTTCGTGGCCCATGTGTACACTTTTGTTTATCATTGTCAACCAGTGTCGCATTTACTACTTGATTTCAAAAGCGAGCTATAATTCGACAGCTGGTGCTATGCTCGTGTCCGTACAGTTTGCCCGACAAAATGGCGGACGTTTCGGTTTCTAGGAGGTGTGTGCAAATGCGGCGTTCGGATTGGTCGATCGCTATCTGTTCGATCTGTCAGTCAAGGGTTTGCAGAAGGGTCAATTAACACCCCTCAGCCCTAGAAAGTTACCTACCCAGTACTTTAAAGTAAGACTCACAGTAGGGATACTACTAACACACCAAAGTAAATCATTCTTAGTGAATATGACTTGGTTGCTGCACATGTTGCTTCAAGTCATTCATGGAGAGGAGAATATAATTTTTTTAGGAAATTAGAAGGCAGTGTTATTTTGTACATTAAAAGGTCAAGCACTGGTGGGAATGGAGGTAAATATTTTATGTTGGGTAGTTGGTGTATAATCAGCTGGTACTGATCAGCGGGGATGTAAGAATCCATGCCAACTGATAAAGCCATTGATAGATCCGTTAGTATTTCTCTCATGTTAGTAAGTCTCATATGTTAGTTTGTTTGCCTGCAAATCTGCATTACTGAGCAACCACTTGAAAGGATATGATACAGAGTCTTTAAGATTGGTTACAGCTTAATGCATGGTAAAAGTAATGCAGAAAGCTCCGTTTGGGAGCTTTTGCATTACCTGTGTCCTGCATGAAGCACAGATTGGCGTGACCTACATGGTTCTAAATTGAATGGTCACTTTAATATCACAGGATATACAAATGTAATATATTTTACAACATGTACAAAATATTATGGCTGACTAATAATAATAATGTACCCTGAATGTGTGTAATGAGGTTGCATAAGAATGGATATAAACAAGTGTATGCACAATCTGCAATTCTCTCACAATCACTCAGTTTCACCCTTTACTGTATTATTATAACTTATAAGTGACTCTTTTCACCAAGAATATAAGTCATTTGAAATGTACTCAGTTCCTGGTACATGTACTTGTGGAAATGTATTTCGAATTCGGATCTATAATTGAGCTTTAGATTTCATGGCATATTATAAATTGTGAATCAAAACACCAAATTGTTGATAAATTCTTTGAGAATACAGCTCTTTAACCCTTTGAACCCTAGTCGCGCATATAGGCATCCTTTTCAAACAGTGAACATGTGAATAGTACACTTGTCCTGTGCAAACAGTGAAGACCCAGATCAGAGGGCTCCGAAAGGAGCCCTCTGATCAGGGTCTTCACTGTTTGTCATAATGCCAAACATTGACAAAAACAGCCCTTTAAAGTCAGAAATTGACTGGACTAAAATGGAAACTGGAATTGTCCATTTAAAGTGTCAGGGAGGAAAGAGTTAAGGCAAGATTTGTACCTGTAACAAGCTTGGTTGTTTGAATACTTGTGGTCGGCTGAAATTAGTAAAATGGCTGGAATTTCTCGTTATTTGCAACAAAACTAAGTGCCAGTGAGTGGCAAACCATCATGATCTGTATCAGAGTTTTGAGGAGTTATAGCATCTGTTCTGGATCCAGTGTTTGCTGTATGTGAATCTACAATCCATTTCGCTAACATCCTTGTTAACCCATTACCCCATAGCCTGTTTCTAGTTTTTAAAATAGGTGATCACTTAAAGCAGGTTGAAAGTAAAGCAGAATGCGCCTTAAGGCGCATTCTGCTTTACTTTCAGCCTGCTTTAAGCTAATATCTGCTAGAATATAGAAAATATTTTTATGATTTTTATTTGTGACGGTATAAATTGAAACTATTTTCTTCAGTGGAGGAATAAATTAAAAGCCGTGAAAAGTCGTATTTATGGGGTAATGGGTTAATGAGCCTACACTAGACCAGGTGTTCAAATAGAGTTGTGCTAACAGTGAAGAGAGGCTAATTTGGTTGTGTTAGTTGACCGTTTAATTAACATTTACCTTCTATTAGATCTACCCAACTAATGTGTACAGTAATATCTGCATTAAGCAACCATTTTAATATGCTTATGAGCAATCTTTTAGACAATTAATTATTAATGCAGAATAAAAGTAATGCAGAAAGCTCCAAGGAGCTTTCTGCATTACTTTTGTTCTGCATTAAGCATCTGCCTCATTTGGTAGATATTGATGTGCCTTTGTTAAGTGTGTGTTGAACACATGTTTAAGCTGTATAAATGATAAACCTAGATGTTAGTCCCAAATGTAGTGGCTACTGTCATCAAAAGGAATGCTGTCCAGGCCAGCGGACACACAATTAGTTATCTCTTTAACCGTGCAAAATAAATATTCAAGACCTTTGCAAATAGACTGGATCCAGATCATGCCCCACATAATGTGGGGCATGATCTAGATCCAAACTATTTGTTGTCGCAATTGTATTTTTACAGAATGAGAGAAGATTGAGATTTGTGTGTGTGTAACAGCTGACGTTTTAAGCAAATGAAATATTTTCAGCGGTAGAAAGGTCGGACAGAGACTGGGTGGGGTATGATCAAGCTGTATCCTAGAGGGAAGGTTATGTTAGGTGACTATTCAGCCAGGAACGGAAGTTTTTTAATGTCAATAAGGCTTTAGTTTGTTTGCACTTTATATGCAGTCTGATAACTAATGAAATGTTAATAAGCCAATTGCTTAACCCCTCTCCTGCTGTAATTTACTATTCTGGGGCCCGTTTCATAAAACTTTATACAACAAAACAGTCATAAGTCAAAAGTTTAAATTACATTTAATTTCTGATTTCTCTATCTCATCCTGTCTTGTGACATCTCTTTTGAGTCGTCTTTTCAAGACGATTCCAAAGAGATGTCACAAGACAGGATTAGATCGAGAAATAAATACTAATGGGGCCCTACCGCATTACAGAGTTATCCCAATTTTCATCACGAGTTAACTCCCCTGATAAGGTAAAGGTTGTTTCCGGTTTAGTTAACGCATCATTGAGACGGTGTCGATAACGGTCATAAACGATTCGGAAAAGAATAGATCGAATGCGGTTTATTAGTTTGATAGCTATATCTATATGCAGTCAAGCTCCCGTTTATCCCTATGTATTTTAATGTATTAATTTTGTTTAATGTCAAATGCGACGGTTATTTATTTCATCGTTTTTAGCAAACTGAAAATAGCACTGATCATACTTTTTCTATATAGCAAAGAAGCTGACTTTTAACATACTTAACAGACACGGGTTTTCACCTCGGTGAAAGAATGTTCACATGGATTAAAAGTAGATCCTGATCAGATGGTTACTATATAGGAACAGTCTCTATAATCAATGACTGTCCTCTCTGGCTCTTAAATGACATTATAGGTCTATAAATGCTGCCTATTACAGGTGAAAAAGGGGATATTTATTAAGACATTACCGGTATTAAACATAAACTTTGTACATGTATTATTCAGTTATTAATAATGACATGAATATTCATTAGGCAAAGGGTTAAACTGATCTTTTAAAATATGTTGAATGGTAAACAGTTTCTTCAAAAATGTATATTTTGTTTGTTCATTATATACCAGCAGATTTTAGTTGACAGAAATTTCATAGAAATAGTTCAGCCTGTCATGCTCATAGCGCACATGGATTTCACCTCTCAAGACTTCTGCCCAGGGGCCATAAAGCGCAAAGCATCATCACAACTAACAACAGGAAGTAACCAATTAGCTAGAAATCGAATTGTATACTGACCCCCCACTGGGGTGCAGCTGCTGTCCCATAATAGTCATCTCTGCTATGACAAGCCATAAAACGGAAGCTTAAGTCTTAGGTACACAGGCTGGAATCAAAACACACCAAACTATTTTTTTTATATAGGATCCACATTGTTATTCATGTGTAGAATAAATTTTAATCTCCTATACCATGCACTCCTTCATGTGCAAAAGCTTAACCCATTACCCCCATCATTATGCCTTTTACTTCTTTAATGAATTCCACCTTCATAAGCAACTAAATCCTCTTCATGCACTAAGCAGTCATAATTATGAAACATAGGTGATATTTTATGTCGTAGTGGGTGGTGCCTTAAAGCAGGATTAAAGTAAAGCAGGGTGCACCTTAAGGTGCATTATGTTTTACTTTCAACCTGCTTTAAGAGGTGACCTATATTCAATACTTAACACGGGCTGTGGGGTAATTGGTTTAGGTAATGGGTAAACCCATTACCCGATCGCCTGTTCCTACCTGGAAAGACAGGTGTCCATTAAAGGTAGATTGAAAAGTACATGCTACTTTACTTTCAGCTTGCTTTAAGCTACCATCTGCTAGGATATTCAATGTTTTTAATGTTGCACATTCATGCTAATAACAACTTTGAATTAGAACTCTTTCCTTCAATGGAGGCATAAACCAAAGGCGTATTTAAAGGGTTAATAGGAAATACATACCGTTTTAACAACATAAATACTTTAGAACCCCTCTCCTATCATTAAATGTGTACTCTATTGAAAACTCAATGTTGAAAGTAAAGCATGTATTCCATCGTTTTAGTAGATTAAAACTTTATTTCTGTTGATCTTTTACCAGTTCACTAATTATAATAGGCTTAAAACACTATCATTTATAAAAAGTTTGGAACCAGATAAGATGCAGCATATATACTAACAGGCTGATCAGGGGTAGAACTGTTTCACACTCATATATGTTTTTAAGTCAAAATTGATATCATGTTCTAAACTTTTATCAAGAAAGTAGGCAGTATTTTTTTTAAAATATTAACCCTTATCATGCTATTAGCATAATTGATCATTCCTACGGTATTTTTCCTTATTTAATCAGCTAAAGTAATAAATTAAATGATAGGTATTCATAGCGGGTAGGGTTTATGGTTGATTAACAGCAACCAGAATGTTGCTATGACACATCCATGTAACGGGGTTTAACCCTTTACTCAATAGATGGTATTAGTTTTGAAGATAGGTGACCCCTTAAGGCAGGTTAAGGTACATTCTGCTTTAAGCTATCATCTGCTGGGAGGTATAACATATTTATTGGGGTGCAGATTGATGACTTATTTTAATAAACATATGAATAAATGATATGCATAGAACGGTATATCTATGGAAGTTTTTGTAAGTTTTATTGTAGGTAAAGTAAATGCATGTCTTAATCATTCTATTTTTTAACAATATGAGAGATTGCGCTTTCAATAATGTATAGCCAGGTTCTACTGTATATAATATAAGCTCTACACTAACAAGCAGACGATCTCCTCAAATTCGTGTTTGAGGATAAAGGATTTTCGATACTATGTGTACTTCACTATTGAACCGGAAACAACCGCATATTCAGGGGGCGCTACTCTTATCACACTTTCCATGCGGGGTAACTCTGTATATCGGTAGGGCCCCATTGCGACCTTTATAATCTTACTTATAATGACAACATTTGTCGTACAAAGTTTTATGAAAAACGGGCCCCTGTATCTGAAGCTTAACTATATATATACTGTATGCATAGCTGGACATCATGAACTTAGAAACTGTGTTAATTAACGTACCCATGCCATGTCATTTATGATGTCAACCATAGACTTAAATGCAAATGACCTATAGTATAATACCCATCTGTGTTTAAGGCAGGAGCTTTTTGCTTAAATTTTGTCTTGCCTTAACCCATTGTCCTATAAATATGCCTTTTTATGCTTTTAATTTATTCCTCCTTGAAGAAAATAGTAAAATTTATACAGTCATGAATATATATATCCTAAGAAATATCTTCTATATACATCCTAGCAGATCATTGTTTAAAGCAGGCTGAAAGTAAAGCAGAATGCACCTTCAACCTACACCTATCTTGAAAACTAGAAACAGGCTATTGGGTAATGGGTTAAGCCGTCATCTGTATTCATGACTTTAAAAATATTGAATATGGCACGTAAAAAATAAACATGTAGGTAGAGTTACTTTAAGATGCGTCTTTAACCCATTACACCATAAATACACCTTTTTACGTCTCTAGATTGTTCAACCATTGAGGAAAATAGCTCCAATTTACACAATTATGAATACCGTATGCACCTTAAGGTACTTCGCATGTGCGCTTAGTTTTCATACAAATGTTATGAAACTTTTCATGAAGAATGATAATAGCCTAAGAAACAATGTGTGAAAATATAGGCAAAATTTATCGATTGGTTTGTCTTTAAGGTATCTTTTTCTGACAAAAACCTGGAATTTTTATGATTTTATTTTTCTCAAAAACAAATAAAGCTAATGACTATAAATCTCGCCCAATAAGTAGTCCACAACATTCATTAGAAGAAAAGCTGAAAACATTTTGAATAAAGGTGTTCAGAAAGATGTTATCAGCTATTTAAATTTTGCAAAATGCTAAAAAATTGATTTACAAAAAACTGACTCATTCAATGTATATTTGTTTTCGTTTTATTCAAATGTATGGTTTATGAAAAAGTTAGTCTGAAAAAATTAGAAAATATTACAGTCAGGATTTGTTGTAATAACAGATTTTCTTATTAAAATGTGGGATATTTGAAGTTGAGATACATTACCTACCTTAAAATTAAAATTCTGTCATTAAACTGCATTATTATTTATTCATGGACTTGCATACAAGGTTAATTATATTTTTTAAACATAATAATAATGGGCAATATCGATCTTGGAAAGGTTGACGTATAGATAAGCTTCAATGTGTGGCTTTATATAGTTAGATCAAATCGTATACATGTATACCGATTTAATTGACTTGTAAGTCACTAAACTAAAACGTACATGTAAGTAGACATTTTAATTGGACTGTATATAACATCACTAATTCTAATCAACGAAGACTAGAAAATAACATGTCCTTTGATCACTGCGTTATAGATTTGACAAGTCAATAAATCGGAAACTTAAAAAAATACTTTGGATCGGATGGGTCTCGAACCTATGACCTTTGCATTGCTAGTCAACCACTATACTGACTGTGCTATGAAGGATTATACTTGATCGTATCAACATTTCCTTTATATAAATTTTCTAGTGTAAGCACGTATGGAAAATGATCAAGTCGTCAAGACGCATATCCGCTCGCCCGCAAGACCGACTTCCGGTAGCGAAAGGCCTTAAGAAATATTTTCTATATTCTAGCAGACTTTTGCTTAAAGCAGGCTGAAAGTAAAGCAGAATGAGCTCTAAGGCGCATTCTGCTTTACTTCCAACCTGCTTTAAGTAGTAACTTGTTTTAAAACTAGAAACAGGCTATGGGGTAATGGGTTAAAGGGACATTAAGCCAGACAACTGAGTTGTAGTCTAATTAATTTACATGAAATCTGTGACTGTCAATTGCCACAAAAGCTGTACTATTACAATGTATTTATTCAAAACCATCATGTACATTTTTATCCAGGTTTATCAGTACCTCTAAGTCTGTACAATTGATTTAAAAGTTTAAAACCATTAATTTTTAGGATACAATTGTTTTGTAAACTTTAAAACTTTAAAAAATAGATAGGTTCTTTAAACAAAAAGGAGGGTTATTTAAACAAACAAGAAGGTTATTTAAACATTCAAAGAGTTTTGTGTACAGTCAAACATGTGAATAGTGACCATTTAAAGTATGGATGTATCGGCAGTGACCGTTAAAGATAAGGTATGTTATTAAGCTTAATGCTGAACAAAAGTAATGCAGAAAGCTCCTTTAGGAGCTTTCTGCATTACCTATGTTCTGCATTAAGCAGCCTATTGTCTGTTAATATCTTAATGCTTCTTCATAAAATTGTCACTAAGTATACATATGACGGTACATCTATATACATTCTGTATTATAATTGAATGATTCCCCTATTGTTGCTTGATGTTTTATGTTTGAGCAAACAGTGGCATTATCAGGGTATATCATCTTACAAACGCTTTGCTGTTCATTATGAATCAAGGCGATGTAATCGGTGCTATGATTTATGGAACTGTCTGTGAGATCTGTTTGTATGGCTTAGATTACCACCTTAAATACAATATCATTTGCTATTACGACCACTCATTGGAAGCTTGGTTTTGGGTTTTCATGTTAGGGTGCTTAAAGCAGGATGAAAGTAAAGCAGAAAGCTCCTGAAGGAGCTTTCTGCTTTACTTTCATCTGCTATAAGCAGTCAGTCACCTGTCATATTGAGAAGTCTTCCTTTGAGAGAATAATTTTCTGGTAGGGTTTTACTGTATGCAAGAATAGTTCATGGTTATTTAAAGAAAAAAAATGAGTGTGTTAATTAACTATGATTTAAGTCATTTAAATTGAACCATTATGTACATACTGCTGGTTATTTGCAGTAAGTAGTCATGTTGGGCTTGGTGGAAAGGTTTATTATTTACTGGGTGTTCTTTCCATGTGCCTCTGGAAATGTAATGATTGTTGGCTTTGTCCACCAAACGACATTTAGTCGCAACTATTTATTCAATTACTCCATCAAAATGCCTTTTTATGCCTTTAATCTATTCCACCATTGATGAGAATAGTTCCTAATACAGTCATGAATATAATATTATGCAGCATTTAGAATTCTAGCAGGTCTATGGTAGCTTAAAGCAGGCTGAAGGGAAATAAGTGCTTAAGGTGCATTTGGCATTTCCTTTCAACCTACTTTAAGTGGTCTCCGGTTTTAAAATTAGTAGATTTTGGTGTATTGGGTTCAGACAACAGCAATTGTCTACAAAAGTTTCTTCTTTTGGAGCTTTCTGCATTATACTTGTCTTGCATTAAACTGCCAATTTATCGTTTGTATTGACTTTGTCTAACTAGACACTTTTTAGTGCAAAACAAACTTAATGTGGAAAGCTCCCAAAGGAGTTATCTGCATTATTTTCAGTGTGCAATCAGCTGTCACCTTAATTGGATCATTTAATACATGTATCCTTTGCAAACTTTTTACCTGTAAAAATACGCTTGGTCTATGCAAACAGTGAAGACGCAGATCTGAAGTGCTTCTAAAGGCTGGATCCCTCTTATCAGGGTCTTCAATGTTATGTCATATTGCATTACATTAACCCATAGCCTATTTCTAGTAGTTAAGATATGTGACCTATTAAAGCAGGCTGAAAGTAAAGCAGAATGTGCCCTAGGGCACATTCTGCTTTACTTTTAGCCTACTTTAAGTTACTGTCTGCTAGTATATAGAAACTATTTCTTATAATACATATTCATGACAGTATAAAATGGAACTATTTTCGTTGGCGAATGAATAAAATGAATGCGCTAAAAGATCTATAAGGGAAAGGGTTAACAAAGATCCCTAAATAGCTAAAAATGGACCAGACTAAAATACTGGAACTGTCTATTTGAAGTTTCAGGGAGGAAAGGGTTAAGCTTTACAGTTAAAAATCTGTTTAGATTATAAGGGGCTCCTATTTCAGCTGTGGTAATGTGATGTTTGTTTTTGTTAATATTTCCTGCATAGATCAAAGCTGATGGATGGAAAGTAGTGATAGAGATTATGATGTAGGCCAAAAGAATGCTTTGATGACGTTAAGCTGAGCTTGAAAATTGAAAGGAAAGCAATCCATTATGAAAAAAAGAGGATTGAAGGGAGTGATTTACCCATTAGCTAGATAATTAGATGTGTAATAAAGATATGCAGTTATGGGTTATAAATAAGGTGTGAAATGCAATGGGAAGATGGAGAATTAAAGAGAATTAGAACAGAGCTCCAGATAAGGGAAGTATTTTAGACTTTAAAATCTTTGTGTCTCCTCCAATATCTATGTTGCAAGTGACTACTCATTAGAATTACTTCTTTGAGACGAATCTAGTGAGTACCGTACTCATTGTATAAGTTTTGGATGGAGATTTAAAGAAACTTCTTTTGTGAAAAATTACTTTCCGTAAATTTGTAATACTTTACTCTGGAGACCTGTTACTGATGGAGTTTTTTGGAAGAAAAAAAGTAGATTATTTTTTAAGGAAAAACAACTGCATAAGAGTGCTTCAAGATAGCTTACTGTCAAAAACAAAACAAAGCAACAGTACACACAGTAATTAGTTTATTCATCCAAAACTCACAAGATTCTGAGCTTGCTGACACCCGAAAATTGAGCTTGCTCAAGGACAACTAACTTTTTAAATTTGGCTTGCCCAAATGAATTTTGAGCTCGCCCTGGGCATTCGGCAGCCCAGAACTTGCATTAATACTATCTTGTGTATCACATTTTTTTTTATCAGATCTGACAAATATAATGCAGAAAGCTCGATATCTGCATTACCATACTGTTAAGCGGCAGCCACATGTCTTAAGAAGTAATAACCATGCTATCTAATTGAATGGTCACATAAAAATTGATGATTGTTTGTTTCAACTCATGATGTGTTTTACTGTTTGTCTTTTCAGGATGAATTTCATCCATTTATTGAGGCCCTACTGCCTCATGTGAAGGCCTTCTCCTACACCTGGTTCAACCTGCAGGCAGCAAAGCGAAAACACTTCAAAAAGCATGAGAAACGCATGTCCATGGAGGAAGAAAGACGGGTCAAAGACGAACTACAGGTATGGCTTAATCAAACTTGACAGCAAGCTGTACCCATGCATTGCACTGGTCAGGGTAATTGCCATTAACCTGTTTCCCCAAAATATGCCCTTTTAAGCCTTTATTCATTCCTCCACCAAAGCAAATAGTTCCATTTTATACAGTTATGAATATGAAATATTTTCTATTTCCTAGCAGATGGTCTAGCTTAAGGCAGGTTGAAAGTAAAGCAGAATGCACCATTAAGGCGCATTCTGCTTTACTGTCAACCTGCTTTAAGTGGTCACTTGTCTTCATAACTGGAAACAGGTTATGGGGTAATGGGTTAAATAACAGATTTGACCCTGTTCAGATGTTGAGTTACTCTGCATATGATCAGTATACAATTTGTTTGTCATTTGAACTAAATGACAGCCTATAGAAATATGAAAATTAATTTTGATAATATCAAGAGTGAATTCTACATTTTGTCTGGCAATAGTTAAGGTTCATTCTAAAAATCTCGTTCAATAATCTGCAGCTTTAACCTTGGTAGGAAAAACATTGAAAATCTTCCAGTCTGGTGAAGTTTTAACCATTTGCAGTGCTGTAACTGAATATATCCATCAAACAGTGTAGACCCAGATCAGAGAGCTCCTTCAGGAATCCTCTGATCAGGGTCTGTACTGTTTGTCATATATGTTATAATAACATTGTGGGACACACCCATTGAGCGTCAATGTAAACTAATGATTTATCAGTAAATAGATGAGTCCATTTTGAAATTCAGTGCTATATAAGGGTTAATTCATTGCTAGCAGTGGGATTAACAGGTGGATTTACGGTGCACATTTGTGCAAACAATTAAATCTCAAGTGTTCTTCCATTATATCTACTTCCTTACCCTATGGCAAAGATTCTTGTGCATTGCTGTGGGTATAAACTCTATAAAATAGATGCTTGTTGATTTGAATATCTAAGCTTGTAATGATTCAGATTTCGAAGGTGATTTGACTTGTGAATGGTCAGTGAGGTTTCTGACTAGTGCTAGAATATTGCTGTATTAAACCATTACCTGATAGATAAGCCTTTTAATACCTTTAATTTATTGTTCAACTTTATACAGTCATGAGTATGCACCATAAGAAATGTTTCCTATATCTAGCTGAAAGTAAAACAGAATGCTCCTTGAAGCACATTCAGATAAGTCTGCTTTACTTTCAAGCTGCTTTCAGTGGTCACCTGTCTTCAAAACAAGAAACAAACTATGGGGTGAAGGGTAAAAAAGATACATGGCATCAGATAGCAACATGTTTCAATCATTTTCTTAGACTCTATGTCTCAACCAGACCCTATGTTGTGACTACTCATTAGCATTGTCTCTTTGAGACAATGGTAATGAGTTGTAACAATACAGAATTTGGTTGAAACATAAAGATTTTAGCATTTGAAATACCCCCCTTATCTGGAGCTATATGTGTGATACTTGTTTCAGTGGTCTCATGTTAAAGGCTTCCTTGTTTATTGTACACTTCACATCCACTTCAGTATGTTGATGTTTATAGTAATTTGTTCTACAGACTTGTGTGTAAATCTGTATAGATCTAAAGACACAAGGCACTGCCAGTATCCACTATGTTTTATAATCTCCCCCATTGTTTCTAATGGAGGATGAAATGTCCTACAAACAAGGTAGATCCAGATCATATTTAATTTCTCCATTGTCTTGTTGTAAGTAACAAGTTTTGAAGCTGCTGTAGCTGTTGTGGTAGGGAATAGGGACTATTGATACATATTGCACTTTATAACCATTTCTTCCCATAGATAGTTTAACCCTTTTTACCCATAGAAGTGCCGTTTAGTGCATTCAATTTATTCCTCTGCTGAACAAAATAGTTCCAATAATGAATTAATACTCATGAACATGTACCTTAAGAATTATATTTTATAATATATCAGAGGATAGCTTAAAGCAGGCTGAAAGTAAAACAGAATGTGCTTTAAGGCTCATTCTGCTTTACTTTCAACCTGCTTTAAGTGGTCACCTGTCTTCAAAACTAGAAAAAGACTATGGGGTAAAGGGTTAAGCATCCATCTGTCAGAACAGAGGACATAACTCCTGATAACTTCTATGCCTCTTTAACCCATTACCCAATAAATACAACTTTTAACGTATTTCATTTATTCATCCTCTGAAGAAAATAGTTCCAATTTAAACAATCATGAATATGTATGATGAGAAATATTTTCTATATTTCTAGTTGGTAGTAGCTTAAAACAGGCTGAAAGTAAAGCAGAATGTGCCATAAGGCACATTCTGCTTTACTTTCAACCTGTTTTAAGGGGGTAACCTATATTTAATACTTGAAACAGGCTATGGGGTAATGGGTAAACAGGACATGGTAAAATAAGTAAATATGCTGGAAAGGTGCTTCTATGTAGAAAAAGCTTAAGCTCTAGGGTTGTCTAATGTGCCCATCATAGAATGCGGTATTCAAAACATATTGAACCGAAATCTCAAGCATTACTATCCATAATACCGTATAAGTGGTTTTTTACGCGAGACGCAAATTTAGCGATTCTACCGAAAATGAATTTTTAGCGGATTCATTTTTCGCGTAAGCGTATTGCAAATCTATTTTTCGCGGATATGATATCAAAATCGATTTCATTTTACCGTTTTTGGTTGTGTCTTGTCAATAAATCCTCATAAGTAAATGGTGCATTCAAAACTAAGGGAAGTAACTATTTTTCATCATGACGGATATCTATCCTCCCTTCATAAAGTATTTGGCACATTTGTTTACAACAATATGATCGGATACAATTTCCGTCTTTCCTCCGTAAATGACCTTTTAAAGCGGCAGAAAGTCACCATTGGATCCAGATGAGATGCCGAGTAAATTGATGTCCCTAAAGGATCCAAACGTTTTCACACTAAGTTTACCCGTATATACGTGTAAACAATGGAGAAACGCCGCAGGCAGACGAGCGGTCAATTGCGAGTGAAAATCGTAAGTCAAACTGTAAAAGCGATTAACCCTTTGTCTGCCGATGGCGACTTGATTGGCATTTTCAAACAGTTTGAGTATAGAAAATATGCAGAGTACAACGAGAAATCTGGATCCAAATTGTTTGACACTCGTCTTTAGATCTCTTTAATGGAAAATGCATAAATTTGAAGGTGTATACATGTCTGGTCCCAATTACATGTATTGACGAGCTTTGTGGGTATTGGGTTCTTTTCACAAGTTTATACTCAGGTCTCATCTGGGTCCAAACTTCGATATTTGCAAAAGTAATCACACATGAAAAGGTAACAGTACCCGAGGACACTCGATTAAAGTACCAGAATATTCTGTTTTATATAGCCGTCTCTGTATTACGTCAACAAGCATGCCGACCGGAAAAAGAACACGGGAACGAAGAAATGGTGTTTTGTTTTATGAAATAAGCCATTCTGTGTTTTTGTTTTGTTTTTGAATTCTAGTTGAGCACAGGCAATGCACTGATACCAGTATTTATACATATTATGTAAATCATGAAGAGAAGTTTAGATGACAAACTGCCTCGAGTGGACCACGGATTTATAAAAAGACCTGTATATTTCCTTGAGTGGACTTTGCTGTCGAAAATGAATTATAAAAAGCTAGGAATATTTGGCGGATTATATTTACGCGAGTTTGATACACACGCGAAAATAGCGAAAATGTCCTTCTCGCGAAAAAACCCACTTATACGGTACTCAAATATGAATATATATTGTACCCAAATATGAATTAACCCATTACCACATAGCTTGTTAGTACTGAAAATAAATGACCACTAAAAATAGGAGCTTGTTAGTATAAAAAATAAATGACCACTAAAAAAAGGTTGAAAGTAATGAAGAATGCACCTTAAGGCACATTTTGCTTTACTCTCTGCCTGCTTTAAGTTACTTCCAACTGTTAGAATATAGAAAATATTTCTTATGATGCATATTCATGACTATATAAATTGAAACTAAAGGCATAAAAAAGTGTATCTGCGGAGTAATGGGTTAAGAAAATCAGTGGTGTAGCACCCAAGAATGGTTTATGCTATTATGTTTAAAATGTTTGTTTTATACATGGAGAATTAATTCTTTTGGTTTACTTTACAGAATGAGAAACCAGAAATCAAACAGAAATGGGCCTCAAGATTGTTGGCGAAATTACGGAAGGATATAACTCAAGAGTGTCGCGAAGACTTTGTTCTTAGTGTGTCGGGGAAAAGACCGCCATTGTGTGTGTTAAGTAACCCAGATCAGAAAGGCAAAATGAGGCGTATAGATTGTTTGCGGCAGGCCGACAAAGTGTGGCGTCTGGATTTAGTAATGGTGATATTATTCAAAGCGATTCCTTTGGAAAGCACAGATGGTGAGCGGCTTGAAAAGTCGCCGGACTGTGTACAACCTAACTTGTGTGTAAATCCGCACCATATATCTGTATCTGTTAGGGAGTTAGATCTGTATTTGGCTAATTTTATACATAGTTATGGTAAGTATACCTGTAAGAGTGCATGGTTATACAGAAAAAACAAATGATACTAAGACCAATCTGAAAAAGGCTTGTTTTTGGACAGAGACACATTTTCTTTCTGCTTCACTTTTATCATTAAGCTTTAACCAATTACCACATAGCCTGTTTCTAGTATTGAAGATAGGTGGTCACTTACAGCAGGTGTGAAGTAAAGCAGAATGTGCCTAAAGGCACATTCTGCTTTACTTTCAACCTGCTTCAAGCTACCATCTTCTAGAATATAGAAATTATTTCTTATGATATATATTCATAATTATATAAGTTAGAACTATTTTCTTTAGTGGAGAAATAAACTAAAGGCGTATTTATGGGGTAAAGGGTTAACCAACTTTCTAAACCCAAAGTCACAATCACCTATATCCAGCTATGGCTGAATGGATATATTCACTGTGACTGACAATCACTTAGTTCCTCAGAGTCACTGATGTGAGTTTGAATCTCTGTTTGGGCACTTCTGATTTAGGGAAGTCTTCCAGCTGGCTTGTGGTTGGTCGATGGTTCTACCCAAATGTCGATTTGTGCCTGAAACAGTGTCCAAAGGGCATTTAGGGTCTACTGCCACTTGCTATTAGCTGTAAGTCACATTATGACTGAAGCACTGTAATTAAAGCGACATAAAATTCATGACAAATTCAGTCCATGTTTCAATCAGTGATTGCTTTAAAGCGAGATGAAAGTTACGCATAAAGCTCTTTGTTTTCATCTTCCTCAGCTGCTTGTTTTATTCAACATCATTGATCAATGAAAACTCCTGTGTAGTATGTGTTGAGGAGGAGTTAGAGGTATTTTCAGGTGCTTCAGTGCAGAAAGAGTTAAGCAATCAGCTGCTGCAGAAAGCTAAAAGCAAGTCTCTTTTGACTGGTTGTATCAGAATTTTTCTGTAATGGGTGTAGTGACTACCTTAACCCTTTGAGCCCTAGTCCCGCTTATAGGCGTACTTTTCAAACAGTGTACATGTGAACAGTACACTTGTCCTGTGCAAACAGTGAAGACCCAGATCAGAGGGCTCCGAAAGGAGCCCTCTGATCAGGGTCTTCACTGTTTGTCATAATGCCAAACATTGACAAAAACAACCCTTAAAAGTCAGAAATGGACTAGACTAAAATGGAAACTGGAATTGTCCATTTAAAGTTTCAGGGAGGAAAGAGTTAAAACAAGCTGAATATTTCAGAGTTGTGAATAAACTGCATAATACTTACTAACTTAGCGGGAATAGCCATTTAGATCCAGATGTTATCCCTTTACCCCATAGCCTATTTCTAGTTTTGAAGACTGGTGATCACTTAAAGCAGATTGAAAGTCAAGCAGAATTACTTTCAGCCTGCTTTAACCCATTACCCCATAAATACGCCTTTTTATGCCTCTAATTTTATCCTCCATTGAAGAAAATATGTCAAATTTATTCAGTCATGAATATGTATCATCAGAAATATTTTTTATATCTTAGCAAATAATAGCTTTAAGAAGGCTGAAAGTAAAGCAGAATGCGCCTTAAGGCGCATTCTGCTTTACTTTCAACCTGCTTTAAGTGGTCACCTATCTTCATATCTACAAACAGGCTATGGGGTAAAGGGTTAAGCTACCATCTTATTTTACTAGAATATATAGAATATATCTTTTCTATGACACATTTTTACTCATGACTGTATGAAGTAGAATTCTTTTCTTCAATGGAAAATTAAATCAAAGGCGTTAAAAGGTGTATCTATGGGCCCAGGGGTAATGGGTTAAGAAACATAACAAAAATACCCTGCACCCATTGTTTATTAAGCTTCACATATGAATATTCAATGATATCAATATAGGTGCCAGCTAAAAGCAGATCAAAATAGAGCAGAACACTCCAATAGGAGCTTTCTGCTTTACTTTCATCTTGTTTTAAGCTACGGCCTTTCTTAAACATTGTTCGATTATAGTTCACCTTTTTGGCTGAGTCCTCTTTCAGCATGTTTGAAGAGAACTTAAGTATTAAAAGATCTGTAAGACAAGTAAAAGAAAAGTGGTAGTATGCTTCTAATGAGATAGGGCCAATGTTGGCTAGTATTGGTATTCTATGTAGAATAATTGGCCATTCTCATCAACCAATAGGCCTAACTGGACCATTTTCAAACATGGTTTGGTACAGATTGTTAGTTGAAGAGAATGGCCATTCTCTTGACCGGCAATTGTTTCTATAGTTCTGGTCTTGCAGTTCTAATGGACTAGACTAACATTAACCATTGATTTATGATAGCTATAAAATTATTTTAGAAATTAAGATTAGTTGTAAAACTTCACTATTGCACTGATCACTCAAAAGAAAGCTTGTATTTGATGTTTTCTACTGGTGGCTGCTTAAAGCAAGATTAGAATAAAGCAGAAAGTTCCTGTAGGAGCTTTCTGCTTTGCTTTGCTTTCAACTTGCTTTAAGCTGTCACATATTGTGAATATTAACAATAGTAATATAAGTAGAATTTTACTGATCTGAACTTAGATTTGATAACTGGTCAGGTTTGTTCTGTTTGGAATATATCTCATTCTGATACAATATACTCAAACTTTTCGATAAGACTGTTGAAAAACCATTCACTGCAACTACAGATGACTAGCCATGCATCATACAAGAATATATAAGTGATGGCACTAAAAATGATTTCTTGAGGAATATTTTACTATTTATTCTTAACACTTTGAATACTGAAAATGCATTGTTAAAATCTGCAGCTGACAAAGTTGAATCTGAGGACATGTATTCATCATCCCAAAGTGTGTAAAAGTCAAAAGCAAAGTTTAGGCCACAATAATGAGATATAACCAGAGAGATATTTCCACAAGACAATATATCTTATCAGTTATTTCAATCAATCGTATTTTGTAACATTATCATTTTCCCCATTAGCTTTGTAATGCTTAAGGGTGGTTGTTTAAAGCAGACTGAACTTAAAGCAGAATACTGCTTCAAGAAAGATCTACTTTACTTTCAGTCTGCTTTAAATATTCACCTGTTTCAATATAACATGAATTATAAAAATTTATTAGAGGAAAGGATAAGTCACTATCATTTGTATGAAAGTTCCACTGTATGTAAAATCAAGGCTACAGATAAGGGGGCATTTCAAAAACTAAAATCTTTATTTCTAAATTAAACCCTATGGTGTCACTACTCATTAGAATCTAGACTCATTAGAATTAGATTTCTAACGAGTAGTAACACCATAGGATTTGGTGGTAAAATGAGTAAGAAAGTGTTGGGATTTGTTCAATTTACGGTACCCCCTCTTATCTGGAGCCCTGTAAAATACACTGTTATGACCACTGAATAAAGTAACATCGATGGTGTTAACCCATTACCTCTTAGCCTATTTCTAGCTTTGAAAACAGGTGACCACTTAAAGCAGGTTGAAAGTAAAGCAGAATGTGCCTTAAGGCACATTCTGCTTTACTTTCAGCCTGCTTTAAGCTACCATCTGCAAGGATATAGAAAATATTTCTTCTGATACATATTCTTGGCTGTATAAATTGGAACTATTTTCTTCAGTGGAGGAATAAATAGAGGCGTAAAAAGGCGTTTTTAAGGGGTAATGGGTTAAAGACGAGCTGCAGCTTACAGCAAGATAATGCCAATCAGAAAGCTCTGGTATAAGTTTATGCATTACATTCAGCGTTCATTTGCTATGAACACCAAGATAAGACCTTTCCAGTGGTCATAATTATGGTAGACATTCATGTATTTAGAAAATGTTTTCATTCAAATGTCATTGAATCATGTTGAATATGAAAGTAGAGATAACTAATCCATTGAACCAGGGCTCCAGATAAGTGAAGTATGTTGTATTTCAAAAATTAAAATCTAAGTATTTACACCAAACCTGGTAGTATCATTAGTATGACTACTTATTAAAATGACAAAGAGATGATTTTAATGAGTAATCACAACATAAGAGTTTACTGCAGATATAAAAGAGAAAAAGTTGATTGTACTCCCTCTTATCTGGAGCCCTAGAAGGGATAACTAACCCAGGCCATTGAGATATATTTGGAATTCTCTCAACAGCTCATCATCACTTGTATTTCGACAGCTTACTTGCAGAGGTGAAGGGGTAGATCTCTTTCAAATACAAAAATAAACAATACCTTCACCAAACAATATGTTGTGAGCACTTTTGATTATCTTGAAGGGATGATTGGATTGAGAAATCACAATACAGTTGAACTTTGATATCTCTAAGTAACTCTTCTAAGTCGAACATACCCGTGTTTCAAAGTTGAAAACACGGCTAAGCCGCATTTTAACTTTGAAACACAGGTATGTTCACCAAAACCGAGCTTGAAATAAGGCAAATTCATGTTTCGATATATCAGATAGTTCGAGTTAAGCGAGTTTGAGATATCGAAGTTCGACTGTACATGGTTTGTTGGAGACGTAAAGATGACTTTAAAAATACTGAAGTTATGTGGAGCCCTAAACTTTGTTTGGAATTTGTTTGGAATTTTGTTAATTAACCCATTACCTCATAGCCTGTTTTTAATTTGAAGACAAGTGACTACTTAAAGCAAGTTGAAAGTAAAGCAGAATGTGCTATACCAAACTTTCTATTTTACTTTCAGCCTGCTTTAAGCTACCATCTGCTATGATATAGAAAATATTTCTTATGGTACATATTCCTGACAGTGAAAAGCAATTTTCTTCAGTGGAGGAATATATTAAAGGCGCATCAATGGGGTAATGGATTAAGTTTGAATTGCCCTTGTGAGAAGAACACCCATTATTGCTGGTTTCAACCCCAGGTGCTGTTTTCATACCCTGAGTCTTGATATTCTAATCTTTCTTTCCTCTAAATGTATATGGCAAAAGTTAGTTTTAATTCATTGAGGCCAGTATTTTCAGGATCAGACACTTCTAACCTTTTGCAGGCATGTCATTGCATGTTGTGATCCTGAAACTGATGATACAGGGCTACCTCTCTTTAACAATATATCAGTAAGAGGTTCAGGATTTTATAAAGCAGGTTGCTGTTTAATGCAGTAAAACTGACATGTACCTGCGTGACATAGCCAGGGCTCCAGTAAGAAGGAGTAAACTGCACAAATCCAACATTTTCTCGCTTATTTTAGCATCAAATCCTATAGTGTTACTACTCATTAGAATCACCTCTTCGAGACGATTCTAATGAGTAGTGACACCATAGGGTTTAAAGCAGAAATAAAGATTTTAGTTTTTGAAATACTCCCTTTATATGGAGCTCTGATAGCTTAAGAATATGAGTCTTACCTGGGTCTACACTGTTTGCATAGGATTGTATATCTGGTTCCAGCACTATAAGCGTTAATGTGGAACAGCTACACGCCCTTTATGATGGCTTTATCTAACGCAATGAGACTAAACATGCATTTCCATTTGAATGGCTGCTAAACACAATTTTAACTGTAATATGCATTAGGAGTATTGAAGTTGCTGCTTGACCAAGTCGGCGGGGAAATGTTAATGTGAATATATTTGAGCATAATTCATGATTACAACATAACCATCTTCTCATTGTTTCCCTCAAGGGGGCTTTGTATTGACTGGTATCAGGATACAGTTAAACCCTGCTAAATTACACCCACGCAAAAGAAGACTTGTCAGTGGTATTAAATACAGGTAGAACTTTAAGCAAGATGAAAGTAAAGCAAAAAGCTCCTGTAGGAGCTTTTTGCTTTACTTTCATCTTGCTGTAAGCAGGCACCTGTTCAATACCCCCAAACACACACTTCCTTTTAAACAGTCATAATCGCAGAGTATTAAGTTATATATTGGTAGACCTGTTGCTAGGAAAAACATATGGCGGGTATTGCTGTGTTTCAGAAACTACATATTACGTTATTGGAATGGATTATTTTATTTAAGTTACTACATCGTTTCATAATTTATTGTTTGCGTCAGATAACTACAGCCTATATAAGGGTTATGTTGAAGGCTATTATTATGCCAGTTATAGAGTCCTGTTCCCAGTTGGGGAGTAGATCTATCTTTTTGCTGTATTTATTTTATAATTTAGGAATTGTGAAATGAACATTTGAGGCTGGGCTAAATTTATCTTTGGTCTGTCATGTGTGAACATATAACCCTGTCTATGATAGAAATATGTACATTTTGAATACTGTTTAGAGTTTGATCAGAGAGCTCCTTAACTAATTACCAAATAGACGGTTTCTAGTTTTGAAGACATGTAACTACTTAAAGCAGGTGAAAGTAAGGCAGAATGTGCCTTAGGCTGTACTTTTCGCCTCCTTTAAGCTAACATCTGCTAGGATATAGAATTTTTTTTATGGTGCATATTGATGACTGTATAAATGGGAACTATTTTCTTCAGTGGAAGAACAAGTTAAAGCCATTTAAAGGCATATTTATGGCTTTTTTATGCAGTAATGGTTACCTAACCACTGTTTGCTCTATTTAAATTTTCTGTAATATTTTGGTCAGTTTTAAAAATGAAATAACCAATTATCCCATAGCCTGTTTCTAGACAAGTGAGCATTTACAGCAGGTTGAAAGTAAAGCAGAATTGCCTTAAGGCACATTGTGCTTTACTTTCAGCCTGCTTTAAGCTACCATATGCTAAGATATAGAAAATATTTCTTATGTCGCTCATTCATATCATTATAGATTGGAACTATTTTCTTCCGTGGAGGAATACATGAGAGACATAGGTGTATTTATGGTGTAATGGGTTAATTTTTGCTGACATTCAGTAAAGTACTCCAGTATCTGCTGTGAAAAGGGTTTAGAATGGAAATGAGTGGTGTAGTTTTTTTGCTGTTATTTTGCCTGATAGGTATGTTACATTCACACATGGAGATCCCATGAGAGCTACTGCTATCACCATATTTCCCCTGATATCTCACATTAGTACAGTTGAGAATACGTTATTCTTTCCCAATAAACGCGTTTACTCTAAACCTATTATTTCCAGTGCAAACAGTTTGGAGCCAGATAAGACGCCGGGTTACCAAACAGGCTCCAAACAGTTTGCCACTCAAATAAAAATGAAAACTTAAAATTGTCAAAAGGCTGTCCTTTTCTACATTTTAGTAATTTGCGTTTGCGTTTTGCTTGCATTTAAATGGGAAAGAATAACAGATTCTCCACTGTATGTACACTGTTATACCCTTGTTTAACAACCATTTGTTGAATGAGTTTGGATAATGTTGGGCAATAATAATATAAAAGAAAATCACTCTATGCAGAACAAAAGTAATCCAGTAAACTCTGAAAGGATTTTTCTAAATTATTTTTTTCCTCATTAAGTTGCCACCAGTCATAAAGAATGTGCTTACTGGTTGATATAAGTTTGTCTGTATGAAATCCATCTAATCCGTTTCCTGTTATTATGTCATTTACTTCATCTGCAATATTTTTTACAATATTATTTTTTATGTCTTTTAAACGAAGGAAAGATAAATATGTGTGTTCAATCGTTTGATCTTATCAGATGCCAAGCTATACTTGGTATCAATTTTTTCACCAAATTGTTCGCAATTTTCCCCTTAGTGGTGGATAAAGGCATTGCCTGATTTCTCATAATTATGAACTATTCCTTTCAATTTTTGAAAAATGAACATGTTATATTGATTTTTAGAGTGTTTCAGAAAATGAATGAAAAATGAACAGTGCAAACCCTGATCAACAGTTTCTTTAGGATCATTTGATCAAGGTCTACACTGTTTGCAAATATACATAATTATACTGGTTTCGGGCATAGAAAAAAATCATTCATTGACATATGGACTGCTGGTTCTAACTCTAACCCATAGCTGTTTCTTTGTTTTGAAGAATAGGTGACCATGTCAAAGTAAAGCAGAATGCGCCTTGAGACATATTCTGCTTTTACTTTCAGCCTGCTTTAAGATACTATCTGCTACCCGGGACATAAAAACTATTTCTTATGGTACATAAATATAATTCATACCTGTATAACCCATTACCCAATAGCCAGTTTCTAGTTTTAAAGATATGTGACCACTTAAAGCAGGTTGAAAGTAAAGCAGAATGCGCCTTGAGGCGCATTCTGCTTTACTTTCAGCCAGCTTTAAGCTATTATCAGCTAGAATATAGAAAACATTTCTTATGATTTTTATTTTCGAAGGTATAAATTGGAACTATTTTCTTCAGCGTAGGAATAAATTAAATGCGCTAAAAGTCGCTTCTATGAGGTAAAGGGATAAAATGGAACTTTTCAGTGGAGGAAAAAATTAGAGATGTAAAAAGATGTATCAGTGGGGTAATGGGTTACTACATGTTGTGTTCTAGGTTGTAGACTATAAAATATTTTACAGGTCAGGATTTTGACCAGATGTATACCAACTTTAACCTTCTTTTATTTCATTTTCTGAACATATGATGATTTACGAGCCATCATGAAAATATAGTTTTATGGTTCATAAGCCAAGTGTTTTGGTGCGTCATAACAGGAACCAAACTAGTAGAAGCTTGTCTTGATATTTCTTCATATAAAAATCTATAAACATGACGCAGATGAAAAGAATTAAACTAAAAGAATTTAAAATTTCTCCTTTATGTGACCACTAAACCATATGTTGTGAACTTGTGACTACTTACTAGAATCATCTCAGAGTTGATTCTAACGAGTAGCCACAACATAAGGATTGGTCAACAAACAATGATTTTAGGTTTTCAAATACTCACAAAATCTGGAACAATTAACCCATTACCCCATAAATACACCTTTTTACGCCACTAATTTATTCCTCCACTGAAGAAAATAGTTACAGTGGTGAATTTGAATTGTGAGAAATATTTTCTATATTCTAGCAGATAATAGCTTAAAGCAGGCTGAAAGTAAAGCAGAATGCTTTACTTTCAACCTGCTTGAAGTAGTCATCTATTTTCAATACTTGAAACAGGCTATGGGGTAATGGGTTAAAAAAGATAGAAACAAAATAAAAGCATCATAGCATATTAAAGAGTATGGCTCACTAGGCCAGGTGGCTTGGTATAGATAGGATGCTACCAGGCTCCACTCAAAGCAACAGGATTTTCCAATTAGTGTTTGAGGAATTTTACCTGAAAACCTAATTAAGAACCTCCCCATTTGCTGAGGTTTTCTAGACAGCACCTGGATCTAAATAGGCCAGGCAAGTTTTAACCCTTTAGTCTATTTCTAGTATTGAAGATAGGTGACTTCTTAAAGCAGGTTGAAAGTAAAGCAGATTGCGCCTTAGGGCGCATTCTGCTTTACTTTCAGCCTGCTTTAAGCTAGCATGTACTAGAAATATAGAAAAAAACCTTTAATATATATTCATGACTGATTAAATTGGAACCATTTTCTTCAGCGGAAGAATAAATCATATTAGCTAAAAGACGATTCTATGGGGGAAAGGGCTAACCTAAAGTCGAGTCCTGCTGTTCACAGAATTCATAACTCAACGAGTTTGGATCATAATCAGTCTGTTAGCCCATTACTTAATAAATATACCTTTTAACGCCTCTAATTATTTCCTACACTGAGAAAATTAGTCTTTAGCTAAGAAGTTCTGGAAACGAATCAACAACATTTCAAATCTTGTATAGAAGCTTAAAGCAGTTCAAAAGTAAGAATGAGCATTCTGCTTTGTTTCAAACTGATTTAAGTGATAATCTTTCTTTCTAAGTTGGAAAAGAATTAAACTAAATTTTAAGTAGAATAAATTCAATTATGTAAACCTATCTTGAAACACTATTAGAAGAATATGCATAACTTTTATAATGTCATCATCATGTATAATGATAGGCTGTAGCTTAATGCAGAATAAAAGTAATGCAGGAGGTGCCAAGTGGGGATTTCTGCATTATTATATCATATATTAAAGCTGATACCAATCTTTGGGATCTCTATGCTTGATAACAGATTCTACTGTATGAAACAGGTTAAGTTTTACTGTGGAAAGGGTTACTAAAGTATGGTGTTCATAAAATACACAAAATGTTAAAAGTTTCAAACTGGCAGCATTCATTCCTCAGCTAAAATTATATGGCATTTGCTAGAATGCCATGCACTTGAAGGTTGCCATATTTTCTAATTTATTAACCCTTAGCCTGCCAGTCACGACTATAGCTCCATATGCAAACAGCTTGGATCCGGATGAGACGCCGAGTAACTCGGCGTCTCATCCGGATCCAAGCTGTTTGACATTCGGACAACATTTTCAGCAATTTTGAGCAACTTTGAAGCAATTTGAAACTTGAAGCAGACGAGAAATATAGCAGACAACAATTTATTTGGCGGGCTAAGGGTTAATGTGTTCTTTGCCCAATGTTCCATGGGTATGGTAAACACTGTTGACACAGATCAGTCTATACAAGATGTGTAAATAGTTACAGCTGCTAACATTTCTGTTGAACCTCATACAATGCAGTTTGCCTAGATATACAATCTTTGAGTAGCCGATATATATAAGTCTTTTAACCCATCTCATGCTATAAATGTATATTGACTCTTTCTGAAAACAGTGTAGACCCAGATCAGACAGCTCCTTCATATTTATAAGCTCATCTGACATGAGTAGAATTACCTGGGGGAAATATTTCCTCATTTTATTAGCCAATGTAATAGTTCATTATGATAGATGCTGAGACATGGTGGGAAGAGATTTAAAAATGAAGAGTCAGTGTGAGAAGGGTTAACGTTTCTTGGCAGTTAATTGTAAAGAAAGAGTAAAATGGAATTGACTTGAAGGAGCATTCTGATTTACTTCAGCCTGCTTTGAGCAACCGATGAGCATTCTGCTTTACTTTCAGCCTGCTTTTATGAACCATCTGATCAATACTGAAAACAAGCTATGGAGGCAAGGGTTTGAGCCATAGGAAAACATCATAAAATTAAACTGCTGGTCAGATCATGCTTAGAGCTGGATCTTACAGTTAAGTAGGTCATTAGGTCTATTATGATAGTAGGATGATAGTAGATTATTAGGTCTATTATGGTACTGCCAAACTGGGGTTAAATGGCCGCTCAAAAGAAGATTTTCTTAGATGTTTTTAACTCATTACCCTATAGTCTGTTTCTAGTTTTGAAGATGAATGATCACTTTAAGCAGGTTGAAAGTAAGGCGCATTCTGCTTTACTTTCAACCTGCTTTAAGCTACAATCTGCTAGAATAAAGAAAATACCTTAGATACATTTTTATAATTGTATAAAATGGAACTATTTTATTCAGTTGCGGAATAAATTAAAGGTGTAAAAAGGTGTATTTATGGGGTAATGGGTTAAGAAGGATGGCTGCTGAGTGCATGGATTTTATTTCTTACTATTGTCCTGTATTAAGAAGTCACATATCTCAATAGGTCATAATAATCCTGTTCTTCTTCACATATCTCAATAAGTCGTAAGAACCCTATTTTTCTTCAAAGAGTGGCTGCACAAACTTGACTGTAGAACTAGGAAGGTTGGAACCCTTTACTCTGTAGAAACACATACAGTAGAACCTCTCTATTACGACCACTAAATTATGTCAAATATTAGTCGTTTAATACAGGTGACTGCTTAAAGCAAAGTGAAAGTGAAACAGGAAGCTCCTACAGGAGCTTTCTGTTTCACTTTCACATTGCTTTAAGCTATCACAGGTCTTTTATACAGACAATTAGTCTTCTTTTTAGTGGTCGTAATAGAGAGGTTCTACTGTACATGTATGTTTACCTGAGTACTTTGATTTCTAGACTGATATCAGCTTCAAGCATGATGTAGGTAGAGTAGATAGCTCCTTTAGGAGCTTTCTGCTGTACTTTTATCTCGCTGTAGCTATAAGCAGGCACTTGGCTTAACCTTATACGTGTAGTAATGATATAAATATACCATAGAAATTTAAAGTCCCCACTTTGGAAGTCCTGAAAATGAAACACAGACAGGTGGCATTTCTAGTAACTTTATAGTATGTACCTTAAAGCAGGTTGAAAGTAAAGCAGAATGCTCCTTATGCCATTTACCCATATGGGGGGAATGATTTAAGAGCTCTGCTTTACTGTCTTCCTACAGTGGTCACCTGTCTTCAAAACTGGCAAGAAGCTATGGGGTAATGGGTTAAAGCACCAAGTAATAACCTTTCTTTTGAGTGGTTTTAATAGGGTTAGAGACCTGTAGACAGAAGGTCTACTGGGGTAGAATGTGGAAGGCCTTAAACAACATATAGAATAAGTGGAAAATTGTTTCTCTGTGTTGGTTTATGTCATGGTAATAGACATTTATATGCCAGTCAATTTATACTGCATGTCTGGAACAACAGACTCGAGTTACCAGGTTGTAAAAACAATTCAGCCCTCATCTATCTAGCCTGTAGATATTCATTTATTTTTGTTATCCTTTAAAGAGGCAATTGAGGAGAGATAAGGCTGATAAAGTCTTTTCTCTTGGGTCAACACGGTAAGACCCAAATTTGATATTTTTAGTTTTAGTACTTCCTGGTTTTAACCCATTTCTTTATAAATACACCTTGTGACGCCTCGAAATTTATCTCTCCACGGAAGAAAATAGTTCCATAATTATTATACAGTCGTGACTATTCATCATAAATATTTCTTTTATCCTAGCATGTTGTAGCTTAAAGCAGGCTGAAAGTAGAACACTCTTTTTGTAGCATTCTGTTTTACTTTCAGCCTGCTTTAAACAACCATCTGTCTTCAATCTAATCTTCAATACTCAAAGCAAGCTTATTGGAGAGGGAGAAAAGATTTCTGAGTTGGTTGAATTAGGAAACTGAAATAAAAGAATTTCAAATATACATTAAAAAAAAAACAGGGTTAAAATGAAATGGGAGTAGGCTAGATATTCCTTACATCTTCTCCTCTATAGTCTATAGTATAGAGCAATCAGACCTGTTGGGACTACTAATTAGAATCCATCTCTTCAATTCCATTGAACTTAAATGTGCAGTCACAGTGCTCATAGAGCTGGGTTAAAATAGGAGTTGAACTTTTTAAATACTCCTTTATCTATAGCTGTTCAAAACTTAAACATTTTACACTACACAACTAAGCAATAAGCTTTAGGTGTTTTCTGCATTGCTTTGTTCTAGATTAACGCTTTGAACCCTAGTCCCGCATATAGGCATCCTTTTCAAACAGTGTACATGTGAATAGTACACTTGTCCTGTGCAAACAGTGAATACCCAGATCAGAGGGCTCCTTATGGAGCCCTCTGATCTGGGTCTTCACTGTTTGTCAAAATGCAAAAAATTGACAAAAACAACCCTTAAAAGTCAGAAATGGACTAGACTAAAATGGAAACTAGGATTGTCCATTTGAAGTTTTAGGGAGGAAAGAGTTAAGCAGTAACCTCTCTTTAAAAATTGCTTTGCTTCATTGAGCTGCTGTTTGACCCATTTCTCTATACAGACTCAAACATTTGTACGCCGTAAATAGTTTCTTACACTGAAGAAAATAATCCCAATATAATTGTACACTCATGAATATGTATCAAAGAAATATTTCCTATACTCTAGCAGATGGAAGCTCAAAGCAGGCTGAAAGTTCAGCAAAGTGCACCTTAAGCGGACTTCTGCTTTACTTTCAACCTTGCTATGGGGTAAAGCGTTGACACAGGATTTATTGTAGCTAATGAGCAATAAATGTAGACTGGACCTCTGCACCAACCTAATGATCCTCCACCTCATTCCGTGCCTTTATTTGGGCCAGTCAATTAGTAACCCCATTATCATACTATAAAACTATTGATCACTCTCTTACAAGAATGGTCTCAATCATTTGAAGGTTTTACTAGGACGCATTATGAAGTAATATTTTCCTCCTGACGGACATAAGTGTGTTAACAATATAAGACTGCAGCATTCGGCTGCATCAACAGTATTGATATATTATTCATATTGTACATGTTTTATTTTAGTTTGGTTCCCGTGAGTAAACTTTGTCTGATGTATGTTTGTAATTAGTGCCTCACCCTGGCCACAGGGAGCCAGCCTCTACAACTCTAATGGAGTTGAAATGGGAACCAGTTGCTAAACTACAGTAGAACCTTGCAACTAGTATCTCCTGTAAAGCAAATCTCTCCTTTACACTTAGAAAGATCTTTTTATACATTTATCTTATTCTCATTGAACTGCCATGGTATGTGTCTACACAGTTCTAAATTCTGACAACTGGTTGCTGAATAAAGCAAATTGAAAGTAAAGCAGACATCTCCCTTTGGGAGATGTCTGCTTTACTTTCAACTTGCTTTATTAATGTTTGAACAACCTCATGTCTTGTCTTAATGAGCACTGTCAAGAAGCTGTGAGAGAAATTTAAGTAATTTGATAACTTCATCAGCATCTTATACACACCCACCACAATTTATCCATGTCTGATTAAAATATGAGAAAAAAAGTTTCAAAAGGCACTTGTTGAAGGTAATTAGGATCAACACTGTTTGCCTCATAGAGATGATTCTATATCTTGCAATAACTTGTAAAGGCTACAGAACAGCTGTTGCTTTAACCTTTTCCCACCATTAGTGGGGTCTGATCTGGATCCCATTTGTTTGCAAAAGATCTCCTGAAATATTGGTCTATAGTGTTGAAATGGCAAAGTGGAGAACGGTTTATATGTTGAACCAATGGCCTGGTTATCTCTACGGACAAGTACCCAGTGTGGTTTGGTCTACAGACCCACTTAAAACATTGCCAGAATGTTAACAGCTGCTGTATTATAGGCCTCAGTGTTCCAGATTGAGTAAAGAACCTTGCTGAAAGAGTTCTAACATTGATATACGGTAGTCTAACATGTATCAAGCAGTCATTTATAAGGTTTATGAGCAGTCTTGCTCAATGCAGGATGAAATTAATGCAGGAAACACCTGAATCCGCTTAATACACATTTTTTTCTCCCATGCATTGAGTTGGCAACTTAAAGCAAGATGAAAGTAAAGCAGAAAGTTCCTATAGGAGCTTTCTGCTATACATTCCTCTTGCTTTAAGCAGTAGCTTAGCTTAAACACAGTTGGAGATAGGCGTTTAATACTGGCCATGGAGAAAAGGGTTAAGAATCCCAGGCATTAATTCCAGGCATAACGAAGTAGGCCAATATTTTAACACACCTTTCAGGTGATAATGTACTATTCTAACATTTGTTTTGCTGAATGATATTGTATGCTAAAAAATGTGAGATTGGTTTTGTTCTCTGTTGTATCTACAGAGAGTCAGAGACTCTTAACTGTTGATTCTGACCAGGCCAAAACCTTACTTGATCTGGATCCAAACTGTTGGCATCAATACAGGTTTTCAGTGTTTAAAGGGTTATGCTCCTTTTCTCCATAGCTGTATATGTCAGTACAAATTAATCTAGATCCAACTTATATTGTGTATAAATACTGCTTTTCGGCTTTTAACCAATTACCTTATAGCCTATTTCTAATTTTGAAAACAAGTTAAGACTGAATGCAGGAGCATTCTGCTTCACTTTCAACCTGCTTGAAGCTTCAATCTGGAAAATTTGTTGGAATAATTAAAGGCTTAAAAGGCATATTTATGGGGTGATGGATTGAGGCTGGATGCTGCCTGACAAGCTGAAGATGAAAGTAACGCAGAAAGCTTCTGTATGAGCAAGCTGCTTTACCTTCATCTTTACTTTAAACTATTACCTGTATATAACATCATCAATGGACCCTTATTGGAGTGCATTTATCAGAAAAATTATAGTAAAGGAATGCTAAGGCGCTAGATGAAAAGGTTAAGTGTAAAGGCATCTTAACCCTTTACTCCATAGCCTGTTTCTAGACGACGTAAAGCAGGTTGAAAGTAAAGCAGAATGTGCCTTAAGGCACATTCTGCTTTACTTTCAGCCTGCTTCAAGCTACCATCTGCTTGAATATAGAACATATTTATTATGATACATGAAATTATTCATGACTTTATAAAAATGAACCACTTTCTTCAATGGAGGAATAATTTAAATGCGTTAAAGTGTGTATCTAAGGAGTAATGGGTTAAGCATTTATATGAAGGAAAGTAAGTGTTATTGGAAAATTAAAATTATTATGTCAATAAAAGGAAGACCTTTATTTCAAAATTCTACACAGTTTTCACAGTGATATGGCTTAAGGAAGAGTGAGGGTTGTAGCTAGGGCCTAGGAATGTGGTATCAATTTTTGTTGAAATGGTCCACATCATGTAGATGGCTATCACAGATGCGCCAAAGGTGAGCTGCTTGTAGTAATTACCCTCAGACACATTCCTAATTGAACCTATCTAGGGCTACCGAAGGCCTGGTGCCGGTGATTATCCAATTATAACGCTACCTTTGATTTCAAACGGTGCGAAACATAGTAGTGTTTTGTAGGGTTTTTAGTATCGGGTTGTTTTGTTTTGTTATGCTATATCTCAAGCTCTGGTTGGAAGTAGATAATCGGTCCACTGTACAGGTCTTTGATGTTAACCCTAGTTCTATGGGTTTATCACCTGATTCAGTAAAGTTGATAGTAAAAACAATAAAATTAAGCTTTTATGTCAGTTTGTTTGCTGATCTGATGCAGAGTTACAATGTACTTGTTTTAGGGTTTGATCAGGTTCCAAGCTGTTTGTAAATGCCAAACATGTCCAAGCTAACCTGGCTAAGGGTTAAGAAAGAATCTGTCTATTCCAGAACAGAAGAAATCCATGAGTTGTTATGGATTATGATTGGTTCCATTGTTTGGCTTCCTCGATTCTGTACAGAACACTTAATCTTTTGTGCACGGTCAGCAAATATGTTTATACTGTAAAATCTCCATATTATAACTGCTGAAAAGGTTTTAATTTAAGGGTTGTTGCCAATATTAAAAGTTAGAGACTGCTTAAAGCAGAATGAAAGTAAAGCAGAAAGCTCCTTTCAGGAGCTTTCTGCTTTATTTTTATCCTACTTGAAGCTGTAACCTGTCTATGCCCATCATTGAATGTTTGAGTCGTCATAATAGTGTGATGTTACTGTATTTCCGTGGAATTACTGGACAAGAATGCCTTTGTCCAATTAACTAGAGCAATGGTTTAATTGCTAACATTTCAGAACTTGAAATTATGGAGATATCTTCCTGTTTTCTCTTATTTGACAAAGGGAGGCCTTCTAGTTGTATGAGTGTTTGTTCTGCATGTTTACATTGGGAAATGAATGAAAGGAATGATATTCATTATATGAATTTTGTGTTTGTCTTTCCACAGTATTGCATTGAAAATTGCATTTAAACTTCCAACACTCATCTCGTAAACAGTCAAACCTATGCCCGACAAAAAGTTTCAAAAAGGTGTTTTTGGCACTTGGCAGTCTTTGAGTCAAATTGAGACAAAAGACAAGTCTGTAGTTAAAAAAACCTTCAATTAGTACCACCCAAAAGGCTTAGTTTTCATTGCATTAGAGAACATCTGCTTTAAGCAAGATGAAAGTATAAAGCAGAAAGCTTTCAAATGAACCCTCTGCTTTACTTTTGTCTAGCTTTAAGCTGCCACTGTCTTTTACATTACCAGTTAGTTATCTATTGCGTTGCTGTAATCACAAGTTCAGTAACTGTTTAACCCATTAATCCATACATATGCCCCTTTATGCCTTTGATTTTTTACACCACTGCTGGAAATTATTTAGTCACAATTTATATAGTCATGAATAAAGAAAGAATGAAAACATGTTCTTTTTTCCTAGCAAATGGTAGCTTAAAGCAGGCTGAAAGTAAAGCAGGGTGTGCTTTAAACTGCTTTAAATAGTCACTTTGGTTTAAAGCTAGAAACAGGCTATGAGGTAGATTGTTAAGTTTCCACAATGTATAGTGTTTTGAATGGCCATAAAAGATAAAAAATATAAGCTGACAGTGTTAAAATTTCCCATTCATAAATGTGAAAACAGCAGTAGAGGAGTAATATTGGTTTACGTTTTGAAAACTTGATTTTGTGTCAGTTCATTGGGCAGAAGATTAAATGGACTGTAGTGAGAAATTTAATTCACTTCAAGACCACTGTCTCCTTGAAATGCAAAAATATGTTGTCTCGCTTTATTCGCTTGAAATTGAATCAAGACTGGTGTTACTTTTAACAGCAAAGGTGACATAGTGAGAAATCACATTTCAAATTTCCGGCTGACAGAAATTGATGGATGTACATATATATCTGCTCTTGAATTTGCCAATGCAATTGAATAATCTCTTGACCTAGGTTTGACTCCCAGCCTTTGCCATTCTGGCAGGAGCTGGGAGCACAACCAAAGAGCTAGCAGATTATTCAAGAGACTTGAGGCTAAGCATGATGTTTCAGTTTGTACATACATGTACTGCATGTCATGATAAAGACTGGTAATCAGAGGGGTTCAAAGTAGTTGTAAGAATAGACCTCATTTTACTAAGTTGTTTAGAGCAGAATGAATAAATGAAATTGGAATCTAATGACTATTGTTGGAAGTAGTTGGCTCTATATTTCAGTCAGAGGAAGCTCATGTATCATTCATAATGTTCTTCAATGTCGTCTTAGCTAATATGGTCAAAGCAGACATTGTTTAACCCTTTACCCCATTGCCTGTTTCTAATTTTGAAGATTATGAGACCGCTTAAAGCAGGTTGAAAGTAAAGCAGAATGTGCCTTAAGGTGCATTCTGCTTTACTTTCAGTCTGCTTTAAATTACCAGGCTACTAGAACATATTTCTTCAGTGGAGGAATAAATAAGAGGCGTAAAAAGGCGTATTTATGGGGTAATGGGTTAAATCATTCAACATGTCCAACAATCAAAATGTAGTCATGATAGGCATTTGTTACTGAACAACAATCTTTGTCTATTAGAGTTATCTGGGGCTCTTTAACATGCATTGCTTAAAGCACAAATATTATAATATATAGTGTTAACCCATTACCCCATAGCCTATTCCTAGTTTTGAAGACAGTTGATCACCTAAAGCATTTAGCAGAATGCGCCCCCAGATGCATTCTACTTCTCTTTCAGCCTGCTTTAAGCTACTATCTGTTAGGGTAACTGTATAGAAAATATGGTGCACATTCATGATTGTACAGTACAAAGTGGAACTGTTTTCTTCTGTGAAGGAATAAATTGGTAAAAAGGCATATTTATGAGATAAAGGGTTAAACCAACACCTAGTCGGTTTATTCAGATATGGGTTGAACCTAAAGAGCCATAGAACATCTCTCCTTATGCCAGTGCTTGGTGTAAGAGTAATTTGTAGCATTGATAAAGCCTTGGTGTGATTTGGATTGAACCCATGACCTCCCACACGCCAGACACATTACCATTTGAAGCAGTCTGTCTACAAAACTGGGATAATGGTTACGATTTAGTTCAGCTGCATTTCTGTCTATGAATGTAAAGTTAAAAGTTCAGGTTGTACAAGGACATGAACTGGAATAATAAACAGTGTACTAGAAAGCTCATTGTAACAAAGTTCAATGCCATAGTTGACACCTGTTTAACTTGTCAATTAATTCTGGTTGGACAGATTTTAACATGTCCAAGTAGTAATGTTTAATGGGTGTCAACAGCAGATGTTGCATGACTATGTATCTTTATAACTGATGGTTATACAAACTGACCAAGCCTTGAATTCACTTTAACCCTTCCCCCCATAGAACCGACTTTTAGCACATTCAGTTTATTCCTCCGCTAAAGAAAATAGTTCCCATTCATACAGTCATAAATGTTTATCATAAGGAAACGTTTCTCTTATTCTAGCAGATGGTGACTTAACTCTTTCCTCCCTGAAACTTTAAATGGACAATTCCAGTTTTGATTTTTGTCTAGTCCATTTCTGACTTTTAAGAGTTGTTTTTGTCAATTTTGGCATTACTGACAAACAGTGAAGACCCTGATCAGAGGGCTCCTTTTGGAGCCCTCTGATCTAGGCCTTCACTGTTTGCACAGGACAAGTGTACTATTCACATGTACACTGTTTAAAAAGACGCCTATATGCGGGACTAGGGTTCAAAGGGTTAAAGCAGGCTGAAAGTAAAGCAGAATGCGCCTTCAGGTGCATTCTGCTTTACTTTCAACCTGCTTTAAGTAGTCATCTATTTTCAAAAGTAGAATAAGCTATGGGGTAAAGGGTTAAATACATTCTTAGGCTCGAGTCTATCACATAATCTCTAACACTTTGGTTTGATTGACAGTTTCTGCCACTCAGCCACACTTATGTCAATGTGCAGTTTAAGAAAAACACGATTTACATTATTTCCTAAATTCTTATATCCTAGCAGATGGTAGCATAAGGAAGGTTGAATGTAAATTTTTGGTGCATTCTGCTTTACTAGGTCACCCGTCTTCTAAATGAAGCAACTGGCTATGGGGTAAAGGGTACAGTGAAAGGGATTAATTATAAGGAAAGAATTTACCCGTTTCCAGATTCAAGTCATTTTGGAAATTCAGTACATTTGCCAAATAATATAATTATGATTGACAATTTCAAAAATTCTAGTCCTTCTTGCAGAGAAGTAATACTATTATTAAATTTTGTTCATGGAAAAATTGTAAAAAAAATTCTTTGCAATCTGCTGATTATACTGCTGCATTAAACGGACCAGTGACTGAAGGAGTTCAGTACATGATACATGTTTATACTTACAGTCACTTAGGGTGTTGCTAGACCTTTGCCATTATACAGATTCAGTCATCATTGTGTTCAGTAGCCATTCACTACTTCAGAGATGAAAGTGCTGGAGTCTTAAGACAGGTGGCAGCTTAATGCAAGATAGAAAGTAATACAGAAAGCTCCTGTAGGAGCTTTCTGTATTACTTTCTATATTGCATTAAGGAGTCACCAGTCTTTAGAGCTCTCCGTGCCTTGTTGAAATAAATGTTTAACAGTACATGTAGTTAGACTGTAGCTATCTATGTTTTACACCAAAACATCCACATTCCGACAAGAACCATCAAAACTGGAAAGGGGGAAAAGTTAATGTCTTGTGTGATTTATTGATGTGTAGGTAGGAATACACCTTGTGGTCTGTAATTTACTGTTTTGACTCTTTCTACATTGAAGTTTCATAATGAACTTTATATAAATTCACCTTTGAAAAAACGACTAGGTTGTGTTGATTTTCAGGACTGTCAAATATTTTCAGAATTTTTTCAGATAAGTAAAAATAAGCAAACAGTGCCGACCCTAATAATTAAAGAAAGCTTCTCATAAAAAAGGTCTCCAATAAGTGTGATGGGTAGACAGTACTTGTAAAGTATAGATATAACTGTTTCCAGTATTAAATGGGTTAAGATAGTAGCGAATGCACAAATAATCAGGGTCTAAACTATTGTAAAAATTACACCTTTGAATAATGCTTTATCAGCAAAAGATATCTATATACATCTTTGAATAATGCTTTATCAGCAAAAGATATCTATACACCTTTGAACAATGTTTTTTCAGCAAAAGATATTATTGTATTAAAGCCCAGTTAATCACAAAAATGGCTTATTTTGGATAATACCACAAATAGCTGCTAAAAGCAAAATGAATGAAAGCAACCCCCCCCCCCCCCCCCAAAGCTTTTTGATTGAAACTGTTTTTCACTCAGATTAAACATGCAAACATAGAAATTAAAGAATCATCAAAACTAAAGTGGACATTCTGAGCAGACAGAATAACTGACACTTCCTCATGCACTTGCTGAATGTTCAGATATAAATTTTTGCCCACTATGATCAGCTACCAGGGAACTATTACATAGGCTAAAAAATAAGTTAAACTTCTCCTGAGGAAAAGTGTTCAGACTCATGTCAGATTGCACAAAACAAATAGTGCAAACCATGACCAGGGCACCAGATAAGGGTATTATTTCAAAAACTTTAAATATGCTTCAAACCCTATGGTATCACTACTCATTAGAATCGTCTCGAAGAGACGATTCTTATGAGTAGTAACACCATAGGATTTGGTGCTGAAAGCGTGAGAAAGTGTTAAGATTTGTTCAGATTACTCCCGCTTATCAGGAGCTCTGCCCTGACCTGGGTGATCAGACATCATGATCTGTGTCTACACTATTTAAAAAACTCAGGAGAAGGGTATTAACTGGGTTCAAAGGGTTAACTAAACATTTCAAAAAGCCTTTAGTTTAAGGCTACCTAATTGGTCATAGTAACAAAAAGCATTGGATTCGGATCACTTTTCAAAGCTTTAGTTTACCTAGAAATTTAATCCCTCCCCACCCTTACCTTGACAGGTAACAGTATCGCTTTAATTATTTGCACGCTTATGATGAAACCATGATTATCTTTGCAAATAGTTTTTATCATGATAAGACACCAAGTAATTTGGTGTCTCATCAGGATCTATACTGTTTGATGTTCTGATCCTATTTTGAAAAGTTAATTTAAAAAATTATAATTTTTTAATAGCAGCTGACGGCATTTGTTGCAGACAAAAAGTTTACTTTGAACATTCAAAGAGTTTAATGCGTATGTATTTTCTTTTCACACACCATTAGCTTCTTCAAATTGGATCGTAATCTTCCGTGGAGGTCGGTATGCATGACACATTTGTAAAAAGACCCGTTCAAGTCAATTAAAATTGTGCTCCATAGTGTCTTAACAGGTAACCTAGTCTGTTGTCTCAAAATGGGAAACTCTGAAGTTCATTCAATATGTATAACTATAAGTTTATGTAACCTTGATTTCTGATATGTCTTTCAACCCTGATCCCTCATAAATATTTTAATTGATTATTCTATGTTTGAAAAATGACCAGTTAATGATGAATCTAGAGAGATGATTTCATGCAATACTGATATTTAAAACAAACAGTGAAGACCCTGATAAGAGGGCTCCTTTCGGAGCCCTCTTATCAGGGTCTGCACTGTTTGCAAATGATTTATGACTTGGCTTGATACCGTAAGGGTGTAATAGTCATACAATAAATCTAGTATTGTTTGTTTTTTTCTCCGATTTCTATGAATAGATAATGGAAGTCAATAGTGTATTTTTCCTGTTCTAGACTCAAAGAAATGTTCACATGATGCCGGCAAGATTACCGCTAGATAAATGGGTTTCATATCGGTGGGTTTTTGTTACATGATTATCGGTTAATGTCGTGTACATTTTGTTGTTGAGGGATTTAAATGGCCATATCAGGTCGTAGACATCTCAATTCTCTTTATTAACGACCATTTAAATTTTAATCTTAAAGTTACTGTATTGATATTTTGCAGGAAGGTTTGTAAATGTTTTGGGATGAAATTTACTCTTCTAGAATACTGTAAAGTACATAAAGGCCCTATTAATGGGTATGAGAAAAAGCTGCAGGACTAAGGGATTGAAATAATGCATAAATATGCAGAAACTTCTACGTTAATTGACTTGCTTTAAAGTATCATCATAAGGGTAAGTTTTTGTAAATGTTTACAAAGCTCAACCTTGATCCTGCTGGGCTAAAATAGAAGCATAAGTTGATTGACAGATTCAAACACTATTGATCCAGATGAGATACATACAGTCGAACTTCGATATCTCGAACACGGTTAGGTCGACCATACACATATTTCAAAGTTAAAACGTGGCTTAGCCACGTTTTAACCTTGAAATACGGGTATGTTTGACTTAACCGAACATGAAATAATGCAATTCATGTGTCGACAAATCAAAAAATTCGAATTTAGCGAGTTTGAGATATCGAAATTCGACTGTACCTGATATAAAACTAGTCAGGATTCGAGCTGTTTTAAGACTGCATTTTTGTATTTACAGAAAAGGTTTATTGTTAATTTTTTAGTGGTGAGATTTTGTGCAGATGACATTTTCTCAGTATTCAAAGAACAACTGGAATAATCCTGTTAGCAACTGTTATAAGCTAATACCATAACTTAATGTTAAACCTTTACCCCATAGCCTGTTTCTAATTTTGAAGACAGGTGACCACTTAAAGCAGGTTAAAAGTTAACAGAATGTACCTTAAAGGCATTAAATAAGTATCCATTACAAAACTGTCCCTACATCTTGTAATGAATGGTTCTTAAGTGACTTTCTATACTTTAAATCAATATGATTATGTATATTGTGCAAAAAGTGTAGACCCTGATCAGAGGGCACCTTAAGAGGCCTACTGATCAGGATCGGCACTGTTTTTTTTATCTGGAATATTATTTGAATTCATCCCTAAAACTCAACATAGATTGGTCATTTTACAAAGTTGGAATAGTCCATTTCATAAAGTTAACATAATGGTTATACACAGGTTTTATGGTATTTGACTGGCAGCCTAGCAGCTCCTCCATAGGGATACATAAACCCTGTTATTGCAGGAGTTTATGAATGATCTCTTCCACAAGATTCTGCAACCAAATCGATTCACTCGATTTAACCCATTACCCCATAGCTTATTTCTAGTTTTGAAAACAGGTGACCACTTAAGGCGCATTCTGCTTTACTTTCAACCTGCTTTAAGCTACCATCTGCTAGGATATAAAAACATTTCTTCTGATTCATATTAATTATTTATGAAATTGAACTATTTACTTACTTTAGTAGAAGAATGAATTAAAGGTGTATTTATGGGGCAATTTGTTATATTGAGGAAGGCTTGCAGGGACAAAGTTACCTAACTGAGACAGTGAAGAGCTCAGTCAGGAGACTTCTGTATGGATGCTGATTCATTGCGATAGCCAATAAATGTCTACAAATTTGGACTACTTGAAGGATAAATGGGGAAAGATGAGGAAAAAACAGTTCATTAGATAACATAGTTGCACATTTTAAATCATATATTCAATTCCCATGAAGAAATGGTACAATTTTGCTGACTGAAAACGTTGCACGCCTCACCTCTGTTGCTTTCCCATGAAATTATCATACAGCACTATCACCGTCTTATCTTGCAAAGTCTTGTATCTCAAAACTGTTTATGACCGGTTTATCTCGGCATACACACTCTGAACAAATGCAGTCACCCGTAGCAGATATAAAAAAAATTGTTTCTATTTTCCACATTGAAATTAAAGAAGATGAAGTTTGCTTAGAAATTGACAGATTTGATATACAGTGAAACCCCTCTAAACCGGACTTGTGTGGGGACAACACAAACTTCCGATTTAGAGGGGTTTCCGGTTTAGAGGGGTTTCTAGTTGAGAGGGGTTTTAACCCATTACCAAATACCTTGTTTCTAGTATGGAAGATAGCTGACAACTTAAAGGAGGTTAGAAGTAAAGCAGAATGCGCCTGCTTTACTTTCAACCTGCTTTATTAAGCTATCGTCTGCTAGAATGTATAAACTATTTATTTCAATGTGGAATAAACCCAAGACTTAAAATGTCGTATTTATGGTGTAATGGGTTAAAATAAAGAAGGGTTGGAAACTGGACTTTTGTGGCTTTTGTCCGGTTTAGAGGGAATTCTGGTATTTAGAGGTTCCGATTTGGAGGAGTTTCACTGTATTTGTAAATTGTAGTTCGAATATGAGAGGTTTTCAAATACTGAAATTCCTATGTCTGCACCAAATTCTATGTTCTGATTACTCCTGGCTTGAATCGTCATTTAGAAACAGTTCAAATAGCTGCAATAACATAGGGTTTGGTGAAGACTTAATGGAGAAATGGAAGATTTGAAATTGTGGTGTACAGTAAAACCTCTCTATTTAAAATTACCACCATTGAAAAGAAGGCTAATTGTTTGTTCAAGGAAGCTTTCTGTTTTACTGTTGCCTTGCTTTAAGCAGTCACCTGTCTTAAGCACCTAACAATTAACACTATTTAGTGGTCATAATAGAGAGGTTTTACTGTATTTTCAATGGTCTCGAACCCTTAGAAACCAAGCTGAAGTAAACACTGGAGATGTTGGTATGTCTGTTGTAGCAGAGCTCCTGATAAGGTGAGTATTTAACCCATTACCTCATAGCCTATTTCTAGTTTTGAAGACAGGTGATTACTTAAACAGGTTGAAAGTAGAGCATAATGCGCCTTCAGGCGCATTCTGCTTTACTTTCAACCTGCTTTAAGTTATCATCTGCTTGAATAAAGAAAATATTTCTTATGATTCTTATATGTAACAGCTATATAAATTTGAACTATTTTCATCAGTAGAGAAATAAATCATAGGCGTAAAAAGGCATATTTATGAAGGAATGGGTTAAGAAAATCCTTATCCCGCCACCAAACCCTGTGACATGACTATTCATTCATTAGTCACAGCATATGGTTTGGTGGAGGAATAAGGGTAAAAGACATTGGAAATATGTAGTTTATACACTCTTATCGTGAGCTCTGTTGTAGAGTATCATGGTTTGGAGATATATGATGGTGTATGATAAGAGTGGTGTTTCAAATTTGCAATTTGAGAGTTATGGCCCTTTGTGGAATCCCTTTACCTGGGTTTTAGTGTTTTTTCTCCCCACTGCAATTTTAGTTTTGCTTGCTTGCTTTTATTCCCGCCTAAGTCCCCTTTTATACACCCCACAGTAAAGTTAGTTGGATTTTGCTTGAAACATTTTATCAGCAGGAAGCAATGTTTTGATGTGTTTGTCGTGATTATTTTATTTTATAAAAACAGCAAAGGAAAAAGAAGTTTTTTTCTCTTGGTATTTCTTTTTGACAAGTTTGCCTTGATTTTTCAGTTCCAGACCCCCGTGACCCTAGGGCTGATTACCAAGAGATACCAATGAACCATGACCAGGACATTAAAGGTAAAACTTTACCTATTTAGGAACCCATTAGTTTGAGGGTATTAAACCTTGGTCTGGGACTGGACAATAGCGGGACTTAGGATAGAAGGGGTTTGACCTTGGATTGGCAGGGACCTGGGTTTACCGTTTCCCACTTATCCATTACATGCTTTAGGAGCAAAAGTCAAATTTTTTATGAAAAAAATGTTGTCAAATATTCTTTTAAGTTTCCATATGGGCGCATGTGCAGGGGCTTGTGATCGGGGTACCAGAATTTCAAGGATCATTTTCACCACAATCAATCGTCCATACATTCATATATCTCCAAACATAAGACTGTCATACAAACACTGTCTCTTGTGCATTGTCAATCAGTAAATGTTTTTGTTTGTGTGCACTCCTCGAAGTTGAGTTCCAGATAAAAGGAAATAAAGCAAACATTTTCAATAGGTTCTCCTTTATGTTTGAACCAAATCTATGGTGTGACATCTCATTACAATGAGTCATGAGGAGTGACAGCATAAGGTTTAACCCTTTCCCCCATAGAAGCGCCTTTTAGCGCATTCAGTTTATTCTTGCCCTGAAGAAAACAGTTCCAATTTATACATTCATAAATATGTATAATACAAAATATTTTCTATATTCTAGCAGATGATAGCTTAAAGCAGGCTGAAAGTAAAGCAGAATGCGCTTAAAGCGCATTCTGCTTTACTTTCAACCTGCTTTAAGTGCACACCTATATTCAATACTAGAGATATGCTATGTGGGAAAGGGTTAATTACAGAAATAAAGAATTTAGCTTTTGTAATAATCCTCTTATCTGGAACTCTGGAAGGACTTCTTGGACCTTTATGTAAAACTGCAGGGCTCAAGACAAGAGAGTGTTAGCCATTTATTTCCAACAATTTCTCCTTTATGCCTCCACCAAATTCTCTGATGTGATTGCTCATAATGAAAATTGAATAAACGCAAAGCAATGACTGTAAGAAGTAGTGACAACAGAGGGTGTTGGTGGAGGCATAAGGATTTAAGTCTTAGAGATACTCTCCTTGTCTGGATCTCTTGCTCCAAAGTTATAAAGCTTTTCAGTTGAGTCTGAGATCGTTTTCAAAGATTTGACTGGTCAGGTTTGAGCAAAAGCTGAGATCTGACCAATCAAATGCTTGAGAACGATCTCAGACTCAATTTAAAAGTTTTATAACCTTAGAGGACTCAGTACTTGCATGGCTGGAGATGAGAGTCAGAAAATTGAATCTTTCCAAGCTTTTCTCTGTCAAGTATCTACAAACTCCTATGAAGTGACTACTCATCAGAACAGCTTTCGAGGTGATCTAATGACTAGTCACAACATAGGGTTTGGTTGAGAAATAAGGATGTTAGTATTTGAGATACACTCATAATTTACAAGAAAAGATTATGTTTTGTTTTTGCAACAGTTATTGGAAAGTATAATCTTACAGTACAACAAGACACTGGTGACAGGTTAACCCTTTACCCAACAGCCTGTTTCTAATTTTGAAGACAGCTGATCACTGAAAACAGGTTGAAAATAAAGCAAAATGTGCCTTAGGCGCATTCTGCTTTACTTTCAGCCTACTTTAAGCTATCATCTATATAGGATATAGAAAATATTTCTTATTGTACATGTTTAAGATTATAAAAATTTTCTTCAATGGAGGAATAAATTAGATGTGCTAAAGGGCGATTCTATTGGGGAAATGGTTAATGCAGTACAGAATTGAAACACAGGAAGCAACCGAGTTAATCATACCACTGCAAACAAAATTTGAGAAGGGGAAGGGGAGGTTATATAGGAGTCTTTGTATTGATTGGTTGGTATGTCTGTCTGTCTGTTTCTTTCCAGTCTTTCAAAGAATTACAGAGTTATGGCTCCTGATTGAACTTAGAAAATGTTTGGATGCAAATAACTTATACATTAATTGCAGTACCAACTTCGATACAATTTTACGATATGCATGGCAGGATATTCATCACCTTCAGTGAAAGTTCTAGTTCCACTTTATTTTCATCCTACTTTAAGCAGCCATATGTCTTAACCCATTACCCCATAAATACGCCTTTGAATGCCTCTAATTATTCCTACACCTAAGAAAGTAGTTCCCAACTTCCCATCCAGAATGTCTTCTGAGCATAAAACACAGAAAGCATATTATGTATCATTCAAGATGGTAGATTAAAGCAGGTTGAAAGTAAAGTAGAATGGTCCTTAAGAAGCATTCTGCTTTTCTTTCAACCTGCTTTAAGTGGTCACCTGTTTTCAGAACTAGAAAAAGGCTATAGGGTAAAGGGTTAAGAAAGCAAGAGTAATTTATTCATTAACAGTTTTGCCCAACCTTGCTAATGCGTTGTAATAAGGTAATTTATTGGTGCTATAAGGTCAACATCCTTTCTGCTGTCATCAGTTCATCAAGGTGACTCCTGTTAATTGAGGTCCTATAAGTCCACTCCTTGACCACTGTCTATGCATATACAGTGGAGAATCTGTTATTCTTTCCCAATAAATGCGTTTACGCTAACCTATTATTTCCAGTGCAAACAGTTTGGAGCCAGATCAGACGCCGGGTAACCCGGCGTCTGATCAGGCTCCAAACAGTTTGCCAAAATCATAAAAAGGAAAAGTCAAAATAATTGTCAAAAGGTTGTCCTTTTCTACATTTTAGTGTTTTGCGTTTGCGTTTCGTTTGCCTTTAAACAGGAAAGAATAACAGATTCTCCACTGTATTACAGTTAACCCTTTCCTCTATTGCCATCCATGCAATTGCCTAATTGTTCCATTGACATAGCCTAATTAATTCAAGAACTTTCTTTGTTTAACCCTTTATCCCATAGTCTGTTTCTAGTTTTGATGACAGGTGACTGCTTAAAACAGGTTGAAAGTAAGGCAGAATGTGCCTTAAGGCACATTCTGCTTTATTTTCAACCTGATTTACACTACCCTCTGTATGGATATATATATATAGGAACTATTTCTTATGATGCATATTTACGAATTTGTATAGTTTAACTATTTCTTAAGTTGAGGAATATCTTTAAAGGCATAACAACGTGTATTCTATGGAGTAATGGGTTAAAGTGTGTGGGGCAAGATAGTATTAAAGCTTCATCCTGTGTTTAGCTGCCACCAATGAATTCTTATTTGAGTGCATCTATCAAGGCATTTTCGAGGCGTATGAAGGAGCTTTATATTTTGAAGATCTCTCAAAATTCTATGACAAAGTAAATCTACTGATGATGTTGAACAGGTGGCAGCTTACAGCAGGATGAAAGTGAGGCATTAAATTGTACACCAGGGTGGCTCCAACTTGCCTCAAGTAGCCACCTGTCTTAAAAACATGCATAAAGTATAGCCTATGAATTGTTGGAGTTACTGTAAATGTTTGGTCAAAATTAGGCCAAAATTGATTGCTGCTTTGGATGTAGACACATAAATGGCAAATGTATATGGAAAATGCCCGTCGTAGTATTTATAATACTGACCGCAGCTGGATTATAGACAAGAAAGAAATCATAGAGAAGCTTACTGAGACAATTTGCCCTTAGATATTGACATACATATAATCAAAGAATCTTGACTTTGGCCTTGACCTTGGTAATTGAATAAAGGAGTTAATTGGCATTTAGAAAAAATGTATTGACACTATTTTTGAAGTCATATATATTTTAACCCTTGACTCTATAACCTATTTCTTGTTTTGAAGACAGGTGACGACTGAAAGCATGGTGAAAACAAAGATGAATGCTTAACCCTTTCCCCAATAGGAGCGCCTTTCAGCACATTTGATTTGTTTATCCGCCTAAGAAAATAGTTCCAATTTATATAGTCAGAAACATGAACCACAAGATATATTTTCTATATCCTAGCAGATGGTAGCTTTAAGCAGGCTGAAAATAAAGCAGAAAGTGCCTCAAGGCGCATTGAAGGCGCATTCTGCCTAACTTTCAACCTTCTGTAAGCAACCATCTGCTTTCAATATTGAAAACAGTCTATGGGGTAAAGGGTTAAGATGCATTCAGTGCTTAACTTTCAGCATGCTTAAAGCTACCCAGTGCATGCATCTGCTAGGATATTGAAAACATTTCTTTGTTTCTTATCTAATAACTGTATAAAATGGAACTATATTCTTCAGTGGAGGAATTAATTTTCCAAGGAAGTTACAATTTAAGAACATAAATGGAACCTTTTCAAAATTAATGTCTGAAATAACTTTTTGGTAAATGTGCATAACAAATTACTGATGCACTTTTTGCGGACACGAGACTATAATGTGAGTAATCGACCCTGTCCGTGTTTGACATATTTCCATTATGCATTCAGGAAATGGCGCAGTAAGGAAGCTCACTAAAGTACTGCAATTGATATTTGATAAAATGTCAGAAATAATAAAAACTTTGAATGCCAGCATAACTAAATAAGTGTATGGGGCATTTTTATTGGTTGTAATAAAAATGCAGTACTGCTATTCTAGTGAAGATTTTAACTCTTTCCTCCCTGAAACTTCAAATGGAAAATTCCAGTTTCCATTTTAGTCTAGTCCATTTCTGACTTTTAAGGGTTGTTTTTGTCAATATTTGGCATTGTGACAAACAGTGAAGAACCTGATCAGAGGGCTCCGAAAGGAGCCCTCTGATCAGGGTCTTCACTGTTTGCATAGGACAAGTGTACTATTCACATGTACACTGTTTGAAAAGCACGCCTATATGCGGGACTAGGGTTCAAAGAGTTAAGTGCTGTAGGTTTGTAATAAATACTTTTTGTATTGTATTTCTTTTAATTTGACCCTTTTCACCATAGATTTTCGTCAATGTTAAAGACAGGTGGTTACTTACAGGAGGCTGAAAGAAAAGCAGAAAGCTCCTTTCAAAGGAGGCTTAGATTAAGCTTCCATCTGCTGGGATAAAAATCCAAAGATTTCGGAAAAATATGGAGAAATGACAGCCATGCAGTGTTATCAAAGGGTCTAAAATTGTAGTAAATAGTTACTAGAAAGTACAAAAAGTACAACTACATGATGGAGACAGAAAAGAGAAAATATTGGAGAGTTTTGGGCCAGATGTATATACTGACTTATTACAAGTTTGTAGATTTGATTGGTAATGTTGAACTTGTTCAGAATGAGAAGGGTTATCTATTGTTGGACTAAGGATGTCCAGTATTGTCTGGGACTAAATCCCTCCCTCTCATCCCAGACCAAACCCATGGAGGCATAGAAATGGAGGATTATGGAATATTCGGTGTCCAAAATGAGAAATCCATCGTAACAAGTTTCTATTGCATATATTCATGAAGGTTTATATGGTCATTGTATGTTTGATGCTAGTCATAAATAGACAGAGGGTACGAACTATAGTATGGGGGAATTAGTGGGATGAAGACGGGGCGGATTTCTTGTAAAGATGAATTAGTTCTGTAAGCTTGCAGTTATTTACTCTCCCAAGAAAGTACATTTGTCATTTATTGTATTATAAATTGTTTATTGTCCATCCTGTATTGTACTAAGGAAGCAAGTACTGTTATACCAGAGTTAACCCATTACTCCATAAAAAGGCCTTTTTATTCCTTCAATTTATTTCTCCACTGAAGATAATAGTTCCACTTTATACAGCCATAAATATTTTCTATATCCTAGCAGATGATGGCTTATAAGGCAGGCTGAAAGTATAAAGCAGAAGGTGCCTTAAATAAGATGCATTCTGTCTGTCTTTAAGCCTGCTTTAAGCTATAATCTATTAGGATATTAGGAAATATTGTAACTTTTGAATACACAACTCCAGTGTGAAAAGAGCGCTTTATAAATCTGGTATAATAATAACAATAATACAATGTGGTAATACTGTTACACAAGCATTACTGTATAGACTATAGAATGAAATTATTTTCTTCAGTGGAGGAATATTTATGAAATGTGTAAAAATGTGTATTTATGGAGTAATAGATTAACTGTTATGATTAACCCATTACCCCATAAATACACCTTTTTACGCTTTTAATTTATTCCTCCACTGAAGAAAATAGTTCCAAATAATACCTTGAAAATAAATTACATAGGAAATATTTTCCATATCCTATTAGATGTTAGCTTAAAGCAGGCTGAAAGTAAAGCAGAATGTGCCTCAACCTGCTTTAAGTGGTCATTTATTTTCAAAACTTGAAACAGGCTAGGGGGTAATGGTTTAAGATGAAATCATCACAATGCATACAATCTCTCATTCAACTCTTCTGTAATCAGTGCAGGCAGATGAACAAATATTCATGTTGTTTGAAGAATAATATTCACCAACTCTTTACCACACTTACAGCAATCGGTGATTACCTTCGAAACCAGTTTTGATACTGGTGAGACGCCAAGTTTACTTTGCATCTCATCAGGATCTAAACTGTTTGACACTCTGACCCTAATCTGAAAATTCCAATTCTAGAAGAGCAGCAGCGGACAAGAGTTGCAGATAACACTATTAGTTGGCATTCATTATTAAAGGGCTAATTACCTCCAGATATGACACACTTAGTCTCTAATGTTTATAATCAGCCATCTGCTTGTACTTGCAGGTTACCCATGTCTAATCCTATGTAAGAAGTCTTTGTAAGAATTTACCCAGTTGCTAGAGTTATCGGTCTTTATTTAAGCTCACTTAATTACCTCCCTTGTGTTTGTCAGGGACCTACAAATATATTTTGTCAAAGAGACTGCGACTTTAATTTATTCCTCCACTATAGAAAATAGTTCCTTTTGATACCTTCATTGATGTATTACATAAGAAATATTTTCTTTATCCTAGCAGATGGTAGCTTAAAGCAGACTGAAAGTAAAGCAGAATGTGCCTGAAGGCACATTCTGCTTTACTTTCAACCTGCTTTAAGTGGTTACCTGTTTTCAAAACAAGAAACAGGCTATGGGATAATGGGTTAAAACATTGAGCTAGGTGATGCATGCATACACATCCATAGCAAACAGTAACCTGATTGACAATATACATGCCTATGCAAACAGTGTAGACCCTGATCAAAGGGTTTGTATAGCCAAAAACTGACTTTATATAGGCTTCACTGAAATAGCCTTTTTGAATTCCAGGAGTCTTAATGTGTTAACCCATTACCCCATAAATATGCCTTTATTTTATTCCTCCACTGAAGAAAATGGCTCCTGTAACTATAGTGTAGTGAATATACACCAACACAAATATTTTCTTATCCTAGATTAAGATGGTAGCTTAAAGCAGGCTGAAAGTAAAGCAGAATGCACCTCAAGGTGCATTCTGCTTTACTTTCAACTTGCTTAAAGTGGTCACCTGTCTTCAAAACTAGAAACAGGCTATGGGGTAATGGGTTAAGACAGTTTATGTTTCTGCTGTGGTCATGCAGACTACAACAGTACTTACATCTGCCTTTTGTGACCATTGTTGAAAAGAAATGATATTGTCAGTCGTGATGAAAGGTGGAAGCTTAATAAAGCAGGATACAAGTTATGTAGAACATCCTCTTTTACTTTGTTTCTGCATTGAGCAGTTTGCTATAAAGTATTAGTGAGAGAGAGAGAGAACTACATGCTTCTCGAATGAATTGCTCGTTTTGCAGTAGTCTTTCACTTTGCAGGAAATACAAGTAAAGGGAGAAAACTCTGTTTTAAATAATATGTATATTATTTTGTGTCAGAATGAAAGAAGACTTTAACCCTTTCCCCCATAGAAGCGCCTTTTAGCGAATTAAGTTTATTCCTTCACTGAAGAAATAAGTTTCAATTTATAGTCATAAATATGTATCGTGCAACATATTTTCTATATTATAGCAGGTGATAGCTTAAAGCAGGCTGAAAGTAAATCAGAATGCTCTCAAGGCGCATTCTGCTTTACTTTCAACCTGCTTTAAGTGGACACCTGTATTCAATACTTGAAACAGGCTATGTGGGATAGGGTTAACCAACTTTTTGTGAAATTTGTGGTAGTGAGAGAAAGAAAGAAGTGACAAAAAGAGTAAAATGGTAAATCAGAGTATTAGATAGAATAGAAGAACACAAGTATTTGACATCTCTATGAGGGCAGGGTACTCAGTTTGATTGAAATCAGAGACTGTATAAGACTTACAAGACGGTGTCACATCTAGATAAAAATTGTATGGCATTCATTTTATTTTTCTATAAATCGAGACATCATAAAGACTATGTTTAACCGTTTAGCACATTAATACGACTTTTTACGCCTCAAATTATTTCCTCCACTGAAGAAAATAGTTTCCAATTTATACAGTCATGAATATGTTTAAAGCAAAAAAATATTCTGTACTTTAGCAGATGGTAGCTTAAAGCAGGTTGAAAGTAAAGCAGAATGTGCCTTAAGGCACATTCTGCTTTACTTTCAACCTGCTTTAAGTGGTAAAATATTTTCAAAATGAGAAACAGGCTATGAGGTAATGGATTAAAGAAGACAGGAAAGGTTAATAGAGCAACAGGATGTCTCAGAGAATGTAGTATAGTAAAAACTCACTATACATGTAAACTATATCTGCTGTACTTTCAGTCTGCTTTAAGCTTCCATTGCCTAGGATATAGAAAATATTTCTTGTAGTTCATATTCATGACTGTATAAGAACTACTTTCTTCAGTGGAGGAATAACTTACAGATATAAAATTGTGTATCTGTAGAATAACGGGTTAAAGATAGGCGACAGCTTAAACCTGTATTAAACAACAATAAATAATTTATAGGTTGTAATAGATGTGTTTTACTGTACAGTAATACCTCTCTTTAACTACCACTAAAAGAAATGCTAATTAGATATGTAAAAGACAGGTTACTGCTTAAAGCAAGGTGACAGTGAAACAGAAAGCTCCTAAAGGAGCTTTCTGTTTAACTGTCACCTTGCTTTAAGCAGTAACCTGTCATAGACAAAACATAATTTACACAATTTAGTGGCCGTTATAGATGTGTTTTACTGTACTATACTGCGGCATGTGCCTCAATGTTCTGCCCTAGTGCCACCTGCCCTGTAAATCATAACTATGATTGTATTACACCATGTCCATGGCTCATTTCCCCAGATAATCTCAGCTAACAGATAATCCCCTCACCAGATAACACTCTAATTAAATTATCTAAATACAGGACGATAAATCCTCTCATCAAAAACAAATTTACACAAGACAAGGGGAATGTGGAACTCCCGATAAAACTGGAAAAATATTGAAGACATTTAGGGAAAGTTGATTCTGCGATTAGCAAGCAAAGCATGCAAAGGAAAGGTAGAAGATGTGCAGATGCCAGTAGGTAGATAATTCAGTGGTGAGACAGTGCAGTCTGTATTGAACGTTTTTTGCCATGGCCTAGTTCCTTACTAACTGTTTTGAGCGCTACATGAATGCCATCTGCTTTAAAGTTTTAGTCTGCTGGGAGTTACATAATAATCAAATTTGGTTAAAGAAAATTGACACATTTTCCAACTGACAAATGAACAGTTTGGATCCTGATCAGATGCTGAATGCTTGGCGTCCAACCAGAATCCAAAATGTTTGTGAATGTAGGTCTGGACACCATTTACTGTCTAAGAGCTCATATATCCTTTCCACTGTCAGATACCCCAAAAAGTTACTTTAACCCATTGCCCCATAAATATGCCTTTTTACGCCTCTAATTTATTCCTCTGCTGAATGAAATAGTTCCAAGATATATTGTCATAAATAAGACTTAATAAGAAATATTTTCTATATTCTAGCAGATTATAGCTTAAAGCAGGCTGAAAGTAGAGCAGAATGCACCATAAGGTGAATTCTGCTTTACTTTCAACATGCTTTAAGTTGTCAACTATCTTTAAATCCAGTGACAAGCTATGGGGTAATGGGTTAACTCTTTGCATGCTGGGTAATTTTTTCGTCTGCAACAATAGTTACTGTCGTCTGCTATTGTTCTATAAATAAAATTTTCTAAATTTCTTTTCAAAACAGGATTAGAGTATTAAACAGTCTAGATCCTGATGAGATTGCAAGAGTTCAGACTTTATAAAAAATATGTACATGGTATGTCCTGAATCTGTTAATCATTATGATCTTAATCTAAAAATCTTCAGTAGCTTTGATTATAATCTAGATGTGTTACTTAGGCAAGTTTTCTGTTTCTTAGGCAGCTGATCTGAAATCTATTCTCTCAGACAATTAATTGTCTCTCAGACAATCACGATTATTAGTTTAAGTCAAATAAAGGGTTGTGCCAGAGTGTATTCTAGCTGTTTCTTCAAATGGATATAATGTAAGACAAAATAGTAACTGTTAACCATTACATTTTAATTGAATACCTTTTGTTCAAAATGCTATTCATTCAGACTTAAATTCTATATTTACAAATGCGTTTGACCAGTGACAAATAGCGTAAATCCTGATCAGGCCCCATAGTAAAAGTGTTTGAGAATGTCTTAACCCTTTCCCTTATAGAAGCGACTTTTAGCACATTCATTTTATTCATCCGCTGAAGAAAATAGTTCCAAATTATACCGTAATGAATATGTGTCATATTTAATACTTTCCTTATTCTAGCAGTTAATAGCTTAAAGCAGGCTGAAAGTAAAGCAGAAGGCGCATTCTGCTTTACTTTCAACCTGCTTTAAGTAGTCACATATCTTCAATACTAGAAACAATGCTATCAGGTAAAGGGTTAATCACTTGGTTCCAATGTTCATATGTGGGTAAGAAAACTAAGAATGCTAAACTTTTAGAGGTGATGTGCATAGATTAGTGATAATGGTAAACCTATATGTGCAAGCTTTATTGTTAATGGGGTTTGCCCCAACTGTTAACCCTTTCCCCAATAGAAGCGACTTTTAGCGTATTTGATTTATTCTTACGTTGAAAAAAATAGTTCAAGTTTATAATACCCTCATGAACAATTACCATAACCAATATTTTTATATAGCCTAGTAGTTGGTAGTTTAAAGCAGGATGAAAGTAAAGCAGAATGTGCCTTAAGGCACATTCTGCTTTACTTTCAACCTGCTTTAAGTGATCACCTGTATTTATTGTTATTAACGGGTTATTGGGTAAAGGGTTAAAGGGACTCGCAACCGGATGGTGTTCTTGTCAAAATAAAATAAAATACTCAAATAAAAGCAAATTTGTGGCATTATTTGGCTTTTGACATTAAAAAAATATGATCAGTCCAAAATACATCTCAAGAATCGTCACCGAATCTTAATTTTTTAGCTATTTTCCATCGTTTTTCCATAGCGTTAGCTAACGGTATAGTTGTTGTTGTTGTTGCTTCTCTACACGGGGTCAGACATAAACCCGAGCCGAATAATGTTCTATTAATAGCTATCATTGAAGTACGTTAATTCGCTACCACATATATAGAGAGCGTCCGTAGCCGAGGGCGTAAAGGCGATGCCTCATTTTTTATTTTTGTCTCCGCATGGATGGTCACGGGTTCGAATCCCACCAGAGCCTCTTCTCTTTTTTTTTTGGAAATGCATTTTTTAACCCATTTATATAAGCATTTGACATAAATTTACAAATTACTATTTTTAATGCTTGATCCGGTTGCGAGCCTCTTTAAGGTGATATTGTGCAGAATCGGCAGTTTGCATTCACTATTTTCTCTGAGAAAGTAGGTTGGAGGAGACTGTCGTATCAATCATACTGTCATTGTCATCTAAACCTTTTTGCACGCTGACTCTATGTTGTGGTAGGTGGGTGTGGTGTTCTTGATTACGGATACAGTTATGTCCCGCTGGTTCAAGCTCTCAAAATGTTCGTTTTTTCGTTGTTGAAGGTGTCTGTGAAATAGAGCAAGATGAAAGTAGGGCAGAAATCTCCTGTAGGAATTTACCCTACCCATTACCCTGAAATATGCCTTTTTACACCTAAGAATTATTCCTCCGCTGAAGAAAATAGCTTTCCTTTATACAGACATGTATGTATATGCACCATCACTTATATTTGTTTTATATCTTAGCAGATGGTAGCTTTACAGCAGGCTGAAAGTAAAGTGGAATGTGCCTTATAAGGCACAATTCTGCTTTTCTTTCAACCTGCTTTAAGTGGCCACCTGTCTATAAAACTTAAGCAACAGGCTATGGAGGAAAGGATTTAGTGAAGAGTGGAAGCTAGTAAAAATATTGTCAAGCCTGTTACCACTGTATATAGTTTTCAGCTATTCTTTAATGCTGTACACTGTACAGCTTGAATCAAGTTGAAAGTAAAGCAGAAAGCTCTTAAAGGACTGCCAGGTCGTTAACATAGTTGGAAATAGGGAATTCAGACTTTTGGCTGTGGAGAAAAAGGTTAAGACAAGTGACAGGTTAATGTAGAACATACATAATACAAAAAAACTTCCTTAGTCATATGTTCTGCATTAAGCAGTCACCTGTATTAGAAAAAAAAACCTACCTTTTCTTGTTAACCCATTACACTATAAATACGCTTTTTACGCCTCTTATTTATTCATCCACTGTAGAATATAGTTCCATTTTATACAGTCATGAATATGTATCATGAGAAATATTTTCTATATTTTAGCAGATAATAGCTTAAAGCAGGCTGAAAGTAAAGCAGAATGCGCCTTAAGGCGCATTCTGCTTTACTTTCAACCTGCTTTAAGTGATCATATCTTTCTTTAAAACCAGAAACAGGCAATGGGGTAATGGGTTCAATAGTTGTTAAACCAGGGTCTGATTGTGCCTCTAGTTCAGATTATCCAAAAATTAGTTGTGTTGTGTTTGGAAAGTGGAACATGGAGAGTAAGGGAAGATGTGCACATTGAGGAGATTAGATGATAAGGTTTGCAAGATTGTTGTTGATTTGCACCTGTCTACAGGGGTTTACAGAGAAATAAATGTCATACACAATTACATACAAAAGCAGAAAGACCTGCATAAAATACAGGTTTCATTAATCTACAGAAACAAACATATAGGAGATATTGATGGCTGCATATAGGGTATATATTTATATACCATCAACTGATATTGGTTCAAAGAATGGTATATAGTTCAAGTTAAGGAAGTATTCTCAAATACTAAAATCTTTTTGTCACTTACAAAACTACATGATGAGAACTGTCTCTTTAAGACCAATGTAATGAGAAGTCACACCATAAGATTAATACTCTTGTAGACTATACTTCTTGAGCTATGTACTCAACCAATATTAGAGAATTCTGTATTGTACTCAACACTGAAAACCTCATAGTTGATCTCCTTTTAACCTATTACTGCTTAATTGCCTATAATGTCACAAAAGTAGACATTAGCAAATGGTGTAGACTATATAATGATGGGATGCTGCATTACATGGCATCTAATCATAGTCTACACTATTTGCTAGTTCATGTGAAATTATGTGTTGTATGAATTATACACTAGTGTCTTTAGATCACCCTTATATCTATAATGATATCTTCCAGCAGACACAATATTGGGAGAGTTAATTGCAACATCCAGGCATAAATGGTTTAAACTATTTGGAGAATGTTGATGAAGTTAATTGCATTTTGACTTTATGATAAATGTTATCTTGAAAACAACTCAAAATAATGGCTAATAGATTAAACTAATGCCATAAATTAGATAAGTTTATTATATCAAAAAGATTCTAAAATTGCCATCCACTTTCCTCTAGAAATCTCTTAACAGTAAAACTTGAGTTCAGCAACAATATGATGAAGAAGCATTGAATCTTGAGATACGATTGGCAGTTTAATGCTGTTTGAAGGTGATGCAGAAAGGCGTCTAAAGGAGCAATTAATCTGTATTACTTTTGTTCTGCATTAAACAGACACCTGTCATTTAAGATATCGATTATACATGCATACACATCATTAACGCATAAGCTGAAATCCTGGTTGCTTAGGTTTTGTAGTAATTATACGCCCGTCATCGACGGTCGTATTATGGTATACCCAGCGCTGTCCGTCCGTCCGTTAACTTTTCTTGTTAGCGCTCTCTCACCTTCATTTATTTACCGATTTTGATTAAACTTCCTACAAATATTCCATACCACAATAGCTCGGACGAGTTCGCGTTTCAGACGTTGGCGGCAATTTTTAGCAGAGTTATGCCCCTTTATTGTCAAAAATGGGCATTTTTAAAAAAAACAGAACTTTTTTTTAATTATTCAATTTATTTCAAATTTGATATGGTGATACAATGAATGAAGTTACTTAACATATATTACGGGTTTTTGGTTTGACTTCGTATTTTCAGAGTTATGCCCCTTTACACAATTTTTTAACAATTTATTGTTTCCTGATAATAATTTTACTTACATTTTGTCTATTGTAACTAAATTTCATATTTATCTTTCTCATCATACAGGGAAGGCACCTGTGAATTTTTGTTCCTGTTAAATTATTTTTCTATGAGTTATGCCCCTTTACATCCTTAAAATTTAAAAGAAGCCACACTTCGTCCGTTAACTTTTCTTCTTAGCGCTCTCTCACCTTCATTTATAGTTGACCGATTTTGATTAAACTTCCTACAAATATTCCATACCACAATAGTTCGGACAAGTTCGCGTTTCAGACGTTGGCGACTATTTTTAGCAGAGTTATGCCCCTTTATTGTCAAAAATGGGCATTTTTAAAAAAAAAAAACAGAACTTTTTTATTTTTTATTCAATTGATTTCAAATTTGATATGGTGATACAATGAATGAAGTGACTTAATATATATTACGGGTTTTTGGTTTGACTCTGTATTTTCAGAGTTATGCCCCTTCACACAATTTTTTTAACAATATATTGTTTCCTGATAATAATTTTACTTACATTTTGTCTATTGTAACCAAATTTCATATTTAGCTTTCTCATCATACAGGGAAGGCACCTGTGAATTTTGGTTCCTGTTAAATTTCAGACGTTGGCGACTATTTTTAGCAGAGTTATGCCCCCTTTATTGTCAAAAATGGGCATTTTTTAAAAAACCCAGAACTTTTTTCTTGATTATCGCAATACTATCGGGATAGTACTTGAGCTATCGCAATACTACAGCATAGTCTTTTTGAGATCGATAGTCGGGCCTACACTCCGGGCGACTTTTTCCAGTCGGCCTGAGTCTGGACGACTTTGACACCCGCCGGCCGTGACGGGCGTATTTTGCTGCACTGCGGTGCTCTTGTTTAATTACCAAAATTGTTGGAATTAATTCATTTGTCTCTTGAACATAATTATCTGCTTGCAAATACAGCCACTGTTTGAGTAAAATCTTAAAACGTCACCTGTCTTAACATAGGTTAAAAGTTTAAAATGCCACCTGTCTAAGTAACATGAGTTAAAATTTAAAATGCCACCTGTTTTAACATTTGGCCATGCCTCCCTGTTTAACCCATTACGTCATAGCCTGTTTTTAATTTTGAAGACATGTGACCCTTTAAAGCAGGTTGAAAGTAAAGCAGAATGTGCCTTAAGGCACATTCTGCTTTACTTTCAGCCTGCTTTAATTAAGCTACCACCTGCTAGAATAAAGAAAATATTCCTTAGGATATATATTTATGACTTAATTGTAACTATTCAGCGGAGGAATAAACTGAATGCTCTAAAAACTGCTTCTATGGGGGGGAGGGTTAAATGGTCACTGAAGAGAGCATTGAATTGTATACAGTCATTGAGTCAACTTGTATTAACTGACCTATCCTTGAGGAATCATACAGAAAATCACCAGAAGACCACTGCTATATGCAGGATAAAAGTAATGAGCTTTCTGCATTATTTTAATCGAGCATTTACCAATGACCTATTTGAAGAGACTGCCTATGGACATTGTAAAGAATGGTTGTTTAATGCAAGTTTTTACTATTTATTCTATGCATGGCTCCAGATAAGAGTGGGTAAATTGAACAAATCCAACACTTTTTCACTCATTTTACCACCAAATCATATGGCGTTACTACTCATTAGAATCGTCTCAAAGAGAGTATGACACCATAGGGTTTAATTGAGAAATAAAGATTTTAGCTTTTGAAATACCCCCCATATCTGGAGCCCTGTCTATGGATCTATGATGTACAGATATGTATGGAGACTGAATGGTGTATTAATTACTGGTATTCTACTGGTATAATTAAACACACATGGCCTAATGAGCTTCTGGTAAATGATGTATCTAATAACTCACCTGAACTAACATTTGCAAAAGCTTTGGAGAAAGGTCAAGATGATGAGAATCAGTAATAAGCTGTAACTGTTGAATTTAATAGAATAATAGAGCTCCAGGAGTATATAGGGGAGTATTTCAAAAACTAAAATCTTTATTTCTACTTTAAACCCTAATGTGTTACTACTCATTAGAATCGTCTCGAAGAGACGATTCTAACAAGTAGTAACACCATAGGAATTGGTGGTAAAATGAGTCAGAAAATCTTGGATTTCTTCAGATTACTCCCTCTTATCTGAAGCCCTGATATATGACAGTATTTAAACAGTCAAAGAAGGCAGTGACTCTGGTCTTGTTCTACACTGTTTGGCACTCACCAATATGACCAATATATTGCTGCCTTTGATATGTTGGCACGTGCTTACATTGAGTAGTCATGTTGACCGAGATGACAATCAGGTTTGGTCTTCACTGTTTTATATTGCAATAAGTCTTAATTAAAAGGCTTTGCTTTGAATGTCTCGTATACTAGAATAAAGGTGACTCCAGTTTCTTGAGGCTGATGATATTCGATAATATATTGGATATTGAGGTGATTTCTTTTGCAGTAAGCATAGTAACTATTGTGCAAAAACAAATATTTCAATTGCAAAACGATTTGACCAGATCAGAAGCTGTGTAACCTGGCGGACCAGATCAGAAGCTGTGTAACCTGGCATCTGATTTGGCGCCAAACTGTTCCATTCAGATGGTTTGTTTCATTTGAACAGAAAGAGAAATGGCTTCACCACTGTACTTGAATTTTAAATTTGATCCATTTAACCAAGTTTTTGCTCTATAATGCCAATGATTGCAAGTTTCAATCTCCAATTAATGAAAATATTGATGAGGGGGGTGGGGGTGCTTATTGAGGGTAGTTGAAATTGATATAGATTTTGTTTTACGAAAGTGAATTATATGACTTGAGTGTGTGACTGTGTGTGTGTGTGTGTACATTTACAGTCAAACTTCGATATCTCGAACTTGCTAAACTCGAACTATCCGATAGTTTGTCACATGAACTGCATCATTTCATGCTCGGTTCAGTCGAACTTACCCATATTTCAAAGTTAAAACGTGGCTTAGCCACGTTTTAACTTTGAAATACAGGTATGTTCAACTTAGCCAAGTTCGAGATATCGAAGTTTGACTGTAATTATAGTTATATCATCTCATTAGTAGAATAATACAGTGGAACTTTCATTTGTAATACTTTGTGTTTAAACTTGTGCAGCACTTATTATACATATGAATGATAGCTAAATATTGTATTTAGTTTGGAACCTGATCAGGATCCAGTCTGTAACCAGAAATAGTTCTGTTTTGTAGCTACTTTAAATATGTGGTCAGGTGAAATTCCCCGTAAGTTTTCAGAAATGACTGCTTTACTCCCTCATATCTAAGGCCGTTGTAATATTATCTAGCTAGGTGCCAAATAGTTTTGATGCAGATCTCAGGTCAAACTACTTGACATATAGCTTGATACCAGCTATCTAGACTGTTTGTGCATCTAATTTGATTATAACACTATAGACTTCAAGTAAAGGAGAAATTCAGAAACTTAAAGAATTTGTAATATTACCAGTAGATATAACAGTGCAGATTTCATTCAGACACAGGGCTCTAGATAAGAGGGAGTAAACGGAACAAATCCAACATTTTCTCTCTTATTTCACCACCAAATCCTATGGTGTAACTACTCACTAGAATCGTCTCGAAGAGACGATTCTAATGAGTTGTAACACCATAGGGTTTAATTCAGAAATAAAGATTTAAGTTTTTGAAATACTCCCCTTATAGCTCTGCAGACAGATGTTACAAGAAAATAGGGCAGATTTTGATCTGGGGGCTAGGAGCTGTCTGATCTTGGTCAGCATTGTTTTTAGAAAAAAAGTGTCCATTTACAGCAAAACCTGAATTACAAACATTAAAAAGAATATTAGTTGATGAGTTTGGAGATATTTGGCAGCTAAGAAAAGGTTTCCTGGATCTTGTAACAGACTAAACTATTTGCAAATATCAGACAGACTAGTCTGATCCACCCTGCTAACTTGCACTATGATGTGAGCTATCTCACAAAGACATGTTTTGTCTGGAATTAATGTTAACCCATTCCCCCATAAATATACGCCTTTAAACTCCTCGAATTTGTTCCTCAACTGAAGAAAACATTTCCATTTTATACAGTCATGGACATTTTTCATAAGAAAAGTTACCTACATTCTAGCAGATGATGGCTTAAAGCTGGTTGAAAGTAAAGCAGATTGAATGCGCCTTAAGGCGCATTCTGCTTTACTTTCAACCTGCTTTATGCAGTTACCTGTCTTCAAAACTAGAAACTGGCTATGGGGTAATGGGTTAAATAATGGGGAAGGTATTGTTCTTTACAAGATAAACTAAATTAATTAAAGGCAAATAAAATGCAACGTTATATAGAAAATAACAGAATATTGAAATGTTGAGGATTAACATACATGTATATCTCAATGGCAATTTACAGTGTAGAACCAGATTAGATGTGGAGTTATTTCGTATCTGATATGGCTGCCAGTAAACTTCATTTTCTATATAAGTACAAACATGTTTATTGGGAAAAAAATAATGTCTTTCTCGTGATGAACCCTTTCCTTGATAGTGTTAGAAAAATGTAACAGTCTTGAATACATGTTCAAGCAGGATTAATAAAAGTAAAGCAGAAAAGTCCTACAGAAGCTTTCGGCTTTGCTTTCATTATGGGCCTACTTTATGCATTTGCCTGTCAGGATGCAGAAACAATTTTTCTATGGCCCTTTACAAGGGCAGGGTTAACCCATTGTATGCTGGGTAATATTTGGTGGCCATTTTAAAATGTCGTCTGCAGCGGGTATAACTCAAATATTTGCAAAGGATTTTAGCAGTTTCTGATAGAATACTGAACTAGCTGCAAACAGTTTTTATCTCAGATCAGGCTGAGATCAAAACTGTTTACCTAGAGGTACACCTAAAAGTGTATCCCGCATAAAATGGGTTAATGCATCAATATAGGTATCTCCAAGAGAAATAAGTAAATGCGCTATTTTTTAAAGGCGTATCTATTTGGGAAAAGATTAACCCATTACTCCATAGATTCACATTTAAACACAATTTTATTTCTCGATTTGAAAAATTAGTTCCATTTTATAATGTCAGTAATAAGAAATTTGTTCTATATTCCTATAGCAGCTGGACTAGCATAAAGCAGGCTGAAAGTGAAGCAGAACACGCCTTTCAACCTGCTTTAAGTGGCTACCTAGCTGTCTTCAAAACTAGAAACCGGCTATGGGGTAAAGGATTCAAGTCCTCTAACATTTACAGGATTTTTCTATTCTTTTCAATCAATCACTCCTTCATGCCTCTCCTCATTCTGTTTTGTCATGTTAACTCCATGGTCACATATTAATATTTCAGTGCCGGGAAATATTCATTCAGGTGTTTCGGGTAACGACAGCATTATGGCCACTGGAGTATTCAGTGCTAGAGAATTAATGCGGGTTACACGACGTAAGTATATGCATGAAAAACATACCTTATACATTTTGTTCTGTATTGTTACAACCCAAGAAGCTTGCCCGCCATCATGATGTATAATCATACTCTGCTGCATTTAACCGTTTAACCCATAGCCTGTTTCTATTTTTGAAAATAGTTGACCACTTAAAGCAGGTTGAAAGTAAAGCAGAATGCGCCTTAAGGCACATTCTGCTTTACTTTCAGCCTGCTTTAAGCTATTATCTGGTAGAATATAGAAAATATTTCTTATGATTCTTATTTGTAACACTATAAATTGGAACTAATTTCTTCTGTGGATGAATAAATAAAAGGCGTAAAAAGGCGTATTTATGGGGTGATGGGTTGAAGTCAAGTTTGTGTGAAGAAAATGCATGGCAGTCTTGAAACTCAGGAGGCATGATGCAAAACTAAAGTAATGCAGATGCTCCTAAAAGGACTTTCTCCATTACTATTGTTCAGCATTTCCCATATTATTTTTCAATCAGTAAAGGGGTGTGGTCAATAAAAGCTTATCATAAATATCTCTTGATGAGTTCACTGTTTGATGTTGGACATTATTAAGTAATGCAGATTTAAGCTTCCTATGATCAGAAGCGAACCAACACTTAGTCTAGTCCTATGCAGACAGTGAAGACGCAGATCAGAGGGTTCCTAAAGGAGCATTCTGATCAGGGTCTGTACTGTTTGTCATGTTGCATTAGTGTGACAAAAATGACCCTAAATGTTGAAAAATGGACTAGACTTTATATGAACAAGAAGTGTCCATTTGAAGTTTCAGGAAGGAAAGGGTTTACTAAGATATTATTTGGCTTTTGGGATTGTTACCAAAAACATCTGATATTATAGTGCTGGCTTCAGCGGTACTTACTTCTGATTTGCCTATGGACTTAATCAGTAATTCAATACCTGTTACCTGTCCCATTCTAACAGGAATTCATTGGACTATTTTACTTACTGTACATAGTCAGGGCTCCAGATAAGGGGGGTATTTCAAAAATTTAAATCTTTATTTCTGCTTTAAACCCTATGGTGTCACTACTCATTAGAATTGTCTCTTCGAGACAATTCTAATGAGTAGTAACACTATAGGATTTGATCCTGAAATAAGTGAGAAAATGTTGATTTTGTTCAGTTCACTCCCCCTTATCTGGAGCCCTGCATAGTATTCCAAGTAAACCTCATTTCTCACCATTACTCATATAGTACATCATATAGTACATTTGTTGTAGAATTCATGCTTGTTGGTCATAGCTCCAGATAAGGGAAGTATTTAAAAAGTCAAAATCATAATGTCTCCAACAAATCCTATGACGATTCTTAGATTAAACAAGTAGTCACATCATAAGGTTTGGTTGAGACAAAAAAAATGGAGAAAATAACAGAATTTGCACCAGTAGTTTATCTTTTCTTATCTGGGGTGTGTTGGTGTTGTGTATGTATGTATGTATGTCTGTCTGTCTGCCTGTCTGTCTGTCTGATATAATTGATAAATTGTAATCAAGGGTGGGTGCAGATAATGCATGATAAGGTTACTCCTGCATTGACTCTCAAGACTCATTGTTTTAAAATTGTGGTTTTCAATATTTTTATGCCCCCGGCATCGACAGATGAGGGAGCATATAGTAATCGTCCTGTCCGTCCGTCCTTCCGTCCGTCCGTAACCAGGTTAAGTAGATTTTACCGTTTCGTCTAGCAACAACACCACTTATTCAAATGCTTGGATACTTATACAGTTGTTGCCTTGGACCATTCCCTAGCCACCAATAATACCCAACCTTGATTTTGACCTTGACCTTGACCTAATTTGGACTTAGAATATTTTGAGTGGGCTATTTCTTGGTTAACTAGATTTTACCGTTTCGTCTAGCATCAACACCGCTTACTCCAATGCTTGGATACTTATACAGTTGTTGCCTTGGACCATTCCCTGTCCACCAATATCACCCAACCTTGATTTTGACCTTGACCTAATTTGGACTTAGAAAAAATTCAAAATATATTGTCAAGGTTGCCACCGGGGGCATAAGCGTTTATTGAACGCGCAGTCTTGTTTTTAATTATATCAGTCAGTGTGAATGTCTTGAATCTAATCAGATACTGAGTTACATGGTGTTTGGTCTGGATCTAAACTGTTTGCAGATACCAGAAAAGTTAAAACTTGATAAGTTAAATCATTAAGGCCAATATTTCCTATTTTAAAAGGATACAGGATAGACCTAGACTTAACAAAACACTGAGTCTCAGTAGGATGAGGGCAGTTTAAAATTGTTATATAAACAATTACACATTGTTTATAATCTAGGAACTTTTACTAGGGCTTTAGTTTATCTGTGAAGTTCAAAGAGTAGAAAGGAGAAATATTTTGAAAAACTGAGACTTTCATAGGTTAACCCATTACCCCATAGCCTGCTTCTAGTATAGAAAATAGGTGACCACTTAAAGCAGGTTGAAAGTAAAGCAGAATGCGCCTTAACTCTTTCCTCCCTGAAACTATAAATGGACAATACAAGTTTCCATTTTAGTCTAGTCGATTTCTGACTTTTAAGGGTTTTTTTGGTCAATGTTTTGCATTATGACAAACAGTGAAGACCCTGATCAGAGGGCTCCTTTCCGAGCCCTCTGATCTGGGTCTTCACTGTTTGCATATGACATGTGTACTTTTCACAAGTACACTGTTTGAAAAGGACGTCTATATGCGGGACTAGGGCTCAAAGGGTTAAGGCGCATTCTGCTTTACTTTCAGCCTGTTTTAAGCTATTTTCTGCTAGGATATAGAAAATATTTCTTATGATACATTTTCATGACTGTAGAAAATGTAACTATTTTCTTCAGTGGAGGAATAAATTAAAGGCGTATAAAGGCGTATTTATGGGGGAATGGATTAAATACCTAGCTGTTCTAGCTTCCTCATCATAAGTCAGTCAAAATAAGACTCATGTGCACTAATGCTGTTATTGTTAGCTCTCCCTTTCCTCTTGTGTTACAACAGCAGAGATAGGAGTAGTACTTAGTTATCAGAAGAATCTCCTGTCTATATAATATACTGCTTAGCCAACTCATTTTGACAGGAAGAATGCTTCTTATGCCAGGCAATTTGTTAAAACTTTTCAAGAAGTAGAAATACCTGTATTGAAAATCTCTGCAAACAGTTTGGATCCAGTTCAGGTCTCACTTAATTAGGGACTGATCAATATCCAAACTGTGCACATCTGTTAATTTGAACAAGACAAAATTTATTTCAATAGTTTTAGTAGACAATACTGTAGCATGAATACACAGCGTGTTTAAAGAGTTTGCAAATCTGATCTAAGCTTAGTCTACAATGTACAGTATAACCTCTGTCGATCGACACCTCTCTTGATCGGAAACCTCTGTTATCCGACCCTGCTGTTTGGTCCCAGCAGTTTCCCTATATATTTTATGTAACCTAACTCTCTCTTGATCGGATCCTCTGTTAACCGTTATCCGACATACCTTGACGGACCAAAAAAGGCAAATTAGAGGTTTTTCACACCCCGTTATCCGACGGTATGCTGACCTTTGATCATTGACTGACTGACTATACATGCGAAGTGATAATGACACATATTGCTCGGATGGCCGTGTAAGACAACATGTATTGTTTAAACAATGAGTGAATAATGTGAGGGTTGAACACGTGTTAGCAACCCATTCAGGGTCGCAGTGCCGAAAAGTCTATAGTAATAATCGCAGGCGTAAAAATGTATGCTCAAGTTATATCGAGAGAAAATAAAAACATTCTCGCAATTTGAAGTTTTTGTTATTTTCCCGCTCGTTGGACATAACGAGAAAATAATGTACTTATATATAAAATGTACGAATGTGCCTGTGTTTTAGTCGATCCCTTAATATCGACATGTATGTGTGTTTACTTCCTATTGTACAATGACAATACACGTTTGTGCCTACTGTAGAAAGAACAATGGAAAAGCCGTGTAGATCCGGAGCAGGGGACTCCTATTTTAAACTGGAATAACCTGACAAGGATATACTGCAGTCATGCAAGCATATTTAATAAGTCAATCGGCATCGAAAAATTAGCCTCACAGCGACAATCTTTGGGTGTGTAAACTTGTGAACTTAGGCCTAATTCCGTTAACCGACAACCTCTCTTAACCGACTTACAAACATGGAACCAGGGGGTGTCGGATAACGGAGGTTATACTGTACACTATTCATGCAAGTCCTTTCCTGCCTTTAAAAGCTTTAGCAGTGGTCACCTTGACAGACTTTTCGTACACCTATCAGAACTCAAAAGTAAACAGAGGACAGCTTGGGAATTGAAAGATAGTTAAGAAATATGTGTAGGAGCTTTGTCAGAACCATTATTTGTCAGAGAAACGAACTGGAGCATGTTGAACATGGAAACGTTAGGAGAAAACATGTAGCTGTCAGGAAAATATATATCCTGTACAGTCTAGTCCTGCCATTACAACCATTCTGAAAGAAGGTGTGTTTTCAGTGTTTTAAGATGTGACTGCCTAAAGCTGAATGAAAGTAAAGCAGAGAGCTTCTTATGGAGCTTTATGATACGGTAAAACCCCCTCTGTTAATGGACCACTAAAAAGGCGACTGTAATTGATTGTATGAAAGGCAGATGGTGGAGCTTAAAGCAAGGTGAAGGAGAAACAAACTTTTTTTTACTTTCACCTTGCTTTAACCCTTTCCCTTATAGAAGCGACTTTTAGCACATTCATTTGATTCATCCGCTGAAGAAAATAGTTCCAATATATACCGTAATGAATATGTGTCATATTTAATAATTTCCTTATTCTAGCAGGTACTGGCTTAAAGCAGGCTGAAAGTAAAGCAGAATGCGCCATATGGCGCATTCTGCTTTACTTTCAACCTGCTTTAAGTGGTCACCTATATTCCTTACTAGAAACAGGCTATAGGGTAATGGGTTAAGCGGTCACCTACCTTTAATGCCTAATAATGAATACAATTTAGTGGTTTGTATAGCAGGGTTGTACTGGCATTCTTCATTTCACTGAAATGAATAATTGAAAATTGTTTGCCATTAAGATAAGGAGTTTGTCTAAAAAACCTACATCATAAAATAAATGTCTTTAATTTTTGTTTGGGAATCCTTATTTTTTAGTAGGACTTGTGTCGTCTGACCTTGTGTACATTTTCTAACCAGAGTATTTCTAGATCTAGGTAGTATAGTAGAACCCCTCTATACAGCCACAAAAGAGGTCTATTAACTGATGGCTTTTAAAGGCAGGTGGCAGCTTTAAGCAAAATAGAATTAGATTAAAAAGATTCTAAATGAGCTTTTTGCTTTACTTCATCTTACTTCAGCTTTCACCTGCTGTAGACACAGAAAGCTTAACCTTGTAAAGGGGTTTTTAGGGTATTTGGGTTAAGTGTTTTATGAGGATGAGTGTAGCATGATTGAAGACGTTGGCTTCCCGATTATTTGGAGACCCTGATTGGATATGGATGAGAGATTTTACACATTGATGCCTGAAAATTTATAACTAACAGATTTTGATGTGTGGTTATCACAATTTCTCTTTTGCCCATATATGGATGACAAGCTTTTGAATAAATGCCTTGATAGACATTGTAGCTCATGACACATTTTGGAATTTTGTCTGTGTCTTGTTGACTCTTTTCCTTTGAAAGGGATTCCACCTCTGATGAACTTAGCATCATAATTGTGATATGAACATCATTTGTATGCCCAGCTGGCATGAAGTGGTGCAGAGCATTATAGTATGTGTTACCATTGTCTGCACATTGATGTATGTCCATCCATTCATACCTTACATCTGTAGGAACCTAGATAGGTTAATTTTAGTGCTTCAGGTCAGTTGTTGAATAAACCCTGCAGCCAAGGTCACACAACTTTACAAGCTTATGCCCCTTAATGAGTACAGCATATTAAATCAGTTTGTTGACCTTGACCGCTGTGACCCACATGTTAAGTTTTTGTGTTTAGGTTAGTTTTGGAATTTATACTGCAGTTAGGATCAAGCAACTTCACATAGGTATATGCCTCAATGAATACAGCATATTACATTGAATTTGATGACCTTGACCTTTGTGACCTTTACCTGAAATCTAGGTTAGGTTGTGCACTTAGGTCAGTTATGATCTAATAAAGTGTTTGCATGTTTGGTCAAGCATCCATGTTTTACAAACACATTTTCAGTCTACAGTTAAAGTTGTAATAGGATTATTAAATCTAAAAGGGGTATGATTTTTGTCTGGCCAAGACAGAGGAGCAAAAACGATAATAATTATGAAGGTGCGGGTTAGTAAATTCCATTGTAGTTTAAGATGTAATAAGCATTGTCTGCTGTAAATATTTGGATTTTTCTCCAATGATTCAGATCTGTTGCTGAAAAAAGTAAAATTGTTAACAACCATCCAAACTTGGAATACAGATGTATGAAGTGCAGAATGATTGATTCCACAGAGTTCTAGTATTTCTATAACAAACCCAAATCTATGTATCACCTTGCATGCAGCCTAAATATTAAATTGTGGTTATGGAATTGTTTACGTTTTATTGACATTTGACAAAGACACACTATTCTGGACTCCAGGTTTTGGCCCTTGAAATTATTGGCATTGAATAGTTAACATCTCCAGCAAATTCTATACATGTTGTAACCTCTCATTAAAATTGTTTTGTAGATTCTAGTGTTTGAAATTTTGGCCCTGCCCTGGACTTATATACTTTAAATACTTTCCCCCAAAAGGCACTCATTTGATGCCTTTACCTTTTCCTCTTATGAAATGCCTTTTCATTCTTAACAATCGTGTTCAGTAATAAGTGAGGCTGGATTTATTCTTTGGCATCCTGACAGGTTGATACTTAAAACAGGAATTCAGTAAAGCAGAGAGCTTCTACTGCTTTACCTTTAGCTATGATCACTTGTCTTAAACACTTTGCAAACAAGCTATTTGAGAGTGGACTAGAACTACAAATGTTTACATTTGATATCAGAAAGAGGTGGTGGAAAGCAAGTCATATCATCTAAGATGCATTCCCATTGACAAGTTGTTTGTATCCACCATCAGGTCTTTTGTTTTGAGGAGCCTGATCTGGGCTGAATTGCTTGCAAATGTTTCTGTAGTTTCCCATATTTTAAAAGTTCAGAATGCTTGAGTCATTGAAAACTGTAAGATAGTTATATGATTTGGTTTGGGAAAATAGTTCAGCTGCATGACTGGAAGTAAACATTAAACAGGGCTGCCATTTCTCCGGATTTTTCCTAAATCTTCGGATTTTTTTTCTAGAACATGGTAACTTAAAACAGACTGAAAGTAAAGCAGAATGCGCCATAAGGCGCATTCTGCTTTACTTCCAGTCTGTTGTAAGTAGTCAAGTGTCAACAAAACTAGAAACAGGCTATGGAGTAAAGGTACGATTCGTAAATTCGCACTTGAAAAATGCAAATTTTGAAATCTTAGGATTTTTCATGTCAACTTATGGCAGCCCTGATTAAAGTAATGAATCCAGTGTTGTGCCTAGGTCCAAAATTTTGGGGGACACGGTGGCGCGCTGTCAAAATTTTTGGGGGACATTTGAAATTTTTGGGGGTCACACTAAAATAGCCTTTAAAAACATGATAGGCTTTCCTTTAAAATAGAATTAGTGTTTACGATATTGAACATGTTTACTGCGTCTAGTAGAAATTTCGGTAATCCGGTAAGGCTTTTACACGACGGGAAAACTGATGTTCGTCTATTTTTAAATAACTTGTAATGATTGTTTTGGTACATACAAAGTTGGAAGAGTTTGATCAGCACGTTGTTTAGATGGGGGTTTCATTCATCAGGTGTCACGCTACGCGTTTCGTCTGCTCTTTCCTCTCCAATCCGACGAGAAGTGAAGTTAAGTCATGCGTAATTTGACTGGTTATCGGGTTTTACCATAGCCATTTAACTGCATTGGCATATAAACCGCGCACAGTCTACCTTTTATTAATAAAGGATAGTAAATCAGCGGAAAGGATAGTTGTAATTGTAAGACTGGTTATCGGGTTTTACGTAGCCATTTAACTGCATTGGTATACACACGCGCGCACAGTCTACCTTTATTACTGAAGGATAGTAAATCGATAAAGTCCATTCAACAATAGGCATGATGCTGACCATTGTCCCAAACCTGAGACAATGGGATGACGCATCTGATGAAGCTTATGCGGGACTATAAACCTCAGCAGAAACAACAACAACGATAGTAAATCGGCGGAAAGGATAGTAAATAGAGCAAAGGTACGGAAGACGAAAATTGCGCCTGTACGCCCGCGCCGTTACGAATTTTAAGGGTCCAAGTAAAAAATATTGCGGGAATCCCGCAATGCCGCGCTCTAGGTGCAACACTGTGAATCATTATACCTATGGAAAGAGGGAACACCGGAAACAGTTGATCTCAACTGTTTATGCCTCGCCACAAAGTCATGTGGGGCATTACCCTACACAATTTCTGCCTTTCAGTATGATGAGTGGTCAAAGGCTCAGTTTTTGCATAACGGTCAGATATGGATTACAATGTATAAGACTTCTAAAGACATGCAACTTCACATGCTCATGCTTCATGATGAGAACACAGCATGTTACATCACTGTTTGGTGACCTTGACCTCTGACATTGACGGCTTTGATCTTCAAATTAATCCTTTAAACCGTAGTCTGTTTCTAGATTTGAAGACAGGTTACAACTTAAAGCAGTTTGAAAGTAAAGCAAAATATGCCTTATGGTGCATTCTGATTTACTTTCAACCTGCTTTAAATACCAACTGGAATAAATTAAAGGCGTATTTATGGGGTAATGGGTTAAGCAAGATTACCGGTATATTAAGATGTGGAAGACTCAGCCTTTTAGAGGACATGTTTTCGGCCATTAAGGTTGAGGTCAAGGTTACTTATACTGAACGCAAATGTCAAACTTATATTGAAAAGCAAGTTAGATATGAGGAATTCAAGTATTGCAACTGGATATGGTGAAACTTTTCATAGAGAGATTTTGAGGATTTATTTATCTGTAATGATCTTTATTCAAATTGCCAGTCAAGCATTATGAAACAAGTACAGTTTTGGAGCAGTGTTTTGTTTTCATCACTCTATACATTTATTATCATCCTTTTCATTGTAGCCAAATTTGTTGACGGTCTGGAAGATCTCCACGTAGACACCGATGGTGGGTAACATTTCTCATTTGTTCATTTCTTCCTCATTCCATCTGTCATTCTGTACTCATTCTTCATTCCATCTATCATTCTCAGTTTATCCCTCATGGAATGACCCATGAACACTATTCCCCTTCATTATGATTGCCCCCCCTTTCCCCCTGATTAGCTATTGAATACATAGATATTGATTTACATGTAGATATAAACACGGCTCCAGATAATTGGGAAGAATTTAAAAAAATCATCATTTTCTGCAAATTTATCCCTATAAATTCCCAACGTTGTGACTTCTCATTAAATTTTTCTCTTTTGATCTCATCGAGACATTTCTAATGAGTAGTGACAATATTTGCAGGGCTGCCATAAGTTGACATGAAAAATCCTAAGATTTCCAAATTTGCATTTTTCAAGTTTGAGTTTACAAATCGTACCTTTACCCCATAGCCTGTTTCTAGTTTTGATGACACATGACTACTTAAAGCAGACTGAAAGTAAAGCAGAATGCGCCTTAAGGCGCATTATGCTTTACTTTCAGTCTGCTTTAAGCTACCATCTACTAGAAAAAAATCCGGAGATTTAGGAAAAATCCGGAAAAATGGCAGCCCTGCATATGGTTAGGTGGAGGTATAAAGATTTTAGTATATGATATACTTCCCTTATCTAGAGTGATGTGTAAATATATGATAGTAGGTACTGTTGTGAGTTTTGTTATTTGTTAAGCATGTTCAGTATGCTGTATGATTTATAGAGAGGCTAATTTTACCTGCATCACCAACAGAATTTGCAGGTATTGGAGACTTTGAATTCAGTCTGTTTTGTCTGGTACTCTAATAGAACGGTTTTTGTGTAATCTGTTATTCCAACAGCTTTTATTAAACAGCATTAAATATGGCATATTTATTGTAGAAATATTGAGGAAGTGTATCACATAATTTCATACTGGTTTGATGATTTATGTATGTATTCAGTGTGAAGGCAGCAATGTATGTCTGCAGACTCTGACACAAAATTGTTCTGAAGGAAAATGTTTGAATTTCACACAAGATTGACTCTCTGTCATAAAGGGTAGTTAGTTATTCTGTTGTTGATTTATCAGTTAATTTATAATTGTAGTTGTTGTAATTAGTCTTCCTTATTTACAATTGTACCTGATTTGTTTAAAAAAGTTACAGAACTACAACCATTTTCCCACTTTGTTGTTATTGTGGTGTTAACCCTGTTTTCCATAGCCATTGTTTCTAGTTTTGAAGAAAGCTGACCACTTAAAAAGCAGGTTGAAAGTAAAGCAGAATGCACCTTATGGTGCATTCTGCTTTACTTTCAGCCGACTTTAAGCTACCATCTGCTAGGAACATATTTCTTTTTATACATCATGTTCAAGACTCTATAAATTGTAACTATTTTCTTCAGTGGAGGAGTAAACTGATTGTACTAAAAGGTGCTTCTATAGGGGAAAAGGTTTAATTTGTATAGAATAATACAATGACCCATTGAACCGTAATAACCAGTATACTTATCCAGTAGAAACAGTGTACATGTGAAGAGGACACTTTTCTTTTGCAAACAGTGTAAATCCAGATCAGAGAACCCTTTTGGATCGGGATATGCACTGTTTGTCCTGTTGCCAAAATAGCAGGAAAAAAACCTCCAACCAATGTAACTGTCGTTTTATTTAGGATTTATTGGAAACAGAGACTATCCAGTTTGAAGTTTCAGGGGTGAATGGGCTAAGATTGTAATGAGTGAAAAACATTTTGATCTTTAAAAGCTGGTTGCAGCTTTATGCATAACCAAGTTAAGAAAGATTCCAAAGACATTTGCATTGCTTTTGTTACTTGTCTCAATAAAAAGCTTTCAAACGATGGCATTGATTGTAAATCATTCCACTAGATTTTTTGGAACCAGCAGTTTTTACTGAGGAATGTTTACAGATTCAGTTGTCAGCCAGTTTACTGTGTAACAAAACAGTCAAGCTTGTGTTAATCCATTTCCCCATAAATATGCCTGTTTACGCCTTTTATTAGCTCACCTGGCACATAGTGCCAAGGTGAGCTTTTAGGATCGCTGGATGTCCGTCGTCTGTCTGTCCGCACGCACGAAAGGTCCTTTGTTGAGTATGGAGAACAATAGATTCCATTCATTCCGTGATTGGCCTATTGTTATTGTTGGTTTTTTTTGTTGCTATTGGGTACTTTTAAACAAAAGAAAAACCCAACAAGTGCCCAAATGTAAGGACGTCCGTCCGTCCACAATTGTTCGTTAACACTCTAGCAGGTTCAAATCTCATTGGATCTTGATGAAACTTTGTCACAATGTTTGCCTAAATGAAATCTAGGTCAAGTTCGAATGTGGGTCATGTCCGGTCAAAAACTAGGTCACTAGGTCAAATTATCGAAAAACCTTGTTAACACTCTAGAGGCTACAAATTTCATTGGATCTTCATGAAACTTCATCAATATGAATGCCTCAATGAAATCTAGGCAAAGTTCGAATGTGGGTCATGTCCGGTCAAAAACTAGGTCACTAGGTCAAATCTCCGAAAAACCTTGTTAACACTCTAGAGACTACAAATTTCATTGGATCTTCATGAAACTTCATCAAAATGTTTGCCTCAATGAAATCTAGGTCAAGTTCGAATGTGGGTCATGTCCGGTCAAAAACTAGGTCACTAGGTCAAATAATCGAAAAACCTTGTTAACACTCTAGAGGCTACAAATTTCATTGGATCTTCATAAAACTTCATCAATATGATAACCTCAATGAAATCTAGGCCAAGTTCGAATGTGGGTCATGTCCGGTCAAAAACTAGGTCACTAGGTCGAATCATAGAAAAACCTTATTAACACTCTAGAGACTACAAATTTCATTTGATCTTCATAAAACTTGATGAAAAGGTTTGCCTCAATGAAATATAGGTCAAGTTCAAATGTTGCTTATGTCTTGTCAAAAACTAAGTCACTAGGTCAAATCACCCAAAAACCTCGTTAACACTCTAGAGACTACAAAATTCATTGAATCTTCATGAAACTTGAACAAAATGTTTGTCTCATTGAAATCGAGGTCAACTTAGAATGAGGGTCATGCCCGGTCAAAAACTAGGTCACACGGTGTACATGGTTACCAGGTGAGCGATTTAGGGCCATATATAGTGGCCCTTGTTAATTTCTGCATTGATGAAAATAGTTCCAATTTAAACAGTTATAAATATGTATGATAAGAAATATTTTCTATATTCTAGCAGATGGTAGCTTAAAGCAGGTTGAAAGTAAAGCAGAATGTGCCTTAAGGCGCATTCTGCTTTACTTTCAACTTGCTTTTAGTGGTAACATATTTTCAAAATTAGAAACAGGCTATGGAGTAATGGGTTAAACACATCAATGATCAATCTCTAACAGAGTGGGTGGCTTTGATGGGGTTTTGAAAACCTGTTTCTTGCATTCAATGGTTTGAATGCTTGTTTGTCTCAATTGTTTCTCATGCGCAATCACTCATTGCAAATAAGCCATGAAATGAGAAAATATTAAGTTTGCAAACAGTGAAGACTAGACACCCCCGAGACTTTCACTGAGTTTCTTTGATCAGTATCAACAGTATTAACCCTTTACTGCATAGCCTGTTTCTAGTAATGAATATAGGTGTTAAAGTTAGTTGAGGCACATTCTGCTTTACTTTCAACCTGCTTTAAGCTACCAGCAGCAAGAACATCGAAAATATTTGTTATGATGATATTAATGACTGTATAAATTGGAACTATTTTCTTCAGAGTATGAATGAATTAAAAATGTAGATGTGTGTATCTATGGAGTAAAGGGTTAAGAAAATCACCCTGTTTTCAGTGAGGCTAAAATTTGTTTATAGCAATAATAACTTATATTTCATTTTTTCTGTCTTTTCCAGCTTCCATAATGATGCCTCCAAACGGGACACACCCAATGTTGCCGCCGTCCAAGATGGACAGCCCCAGTTACTATAACTACAGCCCCCACCCTCAGGACCCGTCCCAACACATGGTGGTCATGTCCTCACATCTCCCAAACGGCCAATCCCAGCTAAGTCCCTCAGGAAACCCCCACAAACGACTCAAGCGCTCCACCATGAGCTCTATCTCGTCCACTGAGGAAGATGGTGAGAGTGTCGGGGATGACGCGGAACAGATGAGTAGTTATTACAAGTCACCGGGAAGCATTGCCGGACAGACCTCGGGCTGGCAGGATCAGTCCATTGACCCAGGTATGTACCGTCTAGCTGTAGTGCAAGACAGTCTTTAGCATAGGATAGTTTAAGGATTTTGCATTTAGTTATACAATAACAAGTTTACAGTACAGTACCGTATAAGTGGTTTTTTACGCGAGACGCAAATTTAGCGATTCAACCCTAAATGAATTTTTAGCGTATTAATTTTTCGCGCAAACGTTTATTGAAAATCTATTTTTCGCGGTTATGATATTTAAGCATATTTTATTTTACCGTTTTATTTAAACATTCACGGCGACGGATATCTATCTTCCCTTCATAAAGTGCCGGTATATGGCGCACTTGTTTACAATATGATCGGATGCAATTTCCGTCTTCCCTCCGTAATGAACTGAGGCGGCAGAAAGTCACCACTGTGTACAAATGAGACGCCGGGTAAATCAATGTCTCTCAAGTATCCAAAACTTTTCACACTCGATTTACCTGTATATACGTGTTGACAATGGAGAACGTTGCCTTTTAATTGCAAGCAGACGAGGTGTCATTTACGAGTGAGTAACATAGGTCAAACTGTAAAAGCGATTAACCCTTTGTCTGCCTATCACAACTTGATTGGCATTGGCAAACAGTTTGAGTAAAGATTAGGCACCAAAAACCACGACAAATCTGGATCCAAATTGTTTGACATCCGTCTTTAGATCTCTTTCATAAAAAATGCATTAAATTGAACGTGGGTATAGGCCTGGTCCGGAATAAGAACACGGGAACGAAGAAATTGTGTTTTTGGTCTTTTTTTTACGACAAACTGCCTCGAGCGGACTTTGCTGCAGAAAATGAAATAGGCCTAGAGAAAGGTAGGAATATTTGGCGGATTAAATTTACGCGAGTTTGATGCACACGCGAAAATAGCGAAAATTTCCTTCTCGCGAAAAAAACCACTTATACGGTATTTATTTGTAAGCCACACTGTAGGTCTAACATTTGGGCCTTAAAGACTATTGTCAGCTGAATGCAGAACAAAAGTAGTGGAACATTCTGCATTACTTTCATCCTGCTGTAAGCAATCTCTTGCCCCTTAACCCATTACCCCATAAATACGCATTTTTACGCCTCTAACATATCCCTCCACTGAGGAAAATAGTTCCAATTTACACAGATGTGAATATTTAACACTAGAAATAATTTCTACATTCTGGCAGCTGGTAGCTTAAAGCAGGCTGAAAGTAAAGCAGAATGTGCCGTTAGGCACATTCTGCTTTACTTTCAACCTGCTTTAAGTGGTCACCTGTCTTCACAACTATAAACAGGCTATGAGGTAAAGGGTTAACTCTTTGGACCTTAGTCACACATATATGCATCCTTTGCAAACAGTTTACCTGTAAAGAGTACAATTGTCTTATGTAAACAGTAGAAACAACCCAGCTCCTTTACGAGTCCTCTGATCTGGGTTTCCAATGTTTATTATATTGCAATACATTGGCAAAAAATAACCTTACATAGTTATGTCAATCTTATGATGATATTTACCTTTTCAAATTTTGTAAGAATATTCAGTCGATATTCTAAACAGTGAGCATTTGTAAATGAGAGAAAATTTCCCGTTTTAAGACAGGTAGCAGCTTAATGCAGGATAAAATAGGAGCTTTCTTCATAACTTTTAACCTGCATGAAGCAGTCACCTGTCTTTAGGAAGCCCCTTTCTTTGTCATTTAACGGTCGATTAAACCACATTTTTGCCTTATTTCAAAGAACATATTAACTCATTGTTATACTTTCAAGCTTTTCCTGTTATCATGTTACTAAGTATTAAGATTTTTGTTTGCAACTTGTTTTGAAATAACACCTGTGTCATATGTTTCAAGCATTTATTACTCTTTTTTTTACTCCTCACTTTCGGAAGTCAAACTTTCAAACATGCATTGAAGTGAATGTTTTCAACACGTCTCTGTTTTGCACCTGTCATTAATTTTAGAGTCTTTACTGTTATAACTTGTGTGTTGAGCTACAGTTAAAAATGCATCGACAGTCTTTCAAAACAGGTTGCAGCTTAATACAGTACAGAAGTAATGCAAAAAGCTCCTTAAGGAGCTTTTTGTATTACTTCTGTACTGCATGAAGCAGTAACCTGTCTTAAGAGACATGTTTTAGATTTTAAGATGGTTGTTAAAGACAGGTGTGAATGTATTTGCAGGAAATAGTCTGTTAACACTAGCTCATTAACGTCATATAAGCTTGAAGTTATTTGACATTTTGATGATGTAAGGAAGACTTGTAAAAAACATGTGTTACTGTGCTCGTCGAATAAAAGGCATGGATTCTCATTATTGACCATTATCATCCTAGATATTTATTAATATAATCCTGGAATAAATGTGTAAAAGTAGTAAAATTTCAATTCTAGAAATTGAATTACTAATATCAGACACATGGCATGGTAAATTGACAGGTTCTTTTGTAGGTTTTTTTGTGTGTGAAAACATGGAAATGTCAATGCTGAACTGTTAAATATTTATAGAAGCAACATTGTTGAAAAAGGGAGGTAACTGGACTTTCAGAATGTGTAGAATTAGAATTTTAGAATTTGCTTACAGATAGGCAGAATTAATTTGACCTCAGGGAGATATTTGTAATATTTGGCTTGAAATTATTCAATTTAATTAGGTAAAAAAATTGTATTTTATGCATATCTGGTATGCTGTTAATGAATAATCTAAACAGAGAATTTTCTATTGCAAATAATTATGATTTGTTTACTTAAAATTAAAGACCCATCGTTCCTTTAGATAGTAATAAACTCAAGTAGGCTCTGAACAAGAGTATTATTATTGTTGCAAATAGATTGGATCAAGATTAGACACAAAGTAATTTGGCATGTTGTTTTGGTCCAAACTGATGCTGGTAATATTTGCTTAAAGAAATGGCAGTTAAACCTACAGATAATTAATGCAGGCCACAAATATGCCCAACACGTTGAAGATAAATATATTATTACAGGCAAGAAAATGCCATCCTTCCTGTTACATGTAAATAGTTTTAGCAGAATCTATAAATGCCAGATTTTCATAGACCATTTATCAAAAGTGTGCATATAAATTGAACTTAGAAGATGTTCATTTTATTTTATGAATAGATTTGACAAACTTTTGTTTGATCTCTAGACATTTATATCATAAGTTAAACTTGTTTAAAACAGTCATTCTTTTAAAGAAGCTAGCCTGGGTCCCTCTGACAACACGTGATAACTGTATGCTTTTAGCTATCACTTGTATTAACACATTCAACCCTAGCGACGAGTACACTCCTCATTTACAAACAGTGTACCTGTGAGGATTACACTTGTCCCATGCAAATAGTGTAGACCCTGATCAGAGGGCTCCTTAAGGAGCCATCTGATCAGGGTCTACACTGTTTGTCATTTTGAAATAAAATTTTAAAATATAACCCTAAATAGTCAATAATGGACTAGACATATTTTGAAATTGGAATTGTCCATTAAAAAATTCAGGGGTGAATATATTAGGAACTTTAAACTCACCTTCTAGCTTGATTTTGTATGTTAATTATTGCTCACTGTAGGTTATACAGGCCAAATGTTCGAATTGGCTGTATCTTAAACTTATTTGCTCTTTGTAAAATAATTGTGTACATTAAAATAGAAATAGAAATAGAAATACATTAACCCTTGACCAACTATAAAATTATTTGTTTTCAAAAAAAAAAAAAAAAAAAAAATGTTTTTTTTATCTTAACCTTAACAATTTTAGCTACAGAAACCTGAAAATGAGGCTCGAACAGGTAACAGGTTGGATTCTGGTCAGATGCAGAGATATTTGGCATCTGCTATGGATCCAGACTGTTTTCAAATGTCAATCAAATCACTTTTTGAATGATAAGGGAGTCTGTTAATTTGAGAGTGATCACAGGTTGATTGCCTCCATTGATTGGCCTACACCGATGCAGTATAGACTGCAGCCTTTGATGTTTTCCTTGCAGGTCAAAAACCTGCAAATTCAATTTACAATGTTTGGAAATATTTAGGTTAACGAAAGAGCTCGTCTAATGTGCCAGAGCATTTTAATTTTTTTGGGAGGAGTGGCTTGTGTCTTTGCTGTTTGATAATAAGCTAATAAACATTGCAATAAAATCCCGTAATAACCACACAAAAGATATGGCTCATTTGTTATGATTATGCAGAATTAAAGTAGTTGAAAGCAAAACCAAAGTAATGCAGAAAGCTTTTGAAACTCTGCTTTATTTTTATCCTATTGAAGCAGCCACCTGATTTAAAAACAGAAAACAAGACCCCTTTTTGCGATAGTAGATAGCAGGACTTTCCTTTATTTATTTTCCTTTTGTCTAATTCAAATACCACACAGGTAGATTGAATTTTAATTTACAAGATATGCAGAGTTTTCTCCCTTGAGCAAAGGAATTGTTCTTCTGAATTAGAAATTTCAATAATTGAAAAATATTTAAGAAATGTAATCATCTAAAATTATTTTGAGATGGTGTATAAAAGCATTGAGTCATTGACATTTCTTATTAAAATTGGTGCCAAAATGTTCAAATGTTAAACCATACTGCCAAAGAAAGACATACAATTATGATTCCTAGTTTGTGACGTATCAGATATTGTTTTTAAATATTGTCATTTGTTTATGAAAGGTGGCTGTTAAAAGCAGTATGAAAAAAGCAGACAGAATGTTTTGGGCTTTCTGCTTTTCTCCTAGCATGCTTTTATCTGTGTGCCTCAAACATTTGATAACCAAACTTTCTATTGAGTGGTTGTTACATGTAATTATATACCCTTATTTTGTATAATTACCACGTTTTTGGCATCAATGTATCACTTTTTGTGGATGTGAATTTTACTAAGTCATAACAATTACTACTTCATTTGGAATCTCTTTGTTCTCATCAACTGAACCTCTAGGTCTGGTCCCCCTCTCCAGTTCAGAGCTGCATTCATCTCATATCATAGACATACACACCACATTGAAAACAAAGGCGGAGAGTCGGGGCTTCACGCCCGTCACCCGTCATCATGCAGGGCAGGAAGTCCGTAATCATGTGTCCACACCACCCAGACCATTGAGCAACCATATAGGACATGCCAATAATCCTGAGCCCCAGTCTCCCCCGACTGCCATTAGTGCAACAGGTGACTTTGGTTCTCTTATTGATCATATCCAATGGGCTCAGGGCTCCAGATATGAGGCAGGGCTGCCATTTCTCCGGATTTTTCCAAAGTATTCGTATTTTTATCCTAGCAGATCGTAGCTTAAAACAGGCTGAAAGTAAAGCAGAATGCACCTAAAGGCGCATTCTGCTTTACTTTCAACCTGTTTTAAGAAGTCGTGTGTCTTCAAAACAAGAAACAGACTATGGGGTAAAGGTACGATTTGTAAAATTGCGGCTGAAAAAAAGAAAATTTGAAATCTTAGGATTTTTATGATCAACTTATGGCAGCCCTGATGAGGAGTTAACTGCACAAATCCAACCTTGTCTCACCTATATGTCGGCACTAAATACTATGGTAATACTACTCATTAGAAAGGATTCTGATGAGTAGTGACATCATAGGATTTAATGCATAAATAAAGATTTTCGGTTTTGAAATATTCCCCTTAACTGGAGCCCTGAATGGGCTACAAAGTATTTTCATACTAGATACAAGATTATACATAATTTATTAATGTCAAATACCTCATAGTTTCAGTACATTCATTATCATTTATTTCATCATAAAGACTCAACTTTAATGCTAGAGTTCAGGTTTTTCACTCATAGAAACATTTCTTGTTTATTTTCTCGAACTCGGCCAATTAATGAACCATGGCAAACCTCCTTCTTCCTAACAGGTGGATGCTAAACCCATTACCCCATAAATACGCCTTTTTACATCTTTAAAATTTATTTATCCACTGAAGAAAATAGTTCAAATTTTTTATACTGTCATAAATACACCCAATTAGAAATATTTTTTTATATTCTAGTAGATAAAAGCTTAAAGCAGGCTGAAAGTAAAGCAGAATGTGCCTTAAGGTGCATTCTGCTTTACTTTCAACCTGCTTTAAGTGGTCACCTGACTTCAATACTGGAAAAAGGCTATGGGATAATGAGTTAAAGCAGACTGAAAGCTCCTCAGGGGAGATGTCCTCTACCTTCAGACTGTTTTCGGGATCCACCTATCCTCCTAAAATAATCTATGAGGGAAAAGCAGTTGACTCATAGCATGCTAACATGAACTTTTCTATAGCTGTGCAAACAGTGAAGATCTGAGAATCAAATTTTTCTGAAATGATAATAAAACTATCCATTTGCATCTGAATTTGAGATTTTGTGAAATGTTCGATTTAAAAATTTTTTTTTTAATTGTTCCTCGCCTTCACAACTACAGTGTACATGGTTGAAATACAGATCATAGGGCTCTAGATAAGAGGGAGTACACTTAGCAAACACTTATGCTGTCTGCATGGTTTCTAACTGCATTGATGAAGCTAAGTCTTCCACAACAGATTATTGTTTTATGGACAAAACAGTAAATAGGATCTATCTTTGTTACTTTTGTCCAGCATTAAGCAATGATACTGTCCATTTTCTTAAAGATACCACTTTTAACTTAACGCATGTTAGACTAGTCACTACTCCCCTTATCTGCAACAATTGATATATAACACAACCATTTGTTTAAATGTCTTTGTCTCATATTGCATGTCATGTGTTTTATTCATTTGAATCCAGAGCTTCAGATAAGATAAACATTTACAACAAAATATAGTTCTACTTTATACAGTCATGAATATGTACCAATAAGAAATATTTTCTAGATCCTAGCAGATCATGGCTTAAAGCAGGCTGAAAGTAAAGCAGACTGCACCTTAAGGCACATTCTGATTTACTTTTAGTTACCTGCTTTAAGTGGTCACCCTAACTTCAAATCTAAAAACAGACTATTGGGTAATGGGTTTATAATCAGTCATTTACACAGATGGTAGCCTTATGTAGGACAAAGGTGAAGCTGAAAGCTCCTGTAGGAGATTTATGTTATTACCTATGTTCTGCATAAAGCAGTACCGGTAGTCTGTCTTGAGAGAGCCGGTGCCTCTCCAAATTCGGCTGCTAAACACAAGTTTGCCTAAAGCCAAATCTATTACTGAAAGGCAGCTTAATGCAGGACAAAAGTAATGCAGAAAGCTCCTATAGGAGCTTTCTGCATTACTTTTGTCCTGCATCAAGCGGTCACTTGTCTTTGATTATCAACAGGATACCTATTTCACTTAATACAGATTTGACTAACTCACCTTATCTGGAGCTTTGATTTTAATCATTTCATTGTTCATTCATGTATTCCTCTTTCCATTCATCCATCACTAAAGTAGAGATCTCGGACTCGGAGGAGGAAAAAGAATCATCCCACAGCCCTCGACAAGCCTCTGTCATCAACTCCCCCGTCAATTTTCAGCCGATCTTCACGAGACTTGTTGGTACGAGTGGTATTACATCACTATTACTTACTTACATGGGGTCATTGGTCTCGTAAACCTCTTAATATGGTAATGTCACAAATACTGAAAAAGTATTCTCCGCAAATACAGTAAAACGTCTATATTACGACCTCTAAAACGAATGCTAATTGATTGTATAAAAGATAGGTGACAGCTAAAAGGAAGATGACAGTAAAACAGAAAGCTCCTAAAGGAGCTTTCTGTTTTACCATCATCTTGCTTTAAGCAGTCACCTGTCATAAACACCTACTAATTTACCCCGTTATGTGATCGTAATGGAGAGGTTTTACTGTAATATGCAGTTTCTGATCAGAGTGAGCACTGTTTATCTCTCATCCAGAATGAACACCTCTTTGTTTACTGAAGCCACAAATGAAATATTAGATTGAATGCAAAAACAGCATTGCAAATTTGGCAAAGGAAATGCATTGGTTAGCTATGAGAAAGTGTGGCTGCTTAAAGAAAAATTCAAGTTCAGCAGAAAGCTGCTTTAATATCACTTCTGCTTTATTTTCATCCTTCTTTAACCCATTACCCCATCTGTAGCCTATTTCTAGTTTTGAAAATGGGTGACCACTTAAAGCAGTTAGTAAAAAAGAATGTGCCTTAAAGGCGCATTCTGGTTTACTTCCAGCCTGGTTTAAGCTCAATTTGTTAGAGTAAAGAAAATATGTCTGATGCTGCATACACATGATTGTATAAATTGGAACTATTTTCCTCACTTGAGGCATAAATTAAAGACGTAAAATGGCGCATTTATGGAGTAATGGGCTAAGGTGCCACATACCTTGAACATTCTTAAGGGTAAAGCAGGCAATATACCTACAGTGGAGAATCTGTTATTCTTTCCCAATAAACGCGTTTACGCTAAAACTATTATTTGCAGTGCAAACAGTTTGGAGCCAGATCAGACGCCGGGTAACCCGGCGTCTGATCAGGCTCCAAACTGTTTGCCACCAAGATAAACAAGAATTATCAGAATTGTCCAAAAGTTGTTCTTTTCTACGTTTTAGTGCTTTGCGTTTGCGTACGTTTGCGTTTAAACGGGAAAGAATAGCAGATTCTCCACTGTACATCTCCAGGTATTATTTTGTGTTTGCAATAAGTATACTAGCGTCAGTATTTGTGACAAGCCTTCCTTGCTCACCCACTAGCTTTCATTGTATCATTATTCGTAACACTCTCTCATCTCTGTTCCCTATTTGTGTTTGTCGCTCTGTGCTTCCAGGTGATGCCATTTATGAAAATAAGATAACCCTAATTATTATTTGCCAAACTGTTTACATATATACATGCTTATTTTTTCAGGCCTTCTCTACCTCTTGCTTATTGTTCCAATACATGTATAGCTTAGTTCCAGATAAGAGGAAGTGTTTCAGTAGCTAGCATTCTTATCTCCTATTGTAACAACTCATTAGAACTATATCTTCGAGATGCTTCTAATGAGGGGTCACAACACAAGGCTTTTGAAAGGACATAAAGGAGAAGATTTCGTAAACAGTTTGTATTCTTTCTCTTCTCTGGAGCTATGGAAAGTATGTAGCCATGATCCTTTCCTGCCAAACTGATCTAGCTCATAGCTATAGTGGTGAATGATAGCCTAAATTGTTTTAGATTTAGCCCTTTCTTTCATTGGCAATTGTGCAAATCACCTATTTCCAACTATGTAAAAGTGCAGGAGACTGCTTAAAGCAAGATGGATGTAAAGCAGAAAGCTCATAGGAGCTTTCTGCTTTACTTTCATCTTGGTTTAAGCTAGCAGCTGTATTCAAAACCAGAAATGTATATTTATTTTTGGCACATAAGTGTAGGAGTAGGACTGGTAGAGGCACTCTAAGGTGCTCATGTGGAGAAAAGGGTTAAAGAACATGCATAGAGATTAGAGAGCTGAAACTGCATGCATTCATGTCCTGGAAGGTTATAGATTTCAGAGACCTGACTGTGGACATTTAAACATGTACAGTATGTATGGATATAAGTTACATTTAGGTCATCATTTATATGTACTGAGTTCCTTCAATTCCTTCTGGTAATCTGAATGAGTTTAGACCAAGCTCAAATGTGTGCAATCCAGCTTCAAATTTGATACAAGCTATAATTTTCATGTAATTTTAGGTGTGTTTCTCAATTTTAAGTTCCACCTGGAAATATACTGGAAATGCCTTCCATATTTTATATTCAAGACTTCCTAGATGGGGGACTACTTTCCTTTGTTTAGAAAATTAATGATTTAAATTGTTGAAAGGCACTTCTATGGGGGAAAGTGTTAAGGAAGATGGAAGTTAAATATACTTAAACAATATAAAGTTGAATGCATTATCAGCAGGTCAGACTTGTGTTATCTGGAGTGCTTAATTGTTTAGTATGCATATCAGCAAAACTTTGCTAAGCAGCCATGAAGTTGAAGACTAAACAGACCTTCAGATGATAATTAAGTGCAACTTGTATATTGCATGACAAAAGAAATTCAGAAAGCTCATACATGCTTTCTATTATAAATAACTGTTAGCATGTAGTTAATGTGATATCCATTCTTCATTAAATGTCTGCTTAACACAGTTTTGGCTTTAGTCTTATTTGTATCTGGGGTCCGTTTCATAAAACTCTGTACGAGAAAAACGGTTGTAAGTCAAAACTTTAAAACACATTTAAATTCTGATTTCTCTATCTAATCCTGTCTTGTGACATCTCTTTGGAATAATCTTTTCAAGACGATTCCAAAGAGATCACAAGACAGGATTAGATGGAGAAATAAATAATAATTGAGACTTTTGTAATCTGACTTACAACAACATTTGTCGTACAAAGCTTTATGAAACGAGCCCCTGATTCTGATAGTTTAGATAGTACCTGCTTACTGTCCTTAAGCTTGTTTCGCATCAGCTGCAAATTATTTTGGTCAAAAGATTTCACAGTTTGATAAGTGATAACATTGCAAAGAAATCATAATATGTAGGGGTAGATCCAACAAACTGCAAGACAACAGTACAATTGGGAGTGCTGCATCCTTATGACAAAATGCAAGACGGCTGCAAGAGGTTTGTGCTGTTTTCGGAAGACAAATGAAGTATATGAACTGAAACAGCTAAAGCCTGACACAATGTGAAATTGTATATGTCAGTAATGTTGGTGTACGAGATTGCAGCTGCATTAATTAAGAACTCAATATAGCACAAAAAGGGCAAAATAATGGATGAGCATGTTGAAAATCAAGTCAGCTACATTATGGCAACCTTGCATGTTGTGATTCATATGATGGTCATAAGGTTGTAGTACAGACTCCGAGGTTATAAAGGGTTTTAGTCTAGCCTGAGTGTGTTCTCAAGCATTTGATTGGTCAGATTTGAGCCTAGGCTCAAATCTGACCAATCAAATGCTTGAGAACGACTTTAGACTCGAGTCAAAAGCTTTATAACCTCGGACCCACACCTTGCTATCTCCCCCTAAAATCAGGTCACAGACTGTTGTATGACTGCCACAATACTGATGTGAAACAAGCTTTAGATGGTTACCGCTCATTCTCCAGATGCTTCGGTTATGGTGGTTGATATATGCTTGAAAATCTTAAGAAACAATGCCTTGTAGACGATAGACTACTCAGTTATAGCAATGAGCATGTTTGCTTTTGTTGGACAATTCTTGCAACAATAAAATTCAACTTAGATCTTAAAATTGTATCATCCCAGAGCTTAAAACATCCTTGATGTTGAGTAACCCCTTTATAAAATTTGACCTCTCAATATGGACATATATTTGATAATGTAAAAGACAAATGGTAGATTAAAAGCTTGGTGAAAGTAAAGCAGAAATAACCTAAAGGAGTTTCCTGCTTTATCTTTAACTGGTGTTAACCCTTTACCCCATTATAGCCTGTTGCTAGTTTTGAAGACAGGTGAGTCTTGCAGGCTAAAGTAAATCAGATGCGCCTTAAGGCACATTCTGCTTTACATTCAGTCTGCTTTAAGTTACCATCTATACTGAGAATAAAGAAAAATAATTTTATGGAACATGTTCATGACTGTATCAATTGGAAAATATTTTCTTCAGTGTAGGAATAAATGGAATGCACTAAAAGGCATTTCTATGGGGGAAAGGGTTAAGGAGCTTGTTGTCTTATATATACAGTGAAATGAACCTCATTTGTAGTAGGGTTTTACTGTTTTTAGTGATTATTATGTCTTTCCCACTTCTGTCTTTGTGCTATTCATCTTTTTGTCTGTCTGTCTGCCTGCTTTGGTTTCCAGACTTTCATTCTCATGGGGCGATGATGCCCATATTTATTGTACAGGTTGCTTGAGGCCAGGTTATTGTGTGTCTGATCTGGCTCCAAACTGTTTGCAATTGAAATACATGTATGTGTTATTTGGGAAACAATTACATCTTCCCCACTGTATATGCTATATGATCTCTGAGTTGTTTGTGTTTCCCATGTCAAATTGTGACATTTTGTTGTGATGTCAGGTGTAGTTTATTTCTATGTTCAGAATATGTATCATTTCGACTTAACACACAAGAGATTGTCTGCTACATTGAATTATTTTCATATAGATATAGGAAGTATAAACTATAGTCTTGAAAGCAACCCATGATTCACACATCCATACTGAGAAGCAAATAGATCAGATTCTGATCACAAACTCAGCATGTGAACTGAATCCAATTTGTTTGCTAGTGCAAGTAAATAGACTCTTACTCATTTTAGGATAAAATTATATCCAACAAATAAGATAGTATAACAACACATTCATTACAGAACTGGTAGTTACAACTAGTTATATTTCATGAATCAAAATCATTTCAGAGATGCTCATGAATCAAAATCATTTCAGAGATGCTCGTGCCTGTCTATTGAAAGTGGTAAAATCATGCTATAACTCCCCCAATACCATTAAAAGTTTTAACTGGTTAAAAGATGCCTGCATTTTGATACAAATTAATATTAGAAGCCTGTTTGACTTAAACTCTTACCTTGCTAGCGGCGGGTATGACTGACACTGATTATCTTTTAACAACAGTTTGGATCCAGATCAGAGGCCACGTATCACAGCATTTCATCAGGATCCAAACTGTTGGCCATTCTGAACTTGAAATTAACAGAAATTTTTATATTCTTAATTTAGAGATGAAAATTGTTGCAGACTAAAAAAATACCCAGCATTCAATGAGTTCTATTTTGTATCCTGACCAGGGGCAGAGTTACTTTTGTCAGGATTGGGTTCTAGCCTGTTTGGGATGATGTTACCTACCTTCAAAGGATTTAGTTATGATCATATCATAAAACTATAGACCTAAGTATTTGAATGCTGTTAACCTAGAATTGTTAGTTTATTGCTGAATCTTCAAATGGACCCCTTCACTGCCTTAGGTTGAGTACTGTGGATATTTGTAAACAGTTAGATACTGATCAGATGTTGATTGACTCAGCATCTGATCAAGATCAAAACTGTTTGACACTCATTGTAATAATTTATTATATTACCTAAAGTTTAAATTTGAAAAATAAACGCAGAAAACATGGCAGCGTTTAGGGTTAAGTGAAAGAATTTTCAAGTGTTGTGTAAGTATAACAACCTGTTAACTCTTAGGCTAAATGAATGGTGTGTGTGCTGGAGATAGCTGCTAACATTCTGAGAGTGTCTTCTTTCAGATGAGATATTTGCAGAAGTGTAGTCCGAGCCATCTAAATATTAGATCAATTGCTTAGAGAATAATTCAGATGAACACTTTATTTATATCTTGTGTCCCTTAACCCATTACTCCATAAATATGCCATGCTATGCCTTTGATTTATTCCTTTACAGAAAAATATAGATCATATAGATTTATACAGTAATGCAAATGCACCATAAGGAATATTTTCTTTATACTAACGAATGGTAGCTTAAAGTGCCCTTTTAAGCACAAATTCAGGGAGGAAGCAAGCTAGGATCTTCGCTTCCTTCTGTGTTAAAGGATTAGTAACCATAAAAACTTAGGGTAAAACAATATAATGTCAACTTCCTTTAGAGAACTGGAGTTAACAATTACCTGAACCCATTACCCCATAGATATGCCTTTTTATGCCTTTAACTTATTCATCCACTGATGAAAATAGTTCCATGTTATTGAGTTGTATGTACGATAAGAAATGGTTTCTATATCCTAGCAGATGATAGCTTAACCCTTTACCTGATAGCATTGTTTCTAGTATTGAAGATATGTGACTACTTAAAGCAGGTTGAAAGTAAAGCAGAATGCGCCCTAAGGCGCATTCTGCTTTACTTTCAGCCTGCTTTAAGCTATTAACTGCTAGAATAAGGAAAGTATTAATTATGACACATATTAATTACGGTATAATTTGGAACTATTTTCTTCAGCGGATGAATAAAATGAATGTGCTAAAAGTCGCTTCTATAAGGGAAAGGGTTAAAGCAGGCTGAAAATAAAGCAGAATGCACCTTAAGGCACATTCTGCTTTATAATCAACCTGCTTTGAGTGGTCACCTGTCATCAAACCTAGTAACAACAGGCTATGGGATGATGAGTTAAAAGCTTACATGCAGTTTGAATAGAGGCTATTCTTTAACCGATTCCCCCATAGTCTGTTTCTAGTTTGGAAATAGGTAACTACTTAAAGCAGGTTGAAAATAAAGCAGAATGTGCCTTATGGCACATTTTGCTTTAATTTCAGCCTGCTATAAGCTATCATCTACCAGGATATAGAAAATATTTCTTACATTTCATCTTTATGAATGTATAGATTGGAACTATTTTCTTCAGAATGGGAATGAATTGAGGGTGTATAAAGGCGTATTTATGGGGCAATGGGTTAAGTGGCTATATAGCTGCATGCACTCTTAGATGAGACCTATTACAGAAAGTGCATGGCAGTTGGTTAAATTAGTTTGTGAGCCTAAGATTAGGGAACAGAAATGACCTGACACTTATGGCTAATTCCATCTCTTTCATGTTTCTATTTTTAGGCATGCAGCCGATGTCTTTAAACTCGAGCCATGGTCATCATGCGATGAAGTACCACGACCAGTCTGGCGCCCAACAGAACAATGACACTTTCTCGGATTTTGTTTCTCTGGTATGTGCTGAAGCAAATAATCCTTCACAGCAGGGTCAGGTGAGCACGTGTAATTTACAAAACAAGCTGCGTCACAAGAAAATGTAACCTTTGTGTACCGCAATCATTGTAGGCCCAGATCAGCTGCTACATTTGTAACAGAGTGTCTGATCAGGGTCTGCACTGTGTGTAACTCGATTTTCTAGTCATAAGTATTTCATGAACTGCCATAGCAAACATTGTATACCTCATTCAGAAATGCAGTATCTGGCCCAATGCTTATTAGGCATTGAAGTTGACTCTGAGATCGTTCTCAAGCTTAAGGTTTGTCAGATTTGAGCATTCTATTCAAATCTGACCAATCAAAAGCTAAGAAAGATCTTAGAATCATCTCAAATGTTTGATAAGCATTGGCCCTAATTTAGGTTTCAACAGTTTCAAAAGTCCAAAGGTCTTGCTTCTCATGACAAAGCTCATACATAGGACATAAATTAGGCTCTGCACGTGTCATTTCTGGAGCCCAGCAGCTCTTGCCCTTTTCATGCCATCTCTGCACAAGCACCTGATCACAAGTTTGCACAGAATGTTTAACCCATTGCCCCATAAATAAGCCTTTTTACCCCTCTTATTTATTCCTCCACTGAAGAAAATAAATCCAATTTGTACAGTCATAAATATGTATCTTAAGAAATATTTTCTATATTCTGGAAAATTGTAGCTTAAAACAGACTGAAAGTAAAGCAGAAGCATTCTGCATTACTTTCAACCTGCTTTAAGTGGTCATTTATCTTCAATACTAGAAAGAGGCTATGGGATAATGGGTAAAAACACACAAGCACAATTAGTTTTTCACATCAACACATTTAGCACATAGATTTGGGTTGGATAAAGGTATCCTTGCAACTACCTTTGAATATTAGAAATTCCTGACCTTAGAGTGATGCTTGTCATTTGCAGACACCTGACCTTGAAATAGTATATGTCACTTACATACACCTGACCTTGGAACAATAGTAGCCTCTTACACATGCCTGACCTTGAAATGTTCTTTTCCTTTTGCATGAAACTGACCCCAAAATAGTGTAGACTATATATGTCACTTGCAGTTACCTGACCTTTGAACAGTAAAAACCAGTTACATACATCTGACCTTGAAATAGTACTTGTTATTTACCACACATCTGGTCTTGGAACTATATTAGCTATTTTGCATACAAATGACATTGGGCCTATATCTGCATACATGTATACATGACCTTGGAACTATGGTATATTGCCAATAATTGGCCATTTGCATATATATGACCTTGGGCCTATATATCTGCATACATGTATAAATAACCTTGAAACTATATTGCCAATAAGTGACCATTTGCATACACATAACCTTGGCCCTATATCTGCATACATGACCTTGGAACTATAAATTGCCAATAATCGGCCATTTGCATACACATGACCTTAGGCCTATATATCTGCATATATGACCTTGGAACTATATTGCCAATAATTGGCCATTTGCATACACATGACCTTGGGCCTATATATCTGCATACATGACCTTGGAACTATATTGCCAATAATTGGCCATTTGCATACACATGACCTTTGAACTATATCAGCAATTTGCAAATACATGATCTTCGAAGCATTTAAGCCATTTGCATACACATGACCTTGAAACAGGATTTGTCATATACAGTAAAACCTCTCTATTACAACCATTAAACTGTGTTTTTATCAAGAGTGTGTGGCAGGTGACTGCTTAAAGCAAGGTGAATGTTAAACAGAAAGCTTCTTTAGGAGCTTTCTGTTTTATGTTCACCTTGCTTTAAGCTGTCAACCATCTTTTATGCAGTAAATTAGCGTTATTTTAAGTGGTCATAATAGAGAGGCTTTTTTGTACCATACACCTGACTTAGGAGTGCTCAGTATTAACAATTTGTATACACCTGACCCTGTCACAGAGTTTATCATTGGATTACATATGACATGAGAACAGACTGTCACTGGCATATTATTTTGTCACTTATATATACCTGATCTTAAGTATGTTTTAACCCATTACTTCATAAATCCACTTTTTACACCTTTGATTTATCCCTCAACTGAATGAAATAGTGCCACTTTATACAGTCATGAATGTGCACAATAAGAAACATATTCTATATCCTAGCAGATGGTAGCTTAAAGCAGGCTCAAAATAGAGCAGAATGTATCTATGGTGCATTGTGCTTTACTTTCATCCTGCTTTAAGTGGTCACATGTCTTTAAAACTAGAAACAGGCATTGGAATAATGGGTTAACTTCTGTAATTAGTAACACCTGACCTTGAGACATCTCTTTTTGTTTGAATTTAACTAACATTGGATTAGCATTAATGTTCATTTCTTGAACAAAATAATAAATTTGTCATTTGTGTTCCTTACATCAGAACAACACTTGCCAGTTATTGATACTCATGTGGTTGACACTTTAGTTTAAAGAGAAGATATTGTTCATTCTAGAAGTGTGTTTTCTCTTAACCCTTTACCTCATAGCCTGTTTATAGTTTTGAAGACAATTGACCACTTAAAGCAGGTTGAAGGTAAAGCAGAATGTGCCTTAAGGCACATTCTGCTTTACTTTCAGCCTGCTTTAAGCCAAAATCTGCGATGCTATATAAAATAATTGTAATGGTAATTGTTCATGAGGGTATAAACTGGAACTTTTTTCTTCAGCGGAGGTATATTTTAAATACGCTAAAAGTCGCTTCTATGGGGGAAAGGGTTAATACCATTGGAAACTGCTGTATAAAACCTATAGTGATCAGACAAATTGATGCCTTCTGTATAATTGAGGCAGGTTGCTGCTTAAAGCAAGGTAGTAGGAAAGCAGAAAGCTCCTAAAAGACTTGAACACCCACCAAGTTTATCCTTTTCATATTTTTTCATTGTTGAGGATATGAGTGCCTAAAGTAGCCTGAAAATCAATCAGAAATCTCCTGTAGCAGTGTTCTGCTTTACTTTCAGCCTGCTTTAAGCAACTCTCTGTTAAGCTCTTTATCAGTTCAGTGTAGACGCATGGGAAAAAAGGTCAATCTGTTGTAAACAATTGCAGTCTGATTTTATTTCTTAAATTTAGATTTTAGGTAATTGACTAAAGTGATATTGTAATGCTGCGTTTACACTCAGCCACGATAGCTACGATGACCGCGATTTAGAAAAAGCGCAGAGCTTCACGATTTATTATCTTTTTCTTTGCTATACCACGCTTTCTTACGCTCTATGAACGTCTTGTTTCCTCCTGCAGCGTTTTGTTGCGAACCGAACAAGATTCTGATGAGGATCTGCCACGATTTCATTACGTTCTCTCAAGCTCTCTTACGGTAACCACGATACGCTATCACGTTTTATCACGTTCTGTTAAGATCTTACACGATATAACGTTCTGTTAAGCTCTCCTGCGATTTATGGCAACGATTTCACCAAGAGTGTTGCGTTTTGAGCACGATTGGGGTATAAAAAGGAGACATGGGTCACCCACTCTTTCTCTGGATGCTGGTGTCAAACTCTGATTACATTGGGATGACGCATCTGAAAATATTTTGTGGGAAGCTTAACCTGTCACTCGTATTTATTTTCATTCTATCAAAATGTCAACTTTTATGTAATTTTGAGGAAAAGAAGTAGACGACAATTTTTAGCAAACCAAATTCCAGCAGTGAAAGCGCTTGAAATACGGTTATTGTCTTGTTTAAAGGAAACTTCGGTAAGTGCCGTTGTAAAGAGGGAGTCGCTGTTGGGAGGGTCATTGTAGGGAGGGAGCACTATATTAACTTAATAATACATGTACAAACTTAAAGTGACTCGGAACCAGATGGTGCATTAAAAATAGTAATTTGTAAATATGTGTCAAACGCTTATATAAATGGTAAAGAATTAGTTTAGGATAAGAAATTCTGTTTAAAAAAAAATGTATTTCAATAAAAAAAAATATTGGTCTCTGGTGGGATTCGAACCCGGGGCCCGGCATTGGCGGACAGAAGGCAAAATAGGGGAAACCGCTTAGACCAATGGACCACGGAACTATCCGTTTATCTTGGATCGATTTAACGTATTTCAATGTGTAGCAATCGAAAGTGCATACAACTTCGTAATTCGGCTCGTGTTTATGTCTGAGCCCGTGTAGAGAAGCAACAACAACAACTATACCGTCTACTAGTCGGTATAGAAAAACGATGGAAAATATCTAAAAATCTAAGATTCCGTGACGATTCTTGAGACTTTTTTTGGACTGATCATATTTTTTTAATGTCAGAAGCCAAATAATGCCACAAATTTGCTATTATTTGAGTATTTTATTTTATTTTGACAAGTACACCATCCGGTTGCGAGTCCCTTTAAAGATTCGCTTTCCAAGTTAACAAAGATCCCCTACGTTTGGGCTTCACGCTGTGATGCGTTCTGTTAAGTTCTGTTAAGCTCTGTTAAGCTGTAAGACGCTCTACTAAGATTCCAAAGTTCTATTACGCTCTCTCACGATATAAAAACTAATCGGCATAATCGATTTTTGACCGTCAAAAACTGCCACGATCCATGCGATTCTCCCGATTCTTCCACGCTCTCTCAAGATCACCACGATTCGTCCCACGGTCCGCCACGCTCACCGCGATTCACTCAAATCGTGGGCATCGCAGCTATCGTGGCCGAGTGTAAACGCAGCATTATGAATGACAAACAGTCTGGATCCAGATAAGATGCCACACAACAGGATGTCTGATCAGGTTCCAAAATATATGCAGATCATACCTACTGTATTTGGGATAAGGAAGTGATGGGGTTATAGTATTATATTTAACTCATTACCTCATAGCCTGTTTCTAATTTTGAAGATATGGGACCACTTAAAGCAGGTTGAAAGTAAAGCAGAATGTGCCTTAAGGCACATTCTGCTTTACTTTTAGCCTGCTTTAAGCTATCATCTGGTAGAACTTAATATTTCATGATAGATATTCATGGTTGTATAAATTAGAACTATTTTCTTTGACAATGGAGGAATAAGTTAAAGGCGTTAAAAAGCATATTTTTGGGGTAATGGACAGCAGCTTTATAGTACATTGGTTCTAAACAGCTGATGAAAGTAGCTTTCACATTTCTGGAATGACTATCACAAGAGAGTGCTCATTTGAGCAGTGTTTTGTTTTGTTCATTGTTTTGTATGCACTAGTCTTGGGAAATTCTATGTTTTCTACAAATGCCACTGAGTCAGTTGCATTGTATAAATATTATATAATGGTAAGGAAACTAAAGTGGTACTTTTCTCCATTAATTTTATTATTGATCGAAGATATTGAATGTTTGAAAGTTGGTTTCTATACTGAAAAATAAGTATTTTTTGAAGATTTTTACCAATTGATAATATATTTATATAATGTACTGTGCCAAAACATGTTCAGGGCTCCAGATAAGAGCGAGTAAACTGAACAAATTCAACATTTTCTCAATGATATCGTACCAAATCCTATGGTGTTACTACTCATTAGAATCGTCTCGAAGAGACGATTCTAATGAGTAGTAACACCATAGGGTTTAACGCAGAAAAAAAGATTTTAGTTTTCAAAATACTCCCCTTATCTGGAGCCCTGCATGTTGTACCATAAACATCCTAAAAATTGGGACACCCTGTATAACTGCTGTAACTATCCTAAACTTTGAACTAATTACTTTTATCACACAGTAATTTGCCTAAAATGTGCATACTAAATCGAAAACAGTGTATACCCTGACCAGAATGCTGCTGAGGGAGCAGTCTGATCAGAGTCTGCACTGTTTGCTCATTCCTGTCTGTCCCAAATACTTAGGATGACAACATTTTCACCAGGTCTAAAGAAAAGAGTGAGAAAATTGAATATTTCCAACATGTACTCCTTCATGTCTCTGTCAAACCCTATGTTGTAACTACTCACTAGAATCACCTCACAGAGATGATTCTATACAGGGCTGCCATTTCTCCGGATTTTTCCTAAGTATTCGGATTTTTATCCTAGCAGATCGTAGCTTAAAACAGGATGAAAGTAAAGCAGAGTGCGCCTTAAGGCGCCTTCTGCTTTACTGTCAACCTGTTTTAAGCAGGCATGTGTCTTCAAAACAAGAAACAGAATATGGGGTAAAGGTACGATTAGTAAAATTGCGTCTGAAAAATTGAAAATTTGAAATCTTAGGATTTTTACTCTCAACTTATGGCAGCCCTGTCTATAGGTGCTCACCTCATTGTGTTAGGTGAAGGTATAAGGAAGTAAGTATCTGAAATACTAACCTTATCTGGAGCTCTGTAAACTTTTCCTGGAATTTTTGGTCATAATCACCTTAACGAAGGAGCAAAAGCAAGACTAAGATATTGCTTTTCCATTACTAGCAGCAACATTATCTAATGTTCAGTTTTCTCTGGACTGTTTCTTTGCAACTAACTGCTGGTCAGAATTTTATGAAACTGCTAGGATTACTCCATAAATACACCCTTTTACACTTTTAATTTATTCCTCCAATTCTCTTTTCCAGTCATCCGGGTAATTTATATCATACGCAACTTCTTGGTCCTACTTTAGAAAATTCGCATGTAGATTTCGGGTTTGTTTTCAAACTGAGGGATGCCGAATGAAGGGTGTATGACGTAGGACTGGAAAACAGAATGAAAAAATATTTCCACTTTATACAGTCGTGAATATGCAACATAGAAATATTTGTAAACCTAGCAGCTAGTAGCCTTAAAGTAGGCTAAAAGTAAAGTAGACTGTATTTTGAGGTGCATTCTGCTTTAATTTCAAACTGCTATAAGTACTCACCTATCTTCAAAACTAAATACAGTCTATGAGGTAAAGGGTTAACACATTATCCCCTGAGATATCCTTTGGACAATTCCAGTTTACAATAAAGTCTGGTCCATTTCAGACTATTTAGGGTTGTTTTTGTAATATATTACAAAATGACAAACAGTGAAGTCCCTGATTAGAGGGCTCCTGTAGGAGCCCTCTAATCAGGGACTTCACTGTTTGCATTAGACAAGTGTACTCTTCACAGGTACACTTTTGGTAGATGACGCATATATGCGTCGCTAGGCCACAATGAGTTAATACAGGACAGAAGTTAGGCAGAAAGAATAAACAAAGACGGTGCATTTTCGTGACTGTGTAAAGTGGAACTATTTTCTTGAGCGGAGAAATAACTTTAAAGCATAGAAAGGTATAGTTATGGAGAAAGTGTTTGATAGTTGATACCAAGATTGTCAATCGTCAGATACTAACAGTTTTAAAGAGTGCTTTTGTTAAAGGTTTGACTGTTTATAGAAAATCACCTTATAGGCTATCGGTGACGAGCCTTAATTTCACCCTATGACAGGTAAATTACATTAATTGATGTTTTCTGTTTTCAGTCAAATCCTCCATCATCTCCGGGGAAGAGCCCCTCCAAGGGGCCACATTACTACACCCCTGGGATGTTGCCTCCGCCTCCCCCACCCCCAACGCTGGCTCGTCCTGTGGCCATTCTGCGAACGTCAGATGGTACGGTCATAAGCAGCAACAGCTCAACCGCTATGTCAAGTATGAATGATATACCTCTCTGTCTGGCTCTATGTTTGTCTGTCTAACTGTCTCTTTTTCACAAAGCGGTAACAACTGAGATTAATTTAACCCTTTACTCCATAGCCTGTCTCTAGTATTGAATATAGGTGACCACTTAAAGCAGGTTGAAAGTAAAGCAGAATGCGCCTTAAGGCGCATTCAGCTTTACTTTCAGCCTGCTTTAAGCTATCATCTGCTGGAATATATATAAAAAAATCTTATAATACATATTCATGACTGCATAAATAAAACTATATTCTTCAGTGGAGGAATAAATTAAATGTGCTAAAAGGCGCTTCTATGGAGTAAAGGGTTAAAGATGATATACAAACTGTCTATGATCAGAGTGATGATATTTATAATTGTAATAATGACCTATTAGTGCAATTCACCTATACACATGCATTCACCTGGGTTACTGATAAAAGCAAGATGAAAGTTAAGCAGAAAGTTCCTTCAGGAACTTTCTGCTTTACTTTCATCTTACTTTAAGTCAACGTCTATATTCAATAAATAAATAAAACTATTTTTATTATTCAATTGTGGCACTTGAGTGGAAGAGTGATTAACTCATTATTTCTAGTGTTGAAGGTAGGTGACCACTGAAAGCAGTTTGTATGTAAAGCAGAATGCGCCTTAAGGCACATTCTGCTTTACTTTCAGCCTGCTTTAGGCTAACATCTTCTAGAATAAAGAAATTATTTCTTATGATACATATTCATGACTGTATGAGTTAGATCTATTTTCTTCAGTAGAGGAATAAATCAAAAGCGTAAAAATTGTATTTATGGGATAATGGGTTAAAAGAACGAGGATTAGAATGCTGTTGTTGATGACAATGGTAATGATGATGATGATGATAATGATTAATGATGATGATGATGTGAATGAGGATGACGGAGATAGGTTATGAAGATGTTGTTTTGTATTTCAGCCTCTACCATTAGCAGCAGTCAGCCTGTGAGCAACTCTCCCGGCACCCCGCCAGCCAACAGGTCCATCATGTCTAGTCCTTTCTCAGTGCTGTCTCGACCAGAACACGGCTTTGCACACATCCACCCACAGGGACACCAGGTAAACACGCAATACATCATGTTTTGAATGATCTGGTTTAAATAACTTATAAGATTCTAGTGTTGACATAATTCTAACACTAATCTTGTGCTATAGTACAAGTTAACAGAACTTTTATCTTAACCCTTTGAACCCTAGTCCCACATATTGATGCCCTTTTCAAATAGTGTACATGTGAATAGTTCACTTGTCCTGTGCAAACAGTGAAGACCCAGATCAGAGGGCTCCGAAAGGAGCCCTCTGATCAGGGTTTTCACTGTTTGTCATAATGCCAAACATTGACAAAAACAACCCTTAAAAGTCAGAAATGGTCTAGACTAAAATGGAAACTGGAATTGTCTATTTAACGTTTCAGGGAGGAAAGAGTTAACAATCCTTACTGTGTTGGGTATTTACTTTCTTTGCAAACGGTAGACTCCGAAAGTCTAGACAGTAATAAGCATGAGGTAGACCATTGTCTCAAAGCTGATGGCAATGGCATGATGCATCTGAAAAAGCTTTTGTGGGACTATAAACCTTAGCAGCAACAACAAGTAGACTCAGATCAGAAGGACTCCTGAAGGATCAAGCTAATCCTGGTCTGCACTGTTTGTCCCTTACATATATTTTGGAAAAGTTTTCTCAAAATTACAATTAATTGGTATTGTAATACATTTTTGTAAAATGAATGAGTGCATGTGAATATTAAGCTTTGTAAGGATTGAAGACCATTTTAGTAGCTTATTAATCCTTTACTCCAAAGACTGTTTCTAATATTGGAGATAGGTGATCATTTGAAGCAGGTTCAAAGTAAAGCAGAATGTGCCTTAAGGCACATTCTTCTTTTCTTTTAGTCTGCTTTAAGTTACCATCTGTTAGAATATAGAAACTTTTTTGTATGATACATATTCATGACTAAATAAAAATGCAACTATTTTCTTCATTGGAGAAATAAATTAAAGGCGTACAAATGTATATCTATGGAGTAGTAATGGGTTAAAATAATGTAGTGCTCTGAAACATCAAGCCTTTACATTAAATTGTGTTTATAGTATGAATAAATATCTATAAACCCTTCCAATACTACACTATCTGATTGTTCCCTGCAATCTTGCAGTTGGCTTGATCTTATGTTTCAAGAAACAGGATCTTAGTGACAGTTTGAATCAGAATGTTAGGCTCTGGATCCCAATTTATTACATGTTTGGTCTTTAATACATTATGTCTGTTGGGGAAAAGGTTCAAATCTTTATGCATGCATACTATTGTATCCTTGATGTCCCCTATCACCTCCATGTTTAATCAATACTTATAAAATTCAATAACTGTGTTGTGGTCTTAATATAATAACTGATTCTTGTGGATCATCTCTGTGAAATTATTCAACATTTTGAGATAAAGCTAAGCTGGCAATGCTTGGTACTTACTGTGAGCAATCCAAAATGAAATGCAACGTGAAGCAATTTGCCCTATTAGCCCTCATATACACACCATTTAGCCATTTACCCTATCCCTCATATACACACCTATTCATGTTTACCTATTCCTCATGTAAAAGTTTCATCAGGCTTCTATCCTGTCTTGTTAAAGAGCAATAGGAATATTCTTTAATATGTCACTGCTTAACCAATTACCCCATAAATATGCCTTTTTACTCCTTTAGTTTATTCCTACACTGAAGAAAATAATTCCTTTTCATACTGTCTTGAATACTAAAAAATTATTTCTATATCCTAACAGATGGTAGCTTAAAGCAGGCTAAATGTAAAGTAGAATGTGCCTGAAGGTGCATTCTGCTTTACGTTAAATCTTTAAGTTGTCACCTATCTTCAGTACTAGAAACATGCTATGGAATAACGAGTTAAACCAGACTGGAAGTAAAGCTAAAATCCCTTTGGGGGGATTTCAGCTTTACTTTTAGTCTGCTTTAAGATTAAAAACTAGTAGAACAAAACTATGGGGCTTATGCAGCTAATAATGTGTGAGAAAGTGACTTAAGCTGTGATCTCTGAAATATTTCCAGATATTCTCGTACCCCAGTCTTAGCCCAGTGAATGCGTTCAGTGGAGTTATCAGCCCCACCACCCTAAGCCTTATTTCGTCGCCTGTGGCTACACCCCGCACCACGCCCAGGTCGACACCCATACCTCGGTGGACCACACCTTTTGGAATACCTCTGGATGATAATATGGACTACAATAACATGCTTGCCACTATGATGCACGTGAATCCTGAAGAAGGTCTCATGAATGAAGGTAGTTTACCAGTGTAACCCTATAATGTACAATGGAATAAGATCTGATGCAGAAATGGAAAGACAAGATTGGAAAATCACCAGATTAAACAATGATGAAACGCGAAAGCTAAATTGAAGACATTTAACAAATTCTTTAAAATGTTGAAAATTTTTTTTATCCGAGTTGGAAACAATTTTGAGTCAGATCAGATGCCGGGTAACCTGGCGTCTGATCTGGCCCCAAAGTGCTTGCAATGGACAATACAAGCTAAAGTATTCAAACATAAACACGTTTAGTGGGAAAAGAATGATGTCTTCTCAACTGTATCCTATAGTACGACAGAAGTGAAGCAAATTGCTCATTTGACAGATCTTTTCTTGTCTTTAACCGGTATCTTGCACTATACAGCCATTTGCAGTAGACACAAATAGTCTTCATTTTATTGTCATAATACTAAGTAGTTCATTATTTAATTTATTATAGTAAGTTGTGGATATGAAGGATTTTTATGTTGTTTTATTTGCTAAGTATAAATTAAAAGTAGTGCAACTTGACTTGATAACAAGTTCAAAAGTGGGTGACATTTAGTAAGCTTCTAAAGGTTTAAATGATTTTCTTGAAACTTTCAGAGCGTCTATTTCCTGTGATCCACCAAACAGATGGCATGGACCAGTCGGGTAACAGCAGTAACAGCAACAATAGCAACACGGGTAGCACAGGGGCGGGTCAGTCTGCTGGCCCCACCCATCCCCCGCCCTCACACCAGGGCCCACCCACCCCGGGGGATCAGACACCAAACAAACAGACTCAGCCAAACACCTGACAATCACTGTGCTGATGTAGCACAACATGGGACAAGGACGAGTCCTAGGGACATGTCTGTTTGGGTATACAATGTGTATTATTTATATTGGGGGTGGGTCTGTTTCCATGACAACAGATATACACAAAATGGTGTAATGATTTATTATGCAAACTACAGTTTATATACATTGATATTTTGTATCTTTTAACTTATTTGGGTGGGGCAGGGGAATACACTGTATGGTGGTTTATCGGTTGCCATGGTAACTTCACATGGGTGGGGTACAAATCTTGAGATTGTGCACATTTAAGTGCTTCGTGCGGCTGTGATAGTTGAACCATGTTGTTAATTTTTGTACTTAGCCTACAGTCAGTTTATGAATATGATTATTTGTGTTGTTACTGAATTTAACCACTGTGAATATTCTCCAACTGACAGAAAACATTTTTCTTTTTTTATATAAAACTAACTCTATCCTAAATTTATGTATTTAGAATTATTATCATTTAACTTGTTTACCTCAAGAATAAATTCTGATTGACAAGAAGTTTGTCTTCTGGAAGCTGTGTGATCTTGATCCAATAGATAATATAGTTCACTGTATTCCTAATGCATGTACTGACCTGTACTATGTCTGTAAGTGGACTGAGAAACTTCATTAACTCTTTGAACCCTAGTCCCGCATATTGGCGTGCTTTTCAAACAGTGTACATGTGAATAGTACACTTGTCCTATGCAAACAGTGAAGACCCTGGTCAGAGGGCTCCGAAAGGAGCCCTCTGATCAGGGTCTTCACTGTTTGTCACAATGCCAAACATTCACAAAAACAACCCTTATAAGTCAGAAATGGACTAGACTAAAATGGAAACTGGAATTGTCCATTTAAAGTTTCAGGGAGGAAAGGGTTAATACCATTTTGTAACACAGTAAATCCACATTGTTAAGTGGCCAGTTTTGGGATTTTTTAAGCCAGTAAATTGCTTTGGCTATCTCAATAAAGTTTCAGGATTTAGAATTAGGACTGAAGTCAGAAATATCCTGAAAGCAGGCGTCGTGAGACATATCAGATGTAATATCCAATACAGGGGTAAGGAATCTGCAGTTTCTACTATCGAATGTTGATACAAAATGGCTGTCTTTCATGTATTCAGAAAACTATATTCAGAACTGCAAATAATGGTACAAGTGAAGTGTTTAACACATTCAACCCTAGCAATGAGTTAACTAGTCATTTACAGTGTACCTATGAAGAGTATACTTGTCCTATGCAAACAGTGTAGACCTATTAGAGGGCTTGTAAACGCTGAGAGTCTGAACTGTTTGTCATTAGGCAATATACTACAAAATCAACCCTAAATAGTCAAAAATGGACTAGATCTAATTGAAAACTAGAATTGTCCATTGAAAAATTCAGGGGTGAATGAGTTAAATCTGAATTATAGGTAACTTTTTAACCGAGCTGTTTATTTTCTTATTTCACTTGTGTTGTAAGTCTTTTGCTGAAATAAATGTCTTAAACCAGAAAAAACCAATAATCAGAAACATTGTAGACGTTTTCTATGACAAACATGCATAGAAGCAAATAGTGTTTTTGTATAAATTGACTGAGTTATATAAAACAAATACTTTAGATCCCTTCATGTATGATCAATCAAAAAATAGCATATGGTGTTAATATAGTCCCTTTTCACAAAGGGTATAACTAATACTCAGAGTCTTACAGACACAAATGTATATAAAATTCCCATAGTAGACTTGAAAGTTTAACAGCATATAATATTATGAGCAACTTGTCCAATATCTGTTTGATTAGTGTCATAAACAACAAAACTGGTTTTGCAGGTGCCATGCTTCCTATCAAATACAGTCAAAATTGGGTCAAGTGGCCGCTTGAAAGTCTACACTGAATAAATAGTCTTTAAGACAGGTTGCAGTTTAATGCAGGACAACAGTGATACAGAAAGCTCCTAGATTGTGGAGATCAAAATGTTTCTTATAAGGGTGGCTTTTGAATTTAAGTTTTATTGATTGTATAGTGAAGAGTTGCAAAAGATTTTGTATTTAATTTTCAACAACAGTTGAAGTAAAGGAATTTTTAAGTATGATTTTAGTATATATTTTAATACTTTTTTGCCTGTATAGTGATTATATTCTTATCCTGCATTAAGCAGTCATCTGTATTTTATCATCTTCACATTACTTTAGTGACCGCTTAAATTCCACTTTGACTGTACTTGAATCAACTAAAATCATAGTGAACTGGAGTCAAAATTGTGAATATTGTCAAGGTGTATACTCTATAGGTCATGGTTGTTAAATAGTAATGATGAGAAAACCTTAAATATTCAGTTTGAAAATTATTTAAGAAGCTTAACTATTACTGCATTTCCTCTTCTACCATGTGTGTAACTATTCTCTTCTGAAATGTGTGGCCTTTTGGAAATAAAGGTCCCCAACATGTAGCAATGTTTTCCTAGGTTTCTGTTATTCTTCTGTTTAGGTGTTTACAATCTGTACAGTAAAACCTCTCTATTACGACCACTAAATTGTATTAATTGTTAGATGTTCATGACAGGTGAATGCTTAAAGCCAGGTGACAGTGAAACAGAAAGCTCCTGTAGGAGCTTTCTGTTTCACTGGTACCTTGCTTTAAGCTGTCACCTGTCTTTTATACAATCAAATTGCCTTCGTTTTAGTGGTCGTTATAGACAGGTTTTACTGTATCTGGAAAAGAGAATTAATGTTTTTGATTTTGATGAAATGTTGGATTCTGTCCCTGTAGATGTGTATGTACCCAATTCCCCAATCATTTAACTTTGGCAAAATGTCATAGCATAAAAGATCATCTGTAATCAATCTTCAAAGTTTTTTAAAATAATGCATCAATATGCATATACAATATCTAAAATTGTGTTAGAAAGAGTCCATTGTTGTAGAAAAGTCAGAAATTCATTCAAAGCATCAGTTACATCACATTGAATTCTTGGTATCAATTGTGTCTTATAATTTTACATCATTACCTTGTTGCTAGGAAATAGATACTAAAGGACATTGCAGACCATGTAAACCCAGATCAGACCATTGTTTCACACACAATGACTGAAAAGGGTTTGCATTTTGCAGCAGTAGAAGACGAAATGCTTATGAGTGACAAACAGTGTATACCCTTATCAGATGCTGCTTTGGATTTATGCCATCAAATCAGGGTCTACATTGTTTGAAGAGCTTTTATGCTAGTTAAATCATGTTTTGTTTTTGGAATTTAGCTATTTAGCTAAGCACAAACTATGCACATTTTGCTGTTTGACAAACTACAGAGTTTAAATGATCTAGTTGTATTATGGGGAGTCTAGTCTTGTATGTCTGACATCAACTGATCTGTGATCATTAAGCTATAGTCATAACTCCAGATAAGGTTAGTAGTTCAAACGCTAAAATCCTTATTTCTCCATTAAGCACTATATTGTGACTACTCAATGCATTTCTAATGAGTAGTCACAACACAGGGCTTAATGATGACTGAAAGGAGAAATGTTGTAGAAAGTTAGTTAACAGCCTCTTATCTGAAGTCCAGGGTTCAAGGTTATACGGTAAAGCTTTTCAGTCGAGTCTAAAGGTGTTCTCAAGCATTTGATTGGTCAGATTTGAGCCTAGGCTCAAATCTGACCAATCAAATGCTTGAGAACGACTTAAGACTCAACTGAAAAGCTTTATAACCTTGGACCCAGCTGTATTTCAATGTATTTTACCTATATGTGAGAGTTTTTGTTTCTTTTACGGCTAATAGAATCTCACTTTTAAATTCTTGGGGGGAAATTACTCAAAGTCAGAGACTTGTATTTTGATTTTAATTTGGATAATTTTTGCTAATATTTGTATTTCTATGGGCAAATTTGTAATAAATTTTGCAAACAGTTTGGATAGAGGTTAGATGTCAAGTTATTTAAGTAGTCTTATCTGGTTCCAAACTGTTTGATACACTAATTGTTAAAGCCTGGAGTATCCATTCAATATATAGTTTGAGATAAGAGAAATATTTCAAATACAGTAAAATACCTCTATTATGATCACTAAATTACAGTTAGTTAATTATTAAATGTTTTATGACAGGTGACTGCTTAAAGCTAGGTGATAGTAAAACAGAAAGCTCCTTAAGGAGCTTTCTGTTTTAATATCACCTTGCTTTAAACTGTCACCTGTCTTTTATACAATCAATTAGCTGTCGTTTTAATGGTCATAATAGAGAGGTTTGACTGTATTTAACTCTTATATATTTACCATACCCACTGTGTTGACTTCTCATTAAAGTGGTTTTGAAGAGATGATTCTAATGAGAAGTCAGAATAGGGTTTGATTGAGATTTAAAAAAAAAAGTGTTGAAATTTATAGCTTACTTTGAATGCTGTTTTAATCTTTAAGCTTGTGTTCTTTCTTTAGAGATAAATTGTTCACCTTTCAGTAGTTACTATCCTGTACATATCTTTAGGTCTCTGGTAATTTTTCTGGGTCTAGTTCTTCATGACTGGATCTTATTTTTGTCCTGTAGTTTCTCATGATACACACTGTCTTTATATAGCTGAACTGATAAACCCAACTCACTCAATCTCGTGATTTTTATGCCCCCGGCATCGACAGATGCGGGAGCATATAGTAATCGTCTTGTCTTTCCATCCGTCCGTCCGTGCATCCGTCCGTCCTTCCGTCCGTAACAGGTTAAGTAGATTTTACCGTTTCGTCTAGCATCAACACCGCTTACTCAAATGCTTTGATACTTATACAGTTGTTGCCTTGGACCATTACCTATCCACCAATATCACCCAACCTTGATTTTGACCTTGACCTTGACCTAATTTGGACTTAGAATATTTTGAATGGGCTATTTCTTGGTTAACTAGATTTTACCGTTTCGTCTAGCATCAACACTACTTACTACAATGCTTCTATACTTATACAGTTATTGTCTTGGACCATTACCAACCCACCAGTGATACCCAAGCTCAATTTGACCTTGACCTTGACCTAATTTGGACTTAGAAAAGATTCAGAATATATTGTCAAGGATGCCACCGGGGGCATAAGCGTTTATTGAACGCAGTCTTGTTTATCTACAATACTGAGCTAAGATTACATGACTTTGTCCAGTGAAACCAGGGTACAGATAAAGTGAGTGTTTCTGATACATTTGTACTAACCTCTTTACCTCTCCAACAACAAACTCTGTTATGTGTCTTCTAATTAGAACCATTTTGAAGAGAAGATTCTAACCTGTAGTCACAACAAAGGGTTTAGTCGAGACTTATAGAAGTAACATTTAGAAATATTTCGGTTTACTCACTCTTATCTGAAGCCCTGATATAGAAATTGTCAAGTAGAAATATTGTGACATTTATCCCAAGTTTCACATTAGATCTATAACTCAGCCAATGGCAAACAATGTTGATTATCTGTTACAGAATGACCAAAGTACTTGAGTTTGACTGTAACTTTGAATTTTCTAGTTTAACCTATGAAGTAGGCTGTTAGCATAGTGGCCTAACATATGGCTGTCACTTGGCCTTGTATATGTATGTTGTCTTGTGTTGTGTATATGGCGACTAACAGGAACATGCCTTAGATTGGTTAACCCTTCTCATGCTCGCTCATGTCACACTGATCCTAGACGCTGATCAGATAGCTTCTTCACAGGTTTGTCTGATCTGGGTCTACACTTGTTTTAACTCATTCACCCTTGTAACTTTTAATGTACAATTCCAATTTCAAAATAAGTTTAGTCCATTGTTGACTATTTTGGTTTGATTTTAACAATATATTTCAAAATGACTAACAGTGTAGACCCTGATCAGAGGGCTCCTTAAGGAGCCCTCTGATCAGGGACTACACTGTTTGCATAGGACAAGTGTAATCCTCACAGGTACACTGTTTGTGAATGAGGAGTATACATGTTGCTAGGGTTGAATGTGTTAAGAAATAATATCAATATTATGGTAAAAGCAGGAGAAGAGTTAATACATATTGAACTTGTACAAAAAAATCTAAGCTTCCCTTCAACATATTGGTTACTAATACATCAATTATTGTGTGTGTCGTGTCATGATCATATTGAAAATCTGTCCTTGAAGCTCGCTGGCTTCAAACCAAAGGCCTTAGCCAGTAGTTCTGATCCACATGAAAATGCTTGTAGATATTAGTAGTGCCAATTCAGTGCCCAATCAGGATCATAACTATGTGAATCTTGAGAATTCTGAGAGATAGCTTTAGAGATATAATATAAATGGGAAACACTTCAGAAGATCGTAATTTACTGGTATTTCTTTAAATAATATCTGTTTCGAATTCGTTTGGTGTAAATGTTCTACAATAAGAATTTCTTTGTATATTTCAGAAATGTTTTTATTGTGAGAATCCGTTTTGATCCTGAGCTGACACAGAGTTACTCGGCATCTGATCAGGATCTAAACTATTTGTGAATACAAGTAACACCATTGTTGGCTATCAGCTAGTTAACTTTTTAACCCATTACTCCAATGACATTCATTTTTTACGCATTTAGTTTATTACTCTACCACAGAAAAGTCAAAATTTATACAGTCATGAATATATATCATAAGAAATAGTTGCTATATTCTAGCAGATGATAGCTTAAAGCAGACTGAAAGTAAAGCAGAATGGGCCTTAAGGCACATTCTGCTTTACTTTCAACCTGTTTAAAGTGGCCACCTATCATCAATACTAGAAACAGACAATGGAGTAAATAGGTTAAAAGCAGACAAGTTGGTCAGAGTTGAAGATGGAATTCATTCAGGTTAAGCTTTGAAAAGGTAGACTTTTGTAAAATAGAGCCCTTTAACCAATTACCCCATAGCCTGTTTCTAGTATTGAAGATACATGACAACTTAAAGTAGGTTGAAAGTAAAGCAGAATGCGCCTTAAGGCGCATTATGCTTTACTTTCAGCCTGCTTTAAGCAGCCATCTGCTAGAAAATAGAAAATATTTCTTATGATACATATTCTTGACTATATAAATTGGAACTATTTTCTTGGTTAGAGAAATAGATTAAAGGCGTAGTTATGGGGTAATGGGTTTAGGAGATGAAAGGATTGTGTGAGATAGCTCAGGTTCTCAACATTCACTGGCAGGGATTCACAGTGTGAGAGACATGCACTTTCTACCTCATCAGCCAATTAAAATGTACAGTCATGCATCATACATATTTATAATACATTTGTGGGCAGAGCTTAAACATAAGTCGGGCAACTTTGTGATGAATATGCAAATTGAAATGGTGCCAAGTTCAGCTAAAGTAACGGAATGGTCAGTACTTGACAAAATTGTTAATTTTTTTGGTGCCCAAAGCAGCTTGGATTATGCATTGATTGTAAATTTGGAGTAAGACAAGGATCAATTGACAGTTGTGTTGTCAGTCTGAAGTGACCTTGATTTCAATAGAATCTTAATAGTAAATAATCATACTCATTGATGATTTAAAAGATGTTTATGTAAATAGCCGTGAACAGATTTCATATCCTGGTTACATACTGTTGGGATAACTGAAATTTACAGTTTAGTCCATGACAGCTTAACAAAAAATGAAGTATTGTTTGTGCTTCAACTGAGTTGAGTTGTCATAGACATTCAAAAGTTTTATTCAATGTTTGCATTGGACAAGTATTCTTTTTGCATAGGACAAGGTACACTGTTTTGTTTGTGACGAGGTTATGTTAATTAGGGTTTCATGCTAGAACAAAGCACATAACACTTGCACAGTGCTCAGGCAACACATTAACCAATGTACATAGTAAAAAGGTCAATGTCACTGTTCTCTTTCTCCTCTCAAAGCAATTTACCTTGACACCTCTTGATAAGAATAGGCTGAGCTGTATCATGAGGGAAATAGATCTTAGAAACAGCATATCGTCAGTCGTGTTCGAAAAGGAAACAAAATGCGAAATATAGACCAAGATACATTTAACCTTTCTATTACATCCACAACATTGTGTTAACTATTAGGGGTTTAAGACAATGTTACTGCTTAAGGTAAAGTGACAGTCGAACAGACGGCTTCTAAAGGAGCTCTCTGTTTTACTGTCACCTTGTTTTAAGCTGTCACCTGTCTTTAATACAATCAAACATATTAACTTACGCAGAAATTGTACACTGTTTGCTTTATGCCAGGGCTCCTTTTACTGTCACATGACTATACAAGTTGTTGTGTTAGATTAGTCAAGACTTCTATGCAGGTATAGTTTTGGATAAAAGTACAATTCATTAATATTATGATCATTGGAAGAAAGCTTATTTTTAGTCATCAAAGACAGATGGAAACTTAAAGCAGGATAAAAGTAAAGCAAAAAGCTCCTGTAGGACCATTTTTCTTTACTTTCATCCTGCTTTAAGTAGCCACATGTCTTAAAAATTGAAAACAAGCCCGTCTTTTTGTGGTTGCAAGACTAGGGTTTTCTGTACAAATTACTGATTGAATAATGAATCTAGAACATTTTTCTTCAAAATAGTATTGAACTAGCGATATGTAGTGCTGTTTTTGTGTGTATCTCTGTATTAAAGAATTCCGACTTGGTGCCAAATATTGTTAGCTTATGTTGTTAGGGAATCTGTTGAAGATTGTTAGTGTTGTTATTAAAGTATTGATTGCTTTTCAATTTCATGTTCTTTTTTCTTTCTGAGAGAGGAATGTGTTTAAAGTGTTGTTTATTTCTGTACCTTTGAAAAAGTAGGGTGTGTTTAAGATTTTGAGTAAACTGTCAATCCTGATACAGTCGAACTTGGATAACTCTAAGTCAGTTTTGTCGAACATACCCGTATTTCAAAGTTAAAACGTGGCTAAGCCACGTTTTAACTTTGAAATATGGGTATGTTCAACTTAACCGAGCATGAAATAATGCAGTTCATATGTCGAACTATCGGATAGTTCGAGATATCGAAGTTCGACTGTATTATGAAAACACTCATAAAAACGTGTGGTTGTAATAACAGGATTTGACAGTAGAAAAGAATATCTAAACATAGGCAAATATGTTCAATGAGTATTAAAAGGATTTTTCCAATAGCAATACTTTTTCTTAATTAAAAGAAAAAATCTAAATCTGCACAATTAATCTTAAACTTTTCAACTTCTTTTTTTGCTGTTTTTGTAAAAATTAATATTCTCTTTATTTCATAATTATATAATTTAAACTTAACAACTAATTCAAATTCATTGCTTGCCTCTTTTCTTCTTTCACATCATAACACTTCTCTCCGAAAGATATCTATACCAAATTGACACTCCTGACGAGTATAATGATATAGGTTAAGTATAACATTCAGGGTTAAATTGAAGACTGTTTTGTTGTACTATTATCCAGTGTATATTGAAATGTTTGAATGTTAATATACAGAACAATCTTTCTTTAGCAAATACCCTGTAAGAAAGAATGGGAATCTTTGAAGTCAGGTGATAACTTAATGCAACACAAAAGTAATGCAGAAGCTTTCTGCATTACTTTTGTCTTGCATTAAGTCTCCAGCTGTCTTGAAAACCGTGACTTACTGAGTGTTGCTTAAGAGAGATGTTGTATCTGTATCTGAATATAAGTAACATAGATCTGAAGTATTAAAGCTGGGATTAGCTCTTGACGTGTCTTATGTATTATACAAGCCTAGGTAATACTTAGTTAACTCTGTTGATCAGAGCGTAGACAATACCGTAGTGTATAGTAGCTGTAGATTAGACAATTTGTAGTGTCACCAACACTCATCTAGATCTGTATGTCACAGACATGTCAACAAATCAAATATTCTGTCATTGTAATATTCTATCATTGGAACTATTTTCACCAGTGGAGGACAAAATTAAATGGGCTAAAAGGCGCTTCAATGGGGGAAAGGGTTAAATGTTAAGAATAATGAAGAAGACATTGTCTCTATATAATTGAAGTACTGTTGGTAGGACAATAAACCCAACACACTCATTTCAACGTTCTACAAATAGTTCCTCATTTGTTACTTACTACTGGATAGTGAGAAGTTTAACCCCTTACTCTGTAACCTATTTCTAGTTTTGAAGACAGGTCATGACTTAAAGCAGGTTGAAAGTAAAGTGAATGTACCTTAAGGCGCATTCTGCTTTACTTTAAGCTACCATCTGCTAGGATATAAAGAGCTTTTCTTACTGTATTATGCATATTCATGACTGTATCAAGTGGAACTATTTTCCCTAGTGAAGGAATGCATTAAAGGCATAAAAGGTGTATTTATGGAGTAATGGTGTTAAACAACTTGCTCTCTTTAGAGGTCTCCAGACATCTTCACTGAAGTGTTTCTTAACACATTCAACCCTAGCGACGAGTATACTTGTCATTTACAAACAGTGTACCTGTAAAGAGTACACTTGTCCCATGCAAACAGTGTAGACCCTGATCAGAGGGCTCCTGAAGGAGCCCTCTGATCAGGGTCTGCACTGTTTGTCATTTTGAAATATATTATTAAAATCAACCCTAAATAGCCAAAAATGGACTTGACTTATTTTGAAATTGGAATCTTCCATCAAAAGTTTCAGGGGTGAATGTGTTAATGCAGACTTGAATGTGTTTTGACTGACTTGGACGTTTTATTCAATGAGTTTGTAAAATTTGGAAAAATAAAAAGAATCAAGGTTTTTATTAGCATGCAACTTTTGTGATATTTTGGTTGTGATTTTATTCTATTTATTTCAAAACAAACATTAGGGTTTTATTTTATTTTAATTGTACACTAAGCAGATGTCTTAATGAGTTGGTTGATGTGAATCAATTGATGCACAATATTACGGTATGTCCAAAGTGTTAATTAATCAGGTCTTTTGTTAAAGAATATAGATGACTTTCATTTAGAGGGGTTATAATTAAACTTTACTAACAACTAAAGTGCAAATTAATAAATTCTATACAAACCAAGTCTGAATGTTGTGTCTTTACCAATAATTCTAAATATAGCCAAACAGTGTACTTCCAGAAGAAACCCCCAAAAATGTTGTCTCTTCTGGGTCTGCACTGCTTATAAATTTATGCGCAACTTCAGTTATACTAACAGAGAAGTCTCTTCCAATAAGATAAGTGGAAGTATTGGTTGAAAATATCCAGGCCTTAATGAGTTATTTGTGTTTTCACTGCAATTATTATCAATACAATGCACTTGTTTTGGTTTTATTAATGTTTTAGTTAGTTTATTTATTTATTACAGTAAAACCTCTCTATTACGACCACTAAATTTTGTTAATTATTTGGATGTTAACAATAGGTGACCGCTTAAAGCAATGTGACAGTGAAACAGAAAGCTCCTGTAGGAGCTTTCTGTTTCACTGTCACCTTGCTTTAAGCTGCCACCTTTCTATTATACAATTAATTAGCCTTAGTTTAAATGGTCGTAATAGCGAGGTTTTACTGTATGTGACAACATGCCACCAGTTTGCCATGTTATCCACAAGACATAGAGTTTTGCTTTGTAGTGAAAACAACAACAACTGCTTGATTGATATTAGTTTGTCCTTTTATTTTTATTTTGTTCTTTGGATAGTGCAGTTCAGAAGTAATATGGGCTCATAAGTAGCCACCATTAAAAAGAAGAAATTTGCAAGGGCCGGGTTTATGTCCAGAATATTATGTTATTACGTAACAAATGTAATAAATATAAGCCCAAGTATTTTTTTTTGTTAATATTTGTAAAACCTAAATGTATAGCTGTACATAGGCCATTAATTTATGTACATAGTGTACATAGGAGTTTGTTTTTTGTACACATAGAAATTAATTTATTATTGGAAAACCATGTAAAGATTGATTGTATATTGAAACAAAATTCTGTTGTGTGTTGCCATGGGAACCAATGATGTGAGACACATAACGGTTTCCATGACAATGGGAGAGGAAGCGTTTGTTAGTATCAAAATACATCGTCTGTGATGGGACTCTTTGCTGAATTTGTATGTATTTACGTATTTACATTAATGTTGGTGACTTTTTATTTTGCGTGACAGTAATGCGACATCACTAATGGATTTTTTGCTATGTGACACTCATATGTATCGACATTCTCTGTATTCTTGGTTACTCGTCTTTTAATCATCATACTACCCATCTTATCAACAGTAACAACCACAACAACTCATCTAGCTGTAACCAGTTTCTTCATTACAACTCTTTATTCTAGACCTTCTCAAAACTTAACCCACTATGAACATCTATCATATGTACTATTACATTGGCTAATCAAGAAAGGAAACCTCTCTGCAGGAAGGAGTGCAGACTCTTGTCAGATATATCCTATAAAAAACAGTGCAGACCCTGATCAGACAGCTTCTTCAGAAGCTGTCTGATCAGGATCTACACTGTTTTAAAAAAGCACAAATAAATCCTTATACAGATGGGGGTTAACCTTTCTGTTATAATGTAACCTGCTTTGAAATTGTATGCCTAAAATGATCATATTAAGTTTAATGTTACTTTGAATTAAAGAAACTTAAAGATAAGTGTCAACAACTTTAAATCCAGATGAGATGCAAAGTGAATCAGTTTCTGTCCTGGATCTAAACCCCCTTCAAATACCAGTCCTGAGGCCACTGGCCGGAGTAGGGTTGCAATGTCTTTTACTTTCCACTATACTTCACTGGTTTTCTCTCACTTTTTCTTAGATTTTCTAGATTCTATGTCAACATAACAGTAATTCTTTTACTTTAAACTACAAAAAACACACCTGCATCACTGTCAAATTACAAAGTAGGATACAATAAATCCAATATACTACATCATTCTGTGAAATAAGTGTTTGGTATTAATTACATTAAACCTTAATGTGTGGGAAACATGATATTCATCATTTGCAAGCAGCGTAGACTCTGATCAGAGGGTTCCGTTTGCCATAATTTTAAGAATTTTTGTGGCAAATTCCCAATAAAGAGACTTCGTATACTGGCCATTGTAAGTACCAATGTAATTAAGAGAATGGGAGGGGGTTATGTTGGGTTAGTACAATCATTTGAAAATGATTGGTAGCACCAGCATACGTCACAAAAATTTGGACTAGCCTTCAATACAAATTTTCAATGTTGAAATGGGTTCAAAAAACCACCAGCGGAATTGGTAGAATATTTCAATAGTCTTTCCCTCCTGTCTTTATGCTTTTCACAGAAAGACTTATGTTAACCCTTAGCCTGCCACGCACGACTATAGCTCCATATGCAAACAGCTTGGATCCAGATGAGACGCCGAGTAACTCGGCGTCTCATCAGGATCCAAGCTGTTTGACACTCGGACAACTTTTTCAGCAATTTTGAGCAACTTTGAAGCACTTTGAAACTTGAAGCAGACGAGAAATATAGCAGACGACAATTTATTTGGCGGGCTAAGGGTTAAACAATCCCCATTCAAAGAAGATCACACAGGTTATCTTTACAGTTGGTACATGATTAGTGCAGAACAAAATAATGTAGAACTCTCATTGTAGACCTTTCTGCATAACTTTTGTCCTGCATTAATGCTTTCAATGTGAAATAATACTTGTTGTATGCAACTATTTTTTTTCTGCTTCTATTCTTAGAATTTTTCTCAAATTTTCTTCTTAAAACAGAGTCTGAGTTGCAAACTGTTTGAATCTTGATGAGATGCCAAGTTAATTTGCATCTGATCTGGATCCAAACTGTGTGCAAAGGTAAGCACCTGCCTATCTGTAGATCTCTCCAAGCTTCTTTGATGAATGATCATTAAGCACTTCCTTGATATAGACTTCCCGTCTTTGTGTGTACAAGATGCATTTCTCTTTTTTCTTCTTTTTTTATTCTGAGATCAGTGGTTTTTGAAGATGTTGCCTTACTATGTGAAGTCTTTCAGTATTATGCAATTGTTTGATGGGCGTGTTTAAATGTCCATAGTGCATTAGTGCTAATGAAGGGGTTTGCTGCGGTCTTTTAAACACCACTAGTTCATGCCCAATTCCTACACACCAGATCTTACATTAGAACTCGGCATGTTTAATGAAAGATGATGGCATAAAGATCTATTCAAATATTGCTGCTTAATTCAGAATAAAAGTATTGCAGACAGCCCCAAAACGTGTATCTGAATGACTGTTGTTCTGTGTTTAGTTTTCACTCATTCTAGAGAGGACAGACACACCATGTTCTTTTCAAATAGTCACTTAATATAGATAAACATAGATTTAGCTTGATATACTTCTACTGACTGCCATAACCAAAGAAGTTAAATGTTAAGAGTTTCAGTTATATTTCAGAGATATCATTTTCTCTTACCCAAATTACATTTGGAGAAAAACCTCCATAAAAATACTTAAGACTAGCATGCTAGAAGTTTTGAGCTCGAAATCTGATTTTAGTTACTGAGTATCTGATTCAGATCTATGAATATTAAGAAAATGATATTTAGATTTGAAAAGGAAATTTGTAGTTAACATGAAAATGAATGTGGATAAACCACGGTAGTATTTCACTGTTTACTATCAACCCTTGCTGTTTCTAAGTTAAGACCTGGTATGTAGGTTAATGCACATGTTAAGCACAAAAAATGAATAAAGTCCAAGTAAAGCACTGTTGCCACGGAAACCATTTTATGATAAAGATACTTAAGCTATGCAATCATCTTCATATGTGTACATAATCCATGGGAATTCGAGTAAACATATTTTGATTTCAAAAGTCATTTGCGGTACCATTAAAAAAATGGTTTCCTATGAATCAAAAACTAATAACCCTTTCACTGCCACATTAAACAGTCTCTTTTAAAATATTGTCTGATTAACCCATTACCCCATAACCTGTTTCTAGTTTTGAAGACAGATTACCACTTAAAACAGGTTGAAAGTAAAGCAGAATGTGCCTTATGGCACATTCTTCTTTAATTTCAGCCTGCTTTAAGCTATCATCAGCTAGAATATAGAAAATATTTCTTATACATGTTTGTAATTATTGTATAAATTTGAACTATTTCCTTCAGTGAAGGAAAAAATTAAAGGCGTAAAAAGGCGTATTTATTGGGTAATGGGTTAAATATTTCCACTGCAATTTTATCCAAAATTCAATTTCCAAAGTTTTAGCTGAAGAAATATTGATACAAGTGCCACAAGTTCGATCCGGATCAGATCCTGTGTTACAGGGTGTTTGATCTGGATCCAAACTGTTTGCAAAGTCAACTTAATCGATCTATGGCGGTGAAAGGGTTAACCCTTACATGTGCTGCTTTTAGTAGGTAAAAAAGCAATCTCAGTGCTCCAAGATAAAGTGAGTAAAATTAACAGTTTTCAACCTTTCCTGCTTTATGTATCCACCAAAAAAAGTAAAACCTCTCTATTTATTAACGACCACTAAAACGAAGGTTAATTGATGAAATAAAAGATGGGTGACAGCTTAACCCTTTGAACCCAAGTCCCGCATATTGGCATACTTTGCAACAGTGTACATGTGAAAAGTACACTTGTCCTATGCAAACAGTGAAGACCCAGATCAGAGGGCTAAAGGAGCCCTCTGATCAGCGTCTTCACTGTTTGTCATAATGCCAAACATTGACAAAAACAACCCTTAAATAGTCAGAAATGGACTTGACTTAAATGGAAACTGGAATCGTCCATTTAAAGTTTCAGGGAGGAAAGAGTTAAAGCAAGATGGCAGTCAAACCGAAAGGTCCTAAAGGAGCTTTCTGTTTTACTGTCACCTTTCTTTAAGCAGACACCTGCTTTAAACACCTGCCAATTGACATAATTTAGCTGTTGTAATAGAGGGGCTTTACTGTAATGTGACAACTCATTAGAATCGTCTGTTTGAGATGATTCAGTAAAAAGTGACAACATAGGATTTGGTGGAGACACAAGGAAGTAAGAATTTGAAATGCTCACCTTATCTAGGGCTCTGAATCTAACCCCATCAGTATTGTGTGTGCGTGTTGATTTATAGTTAAAACCTTTGGTGTTGCTTGTTGACTCTTCAGGGATAGAGGAATGGAACCACAACATGCTGTAATAGTTGGTTAGTTATCCCCCTTGTTATTAACAATGTGTTAGTTACCTCCCTTGTAATTAGCAATAAATGTGTAACATGGTCAAACTGGATTATTGTTGACCCAGTTAAGAACAGGGTTATTTAGACTAGATGTTATTGGAGCGATTATTTTAAGACCAGTCTTGAGAAAGGGTCCCTTGGGCGCAGCAAACTGTCAACACCAATTATGCACCACATTTGAAATGAAGTGCCTGATCAACGTTGGTTTGTTTTGCTGGTGCGATAGTCAAAATGCCCAGAACTCTGATGAATGCCAAACAGTGTAGACCCAGCTTAGATGGCACATTTTAAATGTAACAGCTGATCTGGATCTACACTGCTTATAATGTATAAAGACCCTTTCATCATGACTGGTAACAACTTTAAATCAGTCAAAATTTGTGTTAAATAGCCGCTCAGAAGAAGATTGATAAACAGTCTTTAATACAGGTGATACCTTAATGCAGGACAAAAGTGAAGCAGAAAGCTCCTTAAGGAGCTTTCTGCTTTACCTTTGTCCTGCATTAAGAGTACTCCTGTTGATTGCGATATCCCTATGCTTCTTTAAAGATGGCTGAATAATATGAGAATGACTGTTTTACAATTGTACATGGATGTGTACGTTGTGGTTATGTTATAGTAAGAAGCAGGTATATGCCACAAATAGTGTCTTCCATTTAGTTCAAATGCAAAGGTATGAGTAAAGGACAAGACCGTTGTAGGGTCTCTTCCTGTAGGAGTCAACATTATATCAGTGTATGATTATTTAATGCAGTGTAACATTAATCATATCATTTGGATCTCTTTGATGCTAGAGTTATTGCCCTTTTTGATTGTTGGAATTTATGTTACAATTTTTTTTGTTAATAGGTTTTTTGGAAAAAAGCAAATAGAAGATCTGCTACATCCTAGTGGGTAATTGCTTTTATATTTCAAATGGCTTTAATTGCTGACTAACGCTGATAACTCAAACCTTAGATCAAACATGCCTGTAATTCAATAAATTGAACTCAATCCAGTTGTACTTGCCCTTATTTCGAAGTTAAATGGTGGCGCCAAAGCCAAGCTTTCACTTTGAAATAAGGGTAAGTCGACAAAAGGGAGTTTGAGTTACTAAGGTCTGAAATGTAGTTTAGAAACATTGGAACTGCTGTATTTTTAATCTGGATACACACAAGAAAATAGTTGTAATTACCGCTCATTGGTTTGTTATGTGATGAAGAATCTCACGAAATCCAAACTGTTTTACCAAAGATTATTTAGAGTATTTCACGTAGAAAATGTGAACATCTTTGTAATGCTGAAAAAAGAATTATCTCTAAGACAACATCAACAAGATAAAAGTTTCATGGATCAAGTCCATGCTTTTTTCCTTCATTTTGTAGAAACTAGAAAACACAGATCAAAATTTTCAGAAAATTGTAAACATCGTCATATTTGGCAGAAAATAGACAAAAGCAATTGATTTGGCAGAAAATGGTTGGAATAGGTCATATTTGGCAGAAATTGTTCATTTCTAAGAAGCAAACTTCTTTTTAGCATAACTTTAGGATAAATGTTAATGAGAAATACTCTAAAATATGAAACTGTTTGCCATATTGCCTAATAAGGTATAAAGTACCTGTTATAATGAAGAAAGTTTTTGTATGTTCTCCTATGGAATTATTGGTGAATATCATGAGTAAATCAAAGCAAAAGTTACAGATTATTATTATCTTAACCCCTAAGGTACATGCTCATGTTTGTAGCAGTATTAGCCTGACTATTTGCCCATCAGCTCATAGGCATGCCATAACTTGATTGCTGTTTTCTTTGGTTCTGACAGTAGACAAAAGTTTGTGTCATTATTTTTACTGTACAGAGAAAAACTTGCCAGGCAACCATTAATTGAAGATGCAGGCTATCTGTTGAAACAGGTGACTGCTTAATGCAGGATAAAAGTAATGCAGAAAGCTCCCTTTCGGGAGCTTTCTGTATTGCTTTTGTCCTTTGAATTAAGCTAGTCCCTGTTCTTGGCCATGCATGTTTAAGATGGTTGCTTAACACATTTTAAACTGTACTTAAACATTTTAAACATATAGAGTATGCAGTCATGTCTTGAGACTTTGGACTGCATTTCTTTCAGTGACAATTAGCATATGTAGCACTGTACTCTAAACGCACCAACAAATCCTCTGTTAATAAACTCTGCTCAACTCCACATGGAGTCATGTACAGGTTTATGGTAATTTATTATGCAAGCCCTTGTGGGTTTTGATTTTGAAGCTTAGAAATGCACACTGAACTGTTTATACCTCAGCCTGCATGTATTACTGTTTTTAACCTTTGAACTGTTGTTTCAAATTTTTAAATTAAAAAAAAAACAGTTTTGGTATAGATCATATGCTAATTGAGTTAACATCTGATAAGGATCGAAACTGTTTAACACATTTTTAACACATTTTTAACACACTGTTTTTCACTGCACTGAATAAAAATAGATAAAACTAATATTTAACCCTTTCACTGCCATGGAAATTAAAATTGATTTTGTGGCAAACAGTTTGTATCCTGATCAGATGCCTTGTTATGTGACATCCGGTGAGGATCCAATCTGTTTGGCATGGTTATCATTATTTCTTATCACTTCTTCAGTCAAAACTTGGAAAAATAAATTTGTCATCAAATTGTGAGTATAAATTTGACCAGATGATATTTTGTCTTAAAACGTGTTTAAACAGACAGTACACTTTGGCAGTGAAGGGTGATGAGTAGATATTGTATGAAGGTCAAGGTTAAAGCAACTTGTAACATTTTTGCTGACTTATACTCTAATTATGTTGAAGCTATAGGTTTTTATGTCCACTAGCCAAATGATTCATTGTATGGGTATTTGAACTAAATAAAGTTATGCAGTAAATGCATTGTTTCTTCACACCACGACTTGTGTAGTTTGTTCCTGAGTTCTAGGAGGTTCCTTGAAAATAAAGGCTCACAATGATAACCCAAGCCCCCTTTCCCATTACCTCATAAATATGCCTTTTTACATATTCCAGCAGATGTTAGCTTAAAGAAGGCTGAAAGTAAGGCAGCATACGCCATAAGGCACATTCTGCTTTACTTTCAACCAGCTTTAAGTGTTCACCTATTTTCAATACTAGAAAAAAGCTATGGGGCAATGGTTTAACTGATTACTCCATAAATATGCCCCTTTACACCTCAAATTTATTCCTGCAATGAGGAAAATAGTTTTTTAAAGGGTTATGAATATGCACAGGAAGAAATATTTTCTTTATCCTAGCAGATGGAAGATAAGTTAATTTTGCAATTCGTTTCAGACGAAAACTTTTGCAGATGACAATTACCTTGCGTGCTAAAGGTTTAACCCTTTCCCCCATAGAAGCGCCTTTCAGCGCATTAAGTTTATTCCTTCACTGAAGAAAATAGTTCCAATTTATACAGTCATAAATATGTATCATACAAAATATTTTCTATATTCAAGCAGATGATAGCTTAAAGCAGGCTGAAAGTAAAGCAGAATGCGCTTAAGGCGCATTCTGCTTTACTTTCAACCTGCTTTAAGTGGACACCTATATTCAATACTAGAGACATGCTATGTGGGAAAGGGTTAATGCCAAGATAAGAGAAAACAATTTCAAGCGGAAACTAGAATTCCAAAACACCCATATCTGTTACCTGGAGATAAGGAACTAAATGTCGTAATTTTAACCCTTACCCTGTCATAATATCGTCCACTTTGGAGTTGTCGTCTGCGAAAAATATCTAAGAATTTTTAATTAAAGAAACTTAAGTACAAGTGTTAAACAGTTTTGATCCAGATCAGACGCCGCATAAAGCGGTGTCTGATCTATATCCAAACCGTTTACAGATACCCGTCAAGTTATGATCGGCAAGATAAGAGTTGAAAGCACCGAGTGTCGCAAACAAAGAAGAGACAATATAGCAAGATGTTTGGTGTGAGGATTTTACTTGCGACTCTTCTGATCGTTTTTGTAGCACATGTATGCTGTAAGCATGTCCATAACAGACAGGCCATGTCGTATGTTGTAGAGAGAGGATGTATGTACTTGGCACAGTAAGTTTACTAAGTTAGCCCTGGACTTTCAAACTGATAATTCCAGTTTCTAATTAGGTCTTGTCCAGTTTGACTACACTGCTCCCTCTCTTCAAAAAAACCCCAATGGGAGGAACAGACTCTGTGTATTGTTCAGAGAGAGTTGTTATAGGTAGGGAAAATTGAGGCTAACATTTGCAAACAGCTTGAATCCAGATCAGACACTGCGTAATGCGGCGTCTGATCTGTAATCAAGCTGTTTGTCACTGGTCATTATATTTCTGTCAAAATGTCAACTTATTATTTAACTTTGAGAAAAACCAGATGACAATTTTAAGCAGACAATATTGTAGCAGTGAAAGAGTTAAAAATAACTGTCCCGTTTAGGGAAATGTGGCAAAGGTCTTTGTAAGGTGGGAGTCCTCGTGGGAGGGCCATTGTAGGGAGGGAACAATATAATGGAAAACGATAAACAGTGCAGACCCTGATCAGAGGGCTCCTCCAATCTGATTATTTACTCCTTGCTAAATGTATAGTTTTGGGTGCATCTAATGACAAGTGTGTGTGTCCATCAATCCTTGTGTCCATGTGCCTAAATGCAGAAAACTCCTTAAATATGAGCTTTTATGTACTGTTGTCCTGCATTAACTCATTGAACCCTAGCGAGGAGTATACTCGCCATTTACAAACAGTGTACCTATGAAGAAGACATTTGTCCTATGCAAACTGTGAAGAATCTGATCAGAGGGCTCCTGCTGGAGCTCTGATCAGAGTCTGCACTGTTTGTCACATTTGTAACATCTTGTAAAAATATAACCCTAAACAAGAGGGCCATGGCCCTAAATTCGCTCACCTGAGGACATTGAAGTTTGTACCTAAGTTGACTGGGCAAGACAACATTTTAATATAGCTATAAATGGAGTTATCTTCCGGACAAGAAAACATGACAAAAGTGAATTTTGTTGCCAAGCTTATGACCCTTATCCATGACACATCCTCTTATCAAGCTATTTCCATTTTCGGTAAATGATAATTATTTCACTAGCGTCAGCAGAACGAGTTATTTTCCTGACAATAAAATATGACAAAGGGGAAAACAAAATATTGCTGCCCTTATGCATGGCATTTTCTCTCATCAGTTTCTTTCCATACATAAAATTTTATTACAATAGCATCAGTAGAACTGGAGTTGTCTTCTTGACAAGAAAATATGACAAAGGGAAATAACTAAAAAAACAATGATGTCAGAGTTATGGCCTTTGCAAATGGCACTTCCTCTCATTAGTCTCTTTCCAAATAGGCAATTTCATTTTACCCATTACCCCATAGCCTGTTTCTAGTTTTGAAAATAGGTGGCCACCTAAAGCAGGTTGAAAGTAAAGCAGAATGGGTCTTAATGCACACTTTGCTTTACTTTCAAACTGCTTTAAGCTACCATCTACTAGGATATAGAAACTTATTTCACATCTTACATTTTCATGACTGTTTTACCCTTTCCCCCATAGAAGGGCCTTTTAGAGCATTCAGTTTATTCTTGCTCTGAAGAAAATAGTTCCAATTTATACATTCATAAATATGTATAATACAAAATATTTTCTATATTCTAGCAGATGATAGCTTAAAGCAGGCTGAAAGTAAAGCAGAATGCGCTTAAAGCGCATTCTGCTTTACTTTCAACCTGTTTTAAGTGGACACCTACATTCAATACTAGAGATATGCTATGGGGGAAAGGGTTAAAGGGGAATTATTTTCTTAAGTGGAGGAATAAATCAAAGGCCTAAAAATGCACATTTATGGGGTAATGGGTTAACAAACGTCAGTATTTATTGGGGGAAAGGGTTGAATCCTGGACAAGAAAAAATGACATGCAGATAACTGTGACAAAACCAAAATTAAACATATGTATAAATATGGCATAAGACATAATTACATAACTGTCAGTGGATCACTTCCAGATCCTGTTTCTCTAAGTATGAAGCAGACTGAACCATTTCTAAACTTTAGCAGACAACATGTTCAGTTCTGTTGGCCTGATCACTGAGGTCAAATATTATGCAAGAGTACTGTAGCATTAGCAGCACTGCTGCTGGGGACTTACCCTTACCAGACTGAAATGATGTCTGCTAAATACCTTCTGTGTGTAAAAAATGTATTTTTTTTTTTTTAGAAAATGTTAAGTTGGTAAATGAGTGGCAAATAGTTTGGATCCAGATTAGATGCAGCATTATGTTGCATCTGATCTGGATCCAAACTGTTTGCAAATATTGGTTATTTGCCCATAGTATATTAAGGGCAACTCAGGTAAATACAGTTCTGCCTAAATCAAAAATACTGTAAAACCTGCCTAGAGCAGCACTTAAACTGTGCAGGGTGGTGTCAAATGTGACCCTAGGGATTTCATTTTAACAAACTATAGAGGGATCCACCAGGAGATTCTACTGTACAAATATCAAAGCTTAGGGCCTAGTAGTTTTGGGCAAGAAGATTTTTTAAAGATTTTTGCTTTTTTGCTTTTTCAAGCAGAGTTTGTGCTTTTTTTCCTTTTTTTGAACAACTTCTGTAGAGAAGCATCCAAGGAACATCATGAACAGTTTGAACTCTCCCTACAATCGGCGGGTTTCAGAGAAGATGTTGTTTGAAGTAAATGTGAACGGACAGACGTACTACGGACGGTGAGCGGTCACAATAGCTCACCTTGAGCCTTTGGCTCAGGTGAGCTAAAAACTTGGACTGTTTAGGGGTGAATGAGCCTTTCCTTAGAGCTCGCTATTGTATCATTTATTATTTGCTTTAGCAAACAGAACCAATTTTTTCACAGATTTCTAGTTTAATCTTATAACTTCCAGCTATGTGCGTAATAACTACTACAGCTACGTACCTGACCACCCACCTACACCAGCCCCTACAACAATGACAACACTGCCAACACATACTAACTGGGTCACATACATGTATGACATTATGAGGGCAGACTATGTTCCAATGGAACTCTTCAAAGGTACAATAAATTTGGCCCAATATCATTTCAACACATAAGGGGCCATAATTTGAGGAAGACATTATGCAAGTTGGCAAAGTTTCAACAGGATTTGATAGTATACAGTATTTTTATGAGATATTGGGCGGACAAGAAAAACCTCATTGGACGATTAAAAAATTCAAACATTGAATATTTATGGTTTATACCAATTGCTGTTCAATATAATATATTGAACAGCAATTGGTATAAACCATAAATATTCGATGTTTGAATTTTTAAATGATATAGTTTTCATATTCAAAAGTATTTCCTTCATCACCGGTATTATAACAAACAGTAAAGTATCAATTATTTAGACTAACTCAATGTAGGGTTCTTTAAAGTTTATGCTGTTGAGCTGTGTAGATATGCATATTTACAAGTTAAATTTATTCATAACCTGAAACAAACCAGTTCCAATTTATACAGGCATGAATATGTTCATAAGAAATATTTTCTGTATTCTAGCAGATGGTAGCTTAAAGCAGGCTGAAAGTAAAGCAGAATATGCCTTAAGGCACATTCTGCTTTACTTTCAACCTGTTATTAGTGGTCAGCTGTCTTTAGAACTAGAAATAGGCTATGGAGTAAAGGGTTAGTGAAGACATTCTTCTTTGGGTTGTCATCATAGTCAAACTTCACTGTACATTCTGATCCGTGTTGGTTTCCTGTAGGACTGATGAATTGTGGGAAGGAGTACTCCATGTATGCTATTGATGCTCCTGAGTGGCTGAGGATAAAACTTGGTATTGACTACCATGCTGTACCTGGTCTAGGTAAATATATTCAACTTCATCATCAGCAGCAATCATTATTATCATCACCACACCGTCCCTCTTTTTAATTTTTTTTTAATATATATATACAAATGTATAGTAAAACCCTTCTATAATGAACATTAATAAGAATACTAATTGATAGTATTAAAGGCATGTGAAAGTTTAACCCATTCCTCAATAGATACACTTTTTCATGTGCAATACCACTGAATCCATATTTTACAAATAGGTGTTTAACCAACCCCCTAAAAAGATCAAGTTACTGATTCCTCAACTGAAGAAAAAAAATTCATTTTATACAGTCACGAATATGCAGCAAAAGAAGTACTTTGTATATCCTAGCAGATGGAAGCTTAAAGCAGGTTGAAAGTAAAGCAGAATGCCCCTTAAGGTGCAGTCTGATTAACTTTCAAACTGCTTTAAGTGGTCACATGTCTTCAAAAATAGAAACAGGCTACGGGGTAAAGATTAAAACAAAGTGAATTTAAAACAGAAGGTTCTTAAAGGAGCTGTTTTGCTTTCACCTTGCTTTAAGTAGCCTTAAACACCAACTGTTCATACAATTTAGTGGTAGCAATAGAAGGGCTTTATTCTATATATAATTCACCATCAAAATGAAAATCATTCTAATCCTTAGATTTATATGGGCTAATACCAATTGTATCCTGGCATTTGATCTGGATTGAAACTGTTTGAAAATACCAGTATTATAAAGATGCTACTGGCTGAATAGGAGTTAAATTCCATTTTGAATTTCACAAAGATTATGAGTTGCAAGGATAAAACAGTAAAACTCCTCTATTTGAGACCCCTAAAAAGAATGTTAACTGAATCAATGAAAGACACATGATAGCTTAAAGCAAGGTGAAGGTTAAAACGAAAGGTCCCAAAGGAGCCTTCCATTTTACTTTCACCTTGTTTTAAGCAGCCACCTGTCTGAAACCCATAATAATCACTATAATTTAGTGGTTGTAATAAAGAGGTTTTACTGTATTTCAAAGTATTTTTTTTTTCAGGCTAATCAGGTTCCACACTTTAATGGGCTGGCAGCATGAGAGCTACACTTACCCAGTAACCATGTGCCATACAGAAATGGCACCAGTGTCAAACAATACAATATACCCCCTCACAGAGTTATTTTGTTTTCGTTTTGAATCCTGATCATGCGTAACTCTTTCAACACGACGGACCTGTTTTAAATATACTCATTACATTTGCAAACAGTATAGACCCAGATCAGAGGGCTCCTACAGAAGCCCTCGGATCTGGATCTACACTATTTGCTTATTAAAACCAGTACATGTATCTATTTAAATACACAGAATTCAAATAGAATGGTTCATGTTTTGGTAACTAAATGATCCACAATGGAACCTAATAACCTACAAGAGTTATTTAGAGTTGAAAGAGTTTAAATTATAATTGAGATATTCCAATTTGTGTTTGTGAATGTTAGCATAATCATAGGGCAAACTTAATTACGGATAACTCATTTAACTCCTGAAACTTTAAATAGAGTTATCCAGTTTCTAATTCAGTATGGTCAATTTTTCACTAATAAGAATTGTTTATTGCAATAGATTATACATTGACAAACAGTTCAGACCTTGCTCATAGGGCTCCTGTTAAAACCCTCTAATTTGGTCTATACTGTTTAGTATTTACATAGGACAAGTGTACTATTCACAGACACACTGTTTGTAAATGATAGGCATATACTCCGTTGACCAGCACAAACAATGGAGTTATTTGGGAGATAAAAAACAATTCTTGAAACTCATTTAAAAATCATCAGTTATTAATTCAACAAGAAATAACAAAGATATCACTATTTATATCATAACTCAGTCGTCCTGCTGTGAGTTCTTCTTCTTCTTCTTTTTCCATTTGTCTTTCTTCTTCTTTGTCTGTTTGACTGGTGGCGGTCTGTTCTTCTCTCTTTCCATCATCTTCTGTTGGCTTTTTCTGTCTTTTTTTACATTTAATATGGCATTCTTCTCCTCTTCTGTAGTCAGAGAAAAAAGGTATATTTTAATCCATTACCCCAAAGACAGTTTTGAAGACAGGTAAAAGTAGAGCAGTATGCATCTTATGGCTTGTTCTACTCTACTTTCAACTTGCTTTAAGCTGCCATCAGCTAGGATATAGAAAATGTTTAAAATGGTTTATACATGTATTCATGTTTGCATAAAGTGGAACTGTTTTCTAAGGTAGAGGCATAAGAGTTATGTTATGCCACTTTTGCCAAAATAAAATCAATCAATCAATCAAATCAAGAGGAATACAAAGATGCGTATATGGAGTAATGGTTTAAATGCACATAAATGTACCTTGACGACTTCCAACAAAAACTGACTAATCTATTAAACAAACTTAAGAGGTTAAGACTAAAGTGTTAAACATAGCAGAGAAGCACCAGTTTAACTTACATCTATCAATTATTACATGACTTACTAAATTAATAGTTCTGTATTTCTAACCACTCTTAAAGTATAAATACAATTACAGGGAGTATTCGAACATAACAAAAAATCAAATCTTAGGGAACTGCTGATATTAATTCATCCACCCCGAATGTTTTATTTACAAACACAGCCAGATTCCAATTAGATCTAGTTAATTTTTGGCTATTTTGGGTTGTTTTTTATATTACAAAATGCACAAAACAGTGCAGATCCAGATTAGATGGCTACTCTGTTTGTATAGGACAAGTGTACTATTCAAAAGTACATGGTTTATAAAGGACTAGTATACTTATCGCTTCAGTGAGTTAACACATTCAACCGTAGCAACGAGTTTACTCGTCATTTACAAACAGTGTACCTGTGAGAATTACACTTGTCCCTTGCAAACAGTATAGACCCTAATCAGAGAGCTCCTTAAGGAGCCCTCTGATCAGGGTGTTCACTGTTTGTCTTTTTGAAATATATTGTTAAAACCAACCCTTAATGGTAAAAATTTGACTAGACTTATTTTGAAATTGGTATTGTCTATTAAAAGTTTCAGGGGTGAATGGGTTAAGCTTCCTGGTTCTTTACCTTTCCTTGTCAGTTTGACAAGCTGGCCTGACTGTGTGGGGTATCTACTCCCCGCACCATGGGGCAAGAGGGGCTGCTTTAGTATGATAGACAACTCCGCCTTCATTCGTTTTATATACTGACGATGACGATTTTGCTCCATGTCATCTCCAAGGTCATTCAATCTAAACAAGGTCAAAGCCAACAACACTGAGATGCAAATTGTAAATTAACTTTTCAGTAACTCCCCCCACTCCTCTCTCTCTCTCTCTAAATAGTCACTTTTATGGAGGTATGTGCTCTGCTGTTGAAGGCAATTGACAGCTCATAGCAAAATTATAGCAAAGCAAACAGCTCTTTAATCTTACTTTAACCCATAACCCAATAGCCTTTTTTTTTTAATTTTTACGACAGATCACCACTAAGAGCAGGTTAAAAGTAAAACAGAGTATGCTTTAAGGTGGATTCTGCATTAATTTCAGTCTGCTTTAAGCTACCATCTGCTAGGATATAAAAAAATATTTCTTATCCTTGTTCATAGGGAAGTTGTAGGGAGGGAGTACAGTACATACTTAGCATCAGTGTTCAGTAACGGTGTTGCATACAACTATAGATATAGCAGTTTTCTGCTTTACTTTCATCTTTCTTTTAGCAGCCACCTGCTTTAAATACAGATAGATATAGTAAAAGACTAACACATTTGTGCCATGGGACATAGGCAAACAGTTCAGGCTCAGATCAGATGCTGCATAATGTGGTATCTGGTATGAGTTGTCTGCACTGTTTGGTAAAATTTCTATCAGAAATAAAATGAAAACGAAAAATTAGATCAGATACCCATTAAAAGAAAAATGGACTTATCGAGTACACATGCATGGAAGAATCAATATGGCATAAATGTTTAAGAAAACTCCATGCTTATTCAATGAATATCAATCAATATAAGATTGATTCTATATAAACTCCAATAGTGGAATGTGAAGGATACAGTCTGTCATTCTCATCTATTTCTACACCGGCTTCTTCTGCTGCTTTTGTAAACCAGTCGTTCTGACGCTTCGTTTTGTTGAACCTGAAACAAGCATTATTGACATAGTATTAGTAAAACCTATGTGTGCATTATTGACATAGTAAAACCTAAGGGTGCATTATTGACATAGTAAAAACCTAAGGGTGCATTATTGACATATTAAAACCTATGCATGCATTATTGACAAAATAAAACCTAAACATGCATTATTGACATAGTAAAACATAAACATACATTATTGAAATAGTAAAACTTAAACATGCATTATTAACATAGTAAACCCTATGCATGCATTATTGACATGGTAAAACCTATGCATGCATTATTGAAATAGTAAAACCTATGCATGCGTTAATGATATAGTAAAAGCCAAAGCATGCATTACTGACAGAGTAAAACTTTAACGTGCATTATCTACATGCATAATAAAACCTAAACATGCATTATTGACAGAGTAAAACCTAAACATGCATCATCGACATAATAAAACCTAAACATGCATTATTGACAAAGTAAAACCTACACATGCATTACTGACATAGTAAACCTAAACAAATCTATAAAGCAAAAGAGTTGTCTAGCATAAATGACACTTGGACAATTAAAAACAAGAATGATTTGTTGTCTATAGTACAAGCTCTTTTTTACAACCACACAGTTGTTTCAATTATTATGTGTTTGTGACAGGTGACTGCTTAGAAGCAGTCTTTAAGCTGTCACCTGTCTATTCAATTAGCCTTCATTTTAGTGGTTGTAATGGAGAGGCTTTACTGTACTTTAAATAAACCATTGGCATTTTTTTCATTTTTGTTTAATTTCATTTTTTTTTTCAAATCAGTTTGGCTCCAGATAAAAAAATCCAGGCAAACAGCCTGGATCTAAACTTTATAAAATTCAATTTAAGCTAAAGTCAGCTAAGTAAAATAGTTGGCAACAACAAAGTTGAGAAAGATTAAGACATGATTGCAGGAGATTACCTGTATTCCTGTGTTTCTATCTGCCTGACCATCTTCACTCTCTGCTCTATTTCCTTCATATACTCCATGACGATAGGAAACATGGGAAGATCTTCATCTAAAACACAACAAACACACTTAAAATCTTCACTATCTGCTCTACTTTCTTCATATACTCCATGAAGATAGGAAACATGGGAAGATCTTCATCTAAAACACAACAAACACACTTAAAATCTTCACTCTTTGCTCTATTTCCTTCATATACTCCATGACTAAAGGAAACATGGGAAGATCTTCATCTAAAACACAACAAACACAGTTAAAATCTTCACTCTTTGCTCTATTTCCTTCATATACTCCATGACTAAAGGAAACATGGGAAGATCTTCATCTAAAACACAACAAACACACTTAAAATCTTCACTCTTTGCTCTATTTCCTTCATATACTCCATGACTAAAGGAAACATGGGAAGATCTTCATCTAAAACACAACAAACACACTTAAAATCTTCACTCTTTGCTCTATTTCCTTCATATACTCCATGACGATAGGAAACATGGGAAGATCTTCATCTAAAACACAACACAGTTAAAATCTTCACTCTTTGCTCTATTTCCTTCATATACTCCATGACGATAGGAAACATGGGGAGATCTTCATCTAAAACACAACAAACACAGTTAAAATCTTCACTCTTTGCTATATTTCCTTCATATACTCCATGACGATAGGAAACATGGGGAGATCTTCATCTAAAACACAACACAGTTAGAATCATTACTCTCTGCTCTATTTCCTTCATATACTCCATGACGATAGGAAACATGGGGAGATCTTCATCTAAAACACAACAAACACAGTTAAAATCTTCACTCTCTGCTCTACTTTCTTCATATACTCCATGACGACAGGAAACATGGGAAGATCTTCATCTAAAACACAACACAGTTAGAATCATTACTCTCTGCTCTATTTCCTTCATATACTCCATGACGATAGGAAACATGGGGAGATCTTCATCTAAAACACAACAAACACAGTTAAAATCTTCACTCTTTGCTCTATTTCCTTCATATACTCCATGACGATAGGAAACATGGGAAGATCTTCATCTAAAACACAACAAACACAGTTAAAATCTTCACTCTCTGCTCTACTTTCTTCATATACTCCATGACGACAGGAAACATGGGAAGATCTTCATCTAAAACACAACACAGTTAGAATCATTACTCTCTGCTCTATTTCCTTCATATACTCCATGACGATAGGAAACATGGGAAGATCTTCATCTAAAACACAACACAGTTAGAATCATTACTCTCTGCTCTATTTCCTTCATATACTCCATGACGATAGGAAACATGGGGAGATCTTCATCTAAAACACAACACAGTTAGAATCATTACTCTCTGCTCTATTTCCTTCATATACTCCATGACGATAGGAAACATGGGGAGATCTTCATCTAAAACACAACAAACACACTTAAAATCTTCACTCTCTGCTCTATTTCCTTCATATACTCCATGACGATAGGAAACATGGGAAGATCTTCATCTAAAACACAACACAGTTAGAATCATTACTCTCTGCTCTATTTCCTTCATATACTCCATGACGATAGGAAACATGGGGAGATCTTCATCTAAAACACAACAAACACAGTTAAAATCTTCACTCTTTGCTCTATTTCCTTCATATACTCCATGACGATAGGAAACATCGGAAGATCTTCATCTAAAACACAACAAACACAGTTAAAATCTTCTCTCTTTGCTCTATTTCCTTCGTATACTCCATGACGATAGGAAACATGGGAAGATCTTCATCTAAAAGACAACAAACACAGTTAAAATCTTCACTCTCTGCTCTATTTCCTTCATATACTCCATGACAATAGGAAACATGGGGAGATCTTCATCTAAAACACAACAGTTAAAATCATTACTCCATAGATAAGCATTTTACACCTTTTATTTATTCCTCCACTCAAGGAAATAGTTCAAACTTATACAGTTATGAATATGAACCATAAGAAATATTTTTTATATTCTAGCAAATGGAAGGTTAAAACAATCTGAAAGTAAAGCAGAATGTGCCCAAAGGCACATTCTGCTTTACTTTCACCCTGCTTTAAGTGGTCAACTATCTTCAATACTACAAACAGGCTATAAGATAAAGGATTTAGGCACTAGTTCAACCCTGAAACTATAAATGGAAAATCCCAGTTTCTAATGAGGTCCAGATAAGGGGAGTATTTCAAAAAATAAAATCTTAATTTCTACATAAAACCCTATGGTGTTACTATTCCTAAGAACCGTCTCTTTAAGAGGATTCTAAGTAGAAGTTACACCATAGGATTGGATGCTGAAATGAGTGAGAAAATGTTGAATTTGTTCAGTTAACTGCCTTTTATCTGGAACTCTGGGTCTAGTTTTTTTTTTTTTTCTACATTTTATGAGTGTTAAAATAGTAAACATGAAATACAAAATGACAAACAGTCTATACCCTGATCTAAGGGCTCCTATCAGGTTCTACACTATAGGAACAGTACAATATTTACAGGATCAATACTTGTCAATGAGAAGGGTAGTTATTGCTAGTGTTCATTTCACACAGTGTAGGTCCAGATCACATCCAACATTTCTTGGAGTCTGGCCTGGACTAAAAGCTATCTGCTTCAAAATTGTTCTCTGTTGAAAAACTAATTTGCTCAATTACCCATTGAATGCACCTTTTTAGGTCTTTGATTTATTCCTGTACTGAAGAAAACAGTTCCAATTAATAGTCATGAATATGCACCATAAGAAATATTTTCTATATCCTAGCAGATGTAAGCTTGAAGCAATCTAAGTAAAGCAGAATACACTATGAGTAGCTTTCTGTTTTCAAAACTAGAAACAAGCTATCATAAAAGTCAAGCCATAAACAGTTTGAACCTGATCAGACACAGACTTACACAGTAAAAGATGAGTAGATCACTGTTAGCACGCAGAAGCCAAATACGTTCAAGGCTAGCTAATAACTGATAGACAAGAATTTAACTTTTAACTAGCCTGCATTGAGCAAAAAAAAAATTTATCTGGTAATTAATAATTGACAAAAATAAATTACTCAATACTTACTTCTGTTCAGTGTGTGTATGATTTTTCTGTAGTTTTTGAGATCCTCTGGCCCCACTATCACCACACTCAGTCCTTCCTTAGAAGCCCTGGCTGTACGGCCACTCCTGTGCACATAGTTCTGGAAAACAAGAAGGCTTCTTTAAATATGCAATTTTGTCAAACAGATTTTCAATAAAACCTGTGTTATCTACAAAGTACATATCAAAAGTTAAGTAAATCAGGAACTGTAGAAACTGTGGAGAAGGCAATTTTCTTTCCTGTTTAACACTTTCCCCAATAGGAGCGCCTTTTAGCGCATTCAGTTTATTCCTCCGCTGAAGAAAATAGTTCAAATTGATACAGTCATGAATATATATCATAAAAAATATTTTCTTTATTCTATCAGATAGTAGCTTAAAGCAGGCTGAAAGTAAAGCAGAATGCGCATTAAGGCGCATTCTGCTTTACTTTCAACCTGCTTTAAGTAGTTGCCTATTTTCAAAACTAGAAATAAGCTATTAGGTAAAGGGTTAACACTTTACCCCATAGATCTTTTCTACATTTGAAGACAGGTGACCACTTAAAACAGGTTGAAAGAAAATCAGAATGCATCGTAGGATGCATTCTGCTTTACTTTCAGCCTGCTTAATGCTACTTTCTGTCTTATGGTCCATATTTTATTTATGATTATGAAAAGTAGAGCTGTTTTCTTCAGCGGAGGAATACATTAAAAGCATACAAAGGGCATTTATGGAGTAATGGGTTGAACAAAACTAGACGTAAATACAAAAGCAGTAAAAGATAGAACATATCAGTTCTTTGGAAATGTTGACAATTTATTCTTATCTGAGTGAGAAACAGTTTGGAGCTTGATCAGATGCGGTCAAGACTGTTTTCAATGGAAATAATTGTTTTAGTGCAAACATTTACTGGAAAAGAGTAGTGTCTCAACAGCAATTGGATAATGTATGTTATTACAAGCAAATAATGCTATTACAACAATTGCAGCTCTTACCTCTACTGTGTGTGGCACCTGGTAGTGTATGACATGTTGCACATTAGGTATGTCTAAACCTCTCGCTGCAACATCTGAGGCAATCAAAATCCCTTTCGGATTACCTGAAAAGGTTACAAGTATTTCCGTGCACTTACATGCTGATGTTAAAAAGTTTATCAACCTGATTTAAAGACTTCAAACATTAGAATATTCTCTTAACCCATTACCCCATAAATACGCCTTTTAACGCCTTTAATTCATTTCTCCACTGGAGAAAAAAGTTCTAATTTATACAGTTATGAATATACATGATAAGAAATAATTTCTGTTTTCTAGAAGATGGAAGCTTAAAGCCAGAATGTCAGCCAAATTTATGTTTAAATCGCGCAATTTCTTATTTAAGAACATTTTCTATGTATTGAAACTAAGCGAAATCCGTTGTCAGGTGCCTGAAACATGCCCCCCTTTCTTTAAGAACCATACATAAATGTGCCGATTTCTTATCGAGATGGTTGGAAAAATAAGCTTTTTGTTTACATAACAAATCTTCGTGTCGGCTTCCGAGAGTTTCCACAAGGTCGAATAAGAGTCACGAGCAGAATAGTTCATAACCATTAAGGTAACGGTGGAGAAAACGTTATTCTTTCCCGTTTAAACGCAAACGAAACGCAAACGCATGGCAATAATACGCATAAATGGACAACCTTTAGACAATTCTGACCATTCATGTTAGTCTGAGTGGCAAACAGTTTGGTGCGTGATCAGACGCCGGGTTACCCGGTGTCTGATCTGCTCCAAACTGTTTGCAAATTCAAATCATGGTTTTAGCGTTAATGCGTTTATTGGGAAAGAATAACATTTTCTCCACTGTAAGCAAGGTGACATTGACTACATCGTCGTACACTTTCCTACTTGAGATAAGTATGGTTCCCGTGCAGCACGAGACCGCTGCGCTAACTTTACACTTTACTGATATTTTATTCTCTCCCAATAAACGCATTTGTATACAAAACTATTATTTCCATTGCAAACAGATTGGAGCCAGGTCAGACGCCAGGTAACCCGGCGTTTGATCAGGCTCCAACCTATTTGCTACTCATATTAAAAAATAATAGTTAAAACTTCTAAAAGTAAATTTCCACAGTTATGTGCAGTGCGTTTGCGTTTAAACGGGAAAGAAATTGTATTCTCTACTGTATACTGCACACAATAAACACAGCTATCAATGTTTCTTGCTGGATGTAGGGAATACTCATCCCTTTTAAAGTTTTAGAATGTTCCTATCTAAAAATAACTCCGACAGGTCATAAGAAAACATCTTTACCGGGCGCAAGCCGAACGAACTCGGAAAATCTCCGTCGTTGATCGGATGTCAACAAACCGATTTAAAAGTCGACCTTTTCCTATCAAATTCATGTGTTTGTCAGATTTATTGCCTCCATAATCATCGCGGATTACTTCTTTTTATATGTTTAGATTACGTATCTGCCTGAATATTCAGGTTTAACAAGAGCACCGCAGTGCGGCAAAATACGCCTGTCACGGCCGGCGGGTGTCAAAGTCGTCCAGACTCAGGCCGACTGGAAAAAGTCGCCCGGAGTGTAGGCCCGACTATCGATCTCAAAAAGACTATGCTGTAGTATTGCGATAGCTCAAGTACTATCCTGATAGTATTGCGATAGTCAAGAAAAAAGTTTTGGTTTTTTTAAAAAATGCCCATTTTTGACAATAAAGGGGGCATAACTCTGCTAAAAATAGTCGCCAACGTCTGAAATTTAACAGGAACCAAAATTCACAGGTGCCTTCCCTGTATGATGAGAAAGCTAACTATGAAATTTGGTTACAATAGACAAAATGTAAGTAAAATTATTATCAGGAAACAATATATTGTTAAAAAAATTGTGTGAAGGGGCATAACTCTGAAAATACAGAGTCAAACCAAAAACCCGTAATATATATTAAGTCACTTCATTCATTGTATCACCATATCAAATTTGAAATCAATTGAATCAAAAATAAAAAAGTTCTGTTTTTTTTTTAAAAATGCCCATTTTTGACAATAAAGGGGCATAACTCTGCTAAAAATAGTCGCCAACGTCTGAAACGCGAACTCGTCCAAACTATTGTGGTATGGAATATTTGTAGGAAGTTTAATCAAAATCGGTCAATAAATGAAGGTGAGAGAGCGCTAAGAAGAAAAGTTAACGGACGAAGTGTGGCTTATTTTAAATTTTAAGGATGTAAAGGGGCATAACTCATAGAAAAATAATTTAACAGGAACCAAAATTCACAGGTGCCTTCCCTGCATGATGAGAAAGATAAATATGAAATTTGGTTACAATAGACAAAATGTAAGTAAAATTATTATCAGGAAACAATATATTGTTAAAAAATTGTGTAAAGGGGCATAACTCTGAAAATACGAAGTCAAACCAAAAACCCGTAATATATGTTAAGTAACTTCATTCATTGTATCACCATATCAAATTTGAAATAAATTGAATAATTAAAAAAAAAGTTCTGTTTTTTTTTTAAAATGCCAATTTTTGACAATAAAGGGGCATAACTCTGCTAAAAATAGCCGCCAACGTCTGAAACGCGAACTCGTCCGAGCTATTGTGGTATGGAATATTTGTAGGAAGTTTAATCAAAATCGGTAAATAAATGAAGGTGAGAGAGCGCTAACAAGAAAAGTTAACGGACGGACGTACGGACAGCGCTGGGTATACCATAATACGACCGTCGATGACGGGCGTATAAAAAATGCGCTATTCTGGCTTACATAATGCCTTTAAAGTAGGTTGAAAGTAAAGCAGAATGTGCCTTAACCTGCTTTAAGTGGCCACCTATCTTCAATACTAGAAACAGGCTAATGGGTTAATTCTTCCTTATGTCTTTTTTAGTTTCAAACTCCAAGGTCTTTTAATCCCATTACTCCATAGATACAAATTTTAATGTCTTTAATTTATTTCTCCGCTGTAGAGGAAAATAGTTCCAATTTATACAGTCACAAATGTGCGCCCATAAGAAATATTTTCTTTGACTTAACAGATGGTACCTTAAAGCTGGCTGAAAGTTAAGCAGAATGCACCATAAGAAGCATTCTGATTTGTTTTTAACCCTTTACCCTATAGCCTGTTTCTAGATTTGAAAATAATTGACTATTTAAAGCAGGTTGAAAGTAAAGCAGAATGCGCCCTAAGGCGCATTCTGCTTTACTTTCAGCCTGCTTTAACTTACCACCAACTAGATTTAAGAAAATATTTCTTCTTAGACATTTTCATGACTGTATAGACTGGAATTATTTTCTTCCGCGGAGGATTAAACGGAATGCGCTAAAAGTCGCTTCTATAAGGTAAAGGGTTAACCTGCTTTAAGTGGTCACATAACTTCAATACCTGAAACAGGCTATGGAGTAAAGGGTTAATATATGTGGCATTCGATCTGGATCAAAATTGTTTGCAATTGTTAGCCAAGCTGTACTTTACATGATAAGGGCTAAATTAAATATAAAAGTTTATCAGAAGATAGATCTCTATTTAAACAACAAAGACAAGTAACATTTAAAAAGCTTGTTGCATACAAGTCACACAAACTTTTTTATGTTAAACCTTTCCTTCATAGAATTTCTTTTCAGCGCATTTAGTTTGTTCCTCCGCTGGTAGCTTAAAGCAGGCTGAAAGTGAAGCAGAATTCACCTTAAGGCGCATTCTGCTTTACGTTCAACCTGCTTTAAGTAGTCACCTATCTTCAAATCTAGAAACAGGCTATAGGGTAAAGGGTTAATGATAAAACACTGCATAATTTCTCTTGAACAGTAACAAGTATTTTAATCAGGCTGAGGGAACAACTGTTCCTGTTTCTTTACCTGTAAACCTTACCTGTAAACCTGTCGAGGTTTTTCAATCTCTGTCTCTGGTGCATGTCTGCATGCAGTGGGAGTGGGTTACATTGTAGCAGTGTAAACACAGACACCAGGCGTCGAATACAGTCCTTACTGTTAGTAAACACAAGTGTCCGACCTGGATACTGCTTCAGGAAATAGTACAGGTAGATATCCTGAAATACAGAATACAGTCCTTACTGTTAGTAAACACAAGTGTCCGACCTGGATACTGCTTCAGGAAATAGTACAGGTATATATCCTGAAATACAGAATACAGTCCTTACTGTTAGTAAACACAAGTGTCCGGCCTGGATACTGCTTCAGGAAATAGTACAGGTAGCTATCCTGAAATACAGAGTTTTCATTTAAGTTTTCACAGAGCATTGAGCTCTGGGCCCAAGGTTATAAAACTTTAAACGGACTCTCTGCTCAAAACTCAATTTTGATTATATGCTCTAGTTTTTACAAAACATGCTGGAACTGATTTAAGTAACCTGATTTAGATATATTTTAAAAATAGAATAATGGTATGCAAATACTAGTTATATACAAAATGCTTGCTGAAGTGTTTTGAACTGAGTAAAGTTCTGAGTTTTGAGCACAGAGTTCATTTTAAGTTTTATAACCTCGGGCCTGGTAAGCAACTGAATATTGTGGTAGAATTTATTCCAAGATTTGTAAGAAAAATCTAATTGCCATTTATAACAACAAACAAATCTATTTTCAAGAAACTAAAAAAGTTGGAATAAAGGCTGCAACTCAATTGGTGATACAACGCCTAACCTAGGTTTTGACAGGGCACAACCTATCTATCTTTAAACATTTCATCCTGATCTGACCATTAGGATTTGAAGAACACAACAGTAATCACAAACTAAAACATCACTGAAAAGAATGAATATACAGTAAAACCTCTCTATTACGACCACTAATTGTGAATTATTAGGTATTTAAGACAGGTGACTGCTCCAAGCAAGGTGACAGTAAAACAGAAAGCTCTTTGAGGAGCTTTCTGTTTTACTGTCACCTTGCTGTAAGCTGTCACCTGTCTTTTATACAATCTTTTAGGGGTCTTAATAGAGTGGTTTTACTGTTTTTTTTATATCGCCAGTTGGTTGCTTTGTAGTCTGAACAAGATGAAGATAAAGCCATTATTTAATACAGCAGCTTACAGTCTTACTTTCATCTTGTTTACAACTGCCACCTGTCTCCAACAAATCCGTGATTTTTCCTTTGAACCTTTACTGTACCGAAAATTAGTATATCCATCATTTGCAAACAGTGTCGACCCAGATCTGAGTTCTACGAAATGAGCCCTCTGATCAGACTTTGCCATAATTTTAAAAATATTTGGGACAAATCCTTCAAAGAGTCAATGGAAGCTGGTACTTATTAACTCTTTCCTCCCTGAAACTTTAAATTGACAATTCCAGTTTCCATTTTAGTCTAGTCCATTTCTAACTTTTAAGGGTTGTTTTTGTCAATGTTTGGCATTATGACAAACAGTGAAGACCCTGATCAGAGGGCTCCTTTCGGAGCCCTCTGATCTGGGTCTTCACTGTTTGCATAGGACAAGTGTACTATTCACATGTTCACTGTTTGAATATAACGCCTATATGCGGGACTAGGGTTCAAAGGGTTAAGACGATGAAAGCATCCATTTGGAAAGTCAGCATTGAAAAGTTAAATGCTCATATTTTAAGTGATCTTACCTTTTCATCATTGCCACAGTTGATTCTTGCTTCTGTCAGAGTCTCCACTGTACCAACTTTCCTGGTCAAGTTCACAATCTTTGGCTTTGCTTTCAAGCCTATACTTTGCATCAGCAATTCTTTAAATACAAAGAAAACATTGTATGAGGTTTTCAAAAGACAAGAGAATTTCCCCAATATATAGGATGGGGTTGAGAGGGATGTTAAATAAGAATAAAGATTTAATTTTCAGAACATAGAATAACACATCCCTGTGAAACCTTATTTGACTAACCATTCAAATAGCAACACTGACCTAGTTTCTGTTTCTCATCCAGTTTGATCTTTTTCTTTTTCTTGAACGTTCTGTGAGGCCCAGAGTGGAGCAGAGTGAGGGTGGCTGAGAATACATAGGTGTGTCGCCTCTCTCTTGCTTTCTGGTCTCTGAAACATATAACATTCATATCTCAATAACCCCAGCCCTCTTCAGTCAAACTAACTATTTTTTAGCTTGAGCTTGCTAAAGCCATAGCCACAAACTAATGTTGAAACACATGCATGCTTGACTTAACCCTTTCCTTCACAGAAGCACCTTAGGGGGCCTCCATCTACTCAGACTTGGTAGAGAAAAGCCATGTATTAAAACTATTTGAAATACTTCCTTTATAAGGGAACTACCTTATTATGTTTAACCCTATACCCCATAAATATGCTTTCTTACGCCTTTCGCTTATTCCTCCAATGTAGAAGAAAATAATTCCACATAATACAGTCTTGAATATGCCCTGTAATAGATATGTTCTATATCCTAGCAGACAGTAGCTTAAAGCAGGCTGAAAGTAAAGCAGAATGTGCCTTTAGGCACATTCTGCTTTACTTTCAACCTGCTTTAAGTCAGCATGTCTTCAAAACTAGCAACAGGCTATGCGGTAAAGGATCAAGGAAAGGTTGTTTTTTGGGACACTGGCTTTCAGCTCCATCATCCCTGTTTCTTGTCCTACTACCCACCTGTTCATACTTGCAAGTAGTTTGGACAACTCCTCAAAGTGACCCTTCTCCACCATTCTGTCTGCTTCATCCACAACCAGGTGATGTGTTTTCTCCAACTCAGACAGGTATGTTTCCCCCTGACACAAATAGAATCCATTTATAGAAGATACCATTGTTATAGGTAATAACTAGGTTATACAAATTCATATACAGTTCAATCAGAAATGCTTACAGAATGCTAACTGTGACTTAAGTGACAAAAAGTTAGATCAAGATCTGACAGTCTATACTTGATCAAGATCAAACATGTTTGTCACTTTGATTTAATGCTGGAAAATATCATAAAACTCCTGAAGTCAGAAAGCTGATGTAGTATTGTAGTAATGTTTACGATGGTTCAGAAGTTGTTCATATTATAAAGTATGATGTCACATAAATTTGTTAAGCATCCAGCACAGGTATGTCAGATGTCAATTTTGATTGGACAAATCATTGCTACCCATCCTTCCATGCTATCTGTTTTACATGTTTATATATACCCAAAACAATGCTATAAATATTAATCCAATTACATCGTAGATGCACACTTTTACATCTATTATTCATTCTTCCACTGAAAAAGATAGTTAAATTTATACATCCATGCACATGCAACATAAGAAATACTTCCTATATACAAGCAAATGGTAGCTTACAGCAGGCATAAAGTAAAGCAGAATGTGCCTTAAGGCACATTCTGCTTTAATTTCAGCCTGCTTTAAGTGGTCATCCATCTTCAATACTAATGGCTATGAAATAAACTTAAAAGGGTTTAAAGATACCTATCTAAAGACAATTATGAGATAATTGTGTTTTGGTTCCCAAGGCTACATACCTTCTGTACAAGCTCCCACAGTCTACCAGGTGTTGCTATGACAATGTCTGGACACTTCTTCAATATTCTCTCTTGTTTCTGTACCGACATCCCTCCTATTATTGTCGCTATCTGGAAGGAAAAGACAATTCCACATCATTTACAATCTAATCTAAGTGGCAAACAATTTGAATCCTGATCTGACACAGTAACATGTCATCTGATCAGGAACAAAACTGACTGTAATTGTGTAGAGTATGTTTCCTGCATACCACTGTACAAGCACACAATGATAATTATAGGAAATTATCAATCCCTCTAAATTGTGTTAACAAATTACTCGATGAATACACATTTGTATGCTTTTTATCTATTCCTCCAATGAAGAGAATATGTATGGTAGCTTAAAGAATGCTGAAATTAAAGCAAAAGGCACCTTAAGGTGCATTTTGCTTTTCTATAACTTGCATTAAATGGTCACCTATCTTCAAAACAGGCTTTTGGGTAATATAAAGAGTAAAGACTAAATTGCTTTGCATTAGTAAATTCATAACAAATTCAAACATGTGTTAGAAACCAATTAACAAAGAAGTATCTCTGAACAAAAAAGTCAGCTTAAATTAATGCAGGACAAATTAATGCAGAAAGCTCCTTAATGAGCTTTCTTCATTACTTTAAAGCTGACAATTTTCTGTAATTCTCATAAATTATCTGCATTTGAATGATACCTGTTACTAGTTCATAACAGAACACTTTATCAATGGTCTACATACAGCAAAATCTCTTTACTACAATCACTAAAATTGTATAAGAGGCAGCTGACAGCTTAAGGCAAGGTGAGAGTAAAACAGAAAGCTCCTAAAGGAGCTTTCTGTTTTACTATTACCTTGCTTTAAGCAGTCACTAATAACTGATACAACTTTGTGGTCGTAACAGAGAGGTTATACTGTACTTACTGTAACGTCGGTGTATTTTGCGGCTGCCTGCAGATGGTTCTTCACCTGTATGGCCAGTTCTCTGGTTGGCTCTAGTATCAGTGCTAAAGGATGAGTCTTCCCAGGTTCCTTCAACCAACTAAAGTCTGCATCCTCGATGACTGACACACACCCAATACCATCTTCCTGAAAATTTTGAATTTATGTCTCAATTGACATTTCAATCAAACGGTATATCGGGTGAAGCTATTTACCAATATGTAGTCTTATGTATGTATAACATTCGTAAAATACTCCTAGTTAAAACGGTTCTCAGAAGCCACAAGCAGAATCCCGAGAAACACCGCAGTTATGACAGGTAGGAAACGGACCTCGCAACTTCCTGCTTTAGCAAGCGTTAAAATGATGATGTGATGTAAAATGGATGCTCAAAGCTAAACAAATGGTTTGGAGACAATTTCATTTGTCCAGCAGTGTACATGAAGTTAATCAAACAAGGTTTTCACAGTAAGTGTCATAGTTGCTTACTAGCTATTGCATGAAGGCCTGATTCCGCACTGGCAATCATTCAAATAGCCATTTTGGTTGGTAAGCGGGCGGATGCGAGGTTGTTTCCTACCTGTCAAAATTGTGTTTTTTCTTGTGATTTTGCTTTAAGGCTTCTGAGAACCACTTTAACTAGGAGTTTTTAGCTATGCATTTACGAATATTATACATTAGACTTATTGGCAAATAGCTATACCGGATATATCGTTTGATCGAATGTCAATAGAAAAATAACTTTGGAGAGGTGTAAAATTCGGAAATTTGAAGTTTGACCCCTTGTCTATATATCTAGTGTTCATACATTAATATTCCTTATAGGCGTTTAGACTTCATTGTGACAGTCCCCTGTACTTCTGTACTTTCTCCATCATCATACTCATCACCACCCTCCTCCCCTTTATCTTCTCTCATACTATCTTCATTGTTACTACATGTATACAGTAGAACCCCTCTATCACGACCACTAAATTGTGTTAATTATAAGGTGTTCACAACAGGTGACTGCTTAAAGCAAGGTGACAGTAAAACAGAAAGCTCCTACAGGAGCTTTCTGTTTTACTGTCACCTTGCTGTAAGCTGTCACCTGTCACTTATCCAATCAATTAATCTTTATTCAGTGGTCCTAAAAGAGAGGTTGTACTCAGAGCTCCAGATAAGGGGAGTATTTCAAAAACTAAAATCTTTATTTCTCAATTTTCTCTTTGAGACGCTTCTAATGAGTAGTAACACCATAGAATTTGGTGGTAAAATGAGTGAGAAAGTGTTGGATTTGTTCAATTTACCCCCTCTTATTTGGATCCCTGTGTACTGTATTCTTGTTTACTATTTACCTCCTCCTCCTCAGATTCCTTTGCTGTACTGTCAATATCAACACTGTCCTCATCTTCAGAATCATTTACAGTACTGCCAGTGTCATCATTATCTTCGTCCTCCGATTCCTTTGCTGTACTGCCGGTGTCAACACTGTCCTCATCCTCCGATTCCTTTGCTGTATTGCCTGTGTCAACACCAGAGTCCTCGTCTACCTCAACTTCTATATCTGCTTCTTCAGTGTCTGAGAAGGGGAAACAATATGAAAGTCAACAAAGGTATTTACAATTACAAAATGAATATGATTTTTATGTAACCCTTTATCCTATAGCCTAATTCTAGTTTTGAAAACAGGTGACCACTTCTGCTTTACTTTCAACATTCTTTAAGCTACCATCTGTTAGAATGTAGGAAATATTTCTTTGGTGCATATTCATGATTGTATAAATTGGAACTAATTTCTTCAGTGGAGGATTAAATTAAAATATTTATCACATAAAACCGACTCTGGGAGTGTTATAAAGCCATTCAATAAACTATAGTGAAATATCAATATTTGGGCTCCGGCCCTACCTGTTCGTCTACGAGCGCTGCATGGCGCTGGGCGCCAAATGACGTCATTTGCCATGGCGTTACTGTAAACAACGTCAAGTTTTGGCGGAAAATACATATGGCGGAGAGACAAAAAACTACGGATTCAGTTCACTTAAAAGGGTTTTAAAGTGTTTATGTGATAAATAGGATCTAACATTCGTGCTCATTATTTATCATTCTTAATAAACTCGTTGACTAAAACAAATATAACGCTCGCCAAGGCTCGCGTCATATTGTTTTACTCAACTCGTTTATTAAAAATGATAACTAATGAGCACTCATGTAAGATCCTCTATGTATCTAATAGTACAGGGCTGCACAAATCCCATAGCCCGACATCCCGGACAAGTGGGAAATGGCTCCGGACAGGTGCCTATTTTCTAGAATCTAGTCCCGGACAAGTGACTATTTTCCAACTTTAGTCCCGATCAAAATCGGCAAATTTAAAAAATAGCTGGTTGATTAACACTACGGGACTTCAGGTTAGTGAGGTGGCCTGAATCATAAAATGCCGCGAGTGCTTCTAGCCTAACTGCTGTGCAAAGGTCTTATAATCCAGTTATCCATGTTCCCTAGGCATCAAGCCAATCCGCGTGTCAACTACCACAGATTCACAGTAGATCTACATGACTGTTTTATTTCAATTTCGTGTGACTGTCAGTCTCTCACACGTTTCTGCGACACCACCCTTTGATTACATAATCTCAATGTGTTACACAAAGGGACTCTCCATCTTACACAAAACCAGCATCTGATGGTCAATCAAAGTTTGTAAACTTCTGACAATTCAAGTGTGTAGACAAGGGCACAAAAACTTTTTATTTCAATGTGATGATGAGTAGTCGTGTACATGTAAAATCGGTTGCATACAAATTAATATTTTTGTTGTTGTTGAATTAATACAGGATCGTTTGTCCTTATAATATTGAGTGATTAAGAAGTTAGAGTGAAAAAGGTAGCATTCTTTTGTTTAAATAGCAACATTTATTTTTATATCTAATAAATAGGTTTATGATTTTTATGTAGGAAATGTGTCTTTAAAATGTTATGTAACATGATTTAAGCAAATCAAAGTATAGATGATGATTTTGCAAATGTGAATTTAAAGAAAATCTGTAAATTACAGAAAATTGTGACAGTTTGAAATAAAGGAAAGATAACTTTTACACACTTCAAATGTTTAACATAGAATTAAGAGACAAAAGGGAAACAATCTTAAATTTCATTCTTTATTGAATATTGAAGGCACAAGTAGACTAAAGGTAATTATGTTCCTTAGATGGTCTTATATTAAAATTATTTAGATATATTGGAACCATGTAGAACCCTGGTTGCCATGGCTACTTAAGGGAAAATCATTTAAAATGTTCATGTCAAAACCAACAAGTGTATAACTAATATAGAGATATCAATTGTGAGAATTAAAGCTTTGGGTGAAAAGTGTCCCTGTCATAAGGGATCCCTTATTTTAATTAAAATGTAGATCTTAAGTGTGGATCTTTTTACTTTAGCGGAGGAATCAATTAAAGGCATTCATGCAAATTTGTGGGGTAATTGTTTAAAGAAATAGTGGAGATACATTACAGATTCTACATTTAAGTGATATGGTGTGATAGTCTAGTTAATTATGTTTCATAGAGTATACATGTATATTCATATCATAATTTAATTATAATAATAATAATAAGTAAAATATATAAATACCATTTTGTCTTTATAACCGATAAAAATTAAAACAAATTGATATGCTCAAATCGAAAGTATCAATGTTGTTGTTGTTGTTGGCGTACCTGTGTTTAACACTCACAGGACAGCTTGGTACAGACGTTATTGTCTGTCAAGCTGGAGGATTACGTGCATAGCTGTTTTCAATTACCTCGCCATATAGGCAGCCATGCTCCGTCTTCAGAGGAGAAAGTATCAATTTAATGGGTTCCCTTTTGCCGGCATTTACATGGAACCATGTTTTCGAATCAGGTTTATAAAAAGTTGGACAAGTGGCTTTTTGTTCAGGACAAGTGACTTTTTGAAAGTCACTTGTCCTGACAAGTGGCTAAAAAAATTATTTGTGCAGCCCTGTAGTATCTATGGAGTAAAACCTGTGAAATCTAATATATTCTATACTGAGAAAAAGGTTCACTATAACCCATTACCCCATAGCCTGTTTCTAGTAGTGAAGATAGGTGGCCACTTAAAGCAGGTTAAAAGTAAAGCAGAATGTGCCTTAAGGCACATTCTGCTTTACTTTCAACCTGCTTTAACTACCATCTTCTAGAAAATAGAAATTATTTCTTATGATATATATTCATAACTGTATAAATTAGAACTATTTTCTTCAGTGGAGAAATAAATTAAAGGCGATAAAAGGCGTATTTATGGGGTAATTGGTTAACCCTTTCCTTTCCCCTTTTGATAACTTTACCTATTTCTCATATGACATGCTTTTTCAAGTTTTATCATTTTCTGTTAAAAGAACACTGGAAAACTTTTTTCCATATCCTGACAGGTGGACCTTTAAAGCAGACTGAATGTAAAGCAGAAAGCACCTGAAGGAGCAGCTTGCATTACTGTTGTCCTGCCTTAAACAGCCACCTACCCATAGAGATATGTATGTCTCAGTTAAATGTTTGGTGAGCAATTTAAAAGAGGAATTTGATTTTAGACTTCCTGTTTCCAGGGGCCCATTTCATAAAACTTCGTACGACAAATGTTGTCCTAAGTCAAGTTATAAAAGTCTAAATTATTATTTATTTCTCCATCTAATCCTGTCTTGTGACATCTCTTTAGAATCATCTTTTCAATACATTTCCAAAGAGATGTCACAAGACAGGATAAGATAACGAAATAAGAATTTTTAAAAGTTTTGACTTATGAACGATTTTGTCGTACGAAGTTTTATGAAACAGGCCCCTGGATTTTAACATTAACTGTAAACAGGGAAAAAGGTCAAGAGAAAAATACACATGTAAGCCTGCAGTTACAACAATGAGAAAATGTCAGTCAGTGAAACAGAGAGCAGCTTAAGAGAGACAAACTGTAATGCCAAAAGCTCCTTTTGTACTACCGGTACATTGTCCTGCAAAAAGCAGCAACATATCTGTAAAGGTATCCCAGACCTACATTCTTCTTTATTGAATGGTGACTTCACAAAGGTTTGAATGTTATTCATTCCATATCAACCAGGAAGAGTTTAGGCTTTGTCTGTCAGTCCATTACTTCTGGTTAAAGTTATGTAATGGTAGGGGACATGTATTCATTCAGCAACCTCCCTATAATAAATCACTCCCAAAAACACACACAAAATACAGTGCTCCCTCTATACAACAACTCCCAATGGGAGACAAATAGTCCCCCATTGGGAGTTGTTGTAGAGAGGGAGCACTGTATTTGATGCCTTACCCTGTTGTGCTTGTCTTTCTCTCTGCTGTAGTATGTAGTGTAGTACAGGTATACCAAATGCCAGTGTTTTCCCACTTCCCTGTAATACACAGCAACGTTACAATGTTATACAATTGCTCATTACTAGGGGTGTAACGATTCGGCGGTGTACCGATATATTGCGGTGTGAGCTGAATAATATTGCCCCGCGGTTCAGATTCAGAAAAACCGATTTTCTTTGCCTTATTTAAAAACGGTAAAAGAATGGACAAACTTACTTTTTGTTTCGCGGAATTGTTTTCGAAACAACGCGTAGACGCACTCCGGTGTTTTATCCATATCCCTAACTGGTGTAACAGTAACTATTTCGTTTCTGTTTAATCTCGCTCAACGAGACGCTCTTATTAAGAAACAAGCAGCGAATCAAGGGCCTGGTTGAACATGATTAATACAATAAACACGATGGCAGATGCTTGTTTCCATACTTACACGGTTTATTGCAATATATTGCGATTCGATTTCTCCGTATTGCGATATACTGCGGTGCGGGTTTCGGCGAATCGTTACACCCCTACTCATTACACCTCATACACAACAAACCTTTATGCCACATACATTTTGACAGCCTTTGTAAACAGTTTGAATTTACACCAGACACAGAATACTCTGATGTCTTATCAGAATCCAAACTGATTCTTTTAAACGGCCTAGTCTATTTTCTAATAAATACTATCCTCCATTCTCCATAACCGGAAGCCTCTCATCAGTCCGGAAGGATCACAAAAACGCTTGATATGGCGCGTGCAATCAACTTACGTCATCGCAACGATCGCATCCGGTTTGGGCATATATACAAGCATATCCACACGGCCGAAAAATGAGAAAAAACAGGTAAATACTATGAAACTTGAAAGAAAAAGATTATTTATTTGAAAAAAAATATACAAAAATTGATCACGTGATACCATTTTCCTACCTAAATTTCCCAGAAATATCCCTTTTTCAAAGCTGTAAATAGTTTGACAGACGCCGTGAAAGCATTCAACTAAGATACGTGACTAAACAAAAGCCGCGCGCCGTTTGTAGTGAAAGTATACTGCTCGAAAAAGGCTACGTTACATAATGTTTTGGATCCTGATATTTTACAAAAGTGTGATTTTTCAGCAAACAAACATATTGATTAGTCATTGATTATTTTAGAATATTGATAGATCTCTAAATGATTAAAAGTGAAATAAAAAAAAATGTGCACGATTGGTGAGTTCTGCAAAATAAAATTTGAATTACAGTCCACACTCGTTAATCCGAATTTCATGGGACCAAGAAAAATAATTTGGATTAACGGGAGTACGAATTAAGCGATTGGATCGATTACAGTCATCTTGTATCAACTTTGTCATCTCCGGTCATCGTTTTTTGATAGGGTGTCCTTCCCGTAATATTTCTTTTCAGTTAAAGCATATACGTAAAAAAAAGATTTTTTTTGTTTTGGTTTAATACTAACCCTTATGCACTTTAAATTTGATAACTTTGTTTAATCCCATATTCCAGTTAATGAAACCAACTAAACACAACCCTTTGTTTACTCTCTGCTACTTACGGACATACGCGTCGGTACCCATATCGTGTATTCATAAAGACATTACACACATGCATACATAAACAAAACGGCACGTTTTACGACAACGGTTTTGATAACACAAATCATGAAAAACGGCGATAATACTTTTTTCGCATTTGTAAACGATTTACATACCTACATGTACACACAACGTTCAAAGTGAAGTAGCGATCTCAATATCGCAAAGAAGAATATTGTTACAAACATTTGACCAACGTATGTCAACACCTTCCGCTTGTGTTTTTAAAGATCTCTACAGTTACTATTGGATACAAATGTGTTTAATTGGCCAATACTGCAAACATTGTGTACAGTCTTTAGGCGGTGTAATTAGTTTTCGCGAGTGTTTGGCGATGGGTATGGTCTCAGGTAATTATGACCAGTCTGACACCCGATCGAGGTGTGAAAATCGCACTTCGGATTAAGTGTGTCAATTTGAGGGTAAGTCTTTTCAAAGGGACCAGATAAATACTTCGGATTAACGGAAAATTCGGATAAACGAAATTTGGATAAAGCGGAGTTGATTTATATAGAATAAGAAGGGGACAAATCGGGACCGGGAGAAAAATTTGGTTTAACGAGAATTTGGGTTTAAGCGAGTTTGGATTAACGAGTTTGGACTGTATATGGCTGATAATCCTACCTTATTTTTTCCATGTCCCTTGATAAAATGACTTCGATTAACACCTTAATGTTTATTATGTGTCGCAAGTGTCCGGGACCTAAAATTTTACATGCAGTATAGATTTGACCCGATTGTGTACAAGCGCCTTTGTAACCCTGATGATGACGCAGACTTCCGGCTGGATAGGAATTCGCGGCGCTGCATTTACAGCCGAAGGTCAGTTTAAATAACGGGTATTTGTTTAAAAATTGAAGTTGTTTGATAACTTTAAGTGTAATTTTCAGTTAGAAAACTATTTTTTCTCCGTATTCATTCAATGTATCTCCCAGTTACTCTTTAAATTGGTTATCTTTATAATCCCTTTTCGCTAAGGGTTCCGGATGGACGAACCAAGAGGATATATTTAGAACTGAATACAATTCTTTGTTCAAGGTCCCTATGCTTAAAGCAGGTTGAAAGTAAGCAGAATGTGCCATAAGGTACATTCTGTTTTAATTTCAGTCTCCTTTAAACTATCATCTGCTAGAATATAGAAAATATTTTTCTGGTGCATGTTCAATTACATGACTGTATCAATTTGAACTATTTTCTTCAGTGGAAGAATAAAATGAATGTGTTAAAAGGCACTTCTATGGAGTAAAGGGTTAACTCACGGTTTCTGCTGCTCCCACTATGTCCATTCTATCCCTTATTGCAGATGGCAGCACCTGTACTTGTATAGGAGTTGGTTCACTAAACCCCTGATTCTTCAGCGCCCACAGGACCTTGTCTGGGACAAATAAATTCAGCCAATTGTCCATCCCTGTAACACATGTATGGAAAAACAACAATTAACTCATTACCCCATAGCCTGTTTCAAGTTTTGAACACATGTGAACACTTAAAACAGGTTGAAAGTAAAGCAGAATGCGCCTTAGGGCGCATTCTGCTTTACTTTCAACCTGCTTTAAGCTATCAGCTGTTAGAATATAGAAAAAATTTCTTATTATATATTCGTGACTGTATAAATTGGAACTATTTTCTACAGTTGAGGAATAAATTAAAGGTGTAGAAGGGCATATTTATGGGGTAATGGGTTAACAAATGTGTTCTTACAGTGAAGAAGACAATATTCTTTTTGTTTATATAAATGCTAAAGTTGTTTTGTCATGTACAACAGTTTGGAGCCAGGTCAGACACCAGGTATATGATCAGGCCCCAAACTGTTTGCCACTCATATTAAAAGAAATTTCGAGATTTTATTGCATTGTGTTCATGTTTAATTTCTCATATGGAGATAAGAAGATTAAATGTCTTTATATAATGATAACTAGAGTCTAGAACTATCTATAAAGCACCCTGCCACATGCTTCAGACAAGGTTTTTTCAGTAATCAAGGTCAAAGTGACCTGAAAATGGTTTGCAACACCTGGCAGTCCAATTCTATATCCACACACTGTGTTTGATAATCCTGGATGCTAATATAGTAAAACAGATATGCTCCATACAAAGATGTTCTATTATCAGGTCAGAGGTCAAGGTCAAGTTGACCTGAAAGTTGTATGTGACACTCCTCCATCTTAAGATGTATGCACACACCATCTTTGGTAATTGTAGATTATATGGTTTAGGAGTTATACTCTGGACAAGATTTTTCACTTATCAAGAACAGATCTCAAGGTTAAATTGACCTGAAAATGGTATGTGACAGTCTGTAATCTCAATATGTATCCACACATCATATTTAATTTTAATCCTAGATGATATAGTACATGTATATGAGATATGCTCCAGACTAGGTTTTTCAATAATCAAGGTTAGAGGTCAAGGTTAAATTGACCTGAAAGTGGTAAGGGACATATATGTCCCTATACATGTATGTATCGGTATCCACACGTCAGGTGAAATCGCAAGGGGTAAATCACAATTAAGGTTTTCTGACATTGCTATGCACCAGGTCTATCTGAATGTCATCATGAGACAGTGTTGCTTGGCATCTCGTTTTGATTCAAACTGTAGCATGCAGAAATATAAATACCCAAAACAACCAAAGCTGGACAAGTTTGTAAAGAGGTTATTCAGAAAAAGCCTTAACCTGTGACTGGTCCATCATTTGTCATTGCAGGGTCTGTTTCCAGGTCTGTTTTCTCTGACATGGATTCGGTTTTCTTCTTTTTCTTTGGGGGTGATGCTGCGTCATCTGAAAATGGTAACAAAGAACAGTCAACACAAAACATTTCAAAGACACTAGTTGTTCCATTACAATTTGCCAAAATATTGCGAATTAAACACGAAATTGCATACATTTAAACCTATTAATAAAAGACTATTCATTACTCCATGGAAGCACCTTTTAGCACATTTAATTTATTCCTCAACTGAAGAAAATAGTTCCAATTTATGTAGTCATGAACATGAACCATACCAAATATTTTCTATATTCTAGCAGTTCATAGCTTAAAGCAAGCTAAAAGTAAAGCAGAATGTGCCTTAAGGCACCTTCTGCTTTACTTTCAACCTGCTTCATTTAATCAAAACAAGTATCTTCAAAACAAGAAATAGGCTATGGAGTAAAGGGTTACCGGTATACAGTCAAGAATATACAAAGTAAGAAATATTTCCTATAGATATCCTAGCAGATGGTAGCTAAAAGTAAATCAAAATGCCTCTTAAGGAGCATTCTGCTTTACTTTCAATCTCCTTTATGTGATCACCTATCTTCAAAACTTGAAACAGGCTATGGAGTAATGGGTTAAGACTTTTGACATTGACCTGCTTTAACTCTTTGAACCCTAGTCCCGCATATAGGCGTCCTTTACAAACAGTGAACATGTGAATAGTGCACTTGTCCTATGCAAACAGTGAAGACCCAGATCAGAGGGCTCCGAAAGGAGCCCTCTGATCAGGGTCTTCACTGTTTGTCATAATGCCAAACATTGACAAAAACAACCCTTAAAAGTCAGAAATTGACTAGACTAAAATGGAAACTGGAATTGTCCATTTAAAGCTTTAGGGAGGAAAGAGTTAAGCTACCATCAGCTATGATATAGAAAATATGTTATGATACATGTTCATGACAGTACAAATAGGAACTATTTCCTTCAGTGGAGGAATAAAATGAATGTGCTTAAAGGTGCTTATATGAGGGAAAAGGTTAAGGGGCATAAGCATGACAAATTGCTTTACCCAAGCTCTAGCACTTAGTCCATAACTGACCAAAATGCTAAAACTGTACCTTGATTTGTTTCTATAGAGGTACACATGGTCAACGGTAATACATGTACAATATGACCCACAAGTAGTCACGGCTGCAATTTAATGTCAGAATGCTTCTACATTGTTCTAGTAAATGCCAACAACAATTTCTATGCTGGATTTAAAAACAATAACAGAGCTTCCTGCTTACTTTTTTTTTTTATCTTGCTTTAACTCTTTCCTCCCTGAAACTTTAAATGGACAATTCCAGTTTCCATTAATGATTTTAGTCTAGTCCATTTCTGACTTTTAAAGGTTGTTTTTGTCAATGTTTGGCATTGTGACAAACAGTGAAGACCCTGATCAGAGGGCTCCTTTTGGAGCCCTCTGAATCTGATCAGGGTCTTCACTGTTTGCATAGGACAAGTGTACTATTCACATGTACACTGTTTGAAAAGCACGCCTATATGCGGGACTAGGGTTCAAAGGGTTAAACAGCCACCTGCTTTAATTACAGAAGTACTAGAAATACTATTAGGTCAGCCAGATTCAGAAATACCGGTTGCTTAAATACTTTAATTTGTCAGATAGTAATTAACCCTTTCCCACATAGCATATCTCTAGTATTGAATATATATAGGTGTCCATTTAAAGGGACTCGCAACCGGATGGTGTACTTGTCAAAATAAAATAAAATACTCAAATAAAAGCAAATTTGTGGCATTATTTGGCTTCTGACATTAAAAAAATATGATCAGTCCAAAAAAAGTCTCAAGAATCGTCACCGAATCTTAGAATTTTAATATTTTCCATCGTTTTTTCTATACCGACTAGTAGACGGTATAGTTGTTGTTGTTGCTTCTCTACATGGGCTCAGACATAAACACGAGCCGAATTACGAAGTTGTATGCACTTTCGATCGCTACACATTGAAATACGTTAAATCGATCCGAGATAAACGGATAGTTCCGTGGTCCATTGGTCTAAGCGGTTTCCCCTATTTTGCCTTCTGTCCGCCAATTGCCGGGCCCCGGGTTCAAATCCCACCAGAGACCAATAATTTTTTTTATTGAAATACATTTTTTTAAACAGAATTTCTTGTCCTAAACTAATTCTTTACCATTTATATAAGCGTTTGACACATATTTACAAATTACTATTTTTAATGCACCATCTGGTTGCGAGTCGCTTTAAAGCAGGTTGAAAGTAAAGCAGCCTGCTTTAAGCTATCATCTGCTAGAATATAGAAAATATTTTGTATTATACATATTTATGAATGTATAAATTGGAACTATTTTCTTCAGGGCAAGAATAAACTGAATGCGCTAAAAGGCGCTTCTATGGGGGAAAGGGTTAAAGGAACAAAATATTAATATTAACACCTGCTAAGTAGGAAACACATCCTAAAGCACTGTTTGCCATACCTTTAAAGACTTGGGGGACTAAACCCTAAAAAGTCAGTGTTAACTGGTCACTTATACACACATGAAGAGTCAATGAAGACTCAGCAGTCAGAGCAGTGTAAGGGCTAATAATAGCCCAATATCCCCTGAGACATTCAATGGACAATTCCTGTTTGCAATAATGGCTGGTCCTTTTAAGACTATTTAGGGTTCTTCCTTTTTTTATATAATATATTGAAATATGACAAACAGTGAAGTACCTGATCAGAGGGCTCCAGAGAGCCTTCTGATCTGGGACTTCGCTGTTTGCATAGGACTCTTTACAGACCTGTACATTTTTGTTAAACGACGCATATATTGTGTCTTTTTGAAATTTGACAAACCTGCTTTTCTCTTGCGTTTCTTTGCCTTCTTTTTCTTTTTTGATTTATCTGCTACAGACTGGCTTTCCTGGGCTTTATTCAAATCTGTAGTTACTTCAGTTTTTTGTCCAGTAACTTTCTTTTTGTTCTTTCTTTTCTTTTTCTTTGACTCTGAAAGCGTGGTCTCTTCATTTTCATCATCTTTCTGTGCTTTTTTCTTTACACTTATTTTGGATGATTTCTTTCTCTATGGAAATAAAATAAACTGTAAGAAAAATGCACTAAAATAAGTACACATAATGCAACACTCAAACCTGTATTAACTCTTTCCCTTATAGGAGCGACTTTTAGCGCATTCATTTTATTCATCCGCCAAAGAAAATAGTTCCACTTTATACTGTCATGAATATGTACTATAAGAAATACTTTCTGTATACAAGCAGATATTAACTTAAATTAGGCTGAAAGTAAAGCAGAATGTGCCCTAGGGCACATTCTGCTTTACTTTCAGCCTGCTTTATTAGGTCACATATCTTAAATACTAGAAACAGGCTATGGGTTAAAGGGTTAAGTAAACATTGAGAGAACGTGGAGGTAATCGAAGCCAGGTGACTTCTGTATAGATAGATATCTATCTATCTATACAGAAGTCACCTGGCTTCGATTACCTCCACGTTCTCTCAATGTATATCAGAAATACATGTAAAGCAAAAAGCTCATTCAGGGGCAGTCTTCATTTAATGCTCAATGTAGGATTTTATTAAAGCAGGGCATTGGTGAAAATTAGAGCCATTTGAGCATGCACAGATTTAAAGCATTCATTTATATTATAAGCTTTCAGCTAATGAATTTTGTATAACAGTACATGATTTAGATATTAAGCCAACCATCAAGACAGTTCAATTTGTAACTCACAGACTCCTGAAACTTTAAAATAAAATGGACAATTCCAGTTTCCAATTTTTTCCAACTTTGACCCTTCATGGTAGTTTTTTACCAACAAATTTAACAAGGGCCACTATGGCCCTAAATCGCTCACCTGGTACACCATGTAAACTTAACCTATAGTGACCTAGATTATGACAGGACATGACCCACAATAAACCTTTAGAGTGTTAACAAGATTTTTCTATGATTTGACATAGTGACCAAGTTTTTGACAAGACACAACCCACATTTGATTTTGACCTACTGTCCTTTTCACTCAGCCTTGTCATGACATAGTGACCCAGTTTTTGACAAGACACAACCCACATTTGATTTTGACCTACTGTCCTTTTCACTCAGCTCTGTCACTCAATTTGTATCAAATTTTTTTTTATTTTAAACAATTTCAACTTTGTACCTACATGAGCGGATCAGATCGTTTTTTACGAACTCACATGCAAAGTTTGAATAATATCGGGACCGTGAGTAGGGAGATATCCTAAATAAATAGTTTTTTCCTATAGTAAACTTGGGATCAGCTGTGTTTGCAAATAGCCGCTGTGTGTTTTAATATTCTTTTTAACAACACCTTCAAAACAGCGATGTTAAATCTATTTTTATCTTAATTTCACTTTTAGATTACCATTCACGGATTGACAATATCAGTTTTATGTTTTATTTTAATAGGCCTTCTCCACCTCTGTAAAAATAGACTGTCCCACAACGTCACACACTATTCACAAAGTCAGCCATTTTGTAAACAATTGAGGCCTATTTCACTATGGGGAAAATACATTTTTCACGATAATTTTTCATTCACAGCCTGGATAAATCTGAAACTTTACATGTGAGTTCGTGAAAAACGATCTGATTGTCTCGTGCAGGTACAAAGCTGATATTGTTCTGAAACAAAAAAAAAATTCGATAAAAATTGAGTGACAGAGCTAAGTGAAAAGGACAGTAGATTTTGATGTAGGCAAATATTCTGACAATATTTCATTCAGATCTAATGAGATTTGTAGCTGATCACTGTTTTTCAAAGATTTGACCTAGTGACCTAGTTTTTGACCAGACATGACCCACATTCGAACTTGACCAAGATATCCGTGAGGCAAACATTTTGACCAAATTTCATTAAGATCCAACGGGATTTGTAGCCTCTAGAGTGTAAACAAGGTTTTTCGAAGATTTGACCTAGTGACCTAGTTTTTTACCGGACATGACCTACATTCGAACTTTACCTAGATATCAATGAGGCAAATTTTTGACCAAGTTTCATAAAGATCCAATGAGATTTGTAGCTTCTAGAGTGTTAACAAGGTTTTCCGAAGATTTGACCTAGTGACCTAGTTTTTGACCGGACATGACCCATTTTCGAACTTGACCTAGATATCAATGAGACAAACATTGTGATCAAGTTTCATTAAGATCCAATGAGATTTGTAGCCTCAAGAGTGTTAACAAGGTTTTTCGATGATTTGACCTAGTGACCTAGTTTTTGACCGGACATGACCCATATTCGAACTTGACCTAGATTTCTACTAGACAAACATTGTGATCAAGTTTCATGAAGATTGGATGAAATTTGTAGCTGCTAGAGTGTTAACGAACCAATTGTGAACGGACGGACAGACGGACGTGCCACCGAAATGGGTTAGAGGGCCTTTTCTTTTGTTATTTTCTTTTGTTTGAATAACGGGCCACGGCCCCTTATTCTATTGTTACGGAATGAACTCTATTGTCTTCTTTTGTTATGTTTACCGTTATCTGGCCAGAAAAGGCCCTCTAACCCATTTCGGTTGTGCGGACGGACAGACGGACGGACGACGGACATCCAGCGATCCTAAAAGCTCACCTTGGCACTTCGTGCCAGGTGAGCTAAAAATGCCAAACAGTGCAGGCCTGATCAGAGGCCTCCCCTCTGATCAGGGTCTACACTGTTTGCATAGGACAGTTCAACCTATTCATTTCCATTGAAAAATTAATGATAGATTCGTATTTATAAATGCAATTGCTCGAGGAGGCAGGACTTGTGAATATACAAGTTTCACAGAGGCGGCGGGACTTATGGACCTTTTCTTCACAATTTATTTTCGAGTTTGGACAGCAGATATTTGTCTGAATTTTCAAATGCCCTTCCTAATCCATTCCTGCCTTCCTAGTAGGGGACATCATGAAAATCATCAAATATTCTTCTTTATTAATGAGAAAATTTTAAGAAAATTGAAATACTTTATAATCACATGGGTGAAAGTTGGCAAAACTGAAAATACTGAAAACTATGCTGGGGCTCGGGGGGCCGCTAGGGCAAGGCCCTGGCTGGGGAACCAGGGGGCCGGAGGCCCCCGGAAGCTCCTGGGTTTTAAGCATTTTGAAGGTCTGAAACTGTTGGAAAATTGTTTGGAAATGACAAGCAATGGAAAAATATAAAAATAATTTTCTTGGTCATAAGCATTAATGTTTTCCAAGGATTGAAAAATAAATCTTAATTTTGATTTTATTTAACAAAAGATGGAAATTGCTTTCAGCAAACTGTTATACTCCAAAGTAAATTATAAGCACTTTGCTTTTACAATTATCATTGTAAGGCCACAAAAATATGTTTCTAGTTAGGTCCATGTATGAGTTAGCTCCAAGGAAGAAAAATATGAGATGCTATTTAGGTTTTCTATCATTATACTGTTTTATAAAGCTGTATGTATAAGATTTTGTATCACTGACACTTAAAAATTATGACATGTAAATACTAGATCCAATACAAAACATTTAGAACATACTCTATTTCCAGTCAAGCATTACCATAAAAACTGACTCTCGTTGTATAAGCTTTTGCAAGGATACTGTACATATCCCGTTCAGAAGGTTCTGATGGGAACATTCTGATCTTAGTCTACACTGTTTGTACAGGATAGATGTACATATAATTCATAACTGGCCCTTGCTTTCAGTTAACAGTTTAGAGTATTCAAATAAATCATTGTTGTCAGTACTTTTCAGTTGAATATAGTTAAACTATCGTACAGATACTAAAAGCCATTGTCACAGAAAACACCCAGTCCTGTCTGATCCTGTTTTGACACCTATATTTCATTTATACAGACCAGTGCATAGGTGCATGATTATATATATGAAGGGACAGGTGCTGACCACATACTTCCACCTCATAAAATGATTTTTTAAAAAATGGCATGGGACTTGGGTTACCCTATAAATATATTTAAGAAATATTTTTTCATTATTATGTGTACAGGCCATTCTAAAGTTTTGTACATTTAAAGGCATGACATTTGAGAGGGGTGGGGATAGGCATTTCACTTATCCTAATGAAAATACCTCCCTCTCTCTGCTCAAAGGATTTACTCATAAAGTAAATAACTTACCTCTGTGCCATGTCTACTTTATTTGATTGATAAATGGTTTCTTGATAAACGATTTCTAACCGTGATCTGTGTGTGAGTTTATTTTAGCTCTCATTTTCATGTTCAATTTGCTTTCAGAAAGTTAAAACTAAGTGGCACAAAATTTAAAGCAGTAGGCTATGATGGGAGAGGGAAGCCTTCCCATAGTTGATGGAACAAGAGGCCTCCCTAAAAATGATTTTAGTGGTTCAATTTTATACATTTTGATTTTTCTAAACTGTTTCAAAGCTGTGATGCTAGACTAAATTTTAATCTTGGGTTACCCAAATCAGATAAATATTTCTTTACTTAATGAATTAAATGGTTACTATCAATTACTTTAATGATAACAATGCTATTAAAATACCTTTTCAATACTTTATAGCCATAGAAAACGGATTGTTTAACAGTCCAATAATATGTAATGTGAAAAATTAAAAAAGGTGACATTATTACTTCAGTACTGAGTAAGCTACTTGTTTTATAATAAAATCGGAATTTCCTATTCAATCTCCTAATTTTGTTTAAGTTTGCGTTTCATTAAAGTTAACCATTCAGCTGCATTTGACAGATACGCCGGTATTTTTAATTCGCGAAAACTGATGACAAAATGAGCTAATTGCATTTTGATGCACCAACGATAAAACACAAAGCGTTCCGCGTGATATAGTTTAGCGTCTGGTAATCGGATGATTCATAAAACAATGAGCGCCTAGTAAGACTCCGAAGAAAGAGATTTTAGATTTTCCAAAAGAAGTTTTTCGTACCGCTACGGAAAATTATCTGCAACAAGATCAAAATCACAAACAGCCCCCTCATAAATTTGCTTACCTCGTTATTTTAAGCAAGCCTGTCATATTATTGAAATCAACTACGGAAATTGTTTGGTCAGAGACTGGTTTCCGTGTTTTCAACGCTGTCCGCGTGCGTGTAGCAACCTAATTCGGCAACCAGTCAGATTTGTTTTTCACTCGGATTTTGCCGTCACCGTTATAGTACGACGAACGATAGGGCCGAACGATAACATTGACGAACTTCAACTAATTTGACAGCTCTCGAAATCACCTTCGATTTTGTTTTTTTCAATCTTACTCGACAAAGACATCCCCCCCCCCCCCCCCCCAATTTCTCAACGGATTTACACGTTCTGGAAAAATGACCCTCGGCAATTGATGACATTTAATGCTTACAGTGGATCTTATCTTGTTGAGTTCAAATAGTAAACAGCTTCAATAAATGCGGCTAATTTTTTTATTAGCTGTTCATTTTAGGATACACATTATTCGTGTTAAACATACATGCATACTAATAAGTAATAAACTGATCTTTTTTTTGTATATTTCACTTTAACCAATTACCCCATAGCCTGTTTCTAGTTTTGAAACCAGGTTACCACTTAAAGCAGGTTGAAAGCCTCCTTTAAGCTATTATCTGATAGAATATAGAAAATATTTCTTTTGATACATATTCATGACTGTATAAGTTGAAATTGTTTTCTTCAGTGGTGTGATAAACTAAGTGTGTAAAAATGTGTATCTATGGAGTAAGGGTTAACGGCGAAAGAAATCAGTTCATTTCTTAAATAGCTGGCAGCCCTACAAGCATGTGACAGGAGGTTTCAAGATGTGTGATAGACCAATTTAGATTTTAATTTGTAGCAAAATGTGTGGACAGATTGACAGTATGAAAATTACGCTACTGAGCTACATGGAAAATCTATTCTTATTAATGTTTGATTGTTCAAACTGAAGTTTTAATCCTTTACAGCAAGACGATATTGAATCGATCTTCATTTCATTTTGTTTCAACAATCTTAACTCCAGTGGATGGTCTCAATCTCATTAAAATTTAATTTATAGTAAGATGTGTGGACAGATTGACATGAAAGTTACACCTAGGTTTAATCTTAGACTAAGCTACATGGATAACTCATTCTATATATTAATGTTTGAATGTCCAAACTGAAGTTTTATGCGTTTACGACAAGACTATATATTGAATGGAACTTCATTTTTTAACAATCTACACACCAGTGGATGGTCTCATTAAAGTTCAATTTTTAGCAAAATGCGTTTCAAGAAAGAATGACATGAAAATTACGCAAATACTGAATCTGAGCTACATAGAAAATCCAAGACGATATACACTATATACTTGCTTTCTAGGCGAATTCACCATTTCGGTTACTATATATCTAATTGTAGGCGAGTTCGTCTCTAGGCGAATTCACCAGCACCCGTTCAAACGCATGTTTTAGGCATTTACGGCACAGCATACTCTGTTGGGCCATGTGAATGCTTCGAAATTACCAGCAAAGTATCTCCCGTTTAATCAGGAATACACCTTCCTGGTTTAATCCACAACTCACATGTTTTTGGTTTTATTCGATTAGAATCACAAAATATCGCATAAAAACGCAATTAAGTCAATATTTATCGGTCAACAGGTCGATATTCATATTTTTTCCAATATGATGACGATGTCAATAATGGCATGGAATGATGGATGAAAGCGAGGTCATGTGACCCGCGGCATCGAAATACGTCACAACCTCTCAACAGACACCTGTTTTATAGGGATAGAAGGAAAAGAATGTAGCCGTGTATCTCTAGTATACATAGTCTCTGCTTTGAAAGTTTGAGCGGACTTTTCTATTTCTATTTATTACTTCTACGCCATCAATACTGATGATTATGAGAAGGTCACTTTATCCTGACTTAAATCCTTCTTAGAAATAACAACAATGTTCAGTACCTAACCATTCTCTTTTCCAGTCATCCGGGTATTTAATGTCATACGCATACTCTCGGTCCTTCATTCGGATGGCGACGGTCTTATTCGGAGAAAAAAATAATTCTAATTTTCGGTAAAATCACGCTTTTGCAACTTATGTAAGACCTTCGTAGTATTCATAGGATCTATTCAGATAATAATGAGTAAAAAAGAATGAGATTAAACGCCCTGTTGCACAAACTTATGTAGATTTCGGGTTTGTTGTCCCGAGTGCGCGTGCTCGCTAAGTGTAAATAAAGGGGGTATTACGTCACACTGGAAAAGAGAATATTGGAATTTTCACAACTCAAGTACTGTATATATACGAGAAAAAAACTATATTTAAGTCGATAGGCGGTACACTTAGTCAAGAAAAGGTTGACTTATGCAGTGGTACGTTTTGTCTGACATCCTCTAAATGTCAAGCCTTATTAATTTCGCGAAAACTAATGACTTATCAAAAGTCTTACTTTTTTCTTATTAGAACCAACTAGTTCATAATCTGTAAGTTCTTCAAAGCTTATCAAGCCATCAAATCCTTTAGCAGATAAGAATTTTGGATCAAATTCGACCTTTTTCCACTTCGATTTCGTTTTCACGTGGACCGTGTCCTCCATTTTGGAAATTCTGCTTTAATCTCAAACCCTATTATAAGTTGTTAAATACAAATGACACCAACTTCAATGATCATTTTACAACAAAAATTGTTTTTAATAATAAAAGTTGTATTTCTTTAATGTGCAGACCTAATGTCAACCACATTTTAAAAATGTTTATTTAACGCGTTTCGTGCTCTTTGCAATTCGCCCTCAAATGTAATTCAAAAGTCTGTGTATTTTTTTTCTTTCTAATAATTAAATGCCACGTTATATATCAAGTTGTCTCATTGATGGCTAGTACAAATACTATATCTATGTAAGAGGTATTAGATTCAAAGGTCCGACGATAATATCTACCGAAACTTATCATCTTGTCACAGGGCCGAATATACTGAACTTGTTTTGGAGATTGCAATTCGACATAGCGCGGGTATTCCATTTTTTTCTGCACCCTATTTTCCTTTTAAAACTTAGCTGTAAGATGTCTTAAAACAGTTCTAATGCACCTTTATGTCAATGGTTAATTGATACAAGTCTGTCTGTAGCATTATTGTATTTTTTAACTTGCCTACTGTATTTATTTGCATGCATGCCTGTGATCCTGTTTAAATCATTTGCAGGAGGTTACTTGTATTAACTTTGACATGATTGCAGGAGGTTACCTGTATTAACTTTGACATGATTCCAGGAGATTACCTGTATTAACTTTGACATGATTCCATGTGGTTACCTGTATTAACTTTGACATGATTGCAGGAGGTTACCTGTATTAACTTTGACATGATTGCAGGAGGTTACCTGTATTAACTTTGACATGATTGCAGGAGGTTACCTGTATTAACTTTGACATGATTGCAGGAGGTTACCTGTATTAACTTTGACATGATTGCAGGAGGTTACCTGTATTAACTTTGACATGATTGCAGGAGGTTACCTGTATTAACTTTGACATGATTGCAGGAGGTTACCTGTATTAACTTTGACATGATTGCAGGAGGTTACCTGTATTAACTTTGACATGATTGCAGGAGGTTACCTGTATTCCTGTGTTTCTATTTGCCTGACCATCTTCACTCTCTGCTCTATTTCCTTCATATACTCCATGACTATAGGAAACATGGGGAGATCTTCATCTAAATAACAACAAACACAGTTAAAATCTTCATTCTCTGCTCTATTTCCTTCATATACTCCATGACGATAGGAAACATGGGAAGATCTTCATCTAAAACACAACAAACACAGTTAAAATCTTCACTCTCTGCTCTATTTCCTTCATATACTCCATGACAATAGGAAACATGGGGAGATCTTCATCTAAAACACAACAAACACAGTTAAAATCTTCACTCTCTGCTCTATTTCCTTCATATACTCCATGACAATAGGAAACATGGGGAGATCTTCATCTAAAACACAGCAAACACAGTTAAAATCTTCACTCTCTGCTCTATTTCCTTCATATACTCCACGACTATAGGAAACATGGGAAGATCTTCATCTAAAACACAACAAACACAGTTAAAATCTTCACTCTCTGCTCTATTTCCTTCATATACTCCATGACTATAGGAAACATGGGGAGATCTTCATCTAAAACACAACAAACACAGTTAAAATCTTCACTCTTTGCTCTATTTCCTTCATATACTCCATGACGATAGGAAACATGGGAAGATCTTCATCTAAAACACAACAAACACAGTTAAAATCTTCACTCTCTGCTCTATTTCCTTCATATACTCCATGACGATAGGAAACATGGGGAGATCTTCATCTAAAACACAACAAACACAGTTTAAATCTTCACTCTTTGCTCGTTTTCTGTATTTAAATGATCATGGAAAACTTCGACGCTCAGTAAATGTCAGGAAACCCCATTCATATTTATCTTCTCACGCGACAGTCACGTGACAAGCAATTTTCCCGCCATTGAAAAACAGGTCAATGTTTAGTAGGTGTACGCTATTTTAGGAATCTGTGAGATCATGCTGATCGATTTACATGTGATTACTAATTGGCTCATAAATGCGCTATAAATTTATGAAAAAGGTATCTAAGTTTATTATTTTAATTTCAGGCATCCAATGCGAATTACATGAGCTACTCCCCAACATTCATGTTTTAGGGTTTGGAGAGTTTTAGCGAGAGTGGGACACACGTCAAAAACCACTCGAGTCCGTAAATTTCACGCCAGAAATGGCGGACCACGAGGCAAAAAGTGAGGATGTTGTCACGTGACACATAATCTCGCAAAATTCAACCGCCGCGAGAGCTCAGTAGCGCGTTCAAGTACCGTATCGATGCAATCGATTGCATCGGAAAACGGTAACAATTCACCTTTGACAACCGTTATGGTGTTTCCGATTGCGAACGACACGAACGGCCTCATAGGTAGTTTGCCATCCCCAACAAGGAAAACAAAATGGCTACCAAATGAATTTAATACAACCGGCGAACAGTCCCGACTTAATTTCTCATCAATAAACCAACATTTTCCGATAATCAATGTATCAAATAAAGCAGCTTACATCTGAGCAGCTACCGTAAATCTTATTTTTATATGCAGTAAAATAGATGCATTTCAGTTGATTAGTGCACTTTTGCTTGTGTTATTAAGATTCACACATAAATCGTTCGTACCCTTGAAAAGTTAATAAACTTTGGGGCGCAATGAGTTATTATTGAAGAGTATCGGTGAACGTTAAATGTCGTACTATATGGGTTGTTTGCATCAGTTAACCTTACTGTTCGTTGGTACGGTACTTGAACGCCCTACAGATGCTCGCCTATTCAACTTCGCTTAGTTGCTATTCCTTTTTGTATAATTCCGTGCCTCGGTGAAATTTTCAAAAGTGACCAAAAATAAAATGAAGCAATTTTCGAAATTAAATTAGAAATCAATTAAAAAAATGTATTCAAATCACTCAGAGTGATTATAATACATGTTATTTGGTAAAAAGATCTTCTCAAGTTACATTCAATCACGTATGATTAGATCAACCTGCAGCCTCTGCTAGGAGATCGGCGTAACTTGTCCTATGCAACCATGACGTCATACATTTTTAGCTCGACTTTTTCGAAAAGTCGAGCTATTGTCGTCATCCTGTCGTCTGCGTCGGTTAAGTTTTTTAGCTCACCTGAGCCAAAGGCTCAAGGTGAGCTATTGTGACCGCTCTGCATGCACCGTCCGTAGTACGTCTGTCCTTCTGTCCGTTCACATTTTCTTCAAACGACAACTCCTCTGAACCCGCCGATTGTAGGGAGAGTTCAAACTGCTCGTGATGTTCCTTGGATGCTTCTCTACAGAAGTTGTTCAAATGAAAGGAAAAAAAGCACAAACTCTGCTTGAAAAAGCAAAAAACAAAAATCTTTAAAAAATCTTCTTGCCCAAAACCACTAGGCCCTAAGCTTTGATATTTGTACAGTAGAATCTCCTGGTGGATCCCTCTATGGTTTGTTAAAATGAAATCCCTAGGGTCACATTTGACACCACCCTGCATAGTTTAAGTGCTGCTCTAGGCAGGTTTCACAGTATTTTTGATTTAAGCAGAACTGTATATTTACCTGAGATACCCTTAATATACTATGGGCAAATAGCCAATATTTGCAAACAGTTTGGATCCAGATCAGAACCAACATAATGCTGCATCTAATCTGGATCCAAACTATTTGCCACTCATTTAGCAACTTAACATTTTCTAAAAAAAAAAAAATTGTACATTTTTCACATACAGTAGGTATTTAGCAGACATCATTTCAGTCTGGTAAGGGTAAGCCTCCAGCAGCTGTTAATGCTACGGTACTCTTGCATAATATTTGACCTCAGTGATCAGGCCAACAGAACTGAACATGTTGTCTGCTAAAGTTTAGAAATGGTTCAGTCTGCTTCATACTTAGAGAAACAGGATCTGGAAGTGATCCACTGACAGTTATGTAATTATGTCTTATGCCATATTTATACATATGTTTAATATTGGTTTTGTCACAGTTATCTGTATGTCTTGTCATTTTTTCTTGTCCAGGATTCAACCCTTTCCCCCAATAAATACTGACGTTTGTTAACCCATTACCCCATAAATGTGCATTTTTAGGCCTTTGATTTATTCCTCCACTTAAGAAAATAATTCCCCTTTAACCCATTAACTCATAAGCGATTAACAATTATCAGTGCTTATCTCAATGCATGCTAGTTGAATAAAGTGAGTCAAAATGAGTTAGTATGAGGCTATTGCGCAATGAGTCAAAATGAGTCAGTATGGCTTAATGGGTTAAACAGTCATGAAAATGTAAGATGCGAAATAAGTTTCTATATCCTAGTAGATGGTAGCTTAAAGCAGTTTGAAAGTAAAGCAAAGTGTGCATTAAGACCCATTCTGCTTTACTTTCAACCTGCTTTAGGTGGCCACCTATTTTCAAAACTAGAAACAGGCTATGGGGTAATGGGTAAAATGAAATTGCCTATTTGGAAAGAGCCTAATGCGAGGAAGTGCCATTTGCAAAGGCCATAACTCTGACATCATTGTTTGTCGAGTTATTTCCCTTTGTGATATTTTCTTGTCAAGAAGACAACTCCAGTTCTACTGATGCTATTGTAATGAAATTTTATGTATGGAAAGAAACTGATGAGAGAAAATGCCATGCACAAGGGCAGCAATATTTTGTTTTTCCCCTTTGTCATATTTTATTGTCAGGAAAATAACTCCAGTTCTGCTGACGCTAGTAAAATAATTATCATTTACCGGAAATGGAAATAGCTTGATAAGAGGATGTGTCATGGATAAGGGTCATAAGCTTGGCAACAAAATTCACTTTTGTCATGTTTTCTTGTCTGGAAGATAACTCCATTTATAGCTATATTAAAATGTTGTCTTGCCCAGTCAACTTAGGTACAAACTTCAATGTCCTCAGGTGAGCGAATTTAGGGCCATGGCCCTCTTGTTGCTTAAGGTTTTTGTAAGAGTTGATTTCTCAATAACTATCAGAGGTATCCATTTGAAACTTGAATAGTTGTTCAGTATCAAAAAGGCAACTCATAACAACAAGGCAGGTAACCCTGGGATTTGTCATTTCAGAGTTATTGCCCTTGTTTTATTTACTTAAAAATTATAAATTAATATAACTCAATAACTATCAAAGGTATTCATTTGAAACTTGGAATAGTTGTTTAGTATCAAAAGGGCAACTCATTACAACAAGGCAGGTAACCCTGGGATTTGTCATTTCAAGGTTATTGCCCTTGTTTTATTTACTTAAAATTATAAATTAACATATCTCAATAACTATCAAAGGTATCCATTTGAAACTTGAAATATTTGTTCAGTATCAAAAGGGCAACTCATTACAACAAGGCAGATAACCCTTGGATTTGTCATTTCAGAGTTATTGCCCTTGTTTTATTTACTTAAAAATTATAAATTAATAAATCTCAATAACTATCAAAGGTATCCATTTGAAACTTGGAACAGTTGTTCAGTACGAAAAGGCCAACTCATTACAACAAGGCAAGTAACCCTGGCATTTGTCATTTCAGAGTTATTGCCCTTGTTTTATTTACTCAAAAATTATAAATTAATATATCTCAATTACTTCAAAGGTATCCATTTGAAACTTGGAATAGTTGTTCAATATCAAAAGGGCAACTCATAACAACCTGGCAGGTAACCCTGGGATTTGTCATTTTAGAGTTATTGCCCTTGTTTTATTTACTTAAAAATTGTAAACTAACATATCTAAACAACTATGAAAGATATTAACTTGAAACTTTGAATAGATTTTCAGTATCAAAAGGGCAACTCATTACAACAAGACAGGTAACCCTGAGGTTTGTGTATCCAGAGTTATTGCCCTTGTTTTATTTACTTAAAAGTTATAAATTAATATATCAAAATAACTATGAAAGATATTAACTTGAAACTTTGAATACTTGTTAAGTATCAAAAGGACAACTCATTACAACAAGGTAGGTTACTCTGTGATTTGTAATACTAGAGTAATTGCCCTTGATTTATTTACTTAAAACTTGTAAATTGAAATATCTTAATAACTGTCAAAGGTATTAACTTGAAACTTTAAATACTTGTGTTATATCAAAAGGGCAACTCATTCAAACAAGAAAGATGACTGGGATATGCCATTCCAGAGTTATTGCCCTTGTTTTTATTTACATAAAACTTGTTAATTGAAATTTCTCAATAATTACCGTAGGTATTAACTTGAATCTTTTAATACTTGTTCAGTTTCAAAAGGGCATCACCTTTCAACAAAGCAGATAACCATGGGATTTGTCATTGCAGGGTTATTGCCCTTGTTTTACTAAGAATTTGTATATGAAATTATTCAGTAACTGTAGAAAGTTATTAATTTCAAACTTCCAATATATTTGAATACTTGTTTAGTTTCAAAAGGGCAACTCATTACAACAAGGTAGGTAAAGCAGGCAAAGATATTGTCCTTGTTTTGACTTAAAGTTTACTTTAAATGGAATGTAGACTGTCCAAGTATGTTTAAGTTGTTGTTGCTTACACACTTCTATTATCAATAGGGCATTAAACACCCATACACATTCTTTAAGTTTGAAAAATGTAGCCGTCTCAAGTATATGAAAGTCGAGAGCCCAGCACCCGTTTGCGGTGCTCTCGTTTAGTGATACAATCTCTGGTTTACAGGATGAATGAGTTGCGTTTTATCAAGTAGCAATTATGCAGTTCATATCAACAGGCAATGCTAACACTAGACTGAAACAGAAATTCTCTTTTTTATGCCCCCGGCATCGACAGATGCGGAGGCATATAGTAATCGTCCAGTCCGTCCGTCCGTAACAAGGTTAAGTAGAATTTACCGTTTCGTCTAGCATCAACACAGCTTACCCAAATGCTTGGATACTTATACAGTTGTTGCCTTGGACCATTCCCTATCCACCAATATCACCTAACTTTGATATTGACCTTGACCTAATTTGGACTTAGAATATTTTAAATAGGCTATTTCCTGGTTAACTAGAATTTACCGTTTCGTCTAGCATCAACACATCTGACTTCAATGCTTTGATACTTATACAGTTGTTGCCTTTGACCATTCCCTATCCACCTAATATCACCAAACTTTCATTTTGACCTTGACCTTGACCTTGACCTAATTTGGACTTAGAATATTTTAAATAGACTATTTCCTGGTTAACTAGATTTTACCGTTTCGTCTAGCATCAACACTGTTTACTACAATGCTTGGATACTTATACGGTTATTGCCTTGGACCATTACCAACTCACCAATAATACCCAAGCTCAGTTTGACCTTGACCTAATTTGGACTTAGAAAAAATTCAGAATATATTGTCAATGATGCCACCGGTGGCATAAGCGTTTATTGAATGCGCAGTCTTGTTTCACTGAAAATACTATTTTTACCATAAAATGATAGTTCCAGGTCCCTTCTTTGAATTGGGAACGGGTCCTGTTCCAATTGGGAACGGGTCCTTTCCCGGGTACCGTCCATAGAAGGAAAAAAACCCTGATTAATATTTCAAAACTTTGGGAACTGATGACCATTATAATGGCATATTTGATCTTAATTACTAAATCTTCAGAGATAATTTTGTGTCTGGGTAAAAACTATCAAGGCCAATGTAGAATACACTAATTACGATATTTACAGGTATATTATGTGTGAAAAACAATAAATTATCAACTAATAACATATTGAAATTTTCCCCTATATATACTATAATATGTGGTACGCTTTGACCCAAAATGGTACGTTTTGACTCGGTACGCTTTAACCATGGTGCACTTTGACCATAACCCAATGTGTATACCTTAACATTCTTTAACTAGCTTTAATAATATTGTAATTTGTCTTATTGTGATAATGCCATGTGTTGTGATGTATGTCGGTGTTAAAAGCTCTACAGAGCTTATGTTATACATGTATTGTTAATATGTACTGACAGTAAATAAACCTTTTGTATTTTTTGTAGATGAAAAGTTTTAACCTATTAACTAATAGCCTGTATCAAGTTTTAAAGTCAGGTGACAACTTAAAGCAGGTTGAAAGTAAAGCAGAATGTGCCAAAAGGCACATTCTGCTTTACTTCCAGCCTGCTTTAAGCTACCATCTGCATTGATATAGAAATTATTTATTATGGTTCATATTTTTGACTGTATAAGTTTGGATATATATATTTCATTTGTTTATATGGTTTGGTTATAAAAGTTATATATCATTTTCAACGTTGAACATTTATCAACATTTTGCATCCTAAGAAATATTGCATACTTAAAAAGTGTGATGGAGAGATGACGTTGAGCAAGTCGCATCAGTGTAAAGTCCTAACGATATGGTCAATATCTGGTATGACCCTCATGTGCCGCCATGGCAGCGCGAATAAGCCTATGCAGAATGTAGACTAGTCCTTTAATTTGACAAATTGGGATGTTTTCCCACTCCTCTTGCAATGCACGTCTCAATTCGCCATGCGTCGTCGGTGTTGGATGACGTCTCAAAACACGTCTGTCCAAGATGTTCCATAGATGTTTAAGGGGCGAAAGATTGGGGGTGTATTTGTCAATGAACAACACACTCCTCCATCGATGTATGGACATCAACTCTAGACGATGTACCTGCAGCCAATTCATACGACGTTGACGTCGAGGCCTTGTTAACGGCAATCCTACGTATGGTTTTCTTGCTCTGATTCCGCCGATCCGGAGCCTGTTTGACACAATTCGTGCGCATGGTCTGGTGTTATTAGGACCTCTAAAATTTCTGGCGGTTTCTTCGGGTGTCTGGAACATGTGACGTAAGTGTGTCAGCCGTATAAAAACGTCATCACGACGTGACGTTACTCGGGGTAGACCAGGTCGGAGACGGTCGTTTGTTGTACCAATGGTACACACACGATCATACAGCCTGGAAATAGTGCTTTTTTGCACAGTAAGATGATTTACAACGTTACTCTGAGAACTTCCGTTAATCAGCACCCGAACGGCTGCTTAACGTTTATTATTGCGTAAGCGCGGCATTGCCATCTTTGATCAGATTAGATTTTTTTCTTTTAAAATTTACTAACTTGGTCTAACTGACGATTTTTGTAATGTAACCGAACAGGTTTACTCTATACAATTACCTGTAGTCACGTGACCTTTAGTTTACGCTAAGCCCGTGCTACTCGTGATATCGATGGGCGTTCGACGACGTTTTTCCATCACTGGGTAAGTGTGTATCGGTGCTGTCACGGAAAAGTCGTGCAAAATATTGAGAACATATTTGTACATGAATATCTTACGTTTAAAAGAGTTGCGTTTCTAATTTCTTTTAGTATATGTTTTAATTACTTTCATTGTAGGCGAGACATGATGAAGAACTGCCACAGACTGTTTCTGCAGTCTCTGATGTCAAAGGGTTTACTGAATGCTGATAACGTCTTCAAGTTGCTAAAGAACTGCTGTGAAAAGTATGATGGTAAGATAGACCTCATTGTTAAAAACTGCTGATTTTCATGATGGACTCTTCCACTTTCTAAATAATGACTAGTTTACATTGACTTTTTGGGGGATTTGTTATCGATTGAGTTTGTGTTATTCACTGTATATACAGGCCTTTTTCTGGTATATCCACGGGTCCGGTAAAAAGGACCCATTCCCAATGGATAACTCCCAATTTAAAAAAAAAAATAAAATAAAAAGTGTTTGATTGATAGATCTACAGGTTGTTACTGATAACTCAAATTCAAATATAAAACTAATAAAACAAGAGGAAAGAACTACTACATGTCATTTTTCTGGCCATTTAGCTTCAATATATGTGAAATCAATTTTAAAAATTCTTCCCAAAACATGATTTTTCACGCCGAAAATTACCCAAATCAGACAATCCAGTTTTCCCCAAAATGGCCAGAAAAGGGCCTGATATATATCATGTTCACATTTGTAAATAATAATTTATGATACAACGCCTTCTCATAATCATCATTCTTGCCCCAAAAAATATTTATGTACCGGTATGATAAAACAATACAGACCCTGATTGGCAAGATGAATGTAAAACCAAAAGCTCCTTTAGCCAATTAGCCTTCTTTTTAGTGGTGGTAATAGAGAGGTTTCACTGTCTTTACTGGTTGACCCATTATCCCATAAATACTCCTTTTTATGCCTTCAGTTTATTGCGCATTCTGCTTTACCTTCAACCCACTTTAAGTGTTAACCTATTTCCAAAATTAGAAACAGTCTATGGGGTAATGGGTTAATTTACTTGGGCTTGTTTGCTTTACCTGAAGCCTTGTTATATACCTGTTGTAGAGCACCTTGCAGATTTTCATGCAGACAAGAGGAACTTGCTGGTGGACTTTGTACATCTTATCAATGATAAGCTGAAGGTGTTTGGTATGGAGGTCAGAAAGGGAGTTGATGAAGTGGATGGATCAAGCTACTATGGTTTGGTAAGACTTTCAAGTACAGTTACAATATCTAATCAGGGTCCAAGGTTATAAATATAAAGCTTTTGAGCTGAGTCTTAAGTCGTTCTCAAGCACTTGATTGGTCAGATTTGAGCCTCTATAGCCTAGGCTCAAATCTGACCAATCAAATGCTTGAGAACAAACTCAGACTCAGCTTTATAACCTTGGACCCAGTCCCCAAGGTTATTAAGTGTTTGAAATGAGTCTAAGATCATTTCCAAGTATTTGATTGGTCAGATTTGAGCAAAACCTATCAAATGCTTGAGAACAATTTCAGACTCAACTTGAACTCTTTATAACCTTGGAACCAGAAAAGAATGATGTCTAATGATGTTTTCTAATGATGTCTAATGATGTTTATTAGTTTTGCATTTATGGTTGGCAAGTTGATCGATAAAAATTGCCCAGAGCCTAGAAGGCTTAAAACTTTTACTGTATAATACTTCTTGTGTTTAGCACTCACAAAAAACAGGACAGATTTCAGTATTTTATTAATGCCGGAGGAAGAAGCTCAATATATGACAAAAGGAAAGCAAGAATCTCCTTAACCCTTTGAACCCTAGTCCCGCATATAGGCGTCGTTTTCAAAAGTATACATGTGAAAAGTGCACTTGTCCTATGCAAACAGTGGATACCCAGATCAGAGGGCTCCTGATCTGGGTCTTCACTGTTTGTCATAATGCAAAACATTGACAAAAACAACCCTTAAAAGTCAGAAATGGACTAGACTAAAATGGAAACTGAGATTTTCCATTTTAAGTTTCAGGGAGGAAAGAGTTAAAGAGATTTCTACTTTACTATTGTCTTGCACCAAGCAGTCACCTATCTGTAGAGACCTCATTGTTTCTTTAAAGAGTGGTCGTTTAAGACAAGTTAGACTGTATAGGGAAAAATTCAACAAGCTCAAAATATAGAGTTTAGACAAACAGTACAAGTGTTCTCATCTGAATATGCTATTCCTGATAAACCTTATTCTCTGTGGTGTTATACTTTCTTGTTCTATTGGATGATTTCAACACATTAATAGACTCAGGGCTCCAGATAAAAGGAAGTGAACTGAATAAAATCGATATTTACTCACTCATTTCAGCACTAATTCTATGGTGTTACTACTCATTAGAATCGTCTCTTTGAGACGTTTCTAATGAGTAGTGACACCATAGGGTTTAAATAAATGTAAGAATAAAGATTTCAGTTTTTGAAATACTCCCCTTATCTGGAGCCCTGAGACTAATAGTTTTCCATGTTTGCTTTCTTTTCAATGCTTTCAAAGGATCTCCCCTCATTCAGAACTTTTCAAAAATTTTAGGCCTAAAGGCCATTTCCTTAAAGTTGGATACAGCTGAGATTGACAACAATGTATTTCTCTACTCCAGGTAAATATCACAGAGAGCAGTATAACCCTCCTAGCCTCACTTTACACAGGCAATGAGCTGCAGTTTTTCAAGAAACTTGTGAGTCAATCAAATACATTTTGCTAAACTCTCAAATTGTTTAAATTTAGTTATAACACCATAGGTTTGATTCCCAGCCATGACATATAAAAGTCATTAAAATGGTACTGGTATATCTCCCTTGCTTGGCGCTCTGCTCATAGGCGAGTTCCAGGACTGCCTGGTCTGATGTCAGGATAATGTCCCTGGCAGTGGGTGTGATATCATTCCACTTGTCTAAGACTATGGTGTGACATTGCAGTGAAGCAGCACTATATCTGCTTCACCATATTCATGCAGGTGAAAATCCCCAAATGACTGTAGGCAGGGCTCCAGATAAGGGGAGTATTTTAAGAAATAAAATCTTAATTTCTGCATTAAACCCTTTGGTGTCACTACTTATTAGAATCGTCTCTTTGAGACGATTCTAATGAGTAGTGATACCATAGGATTTGATGCTGAAATGAATGAGAAAATGTTTTGATTTGTTCAGTTTACTCCCTCTTATCTGGAGCCCTGTGTAGGTATAATGTTATTTAACCCTTTACCTAATTATAGAAGCGCCTTTTAGCTCATTCCGTTTATTCCTCCGCGGAAGAAAATAATTCCAATCTATACAGTCATGAATATGTATCAGAAGGAATATTTTCTTAATTCTAGCAGGTGGTAACTTAAAGCAGGCTGAAAGTAAAGCAGAATGCGCCTTAGGGCGCATTCTGCTTTACTTTCTTCCTGTTTTAAGTAGTCGCCTATTTTCAAAACTCGAAACATGTTATGGAGTAAAGGGTTAAACCCCCAAACAATAAGAAAACAAAACATAAGTGATTTACCTGATGTCCTTGTGTGTTTTAGGTGGAGCTCATCATGCTGTCGGATGAGGGTTCTATCGGATCAATAGCAGCTGTTAATATAGCAGACAGCATGCAGAAAAAGATGCCGAAAGCTGAGGCTGAAGATCTCTTAGATAGATTTGAGAGAGAACATTGGATTGGGAAGGTACAGAAATCTGTCAGGATCATACTTATACCTTGCTATAGTGATTTCCCTTATAATTTAATTTTAGTGATTCAAACAATTAGCTGCTTTAAGGGTGTATCCAACACATAAGCGAATTTTTCAAAGTATCAAACTTTTTTTCTATCAATTGTTTTTTTGGAAGAGCTATATATGATGAATGAAAAAATGGAGAAAAAAAAATATGGTGGTGTCCTTTTTTTTGAGCTACAGTGATTTGAAAAAGGTATGTCAAATTTGGACTTTTTCTCTCAAATTTTACCCATTCAGAGTACAAGCTTCAGTAAAATATATTTCAAAACAAAACAAACATGGTAATTTGGGTTTTCATTATTTATTTCATGTCTATGGTGGTATTTTCACATATTGAAACCAAATTTAGACAAAGCAGGCACTAGGTTTGAACAATATGGATCCTCGAATATCAAAAATATGCTTTTTATAGGGCATGATTTTAGATTTTTTATTTTATGAAAAAAAGTAAAAAAGTTTGAAATTGAAATAGTTCTAGTATTAAACTTTTTCTTATATTCTACCAAATGAAAGCCAATGCTAAAGCAGTTCAAAATATGAAAAGAAATTGAAAGGTCAGTGTTGAAAATTTTGAGTTATTAAAGTAAAAAGAGTTATCTCTCCTTAACTTTACAAAAAAGTACAATATCGATGATATTTAGAGCTTTATAAATTTCACATTTGGTGCCTGTTTTCTCTTAAATTAGTTTTTGTATGAAGAAATACTACCATAGATAGGAAATAAATAACACAAAACCAAATTATCATATTTGTTCTCATTTAAAATGGATTTTATTGAAGTGGGCTGGTTGAAAAGGACAAAATAAGAGAAAGTGGGTGGGGTAAATTTTACATGGCCATGGAGCCATCTGTTGTTCACCAAAATGTACACTTTTTCTATTTTTTCATTCTTCTTGAATAGCTCTTCAATACAAAACCATCATAAAGTGTTTTCATATACTTTGAAAACTTCTTAAATTCATGACATTGATACACCCTTAAGTAGGCTAAAAGTAAAGCTGGAAATTTCGGTCTGAGCTTTCTACTTTACTTACTTGCATGTATACATTTTTAAGCTGTCACATTTCTTTAACACCATTTGAAGGAAAGTCTTACTAAAGTGGGATAAAAGGTAACCGCAACCTAATAACCACCTGCTAAGATATAGGAAAAGTTTCTAGTAGCTCTTTAGCAGTTCAAAGAACAGCATTGAAAATTATTATACATACCTGCCACAATGATTCTGTCTGTCCATCTGTGGTTAAGATGAATAGATGGTTCTAGGAAGGAATAGGATAGTATGATTATCATATCCTGAAAACTTGTGATCTGCATTATGTCAAAATGTAATGTCATCATTGTCTTTGAGCATTTTAATGTATTTTGAACTTAAGCATAAATGTCAATCAGTTTAGATCCTGATGCCAAATTACAGAACTTTATCTATAAGAAAAGTGGCAGCTTGATGCAGAAAACTCCTATTGTCCGGCTTTAACCCTTTACCCCATAGCCTGTTTCTATTTTGAAAAAAAGTTATCTCTTAAAGCATGTTGAAATAAAGCAGAATGATCCTGAAGGAGCATTCTGCTTTACTTTCATTGTACAATGTTTTAAATGACATCCATGATTTATTTCCTGAACTACTTTTCTTAGATTTAGGAATAATAAGAGGCATATGAAGGTGTATTTATATGGAGCAAGGAGCAATAAGTTCCAAGAATTAATTGCAGGGCTGCCATTTCTCCTGATTTTTCAGAAATCTTTGGATTTTTATGCTAGCAGATGGTAGCTTAAAGCAGGTTGAAAGTTAAGCAACATTCTGCTTTACTTTCAACCTGCAATAAGTAATGACGTTTGAAATGTTGTAAATTTTGAAATCTTAGAATTTTTCATTTTCAAATTATGGCATTCCTGTAATTGTACATTATTTTAGAGTTGATTACTTGCCTTTGTTGTGTTGCAGACGAAGGAGGGCAGAGTTTACCTGGCAGCTCGCAGTATCATGGAGATGGAGCAGTACATCTTTGACATGTTTGGGGAAAGTGCTGTTAGATGCTGTTTGTGCAAAAAACTCTGTGTCCAGGTATAGTAGAAATACAGTAGAACCTCTCTATTACGGCCACTAAAAGAAGGCTAATTGTCAGTATTAAGGGTGTATCAATGTCATAAGCCAATTTTTCAAAGTATCAAACTTTTTTTCTAACATCGTTTTTTTGGAAGAGCTGTTTATGATGAATGAAAAAATGAAAAAAAATATATATGGTGGTGTCCTTTTTTTTAGCTACAGCGATTTGAAAAAGGTATGTCAAATTCGGACGTTTTTTTCTCCAATTTTACCCATTCAGAGTACAAGCTTCAGTAAAATCTATTTCAAAACAAAACAAACATGATAATTTGGGTTTTCATTATTTATTTCATGTCTATGGTGGTATTTTCACATATAGAAACCAAATTTAGGCAAAGCAGTCACCAGGTTTGAACAATATGGATCCTTGAATATCAAAAATATGCTTTGTATAGGGCATGATTTTATAAGATTTTTTATTTTATGAAAAAAAGTAAAAAAGTTTGAAAATGAAATAGTTCTAGTATTAAACTTTTTTTTATATTCTACCAGATGAAAGCCCATGCTAAGGCAGTTCAAAATATGAAAAGAAATTGAAAGGTCAGTGTTGAAAATTTTGAGTTATTAAAGTAAAAAGAGTTATCTCCCCTTACAAAATTTACCAAATGTACCATATCGATGATATTAAGAGCTTTATTAATTTCACATTTGGTGCCCATCTTTCTTAAATTAGTTTTTGTATGAAGAAATACTACCATAGATAGGAAATAAATAACACAAAACCAAATTATCATATTTGTTTTTCATTTAAAATGGATTTTATTGAAGCGGGCTGTTTGAAAAGGACAAAATAAGAGGAAGTGGGTGGGGTAAATTTTACATGGCCGTAGAGCCAATTGTTGTTCACCAAAATGTACACTTTTTCTATTTTTCCATTCATCTTAAATAGCTCTTCAATACAAAACCATCATAGAGTGTTTTCATATACTTTGAAAATTTCCCAAAGTCATGACATTGATACACCCTTAAAAGACAGGTGGCAGCTTAAAGCAATGTGAAAGTGAAACGCTTTCACATTGCTTTAAGCAGTCACCTGTCTTAAGCGACTAACATTTGACACAATTTAGTGGTGGTAATAGAGAGGTTCTACTGTATTGTACCTCATCATACTTACTGGTAGTCAACAGTGCTTGTATTCCAAATGACTTAGCACTATCACGCATGTGTCTTTTACTTTATTACACCTCGCTTTGAGTTACAATGTTAAATTCCCATAGACCTACAGTTAACATTTTGCATGTCTTTTACATCTATTCAAAATATACTGTCACTCTTTATGATATTCTTTTTGTGACGTCACTTTAAAAGACATTACTTTTTTACTCCGTCCGAAAACGTACTGTCAGCATTGACATTGAGTTCGCTATTGGATACATTGGAACGTTATAAAGAGTGGTAACATAATTGTAAACAATGTGACGTCATAGACGGCGACGTCGTTTCCCGCGTTACGTACATGTCTGCGCTAAATTAGTATTCACAACACATTTTATAAAATACAAATGAGACGATTCTAAAGCTAGAATTGATAAGCTCGGTGTAATAAAATAAATATTAGATGTCAGTTTGCGTGACATTCAAATTGTCAACCCTCGAAAACAAGAATGTCACCCTCGGCTACGCCTCGGGGTGACATGCTGTTTCTCGGGCTGACAATTTGAATGTCACGCAAACTGCCATCTAATATTTATATAATGTTACTTTCTTGCATTTGTGTCAAGACCTTTCTGACCTTGCAAACATTTTTTGTCGCTTGAAACCTTGACCTACTTTTCAGAACTTCTCTAAATGCCTATAACATTTGAACCAATTGGCATAGGGATTTCATATTCGGTATGTATCTCCCTTTTGTCAATACCATTATTTCTACCTTGTGTTTGATGTTTGACCTACATGTACATTAGTGAGCATGTTGCGGCCAGGGAGTATTTGTGTTTCACAAACACCTTGCTTGTCTCAATATGACTTAGCAGTCTAGTATCCAAAAATGTTTGTACTCCCATATAATATAGCCTTCTAGAACATCATGATGTATTCAAAGTTTTTTTGACATTATAGTATTCCAACATTTTGGGATCACAACATGATTTAGCATTCTAGTATAGTATAGTATATTAGCATACTGGTATTCTATGCAGATATTGCAACTTGGTTGCCATAAGATGTGTGCTATAGTATATGTTTTGATTGCACATTTTATGCTTGTTATAGAGCCTTGTCTTTAAGAGCTGCAAAGCTACAGAACATTAACTCCTGTTCCAATAACTATTCATTGTATGCTTGCTCCAGGACCAGGGCTGCAATGACTGCCCTGCTAAAATGTATAATTCCTGTTACAACAAATTACTCCTTCAATTAGTAATCACCTTGTCTGTCAGTCAGTCTGTCACACTTTTTCTCGTCCGCTCTCTAACTCGAGTAATTTTTATCCAATCTTCACCAAACTTGCTGAAAATGTGTATTGGTATAAAATCTAGGCCAAGATCAATAATTACCCAAAATCGCATAAGGCATGTTTGAGTTATTGCCCTTGAACAATTAAAAAATGGCTGATTCAGCCTTGTCGGCTCTCTAACTCAAGTAGTTTTTATCCAATCTTCACCAAACTTTATGAGAGTGTGTATTGTTATAAAATCTAGGCCAAGATCTATAATTACCCAATCACATAAGGAGTTATTGCCCTTGAATTATTAAAAAAATTGTTGTTTCAGCCTTGTCCACTGTCTAACACGAACACTTTGTATTGGATATTCTTCATCAAACTTACTGAAAATGTTTATTGGTTTATAATCTAGGTCAAGTTTAATAACTACCCAAATCGCCTTTGGCACATCAGAGTTATTGCCCTTCAATTATTAAAAGATAACTGTTTAAGCCTTGTCCACTCCCTTACTCAAACAGTTTCTATCTGATCTTCACTAAACTTGCTGAAAATGTTTATTGGTATAAAATCTAAGCCAAGTTTGATAACTACTGAAATCGCATAAGGCATTTCAGAGTTATTGTCCTTGAATTATACAAAAATGACTGTTTCAGCCTTGTCTGCTCTCTTAACACAAACATTTTTTATCGGATCTTCACAAAAATTGCTGAAAATATTTATTAGTATAAAATCTGCAGTTTTTTCTTGTGCCTTCCTCCTCCTGACTCCTTTTGTGGGGCCCTTTCTGACTGGTCAGTACTGGGGTATTCTAGTTAATGCTTGTTCCAGAATCAGTTCTGTGAAAACAGAAATTTTAAGCTGCATTATTCCTATTACAACAAACTGTCCATTTTATGCTTGTTCCAGGGCCAGCACTGTGAAAACTGCAGTCTAAGTTATATAATTACTGTAACAACAAACTGTTCATTTTATGCTTATTCCAGGGCCAGTCTTGTGAAAGCTGTAGTCTTAGTTGCATAATTCCTAATACAACAAACTGTCCATGTTATTTGTTATGCTTTTTCCAGGGTCAGTGTTGTGAAAACTGCAGTCTAAGTTGCATAACTCCTATTTCAACAAACTGTCCATGTTAATTTGTTATGCTTTTTCCAAGGCCAGTGCTGTGATAACTAGTTGCATAATTCCTATTACAACAAACTGTCCATGTTAATTTGTTATGTTTTTTCCAGGGCCAGTGCTGTGATAACTGCGGTTCTAAGCTGCATCATTCCTGTTACAACAAACTGTTCAAAGATAAGGCACAGAAGAAATGTCCCTCATGCAAAAACCAGTGGTCAGAAGACAAAGGTACATTTCCATTTACTATGAAAAGACTGATAAGTAAGACAGAATAGTCTAACTGGTGTTAAGCTGCCATTCAAAAAGCAGACTATAACCCAGAAATCTATAAGTATGCCTTATAACACCCCTGAATATGCCTTCACTAGAAAAGTAGTCCTTTTAACTAGGAAGTTTAAAAAATGAAGCACAGATGGCATTTCAAATAAACAGCCATCCAAAAGGCAGATATTTAACCCTACATTCTTTTTATACGCCCGTCATCGACGGTCGTATTATGGTATACCCAGCGCTGTACGTCCGTCCGTCCGTCCGTTAACTTTTCTTGTTAGCGCTCTCTCATCTTCATTTATTTACCGATTTTGATTAAACTTCCTACAAATATTCCATACCACAATAGTTCGGACAAGTTTGCGTGTCAGACGTTGGCGACTATTTTTAGCAGAGTTATGCCCCTTTATTGTCAAAAATGGGCATTTTAAAAAAAAAAACCAGAACTTTTTTATTTTTTATTCAATTGATTTCAAATTTGATATGGTGATACAATGAATGAAGTGACTTAATATATATTACGGGTTTTTGGTTTGACTCTGTATTTTCAGAGTTATGCCCCTTCACACAATTTTTTTAACAATATATTGTTTCCTGATAATAATTTTACTTACATTTTGTCTATTGTAACCAAATTTCATATTTAGCTTTCTCATCATACAGGGAAGGCACCTGTGAATTTTGGTTCCTGTTAAATTTCAGACGTTGGCGACTATTTTTAGCAGAGTTATGCCCCCTTTATTAGCTCACCTGAGCCAAAGGCTCAAGGTGAGCTATTGGGATGGCCCTGTGTCCGTCGTCGTGCGTCGTCCGTCGTCGTTAACAATTGCTTCAAATGACATCTTCTCCTAAACGGCTGAACAGATTTCAACCAAACTTTACAGGAATGTTCCTTGGGTCAAGCTCTTTCAAATTTGTTCAAAGAATTGAAAACAATATAGAACTCTGGTTGCTATGGCAACCAAAGTGAAAAAATAAGGAAATCTTAAAAAATCTTCTTGTCTGAAACTACAAGGGCCAGAGCTTAGATATTTGGCACATAACATTATCTACAGGTCCTCTATCAAGTTTGTTCAAATTATGCCCCTGGGGTCAAAATTGGCCCCGCCCCGGGGGTCACAGTTTTACATAGAGTTATATAGTGAAAATTTCAAACGTCTTCTCCACTGAAACTGATATGGCCAGAGCTTTGATATTTGGCATGGTGACACTTCTAAATGTCCTTTACCTAGTTTGTTCAAATGGTTCTGGTTGGTTAAATATCTAGGTCATAATTCACATTCAAAATATGTATAGCAGACAGCAATTCAGCATTATAAGAGTTAGACCCTAGCCAAATTTCCTACTGGCAGAGTTACATAACTGAACTCAGGTCAGCTGGTCAGCTGATGAGGTTGCATATGGTGGTGTCTGCTATATTTTTATGCCCTGAAGTTGGGGGCATATTGTTTTTGTATGTCTGCTTTTTTGTCTGTTTGTCCATTTGTTTGTCTGTCAGTCCACAACTTTAATCTTAGCCATAACTTTGTTAAAGTTAGAAACTTTATAACTTGGGTCATGTCCTACAAAGGTCAATGTCATTTTTGAGATATTTCCCAGTGTCATATTTTCTTGTCTTTGAGATAACTCCTTAACCCATTACCCCATACATATGCCTTTTTACGCCTTTAATTTATTCCTCCTCTAAAGAAAATAATTCCACTTTAAACATGTAAGATATAAGAAATAGTATCTATATCTTAGTAGATGATAACTTAAAGCAGGTTGAAAGTAAAGCAGAGTGCGCAATAAATAATCATATGGAAATACATGTAGCTTGATAAGAAGAAGTGTCATGGATAAGGGCCATAACTCTGCCAACAATATTTTTTTAAGTTATTCCAATTTGTCATGTTTTTTTTTGTCTGGAAGATAATTCCATTTACAGCTATATTAAAATGTTGTCTTGCCTATTAAGCTAAGGCACAATGACCTCAGGTGAGCGAATTAAGGGCCATGGCCCTCTTGTTGTCAAAAATGGGCATTTTTTAAAAAAAACAGAACTTTTTTCTTGACTATCGCAATACTAGCGGGATAGTACTTGAGCTATCGCAATACTACAGCATAGTCTTTTTGAGATCGATAGTCGGGCCTACACTCCGGGCGACTTTTTCCAGTCGGCCTGAGTCTGGACGACTTTGACACGTGACGGGCGTATTTTGCCGCACTGCGGTGCTCTTGTTAACGTCTTTGTTGTATTCCTCCACTAAAAGAGTTCTACATTATACAATCATGAAAATACACCATTAGATATACTTCCTTTATCCTAGCAGATGGTAGCTTAAAACATGCTGAAAGTTAAACAGACTGATCCTTAAGGAGCATTCTCTTTTACTATCAGCCTGCTTTTAGCAACCATCTGCTAGGATATAGGAATTTTTACTAATGCTGCATATTCATAACTGTATGAAATGGAACTATTTCCTGTAGTAGAGAAATTTATTAAAGGTGCATGAAGATGTATCTGTTGCGTAATGGGTTAATCAACCATCTGTCTTCAAAACTGGAAACAAGCTACTGGGAAAAGGGTTTCTGAGATAGATGACAGCTTATTACAGAACAAATGTACATTTTGTACCAGTAATGCTGATACAGCACAGTTCAATATGTCATTAGAAGAAATTTGTCTGAAAATTGATTGTTGCTATAATGGGGACTGAATAAGGTTAACACTGTCATATCTGCACTTTCTTTTTTGCTCTTCCTAAGGCCCATAGCTCCATGCTATGAGTTTTTAAAGTGTTAAATTGTGATGTATGATTATTTGTTATTAGATATGGAGGTAGAACAACCAGACTCAGATACTGAGAGACCAGAGAATTCTAGCAGATCATCACAGACTAGGAAGAGGAAAGCTTCTGATTGCCAAAGTGTAGTCCCGTATGCTAGGGGTAAGGACAAATTTATATCCAGAACGTAACCCACTACCGGTAGCCAGTTACTAGTTGTGTCACCTGCTGTAGGCAGAGGTGACACTTAGGGATCACCATCTCTCTGTCTGTCTGAGCGCACAAAAGGTCCTTTGTTGGGTAGTGAGAACAATAGATTTCATTCATTCAGCGATCTCCCTATTGTGTATTGTTGGCTATTTTGTGTACCGTTGGGTACTTTTAAACAAAAAAAAACACACAACAAATATCAATCTGTGAGAACGTCCGTCTGTCTGTCTGTCATGCTTTCTGTGTCACGCTACATAACTCCTGTTCTTTTGAAGATTTTAAGATGAAACTTCATAAATGGAGCTTGACAAGTGGAAGGGTATTGAACAAGGGTTATAACTCTTGCTAAAATATTGTTTGTAAGAGTTGTTCCCCTTTTCAACATTTTCTTTTCATGCAGAATTCTTCTGTTATACTAAAATTTTTGAAATGAAATTTCTTTTATGGAAATTGATGAGTGAAATTGTCTTGCACAAGGTTGATGAGTCTTTCAGCAATACTGTGAGAGTTATTCCCCTTTTCCATATTTTCTATTTTCAGCATATATAACTTCTGTTCTACTCATACTTTCCAGATAAAATTTCATTTACATAAATAATTTGATGAGTGGAAGTGTCTTGCAAAAGTTCATTTCTGTTCTACTCATATCAATTTTTTCACAGCTTGTGATTTTTTTGTCTGTGAAAAAACAGTGTCACTTGAATTAAACAATATTTGTGCATTTATTCTAATTGCTGAGCCTAGAAATCGCACACCTTTGTGTAAAATTTCTATTGAAATCAAGATTATTTACAAGAAAAAAGTCAATTGTGTCAAAATATCTTAATCTAAATTCACCTGTAAAGACTAAAAAGAAGCTCATATAAAATGATATATATACGTTGCCATTCATGTTTTCATTTTTAACGTGGAGTTCTTAAGGAGGATGAGAATTTTAAAAAATCAAACTTGATTTACACTTACTATAGTTCTTCTTTAGGTCACGTTTGCTTATTTTGCAAACAGCGACATTTTTAGCTCACCTGGCACGAAATGTCAAGGTGAGCTATTGTGACCGCCCTGTGTCCGTCGTACGTCGTCAAACTTTTTGTTCAAAGATCTTCTTCTTGGAAACCACTGGGCCAATTTCATCAGAACTTCATAGGATTGTTCCTTGTAGGGTACTCTCTCAGATTTCTTCAAATATAGGTCATCCAATTGAAATTGTGGTTGCCATGGCAACCAATTGAAAAAACTTTAAAAATCTTGTCAAAAATTACTGGTCCGAATTGAAAATGATTTTACCCAAATGTGCCATTGGTGACCCTCTATCAGATTTCTTAAAATAATTTTTAGCTCACCTGAGCACAAAGTGCTGAAGGTGAGCTTTTGTGGTCAGTCAATGTTCGGCGTCCGTCGTCGTGCGTTGTTGCGTCGTGCGTTGTGCGTCGTGCGTCAACAATTTCTTCAAACATCTTCTTCTCCAAAACCACTTGCTTGATTGCAACCAAACTTCACAGGAATGGTCCTTGGGTCAAGCTCTTTCAAAGTTGTTCAAAGAATTTGAAACCATGCAGAACTCTGGTTGCTATGGCAACCAAAGTGAAAAAATAAGGAAATCTTAAAAAATCTTCTTGTCACAAACCACAAGAGCCAGAGCTTAGATATTTGGCACATGTCATTACCTATAGGTCCTCTATCAAAGTTGTTCAAATTTTGCCCCGGGGGTCAACGTTTTACATAGAGTTATATAGTGAAATGTTCAAACATCTTTTTCTCTGAAACCAATATGTCCAGAGCTTTGATATTTAGCATGGTATTACTTCTAGAGGTATTTGACTTATATTGTTGAATTGGTTCCGGTCCGTTGCATATCTGGGTCACCGAAGCTAAAAATAGATTTTTTTACCATGAGAAAAATCTTCTTGTCTGAAACCATAGTACACTGAGATTAGATATTTTGCACAGCATCGTCAGCAGATCCTCTATCAAAGTTGTTCAAATTTTGTCACTGGGGTCAAAATTGGCCCCGCCCTGGGGTTCACAGTTTTACATAGAGTTATATAGTGACATCTTTTTCTCTGGAACCAATATGACCAGAGCTTTGATATTTGGCATGATGTAACTTTTAGAGGTCCTTCACATATATGGATGAATCGGTTCTGGTCTGTTGGATATCTGGGTCACCGGAGCTAAAAATAGATTTTTTCAATGAAAACTTCAAAAATCTTCTTGTCTGAAACCATAGTACACTGAGTTTAGATATTTTGCACATATCATCGTTTACAGGTCCTCTATCTTAGTTGTTCAAATTTTGCCCCTGGGGTCAAAATTGGCCCCGCCCTGGGGGTCACCTTTTACAAATCTTCTTTTCTGAAATCACGTGACCCATCCGAGTGTCACCATTGTCAGGTGAGCGATCAAGGGCCATTCTGGCCCTCTTGTCCTATCTTAGAAAACATGGCTTCTAGTGGGTGGGGCAGAATTTCCTTATATGGCTATATAGTGAAAACTTAAAAAATCTTCTTGTCAAAAACTACTGGTCCGATTTGAAAGTAATTTTATGCAAATGGTCCATGGGTGACCCTCTACCAGATATCTTAAAAAACATGGCCGCCAGTGGGTGGTGCAAGTTTTCCTTATGTTACTGTATAGTAAAAACTTTAAAAATCTTCTTCTGAAACTTCTGGTCCAAATTAAAAATAATTGTACACAAATGGTCAATTGATGATCTTCTACCAGATTTCTTAAAATCATTTTGTTATCTTAAAAAACATGGCCGCCAGTGGGTGGGGCAAGTTTTCCTTATGTTACTGTATAGTAAAAACTTTAAAAATCTTTTCTGAAACTACTGGTCCAAATTAAAAATAATTTTACACAAATGGTCAATTGACGATCCTCTACCAGATTCTTAAAATCATTTTGTTATCTTAAAAAACATGGCCGCCAGTGGGTGGGGCATGTTACTGTATAGTAAAAACTTTTAAAAAAATCTTCTCTGAAACTACTGGTTCAAATTCAAAATAATTTTACACAAATGTTTAATTGATGACCTACCAGATATCTTAAAATCATTTTGGTATCTTAAAAAACATGGCCGCCAGTGGGTGGGGCAAGTTTTCCTTATATTTCTGTATAGAAAAACTTTAAAAATAAATCTCTGAAACTATTGGTCTGATTTAAGAATGATTTTACCTGATGGGGTCAACACTGTTGTCAAATAAGGTCTTATAATTTGTATTCGCTTTTATCTGGAGCAATACGTCATTAACCAATATTATAATCCATGTGACAAATAGTAAGTGTAGACGGAGCTATTACTATAAGATAGGGCATGAGAAGGGCTAGCTAGACAAATTTTTCAAGAACACTCTCGAGGCATGTCAAAAAAAAAAGAAAAAAAAAAATTTACACAAATAATGATTCATGGGTAATCCCTTTGCCAGTTTTCTTCAAATAATCTTCCTAGCTCAAACAACATGGCCACCAGTGGGTGGAGGTAAATAAGTGAAAACTTAATCATTACTGGTCCATTTACATGACCGTAATCATGGATACCAGGTGTGTGATTTAGGGCCGCATGCGGCTCTTGTTGTAAGTTTTACCGTATGTCCTAAGAAACTTAAAGTGTTTCCATACTGGGCTTTTGATAACTGATGCATCGGCTATCGAAATATATTTGTCAGACTTCCAATCTTCTTTAGCAATCAACATTTTGTGTAATTAAGTTTCCATGGGGAAATTACGTAGACCTGATTGTGTAGACGTAATTGTGTTATTTAGATTTAAAGAACAAATAACAATGTTTAACCAATAGTGAATTTCTTTTTATTGAAATCATGTACTTGTTTTACAGTATTTGTTTTACAGTATTTGTTTCTATTTGTTTTCAGTGATGTAACCAGGAGTACCGTTCTTAAGGAGACAAGAGCATGCCAAGTGAGAATTTGTCCAGCTCAGTAAGACAACTGCAGTGCTTCAGATAAGAAGCAGGAAACCATTTCCAATATCTCCTCCAATATGTCAACACAAAACCCTGTGTTGTGACTACTCATTTTGGTAGTTTCTTGAGATTTGATTTGGATACAGAGAGCTGATAGAGTTGATTTTTCCTCCCTAAAACTTCAAATGGACAATCCCAGTTTCCATTTTAGTCTGGTCCATTCATGACAAACAGTGAAGACCCAGATCAGAGGGCTCTGTAAGGAGCCTTCTGATCTGGGTATTGACTGTTTGCATAGGACAATGCACTTTTCACATGTATACTGTTTGAAAAGGATGCCTATACGCAGTACTAGGGTTCACTGGAACTTGATGTATTCAAACTGATATTTTGCTAAGCCAATGTTTTAAATTTGGAATATGGCTATCATGATTGTATCAAAGGAGTTCAAGTGATTGACATTCAACAGAAGAAATACAAGACATTTCAGCTTGAGTTAGTGCCAAGTTAGGGAGATTTGACTGCACTGTAAAACCTCTCTATTACGATCACTAAAGTGTGTTAATTGTTAGATGTTTGCAACAGGTGACTGCTTCAAGTAAGGTGACAGTATAACAGAAAGCTCCTTAAGCACCTTACTTTAAGCAGTCACCTTCTTTTATACAATCAATTAGCCTTCGTTTCAGTGGTCGTAATAGAGAGGTTTTACTGTGTTTGAGCTACTCCACTTATTTGAAACTGTAAAGTGTTTGTGATGATAGACAGTGAAGTATTCAGTGATGTCAGACTAGACCATTACTATAGTATAAACCCAGTGTTAATAGTTTAGAATGTAACTGTTCTAGTTCTTGAAGAGACATTTATGGATGTGAGGTCCATCTTTATTCTTGTACACGCCAATCGGATGCAAACCATTTGATGTTTATATTACTGAAAATTTATGATTCAGTATCTTTGTACTTGACTATTACCATTTTGTTAACCTTTTCCCTGCTGAATATTCATATAAAGTAAAACCTCTCTATTACAACCACTAAACAAGGACACATTGATTTATAAAAGACATGTGACAGCTTAAAGCAAGGTGACAGAAAAACAGAAAGCTCCTAATGGAGCTTTCTGTTATACTATCACCTTACTTTAAGCAGTCGCCTGTTGCAAACATCTAACAATTATATGACACCCATGTTCTATAGACATTTTCTTAAAATTGCTACACAGTAAAACCTCTCTATTATGGACACTAAAAAGAAGGCTAGTGGGATGTATAAAAGACATGTGACAGCTTAAAGCAAGGTGACAGTAAAACAGAAAGCTCCTAATGGAGCTTTCTGTTTTTCTGTCACCTTGCTTTAAGCAGTCACCTGTATTAACCCTTTCACTCTCAATGATGCTTGAAAGCGTGCTTGCAAACAGTTTGGATCCTGATTAGACGCCTCATTACCCGGCGTCTGATCCAGATCCAAACTGTTTGACAGTTGTATAGATATGTTTTAAGTCATATTACGTTGAATCTTAATTTGAAACGATCTTGCAAACAACAAAATTGAAACAGACAACAATGTAACTGTGAAGGGGTAAAAAACTCGTGGAAAACTTGGTATTGAAAGGGTTAAACACCTAATAATTATTTTAATTGTCATAATAGAAAGGTTGTACTGTATGAAACTCTGCCTACAGAGAAGCTGATTGCTGTATATAAGAAGACTGAAGTGTACATGTATATTGTGATTAGAGCAGTCTGACTATGATAATGTGCTGCTATTGCAGCTACTGTGTTGGAAAATTTGATATGAAAAAGATTCTAGGTACAAATGTGGCAAAAAGCCTACTCTGAAGCCATTTTTAATGTTAAAAACAGGCGAATGCTTAAAGCAGGCTTAAGTTATAAGCAGAAAGTTCCATCAGGCACTTTCTGCTTTACTTCCAGCCTGCTTTAAGCAGTAAAGATGCATTAAAGTTTACAATGACTCAGAGAACTGTAGAGGCTGGAAACTGCTTTTCTATTAGGAATGTGTGAAATGCAGAATATTGGTAGCTATAGAGGAAAGGGTTGCAAAGAAAAAGACTACAATGTATTCTTTCCCAAAAAATCCCCAAAACATTTGTTCTCTACCCTTTCCCTCATAGAAGCATCTTTTAGCACATTCAATTTATTCCTTTGCTGAGGAAATTAGTTCAAAATTTTACATTCATAAGCATCTACCATAAGAAATATGTTCTATATCCTAAACAGATTGGAGCTTAAAGCAGGCTATCCTAACAGATTGTAGCTTAAAGCAGGCTGAAAGTAAAGCATAATGTGCCTTAACCCTTTACCCAATAGTCTGTTTTATAGTTATGAAGACATGTTGACACTTAAAGCAGGTTGAAAGTAAAGATGAATGTGCCTCAATGCGCATCCTGCTTTACTTTCAGCCTGCTTTAAACTATCATCAGTTAAGATGTAGAAAATATTTCTTATGGTATATGTTCATGACTGTATAAATTTGAACTATTTTCTTCAGAGGAGGAATAAATTAAACAAGCGAAAAGCCGCTTCTATCAGGGAAAGGGTTAAGGCACATTCTGCTTAACTTTCAACTTGCTTTAACCCTTTACCAGATAGCATTGTTTCTAGTTTTGAAGATATGTGACTACTTAAAGCAGGTTGAAAGTAAAGCAGAATGCGCCCTAAGGCGCATTCTGCTTTACTTTCAGCCTGCTTTAAGCTATCATGTGCTAGAATATAGAAAATATTCCCTATAATATATATTCATGGTTGATTAAATTGGAACTATTTTCTTCGGTGGAGGAATAAATCACATTCGCTAAAAGGCGCTTCTATTGGGGAAAGGGTTAAACAATGGTATCCATTGCAAACAGTAACTTTGTGTCTTATTAAGGTTCCAGACTGTTTGCCACTCAGGGTGCTATCAGTGATACACATGGTTATATTTTATGGATCTGTTGTTTTACACATTTTATTGCATTGTGTTTCTGTTTAATTAACAAGGAAAAGAATATTAATGTCTCTTTCACAGTTAATAGCCAATCAAATCAAATAATTTCAAGGATTTGTTTTCTAACTCTGTCTCATATAATTATGTAAATATAATCATTATATTATACTCATAGCCAATCAAATCAAATAATTTCAAGGATTTGTCTCATATATGTAAATATAATCATAATATTACTTTTTATTTTTTTACATATTAACTCATTCATCCCTGAAAACTTTAAATGGACAATTCCAATTTCAAAATAAGTCTAGTCCACTTTTGACTATTCAGGGCAATTTGAGCAGTATATTCCAAAATGACAAACAGTGTAGACCCTGATCAGAGGCTTCTTAAGGAGCCCTCTGATCATGGTCTACACTGTTTGCATAGGACAAGTGTAATCCTTACATGTACACTGTTTGTAAATGACCCGTATACTCGTCACTAGGGTAGAATGTGTTAAAACCTATATTTTTAAAGCTTATCTTGTATTTTGTAAGGGAGATAAATCTTGCTGGGGTAAATTTTACCAAAGGAGACAACTGGTATAAAAAATAAAACCTAGTTTTCTGCTTTACTTCCAGCCTGCATGAAGCAGCACCTTTCTTTAACACTAAAAGAACATTGTGAAAGAAGTGTTTATAGTCATTCACCAATGGAAATTCAAATGGCCATTTTCTCAATTAAAGTCTAGTATCTGGATCTACACTTTTGCATATTACAACTTTATTATTCATAGGTACACTGTTCGGAAGTGATGCATTCCTACCAGAGTTGAATTGGTTAAGGTACTGTTTGAGGCATGTTTAAACATATTTTGTGTGGCCATGGCAAAGTAGTGAAAGTGAGACCAAATGTATTTCTTTTCCAATCACATTGACTACAGTGTCAAAAGTTGGAGTTTGTACACAGTTTCCAGGGCTCCAGATAAGAGGTAGTTTTTTCAACAAATCCAACATTTTCTCACTCTTTTTAGCACCAAATCCTATGGTGTTACTACTCATTAGAATCGTCTCGAAGAGACGATTCTAATGAGTAGTGACACCATAGGGTTTAATTCAGAAATAAAGATTTTAGTTTTAGAAAAACTACCCTTATCTGGTGCTCTGATACTGTTTCCCTTTGCAATACCGTTGTCTCTTTTTCACTTCTTCGTTGTTGCAAAACATTCAAATGAGTGGAATTCTTGTTAGAATGTATGTTACTATTGTCCTGTTATTCATTAAAGATAAAGTGCAAAATAGTGTATGTTTTGTTCATTTTACAAGTCTTGTGTTATGCTGACAGTTAACCCATTCCCCATAGCCTGTTTCTAATTTGAAAAAAGGTGACTGCTTAAAGCAGGATGAAAGTAAAGCAGAATGCGCCTTAAGGCACTTTTGCTTTACTTTCAGCCTGCTTTAAGCTACTACCTGCTAGAATAAAGGAAATATTACCTGTGATACATATTCATAACTGTATAAATTGGAACTATTTTCTTAAGCGGAGGAATAAAATGAGTGCGCTAAAAGGCATTTCTATGGGGGAAAGGGTTAACTTATCAATTTATCTCAAACTTTGAGATTGACTGCCTTTGCAATATATGGAAAGTCTGTTATGGTTGCATGTGAGTTTGCATCTGCATTTTCAGGACAATCTAACAGTACTTACAGAAATATAGCCACCTACGCACTGGCCCTCGAACATGTATATTGCAGTATGCCTCATGGCAAAAATGTGCATTGCAAGAGAACGTATGGCACCATATGTTTGAAAGGAGTTTTGACCAGGTTAGGTCCACTAACCCTTATGCTGAGCGCTACTCAATACTTTGCAGACAGTTTGGATCCAGATCAGTCAACACAAAACACGGTATCTGATCTGGCTTCAAACTATTTGGCACTCATATTAAATTTCCTCCATTTTTAAAAGCATAAAAACTGGTATGTTCACTCAAGACCTTTACAACCATAAAAAACTTGTTGACCTCTTGACCTTGACATTTGACCTACTTTTGTAAAGATCTTTAAATGGCTATAACATTTGCACCAGTAGGCCCAGGGCTTTCATATTTTGTATGCTTATTTCTTGCGTCGAGACCTTTCCGACTTTTACCAAGGTCTTTGACCATATGACATTGACATTGACCTTGACCTTTGATCTTTTTAACCAAAAACCTTAACATTTGCTATAACTTTTTTCACCTGGGCCTTTTATACTTGGCAGGTGTCTTTCTCGGTCAAGAGTCGAAACTTTTCCAACCATACCAAAGTCTTTGACATTTGACCTACTTTTGTAAAAATCTTTAAATGGCTATAACATTTGCACAAGTAAGCACAGAGCTTTCATATTATGTATGTATATTTCTTGTGTCAAGACCTTTCCAACCACACCAACGTCTTTGACCTTGCGCTTTACCTATTTAATCAAACTTAAACCTTGGCTATAACTTTTTGGCTCACCTGGCACGAAGTGCCAAGGTGAGCTATTGTAATCGCCCTCAGTCCGTCCGTCGTCAAACTTTTTCTTTAAAGATCTTTTTCTTGGAAACCACTGGGCCAATATCTTCGAAACTTCATAGGATTGTTCCTTGTAGGGTACTCTCTCAGATTTCTTCAAATATAGGTCGTCCAATTGAAATTGTGGTTGCCATTTCAACCAATTGAAAAAACTTTAAAAATCTGCTTGTCAAAAACTACTGGTCCGAATTGAAAATAATTTTACCCAAATGTGCCATTGGTGACCCTCTACCAGATTTCTTAAAATAATTTTGATACACAAAAAACATGGCCGTCAGTGGGTGGGGCATATTTTCCTTATGTTACTGTATAGTAAAAACTTCTGTGAAACTACTGGTCCAAATTGAAAATAATTTTAAACAAATGATCCATTTATGACTCTCTATCAGATTTCTTAAAATCATTTTGATATCTTAAAAAACATGGCTGCCAGTTGGTGGGGCAAGTTTTCGTTATATTTCTGTATAGAAAATCTTTAAGAATATTTTTCTCTGAAACTATTGGACTGATTTAAGAATATTTTTACACAAATAATGATTCATGGGTGACCCTTTTCCAATTATCTTCAAACAATCTTCCTAGCTCAAACAACATGGCCACCAGTGGGTGGGGGTGAATTTACTGATGATGGCATATAGTGAAAACTTAACCATTACTGGTCAATTACCTTGACCCTAACACGGGTACCAGGTGAGCGATTTAGGGCCGCATGCGGCTCTTGTTCATTTTTGCACCTGCACCTTTTATACTTGGCATGCCATGTGTCTTCCTCGTGACAAGACCTTTCCAACCATACAAACCTTTTTGACCTTGTGACCTTGACCTTACATTACAGAACATGATGCTGGTTGGGGGCATTTGTGTTTCACAAACGCATTGCTTTTCATCTGATCTTCACGAAACTTTCTGAAAACATTTGTTGACATAAAATGGAGACCAAGCTTGGTAACCAGTGGCGCCAATTCATGCTAGGCCCTTTGGAGTTATGGCCTTTGAATTCCTCAAAGGGCGCTTTCATCGCGCTCCACAAGTTTCCGCTCTCTACCTCGTAGTTTACATTTGATAGTCGGGATTTCCCTCCCTTTACTGTCGGGGCATTCGTGTAACTGGGACACGCTCTTGTTTTAAACGTTGGGAATCGACTCCGGGTATATTTTCAATGGGGTAAAACTTTTACGTAACAACGTAAGACACAGTGAAAGTTAGGCACAAACGGTAACACACGGTGTACTTGGCTGCTCTACTGACCTACTACAACGTAACAGGTTCACTTTGCGTTAACTTGATAAATAGCAATGGCCTCGCGAAGTCTCGAAACTTATGTGGGAAAAATAAAGGGAGGCGATTTGTCATTTGTCAAAACAAGCGGTAAATGTCTTTGTCGGGTGGTATGAATGAATTAGTGTAAATAAATACTTGTCTCGTTATGAAATATGATAATGGACTATACTTGTAAAGTAAACTACCGATGTGACAACATGTTCAGAGAAGATTTACTACTATTTAATTAAGTTGATGCGAAAAGCAAGATGAAAAGTAGGCCAAAATACATGTACCATATAGAGGCATTTTGCCTTATCTCCGCAGCGCTTTACCCTTTCATGATCAAATTATTCGGGAGAGTTTTACCCAAGGCTGCCATTTCTCCGGATTTTTCCTAAATCTCCGGATTTTTCCCCAGTTCATGGTAGCTTAAAGCAGGCTGAAAGTAAAGCTGAATGCGCCCTAAGGCGCATTCTGCTTTACTTACAGCCTGCTTTAAGTAGTCGCATATCAACAAAACAAAACAAAAGACTATGGGGTAAAGGAACGATTCGTAAAATCGCACTTGAAAAATGCAAATTTGGAAATCTTAGGATTTTTCATGTCAACTTATGGCAGCCCTGTTTACCCCTTCGCCGCTTATTTGTCGACTATTGCTGATCAGTATTGTTGTCTGCAAGGCACGTTTCATATTTAGATTCAAGGTTGTATGACTTAATTGATATCGATATGAGTGTCAAATAGTGTGGGTCCTGATCAGACGACGCCGCGTCTGATCAGGACCAAACTGTTTGCAAACGCGTTTTATGGCGTCATTGAGAGTGAAAGGGTTGGGAAGTAATGTCTATAAACACCATGAAAATATTGTTGCTTTGGACCATTCTCAGTTCACCCATATCACCAAACGACAATTTTATCTTGCCCTTGACCAAATTTGAAACTTAGAAAAGATTCAAAATATATTGTCAATGCAGGACTGCCTTAAGTTGACATGAAAAATCCTAAGATTATTTACCACATAGCATTTTTCTAGCTTTGTTGACCTGTGACTACTTAAAGCAGGCTGAAAGTAAAGCAAAAATGCGCATTAAGGCGCATTCTGCTTTACTTTCAGCCTGCTTTAAGCTACCGTGTACACGAAAAAATCCGAAGATTTAGGAAAAATCCGGAGAAATGGCAGCCCTGTCGATGATGCTGACCGGGTATAATCGTTTAAAGAACGCAGTCTTGTCACGAGTGGTCTGTGTCTGTTCAGAACGATGAAATTAAGATGCATTTGTGTCAGGATATTGCGATGAACTCTTCCTATATGCTTTCTGGAAGAATCCATTATAAATAAACGATGATGGTCTAAGGAAAGTGCAATGTTTTTCCTTACAGCAGAACATTTCATATTCAACAGGACTGCCATTTCTCCGGATTTTTCCTAAATCTCCGGATTTTTTCTCAGTACATGGTAGCTTAAAGCAGACTGAAAGTAAAGCAGGATGCGCCCTAAGGCGCATTCTGCTTTACTTACAGCCTGCTTTAAGTGGTCGCATATCAACAAACAAGAAAAGGGCTATGGGGTAAAGGTACGATTCGTAAAATCGCACTTGAAAAATGCAAATTTGGAAATCTTGGGATTTTTCATGTCAACTTATGGCAGCCCTGATTCAATCGAAAACAATGCAGACCCTGATGAGACGTTACGTAATTGATTAATTGAATAGCCGCTCCTCATACATGTTCGTTGTACTCTTAATAAGTATCTACGATATATTCTGTTATTTGCAAACACATAATGGCCAGTTCGAATCATGCGATGATGTGTTGGCCCCGTCCTGGTCATGTGTCATGAGAATTGCACATCAACTGGATCCAATCAGTTCGTATGTTGAGATGCACATCCTTCCCTCAATATAAGGATATACTCAGTTTCCAAGAATACAATCAAACTTGATTGATATGATCATTTAATTAAAACAAAATCAAACAGGGACTGTCTTTAAAACAGTTGACAGTTTAATGCCAGACAAAAGTAATGCAGAAAAGCTCCGAAAGGAGCTTTCTGCATTACTGTTGTCTTGCATTAAACAGTCACCTGTGTATAGAGAAGCATGTCTCTTTGTTGCGTTATCGCATAACGCGGTGTTAATGGTCAGTTATGAAATGTGTTACTATTTGTTGCTGACAGGTTGATTACAATTAATGATGGATCGAATGATTGGCTATATTATATTATGTCTGTGTTACAAAGCATATTGGGCATTAATATGCCACATCCTTGACCAGTGGTCGGCCAGTCCATATAGTTGACCACAGAAATATTGCTAAATGATAGACTACAGAAACGCTTATCTATGCTGGCCAGAAAAAATAAGGACAGCTGATGGTGTTTATAGCAGTTGAGTGTTTAAAACATTATGTAAGCTTTTACCGAATTTTTTTTTTGCTTTACTTCCAACTTGTCTTATACTATCGTGTGTCTTTAACACAATAAATGCGACTTCTTTTTGTGGACATTATAACGGAATTAACTGTATTTTAATTACCAATACAGGTAATTCTGAAGAGGCGGGTGGTGTTTAACCCTTTACCTGATAGCATATTTCTAGTACTTAAGATAGGTGACTTCTTAAAGCAGGTTGAAAGTAAAGCAGAATGCGTTTTAGGGCGCATTCTGCTTTACTTTCAGCCTGCTTTAAGCTATCATGTGCTATAATATAGAAAATATTCCCTATAAAACATATTCATTACTGATTAAATTGGAGCTATTTTCTTCAGCGGATGAATAAATCATATTCGCTAAAAGGCGCTTATATGAGGGAAAGGGTTAACATAGATATCAGATACATGTACAGTAACACATTTCTATTACGTTCACTAAGGCTAACTGATTGTATAAAAGAGAGGTGACAGCTAAAAGCAAGGTGACAGTAAAACAGAAAGCTCCTAAAGGAGCTTTTTTTTTCACTTTCACCTCGCCATATGCAGTCACATGTATTAAACAGTCAATAATTAACAAAATTTAGTGGTCGTAATAGAGAGGTTTTACTGTGTACTAGTACATGTGTTTTGGATATCAAAAAAGTGCCGTCTTAAATCATTGACGCAGAGACTTTTTTATGGAAATTTCAGTTTCAAATTAGGTCTAGTTCATTTCTATATATCTAGGGTTGATAAATAACAATAAGTTCACAGACTGATAAGAGGGCTCGGGCTCATATGACGTGTGTAAGTTTCCTTTGCACACGTATCTGTAAATAGTACTCTTGCTTTATGCAAGCAGTGCATACCAAGAAGTTCTCTTTCAGGATCTGAACTGTTTGTCGTTTTGTAATATGCAATGGCAATCTGTTATAATAAACTGGACTACATGTATATATTTTGTACTTAGGCACAGAAATTTCTGTTTTAAGTTTCATGGGTCAATGAGTTGACCATCTTAACCCATTCCCTTATAGAAGGGACTTTTAGCGCATTCATTTTATTCATCCGCCACAGAAAATAGTTCCATTTTATACTGTCATGAATATGTACTATAAGCAATATTTTCTATACACTAGCAGATAATAACTTAAAGTAGGCTGAAAGTAAAGCAGAATGTGCACTAGGGCACATTCTGCTTTACTTTCAGCCTGCTCTAATAGGTCACATATCTGAACTATTAGAAACAGGCTATGGGTTAAAGGGTTAATCAGTAATCTATCATGCTGAATTATCGTCTGCTTTACACATTTCGTCTGCAAAAGGTATCATCAGCTTTCATGCCCAATTTGCCAATTAAACTTTACTACAGACTTCAAACAATTTGTATTTTAATCCCTTCACTGCCTCGCCCCACATACAATAGTTATTTTTACGTCATTGGTTTATACCTCTAGTGAAGAAAATACTTCCAATTTAGACAGTCATGAATATGAAATATAAGAAACATTTTCTATACTCTAGCAGATGGTAACTTAAAGCAAGATGTAAGTAAAGCAGAATGCGCCTTAATGCGTATTCTGCTTAAATGCTTTCAACCTGCTTTAAGCGGTCACCTATCTTCAAAACTAGATACAGGCTGTGGACTAATGGGTTAAAACTGATTATGATATGGCAGTGAAGGTGTTAATCAGACCCCGAGTTAGTCAGTGTCTGACCTGAATCCAATCAGTTTTCAATAGGCCTATATATATTTCAATTTGCAGAAGAATTTTAAGTTTATTATTTATTTTGAAGGTTTTATCTTGGTCAGTGGGATAAACTGAACACCTGTCAGTACAGCCATGAGTCACACTGATCAAGGAAATAATAATTGGTACTAATTACAAGTGTCTGTATAATCTTGACAACATGTCACATCACTAGACCTAACCCTCATTCACTTAAGTGTCATCTGCTTCAAAATATCGTCCGCGAAATAAACTCAAATTCTGTTTTGGTGCCATTTTGAATTAAGAAATGACAAACGGTTGTCAAACATTTGGGGTCCAGATCAATGGCCGATTTACTCGGCGTCTGATCTGGGTACAGTATGTTTGAAAAATATTGGACAAGTTGGGCTGAGCGTAACAAGGGTTGATACGCCAGTATAACCATATCAATTAAACTTGATGATCTTGACATATATAGGTGACAGTGAGACCCATGTAAAGCGGACATAGCAGAATCCTTTATTACGAACATTTGAAAGAAGACTAATTGATGATATAAATGACAGGCGACAGCTTAAAGCAGGATGGAAGTGAAGCAGAAAGCTCCTGCTAGACCGAAAAAACACATTTGGCACAAAAACTTTGTGTTTTTCTAAATGGGTCCCAAACGCCTACAAAAACACATAAATATCAGTTTAGGCAAACTATGTTAAGACTATACCTTAAAGAAAAAATGAGCTCGATGGGGACCGAACCTGTAAATCTGGGTCGAAGCTTATAAAGCTGTTGTGTTGAGTTTAAGAACGATATCAAGCATTTGATTGGTCAGATTTGAGCCTAGGCTCAAATCTGACAAATCAAATGCTTGAGAACGACTTCAGACTCTACTCAAAAGCTTTATTACCTTGGAGCCTGTTTGAAGTGGTCAAAACAAGATATGCGATAAAAGTGTGCTAGCGCGTTAGCCCTATTGACCACTTGGGATTTTCTGATGCTCTATTTTCTCTTTCTTGAATTGCATGTTGCGAATTATTTTAAAGCTAATATCTACCCCACCTATGATTGGAGTAGAAAAGGTGATAGGAAAAGTCTACACTAATGCTTTTTTCATCGGATATGTACGATACTGCCGCACATTTTCATATTTGAGTGTTTTTGTGCGTTAAATCCACAAACACACTATTTGATTTTCAGATTCTTTAAGCAGTCATATGCCTTCAATTCCCCCAAATACATGTAATATCATTAAATGATCGTAAACGAGGGTCTCTAATTTATCTAAATTTGAGATATGCAATTCGCTTATTATGGAATATTATGGAATATGTAGATCAATGGGTACATTTGACCGTTTAATGCAGGGCTAAAGTAACGTTTTCTTCGAGTTTAAATTTGTGTTTCTTTTCAGAGAGTTCATAGGAGCCATCTGATCTGGGTTAATGCTTTTTTTTAATACGGCTTGTCAAGGACAAGTATAATCTTCATGTGTATGATGTTTTATAAAGGACGCTTAAAGTTATCATGATCTGCCATGTTTCTAATATTTTGAAGAACGAAAACAATCCAAAAACAAATAGCCTTTATCCTGAATGTCAAACGCTTAATCATAAAAAAGATGAAGCAAGTTTTGAAGTGCAACATATTTGAGAAGTTGGCCGAATGCATCATACAGCAATATTAATGAGATACTTATAGGTTAATCGATGTAAACTTTGATGTGAATAGAGTAGGAATGCCCTGTGGACAAAATTCTGCCCTGGTAAAATTGTATTTGTTGAAGAATTACATGTGTCAACACTCAACAGCACAACAAAATAGCCCAAATGGCGATGAGGTACAGTGGAGAATCTGTTATTCTTTCCCAATAAACGCGTTTACGCTAAAACTATTATTTGCAGTGCAAACAGTTTGGAGCCAGATCAGACGCCGGGTAACCCGGCGTCTGATCAGGCTCCAAACTGTTTGCCACCAAGATAAACAAGAATTATCAGAATTGTCCAAAAGTTGTTCTTTACTGCGTTTTAGTGCTTTGCGTTTGCGTACGTTTGCGTTTAAACGGGAAAGAATAACAGATTCTCTACTGTATCTGACGCAATCCCTTGTTAAACCCCTTTACTTCTATAACGTCATCTACTTCAATTGTCTGCAATTACATATAAGGACAATTGACAAAAATAAAATCATAATTTATGTGGCATGGTGTTTTTCGGGGTTTTGTTTTGGTTTTTATATTTTACAATATACTGAAATTAGCAAAGAACGGCTTAAGTGTTTAATTTGAGTGATACTGTTTTGAGAATAACAATTACATGCAGGTTTGTAGCTCATTACACCAATTTATATGTTAACATCTCAAATAAAAGTTGCTACATAGCTAGCTAGGATTTTCTATGTATCTATTGCAAACGGTAGTAAATTCCAAACAATTCATAAGGGACCCCTTTTACGAAAGGTCGTGCGACAAATACGGTCGTAAGTCAAAACATTAAAATACGTATATTTTATCATTTCTCCGTCTAATCCTGTCTTGTGACATCTCTTTGACGGAGAAATAAATAACAATTGAGAATTTTAGATTTTGACTTATGACCGTTTTTGTCGTACGACGTTTCGTAAAACGGGCCCCAGGGGCCCGTTCCATAAAACTTCTTACGACAAATGTTGTCGTAAGTCAACATTTTAAAATACATTTAATCTCTGATTTCTCTATCTAATCCTGTCTTGTGACATCTTTTTGGAATCGTCTTTTCAAGACGATTCCAGAAAGCTGTCACAAGACAGGATTAGATGGAGAAATAAATAATAATTGAGAGTTTTATAATTTGACTTACGACAACATTTGTCGTACGAAGTTTTATGAAACGGGACACAGGTTCACAAACTGAAAGGATAACTCGTCTGCAATGCGTTTACGTTTCGTTTAAGGAAAAACGTCTTTACCACTGCATTCAAGTTGTTTTTAATGCACGCACGTTTAATTAAGGGACACTTCAAGCTTGAAATGCATGGTTATCATTACACGTGTATTTCGACCATTGACCCATGTCCGACCTACACAACATAGGTCAACAAACATCATGTACTGGTATACGTTTGCTTTGAAGTTTCATTAACCAACAGGTCACCCATACTCAACTGAGCACCGTCCTTACTGGCATATAATATATGCGAATAAGACGCCCTGTACATTTGTAACTTAACGTCATAACAGGAGCTAATATGTTTTGGCATTGATGTTTAGGTTTCGTTGGTAAAAGAAACCGCAATATTAGATTAAAAACAATAATATGATAATATATAGATGACACCTTTCATGCCATCCAGAGTATTGCCATGTAAGCATCAACCCTTATCATGTTGTATTGTCATCTTCATCAATTATATCATCTGTGTAAAAAAAAATAATTCAGGTGTGTTTTTTCTTAACTGAAGAAATTTAAATATGACTTCAAAACTAATTGGAATCAGGTTCAAACTATTTGCAAATGTAAGCAAAAGTCGCGGAACAATCAGACATTGAAATTTGTTGCAACAATTTAGGTCCAGAAGTGATAGTGTTAATTTACCCTGCTTCTCCGACTCCAGAATGTTCGATACACCGATGATATTTTTTGAACGAAAGTTTTAGACAAATCTATTTTGAGCAATGTTACACACTACACTTTCATCAGAAGACAAAATGGTTAACTCTTGTCCTGCTGTAATATCGTCTGCTTTGAAAGTGTCGTGTGCAAAACATATTAAATTAAGTTTTATGCATTTCTACAAAAAAGGACACTTAAAGACGAGTGTCAAATGGTTTAGACCCAAATCAGACTCAGGGGCCCGTTTCATAAAACTTCATACGACAAAAACGGTCGTAAGCCAGTCAAAACTTTAAAATACTTTTAATTTCTGATTTCTCTATCTAATGTTGTCTTGTGACATCTTTTTGGAATCGTCTTTTCAAGACGATACTAAAGAGATGTCACAAAACAGGATTAGATGGAGATATAAATAATTATTCAGAAAGTTTATAATCTGACTTACAACAACATTTGTCGTACGAAGTTTTATGAAACGGGCCCCTGCATTCAAACCGGTTGGAAATACCAGCCGAGACGCTGACAGAGAACGGCTATATCCTACATGTAGACTACGATTATAGCCGGTGCATTTTATGGCATTTTTATTCGACAAATAATGATTACAAACACCACAGAACGACTGAGAGGTTTCCCCTTAACCGTTGCCTAGAAACAGTTGTGCCAAAAGCTTAGAATTAGATTCCATTCTTAGTCGTTTGGAATGCATCTAGATAAAGAATTGTTGGTAGACCGGTGTTGACTTTTCTTGTTCACAAACTGCATATATATATACATGTTTGGTTACAAGCACATGTTGCAATATAGCAGTTGACAGTTTTTGTGGTTTAAACGTTAGATGACAGCCGTGATGGATCATGCGAAGAACGTTCACTGATACCTATGTTGAAGATTTCACTCACACGCGTGGGGCGCCCATGGATGAACGAACAGTTCGCGTTACTAATGCCAAAGGTAACCATGGAAGTGATTAACTTCCGGTTATTGGGATTTTAAAACTTTAAACGCATTTGAGCGTTTGTGTGATTCGCACGTGGTGGTTGAATTCATGGGCGTCCGATTACAGATTTATTGAGGATTATTTAACGAATCTAACGGCGACTAATAAAATAAATCAAAAAATAATAAAAAGTAAAAGAAAACGAACAAATGAGTAATTTATTTGTCCTGAGCAATATGTGCTTAGAATGCTGCAGTTTGCTATAGTGGCATAGGCAGTTTTCTGTTTTGATACATATAGCGGTCGTTGCCGTCCGTCTGTGTGTCAGAAGTATACGGACAGAGTGGGAGAGAAAAGAAATCCAAAGGATCTATTTATTCGTGTGGAGGAGAGTGGCATAATGAGTTCTTGCAAGGATATCGCTAATGTCTGGACTATTTTCTTCGTTCTTCATGTATATTTGCTCACTACGACAATGGTAAGGCATTCCTAAAATACTTTCTACAATTCTTAACAGTAACTCGACTGTTTTCATATACAGTCGAACTTCGATATCGCGAACTCGGTTAAGTCGAACATACCCGTATTTCAAAGTTAAAATGCGGCTTAGCCGCGTTTAAATTTTGAAACACTGGTACAATATGTTCACCTAAACCGAACTTGAAATAAGGCAAATTCATGTTTCGAAATATCTAATATTACGAGTTATGCGAGTTCGAGATATCGAAGTTCGGCTGTAGTTGTCTTCTTCCACTTCTTTCTGCCAAACAATCATTCACGATTATAACTGGTCTTTTTCTACTAATATTTGCATTTACAAATAACTGATAAAATCGAATGCCGAACTAAACAGTTAAATTTTATATTTCTTAGAAATTATTACATACAGTGGTGTTTTCCATAGAAATGCTTATTTCTCTTGGTTTTATCAAAGATGTAGTTGGATAAACGGGGGTCGTTTGCGTTAATAAAGATGTATTTCATATTTCACTATTTTCTAACGTGTTGGACATTTGGTAACATTGTTGTAAACAAACGCAAACAGTACAGACCTTGAACAGACGCCTTATCTCCAGCACAGTGGCTGATCCGGGTTTGTGTTATTTGCAATATTTGCAATACCACTGGGTCTGTTTCTAACGGCCTGAGAATAATTTCTATTCATGTTTAGACTAATACATGTATTTCATCTGTATCGAAACTGTTTGCTGATAAATGCTATTGGAACGACTATGCATTGCTTAGACTAATGCTTAAATTTAATAAAGTCGCGATCAGGAGGCAACTGATTAATAAACGCGTTTGTACTTAATCGATCATTTGCCCCGGCATCTGTTTTGGTTCCAAACTGGTTGTCATTCTGATAGAAATCAAATGGTCAGATTTGTTTTTTAAATGTTTTTTTATCATTTAATTGGACTACATTTGCGCTTCTTAATTTGAACATATTTTATTGCCCACTATTTGTACAAAGGTTGATATAACAATTTTAATTAACAACTGATGGTATCTTACATACAAATATATGTGCAAAAAGGGTCGGGCTACAAGTTCTTCCAACGTTAGTAACATCGCTCCCCTTCTAATAAGTTTACATCATAATTATGACGTGTGTGTGTCTCCAACTGCTTTACATTATATATTTTGTTGAAGGACAATAAATATGAAAACAGAAATAGCATAAAAAAAGTGCGCTTCGTTTAGTTTAAACCTTTACCTGATAGCCTATTTCTAGAATTGAAAATAGGTTACTACTTAAAGCAGGTTGTAAGTAAAGCAGAATGCGCTTAAGGCGCACTCTGCTTTACTTTCAGCCTGCTTTAAGCTATCCTGTGCTAGAATATATTGAAAATGTTCCCTATAATATATATTAAATTATTAAATTGGAACTATTTTCTTCAGCGGATGAATAAATCAGATTCGCTAAAAGTCACTTGTATGGGGTAAAGGGTTAAACGAGGAAGAATAATGTCTTCCCCACTGTATTTTTGAAACCGTCAGTAGATGACATTTATAACGTTGCAATGGTTGGAGTTTAAATTTGGTAGTTTCCTCATACGACCATGATTCATATTATCCTATCGCCATTTGATCTTACTTATATGTAGACTTTAAAGTTTCTACAAGTTTCCCTGGCGCTGCTCTGACCTTTGGCAATTTGACTAAATCATTCGATACAGACACTGTATCGTCCAATCAGTCGAACGCCTTTCACATTAAGACTTTCTCCATTGTTCCTATTTCTTTTACCCTTTACTTTATTATGTATAATATGAAATGTTTTCTATATTCTAGTATATTATAGCTTAAAGGAGTCTGAAAGTAAAGCAGAATGTACATTAACTCGCGTTCTGCTTTATGTTCAATATGATTTGAGTGGACACATGCGTTCAAACTAGAAATGGGCAATGGAGTAATCCTTGTTAATAGCTTGGGTTCTTTTACTTCATAATTAGACTGATCTTCCTGTGTTCAATTGCAATGCTCTCTAAGACAAAAACCAGGATAACTATGATGAATTTGTCACGTTAAAATTTGAATGTGCACCCATAGTTTTCAAAACCACTACAACCCAAAGTGTACTAAGCCACCACTCAGGGCTGCCATAAGTTGACATGAAAAATCCTAAGATTTCGAAATTTGCATTTTTCAATTGCGAATTTACGAATCGTACCTTTATCCCATAGCCTGTTTCTAGTTTTGTTGACACGTGACTACTTAAAGCAGGCTGGAAGTAAAGCAGAATGCGCCTTATGGCGCATTCTGCTTTACCTGTAGCCTGCTTTAAGCTACCATGTTCTAGAAAAAAATCCGGAGATTTAGGAAAAATCCGGAGAAATGGCAGCCCTGACCACTCCATAGATAGAAAAATATTGGGCATTCTTTGATTGATGTAGTTGTTCTATAATGTAGGATAAAAGTAATACCGAATTGCTCCTACATGTGTTATCTGCAGTATATTCATTCTGAATAAAGAAGTCATCCACCCTTATATCTTCATTCTTCTTCAGTTAGTAGTTGTATTTCGTCAAAACATTCAAAATATATAAAGCCATTGGACATTGCAAATACATGTAGTGGAAACACAGATTACACCAGATCAGATCGTTTCTTAGGGAAGTGAAACTGTTAATTATTACATTATACAGACATATCAATGTTTCACCAATTCACGAAAGTCAGTATACTTCATCTTTAAAAAGACATAGACTCTCAATAGTCGAAAGTTAAAATGCCAACGCTCCAGATAAAACTGATCGACAACCAGCTATTTTTAAAACTTTCTCATTTATGTCTCCACCAAATCTTATGATACGACTACTTATTAGAATCGTCGCAAAATGACAGTTCTAATGAAAGTCACGTCATACTATTGAAGTGTAGGCAAATGGTTAGTGTTTCAAATGCATGTACTTTCCGTATCTGTAGCTGAAAACGTCCATCTTTATTTGCTTTTTATGGTATATTGGGTTACAAAATACACAGAAGGGTTTAAGTATTGTTTTAGTTATCAGAATTTTCAGATTTGTAATTGCGAATTAATTTATGTAATGTAAACAGAAGACTCAGTAGTCCGTTTTAGCAACGTTTTGTTTTTTTGTAATATATTTCCGCATTTAAACGCCGGTAAAATGTACAGTTTAATAGCCCGTGTGATGGTTTTCCTTCAGTTCGACTAGTTTCTAAAATGTATAACATCAGCAGGTATGCATTTATCCCGTTATGCGAATCATAGTATGTATGTTTGTTAACGTCCGTTTCTGCCATCTATGGGCTAATTGGACGCACAAGAGAGAGAGAGAGAGAGAGAGAGAGAGAGAGAGGGGGGGGGGGGGAGATGCTACAGAATACTCGGGCACGATTCCCTATTCTTACTACCGACAGAGTTATCTGGTTCTTTTAGGTGCCCAGTGGTTAGCACTGATTCATCGGACCTCGGTTTTTTATAAAGTCTCATCCCAATTGGTCCGGCGGGGGATGGAACTCACAATAGTCGAATGTATTACCACTGGACCACGTTTGCCTGTCAAGAATGAGCGGATTTTGTCCATTAAATAGGCTGTTATAGACAGGGCAGCATCGGACACATCTTTAGAAATCTCATCTGGGTCAACACTGTATATTCAACCGCAGTTCACACATGGTAGCAAATAGTGAAAACTCGGATGAAACGTCGAACGTAACTTGCCGGTTTGGTCTCCACTGTTGTATAGATCTTTAGAGAATATTTTGCATGGGCAGGTTTAAATTAATCGATGCAATAGTATAAATTAGAAAGACTCTTTGCTGTAAGTAAATAACAAAATTGAAAATCAATTTGAAATGGAAAACATGACAGTAGTTTTAACCCCGAGGGGAGCGGAAGTTTACACCTTCGTGACGTTTGAAGTCACGTTGGCTATCCCTATAATGTTTCAAAACATACAGTACAGCTTGAGTTAAGCGGCCACTCTCTGGAAAATCATCATATCTCATGACACCTTAACCCATTACTCCATAAATATGATATTTACGTCTTTAATTTATTTCTACACTTCAGAAAATGGCACCACTTCCATATTGTAGCTTCACACAACTTCTTTTTTAAGTAATCGTCTGTCTTTAAATCTAGAAACATGCTATGGAGTAACGGGATAATACAGGACAGGAGTAAGGCATAATGTTTATGGAGAAGTGTTCTCATTTTCGTTTGTTCTGCATTATGTTTCAATACGTACGAAATATAACAAGTTGACATAGTTTTGGGTACCTGCTTAAAATTAAATGTATATTATGAATTGGTCACACAGTGGTGAAAACGTTATTCTTTCCCAATAAACGCGTTTACGCTAAACCTATTATTTTCAGTGCAAACAGTTTGGAGCCAGATCAGACGCCGGGTAACCCGGCGTCTGATAAGGCTCCAAACAATTTGCCACTCAGATAAAAATGAAAGGTCAAAATTGTCAAAATGTTGTCCTTTTCTACATTTTAGTGTCTTGCGTTTGCGTTTTGTTTGCGTTTTAACGGGAAAGAATAACAGATTCTCCAATGTAGACATAATCCAGAATCAGACCAAACACAGAATTGCACTATTGCTTGTCTATTGCTGTTTTTAGTTAAACGATAAAGTAGTTTTCATTGCTATACATGTATTCCACAACTTAGACATAAACAGAAATTACGATAAATTTGCCTGGAGGACTAATGTTATAAAACGTTGAACTTTCAAATTAAACACATTTATGACATATATTAGCTAATGGTTTTTGATCTGTTTCAAACTTTCATCACTCAAATTATATAAATAACGGGTATTTTGAGCGAGAGAGAGAGAGAGAGAGAGAGAGAGAGAGAGAAAAGAGATAGACGGACAGACAGAGGAACAGACAGACATACAGAGTGAGAGAGAGAGAGAGAGAGACACACACACACCACACACAGAGAGGGGAGTGAGACACACATACAGAGAGACAAGCAGAGGCAGGCCGAGAGACAGAGAGAGATAGAGACAGAGGAGAGAAAGAGATGAAGAGAGAGAGATAGAGATAGGGGAAGAGAGAAAGACAACGAGAGAGAGAGAGAGAGAGAGAATGAGAGAGAGAGAGTGTGAAACAGACCATACATACAAAGAGAAGAGAAGAAAATATTTGCTACTTATTACTGTAGACGGGTTACATAATACCCTCGCTGGTCATGTCGCCGTGACCTTATCACGTGGCAAGAAGTAAAACATATAACCACAATAAATTGTATATTTTATATTATAATAAACAAAGACAAGTTGGCATATCAATGTGACAAACTTCCCTCAAGGAATGGTTTATTGTTGTAGTCTTGGTTACACAATCTAGCCTTAGTTCACTGAACATATTGTTTCATAGAACATATTTACGTGGTAACCAAATTCGCTGCGATTGAGTGATATTATTATACTGTCAAACTTCATTTAAAATTCCAAGAACATTTCTCCCAAACAGGCTTACATACGGGGGTCATTCATGCCACCTGGGCAGTATCATGAAATATGCATGTACACCAGAGCCTGGGAATGACAACGGTGCTTGGTCTGTACACTGTTGCAATGTAACAGGCAGGGCTGCCATTTCTCAGATTTTTTTCTAAAATCTTCGGATTTATATCCTTGCAGATAGTTGCTTAAAGCAGGCTGAAAGTAAAGCAGAATGTGCCTTAAGGCACATTCAGTTTTACTTTCAACCTGCTTTAAGTAATCATGCTTGAAAAACAGAAAATTTGGAAATCTTAGGAATTTTCAAGATCAAATTATGGCATTCATGAATGGGGCATATTTTGTCATGTAACGGCATATATTTTATCATATGTATTTGTTTGTTACCAGGGGCCCGTTTTACTAAACTACTTACGCAAAATTTTTGCGTAAGTCAAAATTTTAGATTTTAATTTATATTTTTTGTTATCACTTGCTACAAACGGCCAATAGCCAGATCAGAGGACGCGCTTTTAGCGCGTCCTCTGATCTGGCTATTTGCTGTTTGCAAACGTTTATGATAGAAAAATAAGAGTAAAACGATTTTGACTTACGCAAAAACTTTGCGTAAGTAGTTTAGTAAAACGGGCCCCAGTAGGTTATGTTATACGTGTATTTTAAATCATACAGTAAGACATGAGTTACCAACTTATATTACAGTGCGCAATAAAAAAGTTGCTTTTTTCACATTAAAATTGTATATATGAAAAGCGTAAGTTTTACTATTCATCAACATAACCATGCAGATTAATCACTTTTCTTTTGAAACATTCACAAACCATCAGACAAATATTACTGTTGACAAAATCATAAAAAAAAATATTAGCCATTTCAAAATTCCTTAATTTCAAATGTATATGGGCACATGTTTCAGCGGCATTTGTTTGAGGTTATGCCCCCTTATTTACACCATTTTGAAAAAAATACAGTAGAACTTCGATATCTCGAACTCGTTTAACTCGAACTATCCGATAGTTCGACGCATGAACTGCATTATTTCATGCTCGGTTAAGTCGAACATACCCATATTTTAAAGTTAAAACGTGGCTAAGCCACGTTTTAACTTTGAAATACGGATATGTCCGACATAATCGCGTTCTAGATATCGAAGTTCAACCGTATATACAATGTTATACATTGCTATTGGCTTTCGTGATACATTTTCAAATCTACAAAGAAAAAATACCGAATCTAAGTCGTATGTTTTTTAAGATATTATCCAGCGCATTTCTACTCCGACCTGAGACGGAAAATATTTTTGTTTTAAACGTCGCTACATATAGTTCAAATGAGACAAAACAGACCGACCATCAGATAAGAAGAAAAGTTTTTAAAGTTTACGTGAAATAAAATTCTGTTCTGTTCTGTTCTGATAAGAGAGTCTCAATGGCCATACGCGCACACATTTCAGGGCATATCTCGTTCTTCGCACGCGTTCTAATCCCGACTAAGCTCAACTCTTTTTCGAAATGTAATTTTTAACATACATGTAAATGTTTTTCTTAATCATATAATTATATAAGTGTTTATATAGGTGCATGGAACCCAATTACAAAAAGGAACAGTTTTTAGGCCAACTTCTTTTAGTTTCTTTTAGATTAAAACGAAGGCAATGAAGGTTATTGTATTTCTAAGTCATAGATCTGAGCGTTTGACATTAACTAATACGGAAAAAAGGCTTGCCTTTTTTCCGTTCTTAAGTAATGCACGATAAAATCAAAGGTATTCCAATTCTATTTAATCACTGATAGACTTTGAAAAGTGTTTGATTTGCGCGTGAATAATTTCCTCAAAACTAGGCAACTACAAAACATGGGGGCTGACATATTGGATGATGATGTCACGGCTTTTACGAAGAGTTGTGCGTGACGTTTCGGAATTCCCGATTTCGGTGATATTTTTAAACCATTTTAAGAATGAATAACCCACAACACTCACTTGTAATGATTTCCTCCAAATGACAAACTTTCAAACAGTTCAATCCATAACCTTTAACGCTAAAAATGAACGTTATTTGCAAAAAGCTACTTCTCCATCGAACCGATAAAAATAACGGATTACCATACGTCATCAATATAAATAATGACGTCAGTATTGGTGGTCATATGACTTCCAAAAATAGTTTCAGATTGCATTATAATACAGGGCTGCCATAAGTTGAAATGAAAAATCCTAAGATTTCCAAATATGCATTTTTCAAGCGCGATTTTACGAATCGTACCTTTACCCCATAGCCGATTTCAAGTTTTGTTGGCATGTGACTACTTAAAGCAGACTGGAAGTAAAGCAGAATGAGCCTTATGGCGCATTCTGCTTTACTTTCAGCCTGCTTTAAGCTACCATATCCTGGGGGAAAATCCGGAGATTTAGGAAAAATCCGGAGAAATGGCAGCCCTGATAATATAGCTGTACGGAGGAGTTTTAACTTTTAACATTGTATACACGGGTGCTTATATAATTTATAATCTATTTGATTATTGGGTAACAATATATGATAGATCTTGTCCCAAACAATTTAGGTTTATAATAAAAGTTCGAGTCGGTTGTGTAATCCATATCTCAGTCACGAGAGGCGTAGCCTCGAGTGTGATCTGGAATACACAACGAACTGATACAAGAGCGCTGATCACACTACACTGGCGATAGATCTATTCCGTTTTCATTAATACAATTTTGCTTTTTTCCGTCCATAGGCAAAGCCTAAATACATATTATACACATATTACATACTCATGTAGGAGCTCCTAAGTGGGTAAGGAATGAAGGTGCACCCGTTTATTGAATATTAGTACGCGTCATATGTAATTGGCCACGTGATTGATTGAGGTCTCAAGTGTCACTCAAACGAAAACCGCCTCAGGGCAGCTGAAAATCAATGATTAGTGCAATCCAAACATTGGTCGGTTGTTTCCGTAACTTTCTACGGGAAAAACCGTTTGGTTGTCGGAATGTGTCGTATTAGATTAAGTGCATTGGTATAGGACTTTATGGTTTGTGATGAAAAATGAGACCAGTAACTCGGCGTTTGATCATACGTATTGCAACCGTTTGCCACTCATATCATTGTTTCTTACGTCAAAGTGTCTGTAACTGTTTATATTAGAAAAAAGGCAGGCGATATTCTTAACTTCTTAAAGCCGCATTGTGCTTTTGAGAAACCTGCATAAAACGGTTGTTTGGGGTCCCATTTGAACTACTTGGGACGTGATTCTTTCACAAAAACCGGTTTTATCTAAGCAATTCGCTTTTTTAATTTTATTTATAATATTTTGGTGCTAGCACCAATTAAAAAGTCTCCCTTGTAAATGGAAAGAAGGACAACTCTGTAAATACAGGGCTCCAGATAACGGAAGTATTTCGAAAACTTAAATCTTTATTTCTGCTTTTAAACCCAATGGTGTCATACTCATTAAAAGTGTCTCGAATAGACGGTTTAATCAGTAGTAACACCATAGCATTCGGTGCTGAAATGAGTGAGAACATGTTAGATTGGTTCAGATTACTCTCGCTTACATGTTTAGCTGGAACATCTGGATAACCCTTATTCTGCTGCACAGACGTCTGCTTCGACATTGTCGTCTGCAAAATGTGTTCAGTTTAGATTTATGCATTGTTTTAATTAAACAAACCTTAAGACGAGTGTCAAATAGTTTGGATCCAGATGAGACGCCACGTTACGCGGCGTCTTTTTAGATTCAAATAGTTTGTAAACTCCGTAAAGTAGGCACAGGGTTAAACCCTATGAGATTCAATAACAACGTGTACATATCTTTCACTGTGGGTAAACGGTCAAATAAAACTATAGAGAATGTATACCTTGAGCTTGCTGAAAATGACTGTTTCAGGCTTGTCCGCTCTCTAACTCAAACATTTCTTTTTGGATCTTCACAAAACTTGCTACAAATGTTTATTAGTATAGAATCTAGGTCAGGTTCAATAACTAGCAAAATCGCATAATGCATGTCTGAGTTATTGCTGAAAAATGCTGAAACAGTCATTTTTTAATACATAAAGGGCAAAAACTCAGATATGCCCCATGCGATTTTTGTAATAATCAAACTAAACCTAAATTTTATATACTTAAACATTTTCAGCAAGTTTAATGAATATCCGATAAAAACTGTATGTGTTAGAGTGCAAAAAGTGACTGAAACCGTCATTTTTCATTAATAAACAGGCAATAACTTAGATATACGTTATGCGCTTTTAGTAGTAATCATACTAAACCTTGATATTATATCAATAAATATTTTCAGCAAATTTGGTGAAGATCCAATAAAACGTATTTGTGTTAGAGAGCAAACCTTGCTGAAAACAGTCATTTTTTAATACATAAAGGGCAAAAACTTAGGTATGCCACATGCGATTTTAGTAATAATCAAACTAGACCTGAATTTTATATGAATAAATATTTTCAGCATGTTTGGTGAATATCCGATAAAAACTGTTTGTTTTAGAGTGCAAAAATGCCTGAAACAGTCATTTTTTTTTATAAATTAACAGGCAATAACTCAAAAACACCTTATGCGATTTTAGTAGTAATCAAACTAAACCTTGATTTTATATCAATGAACATTTTCAGCAAGTTTGTGGAAGATCGGATAAAAGATATTCGAGTTAGAGAGCGGACAAAAAAGTGTGATAGTCTAACTGACTGATGGATCGACCGTCGAAGGTAATTGCGGTTGCACACGGTGATGTTGACTCCGGCTGTATCACGTGATACTAAGCCGTGTGGTAAGGTTTATGGCAGACGCTCTATTTTCGGTTTGTTATGATTTTAAATCGCCCTTTTTGGTGATTTAGGTCCGTCTTCATCATTTCATAGATCAGTTTGGCCCATTAGAATGTTCAAACATTATTATTAACCGTTATTGTATTTCAGACATTATGAAAAGGTCTGAAAACACAATGGGACTTTAAGCAAGACATTTTATGGGAGTGAATTATAAGACATGTTTGATGGCAGTGAGGGAGTTAAAATAGATTGATCCCGTCAAATTAATTATTATAAACTAACATAATCGAACATCATAGAAAGTCCAACAGGAAATAAGTGATTACTCATTCAATATTTATCATGCTAGACAGTTTTCGTCTTGTGAATTTGTTGTCTGCAGCGACTCCATGAGCAAATTTGTAAACTGTTTCCAGTAAAAGTATCACCAAAGTGTCAAGCAATTTGGACCCTGATGAGACACCCAGTTACTCGGCGTCTCATATGGACTCAAACTGTTCGCAACAATTATCACAAACTCCCACATTATGTAAAAAATATTAACGTTTTTTTAGCTATTTTTTCTAGCTATTTAATTCTAAACACATGTCACAGAAGTCTCTTTAAAGTAAACTTTTTATTTCAACTTCGTCCCACGTAGTACCCTTCTATCAATATAAAAATCAGATTAAACTCTACTTTATAGAATATCAAAATGCCTTTAATCTTTTCATTTTTCTTTATTCTCATACAGGTTTATACTTGTGGCCTCGATATATCATCATAAACAAGCGTAGCTAATTGATTCTCATGTAACTTTTAATAATTAAACTAAGGTAAACATAAAACAATCATATATCTAACCACTTTAGTAGGTCAATGTTAAAACAATAATGCGTCCTACTCATTCTAAAGACCTGTATACACCAAAACCCGTTCCCTAACTTGGTCCATATGTACAGCTTTTGAGATGAGTATGAGATCGTTCTCAAGCATTTGATTAGTCAGATTTGCGCTTTTGTGCAACAAAACTAGAATCTGACCAATGAAATGCCCGAGAACGATCAACTATGTTTCAAATCTGACCAATCAAGTGCTTGAGAACGATCTTAGACCCAACACTGGGCCCCGGCGAAAAGAAACTCAGGACCTGGTTAGGATAGAAACTGTTTGATATTCATATCGCTGTTATAATTATGCGACGCCCAAACGAAGAGGACGACACTTTTCAAGCAGAAACTAAATTGTCAGTTACAGGGTTAATCCAATGACCCTTCGTGACTCGTAAACTCGTCTCTACAAACAGTGTAGCTATGAATAGTACACGTGTCCTATGTCAACAGTGTCGAACCAGTCCAGTATGTTCATGTAGGAGCTGTCTGATCAGGAACTGTATTTGTACAAAGGAACCCCGAAATGTCAAAAATGGACTAGGCTTAATTGGACATTTGAGTTGTCTGCTTGACGTTTCATGGGTCATTGCCTTAAACTGATTATATTAGACATGGGAATAGAGAACCTTTGTCTTCACTGTTGCCAACAGATTGGGTCAATATTTCACGTTGTTTCATCTGGATACCAAATGATTGGCATTTTGATACTCTGGCATGGGTGAGAAATGACAAAATGCAAAATACACCTCACAAGCCCTTTAACCCTTTCACTCTCAATGATACCATACAGCGCGTTTTCAAACAGTTTTGGTTCTGATCAGACGCCGCGTAACACGGCATCTGATAAGGAACAACGCTGTTTGACACTCGTTTCGAAATTTTGTCAGTCATATTGCCTAAAATCTAATTTTGAAACGATATTGCAGACAACAATATTAAAGCAGACACCACCATGGCGGTGAAGTGGTAAATACCTCTCGATAAGTTTGACCATGAAAGGGTTAAGACAAAATGCTCTATCAGGAAATAAACTATAGTTCAATGTGAGAGGACCTCAACGGACTTGACAACAACAAACGCATGATGCAAAATGCACTATGTTTATGATATAATCTTATCATTGACCTTCGCCATATCGCTCGAATATTTACAGAGACTTGCCAACACGTTAGACTAGTGTTGTTAAATCGGCATCTGACCAGGCTCTAACTGATTTGCACATGTCTTTAGTTCTCATCAAAATTTGGCCATGCTCGAGCTAAACAAAATTTGAAAAAGATGCAGACGACAATTGATTAAAAGCAGATGATATTATGACATGGGAATGGTTTACCATGAAATTCCACAACACCTAGCCAACAGCTTTATCAGGAACTAGAAAAGGGCAAAACCTGAGAGGGTCACCATGCCCCAATATTTCATTGTTGACAGTCGGTACAAAAAACAGGCACAAAGATAACTAAACTTTTTGTATGCATTAGCTCTAATGCTGTCAATCGCGAGTTACTCGTCAAAATAGGACCCACACTCGTGAACTCTTTCACTGCCATAGGTGCCTATAGGTGATTTTGCGAACAACTTGGATCCTGATCGGAGCCGCGTAACTGTTTGACACTCATATCCATATTTCTTCAGTCAAATGTCTAAATATATATCTTCAATCAGTGTAGCCAATGTTATGTATATGAACAAGTTAAAACAGAGGACAAACTTTGGAAAAGAAATAGTTAAAGAAGCTGATTTCCAGACCTGGCCTAAATGATAGAATGACGCCACGCGCTTACGTTATCATGTTTCCATAACAATAATTTTCTGAAATGTTTAGTCAATGACTCCTGTGCAATAAAAAGGATATCGAACTGGATACCATCATCCAAACTACACTGCTACTGTTTAGTACACTATTAGTATATGACGAGTATGCTAGTCGATAGGGTTGAATGTGTTAAACAATTCTACCGTTTATTTTACCATTACGGTTTACTTTATACTTTATCATTTCTACCGTATATATTTACACATGTACGAGTAAATTGAAGTATTATTAAGTTCATCCTCCTTCATAAGCTAATATTTATACAATGCTGTTATAAACTAGCTTTGGATCCTGAGCGATACCATAGACCCGGTGACTTGGCTAGTGGATCTTGATGGTAGGGCCTGTGCCTGATCTCTTTGAAACCGGTCGATCGCGGGTCTGTGTTATCGTTCTGGGACAATGTACATGGACATTTTTTGTATAGAAATTGGCTGGGAGTATTGTTATACTAGTTTTATTTGTTACAGAGGGTTGTACGAATACTGTAGCGTGCCTGTAAAAATATGTATATTATGTTTTGAGTGACGATGTTCACATGTACACGTCAGAAATAAAAGTCGTTCTGTTCTGTTCTGATGAAAGTGCTTACATATCGCTTTTATGCGGCTTATCCCTTTACTCCATAGAAACGCCTTTTAGTATATCTACGTTCAATTTATTCCTCCACTGTAGAAAAGAGTTCCACTTTAGATATTCATGAACATGTATACCAAAATATTTTTTTTTTATATATATACTAGAAGATAATAGCTTAAATCAGACTGAAAATAAAGCAGAATGTGCCTTGGGGCATACTTTCAACCTGATTTAAGTGATCACATATCTTCAATACATGTACTAGAAAAGGTCTATGAAGTAAAAGGTTAAGGACATATAAATTATGGTTATTTATGGTAATCTCAAACATAAAACATACCACAATACGCCAAAGCCTAATGCTTACTGTTTTGAAATCTGCGATCAACAGTTCATGATAAATGAAATCCAGTGGTGTTTCTTTGGCTATACGATATGCTACTGTGGAGAATCTGTTATTCTTTCCCGACAAACGCGTTTACGCTAAAACTAGTTTTTCTTTTACAAACAGATTGGAGCCAGATCAGACGCCGGGTAACCCGGCGTCTGATATGGCTCCAAACTGTTTGCCATTAATATAAACATGAGTTATCAGAACTGTCAAAAATTGTTCTTTTCTACGTTTTAGTACTTTGCGTTTGCGTTTCGTTTGCGTTTAAACGGGAAAGAATAACAGATTCTCCACTGTAATTACTACATTTTTAGTATTTCACTGTCATCATGACATCTTAATTATTCAAACACATTCGCTACTATATTGTCGTCTACTCGCGAACACATCGCCTTCTGTTTTTTTGCAAAGTTTAGAAATTTAGGCAGTTTTCTGAACACTCTCGGCGCCAAATTAACCGTGATCCAAATTGTTTTCAAAGTCACATACAAAAATAGAATTATATTTAATCAGAAGCCACAAATGAGTGTCTTATTGGGACTCTAAATTGTTCTCTGCAACATCAGTTAAGTTTTGATTTTGGTTTATTAAAATGAAGAAAACTGAAGACGGCGTATGAACTGGATAAAACATGTTTGCTAGCATTAGTTCCCGTCAAGACACAAAGGAGGTTAAATAGAAATGGGAAGGAATTAGGTATAACATATTTGTTCGTCCTGTTTCATTTCCCCATATTATGCTGATTTGTCGTCTGCTTCAAATGCGTCGTCTGCGAATAAATACAAAATTAGTTTTATGTTTTAAAAATTAAAGAAACGTTCAATATCAGTGTGAAACATATTGGACTCAGATTTGACGCCGCGTCAAGCCGCGTCTGACCTGGATCCAAAGTATTTGCAAATGTTACACAAGTCGCGTGCAACATGACAAAGGTTGGTGCAAACAAGTTTTTATTTAATTTTGTGCAGAACTTTTCATTGACTTTGGAATTGATCGATGCGACTGTTTACTGACGTTTTCAATCCCCATCATTGATATTAAACATTTTATAGACAAAATACATGTAATTTTGTATACAACTGTCATATGGCCGAGTTGAATTAATCCTCTCACATGGATCAAATCGACTGCCTAAATTCGGATTTAGAGCCCTGCATCCCTTTTAAATGACTCTGAATTATTTTTGTGTTAGAAAATGAAACTTTTATTTGGAAAAAATTTCAATGTCTTTTGATATTTAAACACTATTGGATATTTAACTAAAACAACAGAATGTTTTCATCTTTTTCAAACAATTGTTTCTTTTTTCATATATATCTACTCGTATAACATCCATTGCTGCCTTTCTTGACAGAACTACCTACCCAAAGTTATATCTACATAAATTAACTTCGACTATATATATATATAATGAATATTTATTATCTTCAACCTGAAATTGTCGAATTTTGTATTATGCAGAGGTCAATATTAATTCATAGCTTATATCCCATTTTATGAAATGCGGCTGTAAATGTTTTAATGATCTGGTCCGTAACTATTTTCGCCATCATCTAATTTAAACTTGCCCCAAATACAATAGCTATATCTATATCGGTTACTAAATGGAAGTATAACAAGTGACATATGATGTATGACAATTAGCGTACTTTCAATTTATCAAAATGTTCGGGTCTAGTCATTATGTTTCTACAAAGGTTAACCCCTTCATCGCCCTACCCCTTGAATTTTTTTTACATGCAAACAATTTGGAATCCCGACCAGACGCCGCGTAACGCGGCGTCTGGTCAGGCTCCAAATTGTTTGACACTCGGTACGATATTACTTTAGTAAATTTATCAAAAATTAGATTTAAAGAATACATGCAGACGACAGTTGCTTAAAACAGAAAACGACATGTCAGTGAAGGGGTTAAGCACAAGTTCACCTTGTCAGAAGTCAAACTAACGATTACAATTGCAAATAATGACTGCACTATGAAAATCCCACCGCCTTTCAACACGACACGCGACCTATACACTAGATGTAATACATTCATGACCTTGTTAACATTCTTGTTAATACTTAAACATATACATGTATATATGTACTGTCAGTCATTATTTTTATAACAGTCAAAACTTGCTTTTTGTTTACATTTATGTTCCGAAAATAATATTAACACATACACATACAGTGCTCCCTCCTTACAACGACCCTCTGAACAATGATTCCCTCCTTCCATCAACCCTTGCCACTATTCCCCAAACAAGACGATAATATCCAACGCTATTTTGTGCTTAATTTTGTCGACTGCTGTTTTCCTCAAAGTCACATATTGGAAAACACAATGACGAGAGAAAAACCCAGCTTGAATCTATATTAGAAGCTGTTTGCAAATGTAAGCCAAATTCCCCTCCCTATAACAACTCCCCCGAACTACGTACACAATATTTGTCTCCAATTGGATGTTGTTGTAGTGAGGGAGCATTGAACAATAATAACTTTTCCTCGTTATTTCTGCTGGAACAGGGCCTATGGCTGAACTTACTTGATATAATTATAGTCAGGAATCAATGCTAAGCGACCAATCAAAGACGTTAAGCACAAAGTTTCACTGTTATGAACTATGAATGAGAGTATCGTGTATTTATAATCCATTTTATGTTTCAGCACATTATTTTGTGTAAATATGCACGAGATGTAAGACCACGCTTCAATACTCATTTTTCAACAGTGAGATTTCTTATTCATAACTATCAACAACTTTTAAATCGAAAATTAAGCTAAACAATAGCCTAAAATCAATCCTTGTGGTGTTCCACGCAAAAAACGACTAGCCCGCAAAAACCACATCAACCACAATAGAAAGTTCAGGCGCAACCAGATATGTTTTGAAACATTTTGCTTCCCAATCCCATGTCGTGAAAATGATATGCAAATGTCTGACCTTCTCTGACATATCCATACTTGTACTAGACTCAAAGTCTTTGTCATATGTAGTTCCAAAGTTATGGCCAAGTTGAAGTACATGTAGTGGGTTTTCTATCACGCACGCATGTACGATCTTCGACCTCGTGGGCATAAAGATATATAACTAGGTTAATGTTTTACCATTTACTTTACAGGGTCACGTACCTAGGTCAAGCCGAGACAATCTTCATGTTACACAGAGTCCAATGTTCCAGAAGCAAGTCAAATCTGCAAATAAAATATTTAATACTAACAGCGTAGATCATATAGGTAAGTTTCACCTTGTATATAATTTCTGCAGAAGAAATGGCAACATTGTAAAAACAAAATCCATAATAGTTGAGGAAAGGGATATTCGTATATTGCAAACAATGTTGACCAACATCAGATGCCGCGTGAAGGACGCGGCGTCTGATAAATGAACGTACAGTTGAACTTCCATATCTTGACCTCACTTTAAAAAGTAAAGAATTCGTATAACCACACTTGAATCTCGCTTAAAGCGAACATAATCCTTATTACATAGTTAAAACGTGGTTTAGCCACGTTTTAACCTCTAATTATAGATACATTTGACATAAGCGAGTTGGAGATATAGACGTTTGACTGTGTATACGCTATTTTTAATGTGTTCGAGGAATGCACATTTTGTCTTGTTTAATATAATGAGGTTTGCAAATATCAGGCGGCACGGGCTAAATTATGATAAGAAAATAAAGACGAATTTCGATAGATCGAACTCTTGAAACGTCGAATGTATCAGTATCTCAACAATAAATTTCCAATTTCTTGAACTCGCGCAATTCGACTTTACTGGTTTCTTACACAGTAAAAATGTACATAAACTTTGAAAGTTCGACTAAGCCGAGTTTGAGTTTCCGAAACAAAACTGCATGACCATTATTGTGATACGTTATAAAAGTCTAGACGTTCTAGGAAGGGGAAAGTATTTGTATTGATGCTAACTTGGGATAGTTTTAGGCATTTTTGGCCCTATATATCTCACCACCAGACATGTCTGTATATTTTACAGCTCAGACATACACAATCTTACCAAACATTAACAATGTCCTCATAAACAATAAAACCCACTATTACGACCATTCAAAAGACAATCCATTAAATTAATCAAACACAGATGACAGCTTCAATCAAAATGAAAGTAAAGCTGAAAGCTTATTTAGGAGCTTTCTGTTCTACTTTCATCCTGCTTTAAGCAGCCACTTGCATAAACAGGATAACCAGTATTCTTTAAAGATATTGTACTGGATGACTCTATTTGTCCATTTTTGCTAAACATATGTCAGTGAAACAGGACCCATCTTCGTGACAAAATATAAATTACATAGCATTAGCCATAAATATCAACTGATGTACGGCAAAACACAATAAACATGATAAAACAATCTTTGACAATGGCTAAACAGGCTGATTATAGCAATATTTAACAGCTCATTAAAAACGTGACTGTTAACAAGGTGTTATGAAACAAAACATATCAAAGAAAGAAACTGTTGGGTAGGCATGTGGTCGTTGTGTGAGAAAAAATGCAATACTAAATATTTCGAATAGTGGTAGTCACTTCCTTGTAGGAGCTTTCTGTTTTTTCTGTCACCTTGCTTAAAAAATGCCACTTGTTTTATTATACAACCAGTTGTATGGAGCCAGATCAGACGCCGGATTTGACGGTGACTGACCAGACTCCTATCTTTTTGTATTCTAGATAGAAATATTGTCAGAGGTTTCAAAAGTCTGTAAATACCTTTATTTTATTGTCATGGGTTTATGTTGAGTTTCATTTAAACTGGACATTTTTGTTTTCCTAGCTATCTGTTGCCCGTGAAGCAGTAAACACGGGATGGTCTATAACAAAACTCATATCATCGATAACCGCAAGTTACTGATTTCCTCATGATTTTGTTCATGCTTTCCTTATAGCAAGTATGTTTAAATATACATGTATATAGTTAGCCCATTCGTTACTGCAGTTCAAATGGAAAACATTGATGGCGCTAAACGCAAGTTTAAGCTTAACTATTTCATCTCCATGGACCTGTTAAAAACATGCTCCTTGCTTTTACAAACAGTGTATATCAAGTTTGCTGATCTTTACCAGTATTTATTAACTCAAAGTTGACTGGTTCATGTTTTGGTAACTAAAAGATGCAGAAGGGAACCGAATAACCCACACTAGTTACTTAGAGTTGAAAGTGTTAACCTTTTACACGCTACAGTAAAATCTCTCTATAACAACCACTAATGTGTGATAATTTATTAGGTCTTTTCGACAGGTAACTGCTTAATGCATGGTGACAGTAAACAGAAGCTCGTTTAACCCATTACCCTATAGCCGGTTTGTAATTTTGAAAATAGGTGACCACTTAAAGCAGATTGAAAGTAAAGCAGAATGCGCCTTCAGGCGCATTCTACTTTACTTTCAGCCTACTTTAAGCTACCATCTGCTAGAATATGGAAACTTTTTCTTATAATACAAAATAATGACTATATAAATTGGCACTATTTTCTTCAGTGGAGGAATAAATTAAAGGCGTAAAAAGGTGTATTTATGGGGTAATGGGTTAAGCTGTCACCTGTCATCTATACAATCAGTTAGCCCTCGTTTTAGTGGCCGTTATAGAGAGATTTTACTGTATGTTATTATCGACTGCAAACCGTTTCGCCTGTAATAATTCCAAGAATTGATGCCTGTTTTATTTCAAAACACACTAACCGTTTGCAAACAGTTAAAATCCAGATGAGTAAATCGGAGGTCTTGCCAGTATCCAAACAGTTTGAGTCTAATTCAAATTTATACTAACACGATTAAGAAACTGTACATTTGGTTTTAGGGACCTTTATTATACTTACTGTGGTACAAATGATATAGACGACTTTGGTACATGTATTGGCTACACGATGGTGTATTTTAAATTTGCAGATCCCAATTGGGTGTGTGAATGACGATCGTGTGAAAAGTAAAACAGGGCTTCCATTTCTCCGGATTTTTCCTACACCTCCGGATTTTTTTTCTAGAAAATGGTCGCTTAAAGCAGACTGAAAGTAAAGCAGAATGCGCCATAAGGCGCATTCTGCTTTACTTCCAGCCTGCTTTAAGTAGTCACGTTTCAACAAAACAAGAAACAGGCTATAGGGTAAAGGTACGATTAGTAAAATCGCACTTAAAAAATGGAAATTTGGAAATCTTAGGATTTTTCATGTCAACTTATGGCAGCCCTGGTAAAAGTTGCAACCGCGTGTTAGTATACAGTTATTCAAAATATCTAAAATTTAAATATATGAAATAAAAGCAGACATCACTTTTTTAAATTGATGACGTCATAACAGTGAAGGAGTTAAATGGCACGTATTTCCTTATACAATTTAATCAATTGATTCATTGCTTGTTTAAACATGCTAAGTGGGACGCAATCGATTAGCTTATATACATTTAGTGTTATAATTAAAACTCAACAGACGAAGCATATAGACAAAATAAATATAACAAACCAATTAAAAAGTATCAATCTGACAAGCAACGATTGTTCTGTATCTAATGTTCAAGTTCGCCCACATATGATTATTTTAATGAGTATACAGTAAAACCTCTCTAGTACGACCACTAAAGTTTGCTAATTATTAGGGTGTTTACGATAGGTGACCGCTTAAAGCAAGGTGAAAGTGAAACAGAAAGCTCCTACAGGAGCTTTCTGTTTCACTGTCACCTTGCTTTAAACTGCCACCTCTCTATTAAACAATACATTTGCCTTCGTTTTAGTGGTCGTAATAGCGAGGTTTTACTGTATTTTATGTGTATAATAAAATGAATTCGGCTTGGGCTGAGCTTGTTTTACCGATTTAGGGACACTTTGAACTTAAACTTTTACGAATTCAATCTTCAGCACATGTGATGGCTTTCAAACTGTTGGATCCAGAGGACACACCGATTTACTCGTCATCTGATCTGGATCAAAACTGTTAGGGACAAATGTTTAGGTTTTATTCATTCGAAAAATGCTTTCATCTTGCTTTGACAATTTTACATTAAATGATATAATTGCAAAAGAAGGTTTTATAATTAACTATATCACATTAATCATCTATGCACAGGCGATGGTTATAATGTTTATGTCTCAACTGATGGATGAAACACGACAGCCAATTATTGTCATGGTCAGCAATATGTGTTTTGCGTAGTTAATTAAGCCCTTCAATGCACCGGTGATGTCTGCTTTAAATTGTCGCTTGCTTTTATCTTTAAGATTCATATTGTTTTGATTTTGACTAATAAAACACAAATATTATCGCCAAACAATGTGAATTCTGATCAGACGCAGAGTAACACGTCGTCTGATCAGAATCGACACTGTTTGTACTGAAATATCAATGCACTTGGAACAGGACAGTGAATGTGTTAGGGAAGTGTATCCATATGATTGAACTATTTAGGGTCAATTTACAGTGAAACCCCTCTAAACCGGACATGTGTGGGGACAAAATAAATGTCCGGTTTAAAGGGGTTTCCGGTTTAAAGGGGTTTTAATCCATAGCTTGTTTCTAGTATGGAAGATAGCTGTTCACTTAAAGCAGATTGAAAGTAAAGCAGAATGAGCCTTTAGGCGCATTCTGCTTTAGTTTTAACCTGCTGTAAGCTAGAATATAGAAAATATTTCTGATGATATATATTCATGAATGTATTTTCTTCAGTAAAGGAAGAAATCAAAGGCGTAAAAGGCATATTTATGGTGTAATGGGATAAAATAAAAAAAGGTTGGAAACGGGACCAACGTTTTTGTCCGGTTTAGAGAGAATTCCGGTATTTAGAGGTTCCGGTTTAGAGGGGTTTCACTGTATAAAATGAAAGCCGGGTCGTACAATACATGCAATTAGAAAGATTGTTTCTTGTGCATTATACTCTTCAACTAGCTTGACTGAATGTATGAAAAGGAACGAATGTCTATTTACAGTTGACACTATTTTAGAAACGCGCAACTATGTTTACTGCAGATTGAAGGTTTTTAACAGACAATACTGTACGAGCACATGATACCATTTATACGCACGATAACAGTCACACCGGTGATAATGTTCAAACGTAGCGAAGACGTTTTTCTTTCGAAGAAGACGTCGTTTCCCGCGTAACGTGCACGGCGGTGCTTTAATGGATTCACAACACCCGTTGAAGCGAACTTCTCGCAACTCAACCTCAAAGTAGTAACTTGTGGAAAAAAAAGTTACTGGTATTTGTATTAAATACTGACGAATCATATTCATCTGATTGGCATCCTTGTCAGAGACCGAGTTATCCAGCGTCTGATCTGGCTCCAAACTGTTTGCAATGGACATATGGACTTAAGCATAAACGCGTTTATTCTGAATGATCAACTCCCCTTTTCCACTCCACGATAATTGTAAAAGCGACAAAACATATAACCGGACGATAATATCAAGCGGACTATAATGGTGAAAACATATAAACAGACTATAATATTAGTGCCGACGACAATGTTCAAGAAAATAATATTTAAACAAACGATAATGTTCAAGCCGTCCAAATATTAAGCAGACTATACTTTTTAAACAGAAGATGATATTCAAGCATGCCAGTTAAGTAAATGAACTGCATTACAAAATTAGAGCAATGAAGCATATGCGGCTATTTAAGTAGACGATGATATTTCACTTGGGTTATAGGCTATCTAGTGACATATATAACGAGTCAGGCGTCACTAACGACATCAAAAGCACATCAATCTTGCACACTTTATGCTGCCCTTCTTATTATAGATCTAATTATTCAGTGCAAGGGGTTAATTAATAATGACAGGTTCAAACTCTACATGTATGTCATAAATGTACGTCCAGCCCTTTTTGCACGGGGAACAAACACATGTATCATTTGCAAACGGGACTATAAGACTTTGGCTGCTCTTCACATTTTGTTTCACTCTTTAAATATTGCCTCAATATTTCCATGAAAAGGCAACATAAACTGATCGCTTAAAAAGTAGACATGTTTATCTAAAAACATTAGCATTGCAAGGGGTAGAACGATATATATGTACATGCATAAATTAAACTTGAACTAACGATCACGAGGTTTTCAACCTCATACATTCCAGTGGTTATCAATATATCTTTAGCTAGGTTTGTTTTGTTTCTCAAGGCCCCAATTGTGTAGAAAGTTTCCAATCTTAACCCTCCTACTTGTAAATGAAAATTGTCTGGATTTTGCACCGGATTGAATCCAAATAAGACACCTGTTTGAAAATAATTTTGATTTTTAATCAATAAGATATACATAAAATGGGCTTGACAATTTTGCTGTGAGCAGTTTGAAAGCAAGCATTAAGCCTTTTACTGCAAGCATTAAGCCTTTCACATACCTAAAGTTTCAATTTGAGAAACTAAAGTAGAGAACAATTTTTCAAACAAGTGGCGGCATGGTTATGAAGGGGTAATTGCCATGGACATGGGTGCACATGTATTACATGTACATGTTTGTATTATACATGGAGTGCTTCTCTAAATGTAGCACACGTACAGTATTGTACATGCTAGTGACACACCAGTGACAATTCTAACTTCGGTAAAGATGCCATACTGTTTGATAGCTCTAATTTAGAATATATGTTACAAAGTCGGCATGTTAGTACATTCGTTGAAATCATACAACACTTAATGGTTATGTAGTTATAAAATATTTAAAAACTGCATTCTGCACTGATTACGGCACTTACTTTTAAGTATTTTGATGACAAAAATGGTTTAGAAACAAATATACAAATGTATAGAAAAAGTTATATTCATTAATACCAATACAGCAACACTACAATGTCAGTGCTTGCAAAAGTTTAGAATATTTTAAATTAAAGTACACAAAACACATTACTCTTTAAAGCGACTCGCAACCAGATGGTGCATTAAAAATAGTAATTTGTAAATATGTGTCAAACGCTTATATAAATGGTAAAGAATTAGTTTAGGATAAGAAATTCTGTTTAAAAAATGTATTTCAATAAAAAAAAATATTGGTCTCTGGTGGGATTCGAACCCGGGGCCCGGCATTGGCGGACAGAAGGCAAAATAGGGGAAACCGCTTAGACCAATGGACCACGGAACTATCCGTTTATCTCGGATCGATTTTAACGTATTTCAATGTGTAGCATCGAAAGTGCATACAACTTCGTAATTCGGCTCGTGTTTATGTCTGAGCCCGTGTAGAGAAGCAACAACAACAACTATACCGTCTACTAGTCGGTATAGAAAAACGATGGAAAATATCTAAAAATCTAAGATTCGGTGACGATTCTTGAGACTTTTTTGGACTGATCATATTTTTTTAATGTCAGAAGCCAAATAATGCCACAAATTTGCTTTTATTTGAGTATTTTATTTTATTTTGACAAGTACACCATCCGGTTGCGAGTCCCTTTAAAGCCACTTGTCATAGATAATAATCGAATGTTAAATTTTTCAAATACATAGACATAGATTGTAATTTTAAAGGTATTGCTATAAAGAAAAGCTTTCGATATGCTTAAACAGCACAAATTGCAACCCATATACAGCTTGTTACAAACTTACATTTACCATGAATCACGATTCACTCAAGTTATATTATACATTATCATAAATTGTCTCGGATGTTTCTTGTGGTTAGGTGTTGAACAAAATGTCTGATTTCATTTTCAGCTATGTCAGTATTTTTGTGAAAAGACTAAAGCGACTTTTATCATTTCCCAATATGCCTTAACCTTTTAGCACTTACATAATTATACATGGCTGATTTTAGAAATTGTCTGGAATATATATATATATATATAAGGTAGAGAAAAATATAAACAGACATCTACAAGCGACCTTTCGTAGCACTGGATCAAAAAAAGATTTGATTCGCAGAATAAGAATGGTTTTAAGATATGGTTGAGATATAATTTACTCTTACAGTGCTGCAATGTTCTAACTAAATATATATTTTCCAGAGCGCTTTCGACAGTTACGTCTTCATCAGGGGATATGCAATAATGCAATGAACTTGTTTTGGTTTTAAAACAAGTCAGATGTTTTCATAAAATGTCGTTGTACACAATGACTCTCTGTGCTGAACGCTTTAGAACAAGTTTGCTATTTTAAAAAGAATACTTTTAGGTAGTGAATGATGGATGGATGAGTTTGGTTTTACGGCACTGCGGCACAATAGGTCATATAACGCCGATGATAAATGAGGGACGATGAGATGAGACGATGACGACTTCAGGTCATCCAATACCCGAAATCATCACCATCCCACCCCACCATCCCTCATCAATGATTTCAGGTCATACTTGTATGCATATATCACATATGATTTTCACATATGTTTTTCATATAACATAAATACTCTATTGCAACTAAATTTCTTGTTTGACCAAATATAAGTAGTGAAAAGAAACAAAATCCTGAAGTACACACAATACGGCAAATAAGTGTCTACACTGGTCGTAGTTCTTTAAACCATTGGAACCCTGTAATGCTAAGTATCAGATGTGAAGTTCTCACTTGCAAAATGGGGACAGTGTCGACCACTATCAGGCGGTTTCTTCAGAAATACTCTGACCAGAGTCTGCACTGTTTGCCATATTCCAAGTATTGTGCAAAGCAACCTTAAATTTTCAAAACTGAACTATATTTTGAAGCTGGAACCTTTTAGTTCAAAGGGGACGACTGAGTTGATTTATAATGTGGATATGCATGTATGTTTAACCCATTTGTGCCCAGTGGGTTCTTCCATGTTTTTATATTGGATTGGTCCATTTTTATCAAATGGATGCCTGGTCAAAATTTTCATTTTCTTTTGTTTTATATTGAAATTCCTATCAGCAAGCAGTGTACACGCTGATCAGACGCCGCATTATGCGGCGTCTGATCAGAGTCTACACTGTCTGTGTATGTCCCATATATGTGATCGTGGGCACAAATGGGTTAAGGTATATGCAACTCATCTGTGTCTGCATAATGATTAATGATAGGTTGTATAATATATACGTATGAAATCAACGTCTCATCTGTTTATACAGTATTCAAATTGCACTGATTGATGCTATTGAGATATCATTTATTATATTAGATGTGCGGCGACTGTTTGTGTCTGCCGTATTTATAATGCAAAATTGGATGTGATACATAGCTTTTCTATATTTTTTATTTTTATCGTAATGCCCCCCCCCCCCCCCCCCCCGAACTCTTACAATCTATAACGACCCTTTCATATTAACTGCCTTAGATGTTCTGATTGAAACATGTAGGCATTTGTGAATCAAGTTAATTTATATAACAGTCGAGTCTCTATATATATCTACATGTAGAACTAGCGTTGATCGAACATAACCGTACTTCAAAGTTTCAAATACGGATATGTTCTTTAAGAACTGAACCTTTTCAAAAGAAAACGGATTAATTCATTTTCCAATTGCTTTATTCTAGTTTTGAAGTTTGAAGACAGGAGACCACTTAAGTTTAATTTATACATACGAGTATTTTATTTCGATATCATTCAGATATGGGATCGGGCTGCTACAAGTGACCACCACTACGTAACAACAGTCCAGTCTCATAAAGGCAAAACGATGCGTTGACACCATGGTGAACGTACTATATTACAGCTCTGCCACTCTTGAGTGGCACTCGAGTATGGTAGCAGGTGGCTGCTTAAAGCAGATTGAAAGTGAAGTAGAATGCTCCGTCAGGAGTAGTCTGCTCTACTTTCAACTTGTTTTAAACTTTCACCTGGAAAGATAAGGAAATGCCTTCTATGTTATATGTTCATGACTTTCTTGATGGGGACTCTTTTCCATAGTGAAGAAATAATAAGAGGTGTAAATGACATGTTTATATGGGTCACGAGTTAGATGACTTTGCTTTATCATGATTCGAATGGATTGAAATCCTTATGGTATAGCCATGAATGCAAATAACTTTAAATGCATTACACGCCATTATCTTTATGACAATCTTATATGCAAATGAGTTATGCATGTATGCAATTAATGAAACCCATTTGGCAATTAAACTTTCACGAGGGTTAACCAGAATAATTATATATCAAACCACATGCTATGTGTATTAGAATATCATGAGTGACTCACTTTTCTGTAAACTTAGACATAAATATAAATGTTTGTACTTCTTTGTTTAACACCTTCATTGTCAAGAGGTAATCAAATTTAAATAATTGTAGTATGCTTTCTTTTCTCAAATTTAAATTTAGCTATTTTGATTTTAAAAATATTAAATCAGTGTCAAACATTTAGGATCCAGACCAGACGCTGCGTTACGCGGCCACTGACTAGCATTTAAATCGATTGCAAATAAACATTGTACTCGGGGAAAGGCAGTGAAAGGACATTAATTAATTAATACATATTTCCGTAACAATTACTTAAACAAACAGTACAAACAAAGATAGATTATACATATGGTCATATAATATAAATATTAAATGGCAGTTTGCGTGACATTCAAATTGTCAACCCGAGAAAAGAAAGTCAACTGAGGCGAAGCTGGTCAGGTAACGCGGGAAATGACTTCGACGTCTACGACGTCACATGTTTATGTAATTACTAAAAGAAAGAAGAACATTAAGACAAAAAGATTGAAGACACAGCGTCTTTTTCATTGTCTAGTTGGCAAATATCTCCCTCCAAAATTGTGGCTTATCGTTTGGATGCCATGTTTGGTATCGTCTGATGACAGTAATCTGGGTAAGAAAAAGCATGATCAATTGTCTAGACGCTTAAATTGTGGTAAGCGAGTGGACAAAGGAAAGTAACTCGTACAGAAAATGCTAAAAAGTGATAAGGAGTTACTTGCCCTTATAGATTTTCTGCGACATTCACATAGCGGAAATAGTATCATATAGAGTGACAGTATTTTTTGATTGATGTAAAAGACATGCAAAATGTTTCATTTTGGTCTATGGGAAATTGTAACTGAAAGCGAGTTATAATAATGGATATTGTCACATGTTATAGTACAAAACTACGGGTGCATCTATATATGTACCTCTCCAGTAAGCACAATGTAAAACTACTTAACCAAAAAGTTCTAACATTGTAATACGTTAACGCCAAGTACATTTTCAAAGAGTGTCATCTGTTGCTGTTTCTGCAATAAACAATATTCATTAAAATTTTCACAAAAATGCTACTAGCCGTCTCATCTGGGTCTAAACTTTTTGCAATTCGTCGACTGTTTGCAAACAATAAATTTCTTTCGTCATACATTCGATGAAACGATCTTTTTCCATGAATGCACTGTCCTCATCGCCACTTTGGTTTGACGTTTACTGTTTGATTTGAAGGATGCGGCTTAAGTTCACAACGGACAGTCGAAAGATATTTTCAAATTTAGGAAATTCACATTTCTGTAAAATGATATTTTTCAGAAATGCACTAGTAAATTCAATATGCCTTCACAAAACGTTCGCTTTTGACTCCTCTATAGAGACGATTCTAATAAGACTTAGTGGTACCAGTAAATGACCTGAAGAGGGTATGATTGCAATTTAATTTGGACGATTTATGGTCCAACAATGATTATCCAATATACCTATGCATTAACCCATGGTCCTATAGTTGGGTAGTACCTTTGAAGAATGTTGAAAGAAAACCAGAATGCGCTTTAATGCGCTTTCTGTTTTTTTTCAGCCTGTTGAAAGTTTCTATCTGCTAGGATATAAGAACTTATTCTTTGACTTATGGTACAAATCCATGAGTGTATACCATGGAACTATTTTCTTTAGTGGAGAAATAAGATATCGACATAAAAAGACGTATTTATGAAGTTATGGCTTCAATTAGTTTTCTTTTCTTTTCTTACATTTCAGTAAATTCAACGGAACACCATCCAGCGGATGTATTTATTTCTGGTGACCCTACAGTGGACAGGGATATAGATATAAAAGTACAGACACCTGTCAGAACATACAATCTAAATCTTCAAAGACTTAATAAAAACATTTTGCACGAGGAGTTTCGAGTCCTTGATGTCTTCACTGACAATTCGGGAAAAACAGTGTTTCACGAAGATTCCCGACCGGTGAGTTTTATGTGATGAGTTCAATAAAGAAATTGATGGCCGTCGATGACCATCGATTGCGAGTTGGCTACCTGTCTGAAATACAGTGGAGAAAACGTGATCCTTTCGTTCAAACGCAAACGCATTGCAATGTGATATAGAAAATGACAACTGTTTGACAATTCTGACAACCGGTCTGATCTTGCTCCCAACTGTTTGCAATGAAAATAATAGTTTAAGCGTAACCGGGGTTATTTGGAAATAAAAGTTTTCTCTACTGTACGCTACACGCTGCACACAGGGCACAAATTGCTAACCTTAACAGAAAACAATGGTAACTGAACGCGCTACTGATATCAATCTTTACACGAATCCTTAACCGCCAAGGCCCACATCCATGACACTTGCAAATATTTTGGATTCCTTGTCACACATCGCGCAACGCCGAGTCTGGTCAGGATCCAAACAGTTTGACACCCACATTAATGTTTCCTAAGTAAATTACGCATACATTTCCAAAATTTAAAAGAAAAAGCAGAAGAATAACAGAAGAAGACGATAATATGACACTGACCTGTGCTAGACGGTGTTTCCGTCATTTTGGCAGGGAAAAAGTTAACCCTTTCAACTCTCAATGACGCCATAAAGCGTGTTTGCAAACAGTTCGGGTCCTGATCAGACGCTGATCGAAACGCGGCGTCTGAGCAAGACCCACACTGCTTGACACTCATATCGATATACATTAAGTCATACAACTTCAAATCTAACGTTGAAACGTGTTTGCAGACATCAATACTAAAGCAGACGACAATAAAGCGGCGACGGGGCAAAATTCTCTCGACCATGACGAATTCTAGGGCGTGTTCTAGAGTTCTAAGACATATTCTAGAGTTTTAAGAAGTGTTCTAAAGTTCTACGGCATGTGTTTTAGCTACTACCTACTAACAAGTGGACTTAAATACGTTGGTAGGCAGATATTGTGGTCGGATAAGGCTTTAACCATTTCATTCGTAGTCTGTTTCTAGTACTAAAGATAGGTGACCACCGAAAACAGATTGAAAGTACAGCTTAAGTCACATTCTGCTTTACTTTAAGTCTGCTTTAATCTACCATCTGCCAGAATATAGAAACTATTTCATGTGATACATATTCATAACTGTATCTAATGGAACTATTTTCTTCAGAGAAGAAATGAATTAAATGTTAAAAATGTGTATCTTTCGAGTAATGGGTTAAATGAAAAGTCCTTTAGAAAGTAAACGCATGAACGGTATAATGATATGATTTGTTTTTTACCTTTACTGTGTTACAGCGTTAACCCTTTACCCCATAGCCTATTTCTAGTATTGAAGATAGTTGACCACTTAAAGCAGGTTGAAAGTAAAGCAGAATGCGCCTTTAAGGCGCATTCTGCTTTACTTTCAGCCAGCTTTAAGCTTCCATGTACTAACATATGGAAAATATTCCCTATACTATATATTCATGGCTGATTAAATTGGAACTATTTTCTTCAGCGGAGGAATAAATCATATCCGCTAAAAGGCGTTTCTATGGGGGAAAGGGTTAAGGTGTACATGTATTTAAACATTATAAAATAACTTTCCGTGTTAGTATACATTTATTTATCTTTATATTGTTACATAAACATATATGAATATTATGTATTTGTATGTGAACATGCTTTTTAATATCTGTCTTTTCAGCAGTCATTACACGAGAAAGCCAAACAATTACATTTTTATCATGACCCTTTATCTGGGACCTTACTCAGCATTAAACAGTTGGAAATCAGCGGAAATACGCCCATCGCACATCACGTGGTATGATTTAACTTTCTATATATTGATGCTTTCGTTTTTTTACTACATTTCTTTTATTTGTTTTTTGAATAACAACCGTATAACTCACGGAGTAAATACACATGTGTATTTTCTGCGTGGTATAACTGTATTACTTCAATTTACTTTAATAAATACAACCGAATTTACATAGCTTTTGGAGAAACAATGTCGAGTAAACCTCTTGAACGTGTCACACATAAAGAAGATTTGCTCAATAATACAGTGGAGAATCTGTTATTCTTTCCCAATAAACGCGTTTACGCTAAAACTATTATTTGCAGTGCAAACAGTTTGGAGCCAGATCAGACGCCGGGTAACCCGGCGTCTGATCAGGCTCCAAACTGTTTGCCACCAAGATAAACAAGAATTATCAGAATTGTCCAAAAGTTGTTCTTTTCTACGTTTTAGTGCTTTGCGTTTGCGTACGTTTGCGTTTAAACGGGAAAGAATAACAGATTCTCCACTGTAGTTCTGAAAACAGATTAAAGCTTAATGAATGGCAAAATAAATGCAGATCACCTTTGTCCTGCATAAAGCAGATGACTGTTTTAACGATCTCGATTTTCTGGTTGGTCGCTGATGATATAACATGTTGGACTGTATCCACCGTGTTTGACACGCGTCTTTAGGTTTCTCCAGTTATAAAATGTATGAACCTAAATTGAACAAATTTCGCAGACGACAATTTCAATGCAGACGAAATCAAAGCAGAATAAGGGTTAACCTTTATTTCAAAGTCAAAATATCGTATAGTTCGACTAAAACGAGTTCGATGTTTCGAGTTACGACTATAGTATAAAGAAGTTTTAAAACATTTCTTTGATAGTATCTTTGTAGAGTACAAAATGACTTATCAAACACAGTCATGTTGTTTTTGATATTTATATAAAGTTTATAAACACATATCACTTCGAATGTTTTAATATTTATAGCCTTCGATTAATTTAATTATAACACGTTGTACTGATTATTCCACAATGCCTTTTGACCTACAGGAAGGGGTCGTACACGACGAGTTTATTATAGCACCCCCTACAGCACAGAAGCGACATCGACGGTCAGTCCTTCAAAAGGACTCACATACAGTGTGGAAAAAGGCACCAGAAGTTCATGACTTTGACGACGATGAGTTATTTGGTAGGTTCGAATTTTGAATGTTAACATATTTATACCTTGATATTGTAATGGACACTCACTATGGACTTTCTTAAATATTCCAACCACACCAGGCACAGCGTTACCTGAATGAAAAAATCGTCACTCGTCTTTAGGCTTTAATATGTAACTTTGATATATAATCCCGCAAAAAACAACAACACCAAAAACAAAAAACAAACAAATATAAAACCCCAGCACCCCTCCCCCATATCAACCCCCTCCCCCCCAAAAAAACCAACAACAAAAACAACAACAACATCACACACAAAAACCAAAAATATAAAACCAACAATAAACATTAAAAAAACAACAGAAAAAAGACACACAACAAAAACAAATAAAACAAGCAGACGCTATTGCGGCAGTGAACTGGTTGAATTCCTGAAACTGTGTCAAACGAGAAGTCATTTCGCATAAAACTTGTAAAACATTTGTTGTATTTTGTCGGGCTGACAATTTTCATTACATTTATATCATGTCTTACCCTTATCTTGTTTAGCGCGAATGAACTTAACTTCTCAAATGCTTAATTTTTCTCACACTGATTAGTATATACAACCTCACTAACTATGCAAACCTACGATTTGAACTATAAAATTGGAAAGTAAGTAAGAAACTTTTCCCATGGTCAGAGCTCAGACTCGCGTCAGATAAATCGTATAAGAAAACAGTATAGACTCTGATTGGACAGGCATCTCAGAAGCTGTATGGTGTAGGTGTACACTGTTTCAAAAGGCGTAAATATACGCTTAACCCATTACCACATATCCTATTTCTAGATTTCAAGACAGATGATCACTTAAAGCAGGTTGAAGTAAAGCAGAACATGCTTTAAGGCGCATTCTTCTTTACATTCAGTCTGCTTTTAGCTACAGTCTGTTAGGATATATAATATATTTCTTATGGTACTTTTTATGACTATATAAATTGGAATTATTTTCTTCAGTGGATAAATAAATAAGAGGCGTAAAAGGGCGTATTATGGGGGTAATGGGATGAAGCAGAAGGGTTAAGGCACGAAGTCACTCTCGTAGTTAAGTTTCTTTGGTCTACAAACTCTTATAATATATATCCACAATAAATATAAATTCAAAACTTCTTTTATTTTCTTATTCGTCAAGGATAATGCATATTTAATCGCGTTTCAACCCTTGTAAGGAGACGACTCGTAAAAATGCAATTAACTCACCGCCTGCTACAATGTCGTCCGCTTCATATTTGTCGTATGCAATTGTTTTTAAGTTTAATTTTAAAAACATTTTGTCTGAATTAACCTTGAGACAAGGGTAAAATAAATAGCTTGGATCCTGATCAGACGTCGATTTCGCGCCGTCTGATAGGGAACCAACCTGGTTGCAAGTGCTAGTGAAGTGGCGACTCGCAGGCGGGGCGTTTAATTATACTTTTATCATTTTCTTATGAATTAAGGAATTGTAAGAAACTAAATACATGTAAATACGCAAATTTAGTGGAGCATTTGACACAGGAATTTCATGAACAGCACATGTATAATCTTGAACATGCTCTGACGTGTTTATATGAAACTCTATGACTTGTTAGTTATTTTCTTCTATTAACATCCGTTATAAAGGTCTTAGTGTACATTATTCATTCCACTCTTGAATGTGAGGAGTGCTTGTTGATGTTGAAAGCTGTTTCTAGACAACAAACAGTGTATTCCCTGATCTAATGGTTCCTTTATGAATCCTCTAATCAGGACATTCGGTGTTTGCAAATGATACATAATTATACTGGTTTCCCCGACACAGTGAGCGTTATAGCACACACATCCCCTAGGTAAGCTACTGGGCCCGTTTAAAAAAACTTTGTACGGCAAATGCTGTCGTTAGTCAGCTTATTAAAGCCTCAATTATTATTTATTTCTCCATTTAATCCTGTATTGTGACATCTCTTTGGAATTTTCTTGAGAAGACAATTCCAAAGAGATGCCACAAGACAGGATTAGATACAGTAATCAGAAATCAAATGTATTTTAAAGTTTCGATTTACGACCGTTTTTTCGTACGAAGTTTTATGAAACGGACCCCAGGTGTATACTTATAATTATATGAATACATATATTGATAAATATCACTGGACAGTTTTATTTCTTAACATTAAATACAGACTGGGGATTTTGTATCAAACCACTCAATCAATTCAATCATAATGTAAATAAATGAGCATTTCGTGTTGTAATCTAAAGTAGATAAATAATCAAATACCTAATTATCATACTGCAAATTGACACCATGTTCTTGTCTCCTAATGTTGAAATAATTACGCTTATATTAAATATCAAATAATAATTGACTGGACGTGTCTTCTATATACTTAAACATTTGTCATCATGTAAAAAACTGTAATGGTTTCTTTAACTGTTAAATCTAAACATCAAAATTAATAATTATAAAATTAACTTAATGGCTGCTCTCGGTTACTATATTTACCAAAGAGTTACCTGCCTTTTAACCATTCTCCTGACGAAATATCTTTTGCTTTGAAAATGTCGATTTTATTGAGGAACCCTTAAGTGAGTCAACATTCAACAGACAGTGTGGATCCAGAACATACACTATGTTATGCGTTGTCTGATCTACATATAAACTGACTGCAAATAGATCTACCGTTAAAATCACCATGGGTTAATAGTTTCAAGCAAGAAATAATGAATTTCTTTCTCATTTGTATTCAAACGAAGCCATACCGGTCGTTACCTTTAAATGATATTTTGATTCATTGCGACTCATGTCAAATAATATGTACCTCGTACATGCTTTACATACAAGCAAACCTGGTATGTGCAAGATTGCAATAATGATACGCCGAAATCTCCAAAGGCCGCCTAATGCTTGGAAAAGAATTGAAATGTTCCTTCTTACATTTGGTTTTGCATTACCCTTTCACCCTCAATGACGCCTAAAAGCGCGTTTGCAAACGCCGTGTAACGCCGCGTCTGATCAGGACCCAAACTACTTGACACTCGTATCGATATTTCTTAAGTCATACTACACAGAATCTTACTTTGAAACGATCTTGCAAACAACAAAATTGAAGCAGACTACAGTGAAACGGTGAAATGGTAAAAATCTGACGAAACTTTAGCAGTAAAAGTGTTAAACTAGACCTACCTACAGACTTTCGAAGACATGTACATGTACTTTTACAATGTCTATATTGCAAAAGCTAATATTGCATAATTATGTAACAATGACATTGTGTGTGTTAAGCATCCAAATTAATTGACATACAAAGGTGAATGCGGTATTGTCATTTATTAACAATTTAATGAGAGTGAGAACGTGGTACTAACATGTAAATCTTGATATCCACTATTTCGCCCGCTTAAACAAATTTCGTCTGCATACATTTTATATTTAACATTTCTCAAAATTTAAAGTTAGGTATTTTGAGGACCAATCAATATTAATGTCAATTAGCTTGGGTCCTGAACAGACATCGAGTCACTATGAGCGTCTGATCTGGATCCAAACTGTTTGCACATATCAGATTTGGCAGTGAAAGGATTAAAAGATGGTAATGTACGCGACAAAACAATTTATCGCAACACAATTAGCATTCATTACCATGTTGTTACAACCTGTATGACAGATATGGTATGGTAATTGACTAATTGTTCCTTAACCCATTCCCCTATAGCTTTTTTATAGCATAGAAAATAGGTAAGCACTTAAAGCAGGCTGAAAGTAAAGCAGAATGCGCCATGAGGCGCATTCTGCTATACATTCAACCTGCTTTAAGCTAATACATACTAGAATATAGAAATTACTTCTTAGAATTCATTTCTATAACTGTATAATTTGGAACTATTTTATGCAGTGGATGAATATATTTAATGCGCTAAAAGGCGCTCCTATGAGGAAAAGGGAGATTTTATTTGCTTGCATAAAGAGGATTATTCTAAAATTAAGAATGATACTGGAAATTTCCTAGAAAATAGACCATGCACCGTCATATACAAAAATTTATAGCATGTTTCAGATATTTGGCAATGTTTATGTGTTCAAACATACCAAAACATAGCTCACAGTAGCATGCGCTCAATATTTTTACCCTTTTATGCTTGAATATTGCAATGAATTCTCCTTGTATACTTGCCGGAAAATTCCGTTATATATCTACAAGGGTGGTCTAAAGCCAATACAGTGTTTGTCTAAACAGCAAAATATTTCATATTATACAATGTTCCCTCATTACAACGCCCCTACATACAACAACTATTTCCTTACAACGACCCTTGCCGCAGTTCCACAAACAGGACAACTACATGTATGTCTAACACTTTTACTACTGCGATACCGTCAACTTAAAATTGTCGTCTTCTGTTTTTCTAAAAGTAACATATATGTGGATATTTTGACAGATGAAATATAATTCAGTATTTCAGTATTTTATTGGCAAAATCGGCCTCTCAAATGCCTTTGGCCATTTACAAATATATAAAGAAAAGTATGGCCAAGACAACAAATCAAATTACAATTAAATACAAAGTGCAATAGAAGACCATCAACACCATCAACACGATGGTAGCTACGTTGTCCTATTACATATTCACATAAATAATTCAAAATCATCGAAACAGTTTATTTTATTTTTTCCAGGTACTTTTTCTTAAAGTCAATGCATATTTTATATATTTTGCACAGTTCATAATTACAGTTTTGGTTTTTGAAGACATTAATGAAACAAGTTTTTGCTTTGAAGGCCAGGATTGATATTTAATATATTTTCTTCGAAGATCACTGTATAATGAACAAGTCATTATAAAGTGATATTCTGTTTCAGGAAATTCGATCACATAGTTAACATAATCTGTTTTTCTGCTGTTTTTCGATACCGTCATAACGTCCTACTTCTACTTCTAACGAATCGGAACATAATCTTAGGCATGTTAATTGCTCTCGGAGTGTTTTATTTTCAACAATATCCAAATACTCTTCATAACAGAAACTCTTTTTAAATTGACAAAAGTATTCAAGCTTAGAGTGTTACTTAGAGAATACCCCAAGTTTGTATGTACTGATCTCGTAACCTTCTATTAATCATAGGAAAACAATTGTATTCAATTTGAAAATTGTCAAGAATATAAGACAAACCAAGGTCATTTATAACATTTTGTGGGGGTTTTTTCGCCCAAGAACCACCACGTAGAGACTCAAGTTGACCAGTGTACGAATTGATAATAATATGGTTTTGACTGCGCATTGTCTTAAACCAGAAATTTAAAGATCTTTCTTTATATATTAAAGACAGTAGACATCTACCTAGCTCTCCAAGAACAGCGTTGGTAGGTGTCTGTGTCTTAACTCCAAGAATTATTTTACAAAACTTCATATGTAACTCGTCAACTTCTTTGTATTCATAGATCCCCCAAATTTCAGATCCATACGTTAAAATAGGGACGACCATAGAATCAAATAATTAAAGTAAAATTTTAATATCTAGTGTTACTCTATCCAAAACACGCAATTAAACTGCAATGCGCCTTTAATGCATGTTCGGTGGCGTCTGATCTGGATTAAAGCTGTTTGCAAATGTAAGCCAAGTCTACATTTTCCCTCTCTATAACGATTCCCTCCGAACAACACACCCACAAATTATGTCTTCAAGTGGGTGTCGTTGTATAGCAAACAGTGCATACCTTGATATTTGTCTTTAGAGATATTCAATTGTATATCTTTAATGACCGCTGTAATTTATATTGTACAGTACCAGATTTCATCGACAAACTCAAGTTTCCTACAGTCGTTCAGATGGGTGATACCACTTCCGGTCAAGCACCGTATGAGCACCACAGACAAAGGCGCCAAGCAAATGTCGGTGTTTCCCGAATCGAGCCAGAACTTCTTTTATTCTGTGATAATGCCATGGTGAAGCAGTTTGAGGGTGACACAGAAGAACTACTGGAATATCTGCTTCATTTCTGGCATGCTGTAAGTTTATTTGAGCCGTGCATTGAGAAAAAACTGAATTACTGCGTTGCAAACAGTATAGATCAAGGCCAGCCAGACAGGTCTTTTTCGTGATTCTTTTTCATTTAATGTAACTCTGTCAATTGCAACTTGACTGTCGTTTACTAACAGCCGGACCAAGATCGTTACTCAGCATCTGATTTGAAACAAAACTATTTTATATTTCTTTCGGTTTCTCTAAATTAAGAAGTTCCTGTAAACACTATGTCAAAAAACATGCACTTATCATGTTAAGCGCAACTTGGCTCATATTTTCAAACAGCTTGAATCCAGATCAGACGCCGCGTAACGCGGCGTCTGATCTAGATCCAAGATGTTTGTCAGTCATATTAATATTTTCTCATGTTTTAAAAAAGATTAAAATTGATAATTGTCTTTTCTGCAGACGATTTGTATATAGCATACGACAATTCAGCATGATACGATTTAACTCCTTCACTGCCGTGACGTCATCAATTTTAAACAACTGTCGTCTGCTTTTATCTCATAAAGTTTATTTTTTTATATTTTGACTGAAGAAATATTAAAATGAGTGTCAAACAGTTTGGATCCTGATCAGACGCCGCGTCACGCGGCGTCTGATCAGGATACAAACTGTTTGCAAATTGGTGTTGTGCTCGGGGTAAGGCAGTGGAGGGGTTAAGCAAAGTAACCGATAATCTGAACGGAGAAGGGATAAGTAGTTAACAAACAACTGTATGTTCTTCTAAATCATAATACTTGACATCTTGACCTGTTCTGACTTCTTCCAGGCACCTTTTAGTTACACCTTTGCTACTTGACATGTTTATATAATGTATTCTGTCACATATTTCTGGCTTGTACTTTAGCATGTTACACTTTTGTCGTACCAAATTTGACGTCTGCTGAAACAAAACATATCTACAGTAGTATTCTTCGTTATATCGACTCGCTTTATTCCATTTTCCCCTAGTATTTCTACTGTTGAAGTTCATTACATTGTCCTCGTTTAGGTCGAACACATCCTTATTTCACAGCTAAAATGTGGTTTAACCATGTTTCACCTTAAAATGTGTATATGTTTGACTTAAGCGAGAACGAGATATCGAAGTTTGACTGTTTTGTTTAGTTTCCAATGTTTTTAACCTGAAAACACTTCAAAATGTGTTGCCATCAGTTTGGAGATAGATCAGATGCCGCATACCGCGATATCTAATCTGGATCCAAACAAATTGAGTTATCTTTCAAGTTGGCAAGCAAAATATAAACAGTTGCTAATATATTTTACAATGGGACATTTTGACTGGTTTAATGACCCCTTATGTAATCAAAACATGAAAAATACGACATTTCCGACTTTTAGATATTTCACAAAGCATGTCAAGCCAGGGCTGCCATTTCTCCGGATTTTTCCTAAATCTTCGGATTTTTTCCCCAGTACATGGTAACTTAAGGATGTCGGCCTGTCTTTTTGAGCATTATGAAATTTCCGAAAAAATTTACGAACTCATTTTCAAAAAAATGTTAAGAACTCATTTTCGGTGAATGCATACAGTAATAAAATATTATTTTCCCGGGAATAAATTGGATTTTCGTTCCGGAAGGGACTATTTAAGTTTTATGTCCTATTCGTAGTTTACAGCATACACTGTTTTCATAGGTAGGTTGCATTTTGTTACATCCGATTTCATTTCAATTTCTCAGAATAAAAGCATGAAATTTTCATGGTAGTACAGTTTTAGTATAAATTATAGATAACTCAATAGATAAAATGAAATTTTTTTGAAAAAAATTATTTTTGGTAAAAATACACCAAAAAGTGAAAAAATGAGAAAAAATGGATTTTTTAGATAAAATGATCTATATCTTTTTTAAAAGATCCGGGACCCTGTGTTTTTATTTGCTATTTCACTAAACCTTTATGTTTGCAAGGCTAAAAACAACAAATAAAAAATTTGGTAATTAGTTTGCTACAATTTGTAGGGCAATTTTCACTGTGCATTATTCTCCCATTATAAAAAAAGTGGGTGGGGTAAATTTTACTCCTTTCCGGTGAAATCAAACATTTTTATTTTGGATCTTAAAAAACATTATTTTCAGGGTTTATTCTTACTATGGTAATATAAATTAGGATACTTTTTGTACAAATAGATTGTTTAAATAAAGATTGAAAAACAGTAGTACAAAAAAGTAGGAGTTTTTATGAAGCTTCAATTTTAGGGGGGTAGCCTTGAAATATCTCAAATTGTGAAAAAGAAAGGTCCGGTACCCCCACTTTGTTCACCAGTTTTGTCATAGAAACTAATTTTACTGTCTGTATGCAAAGTTTGAAGAATTTGGTAATTACTTTCCAAAGGTACACCTACTCCCTTAAAGCAGTTGCATGTCAACAAAACAAGAAACAGGCTATGGGGTAAAGGTACGATTCGTAAAATCGCACTTGAAAAATACAAATTTGGAAATCTTAGGATTTTTCATGTCAACTTATGGAAGCCCTGTCAAGCGGTTTGTTTCAATTCAAATGAGGCTACCTTTCCCAAATTAAGCGCAATTCCGTGTCTTACAAGAAAGTCATTATATACATGTATGTGATGCATGTATGAGTCACAGCATGAGAAATGCAACAACATCTGTTTATCGGGGTCTACATTGTAGACAGAATACCAGGAATGTAAAATAGATTATTAACTCTAAAACAGACAGTATAGACCTTATATTAAAGGCCGTTTATCTGACGAGGCGAACAGTATGGCAAAACAAGCTTTTTAGCGCATCTGTTTCGAAGAAAAAACGAACTACATGTATTGTCATTACTCCAGCGTCTGCGTCGTCGTTTCGGCGGCGTCGTCGTTGTCGCGGTTGTCACCGGCGTCCAAATCGTAACGTTGGTCATAATTTTAAAACTAAATGTGATAGAGCCTTTATACTTAGTATGATTACTCACCTCAAGACGCTATTGAGCCAAGTACAACTTGGGTCATGTCCTACAAAGGTCAAGGTCATTTGGAGGTAAAATAGAGTGAATTAAACATTTGCCATGACTTTTGAACTGCATATTATAGATACTTTATATTCATATGTGTACTCAAGTCAGGAAGCTCTTAAGCTCAGCATAAGTTGGCCATGTCCGACAAAGGTCAATGTATTTTAGAGGTTAAAATGGTTAATTCAACATTGGCCATAACTCTAAAACAACATGTGATTGAGCCATCATATTTGGCATATGTACTTAATGCAAGAAGCTCTATTCTCAGCTCAGTACAAGTTAGGTCATGTTAGACAGAGGTCAATGTTATTTAGAGACACAACGTGGACAAACGGACAAATAGTCAAGACAGATGAAAGCAATAAGAATATCTCACCGTTTCTTAATCTATAAGAATAACAAAACAGACGAGCGTTGGCAACCGCATGCGGTGCTCTTTTCACTAGTGTACTTTGAATAGCGAAATGACGTTATAATATACAAGTACAAAACGTATACCAAGTACAGTGGAGAATGTGTTATTCTTTCCCAATAAACGCGTTTACGCTAAAACGTTTATTTCCACTGCAAACAGTTTGGAGCTCGATCAGACGCCGGGTAACCCGGCGTCTGATCAGGCTCTAAACTGTTTGCCACCAAGATAAACATGAAATGTCAGAATTGTCCAAAAATTGTTCTTTTCTACGTTTTAGCGTTTTGCGTTTGCGTACGTTTTGCGTTTAAACGGGAAAGAATAACAGATTCTCCACTGTACATGCGAAATAGTATTATATAAACACATTAAAGCGCGACATAGCTGATATACCCCATTTCTATTTTTGAGAAAGTGGTCATGATTTCGTCTTTATATCTTTTTTAACCGAATCACTTTCAAACCCGAATAACTGACTATATGAGTTATTTCTGAACTCTTTAGTTATGCCATCAGTGTTGCTGCAAGAGTAACACATATAATTTATTCGCCTGGTCTAAACAACAAACCAGCTTTCCTTGTAAGTGATTAAGACGCTGTTCTTTCCATAAGTCACGTTTGGACTAAAACATACTAGACTCTAGTTGATCCGGTGCCTGATTAGTTTTCAACCTATTTGCAACAAAGATAAACACGATTCGTCTAAAGTTTCAAAAGATCTGATGCCATTGTATACCAGTTATTACATTACGTTTGATTTCGTCTAAGCCACAAATAACAATATCTTTACCATTGTGTTCAGGTTAATTGGAAATTCCTGACTATATCTCTACAACGTAAATGGCCGAACATAGACCTCAAGATCCGGGAAATCGGGGTGTTCCGGGACGCCAACGCCCAGCCGTTCATAGAAGAGAACAGAATACGACAGGGAAGCCGTCTGTTCTCCCTGTATGACGCCATGGACAGTCTCCAGCGCTGGTTGGTCAAATATGAAACAGTGCTGCCGCTACACGACATAGCTTTCCTACAAACAGGGTGGGTAACTCTTCATTTTGAATTGTAATAAATATAACTTTGGTAAACACTTGAAATTAAAAGTAATGAATTGATCAAGTCTTTTTAAAATAAAATAAGCATATGAGTTGCAAATTTTACAAACATAGTGTCCTAAGCTTAGCCACCGAATCGGACATTTGCTATTTAATTTGGGTTTCCTTTTTTTTTATGTCACTCGTCAGAGTATATTATATTTTGTTCTCTAAACTGTGTACGAATCTACTTTGGAATCTCCAGCGATGTGAAAGATCTTTGTTCTAACATTTTGCGATGTCTACAATGTTTTTATTTTTTTGGTTATGAATTGAAAACCATTTTGAAGATCAACATTAACTGGTCATTTTTCAAAAGTAAAACAGCTCATATTAAACAATCAGCAAAATCAACGAAAATAGTTTAAAAGGAAAACATGTATGCATACAGCACTGAACATACATCTTAACCCATTTCATGCGGGATACACTTTAAGGTGTACCTCTAGGCAAACAGTTTTGATCTCAGTGTGGGGCCTGATCTGAGATCAAAATTGTTTGCAGCTAGCTCAGACTTCTATCAGCAACTGCTAAAATCTTTTGTAAATATTTGAGTTATACCCGCTGCAGACGACATTTTAAAATGGCCGCCAAATATTACCCAGCATACAATGGGTTAATGACTGTTTCCTATCTCTATCAGGAACGACGCGTGTAGAATGACGAGTCATACTCGGAGGTTTAAGGACAGTAGATTCACCAGCGAGGAAGACGAGGAGGAGGTGGACGGTTGTGTGGCTGGAACAGCCGGTACGTACCTGACTTAATTCACCTTGCACCGCAAGAAGCTATCAATATTTAACACATTTGTGCCCACGATCACATATATGGGACATAAGCAATCAGTGTAGACTCTGATCAGACGCCGCATTATGCGGCGTCTGATCAGAGTCTACACTGTTTGCTGATAGGAATTTCAATATAAATAAAATGAAAATGAAAATTTTGATCAGGCATCCCTTTGATAACTAATGGAATAATCCGATATTTAAACATGGAATAATCCATTGGCGTAAATTTGTTATTCCCATTCATTGATATAACGTCATCAATTCAAAACAACTGTCGTCTGTTTTTAATTTCTTAAATTTAAGTTTAAGGTATTTTGACGTAAGGAATCTTGCAATGAGTGTCATTTATTACCGTGTTAAACAGTTTTGATCCTGTTGACACTGCTTATTTTAGTATAGATTTTCTGTTCCATCTCTATTATGTTAATGAATATTATTGATTACAGACTGGTCCGTTTGATGAGTCCATTTTTCAAACCCAAATTAATACTCTGTCCTAGCGACGACTGTACTTATCATTTACAACTAGTGTAGCAGTGAAAAAACCACTTGTCACATGGTCTGCACAGTTTGTCATTTTGCAATTAACCTAAAAACCATAATAAGTCAAACATGGACTAGACTTTATTGGAAACTTGAATTGTCCATGTGAAGTTTCAGGTATGAATGAGTTAAAACCCGATTCTCAATTACTCAATTAATCCAAACCAACAGCTAGACGACATAGGATAAGACCATGTTAGCTCTGATGGTTTTCATTTATGCCTATATAATTAGAACTCATGGGGAGTTCATATTCCACAGGCATCTGAAATACATTTCATTGACACAATCATATACATGTATAACCCTTTCGGCGCCATAGTCGCATTAAGTCGACTTTGCAAACAGTTTGGATCCAGATCAGACGCCGCGTGACGCGGCGTCTGGTCAGGATCTAAACTGTTTGACACTCTTATCGATATTTCTCAAGCCATACAACCTTAAATCTAGCTTTGAAACGTTCTTGCAGGGAACTATACTGAAGCAGACGATAATAAAGCGGTGTAGGGGTAAAAAATCCCGAACAATTTGGCGCCGAAAGGGTTAAGAATAATACATGTTCATGTTCTCTACAATTGCAGGTGTGGCCTATGTACGAGGGGCCTGTCTATCTGCACCATACTTTAGAAAGCTAGCATACAATTTCGGTATTGGCGAGGCGTCCACAAGTTTTAACGGTGTCATCATAGCGGCACATGAAGTTGGACATCTGTAAGTACAAAATGCAACAAACATTTCGGCAATATTTAGATTTGCATACCATGTTCTAAAACAACACAACAATAGCAAAATATTAGTTCATATTTAAATGTGCATACCATATTCCAAAGCGACACGACGATAGAAAAATATAGAAAAATATTATTTAATATTATATTTGCATACCATATTCCCAAACGACACGACGAAAGAAAATATGATTTCATATTAAAATTGCATACACTGTTCCCAAACGACCCGACGATAGAAAAAATCAAGTTCACGTTTTAGATAATTCCAATGTCAAAGAAATAAAATTGACCCTTCTCCTGCTAATAACGTTAAAAATGATTAATGATGTAAAACTGATTAACCACGTGACGTTTATTTGAAAGACTTGGTGCGTACCACGACGGAGAAGCAGAAGCTAGAAACTGTGCCAGCAATTCGGGCTATATTATGAGCTACTCCAGAGAAGATGCCTACAAGTTTAGCCGCTTCTCTCCCTGTTCCATCAACAGTTTCCAGAACTTTATAAAGTACGTTTGGTCAGCTTATAAAGTAAATTGCATGATATAGGTTCTGAGTTTTCTTTACTGTGATATGTTTGTCGGCTAACAGAATATCGACTGTATATTCTTTCAAACAATTGGCCTTTTTTGGCCTCAACGAATTTGGCCTTTTAATTCAGGAATTATTGAAATCAGTGTCAATCCCTTTCACTACTGTAGCAGATAAAATGCGACTTTTCAAAGATTTTGGATTTTGATCAAACGCCGCTAACGCGTCGATTGATCAGGATCCCAATTGTTTGACACTGGTATCGAACCTTCGCCAGTGTTACTGACTTAAATCTGACTTTGAAACGATATTGCAAATACCAATATTGAATCAGACGACGATATGGCACCGAAGGTGTAAAAATATCACGAATAACTCGACGGTGAAATGATTTAACAATTTACATTCTGGTTTTTTTATGAAGATTTAATAGTGTAGTGTTATTCATATCGTTAAAAGTCTAAACTTTTCAATTATACACACAACGAATGCAGAAAGCTATACATGTAGCGTTCGTCTGATGAGTTGGTTGAAAGCTACCAGATATAGCTTTCTTCATGCTATGTTTGTGAATTTGAAAAGTTTAGACTTTTATATTCTTTTATTTTTTTGCTTTTACCACAATTTCATATAATCTTGATAAAATTGAATAGTATTTTTTTCTAGGATGGATCGTTCCGGATGTTTAAAACAACGTGCTAGTAATGAGATCATGCAATTCCCTACGTCATTTCCGGGTACTTATATGTCAATACACGAACAATGCCGACGATTTACGGGCGGACCGCCATGTGAGGTGAGAAACGACCTTTAGTATGTATAAACGGTGAACATAGAGAATGATGATATCCTTTTGCCCACCAATCACGATTTAAGTTCTTTGTAAGTACTTAAAATCCTGGTCTGTTGAGATCTGGTCAGACGCCGGTTTTCCTCGCGTCTGGTGTGGCAAAAAATGTTTTTGAATAAACATTTTTAGCATAACAATTTAATAGGAAAGAATAACATCGTATCTACCTTATAAACTTGAAATAGAACGAACCGTTTGTACTTTGATAAAAGTTAATTTTATTTACTATATTGGATATCGGTATATTTCATTTCTACAAATATACATATACATGTACTTCTGTCCAAAAAGATACACACTTGCATTAAATGATAATTTAGCACAATCCAAACACCTTTTCTATAAGACAAGAATTCGAAGTCATTTGAAAAAGTTATGATTCTAGAACTGTCAATATTCTTTGTCAGGTGGGACCGAAGCAGTGTGAACATCTGTGTTGTGATGACTCCAAGGGCCAGTGGAGATATACACGATCAGAGCCCGCGGTGGACGGGACCTCTTGTGGAACAGGAAATGTAAGCTGAATTTGTTAAAACAGTAAAACACCTTGTTTGTATCCTTCATTGATAATATGTATAAATACATGACTGGTTATGCTGCTCTGATAGGTTTAGCTAATTTTCCCATATTACAAATATACGTAGATAATTCAAGTTTTCAATTAAATCAAGCCAATTTTTGAATATTGAGGGTATGTTTTGGAATAATTTGCGAAAGGACAACAGTGTAGACCGCTTGGTATTGGACAAGTATACACTTTGTTGGTACAGTGTTCGTTAATGACGCATATATGCTTTACTATGGATTGTTTGGGTTAACTGCTTTTGTTTCTTCGGTTTGTTTGCATTGCAGGCGTTTTCAAACAGTTCTGATTATATTAATGTCATTGTGATTGTAGAAGAAGAAGAAAAAAAAAATATATTGCTCTATTTTACAGTAGGTATATGAATTAATAGATGATTTAAATAAAGTAATAAAATGCACAGTCAGTTTTGTATTCAGCAAGCATTCATTTAAATAGTGTAGCGATCTCTAAAACATTTGACTGTTTCGTGCAGGCCTTAAATACTACAGAAAGCTCATTTGTGAGTTTTTGGTAATATCTCTATTCTGCATTATGCATTATGTAACCATTTGTACATAAACCTACAAATAGGCGCATTGGTGAGACGTTATTCTTTCTCAGTAATCGCATAACCCTAAAATTATTATTTCCTATGCAAACGGATTAGAGCCAGATCAGATCTGACCAGGCTCCAACCTGTTTACCATTCAGATAAAATGAGCACTCAGAATGGTTAAACAAATTGCCATTTTCTTCATATTTATTTTAATGCGTTTGTGTTTCGTATGCGTTTTACCCTTTACCCCATAGCCTGTTTCTAGTTTTGAAAATAGGTGACTATTTAAAGCAGGTTGAAAGTAAAGCAGAATGCGCCATATGGCGCATTCTGCTTTACTTTCAGTCTGCTTTAAGCTATTACCTGCTAGAATAAGGAAAGTATTAAATATGACACATATTTATTACAGTATATATTGGAACTATTTTCTTCAGCGGATGAATAAAATGCAAGTGCTAAAAGTCGCTTCTATAAGGGAAAGGGTTAACCTGGAAAGAATGACGTGTTCTCCACTGTATTCTATTGAGTGGGGGCCCGATACAGGAAATACTGAAAACGACATATTTATATTAATTGCTCTTCTTTCCTGCCATTTTGCTTTGCAACGATCTCTCCTTGTTTACCTGTGAGACTCATCAGGGGTCCGTGTCATAAAACTTCGTGCGACCAAAAACGGTCGTAAGTCAAAACTTTAAAATCTAATTTCTGATGCGTCTTTTGTATCCTGTTTTGTGACATCTCTTTCAAATTGTCTTTTCAAGACAATTCCAAAAACATGTTACAAGATGCAGAAATAAATAATAATTGAGAATTTTTAATCTGACATACGACAACATTACATTTTGTCGTACAATGTTATATGAAACGAGTCCCAGGGTCTTAACCGATTGCATATGTCCTCTTTAGTAAACACAAGGCTCATGTTCCATCCCTTTGTTCTGTTTATTGCAGATATGTCTGAACGGTCAATGTATATCTCTGGCATCCTTTGGATAAAACTTCCACAAACAGCTTATGGACATATCATCTAGTTTAGCGGTAAGTAGTTCTATTGTATATTACATTGTATGTCCAATATTGATAATAATTATTGGATGCCCAACAGAGGGAAATCTGGTCCAACAAACAGTCAAATCTCAAGACTCAACTCGCTGTGTCAAAGAATATACATATTTGCTACCTCGTATTTGTTCTGATGATGCGTAGTTAGTTTCATTAATTTAAACGTATTTTAAACATATTTTATTTCCATGTAAATAAGGAAATGAGATTAGTTCAGCTTTATACGTATTTGTTAATAGATCAGCTCAGATAAACAATGACTCGCTACCTAATCAGGTTTAAATTATTTAACACTCGTTGACGTATCAAGTAGATCAAAAGTCATGAAAACATAATCTGTCTTATTGCAGACAACAGTTTTGAAACTGAAGCTATTGTATGAGACGGATTAATTTAAATGTCATTTCTGTCATACTTTTCTTTATATCATTCAAATTTTTAAGTTTGGTGGTTTTTTTGTGTGTCTATTCTTTTGTTTTTTTGAATGATGTGAATTTTAACGTCTGTGCGGGCCACAATTATCGTCTGCTACTGTTTTAAACTATGATATTGTCAATGTCTTTTCAAAAACAGGGTCATTGTGTCAAACAGTTTGGATTCTGATGAGACGCTGCGTAACGCAGCGTCTCAGCAGCATCCAAACTGTTTGCGAAGGATATCATAGTTTCACCGCCAACATGCTAAGAGGCCATGCCTTCTGATTAATATGATATATATTTTAATTCAACCTGAACATAATACATCGTTATCAATATAAAGATGAGATTATGATCGAACTCTTCAGTTAAAGATCACACCGAAAGTACCACCATATGAGCATTCCTGAATAAATTCACAAACAAAGGGCGTAGTAGTTTACATAATAGCCGTTTTTAGACATGTTAAATTGTTATTAATCTCTTGGTCCAGTACAGGTTCCAAGCGACAAACCATTTGTCATAATTTTATCTTGTTTATAGTCTAATTATATCTGTATTTTGACTTTTAACATCTGAAATACTGCAGTGATAAATCATATTGATATATTCTTATCAAACGGGTCCATTATATTTTTAATTAGCAGTAAAAAGAGTTTATAACTGTTTCACTTCTTAATTTAAAAGTCTGCTTCAAGCCTTCACAGGCAAAAAGTCGTCTGGTAAAATTTGTCGTCTGCAATTTATGCCAGATTCAAATCATTGATGCTTTTAATTAAGTCATTTTGATAAGTGTGCCAAATAGTTTAGATCCTGATCCGACGTCGCGTTACGCGGTGTCTGAGCTCGTCCCAAACTGTTTGCAAAGTCGCCTAAAGCAAGGAAATTGTTTAAACGGTCAATGAACTTTGAATATGAACATTGATATAACACACGGGGCACACGATATTAAGACAGAGAGCTAAGAAATGTTCAACTTTGTCCTTACAACTTTTATAAATAGCTTGCTTAACTTTAAAATAATAATTTAGATATTTGTACTCGACACATTTTCTGATAAAAAGTATAGAGTGAAACAGTTCAAATACTATAACACTTCATGACAGGAAATAGAACTTTAAAATAATTCAGATTTCCCCGATTTAAATGTTTATTACGCTACCGACATAACTTTTATGATAGTTGCAATGATGAGTTGAATAGCTTATGTGAAGGCATAAAAGAAAAAAATATTGGAAATATTCAGATTACTTACACGGAGCTCTGAGTAAATTATGTATATATGTACACTGTTTCCTTCATTGTTTTCACTAGTTAAGTCTGCAATGTTAACCCTTAGCCCGCCAAATAAATTGTCGTCTGCTATATTTCTCGTCTGCTTCAAGTTTCAAAGTGCTTCAAAGTTGCTCAAAATTGCTGAAAATGTTGTCTGAGTGTCAAACAGCTTGGATCCGGATGAGACGCCGAGTTACTCGGCGTCTCCTCCGGATCCAAGCTGTTTGCATATGGAGCTATAGTCGTGAGTGGCAGGCTAAGGGTTAACAATATCCAAGACAGTTTTCCTTTGATGTTTTATTAAAAGAACTATTCTATATTTGGTTTTACAGGTGAATAGAGTCAGTGATTTAATTTGAAAGGACACAATACTGAATACAAAAGCTGAAGCAATGACAATCCCATCAGGTGCTGATGTGTGTTCAACTGGAAGTATATACATGAAGTCAGGTGTGTTTAGCGTGAGACCGTTCGTTGAACAGGCAATACATCCTTTCTAAACGCGTGCAATTGTTTAAAGCAGACATTTATGCAGAAAGCCTTTGCATTCATTTATCCTGCATTCAGCAGCCCCTTCACTTCCAAGACCTAAAACACTTACAATTGCAAACAGTGTGTACCCTTGGCAGACATCGCGTAACACGGAGTCTGATCAGGGTCCAAACTGATTGACACCCATAGCAATATTTCTTAAAAAAAAGTATGGCATTCAAAATTTTATAAATAAAAGCAGACGAAAACTTTAGGCAGACGATATCATGGCGCTGGTTGTTACGTCATAATGGCGGTGAACGGGATACAATTGCAAATAATGTTTTTCTTTCCACGCTGAACGCGAGGTGACTCTACTATTTACCCTGGCAACTAGCAATAATACGACAGTGAGGTCAACGACACCGAAAGTACAATATCGGACACCAGAAGTACTTTTCATTGACGTTTTAAAGTCATTTGTTCGGAAGTGATACAAGAACTGGAAGTCATCGTTTAAACTATTTACCAATCATTGTGATATTTTAATTGGTAACTAACTTACAAAGGTGATATATGTGTTTAGATGTTCTTATTATATGCGACAGAGATGACGCTGTTAGCTCCCCTACCCTTTTTTTTTAACAAAATATGTGCAATTCGGATTATTTCGATTGGGCAATATGCAAACACAGAGACTCCATAGCCTGTTTCAGGTTTTGAAGACAGGTGATCAATTAAAGTGGGTTAAGAGTAAAGCAGAGTGCGCCTTATGGCACATTCTGCTTTAGTTTCGTTCTGCTTTATTCACGACTGTATTCATTGAAACTATTGAAACATTGAAACTGTTCTCTTCATCAGATGAATAAATTGAAGGCGTTTTACGGAGGAATGGTTAAAGTTCACTGTGTTTAAGACAGGTGACAGCTTAAAGTAATATGAAAGTAAAGAAGCGTTTCTTACACCATGCTTTAACCCTTTACCTGATAGCATTGTTTCTAGTATTGAAGATATGTGACTACTTAAAGCAGGTTGAAAGTAAAGCAGAATGCGCCATAAGGCGCATTCTGCTTTACTTTCAGCCTGCTTTAAGCTATTAACTGCTAGAATAAGAAAAGTATTAAATATGACACATATTCATTACGGTATAATTTGGAACTATTTTCTTCAGCGGATGAATAAAATGAATGTGCTAAAAGTCGCTTCTATAAGGGAAAGGGTTAAGCTGCCATTAGTATTCAACAACATCGATGAATATGTGATACATATTTGGAGGCGTAAGTAATAATGTGTTCATGTGCTTCTCTAGAGGAAAGGGTTTAGGGTTAAATATAACTGAATCGGCGCATTACCTGAACATGACGATCTCCAGTAGGTTGATATCCCTCGAGTTGATTGCTCTGGCCATCAGCCTGGCGAGGTTACGTATAAAATAGCGTTCAGGGACCCGTTTTTATAAGCTTACTACGGCAAAGACGGTCGTAAGTCAAAACTTTAAAATATATTTCATTTCTGATTTCTCTATCTAATCCTGTCTTGTGACATCTCTTTGGAATACTTTTCAAGACGATTCCAAAAAAATGCCACACTGAGACAGAATTAGACGGAGAAATAGATAATAATTGAAACTTTTATAATCTGACTTACCACAACATTTGTCATACGAAGTTTTCTGAAACGGGCCCCAGTTGTATTTCACAGAAGCAGTCGTATACAGTAAAGCCTGTCTAAACCGTGCACTCTTTGAAAAAGACGATAGGTTACAAAAAGAAGGTGACTGCTTCATGCACGATACAAAATAAAGGGAGCTTTCTTTCTAAGTGTTTTCATGCAAAAATCTGCCAGTCTGCCACCTGTTACCAACTGGTTTAGAGAGCGAACATGTAATTGTATTAGTGTCTTGTAACTCTGGTTTACAAAGGTTTCATTGTACTTTAAGAATTATAAACAATGTTTTATTTATTTACTCTTTGTATTCTATGACTTGAATTGTTGAAGGAAAACTATAACTTATGTTACTGATATAAGTAATATGTGCTAAGAAACTACAAATATCGGGAAGCCAATTCTTGAAATGTAAAACTTGTTGAAATTAGTAAATGCAATGGGTTTAAAAAAGAAACCAGTTAAAAACTCACAATATATTTATATAAGCTTTGTCGGTGTAATACGGATTTATCCGACACTGAATAACGTAAAGACCGTTAGCAACCTTTACTTGGTGTTTGATCTAGGTCCAAATATTTACAATAGATGTGCAGTGTTCCCTTCCTACAACGACCCTCCAAACTTCAACTCCTTCCTAACAACGACCCTTGTCACAGCTCCCTTACCAGGAAAATTAAGTCTAACGCCTTTACTGCAGCAATATTTTCTGCTTATAATTGTCGTCTGTTGTTTTTCTCAAAGTTACATATAAGTAGACATTTTGATAGAATAAATGTAATGATGAGTGACAAATAACTTGAATCACGATCAGACGCCGCGTAAACGCGGCGTCTGATCTGTATTCAAGCTGTTTGCAAATGAAAGCAAAGTCTTAATTCCCCCTCAGTATAACGACTCCCTCCGAACAACACACACACTCTCTTTGTGGGTGTCGTTGCAGAGAAGAAGCACTGTAATACTTTCAACACAAATACGTTTATTCGCTACTGTATCACTTATTCGTCAGCAGCGTGCTTAAAACATTGTTTTTTATTATTAAATATTTATATCAACTTTAAGCCTTTCAGTGGCATGATGACGTAATAAAAATATCTTAGCATATTCACTGCCATAATATTTTCGTCGTCTTATATTTATAAAATTTGAACATTTTATTCTTTTTTTTTGCTTAAAGATAATTGGTATGAATGTCAAACATTTTGGATCATGACCATAACGCGACGTCTGATAAAGGTCCAAACGGTTTGAAAATGCTCGCAATTAGATGCTTCTATTTTAAAAGTTTAGGATTTAGGCAATTAAACTTAACAACTTTTATATGAATGTCAAACAGTTTGGATTCCTGATCGTCACGCGACGTCTGATCAGGATCCAAACTGTTAGTATATGATAGTGTTGTCGTGATTGTCACTGATTGGATTAAGGTATTCGTATTGATTGATTTGAATTGATATGTATGCATACATTTTATTTCGATCTATTTATCTTTGTTTAAGATGTATGTTGGTTCTCTTTTTAAATATTGAAATGTATTGCAACTGAATATTGTTGTCGCCAACAGTATTTGATCAATCAGTGAACTTCACACCTTAGATTAATCCCAGTATATCTCATACAGGACAGTAAACAGTGACTTAGCAATTCTAGCGACGAATATACTTGTCATACCGGTATATAATTAATATTTATATAAAAAAAGAGTTTACTTGTAAAGAGTAAGTTTGTCCTCTGCAAACAGTGTGGATACAGATCATATCTGTAAACACTGTAGACCCAGATCAGAGATAGGAGCCTCTGATAAGGAATTACATTGAAACTATGTTAATTTGCAATATTTTTTAATAAAGTACTTGAACAGTAAAAATGAACTAGACTTAATTGAAAAATGGAATATCCGTCAATGAGATAATGTGCAGTTAAGTCCCACTATATGCAAAAAAAGTAGAAGAAAATACAGAAGAAAGCTCAATGCTTTGTTTAAAGCGAGATGACAGGTTCACAAATACTGTTTGGTCTGTAAATAAACACTGTTACTCTCAGTCTGTGTCAAGCTATCATCTGCTGGGATATAGAAATATTTCTGATGGTTCATCTTCATAGCATAGCTGATAAACCGAAACTCTTTTCTCCAGTTAAATGGCATATTTATGGAGAAATGGGTAAACGCAAATTAAAAATATATTCAACCTAAGCTTTCAGCATTACTTTCTAATTGCATTAGGTTGCCAAGTTGTCACCTTTATATAAAGAATACTGCAACTACAAATATGAATGCTCATGTACAGTAGAACCCCCTATTACGCCCACTTAACTATGTTGATTATATGGTGTTTACGACAGGTGACTGCTTAATTAAAGCAATGTGACAGTAAAACAGAAAGCTCCTACAAGAGCTTTCTGTTTTACTGTCACCACGCTTTAAGCTGTCACCTGTCTTTTATCCAATACATTATTCTTCGATTTAATGGTCGTAATAGAGGGGTTGTACTGAACTCATTATATATTTATTATATAATTTGTAATTATTATTTGTACATGAACGATACTTAAATAAAAAAACTGACTATAACATATTTTTACATTTCACTGAATGATCGATTGACATAGAGATTAATCACTGTAATGGTATGGAATTTAACCTCAGACTAGTAACAACTGGTAATAACTTAGGAACTATACATGTATACATAAATAGGACTGATCTGTCTCGAACGAGCTAAAGTTTACCTCATTATCAACTTATACTAATCATCTTAAATGGTTTTGAAAACTGTTGTAGGGGTTCATTAGTCGGCATCGAGGAGCAATCTGCAATTACTACCATCACTTCTTAGTAATTGGCATGAAGGATCTTAAGCTTAGAAGACAGAGGAATGAGAAAGATTGAGAGATAGTATGAGTGAAACCTTGACAGGTACATTATAAACAGACAAAATGACGGGAATACAAATAGACAGAGAGACTGACAGACAGACAAAGAGAGAGACAGAGAAAGAGAAAAAAAGAGAGAAAGAGACAGAGATAAAGAGAGAGAAAGAGAGAGAGAGAGAGAGAGAGAGAGATGGATGTGTACGTGTACTTGAACAACCGTACTTGAATTATACATCAGCATTGTATACGAATTCAATGCATGTATTATTGTTATTTTTGTTGCTCTTTCAGTTCATTATTTGATGAATAAATGTTTAAATGTTGATGCCAAGAAGTGTTGTTTTGCCATGGTTAACCATTCCCTCTCTCTTGCAAAGGTCATTTGCAACAGTTTGAGTCCAGTTTAATCATGGTTTGTTCGTATAAAATGTAGGGGAAGGGTCAAAACTAATGTCAGAACTTGTGACCCAACCCCATTTCATGTACATTTGGAAAATAAAATATGTTTAAACTGTAAACAGTTTGAGTCCTGAACAGACGCCAAGTAACATGGCGTATAATCAGGGTCAAAACTGTTTGACATTTTGGTTTGGTCAGTTCGACGTCAGGGAGTTCTCGCAGTTTGACTGTACAGTACTCTCTCCCTACTAAAGCCCAAAAACGACGCCCTCCTTACAACGACCTTTGTCGCTGTTTCCTAAATGGGGACAATATGTTTAACGGTTTTACTGCTACAATATCGTCTGCTTAAATTTGCCGTATGCTGCTTTTCTCAAGTTACACATTGGACGTTTTGACAGGAAAACAACTTCATAACGAGGAACAAACAGCTTGAATCTAGATCACATGCCGCGTTACGCGGCTTCTGATCTGAATTCCAGGTGTTTGCAAATGTAACAAATTTCCCTACCTATACTGACTCCCTTCGAACAAGGCACCGACTTTTTATCTCCCATTGGGTGTCGTTGTAGATAGGGAGCATTGTATATAATAGAACACCTACCACATAAAGTTGGTCTGCAAACGACTGATAAGTGCTCAACATATACTGTTTTGTTGGAACCCTTTGATCAGGGTCTATACTGTTTACATAGGACATGTGTACTCTTCATAGGTGCACTGATTGTGACGGACGTGTATAATCGTTTCCAGAATTCAATGTACTAAAGGTAACAAAGTTAACTAGAGTGATCGGTAAATTCAGCTGCATCCAGATCGAATTCCCTATCAAAGGAATAAAGGAGAGGAGAAGAGTCGTCATGCTTTCCAAATTGTCACGTTTTTGCTCTAACCATATCAAATATTATCTCCTCTATTTAGAACTAAAGGGAACACTGGTCAGTGGTTTTGATCCCATGCGCTGCTTTAACCCTTTACCTGATAGCATTGTTTCTAGTATTGAAGATATGTGACTACTTAAAGCAGGTTGAAAGTAAAGCAGAATGCGCCCTAAGGCGCATTCTGCTTTACTTTCAGCCTGCATTAAGCTATTAACTGCTAGAATAAGGAAGGTATTAAATATGACACATATTTATTCCGGTATAATTTGGAACTATTTTCTTCAGCGGGTGAATAAAATGAATGTGCTAAAAGTCGCTTCTATAAGGGAAAGGGTTAAGCCTGCTTTACAGCTAATGAGAATAACCCAATTCATCTACCTTGAATCATCATAATATCATCATCACTCAGCATTCTCCGGCGCTACATGACCTATTTTGTGTCGCCGTGCCGTAAAACCTAACATATCCATCTCGTCCACATCCAACGGGATATCCTTTCAGCCGCATGTGTCACTCTCTGGACTGCTTACGAATCTTCGTACGACCAATAATTCTGAATTATTACTTATTTCTTCATCTAGTCCTATCTTGTGACATTATTTTAAGAATTGTCTTGAAAAAACAAAACAAAAGAGATGTCACAAGACAGGATTAGATGGAGAATCAGAATTAGATGTATTTCAAAACTTTGATTTACGTCTTTTTTTGTAATAGGATGTTTCCTAAGACGGACCTCTGCTCGTCTGGTACGTCCTGGCACTCCATGGTCACGAAACATGCGTCACAAAATAAAATCACGAGGAAATGAAATTGATGTTTTAAAGGAGTTGGGTAGCAGCAGTGATGAGAGGTTATGGTGATTTTATAGTATTTCTATGTTAACCCCTTTAAACCCTGTGGATTCTTCCATGTTCGTATACTGAATTATTCCTTTTTTATCAAAGGGATGCCTGGTGAAAATGTTCATTTTCATTTTGTTTTATATTGAAATTCCTATCAGCAAACAGTGTAGACTCTGATCAGACGCCGCAAAATGCGGCGTCTGACCAGAGTATACACTGTTTGCATATGTCCCATATATGGGATTGTGGGCACAAATTGGTTAACCACGCCCTAAGCACGTATGGTGTTGGAAGCAAATCATACACAGACCGCAAGTGATTCTTATGACCGAAAACAGCCAATTTTACCGCTCTCGCTCTTCTCTGTTATTCTTCTGTTGATTGTGTTTAATACGGCTTTATATGACATATTTAGTGTAAGAGTGCCGTAAAGCCCACTAACTCTGTGCCAGATATAACACATCGGCTATGTTGCGTCTTTCCAGCGACATCTATTAGTTGTCCAAAATCCTTCCCTGGCTTCCCACATCAATTCTTCAAGGTCATCGTAAATCTGGCCTTGCTCAGTTTATGCTCTTTAACAATCTAGGTAAGAGGAATATGAAATTTGCCTATACGTGTGATATAGAATCCAAAACTGATGGAATCTAGTGGCACTCCAGGGCTATTGTTAAAACGCTTGCTTTAATTACATTAAAGGAAGACTAACAGAGATACCTCAGGTTTCCGATGCTAACACACGCTTACCCTTTTGACAGTCGTCTTCAACATTAATTTGTCAACTTGAAATGCATAGAAACTCGATTTTAAACCAAGCATAAGAACGCAAGCATTAAAATATCATTTTTAATTGTAAGGGAAGTAAGAACCTATTAACATGTAATATTTTCCCATGAGTTATCTTTCGTTGTTGTATAAGCCCTGTTCATTATCGCGAACTCTTCAGAACCTATCGACGCGATCCGCTCGCTTCAGTGCGCCCACAGGTTCACGCGCCTTCAACATTGCATGCTTTTGTCGTTCTCCATGGGCACGCCTCCTTTGTGCGCCTTTAGGCGAGCGGACCGTGGGGAGAGGTTCTGTAGAGTTCGCGGTAATGAACGCAGGGTAGACATTAAAGTCTTATTCCCGTCGTACTTAGAAAGTACGCCAGGCAAAGCGCAATACTGGCGCTCCACGTAAAATACACCGTAATGATAGATGAGGGTGGAGTTACATTTAATTAGCTGTAATAGAGATTTTTTTTTTAATGGTTCGCAACATCGTATTGTATTCTTTGGATTGAATGTTATGCAAAACTAAATTACCAATTCAAAAATATGTGGTTAGCGACTGAATGAAGCAGCAATTCGGCCAACGAAGCATTTTTTAAATCAGCCCTATTTTTCGGCTAGGGGGGGGGGGGGGGGGGGGGGGGGGGGGGGGGGGGTTGTTGCTTCTCGTCCTGACTAAAAAGAAAAATACACTCTGGTGACGGGAATCCGGGTCGCCTGTTTAGAGAAGCAGGGATCCTTACGACTATACCAACGATTCAGTACTTATCTTACATTAAACTCATCTTTATAATAACCGAACGTCTTCTGTTAAAATGATTCGTCTCCCGAATTTCAGCTTAATTCAGTGACTTGCCACATATTTTTGAATTGGGTAACGTAATTTCTTATAAAACTGTTCCAATAACATAAGGTGAACCACCTTAAATAAGAAAAAAACACCTATAACAGCTGATGTAACTCCACCCACCATGTGTCCTTATGGTACCCGTTGTCCTCTATTTCATGGACGCCGCCATTATTGCGCTTTGCCTGACCCTATCTCCGTAGAGAAGGGGCATATAATCTAGACCACAAGTATTGCTGTTCAACACAACCATTATTATTACAATTTGAAATCTTTCTATTTTGTTGACAAAGTTATTAAGATGTTTATACCAGTGTTTCGTATGAATAAAGTGTTTTGTTCAGCTAAAATACCCGAACTACATGAATTGGTTCTTGGTCAAAACGTTTTGCAAATGATGTTGTCGGGATTGAAAAGGTTAACACGCGAGTCAAGACGATAAGATCTTATCTTGTTACAACAAAAATAACAAACACAATCATTAAACGAAAAATAAGTTTTAATATCACTATTTATACAAAGTGTAAAAAGTATGTAGAAAGAATAAAATATAGATATCTAGATTCTATATTAATATCAAAAGATATGTGTGAATTCACGAATATTTAACAGCAATACAAAAATAAAGTTATCAGCCCATTCTTGAGGTTCATATAAAACAAATATTCACATGTACATTTGTAGTTATCAATCGATTATCTTGTTCACTGCCATTATGATGTAATAACAAGCCCAAACTAGCAGATGTCATATTATCGTCTGCTAATATTCTTGATGCTTTTACTTATATAACTTAGAACTATATATATATGCGTTTTTGACTAAAAACACTTTGATGTGATAGCCAAACAGTTTGGATGCAGATCAGACGCCAAGTGACACGGCTTCTGATATTGATCCAAAGTGTTTGAAAATGTTTGCGTCATTGGTAGTGAAAGGGTCAATGATATCGTTCTGCTTCTATACATTGCACGCATGCAAACAGTTGCGACGGACATGAGACGCGACGTCTCATGTTAATATGTTCTGTTTGCTACCGAAAGCATTTTTGATAACATATCTAAATGTCATTCTTCCACAAAACACACCAGAAACATCAATTTCAAAATATCAGGACTGGAATGGTTATGAGCAATGAAAGCAAAGTGGACCACTCTCATAACGCAAAGGGATATAACGAAATATTGGATATAACACAACACAATTTGTTGCCCATCTATATTTGCTTTATATGTATATAGAAATAAATTATGTCTAAACTAAACTAATTTACGCCTAGTAAATTGGACCAGATATACAAAAAAAATGTATATGACAACGAAAGCAGTCGGTTCCGATTACATCATTATATAAGTGCGTTTCACTGTACTGTACTTATTATTTGATGATGAAAATATATTTTATAATAATGACATTGAGGTAGAATTAGATTCAAATACAAGCAATTCTGTTGAAGAACTAGACAAGATTTTTGAGGTAGATGATGTTAGAAAAGCTATATGTTCTCTTAAACGAGGTAAAAGTGCCGGGATAGATGAAATCACTGCTGAAATGTTCATAGACAGCAGTGAATTGTTTGCTCCATTATTATGTAAACTGTTCAATTATATGTATGTAAACTGTATATATCCAGATAGCTGGACAAAGGGTGTTATAGTACCTGTACCAAAAAAGGTGACCTAAGTAATGTAAACAATTATAGAGGAATAACACTAACAAGCATATTTTCAAAGGTGTTTTCTATCATGTTAGATACCAGGTTACGTACGTGGTCTGAAGATAATAATATATTAAATGAATATCAATATGGTTTTCGAAAGGGTAAAAGCACAGCTGACTGTATATCTGTTTTAAATTCTATCATTGATAAAACTATTAACCATGACAGTAAGAAACTATACTGTGCTTTCGTGGATTTTCGCAAAGCATTTGACGTAGTTTATAGAAATTGCATCTGGTTCAAGCTTCTAAAAAGTGGAACTTCATCAAAGTTCACTAACATGTTAAGAAAAATCTATGAGAAAGTTAAATCCTGTATAAAAGTCAAGGGTAGCTACACTGAGTATTTCGAAAGTAATTCAGGCGTAAAACAGGGAGAGCCACTTTCACCATTGTTATTTCTCTTTTTTATCAATGATATGTATGACAATTTATATAGTAAAGATTTAACCTGTTTTACCCTTGACGAAACAAAATTATTTCTTTTATTGTTTGCTGATGATACAGTATTATTCACCTACACAGCTGATGAACTTCAACGCCTATTAGATAAATTGTATCACTACTGCAATATGTGGGGCATAACTGTAAGAACAGACAAAACCGTAGCTATGGTGTTCAAAAAGGGTAATAAGGCTGAACATGTTGAATTGAAATATAATGGTGAACCTCTTAATATTGTTAAGAAATTCACATACCTTGGTATGACACTATCTTCTAATGGTTGTTTTTATCAAGCTCAAAAATCCTTATCCCAACAAGCACTTAAAGCACTATATGGTCTTAATTCTTTATTTGATAATATTTCTATGAATGTCCAAGAGAAGATTAAACTTTTTGATTGCATGATAGCACCCATATTGAATTATGGATGTAGTGTATGGGGATTCCCAAGTCACCGGACATTGAAATACTTCACCTTAAGTTCATGAAGCAGATATTAAGGGTAAAACAACAAACACCAAATGCATGTGTTTATGGTGAGCTTTGAAGGGTTCCTTTACAAGTAATAAGAAAAAGTAGAATTTTAAAAACTTGGTCTGAAATTATAAAATCACCACATTCACTTCAATATAAATTATTATACATGAAAAATCAAAACGGTGTCTATATTAACTCTTGGACCAATAATGTGAAAGGATTGATTGAAGACCTTGGTTTTTCTTACCTATGGGATACACAGAATGTCACTAAATTACAAGTAGATGGTATGATAAGAAGTTTATATGACCAATTCCTACAACAGTGGTTCTCTGACTTAAGGAACTCTCCTAAACTTCAGACATATAAATTAATTAAAACTAATTTTGAACTGGAACATTATTTTACTAGTGTTAAAATCCAGAGCCATATATCCGCCCTTACGAAATTCCGATGCTCTTCTCACAAACTATTGGTAGAAGAAGGTAGGTATAGAAATATACCAAGAGAACAGAGGATATGTACAAATTGTAACATGAACACTCCTGAAACAGAATACCATTTCCTTTTAGTTTGTCCTTTTTATAGAGATATTAGATCAAACATTCTTCCAAAATACTATAATCATTGGCCTAATATGAATAAGTTCAAAGCAATTTTAAGCACACAACAGACTTCAAATTTGAAAAAACTTGCTAAGTATATATATGAAGCTAATGTTTTGAGAGCTTGAGCCAACACATTGATGTAGTGATCCACTATAGATCATAGTATCTAGGTGTTTCGCTACAGTCGATGAAGTGCCGAGATATCAACAATTATTTCGAAACCACCTACAAACTTATGATAAAAGCCACATGTACAGGTACAGCATTTATAAGACCCCTCCCCCCCCACCCACCCCACCCCCGATACAGCATAGATGCGACAATGTGTTAAGGCAACTTAAATAAAGCATCCACTTACCGCTTATGTTAAAATCCTTTTAAATCCAATCGATATTTGCTATATGTTAACTCACTTAAACACAAACACTAATAAACTATCATCACAGATCACATAATAACGTATTGGTTTCCTAATATCCAAAATATCGAATTATCGAATAGTTTAAACTCCCTAAGTAAACTTCTCCAACAAATAATTATATTCCGTACATGTATAAACACTACCATTGTGCTTCGAATAAGACTTCTTCTCATAATAGCTGAGTCCAACTAATATTTACACAACCACTGGCACAACGCTCGTATAAATCGTGCAATTTATGTTTCTTGCTTCGCATATGGGTGCACTGTGATAAATTTGAATGTTACATGAGCAGATCAAGATCTTCTTTTGCGAATGTAGTTGTTATTATAGAATATAGAATATGTTTGTCATACTGATGTATATTAAGTTATTAACCCCTTCACTGCCGTGACGCCATCAATTTTAAACAATTGTCGTCTGCTTTTATTTATGAAATTAATAGGTATTTTGATTTAAGAAATATTGAAATGAGTGTCAAACAGTTTGGATCCTGATCAGACGCCGCGTAACGCGGCGTCCGATCAGAATTCAAACTGTTTGCAAATAATCATCGCACTTGGGGTAAGGCAGTGAAGTGGTTAATATTGTTTTACACATGTATGTTGCTAATACCCACGTTTACATTACCTCGGTTGAATATTTATAAATACATGTATGTCTATACTTATCTACTAGAACAAGCAAGTTATAGTTTGCAAAAGGTGCTTATCCAGATCAGAGGGATTTGGAATAAGCCATCTGATCTGGGTTTACTCCTTTTACAATATACTTTTTCTAAATATTTACTTTTATATATTGACTAGTAGTTATTATGACTCAGCTGATTGACTTCATTTCCATTTGGAATTATTATCTTATACTGTATACCATAAAATTCAAAATTTCAAAAATCTTATATATTTTCATACTTTTCTCTTGCTTATGTAATTATATTTTCCTGATCTAATACTTTAGAATGTTTATATGTTATATTGCTATGAACATTGCATATGGTTGATGCCAATAAAATTTGAATTGAAAATTGAATTGAATATTAAACACCAGTAGCGCGTTCAAGTACCGTATCGATGCAATCGATTGCAACGGAAAACGGTAACAATTCACCTTTAACGACCGTTACGCTGTTACCGATTGCGAACGACACGAACGGCCTCAGAGGTAGTTCGCCATCCCCAACAAGGAAAACAAAATGGTTACCAAATGAATTTAATAAAACCAGCGAACAGTCCCGACTTAATTTCTCATCAATAAACCAACATTTTCCGATACTTAATGTATCAAACAAAGCAGCTTACATCTGAGAAGCTAAATCTTATTTTTATATGCGGTAAAATTGATGCATTTCAGTTGATTAGTGCACTTTGGCTTGTGTTATTTAGAATCGCACATAAATCGTTCGTACCCTTGAAAAGTTAATAAACATTGGGGCGCAATGAATTATAATGGAAGAGTATCGGTGAACGTTAGATGTCGTACTATATGGGTTGTTTGCATCGGTTAACGTTACTGTTCGCTGATACGGTACTTGAACGCACTACCGATTTAATTTAAGGTACTTCGCAGGTGCGCTTAGTTTCCATACAAGGTGTTATGAAACTTTTCATGAAGAATGATAATAGCCTAAGAAACAATGTGTGAAAATATAGGCAAAATTTATCGTGTGGTTTGTCTTTAAGGTCTCTTTTTCTGACAAAAACCTGGAACTTTGATGATTTTATTTTTCTCAAAAATAAATAAAGCTTATGACTATAAGCCTCGCCCAATAAGTAGTCCACAACATTCATTACAAGAAAAGCTAAAAACATTTTGAATAATAAAAGTGTTCAGAAAGATGTTATCAGCTATTTAAATTTTGCAAAATCCTAAAAAATTGAATTACAAAAAACTGACTCATTCAATGTATATTTGTTTTCATTTTATTCAAATATATGGTTGATGAAATAGTTAGTCAGAAAAAACTAGAAAATATTACAGTCAGGATGTGTTGTAATAACAGATTTTCTTATTAAAATGTGGGATATTTGAAGTTGAGATACAGTTACCTAGCTTAAAGTTAAAATTCTGTCATTAAAATGCGTTATTATTTTTTCATGGACTTGCATACAAGGTTAATTATATTGTTTAAACATAATAGTAATGGGCAATATCGATCTTGAAACGGTTGACGTATTGATAAGCTTCAATGTTTGGCTTTATAGTTTGATCAAATCGTATACATGTATACCGATTTAATTGACTTGTAAGTCATTAAACTAAAACGTACATGTAAGTGGACATATAATTGGACCGTATATAACATCACTAATTCTAATCAACGAAGACTAAACATAAAATGTCCCTTGGTCCCTGCGTTATGGATTGACAAGTCAATAAATCGGACACTTAAAAAAAATATTTGGATCGGATAGGTCTCGAACCTATGGCCTTTGGATTGCTAGTCAATCACTTTACTGACTGCGCCATGAAGGATTATACTAAATCGTATCAACATTGCCTTTATAAAAATTTTTATATAAATTTTCTAGTATAAGCACGTACGGAAAAGGTCTATGTCGCCAAGACGCATATCCGCTCGCCCGCAAGATCGACTTCCGTATGCGAGAGGCCTTAAGCATATGTAACTGGTACAAATCATCCATGGTAGAAATTGCAACAAAGCTATCATAATGCGTTTGCTTAGTGGCTATGTGAAAATACAATGTAACCTCAGAAAATCGAAGATGTACAAAACAAATGTTATATGCGCTCACCAACTAATTAATCAACTTTTGCCTGAACATCACAATGCTCTCCTGATATGGGATTGCTTGAAAATTTATGTATGGATATACAAGGGTGATATAAAGTCACTGCATACTGTTTGTACATGAAACGAATCCTTTCATATGAAATCGAAAACAGTGAAGACCCCAGTGAAACGTCGCAAATCTGCTAAAACTTCGATAGTACACGTACAACCACTTTAATAAATGCCTAGTTCCAATGTTAATTTAACTCTTTTGTAGCTAATTTTATCGTCTGCTCTTACAGCCAAAATACCGTCTGCAATAAAAGTGTCGTCTGAACTATTTTCAAAGTCAGATTTAGGGCTGTTTTGACAGAAGAAATGTCGATTGGAATGTCAAATAGTTTATAACTTGATCAGACGCGGCGTCTTATAAGGGTCCACACTGTTTGCAAGTTGCTTTTTGGTGCCGTTGGCAGCGAAATAATTAAAATGACAATAGAATAGAAACCCCCAAACGAACGTTCTGATTTACTTCCAACCTTCGTAAAATAAGAATGTAGTAAACCCAATATAACGACTGCTTCATGCAGTATTTTGGTTTTTTTCGATTGCTAAGACATGTGGCAATTTGGCAAGAAAGCCCCAGACATAATCACATGTCTTGAAAAAAATTAATTTGGATTTCTTTTCATTGGTCGTTATAGAGGGGCTTTACTGTACATGATCTTGAAACATCTATGAAAACATACCTCTTCAATACTATATACCATATGATACTAACTCGCTGTAACACAACAGTCTCACCTTGATTTGGCAACATTGGAACATGATTTCTAACAGAAAGTTCATGTAAAGAAATATGGCGAATTTACTGAAACATTTATGGCATTAACTCCTTAAAGGGCATTTGGCAAACATATTAGACCCTGTTAACGCGTCACACAATGTTATACTTTCACAGAGGTCTGGTAGGTTATATTATGTTTCCTTCAGACATATTGAAATTAGTACTTTAAACTAATTTGGATCGTGATCAGATCAGTTTCCGCGTAACGCTGCGTCTGATCATAATAAAACTGTTTGCTTGGGGGTAATGCAGTGCATGGGTAAATACCCATAGAGCAAAGAAACACTCTTGGTTAACACTCTGGAACTAGATCCATGTATCGTTGGTGTTTATTTACCTAAGGCCTGGAAAGGAGACACACAGCAGTGTATCATAGGTAAAGTGCCAACAAGCGAACCCTTGATCTATGCTATTTTGACAGTAAACTAGTTATAAGGAAAGTGAAGCCCCTTTTAGAAGACGAACCCGGACTCATTCAGTTTTAAGATCAGATTCTACCCTTCGTTTTACGGTGCCTTGTAACAATACCATGATCATGCCACAGCCACACAGATACGTCAAAAACATGATCAATGCATCGGACAAGGTATAGTTGCTGAGTGTCATGCCAGACAAACCACTGTCTAATATATCTATGTGACCGGCCTCGTACTGTATAAGGGACGAAGCGGCTACAAGCACGTGGAACAATTGGTGACCTTGACCTATAAAATCAAACTTACCCGGATATAATTTTTCTGGCAAATGGCTTGAGAAAAAGAAAAGACATAGCGTACATGTTGACATCCATCTTCCATGATGGCTGAGTGACGCCAATGAACAGTCTGTTTCCATTATACAGGTTCCCAGCCTATATAACATAATCAAACACATTGGGAGCACGCCTAAAACACCGACAACCAACTGTATAATCTTCCGTTGAGGTGGATATGGTCTTTTGTATTTAAGCTTTGCCATACAATTTCCAAACATGTAGATCCAAGCCAGGACAACGCACGTCGCCATTGGTGAGGCAATACTAATTTTCGCGTACAAGGCATCCGGACAGCCAGTGAACATGGTAAGAATATTTGTTCCAATAGCATACAGTCCTATCCCTAAATAGTCTAGTTGAAAGCACGTATAATGTAACCATGGTGATCTTGAGTGAAATGTATGAGCAAAAGTACTCATCGATGTATAACTGATTGCGCTAATGCCAAAGGCAATAAATTGCCAACTATTTCCACCGCCGTCAACAGTGTTTGGGAAAATGAAAAACTTGAGCAAAAATATCACAGCAGCCAGAAGATGGGTGCAGATATTGACCGTCTCGTTGTTCAGTTGGAATGCACTGGCAATGTAATACGCCCAGGACTTTCCGGCCGGCCGGTATCCAGATTCGACTCCTGGTTCCCGGTAAAGGAGCGGGACTTGTGTCGCAGAAAGTGTGGTCTGGAAAGACAGCGACTGCTTGAGTCTGGATATCACATGAAGTAACGAGGACGGACCCATTGTTAGAAGCCTTCAAATACCCTGAAAATTAAAATATATCATCGCTTAATCTCATGGATAAGTCTATACATCACTTCAACTTCTATTACTCGAGTTCGGGAAAACCAAGGTTGCCTACAGTTGAATCTTTATACCACGAGTTCGCTTATGTCGGAAACGAGGTTGGTTAAAAAAGTAATGATACTTGATCAATGACTTCAATAGTGTAAGTGCAAAATTCATGTGATATATCATTTTAAAGAAAAGTTGTTTGCCTATACGAAGGTATAATATACAATAAGATCACCTAGCTCGATAAGTCACAACATTAACTTAATGGCCCCTACAGAAGACTGGACCTTTTTGTGTACAATTGTTAAGGTAATATTTTGAACAACATTTGATACTCATAATTACTATTACCGCTTATTAAATAAGTTTTATGAAACTTTCTGTCGAATAAAATCAGACACGTATGAACACACTACACAGTTTTAAATGTTTTTATTTTATAGAATATATAAAATACAGCTGCTAGTAAACACGTACTGAAACTATCATAAAAAGAGAATCTACTGTAATGTATAAAAGTAGCTCTAGTTGATGAGAGCTAAAATTCATTTTTATACTAAACCAGGCTATAATTGATGACATTGGAGTAGATTTATATGATTTTTCATAGCGTTCGAAAACACACGTCGACTTTTGTCTTTCGCAAAATAAGAAATGTTATTTAAAAAAAATTAAAAATTGGAGATTTCAGACAGTTAACCCTTTCAACTGTAATGAAATTTTATTTACATTTCAGTTTATACGTAAACTGGTATATTTCATAATAATTTCCAGAAGTTATTTTTTAAGAAGTTATTCCGTCGAAAAATATGTCTGAAAAGTGCTATATTAATGTGCCTTAGTAGGGTCCATTTAGGTTCATGTTGTGATTTATCGTGTTCTGTGATCTTATTGTGCATTATACCATCGTGTAAGCAAAGAATTGCTCTTTAAAATGATCTATCACACATGCATTTTTCTCTTATTATATTTAAGTTATTGAGAAAGTATCATTATGTTTTAACAGCCCTCGTATACCCGTATTTCAACGTTAACGTGGTAGAACTCCGCCACTATACATCGCTCAAAGAATCAATTGTTTCGGGATTTAACCCATTTGTGCCAAGTGGATTCTTCCGTTTTTATATAGTGGATTATCTAAGTAGTGCCTGGTCTAAATTTTCATTTTCATTTTCGTTTTGTTTTATATTGAAATTCCTATCAGCAAACAGTGTAGACTCTGATCAGACGGCGCATTATGCGGCGACTGATCAAAGACTACACTGTTTGCCTGTCCCTTTAATGGGACACTAGGCATAAATGGGTTAAAGCGTGTGTTTGTTTAAAAGCATGATGAAATTAAGTGAAAAGCTTCTTATGAGTTTTGTATTACAAACATCGTGCTTAAAGTCGCCCTTTCATGATCAAGTTTATCGTGAGGATTTACCCCTTCACCCCCATATTGTCGTCTGCTTCAATATTGCTGTCTGCAATATCGTTTCAAAGTTAGGTTTAAGGTAGTATAGCTGAAGTTATTTCAAAACAAGTGGCAAACAGTTTTGATCTTAATCAGACTCCGCGTGACACTACGACTGAGCAGGATCAAAACTGTTTGCAAATACTAGTATACGCTTTATGACGTCATTGAGAGTAAAGTTGTTAAGCCACTGTCACGTATTGATAGTTAGGCTTTACCACGTTAGTAATGTCTGCGTAATGTCAACGTTTTTGACATAGCCTGTTTGAGGGGCAAGGATATTTGAGTAGGAAATAGTACGTAAATGATACGATTGATACGCTTTACTATAGTCATGCTCCGTTACTCTTTTATACCTTTCAGTACATTTTAACTAGGATGTATTCGATATTGTCCACGATAAAAACCGAATCTAACAGTTACATATTGATGGTGAATCACGTTTTGAAACGTAGCAAAATACAACATCATTACGTAAAAAAACTTATTAAAACGTATTACGCAGGGCTACATACATAATACTTCCTTCGCCCGCTGACATGTTAGAAAAAAAGTGACTTTTAATTACGCAACATATACCAACACAAATGTAGCAATACATAGTTTAAAAGCACTTAACTTAGAATAAATACAATAGAATAAACACAATGAATAGTGCAAATGCGCACTTGATCGCACATTGGAGTCCACTACGTAGTGTATAAACTTTTACTACGTTTTGCTAAAAAACGATTTCTAACTGTAACATATTGATGGTTTATCACGTTTTGAAACGTAGCAAAATGCAACATAATTACGTAATAAGACTTATTAAAACGTATTACGTAGAGCTACATACATTATACTTTCTTCCTCGCTGACATGTTAGAAAAAATAGTGACTTTTAATTACTCAACATATACCAACACAAATGTAGCAATACATAGTTTAAAAACACTTAACTTAGAATCAATACAATAGATAGTGCAAATGCGCACTTGGTCATACCATGGAGTCCACTACGTAGTGTATAAACTTTTACTACCTTTTGCTATGAATGGTTATAACGCTTCTGCAAGTATTGGTAGGCATCACTTAACATGACTAAGGATGAATACGTATTACTGCGAGTAGCTACGTTTTTCTTCCAGTGCGATACTTTAACCTGTATGAAACGTAACGGGACCTACACAATACGAAGAGAGCAAGATTTCGCTTAGTATGCATGTATGATCTTTCCGTTTTTTGTAGGTATTTGCTGCTTATATTGAACGCAGCCAAAACAAGAATAGGAGCAAGCATCATTACGTATAAAGCCGTATACAATGATTTATTACTTATGTTGCCGTTTTGCTACGTTTTAAAAACTAAGTGAGACCCAGCATTTAATACGTTACAGTGAAATTATGGCTTATGGAACCGGAATTAAATGTGCAGTTCTATACATATAGTGAATATACAATCAGATATACATGTATATAAAATATACTTTCACCCCGTCACTGTCATTATGTTAATTTCTCAAACTCGCATTTTAGGTACATTGACAAAAGTAACATAGTTATTGATGTCAAACAGTTTGGATGCCAATACGACGCCGTGTATATGTAGCGTCCGATTTGGACCCAAACTGTTTGCAAATAACCCTTGTATTCGGGGTAATGTAGTGAGGGGTTAACCCTTTCCTCCCTAAAACCTCAAATGGACAATTCTAGTTTTCAATTTAGTCAAGTCCATTTTAGGGGTGATTTTTACAGTATATGTCAAAATGACAAACAGTGTTGACCCTGATCAGAGGGCTCCTTAAGGAGCCCCCTGATCAAGGTTTACACTGTTTGCATATGCCAAGTTTACTCCACAGGTACATGTACACTGTTTGCAAACGACGCATATATGCGTGATTAGGGTTTAAAGAGTTAATATAAAATATATCTACCTGGGTCGTTAAAGTTATCCGTACTGAACTTTCAAAACTTTATAAAAGTTGATGAAATTCCCACAACACACTTATGCCAACTTTAAACTCCAAAGGTAGATATATATACACAGTTGACCCCTTTGTGGTTTGACTATGTCAGTCGAATATTGACTAGATTTTTAAGCTCCGATATTGATTGTGTGATCAATATGTTCTAATTTGTAATAGGTGTTTCTATCTTCTATAGTGGTTTAAACTTTGACATAATATTATGTACCTATACTAGTGAAATGTAAAGTGTATTTATAGTCATGGGTAGACTTTAATAAGGTCGGTTGACTTCAATCCGTCTCTGTATTAATCCTTATTATACTGAATTGTCGTCTACTGCAAGCATATCGTAAACGGAAAAAATTAAAATATGTATTTCATGTATTTTTTTTTCTTAAATTGATTTTTCCGAAATCTTCGGACTTTTATCCGATTAGATGGTAGCTTGAAGCAGGCTGAAAGTAAAGCAGAATGCGCCTTCAGGCGCACTCTGCTTTACTTTCAACCTGCTTTAAGTAATTGCGCTTGAAAAATAGAACAAAATGAAATCTAAGGGAGTTTAATGATCAACTTATTGCAGCCCTTATCCTGTGCAAACAGTGTAGACACAGTTCATATGGCACCTGACAAACCCTGATCAGAGCATGCGCTATTTGTTAATCATTTAAATGGTGGGGGGGGGGGGGGGGATCCATCGAAAGTCAGTGTAAAATGGCCGTTTATCAGAAATGGTTGGGTCCATGAACGTTTAACAGAATATGTCTGGCTGAGAATGGAACTCGAGCAGGTCATGGTTGAATAGTTTCTCAACGAAAAGTACACACAAAACAAGTAGGATAGGTTACTATGTTAAAACAAAGAAACTGGACACTTAGTAAGGGGGACTTTTTTCAAATTTGGTTTAAGGAACATTTGTTAAACTTATGAGTGTACATCATAGGCAAATTTGGTACATGTACTAAGATGCGCACACTGTATTTGCTTCACGATAGTGTATTTTTAAATGGGATTTAATACTTTGCAGATCATAATTTTGTGTGTGAATGACGATAGTATGAAACGTAAAAGTTGCAAATGTTCAGCTTCTTTATCGTGTTAGTATATAAGAGAAACTCCATACATTCGGTGTTCTACAGTACTGAATACGTAATACTAAGTATGGGCCTTTCTCCACAGCAAACACTGGTTTGGAGTCTGAACAGATGCCAAACTGTTTGCCACTCATCTTAAAATGAATATTCAGAATTGTAAACAGTTGTCATATTCTACAATAACTTTCAACTTTCGTTTTCATTTAAACCCATTACCCAATAAATACGATTGTTTACGCCTCTTATTTTATTCATCCACTAAAGAAAATAGTTCCAATTTATACAGTCATGGTTATGTTTCATTAGTAATATGTTCTATATTCATGCAGATGATAGATTAAAGCAGGTTGAAAGTAAAGCAGAATGCGCCCTTAGGCGCATTCTGCTTTACTTTCAACCTGCTTTAAGTGGTCACCTATTTTCAAACCTAGAATCAGGCTATGGGATAATGGGTTAAATGGGAAACAATAACGTCTTCTCCACTGTAGTTGATACTGTACCCTGTTGGATTCTCCCGTCAATCTTTCTCCTTGTGTACGTGTTTAACATATGTTCTACTTCTAATTTTCCTCTGTTATATCCTTTTCAAAGTTTACGTGTTACGCGACGTCTGATCAGATCCAAGTTATTTTCAAATAACCATTGCACTTGGGGTAAGGCAGTGAAAGGGTTAGAACTGATGGCTATTTCTGCTTCATATTTTTTCTTCTGTTATAAACATTTCTTCACATATTGTTACCACCTGCACTGACGAGTGTAGTTTTATGTTTTCTGCATTACAATTGTCCTTCATTAAGCAGTCCTGTGTCTGTCAAACGACTGACAAATTCTCTAAGTAATGGCAAAGTCTCCCTTATCTGCTAGAAATTACCCGTGAGGGTGTGGAGCAGAAACCACGAGATAGATAGATAGATAGATAGATCTGGAAACCTCTGGAAACCAAACATTTTGGCCAGCATGTAACTGTTTGGTTTTCATTGATTCTAAGTACATAAATCAACGAATTACCCAATAGCCTGTTTCTAGTTTTAGAGACAGGTTGTCATTTAAAGCAGTCTGAAAGTAAAGCGGAATGTGTCATTACACGCATTCTACTTTACTTTCAGTCTGCCATAAACTACCATGTGCAAGGGTATAGAAAGAATGTCATGTGTTTCATATCCATAACTGTATATAGTTGAACTATATTTGAGTAAAAAATAATTAAATCAAAATCGTAAAAAGGCGCATCTATGTAGAACTGAGTTAACCACAATTATATACTAGTCATCTGCACCATACAAACAATGAGGATCACACACTTAAGGATCTATTGCATTGTTATTTTTAGTCCTGCCTTAAGATCATCCTTGTTCCACACAGCATCTTACGGTGAATACTCACGAACAACCTATCATTGATGTACATGTATTTCTTAAAACGGGCATAAACCAGACAGCAACAAGAGACGACCGCGCATGTATATACCATCCAATTAACAAAGGGAAAATTAATTAAAGCTGTATGCCGTATACATTTAGAGAGATCGATAGACATAATATCCATACACATGTGTACATGTACGTTGTTGTTGTTATCTGTTTAAACGAAACTAAATGCAATCTTATTGCAATTAACTGCAGAAAATGACAGCTGCTGTGAAACGTGTGACGATTTGTTTCTGTCTAAGAGGCAAACAGTTTGGAGCCTGGTCAGACACCGAGGGATGGTTTGTCTGATCTGACTCCAAACATTGTACATTGTACAAACCAAGCACCGTTATCATCACAGGTTCTGTATCTGAGTTTGGTCTTCACTGCCAAATACCGTATATGATATAGCTACTCAAATGCCTCAGATGCATGTTGGTCTCAAACAGTGCAGATAAAGGCCAGCCGCCGCGTCATAGACGCGGTGGCTGGCCTTTACATGTATCTACATTGTTTGCAATACAAAAGGCAGTTTTTATCATGGCACGGCTTATATGTTTTTTGAAAGAATAATGTCTACTCCATGGTATGTTATTGTATGAGATACTTTCTGCATGTGAAAGGTAGGAGGAAGCAAGCAACAGCTGACAACGGATGAGAAGTACAGTGGAGAATCTGTTATTCTTTCCCGTTTAAACGCAAACGTACGCAAACGCACGCAAACGCAAAGCACTAAAACGTAGAAAAGAACAACTTTTTGACAATTCTGATATTTCATGTTTATCTTGGTGGCAAACAGTTAGGAGCCTGGTCAGACGCCGGGTTACCCGGCGTCTGATCTGGCTCCAAACTGTTTGCACTGCAAATAATAGTTTTAGCGTAAACGCGTTTATTGGGAAAGAATAACAGATTCTCCACTGTAATTATCCCTACCCTGCCTTGCCCAAATATGTACGTATTAATATTTTCAAACCGTTTGGATCCTGATATTGAACATCGCAATGAGTGTCAAATAATTGTGCCCCAAGTGTTCGGTTTTCAGAGGTATATTTGTATAGAAATAGTCAGAATTTTCAAAAAAATCGTTCGGTTTCCGGAAATCAGAGGTTCCGGTATTCGGAGGATTTTCTTATATAGAATAAATTCGGGACCAAAATACTTGTTCGGTATAGGGAGAATTCCGGTTTTCGGAGGTTTCACAATTAAAGTTTTAATGGAGGCGGTTTACTATATTTTGAATCTTACAAACATGTTGATATAGTTGACAATCCATAAACAATTCCTTGTTTTCGCGTGCTACGGGAAATCGGCAACTCTATACGTATTTCTCCGGTTTGCCGCATCTAATTGTTTAACCCGTTCACTACCGTGATGTCATCTGCTTTAAGCAATTGTCGTCTGCTTTTATTTTTGAAATCTGTGTTCGGTAAACTGACTTAAGTTATATTGTTAAAGTGTCAAACAGTTTAGATCATTGCCAGACGCCGCCTTACGTAGTATCTGATCAGGATCCGAAGTACTTGCAAATAATCATTCTATTAAGGACAAGGCAGTGAAAGGGTCAAATGAATAATTTAGGCAATTTTGAAACGCATTACAGATTGCTCGGCCCTGAAAGTACGGGTGATAAATTATTTATTTTGAATTACACGATATTCGAATATGAAACAGGTACTTTGAAGAACGGGTATGTTCTGTCTGTTCTGTCATTCGTTCCTATTCAATGTGTTTATGCTAAAACGATTATTTCCTTTTCAAACAGTCTGGATACTGACCTAGGTCCAAACTCTTTGACACTAAGAAGTGTTTATATATAGCCAATTCGTTCAAATTAACATTCATTTTCAATAATTGATTGCATTGCGTTTACGTTTACTCACTTACTTGATCCTCTTCGCTCGCGTGTGGTATAGGACCTTTACTACATCTTTCCAACTGTTTCTGTCTTGTGTAATTCTCAGTGTTTGGTTTCACCGCACGACAACTGGATGGGCCGCAAGTTGATATCTAAGGTTCATCTGTAGGTTATAAACGGCATTTCTCTTCTGCGGCGACCTTGCTGAATCCAAACCGGAGCCTTTCTGGTTGTGTTTGCTGGTTCTCTTCTTAGAATGTGCCCAATTCGCTTCCATTTCCTTCCCCCAGAATATTTGGCTGACTGGTTTCTGATCTGTCTTCGTCCACAGTTCCTGATTTCAAAGCAGGCCAGGCCATCGTACTCGCACTTTGAGTTTCTGGAGCACCTGTTGATGTAGATCTGCAGTTTGTGGTCCAACCTCTTGGTATGTTTCTAGATCTCAGATCCATATTTTTGATATTGGAGTTGAAGAGTTTAACTTAAAGCGCGTTTGCAAATGTTTTGGTTCTGATCAGACGCCGCGTAACGCGGCTTCTGATCAGGACCAAAACGGTTTGTCTCTCTTATCGACATGTATGTTGTTCGTAAACAAAGTACAGTCAATCTTGTATTAAGTAGATACCATTCCTCTTATATAGATCTACATTATATATTGTATTGTATATTGTATTAATTTTGCAACCACGCATTGACGATTCATTGGTTTTTATAAAGAGGAGGTTGCTTAAATTAATGCAGGGAAAACTCTTTCAGAAAACTGTTTGGCGCTATATAACCATAATTGTTTCGCAGTGCCGCAAATCCCTAATTAACAATTCAATCAATCAATCAATCAATCAATCAACAGTCTCCACCCTACATTCAGCAGTCATCTATCAACAGACAGCTATTTTTACACTACTTCAATTAGTGATCGTTTAACACAAAATGGACTGTATTGTCGAATTTGCTTTCACCCAATATTCCATGAATACGCCTTTTATGCATTAAACTTACGCAGTCACTGAAAAAAATTGGTCCACTTCATACAGTCGTAAATGTGCGTCATACGAACTAGTTTCTGTATTTCCTGCAGATAACAGCTTAAAATTAGCTAAAAGTGAAATAGTATGTACGCTAGAGCACATTCTGTTTTACTTTCAAAATACTTTAATTTGTCGTATGTCTTCAATACTAGAAACAAGTTTTTGGGGTAAAGGGTTAGGAAACATTCTTTAAGTAATCATGAACAGCTCTTAAAGACAGATGTAGCAACTTTGCAACGGAGAAATGCAAAACGTTGTGCGTGAAATGCACGACTAGTATACAAAAAGCTCCATACAGGCTGTCTGCATAACCGTTAACCTGTATTTAGCAGCCACCTTCTTTAGAGGGCGAGTGATATGGAGTCTGGTTTCCATCCAATTTTTTGGTAAATCCGGACTGATTTCGCCTATGGTGGTACAAGGATAAAAGTTAGTTATTTTTTGGTAAGACACTGAGTAAAACAAATACGGATGGAAACAGAAATAAACTTTAATTTGCATAGAGTTTTGTGTAAAAGCAATAATAAAGATAAATAATATTATGCATAGTACAATCACCAGGGTTGATTCGGATATATACAGTAGAAAGCCTCTACTACGAACACTAAAAAAGATTAAAGTTAGAGTATGTAAGACAGGTGTCTGCTTAAAGCAACGTGGAAGTAAAGAAGAAAGTTTCTTAAGCAGCATTCTGCTTTACTTTCATCTTGCTTTTAGCAGTCACATGACTTTACTACCATCAAATTGGTTCCCGTTCCAGTAGTCGTAACAGAGGGGTTCGACTGTATTGACAAACTGTTAAAATATGCATAGATTTAAATTTTAACAACAATGGATTATGGCACATGTAAGTGTTCATCTTCAACAGCATTAAGATTTATTTTAACATCAACATCAACAGCATAATAATATGGTGACGCCGTGTCATCAGACTAAATGTATTGCAAGCAGTGTAGACCTAGACCAGACGCGGCGTTTGACCGGGTCAACACTGTTTAGCACTCTGCATCTGCAAATATCATACTCCCAGTATTAGATGACGTGTTGTTATCATGCTAAGCACCACTAACCCAACAAATACAAACAGTTTGATCCAGACCAGACGACGCGTTGCGTCTGATCTAGTTCAACACTGTGTGTCACTCATAGCCAACTTTCCTTCAATTCAAACGCATTAAAAACAATTTTGATTTATTGTTTTTGCAGACAATATATTTTTCTTGGATTTCAAAAATACAATATGCACCTGGTGCGGAAAAATATCAAATGTATACATGTAGATCGTTTTACACATGTCTTACTGAGTTGCAAACAGTGAAGACGAAGGCCAGCCGCCGAGTCTTAGGAGTGACAGCTGGTCTATATCGTCACTGGTTGACACCCACATGCATCTGCGTAATGTACAGTAAAACCTCTCTATAACGGCCACGAAAGTGTGATAATTTCCAAGTTGTTTTTGACAGGTGACTGCTTAAAGCATGGTGACAGTAAAACAGAAAGCTCCTGTAGGAGCTTTCTGTTTTACTGTCACCTTGCTTTAAGCTGCCACCTGTCATTTAAAAAAACAATTAGTTCTCGTTTAAGTGGCCGTTATAGACAGGTTTTACTGTAGCTATATTATATACGGTACTTTGGCTGTGTAGACCAAACTCAGATACAGACGGTTTGTACAATGCTGGTTTTGTCATGGCGTGGTTCATTTGATTTCATATTAAGCCCGATTTGTTGTTTTCATTTCAAGACCACTTTGTTGTTTTTCATTCTATCTTTTTATCAATGCGAATTCTGTTGTCCACTGTCGGTTTTAGCGACAATACTATTGCCATACACCCGGTAATATATGCCATGTAACTGGCTAACTCACTCACCAGAGAACTGTCGTCCAATTTTGAGTGTGCCATCGTATTATCTAACATATCTATGTGACCTGCCTCGAATTGTAAAATTCTTGACACGGCTTGAAGAATATGGAACACTTGGTGACCTTGACCAATGACGTCAAACTTGCCGGGGTATAATTTCTCCGGTAAATGGCTTGAGAAAAAGAATAAGCACAGTACTACAGACGACGTCCATCGCCCATGATGGCTGAGTGACGTCAGCGAACATTCTGTATCAACCACACAACTTGCCAGTCTCGACAACATAATTAACGAGGATGGTAAAACACACAGAGCGCCGGATACCAACTGTATAAACTTCCGCTCTGGTGGATACGGTCTTCGGTATTTCAACTTCGCCAGACAGCAACCAATCACGAATATCATTCCTAAAGTCACATTGAGGACAACGGCATAAGGCTGTAGTTTTGTATATAACCAGTCCGGGCTACACGTGTATAATAACAACGTGTTCGAGCTCATGTTGGCCAGACCAATGCCAATATAGTCTAGTTGGAAGCACAGATAGTGCAGTTGTGGAGATTTGGAGTGGAAAGTGTGTGCAAAAGAGCTCAACAGTACACATACTGTTGAAGCTAGTCCAAATGTGACAAAAGGCCATGCGTTCGTATTTCCATTCAGAGTGTCAACAATTAAGAACCTATGAATGAACACTGCGGCGGCTAGGCAATGGGTCCAGATATTCACTGTTTCATTATTCAGTTGTAATGCACTAAGTATGTAAAATGTCCATGGTTTGTTTTCCGGTCGGTAACCAGTCTTCACTCCTGGTTCCCGGTAAAGCATCTGTACGTTACTGGCTGAGTGAGTTGGCTGATAGTAGAGACTCTGTCCAAGTCTTTGGATCACCTGGAGTAGAGAGGAAGGTCCCACCATCTTGACTTCAATGTTATAGGCTCCCTGCTGAATAGGAAAGCACTCACAGTTAGTTTTATTGTTTGCCATAAAATAATGTTCAATGGAAAACACGTTATCATATCATTTTTAATGAATTTAAACAATTACACATTTTTTTACGTTGTAGTAGATGTCCGGTTTTGGAACACACACGCGTACAGTGGAGAATCTGTTATTCTTTCCCAATAAACGCGTTTACGCTAAAACTATTATTTCCACTGCAAACAGTTTGGAGCCAGATCAGACGCCGGGTAACCCGGCGTCTGATCAGGCTCCAAACTGTTTGCCACCAAGATAAACATGAAATATCAGAATTGTCCAAAAGTTGTTATTTTCTACGTTTTAGCGCTTTGCGTTTGCGTACGTTTGCGTTTAAACGGGAAGGAATAACAGATTATCCACTGTATACATGTACATGTGTATATTCATGTTTGTAAAGAATATTATCAACCCCTTGTTCATCTATTGAATAAATTACCATCCTGGTTTGCATATGGTACAATGCTATCTGAACTCATTGCAGAAGCGTTCAGTTCCTTTCCTTACATATTACCATCCGGCTACACCAAAAAAGTCGTCTGCAAGTTTTCAAATTTGTTTATTATAGTTTTTATTTGAATAGAATTAAGCATTGATTTAAAAAGGTGAGTTCTGATCAGACGTCGAGTTACACTAGATCTAAACTGTAAGAAAATGTGGACCAAAAACCCAAACAACCAAGTAAACACCCCGTCCCTAACTAAAAAAGGTAAAAAACTAAAAACACGAAAACACCACCCCCGTTACCCCCTCCCCACAAAAAAGTTAATCAACTACAAAACAACAACAAAACAAACAAATATTTGCTGGAATACGTTGTTTATTATACCTCTTTCTACTCAAACTCCAATAATCTGTTTAAGTGATTATTAGTTCCCCGATACATGTTTTATTGATACGTTATGACGCAATCCGATTATGAACAATGTCAAACAAGTTGAACAATTGATCCAATGCTTATTGACTAAATACAGAAGTGTTCGGCGCCGTATATTCATTAGGTATATATACAATGGAGAAGTTGTTCTATACGCGCTTACGCTAAAATTATTATTTCCAGTGCAAACAGTTTGACACCAGATTCAGATAAATGGCAAGAATTGTCAACAAGTTGTTATTGTCTACGTTCTATTGCAATGCGTTTCGTTTGCACTTAGACGGAAACAATAACGTATCATCTACCGTAGCTGCTGAAATTCGGTGAAAGTAAATCTGGTAATTTTCCGAGGATCAGTTTACTTTACTGTTAAGCAACTATGTATAGTACAGTAAAATATCTCTTGTATACGAGTACTTCAATGAAGATACGTTTTTGTGCCTAAGGAAGCCAAGGTCGTGGCTTAGAGCAATACTGATATAAAACAGAAAGCCCACGTAGGAGCGTTCTCCTTTAGGTTAATATTGTTTAAACATTTCTCCTATAGAAGCGCATATTTAAGTTACTCCTACACAAAAGAAAATAGTTCCAATTTATACAGTCATCAATATGTATCATAAGAAATATTTCCTATATTCTAGCAGGTTATAGCTTAAAGCAGGCTGAAAGTAAAGCAAAATGCGGCTTAATGCGCATTTTGCTGTACCTTAACCTGCTTTAAGTGGCCACCTATATTCAATGCTAGAACCAGGCTATGGGGTAAAGAGATAACGTATCAACTGCTCTTGATACCGTCAAGCAATGTTATTTTCAGGGTGAATTCCACTGTGTTACTATTATCTTTAAAAACATCGATTTGTACCTAACTTGTTTTTGTTCTTGAATAATCACCACCTTTTAGGGTTTAATTCATTTCTCCATAAAACGTCATTTTACGTTTCTAATTCATTCTTCCACTGAAGAAAATAGTCTCACTTTATACAGTCGTGAATATGCACCATTAGAAATATTTTATATACCTTTTCCAGTTTCAGTCTGCTTTAAGCAAACATTGTTATTACTTAAAACAAGATATTGGGAAATGGTTAAACGTTAAATATTGTTTTGTAACATAAGGACATCCTCGTGATATAGTACGGAAGCTTATACGGACCCCTTTAAATGTAATAATATCTTTGAAAAGTTAAAGAGTTACATATCTTTGACATATATAAAGTGATATTTTATGTGTAATCATATCAACATTAATATTGATCTTTATCGAAATTAACAATTTTATATATCTGCAATATATAAAAGCTAATATTTTCTGAGCAGTTATATGATAACAATATTTATGTCAATAACTTTTTGTCAATTATAAATGGAATTAAGATATAAATTAGTAAAAAGCAGAGAATTTATATCTTACAAAACGTCTATTTTTGTATATTTCTAAGTTATAATAAATGTAAAAGGCTAAAAAAGAACACATTGTATATTTACCAAAATAAGTTTATTTTCTATACTACTTAAGTAATTATTACATATACTTAATAACTATATTGCTGAATATATCTTCACAACAAATAATAGATCGAAAGTAACGAATTATATTAAATAAATAGTTTCCTTTTTATGAGAAAATTCGAGCTAATTTTAATGTATTTCAGTAAAAACGAATTATTTATATTTCAAGGCTAAATATAAGAGACTTAAAACTGACGTGTTATGTTGTACCCAACGTATATCATTATTGTTTTAAAGCATTTTTATATCATAAAATTGCGTGGAATTTTTACACATTTATTGTATATATAAGGGGGTCAACGGTGCTAAAAGGCGACTTTGCAAACAATTTGAATCCTGGTCAAACGCTGAATACCGCGTCTTAACACGATCCGAACTGTTTGACACTCGTACAATGTATCAAATAAATACGAAAGACTCAAGCAGGAAACTTTTCTTCAGTCAAAACAGCTCTAAAACTGACTTTAAAAATATTGTAGACGACACTACCAATGCAGATGTTTTTTAGAGGTATAGGTTGGTCAAAGCAGACGATAAAACTTGACATGGAACGGGTTAAGCTTATTCCGTGGATTTTCAATAAACACATCTTTGTGTTTATTAAAAGGGTTAGTTACAGATCTAGTATAATATTGCTCAAATAGTTTTTAAAAAAATGCTTTATTTATCTATATTTCTGATCATTACATATATTATTGGAAATAGTGTAGACCATAAAGAGAGGCCACACAATGCGGCATCTCATTAGGGTGTACACTGTTGGCTTATGTCCCATTGTTTTTTCAAACATTCCTCATTAACATATTTGTGCCCAGTGGATTCTTTCATGCTTATATATTGGACTAGTCCATTTTTACCTAAGGGGTGCCTGGTCTAAATTTTCATTTTCATTGTGTTTTATATTGAAATCCCTATCAGCAAGCAGTATAGACTCTGATCAGACGCCGCATTAAGCGGCGTCTGATCAGCGTCTATACTGTTTGCCTATGTCCCATATATGGGATCGTGGGCATAAATGGGTTAATAAGTCAACAAATGCGTATGCACACACATACAAAGTATAAACACCATATATCTTACCCCAAATGGGCCTGATTATCCGGTCACATTAAACCCACGGCTACATAACATCCTCAAGCAGTATACACTTGTTTACACATGACTAAAGTCAGTTAATATAAACCATAGGTTATACTAAAATACACTCGAACTTCGATATCTCGAACTCGCTTCACTCGAATTATTCGATATTTCGAAACATGAATTTGCCTTATTTCAAACTTGGTTTAGGTGAACATACACGTGTTTCAAAGTTAAAACGCGGCTTAGTCGCGTTTTAACTTTGAAACAGGGGTATGTTCGATTTAACCGAGTTCGAGATATCGAAGTTCGACTGTGAAATTAGTGACATTTTTTCTACTTCTTTTCTCCATTATTTTCCGTTTACAATATGCGCATTTAACCCCTTTACCGTCAGATCGACTACTTTGACATCTGCTAACAGTTTAGATCCAGATCAGCTATCACGTCTGGTCAGGTTTGAAACGGTTTGACACTCAAATCAATGTTTCTTCAGTCAAAATGTTTAAAATAAAATGTATGTGCAGCCGACAATTTGAAGCAGACGACACTATGGCAGTTATACTGTTGTTATAGAGTGCACGTATACTTATCCAAACCACTTGACTGGACCCTGCTCGTCATGCTCTCTTACATGACTAATGTATTCGACAAGTCCTTATGTGTCAAAACACTCTATGCAAGTTTAATATCACTTTCAAGTTTTGCGTTGTTTCTGAAGTACGACGGGTATTGGCGAATGATAAACACATACACGTGCACAGAACCAAGTACTGTGACTTACATGTATATCAAATTACTCCGCATGTTGTCAGCTTCACACATTGCTTCTGATTTATTTGAACTCTTTACTCCATAGCCTGTTTTAAGTTTTAAAGACAGATGGCGACTTAAACCAGGTTAAAAGTAAAGCAGAATGCGCCTTAAGGCGCATCCTGCTTTACTTTTTACCTGCTTTAAGGTATCATTTGCTAGAATATAGAAAATATTTCTTGCGGTACATGTTAATGATTGTATAAATTAGAACTATTTTCTTCAGTAAAGAATTAAATCAAATGCGCTAAAAGGCGCTTCTATGGAGGAAAGGATGAATTAAGTGATAATCAACATAGGAATGACACTATTCATCACGAATTATCATCTTTTGATCATTCTTAGGCATTATTTTCTGTCGTATTGTCTGGATCTATTTATAGAACACATTCATTTACAATGCAAAAGCGTTTGACAGTTGTTGATTTACGGGAATTAACATTTTTGATGCGTGTTTGAAGTTATAACATAGAGTCTTGTGACACTTAAATTCCTACAATTTAATAAATTCAGTTTTAAGTCAACACACTATAGTGTCTGAATTGAAAATTAAAGAGAAGCCAACATTTTATAAAGTTCAAGTCCACAGGGTATGAGAAATATTCAACAGACGACATTTACGACGTATGTGCTATGTACAGTGGAGAATCTGTTATTCTTTCCAAATAAACGCGTTTATACTAAACCTATTACATCCAGTGCAAACAGTTTGGAGCCAGATCAGACGCCGGGTAACCCGGCGTCTGATCAGGCTCCAAACGTTTTGCCACTCAGATAAAACTGAAAACTCAAAATTGTCAAAAGGTTGTCCTTTTTTACATTTTAGTGTTTAAACGGGAAAGAATAACATATTCTCCACTTTACGTCCGATGAAACTGAAATTTAACCCTTTCATGATCAAATTGACCGTGAAGTTTTACCCCATTCACGGCAATATTGTCATCTGCTTCAACATTGTTGTCTGTAATATCGTTTCAAAATTACATTTAAGTCAGTATAACTGACGTAGTTTCAAAACAAGTGGCAAAATGTATTGGACCGCGGTGTCTGATCAGATAAAAAAAATGTTTGCAAATGCGCTTTATGACATCATTGAGCGTAAAAGGGTTAAGCTCCGGTTTGAATCCAGATCAGAGGTGTGATTACCCGTTGTATAGACTAGATCCAATGGAATGTGCTCATTTAAAACGACATAGAAACTAAGTTTAGTCCACTCAAGCAGACGACAATTTTGAAGCAGACGGTGATATGGCGAGAAAGGGGCTAACACTGGCTAATTGATATTGATCTAAAGCAGGTTCTATTTGGTCGATTGTTCAATAAACTTAAAAAAGAATGAAAACTAGTGGTCGATATGACAGGTTTGTTACTGGAGCAAATACATATTTGTTTTTTGTTAAGAGTAATACAGAGAGATTTACCTGTGTTAAAAGGCCATGCGTTGACCTCACACATGTCTCTCTAACGACAAGATGCATAATGCATGGCAATGGCAAAAATCAGTGTTTACAAACTGAGTATTCTACTTCTTTGGAGTGATCGCGTAACACAAGAGTGACTGTGCTTAACTGAATTGATATACAATGCTACGCTATTTTGGTAGTGGAAAGAATCGAAGCTAAATTGCTTTAAATTTTCTCATTGGATAGCATTTCAAAGAATGCCATTGTTAACCCAATATTTCCTGGATATTGCAATGAAATACCCATGGTATTTCTTGAAGTACTTCATTGTATATGTACTCAGATGATCTAAATCCAATACACTGTTTTTGCATACAGCATACCATTTAATATGAAATAGCAAATGGCGGGTTCTCATCAGGGTCTACACCGCTTTTAAATGTATAGTTTTGTTGACAGAATGGATAAGTTAAGTGTTTTAGCAATTCAGTTCCATTTGTTCGGCTCATTTATTCTTGTATTAATTATTGACAGGTTGTCTTTAAATTATTCGTTGGTGATATTTAACCACTGGCGTAGTGGTTATGTTAAATTGCTTTCTGTGTAACGCAGTATGGATGGTTTTATCCCGGGCTACCACAGTTTTCAGAAATTAACCCACTTGTGCCCACGATCCCATATATGGGACATAGGCAAACAGTGTATACTCTGATCAGACGCCGCATTATGCGGCGTCTGATCAGAGTCTAAACTGTATGCTGATCGAAATTTCAATATAAAACAAAATGAAATTTTTGATCAGGCATCCCTTTGGACTAATCCAATATATAAACATGGAAGAATCCACTGGGTATAAATGGTTTAAACAATGTCCGCCCTGATACGACCTTGCTGTTAACTATTCAATATGCCTTTTAACTCCTTGATTATTTTCCACCATCGAAGAAAATAGTTCCATTTTACACACAGTCATGAATATACACCAACTATGTTATATATCCTAGCAGAGGGTAGTTTAAAGCAGGTTGAAAGTAAAGCAGAATGTGCATAAAAGCACATTCTGCTTTAAGTAGTCACATGTCTTTAATACTAGACTCTGAACACGCTATTGGGTAATGGGTTAAAGGAACATGAAACCACTGACTAATCCTTGAACAAAACTAACTATTATTGGTAAGTGTCCTTTGAACGTGCGTGAATGCAAACTCTGAATATATGAATAATCCAAAGCTATCTTTTTCTGAGATTTAGAAAATATTTCTTCTTGTACCTTTCATTACTGTAAAAAATTGAACTATTTTCTCCAGTGGAGGAATAAATTAAATTCGCTAAAAGGCGTTTCAATGAGGGAAAGGGTTAAGCAGCCACTTGAGCAGTGAGCAATTTGTTCTTGTATTTTTGGATCTAACACTGTACATTTATAGAGGTGGAAACGTTATTCTTTCCAGATTTAAACGCAAACGAAATGCAAGCATGAAGCACTGAAATGTACAAAATTATATTTGCCTTTATATGTTCAACTATTTATTTTAATCTGAATTGCAAACATTTTGGGGCTGGTACAAGTCAGTGTGCATTTAACCCATTACCCATAGCCTGTTTTACTTTTGAAAACACGTTACCACTTAAAGTAGGTTGAAAGAAAAGCAGAATGCGCCTTAAGGCGCATTCTGCTTTACTTTGAGCCTGCTTTAAGCTATTACCTGCTAGGATATAGAAACTATTTTTTATGTTACATATTCATGACTGTACAAAAGGGAACTATATTCTTCTGTGGAGGAATAAATTTGAGGCGTAAAAGGCGTTTTATGGGGTAATGGGTTAAAATTTAAATTCTCTTTCATCCTTTCATCGCAGATCAAGATAAGACAGTGAAGTCCCATGCCAAGTCGTCTTTTCGTCATGGCGGCTGATCTAAGTCTATATAATGCTTTTGATTTTATTTACTGTATATATATTCTAGTATCTTCCTACATATCTGTCACATTATTATATATTGAATCACATTAATATTACATATTCAGTAACTGTAGTATATGGATGCTGCAATGACACATCAATTACCTCGTTCAACCGTGAAACATCAAAGGAAAAGTCCTATCGCCAATCAAGCCTAGTCCATTTTTGGTTTGCTTTTTTAACATTATTATTGCAAAGTCTCAAACAGTGCATACTCGGAACAGGGTCTACACTATTTGCATAGAACAAGTTTACTTTTCATAGTTACATGTACATGTACCCTGTTTGTAAATGGCAAATAAACTCGTCACTTGAGTGAAAATACACATCCTAGGTTTGATTTCAAGATCGGATAGCATTTCATTTATGATGTTTAAATTCATTTCAATGCCAAAAGGACATTTGAATATAATTCGAAATTAATATGCAGTACAATTGATCATTTATCGTAATTCTGCGAAATGCATATGGACTGGCTGTTCAAGCGGCAAAAATTGTGTATCCTGACTAGACGCGGAGTTACGCGGCGTCTGATCAGGATCCAAACGGTTTGACACTCGATTAAGGTTCTTCTGTTAAAATGGTACGTAACTGAATTTGGAAAAACTAAACAAACTACAGTACAACCTCTCTATTACGACCACTAAAACAAAGACTAATTGATTGGATAAAAGACAGGTGATAGCTGAAAGCAAGGTGACGGTAAAACAGAAAGCTCCTGTAGGAGCTTTCTGTCTTACTGCCATCTTGCTTTAAACAGTCACCTGTCGTAATTTCATGACACAATTTAGTGGTCGTAATAGAGGGGTTATACAGTATTAATATGAATAATAAAATCAAACGATGGTGGACTAACATTAGGTAACTTGGTATGCGCATTCTCAATGCTTGCGCCATCTGTTCCCCTAATTTGAATGATGAATAGTAGAATCTGTCTAAATGTGAACGATACCTGAGGACAATGATAAGGTCGTAATGACATAAATGTACATTTACTCTACATTACAACTAGCCTTCATCATTCGAATTAGTGTTTGTACCTTTATTGTTTCCTAAAGACATTGATGACAATAGTTATCCTTAACTTTGGCAAGAAAATGTCTAACAGCCTCAAAAGCCCATTTAGCTAGTTTTAAACTCAAACGAATGCCTTTAACTGATGCTAGAGTTTTGACGTCCTTGTTGATTGTACTTTTGAATTTTGAGTTTGAAATTGGGTGTGAACTTTAGAGTTTGATAAGGCTAAATATTTTGAACGTGTGTATAAAATGTTCACTTTTGTATTTGAGTATCTATTTATCAAGTATACCTATTGTTTATGTAGAGATGACGTATATGTAAACGCTTCATGCAACTCTCATATTCATGTCTACTGTATACGCAGTGGCTATAAATATTGCACAGAAAGTCACCCTCCTAAAATCATATGTTTGTATATGTATTGTTTTTCAAATTTCCTCGTGAATGAATACGAACTTTGAAAATATTTAATTTCACTTTGTACACTTTATGATGACTGTGTGAAATAGTATACATAATTGCTAAATGACGAAAAACTGTAAAGTTTAACTTACTAAAGAAATGTATCTGTCTTCAAACTATTCCTGGTGACAACATTCTTATTTACTTTTTATGCGCTTACTCTTTCACTGCCTTTCCCCGACTAATACAATGTACAATTATTTGCAAATAGTTTGGATCCTGGTCAGACAGCGAGTCGTTTGCAAAATATGTCGTCTGCAACAACTCGCTGACTTCATTTGTTTCTACATTTGTTCATTTTCTTTCAGAAGATATAAGTACATGTACAGTCAAACTTTCATATGGAATACGGATATGTTAGACATAACCAAGCATGAAATAATGAAGTTTATGTGTCGACATATCGGATAGTTTGAGTTAAGCGAGTTCGAGATATCGAAGTTCGACTAGCCATTGTGTATCCAGGTTAGACGGCGTCGTCTTATTTTGATTCAAACTGTTTGCTCGAGCTGTGCAAATCTGTTACGTACAGAAGGTCGGGGAACAAGAATGGTCCAAAGTGTTCTTCCGTTTGAAAAACAAATCCTTCTTATTTCATCTCGATGTGTCCTTGATGTTATTATATACAGTAAAACCTCTCTACTACGACCACTACATGAGATATAGTTTTCCGAGTTTTAGGCAGGTTGCTGCTTATAGCAAGATGACAGTAAAGCAGAAAACTCCTATAGGAGCTTTTTGCTTTACTGTCATCTTGTCTCAATATGTAACCTGTCTTAAATGCTATCAACAGGCCTACATTTCAGTGCTCGTATTAGAGAGGAGTTACTGTACTTGGCGTGAAACCACAACATTTTATACGGAAAATACCGAACTTTTCCGATTGAATCTCCGTCGATTTATTGAACAGTTTATTGCCCCTATTGTGTCTAATGCCACTAACCTATGTTGCAATTCAATATGTAAACCGTTCGATTAAATAAACCTATTGAATGACCCTGTTGTGTTTAAATATTTTATTACAATGACAATTTGATTGTAAATCGTTAGCTATAGTGTGCCTTGTGTGTAGCATTCTACAACTACTGTAGGTTATATACGTGCGTTAATTGATCACTTTCCGTTCATATCAAAATATAACTTTACTATGAAAAGGATTTTTACCAAGGTTTGTCTCTTTAGATATTATACTAATTAATTTGTTTGTTTTTGTGGAGTTTTTATCGTCAAAAAAATCTGTGTCTTTGATTTGCATGTTAACCCTTTACCCCATAGAAGAGTCTTAGCGCACTCAGTTTATTCCTCTGCTGAAGAAAATAGTTCCAATTTATACATTCATAAATAGGTATTTTCAAAAATATTTTCTGTATCGTAGCAGATGGTAGCTTAAAGCAGGCTGAAAGTAAAGCAGAATGCGCCTCAATGCGCATTCTGCTTTACTTTCAACCTGTTTTAAGTAATCACCCGTTTTCAAAACAAGAAACAAACTATGGGGTAAAGGGTTAAGAAAGAGTTATTTAAACATCTAAGTGGAGGGCGCCATTCTTTCCAAATCAGCGCGTTTAAGTCGAATCCCTTATGACCATCACAAAAAGTTTGGAGTCAGGTCAGAAGCTGAAGTCTGATCAGGCTCTAAACTGTTTGCCATTTAGAAGAATAAAATAGACTGCAATTTAACACTTTCTTTATTTTATCACAATGCGTTTGCGTTTAATGTTGTGTAAATTCATAAGAATAGTGTCTTATTCACTCAGAATGTTCAGTGATTTAGTCTAGTTATGGCTTGTTTACGCAAGGTGAAAAGGAAGCAAACATTTCCTGTTTTACTTTCGCATTTCTTTCTTTATATCTTTTACTTCCGTAGTTCTTAAAGCTATGATCTGACTTAAATGCCACCGATTAACAACATTCTGACGGTCCCAGTAGCAGTGAAACTGTAATTTCTCAACAAAAAATAAGATATAAAAAGTGTGCATACATGTAAAGAGTACAACTTCCTTATGCCAACAGTATAGATCCAGATCAAAGGTCTCCTAAAGGAGTCCTCTGATCAGGGTCTGCACTGTTTGTCATTTTGTAATATATAGCAGAAAACAATGGAAAAGACTAAATTCATGTTTACATGTATTTCTAATGTTTAGAATTTTAAGCAAGTTGACTTAAAAATCAAGCACTTGTCTTCAAAATTAAGAACGTGTTTTCTATTCTTGGTACATTCATCTGGGCACTCCATTCAGTTGAATTGCCTTAACCCATTACCCCATAGCCTGTTTCTAGCATTGAAGATATGTGGCCACTTGAAGCAGGATAAAAGTAAAGCAGAATGTGCCTAAAGGCACATTCTGCTTGACTTTCAACCTGCTTTAAGCTACCATCTTCTAGAAAATAGAAATTATTTGTTATGATATATATTCATAACTGTATAAATAAGAACTACATTCTTCAGTGAAGAAATAAATTTAAGGCGTTAAAAGACGTATTTATGATTTAATCTAATTTGAGGAGAAACACAGCACACAACACATTTTCAGCAAGCTACCCTACCATTTAGTAAACTTAATGATTGCGTTGCAAACAACGTAGGCCAGACTCGCCGACGCGTCAGGAATACGGCGTCTAGTCAGGGTCTACACCGGCATATCCAGTTTTTTAAAACAACTTTGTTACCAGTGTAGACACTGATCAGGCACCCAGAGCTTGACATGACGGATATGTTTGGGTCTACAGCGTTATGCCATGCAATGAGTGGTTTTCTGATGACATGGCACATTTTGTTTCGCACGCTTTACCCTTTCGTGCTACAATCAAATCGAACTACAATACACATGTTTATGCACCCTAAATCATTTTCTGTCATACTGTCGTCTGCTTTAATTTTGTTGCAAGCTAATAATTATCAAGTAAAAAAAACTTGGCTTTTTGACCTTAAAAATATCGATGTTGTTGTGAAACACTTTGGTCCCTAATAAGATTACGAGTTACGTGCCTTCTTATCTGGACAAAAACAGTTTTCAAGAGCTAACGTAGTCCAATGGGGTTGAAAGTGGACACAATAGACATTTAAACATACGCGTAATCGATAATCGATTTAATACTTATCCTGTTAAAATCTGCTTTCAAACCGACCTTTGCAAACAAAAACAACAAGTTTTGGTTTTCGGCGTTTTGCTTGTTTAAAGGATCACTATTAGCTTCAAAAAGTTTGAATCCAGATTAGACGCCAAGTAACTTGGCGTCTAATCTGGTTCCAAACTGTTTGCCCTGGAAACGTGTAGGCGCCATTTGCAGGGTAAGGGTTAAACATTTGGGAGTTCCTTTGTTTTTATCGTGAAATTTGTCTGTAGACGGTGTATTCTCCTAGTGAAACTTTCAATGTAACATTATGTAAATAAGTATGGTAAACAAACCACAGGTTAAACTGATTTATGACTTATTGTATCCAGTTATGACTGGGTGTAGTTAAAAATTCGTTCATATTAATATATTTAACCCTTTAATCGATCAGCCGATTATAGATTTGAAGATAGGCGATCATTTAATGCAGGTTGAAAGTAAAGCAGAATGCGCATTACGGCGCAGTCTGCTTTACTTTCAGCCTACTTTAAGCTACCATTTGATAGACTATAGAATATACAGTATTTTTATGGTGCATATTAAATCACTATATAAAGTAGAACTAATTTCTTCAGTGGAAGGATAAATCAAAGCACAAAAAGGCTAATTTATGGAGTAATTGGTTAATCGATTTAACTTGGCACAACATGACTTACCAAATAACAAGTTTAGTTCCAGATCAGTTAATGTGATAAAGTATGGGCGTTTTGTTATTCAGCTACATGTATATTATTTATAAGGGATCCATTTGAATCCTTAATCAATTACGCCTTATATACGCCTTATTACGCCTCTAATTAACTCCTCCACTGAAGAAAATAGCTCAACGATATACAGTCATGGATATGCACCATAAGAAATATGCTTCATATCCTAGCAGATAAAAGCTTAAACCAGGTTGAAAGTGTGCCTAAAGCAGAATGTGCCTTCTGATTTACTTTCAAATTGATTTAAGTAGTCACCTGTCTTCAAAACTAAAAACATGCAATGAGGTAATGGATTAACCCTATATGATTACAGAAGGACTTTGAGCGAGAGCTGGAGGAGGCGGGAGATCGTCTCGTTGCCATAGATTTCACAGCCACGTGGTGCACAAAACAAAGTGACGTCAGTACGAGGTTGCAGGACATGATGTTACAGACCGAGTTCTCCGAAGTTCTCTTCCTGCAGGTTGACGTCGATGACAACGAAGTAATTACCCTACCCATTATAGTGTTTATAACGTTTACCCTGCTATCTGTACCATAGATATATGTCTACTTGAATAAACACAAAGGAGAATATCTTATTCTTTTCCAATATACATGTATGCGTTCTTGCTAAATATCTTATTTCCATTGCAAATAGTTTTGAACCAGATCAGACGTCGCATAATCTGATCAGATCCAAACAGTTTGTCTTTAAAAAAAATGATTGTCTACCTTTTCAAAAACCATTTTCATTTTCTACTTCTTATCGCAAAAGAAATAGTGTCTGATTTTTTATTATTAGTAAAGTGTAGAATAGTTTTCATTATGACATTGATATGAGTGTCGAAAAGTTTAGATGCTGGTCAGACGTCATCTGATCAGGAACAAAACTGTATAACAATCATATCAATGGTTCTACATAGATGTTTTATCTGAAAATGTTTTGCAGACGACACTTTAAGCTGACGAGTTTATGGTAGGGAAATACATGTAACAATATAGTCTGTATTGTAAGTTTCCAGTTATTTGTATTCGTACATGTATATATATGCGTGTTATTTGTATCCTTTGAATTTTGGAACAATGACGCAAGTTGAACTAAATTTAAAACTTTAATTAACAACAGAGCGTTAGATATAAATCTAGAATTTGTATTAAAGTAAAACAAATTTTAGCCGCCATGTAAGCGGAGAATATATCATCATTTCCTATTTAACCCTTTCAACTCTCAATGACGCCTTAAAGCGCGTTCGAAAACAGTTTGGGTCCTAATCAGACGCCGCGTAATGCGGCGTCTGATCAGAACCCAAACTGTTTGACACTCGTTTCGAAGTTTTAGTCAGTTAAACTTCATTAAATCTACATTTGAAACGATACTGCAGACAACACTATTGAAGCAGACGACAATATGGCGGTGAAGGGGTAAAAACTTCACGATAAATTTAATCATGAAAGGAATAAACAAAACTAAGCGCAAACGCAAATGAGATAGCATAAATAACATTTAATTTTAATATGAGTGACAACCACTTTGGAACCTGATCACGGACGCTAAGTTACCCGGCGTCTAACCAGGCTCCAAACTGTATGCATTGGACATAAGTATTTTAGCATGAGCGCGTTTAGTCGGAAAGAATAACGTATTCTCTACTGTAGATCTACATACACGTATTCCTGCAATGAAGAAAATAGTTCAAATTTGTAAAATTATGAATATTGATCATAAGAAATATGTTTTTATTTTCTAGTAGATGGTAGCTTAAAGCAGGCTGAAAGTGAAGCAGAATACGCACTAAGGCGTATCCTGCTTTACTTTCAACCTGCTTTAAGTAGTCACCTATCTTCAATACAAGAATGGACTATGGGGTAATGGGTTTAAGAAATATTATGGAATAGATGGAGTTCATTTTGCATTCTTTACAACAAACAATGCTCATTAGTAAAGGATTTTCAGTCGCACAAAACATTTACCCTAGTTAATACATTTCCAATCTCTTTCAGGACACGCCTCCTTTCTGTCAAATAGATTTTCTTCCAACAATACAGTTCTACCGATTCGGGCATAAGGTAAAAGGTTCATTATTTTCATTTTCCTTAAAATATAAGTAAATTTGCATAAACTCATTATAAATACGCCTTTTCACGCCATTTATGTATTCCTCCACTGAAGAAAATAACTCCAATTTATACAGTCATACATATGTAGCATTAAAATATACATCAGAAGATATATGTAAAGCATAGAGCAGGCTGAAAGTAAAGCGGCGAATTATGCTTTACTTTCAACCTGCTTTAAGTGGTCACCTATTTTTAAAACTAGATACAGGCTATGGAGTTAAGAAAACAAAGATTAGAAAGATTTAACTTGCCATGGTTGTTTTTCTACAGAAGTAGTATTTGGAGTGCCACGGTAGTAATTATATAGTTTTAGTAGTAGTAAATGAACTAGTAAAATGTAGCAGTTTTATCATTCACCACAAATATGCCCTTTTACGCCTTAAACGTATTCCTCCACTGAAGAAAATATGAATTTAGTTCCACTTTATACAAACATGAATGTGCACGACAAGAAATATGTCCCATATCCTAGCAGATGGTAGCTTAAAGCAGGCTGAAAAAACACAGAATGCTTTTAATGCGCATTCTGCATTACTTTCAACCTGCTCTGAGTGGCTACCTGTCTTTAAAATTAGAAATAGGATATAGGGTAAATGGTCAATATTTTTCTAGCAACCACAGCAACATTTTATTTTGTTGATACCTTTTACGCAATCTTTTTTGTACGAACAAAAGAAAGACTACTTATGACAGCCACTTAAACCACAACATGCACACGGTTACTCCCCTTCGGTATAGCACGCGACACTGAAGAACACGCTCTCACTTGTTAATGATAATTTCAGATGGCAGACGTATCAATCACTCATTCAAAAACGAACTCTTAATGGAGCTTTCTTTTTACTGTCATATACTGTAACCCATTATCCCAAAGACTGATTTTATTTTTTATTACAGGTGACCACTTAAAGAAGCTGAAAGTTAAGCAGAATGTGCATGAAGGCGAATTGTGCTTTACTTTCAATCGCTCTTAGCTACCATCTGCTAAGATACAGAAAATAGTCCGTATGGTGCCAATATAATTTGGAATATTTTCCTCAGTGGAGTAAAAATCAAATAAAAGGCGTAATACTCGTATTTATAGGGTAATGGCTTAAACAGCTTCTTTTTTTTTAAAACACACTATTTCGCTTGTTGTAGCTAATAAATGAGATACTGCCTATAAAAAAAGAGATAATTTGTTTGGGTAAATAATTTATCGAGTTACCTTTTCGCCCTTCTTCTATCATCACAAGACTTGACGGAGAGTCAGAATGGTGGGAGGGTTTGCACCAGCAGAGAGCTTCCATTTACCGGATTGGAACAAAAATGACGTCATAATTTTTAAATACATTAGACGTATGATAACTTTTTGCGCAACAACGTTTTTACCTAATAACTATGGTTTTCATAGGAGTAACGATTTTAACTCTTTCGCCCCAAATGTAACCGACTGCTTTAACAGGATGGAATACAAAATATCGTCTGCTATAATTGGTCGCCTTTTTTAAGTTCTGGTCGAAGACTTGTTGATAAAAATGCCACATATTTGGTATCCTGGTCTGGATCGAAATTGTTTGCAATGTCGACGTAAGTCTCCTTTGGTGATGATGTGATAAATACAGTAAAACCTCTCTATAACGACCACTAAAAACAAGACTATTTGATTGTTTAAAGACAGGTGACAGCTTAAAGCAAGGGGACAGTAAAACAGAAAGCTCCTATAGGAGCTTTCTGTATTACTTTCACCTTGCTTTAAGCAGTCACCTGTCGTAGCCACCTAATAATTAACACAATTTAGTGTCAGTTATAGAGGGGTTTAACTGTAGTACTAAATACAGTTAGGTTATATAACATTGTATTGATACAGTCAAACCTTCATAACTCCAACACATGTATGCCAAACTCGTACATTTTTCAATCGTGGAATTGCGATATAAATAAACTGAAGAAAATAGTTCCAGTTTATACCCTCATGAACACTAACCATAACAAATATTTTATATAGCCTCGTAGATGGTTGTTTCAAGTAGGCTGAAAGTAAGGCACATTCTGCTTTACTTTCAACCTGCTTTAAGTGATCACCTGAATTTAATGTTATAAACGGGTTATTGGGTAAAGGGTGAAGGGGACAACTCCGGTTTTGACTTTCAAGATTTTTTCTAAAATAATTTGCAAAATTACAAGCATCGCAGACCCTGGTCAGGGGGGCTCCTTAAGGATCCATCTGATCTTGGTCTACACTGTTTGCATTGTACTCATGTACTGTTTACTTTACGGGTACATGTACACTGATTGTACAATACGAGTAATCGGTTTAACGAGTCGAAATTTGAGGAAGCGTTTCAAATCGCGTTCTGGAAAGTTCAACTTTATTAAGTCAATGCAATAAATACCGTTTGTTTAAAACATTGGTTAGGTTTCCGTTCTTCTTTTAAAAAGAAGAACATTATTCATTGTAGTATTAGTAAAATTATTTGTTTCAGTTATAATTCAAAGACAATTAACGGACAACTACGATTGCGGCATGTATCTGAAAATGCGTGGCTATTTCGAAAGACAAATGATAAGCCTTAAATCCCTTAAATACACATTCTGTGCCTCTTATTTATTCCTCTACTGAAAACATAGTTCCACTTATAAGATTATTTATATTCTGGCGGATGGTAGCTTAAAGCGTGCTGGAAGTAAAAAAGAATGCGAATATTTTCATAACAAACTAGTTTCCTTATCTTATGTCAAGATTATCTAGTACATGTACTACTACCATGATTAACCCTTTCGGCGCCAAATTATTCGGGAGATTTTATCCCTTCACTGCTTTATTGTGGTCTGTTTCAGTATTGTTGTCCGCAAGAACGTTTCAAAGTTAGATTTACGATTTTATGGCTTAAGTCATATCGATAAGAGTGCCAAATAGCTTGGATCCTGATCAGACACTGCGTTGACCGACGTCTGATATGGACCCAGACCTTTTGCAAAGTCGACTTTATGCGACAACGGCGCCGAAAGGGTTAATATTTAACAACAGACAGAAGCTCACAACAGCCCATCATTTAGCTAATGCGTCATATACCTCGAAGAAAAAAATGAAGAAAACGAACAACTTTTGCTGTTTGCCCCGGGGGTGTTTCACCACACCCTGGCTTTTTGTGAAGTTAAGAAAGTTTCTGATGGCCGCAAGATACCTGTCACTTGGCAACTGAAATAATTAATGAGTACCTTGGTCATCCTGACTATATGTCATGATAGGTGTGCAGGTAAAACTGTTCTCAACACTCATAGATGTTGCAAATAAATGAGGGGTCTAGGGCAAAACAAGGACAGAGAGTACTTCTAAATATGTACTTAATCCTTTACCCCATAAAGACACCATTTTACGCTGTTAAGGAGTCTCCAGCTAGAAAGTTGTGTTCAAGAAATATAAAAGACAATTCATGTAGAAGTAGTAGTAGTAGTGGTAGTAGCAGCAGTAGTAGTAGTAGTAGTAGTAGTAGTAGTAGTAAAATTATAAGTAGTACTACAAGTAGAAGTAGTACAGCGTTCCCTCTCTACAACGACATCCAATGGGAGACAACAATTATGTGCGTAGTTCGGATGGAGTCGTTATAGGGAGGGAAATTGGCGTTCATTTGCAAACCGCTTGTATCCAGATCAGACGCCGCGTAACGCGGCGTCTGATCTGAATTCAAGCTGTGTGTCACTCCTCGTTAATTTTGTTCTGTCAAAATGTCCATAATGTAAAACAGCAGACGACAACTTTAAGCAGACGACATTGCAGCAGTAAAAGCGTTAGACATAAATGTTCTATTTAGGGAACTGCGACAAGTGTCGTTGTAAGGAGGGAGTCGTTGTTGGGAGGGCCGTTGTAGGGAGGGAGCACTGTAGTAGTAGAATTAGTAGTAGTTTTCGTGATGTAGTGCCAAAGTTGTTTTGCCTCAAAAGAGTATTTTGCTATGAGACTTTCAGTGTTATGTGCCTTCGGCGTATATCTAATACATTGTGCCAGAGAAAAGATACAAGAATTTTTGTGTGTAAACCATGAAGGAGTTTCTGAAGGCTGTTGTGACTTTGGCGCCTCTGACAAATGGTACCAGTACACTTGCCATGTCAATGAAGTCATGGCATTTTTCTTACAAAAACATAGATCCTTATTTTTCGTCTCTTTTTCATTTGTGCATGAATGTATCTTAGTATATATATATATATAAATTGGCACCTAAAAAATTACATTGAAGATGGCAAAATTTATATGAGTAACACAGGCCCTGAGACCCTAATTGGCGTTCCGTGCTCTCAAAACCAAATGTATAGAAGCGCTGCATGGGTATTAATATTTCACATTAATATTTTCTTTTTTTCTTTACAGGTTGCAGAAATTTACGAGGACAATCTGGACAGCTTAAAATCAGTTTTGCAATTACATCGGTGATAAGGAACTTCTGAACTATTTGCAATAACATGGTGTTGAACATTGGAAACATATTTTTGGTTACACGTGCACGTTTGACTAAATATATTCAATCAATCTTGTATTAACCCTTATCCTGATGACCGCGACTTGGTTGTTATTTACAAACAGTTTGGATCAAGATTAGACGCCGCTTCTAGAGGCGTCTAATCTTGATCTAAACTGTTTGACACTCGTCTTTAAGATTCTTTAATTAAAAATGTATAAATTTTAAATGAATCTTTTTGCAAACGACAATTTCACAGCAGATGACATTACGACAGGATAAGGGTTAAGCGGCCACTCATTAAAGACTCTGTTGATAGTATTAACCCCTTCACTGCCATGACGTCATCAATTTTAATAATTGTCGTCTGCTTTTGTTTCTAAAATTTAACTTTTGGGTATTTTGATATCAGAAATATTGAAACGAGTGGCAAACAGTTTAGATCCTGATCAGACGCCGCGTTACGCGGCGTCTGATCAGGATTCAAACTGCTTGCAAATTACTCTTGCACTCGGGGGAAGGCAGTGAAGGGGTTAGATACGGGAGGTTGCTTTTTACAAGATTGACTGTTGTTTGCACAATTTCGAAGTAGTGTCATTTAACGACAGCCTGTGGTTTGGGTGTAATTCAGTTTGTGTGTGGAACTATGTAGACCAAGAAAATAAATCATATATGTGAATCGTATTTAGATGAGATGTGCATGACGGAAACTAGAATAGGGGGACAATGGGTGAAAAATCAGTAAAGTCAAGCCTGTATTAAGCAACCATTGAATGACTATTAATGGTGATCTTTAAAGACAGGTGATTGCTTAATGCAAAACAAAATCATGCAGATGGGCTAATATATTTCCCATCATTAAGCTGCCACCCCTCAAGAACACAACAGATGTGTCGTCTTTTACTTAAGTTTTAGTGGTCACTTAACACAGGTTTGACTGTTGAACACACACATTCGCGCACATTTATTCATTTTAAGATATGAGTAATCGAGCATTGCATATAGTGTAGACCCCGGTCAGACGTGGTGATGTAAATGTGACATCTGGTCACGGTATACATATTTTGTTATCTCATACATCCTTTTGGTTTGTTGGTAAAGGAATAGATGTTTTGATAAGATAATCGAATATTTGGTTTAAGGTGTTTGTCGTTTTGTTTACGATTGCTGTATATGGGCGATGGCAAGAGATACAAAGGAGAAAACATTATTCTGTCCCGTTTAAACACAAACAAAACGCAAACGCATTAAAACAAAAAGTAGAAAAAGACAACATGTTGACAAGTTTGACTATCTATTTTGATCGAAGGGGCAAACAGTTTGGAGCCAGGTCAGACGCCGAGTTGCCCGGCGTCTGACCTGGCTCAAAATTGTTTTGAATGGAAATACAGTAAAACCTCGCTATTACGACCACTGAAACGAAGGCTAATTGATTGTAAAATAGAGATGTGACAGCTTAAAGCAAGGTGACAGTGAAACAGAAAGCTCCTAAAGGAGCTTTCTGTTTCACTGTCACATTGCTTTAAGCGGTCACTTATCGTAAACACCCTAATAATTAACATAATTTAGTGGTCGTAATAGAGAGGTTTTACTGTACTTGTTTTAGCGTAGACGTTTTTATTAGGAGGAATAAAGTCTTCTCAACTGCATGACTGCATAATATTGTTATGTAATAAAAATGGATTAACATAGTATTCTTGTTTCTGTACCTTACACATTTCCCTCGTAGAAAGTTCTCTGTATCAAAGACACGATGGTTGCTTAAAACAGGCTGGAAATAAGGCAGAATGTTCCTTTTGGAGCACTCTGCATTACTTTAAACCTGCTTAATCCAGTTGTGCCCACGATCCCATATATGGGACATAGGCAAACAGTGTAGACTCTGATCAGCCGCCGCATTATGCGGCGTCTGATCAGAGTCTACACTGCTTGCTGATGGGAATTTCAATATAAAACGAAATGAAAATGAAAATTTTGAACAGGCCTCCCTTTGATAAAAAATGGACTAATCCAATATATAAACATGGAAGAACCCACTGGGTATAAATGGGTTAACCCCATTTAAACATAGTGCCACACTAAAGAGGACATTGGCAAATAGTGTAGACTCTAATAGGTAGCGTCTCGTTAGAGACTGTACCGTTTGCTTATGGCAAATAAAATGTTATGTTGAATGGTGGGGAGGGGTGGGGGGGGGGGGGGGGGCATTGCATTAGATTGTATTTCTATAACGAAATCTTCAAGTAACCCTTAGTGAGAGTTCATTGCAATATTCAGGAATAAATGTTAAGCTAACATATGTCAGGATATAGAAGATATTTCTCATGATGCACCTTATGACTGTATTAAGTGTTAACTCCACCATTTGGAATGATCTCGAAACGTCCTTGGCTCAATCAAAAATCTTACTTTTTCCATCATACATGTTGCAGGTTTCTAGTGTTATAGCCTCCATGGCCTATATGTTTCTAGTTTTGTGAACCACGTTCCTCGTAAACCGGGTTGAAAGTAAAGCAGAATGCTCCCTAAGGCGTGAAATTGCGTATATATGGGGTAATGGGTTAAAACAGGTTGAAAGAACAGAATATCAAAAAGATCAGACTGTGCATTCGAAGCCAAAATCTCTTTAAATCTACGGGGAAAACTGCAAGACGCACTGACTGAAAATGGTCTCTAATGGTCTCTCTGAAAATAACTAATCCTTCTATACTATAGACTATGTTATTAAATGTGACGACAATACAAAATTACATGTATTTTAACCCCTTTATCTGTCTTACCCCGAGTACAATGGTTATTTGAAACAGTTTGGATCCTGATCAGACGCCGCGTTACGCGGCGTCTGATCAGGATTCAAATTGTTTGACACTCAATTTTATATTTCTTCAGTCAAAATACCTTAAATTCAAATTTGAGAACTAAGATCAGACGACGGTTGTTTATCGCTAATGGCGGCATGGCAGTGAAGGGGTTACAGTTTCATAACAACACACTATATTTTAATTACACCTTGTGCTCCTGTATTTCAGGACTAATGACAGTTACTTAAGCTGCATTAGTCGTAATTTTGTCTCCTTTTAAATGTTGGAAGGAATAATGTCTCAACATGATCTACTTGTTTGTATCTTAATATTAACCCCTTCACTGCCTTACCCCGAGTACATTTGTTATTTGCAAACAGTTTGTATCCTGACCAGACACCGCGTAACGCGGCGTCTGATCAGGATACAGATTGTTTGACAATCATTTCAATAGATTTCTTAAGTCAAAATAATTTTTAGAAATAAAAGCAGACGACAATTGTTAAAACTTGATGACGTCACGGCAGTGAAGGAGTTAAAACGAATGCCAAACAGTTTGGGTTCACTATCGGTCACTGGATTTATTTTTGTGTTTCATTTGGAACCAAACTATTTGCTAGGGCCAGAAGAGTCATGTTCGCAATGATGTAAAATATAAAATAAATTTGCAACATATACTAAAAGTATTTGTTTTTGGTGTGATGTTCTTGAAACATTGCAATATGCATACCCTGACATTTGGTTATAGCTAGTCTACTAGTTAAATATTCCATTATAAAGGATTTAACCAATTTAAGCACAATGAACATTTATCGATTATTGGCAAACAGTGTAGATACTGATGAGACATCGCGATATGCGACCTTTCATCTGGGTCTAAAATGTTCTGATGTATGTACAAACACCACAGCGGCTTAAGTTAAACTTGAATATCTATAAGGACTTTTTCCAGCGAATACACAAGGAGGGTTCATTGTAATATCAAGTCATAAATGAGATAACCAAGTCAAGTCAAATGTTTATTTCTGTATAGGCAGGTCTCCAGCGGCCAGCCCATAATAGCAATATCAGAATGTTAATGTCAACAAACAGAAGGGAAGCATCATATACTGGTCAATTCACTGTATGGGAAATGTACATTTCATTACTAAAGTGGTTTATTCCCGAAAGCGAGTTATAGGTAAACAGTGCAGATCCTGGTCAGATGCCTTTCATTGGCGTCATCAAGTCCAATCATGCTCCGTTTCTCCACCGCATGTGCGTCATATTTAACAATTTAAAGGTTAATTAATTGTAAATGTTTTACCCATTGGAGCAAAGCCCAGCAATAAACAACGAAACAAATCAGACACTAGAACAGAAATTATTTAACTCATTGAGCCCTAGTGACGCATGTATGCGTCTTCTGCCAAAAGTGTACGTATGAAGAGTACACATGTCCTATGCAAACAGAGAAGTCCCTGATCAGAGGGCTCCTGCATGAGCCCTCTGATTAGGGTCTTCACTGTTTGTCATTTTTGTAAAATATAATAAGAAACAATCCTAAATAGTCTAAAATGGACCAGCTTTTATTGCAAACTTGAATTGTCCATCGGAAGTTTCAGGGGATTATGAGTTAAGAGTCTACCATGCAGACGAGTATTAACTAATTGAACCCTACTTTGCTCGTCCTATACAAAAATGTACATGTGAAGAGTTCACTTGCCTAATAAAAACTGTGAGAACTCATAACAGAGGGACCAAGAAAGGGTGACCTTGACCTTGATCCACAATGTCTTTTATTCATATATATGGGGAGTACAGTGGAGAATCTGTTATTCTTTCCCGTTTAAACGCAAACGTACGCAAACGCAAAGCACTAAAACGTAGAAAAGAACAACTTTTGGACAATTCTGATAATTCTTGTTTATCTTGGTGGCAAACAGTTTGGAGCCTGATCAGACGCCGGGTTACCCGGCGTCTGATCTGGCTCCAAACTGTTTGCACTGCAAATAATAGTTTTAGCGTAAACGCGTTTATTGGGAAAGAATAACAGATTCTCCACTGTATATGTACAGTCGGCTGAGCGGTCATTCGGACTGAAAGTAGACTTTAACTTGGTATATGGTTATATTCATTTTACACTTTGAACCCTAGCGGCGAGCTTACTCGTCCTATACCATAATGTATATGTGAAGAGTATACGTGTACTTGCTTTATACAAACAGTGAAGTCCCATACCAGAGTGATCCTAGAAAGAACGGGATACAAATGTCATTTCTTTTAATAAACCAATTATGTCAATTTAAACTTACCATACTTCTTGTATTGTAATTAGTCTGCATTTACGTAACTCGCATTCTGCCGACCTTTACATTTACCTCCCTGATCATCGAGTCACAAGTCGACACTTTACATACGGCGCAAGTTGCGGCCATGGCACATTGACTTCCTTTCCTCACAGGTACCCATTCACCTGGGCGAAGTGGAACAATGTAGGGTTAAATGATAAATGTATTACTTACCATGGAGAAAATTCACAGAAATTTTCGGCAACTTGTTTTCTAATCCATATTTAAATGTTTCTTGACATTATTTTCTGTAAATATGACACAATGTGTGTAAAACCTTTGAAATAAATACTGTATACACCAAAGGACGGGATTCATGCACTGTGGAAAAGACGTAATTCCTTCCATGTTGATGTGTTTCTGCCCAAACAACTTCCCATTGTCTTCTCTACTATAACTATTACAGTGGAGAATCTGTTATTCTTTCCCAATAAACGCGTTTACGCTAAAACTATTATTTCCAATACAAACAGTTTGGAGCCAGATCAGACGCCGGGTAACCCGGCGTCTGATCAGGCTCCAAACTGTTTGCCACCAAGATCAACAAGAATTATCAGAATTGTCCAAAAGTTGTTCTTTTCTACGTTTTAGTGCTTTGCGTTTGCGTACGTTTGCGTTTAAACGGGAAAGAATAACAGATTCTCCACTGTATGTACAGCCGAAACTGTATACGCGACCGTTGAAAAAGTAAGTAAGTTGATATTTAAAAATAGCTGACCAATAATTGTTTAAGGCTAAACATATATATGTGAAAGTTGAAAGAAAAACGTATTTTTTCACTGAATGATTGTTTGAGTTGGGTTTCACGACACCGCGCAAAATTAAATTATTATTATTATTATCATTATACCAGATTTATATAGCGCTCTTTTCACACAGGGGTAGTGCGTTCAAAAGCGATTCACCTGAAATTACACAAATGTACCTACAAAGCGAGAAAAGACAAAATAACTACAATAATATCTAAAATAAACATGAATAAACATACAAAAGACAGCCCCCAAAATGGCGATCACATTACTCCCATCAATCAGCAATGAAGCGACCGGCTTCTAATTGTCGACTGATAGAAACAATAGCAGAGCGCCCAATGCAGGCCGCCAGGAAAAGACAAATAATTACAATTAGATCTAAAATAAACATGAATAAACATACAAAAGACAGCCCCCAAAATGGCGATCACATTACCCCCATAAATACCCATGTGAAATGAAAATATGACGTCGAGAAACGATTGTAAACTTATCTAGAGGATATTGAATGATGGGTTTTCAGTAGTGAATTTATTGAACGAGCAACAAATCATTTTATCGAACGAGTTCAATAAATCTAGTGCTGAAAACACACGAAATTAATATTCTATACATTTAACACATAAACAGCAACTGACACCAAAATCTGAACGGTCTTATTTTCTCTTTTCGTCATAATCTTAGTCTAGGCGTTATTCGGTTTTAGTCATCCATAGATAAAACACCTATCAAACTAAAATAACGAAAGCCACATCATTGTGTTGTGAAAATACTTCTCTGATACCATATTCATATTCTAATAAGTTAATATTTAATCTAAAACTGTTCTTATTGACTTAAAATAATCATTTGTCATTTAGTTTGCAACATGACATTATGATGTAACTTTTGAATTTGAATTGTTCTGAGCCACTGTTAATACTAGAGTTCTATATAGCTTGATTTGCAGACTGATTTGCGAGACTGTTCGGGAAAATATTTAGGACACTTAAAATGCTTTAATTACTCGAGGTGATCATAATTTGTCAAACTAGATTCTCTTATTAAAATGTTTTTTTACAGTCGGCGTAGTAGTACAGTATTTTGGTGATTCAAAAATTTGTATAAAATATATGCACAGTGTGCCGTACGATATTTACGAAACTCTATATTTGCACGTTTATGTGATACATATAAATATTAAAAGAAATAAACTCGCACGACGAATGAATCCAATACATTCATGTATAAGGATAAGGCGTTCAAAAACCTAAATAAGAAATGTTTCACAGAGTAAGGTTCCGTGCAGAAAACACATTCTGATTGATTATTTCGTAGGGCTTTTTTTGTACGAGCGACTTATATAAGAATATGTGACCAATAGTTAAAATTTGAGCTCATTGGTCATGGAATATTTATAAACTCGTGCGGATAGTTTTGGTAAAAGCAAAGTCTCAATTGATTTTCAATGAAGATATCGCACGCTTTAACAAGAACAATCTTAATAAATAAAGATATTCGTCGACGGATTAGTTGTTTCGGGTACAGTATTCATTGTGTAAGCATGTATATATGGTTTGGTTTTGTTTCATTTATAAACAGAATTTTCGAAAACCTTTCCCATACATTAAATTTAGAGATGACCTACACTAAAGTTAAAAATGACGACATTGCAACAGCTATGATTTTATATTTTACGCTGAAGCTAATACACTAGTATGCGCCATTTGGAAATGAGAATATTGTATTTCAAGAAAGTGAACGTTGACCTAGATTTCTGATAATTTCTGATTGATTAAATCTTATGAGAAAATTAAGGTCTAGATAAAAATCATACCATCTGCGATGGAAAACCAATAGGGTGTCCTTTTTTATTTTCACTGTAAAGGTCCGAAATCCAAGATTGCGTCCAAAATGACCGCCGTTTAGCAACAATTCAATAGTTTTGCTATTATACATGGTACAATGACAAACAAACTACAATGTATTTTAATATAGGTTGTCGGACACCTGAAAACCAGTGGACTCATCAAATTGAGGTTAAAGTTGAAATTTATATGCCTTATTTCAAGATGGCGTCCAAAATGGCCCCTGTTTGTTCTAAATTCTACTTACACTGACACAGTAGTCCGTCCATACACTGTTATTGACAATACATTAACAAACAAAATACCGGTATCTGTTTGATCAAAGTAAACATTACAAGTAAGTAAACTCATCAACCTAATAAGTATAGTGAAATCACGTTAGATCTTGTTCAGAAACTTTATGAAATAAAAAATGCAAAGAGTCACATGCTGAAATCTGGCATCAATCGGTCTCTCTCTGTGTAAACAATTGAGTTTATTTTCAAAAATGCTTGTACAAGTGCGTAGATTATGAAAATGCATGTTGCAGTTGTGCTATCTGTGGGCCAACTTCGTTTTTCGAGATTGTGTCCAAGTTGGCTACCACAAACAAAAATATCCCGAACATAATAGCTATTGCAATTAAATGGAATTATCAAAGTTAGGCTAAATGTTAAGTTTATATCGGTACTTTCAAGATGTCTGTTTGATTTAAGTAATTTATTGCTCACTCGGTACACATCAAAAGTAAGTAAACAACCTATCTTATAAATATAGTGCTACCATGTTAGTTCTTGTTCAGAATTTTTATGAACAAAAAATTTAAAAAGTTATTTTCTCAAATACGGGATCAACTTGTCTCTATCTGTAAACAAAGGATTTTATATCTCAAAATAGCAAAATAGTCAACCTGCTGTAAGTGTGGTAAGCTGTCTTCAAAACTAGGCTGTGGGGTAATGGTATACAGAACTACCCCCCCCTCCCCCATCCCCTCCCCCGGGACTGGTATCAATGTGCTTCTTCATCCAAAATGGGAAGTGCAGACGTTAGATCAGCAGACAGTACTATGGTAGTTAATAGGTAAGAATAACTCACAGAAAACGAATACCGCTTTTAACTTTATCTGTGTCAGAATAAAACCTATGAATTGTGAAATCTGAACTATTCGTACTAAAACACGACTGTCACTCCCTAAATAGCACAACAAACTCTCTGAACAGCGGTAATTCAAACGAAGGTAAATATGAAAACAATGTATAAAATGTAGCTTAATGCAGGATAAAAGTAATAAAGAGAGCTTCTAAAATGTCTGTCTTTTAACGAAAGCCAAGTTCCCCATAACCTGGACACTGTATACAGTTTAACGGTGTATATGTGATACATGTACTTCTAAACTGGCGAATTAAGAATTTTTATCAATGAAAGTCAACCCTATAAAGTAAAGGTAAACAAACAACTCGTGTATGCCTCGGGTTGTGACCCAGGTATACTTTTATAGGACTGGCCACAAACAATCGCCCATGTTACCACTAGGTGTATAGCTAGATCATTCACTTATTCACAAACTTTTGTTTATTAAAAGCCCTCCTTAATCTGGTCCTCTTCTCCCAATCATTTTTCTAAAGGAATCGAAAACATAGCCGAAACTCTTTATCAGAATACATGGCTAAAGCAGTCGATATTTTGAACGGTCGAAAGGATAGCAACACCAAAATCATACCTCGCTATCTTTGGTAATAAATATCACACTGACCACGGATCAAGACCAAGTACAAGGCCAGTTTTAACCTAACTATCTCTCTATGCCTGACATGAGAAGTACATGTACATGTAAGTTGTTTTACTTTTACATTTCCCATTTTGTAGTTACATTTCCTATTTTGTATGTTTAGGCATTTTCTTAGTCCATTCAAAACCATGGCGTCATATGCTTAAATCAATTGCCGTCTGCTTTTATATTTCCGTAATTTAGTTTAAAATTAAGCTGATTAAAATAATATCGAAATGAGTGTCACACAGTTTGTATCCTGTTCAGACACCGCATTGCGCGGCGTCTGATCAGGGTCCATATTGTTTGCAAATAACAATTGTACTCAATTGTTGCAGAGATGGGATATACGTGAGTTTATAATAGGTAACGCCTAATAAATTCATCATGTGCTTTGAATGACCTTGAAATTATAATATAGTCCAGCTTGTATTAAGCTGGAATCACGATTTTTTTCTTAATATACGTGATCACTTAATGCACCACAAAAGTAATGCATACAGCTCATATCTATAGAAATTTCTATATTACTTGTGTTCTTTAACCCCTTCACTCTTAATGACGCGAAAAAAACGCATTTGCAAACAGTTTGGTTCCATATCAGACGCCGCGTAACGCGGCGTCTGATCAGGAACCAAACTGGTTGACACTCGTATCGATATGTTTTAAGTCATACTACATTGAATCTTACTTTGAAACAATCTTGCAAACAACAAAATTGAAACAGACAACAATGAACCGGTGAAGGAGTAAAACTTTCACGATTAATTTGGCAACGAAAGAGTTAACGCAGGTATAACTGTATATGTAAGCTTTGAGCGATAAAATATCGCTATTTAATTATACTGATCACATATACCCAAACTAATATGGATATTTCGTATAACCTTTTACCTCCACCTGGGACATTCCATTGGCATCAAAACTATATGACACCTGTTCTGATACCGGTATGTTTATGCCGTGTCATGACAAAACCAGCCTTATTGCATTGCAACATTGCACAGACAAAGCACCGTTTTCATCACAGGTTCTGTATCTAAGTTTGATCTACACTGCCTTATACTCATATTACTGTATATAATACAGCTACATAAAATACTTAAGATGCATGTGGGTGTCAAATAGTGTAGATCAAGACCAGCCGGGCCTTGTTCTATACTGTTTGCTATTCAATAAGTCAGATTTTCTCTTACAGAAGCCCTCTGATCAGGGTCTGCAATGTTTTTTTTTTTTAAAAATTTGCAATATATTGTTAAAATCAGCTATTAAGAGTAAAACATGTACTACAGTATATTTAATTGTAAATTGGAATTGGAACTGGAAAAGTTTCAAAAGTGAGGAAGTTAAAGAGACTGTAAAACCAGATTTTGCCTATGATATTCAACCTATGGCTGCCTGCTAGCCATTACAATCAAAGAAAGAATGAGGTAAATGTATATAGTTACATATTAAAAAACCTTGTAATCGTTAGTTACGCTTAGACTACATGATTTGTGTGAAGTGTATCCATGACACTCCGCTATGAGGGATATGTCTCTCTCTCTCCTTTCTCTCTCTTTGTATATATCCATGTCTTACACTCTTTCGCGTCCTCGCGCGTTTTCTCTCTCTGTATTTCTATTATCTTACTCTCTCTCTCTCTCTCTCTCACACACACACACACTCCCTCTCTCTCTCTTTCTCTGTATGTCTGTCTCTCATATCTCTCTCTCTGTCTCTCTCTCTCTGTCTCTCTCTCTCTATTCTGCTTCTTCTTCTTCGTCGTCTTCAACTTCTGTTCATCATTTCCCATTTCTCATCCCGCCCTCAACATTTTCACGCACCACTGAAATCAAACATACAAACAAAACTGGACATAGTGACGTTATCAAAACAGAATCTCACCCTTTTAGCTGAGCGTGGACATATCTTACACACGTAAAACATAAGCCTGAAGCCACAAGAGTCTTCCCTTTAGTACACAGAAGGTGAATTAGCTTTAATTAACCATCAATTTGGCACTTTGCCAAATGTACCTGAACTTGTTCTAAGATAAGTCAACGGTCAACGATCTATACTTTATGGCCAATCAATGGAATTAATTTTCGTTCCTGTTTTGATTTGATTTGATTAGTGTTAGGGCATCATACTGTATATTCATATTGTTTTACGGTCGTATGTTCAGTCAAACTTTGGTTAAGCGGTCACCTTTTAAATAATCACACGCCGCTCTTATTACAAACGTTAGTTTAATACAGGTTTAAAGTAAAGCAGAAAGCTCCTGTAGGAGCTTTCTGCTTTACTTTAAGACTGCATTAAACAGTCATTTGTGTGAAAAGACTAAAAACTCATTTTTCTTTATTGTAATAGCTTAACAGAAGTATAACTGTAACTACCAGCCTATAACCTAGAGGTAAAAGATGTTGTCATTACTAAGCTGTCAGAGACGAGAAATAAAAGTTTCATTCTTTGACAGGCGTACATTTTGTGCGAAAGTAGTGGGGGATAAAAACACAATGTATTATTTTCACTTTACACACAAGGTATGGGTGTTTTAATTTTCTGTAATGGCCGTTTGAAATTACTTGCAAGCATTTCACAATTTAATGGACAAAATGTGTGCGGTCAAATTTATTTGTCAATTTGGTTTTAGTATTAAGATAATTATCAACAAACGTGTTAACATTTTATTAATAAAATCTTGCAACACGAAACAAGTGAGTTAAATTCTATGTTGAATTAGTAAATAATTGTGTTCTAAAATTCATAATCAAATAGTGTGGGCCCAGATGAGACGCCGCCTATCGCGACGTCTCATCTAGGTCCACACTATTTGCCACATTCGTGTAACTTAATAACGCATGTAGTAAACTTAAAGCATATTTGGCGAAAGAAACTCTTCTCGATTCGATATTAATTAACACTGATGAACATGGCGGTAAAATACATAAAAACACAGACTTCCGGTAAGAGATATGATGTCACATGGCGTAACTATGGGTGTTCACAGTACTTCTGCAGACGGGCATCAATAACGTTCATTTCGTTCGACGTCTCGCGCTGTTACTAGGGGCATTAATAATTTTTAAGGGGAAGCCGGACTGACCAGGGAGGGGCGTCGTGAGTGACCACAGGGGACAGTTCATTATCGAGTCGCACAGGTGGATAAAAACTGGCCACGTGGTCAATGGATAAAATGTGACACCAACTGGACTGGACTTTATTCTGATAACAGTTGGTTAAAGCGAGTGGACGATACAACGTCACCCAGCTAAACATTACATACGTCAACCAGTCAATGTAGATAGACGCTTTCAACATTGACCAGTGTAATGGAAGGAGTGTCCGCTAACAGATGAGAAATGCGTGCATGAATGTCTTGTTAGTGAATGGTATGTATTGTTTTATTGGCCATTGGAGTATTTTATTTTGTTAACTTATTGCATATAACATGTAAAGTTGTTATATAAATGCACGTTAACGTGTTAATGGCAAGTAGTTACTTAAAGCATGGTGAATGAAAACAAATACGATCCTTTTGGAAGCATTCTTTTATTGCGTTCATCTTGCTTTAAGCTTGAATTAACAATTTGCATTTAACACAAACGATATGTAGGCATTTTGTCTTTATTTCTATTTTGTCTAATGCTGCAACATGATTTAACGCACAAGTCTTCATTTGGATAATCGCGATATTTGATATTTACTGTATTTCTTTTGTTTTATTTACAAGAATATCGAATGCATTCGTAATTAGTTATGTAGCTGATATTTGTAAGAGGACACGAGCGTAATGGTTGTACATGTTTACAAAGTAATGCGCGGTGTAAATGTTTAAAAAATATCCCACATTTAGAAGCTGCATACAATATACCAATACACATTTAATAAAGCATCAGACTAACAGAAATTACATTCGTGTTATCAGTCGATCTTATGGTTCGTGAACTTTAGAACAGAGACGAGATTTTAATGCTTTGAATAATTATTTGAATGCCACCTTTTGTATAACCTATTAATATACAAACCAAGAAGTTGTATAAGTAAGGTTCAACTATTACCACTACTCATAAGAATGTTTTCAATATATAGATGAGTGGCTTGCTTAAAGCAATATGAAAGTATAGTAAAGGCTCCCAAATTTACTTTTATCTTGCTTTAACCTGCCACCTTTCGTGAACACGCCAAAGAGTCTTTTTCTGAATGTTTGTGTTGACGGAATTCAAATGTATCTTCATCATGAGTGTAAAGTTTGAAAAGTAATGAGGCTTTGTGTGGGAGGTGTGTACACGTGTCAGTTATCGTACCCAAGAAACTGGTTCTATTTGCTCTATTTCGTATAGTTCCACGTGTAAATATCCCTTTACCATAGTATGCCATTTCTGGTTTTGAAGACGGGTGCTCTCATATAGCAGATTGAAAGTGAAGCATTCTGCTTTTTTAGCCTGCTTTAAGCTATCTGCTTGAATATATACATTATTTCTTATAATGCACATTCACGACTGTATAAAGATGAACTATTTTCTATAGTGGAGGGACAAATCAAAGGCGTAAAAAGGTTTATTTTATATAGTGGATGAATAAAATGCGTAAAATGACATACATGTATACATTTGAGACATTACATGTATTAGATTTTGAGTTTTGCATGTGGAAAGCAATATAACTGTTTGTTACATATAATCACAACATTTAGGTAGGCTTTATTTTTCTAATTTAACGAATTACAAGTTTATAGACTTTCAACTGAAGTTCAGGAATTTGACCTTGTTAATTTATTCATGACCAGAGGTAACGGAGAAGACAATAGAAGTATGCCCTCTGGTAAAATATAACCTCTTTCAATAGTTCGTAAAACGTGTTTTAAGTATGAACTTTTGTGTAAATGAGCATTGTGTGTATTGCAAAAATACAGAAAAGCCTACGTTGACAGGTCATTTAAGAAACAGCGCGCAGCGTATGTTAATATGAGTGAAAATTAAATGCACGCTGCTTACGTACGTTTTGCATTAATTTGACCCTGCATTAGCCTCACGCTCCCCTGTTCTAAAGGATACAATGGAAAAGAAGTTATTGTTACTCGTAAACACCTTTATTCTTAAAACAAAACCTGTTATCTATTGCAAATAGTTTGGAGCCAGATCAGATCTCGAGGAACCCGGTGTCTGATCAGGCTCCTAATCATTTGCCACTCGGATTGAAGCAAATTGTTCAAATTTTCAAGAAAATGCAATTTTTCCACATTTTACATTTCGTTTCGTTCAAATGGAGAAGAACAACGTTTTCTCCACCGTATTTAATATGTACTCTGCTCAATAGTCTCAGAATAATTGTTCAACTGCCTATAAACAATGTCTAAAACATATTCGTTATACATTTGTACACGCTATACATGTACTTCGTAATATGTGTCTGATCTTTATAAATGAAAGCATGTCTATAATTCAAACCTTGAGCTTTTGGATAAATTTGATATCTTTTTTTACGTTGCAATTTTCAAATCACCCATAACATTTTTTTTAAAGATACTAATCAAATGAAATGTTTAGGTTATATCAGAATCGTCAAAAGTTGTACAAACCTTTTGTTTGGTTAAAAACACATACCTTTTAACCCTTTCCCCCATAGAAGCGCTTTTTAGCGAATATGATTTATTCATCCGCTGAAGAAAATAGTTCCAATTTTATCAGTCATGAATATATATTACAGGGAATATTTTCTATATTCTAGAACATGATAGCTTAAAGCAGGCTGAAAGTAAAGCAGCATGCGCCTTAGGGCGCATTCTGCTTTACTTTCAACCTGCTTTAAGTAGTCACATATCTTCAATACTAGAAATTGGCTATCAGGTAAAGGGTTAAGCTAGGAAATTAATTTTATTCATGACTACGCATGATAAATTCACGAGAAGCAACGGTTAATGAACATATTATGCAGCATGTGGAGAAAAACGTTTATGTCAGTGTCTTTAGACGATGCATTCAAATAACTTCACTCTTTCTCTGCACATTGGAACGTCACTTACATTTGCAAACAGTTTGGATCCAGATAAAACGCCAAGTAACTTTGTGCCAGATCCGGACTAAAACTATTTGCCACCTTAATGTATGTCACTTCAGTCAGAAAACCTAAAATGCAAATGCCAGTTTTTGAAGACAACCATAATATGGACAAGAAAGGGTCAAATGTGTCATGTAAGGAAATTAAACGCAAGAGAAGTATCAGAATTGTCAAACAAAGCGTGTTAACAATTTGCATTGCAGCTTGCAACTGTAGTAGCCATGACAGGGTGTTTGTATTAGATACGTCGAGCGTGAGTTTGACATGGAAATAAACATACATGCTCATTTCATAATGTGTCGCGAAAACTAATTGCAAAATCTTGTACGTGACCGGAAGTGGGAATATCAGAGTTTCTAACTAAGTGCATAACATACTTTATGTGACTAGCTAGTATTTATATAGATTCAATCATATTGCTTAATACAGAAGTTAAGGCGATCTCTGTACAACATTCTCCCTGTTTTGTGCAGCCACATATATCTAATCCATTACTTCATAAGCTCGCCTTTTTAACCTTTAATTTATTCCTCCGCAGAAGAAAGCAGTTCCAATTCAAACAGTCATTAATATTCACCAAAAGAAATACATGTAGTTCCTACATCCTAGCAGATAGCAGCTTAAAGTAGTCTGGCAGTAAAGAAGAATACTCCTAAATGAGAATGAGCATTCTTCTTTACGTTCAACATACGTTAAGTGGTCACCTGTCTTTGAAACGTATAACAGGCTCTACTGGGTTTAGGGTAAAGCTATCTATATTTCTTTGTTCAATAGACTCGCTCAACACAGGTTTGAATCCAACATGAGTGTTTGTCACAATGATGTTGCTTGTAGCACTTCGCCAATTTTAAACTGTTTTTGCAGGTATAGACGTTTCACGTTGTTATAAGTGTTAATGTTCATATCTTTTGAAGGAAATTTAATCGACACCTTTAAGACTAGTGCCTACTGAAGAGGACATTAGCAAACAGTGAAGATCATAACGAGACACTGCATTACGCGGCGTTTCGCCAGGGTCTGCACTGTTTGTTATTTCATATGAAATGGTATATTGTCACATGATGGAAAAACTATGCAGTGTATTCTAGATCAAACTTGTATATATTTAATGGAGTCTTCCAGTAATCACATGGGAGAGCTCATTGCAATACCCGGGCTCAAATGGTTTAAGCCTTAAGGGATACTTTGGGTAGTAAGTTACTAAATTCAATGCCGTAAACAAACATAGCGTTATCACATGCGTAACTATTTCTGATAACACGGGGTATCCTGGCAACCGATGGACAATGCAATTAAACATGTTGATGCAAGAATTATGAATAAAAGTGACCATAATCATGGTTGCTTATATAAGAATATCAGATTATAAAGGCCTTGAAATGTTACTGTTTGATTAGGATTGACTTGACATACTAGATACATATACGGTTTTGTTTAAGTATTTCCTTTATAGAAACTTTTCATGATCCAAGTGTGTCCTGATAAATGAGTCATAGGAAAGTTTTACAACATCTGTACACGTGGCTTCAGGGACTTTCTGTTTTACTTTATGTCGAATATGAGCAGTCACATGTCTTAACCCTTTACCCCATAGCCTGTTCTTCATTTTGAAGAAAGGTGACCACTTACAGTAGGTTGAATGTAAAGTGGCCATTTACAGTATGTTAAAAGTAAAGCAGAATACCCCTGACGGCGTATTCTGCTTCTGCTAGACTATAGAAAATGGTTCGTATGTTGCACATTCATTTCTGTATACAATAAAACTATTTCTATCAGTGGGGGAATTAATTAAATATGTAAAAATATGGTTCTATGGAGTAATGGTTTAAACACTGAAAAAACGCGATGGTGCACAATCGGAAAGACACTTAAGTCGGTGTTCCCTGGCCATTACCTGGCGATGTTTTAAGTCATATATTTATGAACGAGTTCACTGTACTGCAGTAGAAATATGCTTCAAGGTATCCATTATTTTTATAAAAGAGAGAATGATTACTTTATATGTGTGACCACAATGTTGTTCTTTTCAGAAACCTTAACAAGTCAATGTTGTTACTTTACATGATCACATTTACGCAGATTTCGCTGAATTTAGTACTGTATATAAAGTGAAAACAATGCGATATTGGCTCAGTTTATTAATTTAAAAGAAGGTACATGTTTGGTCATGCTACTATAGCCACAACTTTAAAACTTTCACAACTAAAAATTGTCCCGCTAATTAAAACAAAGAGTGTTTGTGACAAGTATGATATATGCTGTCACATTACGAGCCAGGGCGAATTCTCTTGCGTGTAAAGGTAAACGTGTCGCTATTGTTAAAATCAAAACAAAAAATGAAAAGAGGGGAAACATCTTCCATGTGGAGCCAGACCTGTTATAGGCAAGCACTGAATATATGTTATTTGACAGGGTTTACACATTTTCATCAACTTCATTTTCTGTGTTCAAGGTAGGTGACTACTTAAGCAGGCAGAAAGTAATACAGAAATCTCCCTTAGGGAGTTTTCTGCTTTACTTTCTGCCTGCTTTAAGTATCTGCCTGATAGGATGTGGAAAACTGTATGGCTCTTTATAAGAATAGTGTAGAAACATGAAACGTGTCATGTTGTCAGTATTAGGTGAAAGCGTGAGAATGCATTACTGTGAAGAAAGGGACTATGCTAAATGTTTCCACGAAACCGCATAATTATGAAAGGTTAGTAACGTAGGACGTGTGGACATTGCAGAGCCGATGTATAAGTCTATACGAACATTCAATTTACGCATTTAATATGGATGTCCTATAGAGCTAGTTATATATACTCGTATAATCCGACGTGAGTTTATAATTAAAAAACATGTATGGACATTTATAAAAGTTCAGGTTTCCACATTGTTGTCTGTTTCATGGTTAAAATTTCTGCCACAAACTGTTGGTGTATATTTTTTCAAATACAGTTTTCAAGTCTTATTTTAGAGACACGCTGAATTCTAAGGTTATGCAGTAGGATACCTCATCAAACGCCTAGTTGCCCGGAATCTGATCTTGTTCCCAATTGTTTGTTGCCCGGAATCTGATCTGGTTCCAAATGGTTGTTGCCCGGAATCTGATCTGGTTCCCAATTGTTTGCCAATGCTGCATATAAGGCTTTCATATAGTGTTGACTTGAAATTCAACGTAGCAAAAATGGCATATATCTGATGGTCACTCCTAAGGTTAAACAGATAGTTGAGTGTACATGTATATGTATGTGTGTACAGTTTAACCCTGTGCACGCACAAATGCGAAACTATGACTAACTTTGCAAACAGTTTAGATCCAGATGAGACGCCGAGTAACTCGGCGTCTCATTAGGATCTAAACTATTTGACAATTTGTTATTAAACTGAACAGAAATTTTATTTTGAAAAATAATTTAAAACAGTAGCAGATGGCAAATGTTGGATATGAAAAGATTATTTATCATTCAAAGAGTTAATGGTCATTTCCATGTATGTTTATGGCGGCCGAACTGAATAGCCAGGGGTCATCGTCATCCATCATAACAATTTATGAGCGCGTATATAATGTCATGTTGTCCAGTTAGCCCTGGGACAAGTTTGGTCAGCGTGGACAAACTGACCAAATCGCCGAGTAACTTAGTAACACACGATAACACGTAGTCAAGGTCTGATAAGGGGCGATATCAGATACCATTGACTGATCTGGGCCCTTATCGCATCCCTGATATCGCCCGCTTAAAAATTGTCGCCTGCAAGATTTTCTGAAATTTTTGTTTTATATTCTATTTAATCTAAGAAACATCAATGCGAATGTCTAAAGTGGTATCTGATCTGGATTCAAACTGTTAGCAAAAGCGAGTCAAGTATCGCATCGTAAGATAAAGGGTTTAGCCAAACTTTAAAGTTTGTTAAACTCCCTAACTTATATAGTGCGTTTAACTCGTTCAAAACATTAGGAAACTAAACGCGACTTTGTAAACCAGTTTAAATCGAGATCAGACGCCGCATGTTGAAATCAATGGTTAGCCACTGAACAAAGTTAATCATTGTCTATCTATTAATAATTGTCTATTATAGGTTTACCTGGGCTACCAGTTCTCCGGATTTTTTCCGGAAATTGTCGGAATTTTATCCAAGCACATGGTTGCTTAAAACAGGCATATTCTGCTTTATTTTTAACCTGCCTTAAGTAATTGCGCTTGTAAAAAAAAACAATTGGAAATCTTAGGATTTTTCATGATCAACTGATGGCAGCCCTGTAGTTTACAAAGATCCACTATACTTAGATTCAATGTCGATTAACTCGATGTCTGATCAGTAATTGCGTAATATAGCCCTTGTCTTATGTGAAATAATAGAAAACAGACAATTTGGGAATAAATTAAAGCAGACGATATCAGCTCAGCCTTGGGTGTTGGAGGCGCCATGACAAGAATTTCGGTGACTGAACAGACTCAAAACCAAGTGGCATCTGTTACTTGATGGCTGCTCTAGATCCAAATTGTTTGACAATATTCTTTAAGTTTTGAAATTTCAAAACAAATACAGACGACAGTTCTAAAGCAGACGGCATTACAGCAAGATAAGCGTTTAAGGGTTTGTGTCCGGTTTTACAATGTTGTGGTGGATTGACCAGGCGGGTCTTATTGCGTTTATCGGGAGATAAGAGCGGGCCTGGGCGGCTGATACGGGCTCTGTTCAAACACCACCGAGACCCCAGTTACAATAAAGACGTTATCGATTTTACGTCAAAGTTCACAAACTCTAGTTCAATGAAAAGGATCATAAAACAAAAATATCTGGTTATGAAGTTACATGAAGTTGCATTATGTGTGAGATATGTCGTTAGGGGATACTACTGCTTAGAGCTTAGACGATGTACATACAGTGGATAATCTGTTATTCTTTCTCGTTTAAACGCAAACGTACGCAAACGCAAAGCACTAAAACGTAGAAAAGAACAACTTTTGGACAATTCTGATAATTCTTGTTTATCTTGGTGGCAAACAGTTTGGAGCCTGATCAGACGCCGGGTTACCCGGCGTCTGATCTGGCTCCAAACTGTTTGCAATGGAAAAAATAGTTTTAGCGTAAACGCGTTTATTGGGAAAGAATAACGTTTTCTCCACTGTATATAGACCCCGATCAGCAATCGCGTTGGAAACAAGGGTTGTGATCAACAGGATATGCACAGTTAGTCAAATTTCAGAAAATACATTTTTAGTCTTAAACTGGTTAGCATTGGTATATTTGACTCCCTCTTGAACAATATACGCGTGACTAAAATAAAGTGGAACTTATATAGGCTGATGGCTGCTTAATGCATCACAAAAGTGAGCTTTCCACATTAAACTTGTCACACATTTAACTATCGTTAAAAACGTAAGCTTTAAAACAATTGTAGCTGAAGAGAGATATAACCCATTGTCCTATAGTCTGTTTCTAGTTTTGAAGACAGGGGATCATTTAAAGCAGGTTGAAAGTAAAGCAGAATGTGCCTTAAGGCACATTCTGCTTTACTTTCAGCCTGCTTTAAGCTATTATCTGCTAAAATATAGAAACTATTTCTTATGATTTTAATTTGTGACAGTATAAATTGGAACTATTTTCTTAAGTACAGAAATCAATTAAAGGCGTAAAAAGGCGTATTATGGGTAATGTGTTTAATGACCATTGTACTCGGGGTAAGGCAGTGAAGGGGTTAATGTTCTCGCCTTAAGTAACGGGTATTTGTAGAACTGGGCTGTAACTGACCTTGTCCGTGAAGTGTATCTACTTAGAGTGTTGTAAATCTGTAATATATGACTTGAGAATGTTTGGTTTGTTTTGTCATCCCCTAGGGATTACAGTCATCAACCAGATAGTGGGAACCACCCCACACTCTAACCCAACCAAAAAATTATAGTAAATTCTTTACATATGGGTACATTAGTCGGCTAGAGTTGTAACCATTCGACAATATCCGTTAACCACCGTATGTGTTCGGATTTTCTCGGAGATAAGATGTTAATCCAATCCTCTGTTCAATCTTAGTCGGCCAACGAGTACGTCCAAGTTCGGAAATATGATGAAGGATATTACTCTACGGTACGTTTATATTTTAAATATTTTAAAGCCTTACAGAATCATAGATTCTGATACAGCATGGTTCGGAAATAAGCCGGTCTAACTATTACGATGTCTTAACGCAAGACGCGTCAATGTTTCTCAGACAAATCGCGGTTTAAAGCATCATGAAAGTAAAGCAGAAAGCCCCTACATAAGGTTTCTGCTCTATGTAGTTTTGCTTTTATCAGCTTCCTACCGTTATCGTTTAGACAAAACTAGTATTTATTGGTAGATCTCATAATACATGTAATGTTTATTATTCTAGTTGCATAGTAAGATTTTGATTGCACTGTACATTGTATTTTGCTGATGTATGCATCTGTCAAATGTCAAAGGTTGCCATCTTATTCCACCTGAGGCTATTGTTGTGACAGAAATATTTGTAAATACGGAGTAGATCTGACTTCATATCGGACAGTCTAATGTGCTTGGGTGCCTTTCAGGAAGGCAAATTTACCGCAAACAAAAGCGAGAAGCAGTACATAATGACCTTTTGGCAGTTTTGAAGACATGAAAGTAAAACAGAAAGCTTCCTGCTTTACTTTCATCTCGCTTTAAGCAGCCATTTAACTTTAACACCGAAAATGAACAATATTTTGTCATTAAAGTAGATCTATTTTCAGTATCGACAAGAGAGGGCTTATTGAACATTAATTTAGAAATATAAAATGCCATTGTTTCGTTTCCCTTAAGTAGAGAGGTAAAATAAACTCATGATTAATTTAGCGCTGAAATGGTTAATGTGCGACAGCTCAAGTTATAGTTACGAATTGTTGAATAGTATGTTATGAATTGTATGACAACATTTAATGAATTTCTGTGTCAATCATATAGTGAGGCCATGGATAGCTTCGTGGCTTGATGTACAAGGGTTTTGTTTATACAAACACTAGAAAAGTTGACCTATTAAACCTTCATCGCGCGGGAAAACATCGATTACTTAAAGTAACTTCATTTGTTTACACTTTAAATTGAACTTTTTGTCAATTTATTCTTGCTAGAACTATTTTTTATAGTATAATCTCTTCCAGATTCTACTGATGTTGCTAAAGTTTAATGATCTGAGCTCGCTATACATGATAGGGTGAGACTATTCGCTTGAATATGGCGTCAAGTGTAAGGACGTAAACCCTTTGTCTTCCAAGTTTTTACTGCTTTAAATTGTCGTAAACAAGAAGTTTTAAATTCTATTATTTTGTTCCGTTTGGAAAATATACAAAAATATACCGAAAAAACGAAATTTCAAATAGTTTGGATCCTGATCAGACGCCGAGTTACTCGGCGTCTGATCAGGATTCAAACTGTTTGAAAATGTCAGTCATGTCGTACTTTGCGAGGGAAGGTTTAACCCTTTGTGATAAGAGTTTGTACAGGTATTTAAGGTATGTCGTGTAACTGTTCTGTTGTTGTTACAGTACTTGTTTCCTAAAGTGTTGTCCATCTTATACTAGATACAATTAACCGATTAATGGTTTGACGTCTCGTTGTATATGGTGCGTCAAACACTGTAGACCCGATGAGATACTGTGTCGCTCTTTTATCAGATATGTCATTCCTACATGTATTTTCTTTTTATTTCTGTCAAGATTGTCATTCATACATGTATGTTATTTTTTATTTCTGTCAAGATATATATTACTTGTTTTTTTTATTCATGAATTGTGTTTTTCCCTAAAGCGTCACCTATCCATACTTGGCTTTACTCCTAAAACTCTCTTGCACCAATATACGTACATGTACTGGTCCATACGGTATATTAACCTAGTTCGACCTCTCCGACAAATAGTATCCAATAAGTTAATCAAGATCGAGTAGTTGGAAACCTAAGCTTTTTCTGACTAGTTGTAAGTTGTTTTGTAAAATGCTCTCCTGAATTGAGGAAATAAATGATAGTACTACTAAGTGTGATTTCACTGTACATGTATAGACAAAGGATTTAGTATTCAAACATCCATATCACTTTTGTTGAACACACCGTTATCTCAAGCCTAGATTGATGCACAGTCAAACTTGAATTTAGCCAAATTTCAATAGAAGCCCGAAAGGCACAAGTGCCTTTCATACGAGTGATTGATGGATAGGATAAGAATAATGCAGAAAATTCCAATGGAGCTGACTTCATTACTATGTCTGTATTACAAAGTAATCTGTCTTTAGAGACATTTGTGATTCTTAACTCTTTCAACACCATGTAACTCTTGTGGGTTATTGGGTTTACTTGTGGATCATTTGAGTTACCAAAACATGAACCAGTCTACTAAGAATTCCGGACAGTTTGATAAATACTGGTCTTAATAAGCAAACAGTGAAAGAGTTAACAGAAATTTTGCAGTACACGTTAATAAAAAGTTCAATGTCAAACCCACGTGTCACGGGGTCAATGTACCATGTACAGTGGAGAATGTGTTATTCTTTCCAAATAAACGCGTTTACGCTAAAACTATTATTTGCAGTGCAAACAGTTTGGAGCCAGATCAGACGGCGGGTAACCCGGCGTCTGATCAGGCCCAAACTGTTTGCCACCAAGATAAACATGAAATATCAGAATTGTCCAAAAGTTGTTCTTTTCTACGTTTTAGTGCTTTGCGTTTGCGTACGTTTGCGTTTAAACGGGAAAGAATAACAGATTCTCCACTGTATCTGTCCTGTACTAATAATAAGCGTTCCTCTAAATGAGCTTTCAGTTTTTTAAAAGGCCAGTCAATTTACCCATAAATTAATCAATATGGCATTAACTTGTGATTCGAAATGCGAAATCCTTGATTCGATTCAACAATAATTAATTATTAATTGCTACTGACCGTACCAAGGCGGGCTCCTATATTCACTTTGCTTTATGTTTGTCTTGGGTGTTGTTTCTATTTAGTGTGTAGATGAAGGAATGGTATTTCGCGTTTGTGTGTGTGTGTGTGTTTCTTATGGTATAGCTGTGTGTGTGTTCTGCTTGAGAGGTGGTTGTAGTGTTTGTGTTGCGTTTCCTGCTTGAGTATTTCGTATTTATTTGCTATTTTACAAAATATGTCAAATGAGAAAGACTCGCAGTGACGAAAACTAATGAAATCCAGGTTACCCCTGAGGATCGTGAGTCACAGTGGAAGCACAGGTCGACAAACCGTTCGCCACATTTCGGAAATTTCCGTCAAGTTTAAATCTATCTTTTCCGTCAAACCATCAATGTGTTCTCAGCGTTTCTACAATTTCCAACAAACGGGAATATATCTATCGGAAATGGTCTACGAGCTGCGGATCCATGGGCGTATGCCTCAGGGCTGCCATTTCTCCGGATTTTTCCTGAATCTTCGGATTTTTGTCTAGTACATGGTAAATTAACGCAGGCTGAAAATAAAGCAGCTTTACTTCCAACCTGCTTTAAACAGTCACGTGTCAACAAAACTAGAAAAGGGCTATGGGGTAAAGGTACGATTCCTAAAATCGCACTTGAAAAATGCAAATTTGGAAATCTTAGGATTTTTCATGTCAACCTATGGCAGCCCTGATGCATTGTCTTCTTTATCTAGTGCTTATTTCATGGCCTCTGTGTTATTGTATTGCACAAAAGCTGACATGATCTTTCATCTTAACGTTTGTAAAGTCAAACTAATGTTACCAAGACGTCTTAAATCAAAATAATGGCATTTCTTCGCCCGCCGTTTTATCTTGATGATAAGTAGCTCCAGTAGTACACACGGAACTTAATTCATTTAACTTAAAGCAAAATGGACGGATTTGAGTTGACAGTTTAAAAAAAACTTGGATCCAGATGCTCGCCGAGTAAATTTTTGAGATCTTTTAATTAACAGATGTATACAGTGTCATCTTAATTCAACAATCATTTCAGATGACACTCTCAAAGCATACTGTATTAAAGCAGGATAGGGGGTTAAGGGACATTTTCAATGCAATTGTTGCTGTCACTTTCTGTATATAAACAGGTATACATTCACTGTGCGTTTTGGAATTTCTTCATTGTCGTTGTTGTTCTTAAATTGCACGAAATAGATTCGAATTTCTTAAACGGAATACCCGACAACATTTTCTAAGACACCTTTTGGCTGAATAGTATGAGAAGTCGAAGCGCAATAGTTCTACGTGTATCTTTCTCTGTTTTTTGGATTATCTAAAAATCATTCTGTTGATCGCAACAGGTATTTGAAAAAGCATTTGGATTCAAATTAGATACCGGCTTCATCCCAACTGTGTGCCAACTTGCCAATACCCTCGGTCAAGGCAGTGGTGGGTTTAACACTTTACCTGATAGCCTATTTCTAGTACTTAAAATAGTTGACTACTTAAAGCAGGTTGAAAGTAAAGCAGAATGCGCCGTAGGGCGCATTCTGCTTTACTGTCAGCCTGCTTTAGTTTAAACAGTATTTATTTCAAATGTTTTACATACATTGTGTCATATTTACAGAACATAATGTCAAGTAACATTTAAATATGGATTAGAAACAAGTTACTAAAAACTTATGTGAATTCTTCTTCAGCCTGCTTTAAACTATCATGTGCTAGAATATAACAAAATGTTTCCTTTAATATATATTCATCGCTGATTAAATTGGAACTATTTTCTTCAGCGGAAGAATAAATCATATTCGCTAAAAGGCGGTTCTATTTGGGAAAGGGTTAAAGTCTCTCTATTACGAAATACGGTCAATATTGTTTAAAGCGACCAATTAAAGAAGAGCTATACATTTATATTATAAATAAATTAATGCTTAATGCATGATTTTTTTTATTTCCGCATTAAGCGGTCACATGTCCTTAAAGATCGTTATGCTACTTCAAATAATAGTCATTTCGTATTCCGTGCAGAAATTCACTCCCGATTAACACAACCTTGCAATTAAATGGGCGTTATTTGCACACAGTATAAAAACCTTTACCCCTAGTGCACAGACGTTTGCAAATGCACATGTACATGTAGTTTGGATCCTACTAACAAGATACCATATAAATTTGGGCCTATTCCGGAACGAAACTGTTTGACATGTGTATCGAACATTTTTCGCAAAAGGGCTGTCTAAAATCTGGTTTGACAAATGAAGTCAGACGACACTTTTGAAGCAGGCTATACCATGGTAGTAAAGGCGTTAACAGTACTCCCTCATCAAAAAAGTAATTCTGGTGAAATCTCGCAATTTCTCGTCAGCTATGACGTATATTGAGTATGTAGCGCGATCTGTCCGAACGAGTCAAATTTATATGTTTTTTTTTTTATTATCCAGAGTGAACATCGGTAAAACGTAACCGATGTTTTGTTTGATAGTTATATTATCAACAACAATGCAGTATTAATTTGCTCCCTATTTTACAAATGACAGCTTAAATGCGCAACGTACAAATAGTTGTAAAAGGTTTTCAGTATATGCAATTGTTAATGCAAATTGCCTCAAAACATCAAATAAGGGAACAGTCAAAAAATTAAAATCCTTGTGCATATGCTTAACCCTATGTTTAACCGCCTCTTCGAGTCGCTTTTAATGAGAAGTAACACTATAAGGTGTTGTAGAAGACATAAAGACGGTATTAAATATTGTTTACTAGAATAGTAACGAATGGTAGTTAAAAATTCTGTTTTCATCAACCGTATTTTGCAGAATCTGCAATTGATCAACCATAATTTGCAGAATCTGCATTTAGAAATAATGTACATGATTTAATGCTGACAAAACAAAACAGTCAGTATTGCAGATATCGATTCCATTAACCCTTATCATGCTAAGCGCAACTTTTACTAACATTTGCAAACAAGTTGGGTCCAGATCAGACGCCGCGTGACGCGGCGTCTGATCTGGACCCAAATTGTTTGCCACTTATATACAACTTTTCTTCAGTTTAAAAGCATATAAACTGATAATGATTTTTTTTCGCAGACGATATAGTTGTAGCAGACGACAATTCAGCGCGACAAGGATTAATAGTCCTCAGTTCAACCCTTTGCCTGCTGGATTTTTTACTTAAAAATTGTATGAATCTATATTCAATATATTTTGGAGATGATTCTTTCGAAGCAGACGATATTGCCACAGGATAAGGGTTAACATCAGTACAGTGAAACATGTGTTGAACGAAGATTTAGAATACGTGCATTGACGGTCGTCAAGTCTTAATGCAGAACATAAGTTATAGTTAACCCTTATCCTGCGATGATGTCGTCTGCTTTGAAATTGTCGTCTGCAGAGTTTGTTAAATTTAGATTTATACATTTTTTAAATAAAAGACGAGTGTCAAACAGTTTGGATCCAGATCAGACGCCGCTTTACGCGGCGTCTGTTCTGGATCTAAACTGTTTGCAAAAATCAATAAAGTCGCTACCAGCAGGCAAAGGGTTAAGATTGGTTCCTGTCTATTGTGATATCAATATTTTTATCGTTTTGTCCAGTTATTAACAGAAGCCACAGCACGAACTATCACAGGTAACAAGTAAGTCAATATACATGCATGTACATGTGCGTGGGTTAACTTCAAGACAGAATATATATTTTTTATCTTGTTTTAGCTATATTAACAGCAGACATTAAATTTACAACCAGATGGAGAAAATGCTTCACAACTGACAGCGGAGGGGAAAAGAACATACCAAACTCAATAACAAACAATGATCCAGGGACCTTTTGACAGCACAGTACTGGATTACAAAGCTACAATGCTCCCTCTCTACAACGACATCCAATGGGAGGCACATATTGTGTGTTCGGAGGGAGTCGTTATAGAGAGGGAAAATAAAGACTTGGCTTACATTTGCAAACAGCTTGAATCCAGATCAGACGCCGCGTAACGCGGCGTCTGATCTGGATTCAAGCTGTTTGTCACTCGTCATTATATTAATTCTATCAAAATTGTCCACTTATATGTAACTTTGAAAAAAACAGCAGGCGACAATTTTAAGCAGACGATATAACAGCAGTAAAAGCGTTAGACATCAATGCCTTGTTTGTGGAACTGCGGCAATTGTCGTTGTAAGGAAGGTGTTGTTTGGAGGGCCATTGAAGGGAGGGAACGCTGTATCTCTTATACATCAAAGGATAAATCTACAAAACTGAGCATGTGGCGGAACATTACACGTGTACGAAGGATGGACATGAAGAGAAACAAAGAAATTTCGTGAATATTGGCATTATGCAGTAAACTATTATATCTTGTATTATGCTGTTATTCACGAAATGACACACAAAAGCTGCATGAATATAAAGAACAGAATACAACTTCTCAAGCATGTTTGAAGAGCCTCGATAACTAGAGCTTGCAGATGTCGGAACCCGCATTTCAACAGTTGAATTCCTATACCTCGAACTCGTATTTCACGTAACCCTTTCACTCTAAATGACGCCATAAAGCGCATTTGCAAACAGTTTTGATCCTGATCAGACGCCGCGTAACGCATGGTACTCATTACGATAATACTTTAACCCTTAGCCTGCCACTCACGACTATATCTATATGCAAACAGCTTGGATCCGGATGAGACGCCGAGTAACTCGGCATCTCATCCGGATCCAAGCTGTTTGACACTCGGACAATATTTTCAGCAATTTTGAGCAACTTTGAAGCACTTTGAAACTTGAAGCAGACGAGAAATATAGCAGACGACAATTTATTTGGCGGGCTAAGGGTTAATCTAATTTACCTAGAACAATTTGATCAACAAACGCAGACGACAATTGTTTAAAGCAGATGACGTCATAGCAGTGAGAGGGTTTAGCAAGATCGAGTGTTGGAAAAGGAGACTCGACTATAGATAAAAATGGAATAATTCATAACATGGAACAAAACGTAACCGTCATAAACTTCACATTACATGGACTTCACTGGAAAAGCCGCAGAGCACGACAAGAACTCTGAACATTGCTACAGATAAATGTGAGTATTTCAAATACAGTATAACCTGCCTTATTCGACATCCTTTGGTACCAGCTTGTGATGTCGGATAAAGCAGGATGCAATACGGATAGGTTCCAACGAGCTATAGAAATTCATCAAAATAAATACGGATTATCTCAACTTAAACGTGGTCGAGATAGCGGAGTTCGACTGTATGCCAATCGACATTTGGATCCGAAATTCTTCGTGGATAATACATTTTTCTGGCGTAATCAGGTGTTAGATAAGTCAGGGTATACTGTACATATACAGTGGAGAATCTGTTATTCTTTCCCGTTTAAACGCAAACGTACGCAAACGCAAAGCACTAAAACGTAGAAAAGAACAACTTTTAAACAATTCTGATAAGTCTTGTTTATCTTGGTGGCAAACAGTTTGAAGTCTGATCAGACGCCGGGTTATCCGGCGCCTGATCTGGCTCCAAACTGTTTGCACTGCAAATAATAGTTTTAGCGTAACGCGTTTATTGGGAAAGAATAACACATTCTCCACTGTACTATCCTCCTTAATTTATGTCTCAACCAAACCTTTTTATATGGTGTTGCTACTCGTTAGAATCGTCTCGAAGAGGATATTCTGATTGGTAGTCACAACATAAGGTTTGGTAGAGACAGAAAAAAACAACATTTTGGTTATTCTAGATATGTAGAAACTTATTCGTTTCTACAACTGAACTGGACAACTCTGGTTTATAATAAATGGATTTGGATTTGTTATGAGTTTACTGTCTATTACGTCGCTTTAACAAGTACAGTTATTTCAGTCATATCGCGACATCACGCTAATTACAGGTGGAGTGAGATCCTAGAAGCCCTTTATACAGTGTTTTAGGCATAAATCAGCATCTGGGTACAACCACTGACCTTTAAAAATCCGAATGCCCAGTCCGGAATTAGAACCCACAGCGGTGATGAGGTGAGTGATGCAAGTCACAGTGACTATACCACTCGAACACAGAGGCGCCGCTTTCCAATAAAACCTAGTCCCATGTACTTAGGATTGTTCACTGCAAAGTCACAAACAGTGCAAAGGGATCATGTAGGAACCCTTTGATCAGAATCTACACTGACTACACAAGAGAAATATACTCTATACAGGTACATGTACAATGTATATATGACCGATATACTTGTCGCTAGGGCTCTGTTGAGCCGAATTCTTCACACTACGAATTCTTCACACCTGTGAGGAATTCGTAGGAATTTCATACGAATATGTCACACATGTGTGAATAATTCGTACTGACTCTCAGCCCCCCTGACAGTAGATACTAATTCTTCACATGTCGAAATTGTTTTAAAAACGAAGGTAAAAATTTTGTGCATACGAAAACCTCACACTTTTCAAAAAGCTTTAAGCCACCCAGATGGATAAGGGGATATACTAGGTTTGCTTTACTTGATAGAGGTCTTATATTTCACAAAATGACAAAACATATGTAATAGACTGCCTGTTTAAATGATAAAAGGTCAAGGTCACACGGGGTAGAAATGTCACATTTTTCAGCACTCGATATAATTAATTATAGACACATAAAACTGAAAAATACCATGGTAATAATAGCACTTTGGTGACCATATAATTTACTCGATTCCGTCGTATCGGATATTATTCGGTCCGTCTGTATGATGCATTCTAAGAACTTTATAAATGTATGGACCGGTTTCTGTGTCACCAGCTGAAGGCAAAGATGACACGTCGGGGTTGGTCACTTTTCCGTAGTCTATCTGTCTGATCGTCCGACTGTCATGGTTTTGTTTTTTACTCTAACGCATGTTCCACTGAAGTTTTTAAGGTGAAATTTCATTTAAAGAGTTTAATGAGTAGACGTGTTTTGCAAACAAAGTTCATAATTCTTGTATCAACGCCGTGAGAGGTATTCCCCTTTCTTCATTTTTCCGGGAGATTCTGCCATTCCGAAGCTTTTGAAGTTAAATTTCATTAAGGACTATCGCGGCAGTTTTTTCGAATTTACAAACCATTCAGATTTTTTTCTTCAAATTCTGCATGTTGCTAGTATATATCCTGTTGTGCAGAAATATGAAATAAAAATAGGGAGTCCCCGAACTGGTTCTTTTCTTAATAGCTTGTTTTTTTTTGTATACCCCTAATTATCCAGAGACACGTGCTTTTGATCATAAAATCTCAGAACACCCCTCTTCAGCTTTGTAATTTTCCATTGATATTGGGTTATTCATATGTTTTCATCAAATAGAAAAGAATAGGAGGAAGTAGCAATAAAAACAGGGAAACAACATTTTATTCATCAATAAAGGGAACACATCAAATAATTATTTTTAAAAAAAATTTCTCCTACAGTTCTTATATTCAGATTTTGCCAATATTGTTCACAAATATTGATAAAGCCTTAATTTACTGAAACCACTAGTTACAGTTATGGGTACCCGAACTATTTTTCTACAAAATACAAAGGTCTGCATAAAGAGTAACGCATGCCTATCCAGTTACATATAGGGCTATCTATAAATGATATATGTTAACCACTTTTAAATGCTAGAATGTGTCCAAGTCCACTGTTTAATCGTCAACAATATATCACTTTACAAGCATTATTAGTATATATTATTTATCTTGGACGCCAAATTATATGACCACACAATTAAGCTTTTTGAGGTAGGAAATAATACAAATTTCAAATATAAACTATAAACAAAAACTACAACGAACGGGATCCGTTTTTATTAAAACCATGCCAAAATTTCAGTCAGTCTTTGGTCTATGTCCCAATTGTGCCCTTCACTCACCAGATGTATCGACCATGCCCATGACATAACAGTACTTTAAACCGACAGTATGGCCACGATGTTTTTTCAGGACTATCGCGCCAGTTTCAATATTTTACAGTCAAAGGGAAGCAACTTTTGCAAAACTTCTGATGAGTTGTATCCCTTTGCCCAATTCTCTATTATATAGTTTATATTTGAAATTTGTATTTTTCTTCTACCTCAAACAGCTTAATTGTGTGGTCATAGCAGCATTTGGAGACCACGATAAGTTATATATAATGCTTGAGGTAAAAATACCGAATTCAAAAGCGTTTTTATTATCTAATGTTTACAGGCCTCCTTCATCCAAAATTCAATGGCTATTAGATTTCAATGTTACTGTAGACAATGCTTTAACTGACGAAATAGAGTGCATAATTGTTGGAGATTTTAACATTGATGTACTCAGTGAATGTCCTCAGTCTAAAACATGGCTTGACCAGATGCAGGCGGTTAATTTTACTCAGCTAGTTAAATTTCCAACACGTGTAACTCAGGTATCTTCAACATTGATCGATCATGCCTTTTCTAATGTTCCTGATCATATAGTTAATGTGTCGGTCCCGTCTTTCTCCATTAGTGATCACTTTCCGGTATGCATAACTCGAAAAGTGTCTTTCAACTACCAACAAGGTCCTGTTCACAAATCGATCTCTTATAGGTCTATGAAACATTTTAATGTAGATCAGTTTCTTGAAGAAATGTGTAATCAACCCTGGTCTAATATTAATTTAATTGAAGACATTGATGAGGCGGTCGAAAAATTTATTGATATGTTTAAGTCGGCCATAGACTCACATGCGCCTCTCCGGAATAAACGCGTGAAAAGGAATAACCAACCTGGTTGGTTTAACAACGAAATACTCCAGGCAATAAAAATGCGCGACTTCTACCATAAAAAGTCCGATATCGATAATTATAAAATCTGGAGACAAACTGTTAAACACCTTATTCTTGATTCCAAAACACGATTTTATCATGATCTACCATTAATTCTAATACCCACAACCCGAAACTTCTTTGGAATAGTCTGAACACGCTAACGGGTATGAAGACAAAAATTCAAACTAGTTTTATAAACGATACAGATGGTAAACCGATAACATGTCCGAACACTACTGCAAATGTCTTCAATGACTATTTTGCTTCTGTGTTTAAGAGTTTCCAGGGTAACTCCTCTAGTAATAGTCACTGTGTGTTAAATGCTTCAGCCGATCATGACAACTGTCCTAGTTTCTCAATTCCATCTGTATCTCTTCAGTTTGTTGAGCAACAACTCACCTCGTTAGATTGTAAAAAAGCAACAGGTTCAGATGGAATTAGCGCTAGATTTTTAAAAATATCAGCATCCATAATAGCTCCAACACTCACACAATTATTTAACCGAAGTATAGTATGTAGTGTGTATCCACAAGTTTTTAAGAAAGCTAAAGTAACTCCTATTTACAAGAAAGGTCCTAAAGAAGAAAAGTCGAGTTACAGACCAATTTCAGTTTTACCAATCATTTCCTTGATTTTTGAAAGACATGTTAGTTCCTGTTTAAAGCAATTAAGGAATAATTATTCCTTATAATTTAATATCACTTCTGAATTTAAGAAAGTAGTTAAATAGAAAATCTGACGCGAATGTTCTTTTTTAACGCTTTTAAAACGTAGGTTGTAGTCCCTCCGCCATTTATATTTTCCGCCAAAACGCGGCGTTGTTATGTAGTAACGTCGACGTCAATGACGTCATTTGGCATCCTGCTTCATGCAGCGCCTGTGAAGAGCAGTTGGATTAAGGGAAAGTAGTCCTGACAAGGCGTGGCCTGAATTTTATTTTTTTCATTGAGTTATGAAACAAAAATTACAGCCAATCACAGCTAACCAAATGTAATGAAAACAAACAATATTAAATTATTTCATAGAAAATAACAACTTATTCTACTCTAGACAATCAGGGTTTAGGTCCAATCATTCCTGCCAGACTGCCTTAGTAAAATTAATAGATGACTGGATTGCAGCCATCGATAGTAATGAGATTGTAGGTTCAATCTTCTTAGATCTGCCTAAGGCTTTTGACCTGGTTGATCACATGATACTCTTGGAAAAGTTAAAACATTTCAATATTGGCCAAAAGACATGTTCATGGTTTGCCTCATACCTGCATAATACAAGCGCATGTATCTGGAGTAACCTCGCAGCTAACTTCTGTTTTATCTGGTGTACCCCAAGGCTCAGTCTTAGGTCCTCTTTTATTTTTGATATTCATAAATGACCTACCATCTGCATGTACACATTCTGTTGCAGACATTTTTGCAGACGACACAACGCTGTCAGTACATAATGCTTCTCTCAACTTTGTAGCAAACTCGTTGGGTAAAGATCTATTTAATGTTAATGATTGGTGTGAAAAGAATAAAATGTCAATTAACGTTGCAAAAACTAAATCCATGTACATTACATCAAGATCAAAATCCGCAGGCATTCAAAATATTGCTCTGCCAATCCCATTTGGAAATGAAGAAATCCATTGCAGTCGTGAGGAGAAGTTACTCGGTGTCACTTTTGATGTATTTTTATCTTTTGATAGCCATATCAACAACATACTTAAAAAGTGTAACTCCTTATTATACCTCCTCTCAAGAATCAAAGTGTTTCTAACTATACCATTGAGAAAAATGTTTTTTAACTCCTACATCTTACCTCATCTCGACTATTGTTGCGTTATTTGGGGAAACTGTTCAATATCGCAAGAACAAAAAATCATTCGTTTTCAAAAACGTGCAGCAAGGCTTATCCTTAATAAAGATAAAACTGCCCATTCAGCTGATCTCTTTAAAGAACTTAAGTGGATGACTTTTCCGGAAAGAGTTACATTTCACAAAGCTACTCTAATGTTCAAAGTATTCAAAGGTTTGACACCTGTATATTTATATGATTTGTTCACACTAAAGTCAAATGTGCATGATAGAAATTTAAGGTCTTCATCAAATTCTCAGTTATATTCTCCTAAACCAAAGTCTGAATTTTTCAGGAGATCGTTTGCCTATTCTGGAGCTATGGTTTGGAATAGCTTGCCTTTGAACATAAGAAATGCTCATTCACTTGCCTCATTTAAAACTTCATACCTTAAATGGGTTAAATTAGACAGATAGTGTAGTCACTTGTTATGCATCATAATGCTTCAAAATGTAATATAGTGATGAAAATTTGCTGCTCAGGGGTGTAAGTTCATTCTCACTATATTTTAAATTTATATAAACAAGTTAGATTACTGTACATGGAATTAATTACAAGGCGCCAAGGTTTCTATACGCCGCATATTGTAGTTTGCAGCTGAAGTAAGCTGTTATTTACGTTTAATATGGGTTTATATCATTATTCCTAAGGTGCCAGTCAGCCACCGCGTTCCTTGACCCATTACCACATATCGAAGCGCCTTTAAGCGCATTCAATTTGTGCAGTCATAATTATTTACAAAAAGTTAAATAAGAATATTTGCTACTTCTACATCTACTTCTACCATAATACGGCCTCCATCAAATAGTTGATTGTTCTGCCGTTTTCAGGATGTGCGCATGAAACGCATTGCAGCCTATTTATGCTGAAAGATGAGCCTTGAAGGAATCCAGGCTCTGCGAAAGCACGGTACTCGTGGGCAAAGTGTTCCACTCCCATGTCGTTCGCGGATAGAAAGATTCCTTCCTGGCATTCGTCTGACAGATTGGCAGCTGGTATGCTCTTTCATTGAACGATCGCGACTGTCTTTGGTATGGTGTGAGTTTTGCACTAGTGTCAATGTTCACAGTGCCATTTGCCAGCTTATAGAACATACACAGTCTTGCTGTTCTTCTCCTTTCTGCCAACGCTTTCCACTCTAGATGGTCAATCATTTCAGACACTGAGGATCTGTTGTGATATCGATTGAGCACGTATCGAGCCCCTCGTCTCTGAACTTTCTCAAGTCTGTCGATATCTTTCTTAAGATGGGGATCCCAGGCCGAACAGGCATATTCTAGAGACGGCCTAACAAGTGATTTGTAGGCCTTCTCCTTAATATGTCTGTTACTAATGTTGAGATTTCTTTTCAGATCTATACCTTAGCAACTTAAGGCTGGCTGAAAAAGCTTAATGCATCTTAAGGCGCATTCTGCTTTACTTTCAATCTGCTTTAAGTGATCACCTGTCTTCAAAACTAGAACTATGTCATGTGCGGTAAGGGGTTAATGTTGCGATTGTTTCATGTAGGCTTTGTTTTTGCTGCTGAACCCCTGATCGGCTGTTACACTATTAACCTTTAGCCCGCTAATTATGTCGATAGTAGTTTTTGCTGAAAGTGTAGACCCAGATGAGATACTTCCTTAAGAAGCTCTCTGATCAGAGTATACATTGTTTGCTAGAAGGAGAAATTATTCTGAAATAGACAACATTCTAAGTTTTCAAATACATTATATTCTACTTTTAAATAAATGGTTTGAATAGTATCCATAAAATGAGGGGTAATTTTTTGAATATGCAATGAGCTAAGGGTTAATGACTGATCAATGCCTTAGATGCTTGTAAGGGCATCTATGTATATAAGTTATGATATAAATATGGATCTTGATCAAAACCTACATGTTGCTTTAACCCTTTACTACATAGATATGTTTCATGAAAAATGTTTTTTGTTCTCTAGTAGATGGTGACTTGAAGCGGGTTTAAAGTAAAACAGAGTGCACATTTAGGCTCATTTTGATTTACTTTCAACCTTGTTTAAGTGATCACCTTTCTTCAATACTAGAAATATACCATGGAGTAAAGGGTTTGAAGTATCTTTGGTATATTCCTTCCCGTTTGTTATGAAATTTCATTGATCTAGATATTTGCTATTTGTTAAATCGTCGTTTTGTTTTGGCTTTATATTGTCTCTACCTATCAACATTCGTGTATAGATAACAAAATTTGAATTCTCACAATGACACTTATGCATTATCATGTTCAGCTTAATCTTTAAAGTTCTTTAAGTAAACAGAGTAGTCCCTGGGGAGTCTTTTCAGGGTCCACTCTGTTTGCAAAGGTTTAAAAATACTGATTTGTAATTGTGTTCCTTCGTGTTGTATATATGTTAATTTTGTTTGTGGACCATATTGAAAATTGGTTTGTTTGTTAGATACCAAATATGTAATCCACATGAAATAAAGTCGTCGTTATTAATAATGCCTGTAAAGTGATATATTGTTGACGATTAAACTGTGGATTTTGACACATTCTAGAATTTAAAAGTGGTTAACATATATCATTTATAGATAACCCTATATGTAACTGGATTGACAAAAATAGTTCGGGTACCTATAATTTTTATTAGTAATTTCAGTAAATTAATGCTTTAACAATATTTGGGAAATTTTGTCACAATTTGAATGTAAGAACTGTAGGAGAAAAAACTTAGAAAAATAACTATTTGATGTGTTCCCTTTATTGAGGAATAATATGTTGTTTCCATGTTTTTATTGGTACTTGCTCTATTTTTGTGAAAACATATGAATAACCCAACATTTAAGGAAAATTACAAAGCTGAAGAGGGGATTTCTGAGATTTTATGATCAAAAGCACGTGTCAAGAAAGCTATTAAGAAAAGAACCAGTCCGGGGACTCCCTATTTTAATTTCATATTTCTGCACAACAGGATATATACTAGCAACATGCAACATTTAAAAAAATGAATGTTTTGAAAATTCGAACAAACTGCCGCGATAGTCCTTAAATACCGGACGGGCAACGGTTTTAAGACGGGCGACCATCATCGCCCGATATTTGTTATCGTGCGTTCAATATACGAATGAGGTTTATAAAGACGCGCTGATTTCACTGCTTTGTTAGGTTGCTCACTTTCTTACACGGAACCATACTACCGATTGCCCTATCGTACAGTCCAGGTCATGGGCATTATCAGTAATAACGTGCAATACTGTGGGAGACCGAAAGGAACCGGTGTTATCCGGTTGCCAAACGGGCGCTGGTGTAAAGACGAAATGTGTCCCCCTCTAAAGAGTGACACATGAGGACAATTTTTGATATAGAAAACTGTCTTTGGGACTTGCTTTGGCATAATACATGTAAAATGACCCGGGATGTTAATTTTCTGAGTCGAAAAATGTCCCGGGTCACATTTCTGAGTCGTGGTGACACTTTTCGTCATTACACCGGCCTGTATATGATAGGCAAAAGCCGGATGGAGACGGCCTTGCCCGACCTCTGACACGCTTGTATACGTTTGTATATTTGGTCAAAAGCTTTCTCGGGTCCGATCGACGTGTAAGGTGCCCGGAATCGACCGATTTTAAATCGATGTTGTCTCGATGACCGTCGTTGAAACTAGCTTTTAACTCCACTTTAAAATCCAACCGAGGCCCAGAATTCTGAGTTCATACTACATGTATGTTAACAGTATTTCAGTCATATCTCGACTTAAAGCTACATGTAATTGCAGATGGGAGAAGAAACCGGATGCACGTCATAAACTGTATCAGGTAAAAATTTACATCTGGGTAAAAGCACCGAATTTCCGATAGCCAGCTTGAAGGCTCCTCCAAATGAAAAAGCCCAAGTGTTCAGATTGGGATTCGAACCAACAGCAGTAAGGAGCTAAGTGAGTGTAAGTCATGGTCACTATGAGCACTGGACCTCGGCCACGGGTCCCATCCCTCCCCATCCCATGAATAATACCAACAATCTACCAGCATTCGGCCGGCAACCTGTCGGTCGTTGGCCTATAATGCCTCAAAGGAAGCCGGGAACTGGGATAAAATTGGATGTACTTATCCACAGATAATTCTTCGGATTTAGGTCGGCTGTTTAAGAGCTTTTTTGATCAAATCGTAAAAACTGCATGTAAAAGGGTGGATAACACAGTTTTAGCGCACCCGCTTCTTAACAATGCATCCCGAGTTCGATCCCGGGTCGTGGCAGTACGTGAGAGGATCGCCTGTCCGAAGACGTTGGTTTCCCCTAGTACTCTAGTGTCATCCCACAAAACGACGCAATACGATTGACGGACATGAGCCCACCCGGACACGAGCCCCCCGGCCGATTTTGCGCGGGCGGACACGAGCCCCCCGCCTGTTTTGCGCGGGCGGACATAAGCCCCCCTGGTCAAAAAGATACTTAACTAATGTTTGTTATTAATTTTTAGCACAAAATGAAGTTTTTCTTCGGCTATAAGTATTGCCTTGCTTGTTGGTAATAATTCGCCAATTATTAATTGTTTCATTTTAATTATGATACCTCATACACAGGATATGAACGCAGTCACACGGTAAGCCAATTGTAGACTACATCGCGTCACAAATATTGGACGATTTTTGTCACGCTTTTGAAGACGAACTAGCTCCAATGATGGCCCGCTCAGCAGAAACGCTTCAAAATGGTAACATATTCTTTCATTTGCTACTAAATTCATTTTTAAGTAAGCGTGAATAGTGAAAGAATATCAAGGGAGGTCAGCTCCTGACGTGGTCGTGATAGTTATATTCGAATCGGTGAAAAAATGTAGAAAACATCAGAAAACTGTGAAAACCTTCTCTTGCTATTGAATATACCTATTATACCGGATTCCAATAACATCTGAACTCAGCATTGACTATGCCTATAAGTGCACAATTAAAATATAGTGTATATTTGCCATTTTAATGACGATATTCAAACTTTTCTGATCAAACCATCTCGAAGGAAATGTCACGCTTTTGAGACTACAACGTAACGCACTTGTAGACGATTCACTTTTTACCGTCACGCATTTTAGACTACACCTTTGTAATATTCAGGATACAGACAACCAATGTGTATACTGCTACACACGCTTCTGTGAGCCGGCAGATGTGATAAGAAATCAGGTTATATCGCACCCACAACGTAGACTTGCAGTCACTGTGGATACAACTGGGACAGCGAAAAGAAAGACCAGACTGTACAACATTAAAGGCAAAGATGTAGCCTGTGATATCAACAGCGTCAATATAGACAGACATACTGGAAAAATTCAAATACCAACTAGGAAGATAACAGAAAGTCCTGTACATAAGATAAAAAAAATAAACACTCCAACCAAGCATGTCCATAAACAGCTCTTTGAAGTTCTTGTAAATTACCTGCCATCTGATCTGGGTCCAAACTGTTAAGTCGTTGATAAAAAAAAACCTGTTTTCCACTGTAAGTCGTGATTCCATTGCTGCACCGATATCAATTATTATGAACACACGCGAAAACTAGTGACGCTAATAATTCCAGTTTCACTCAGAATTCATTTAAGGAATATGTTGGGAAAAAAGTCAAAATATAAGATTCTATGCTGGAAATTTATCACATTGGTCAGTGAGTAAAAGTTCTAATCATTCATTGGTTTCTCTTATGGGGTTTTATTTTTTTATTATAAAAGCGCTTGCTATTAGTGTAACCGGGACAGAACCTCAATAGTTCCGACTCTTTGATCTAAAAGCGGCAACGTTCCTACAAAGCGCCCAGTATTTGGACCCTGTGCGTAGAATTATAATACACGTAGTATATAATTATTTTGGCAACTGCTTCATTCTTAAGTACACTGATATAGTGTTCAGTTAAATCAAGATAACTCGTGAATGCTATGCAAAATGTATCAGATATATGTAGTTTGGATTTCATGATGTCAGCAAAGGTACTTGACACATACATCTAGATCTATTACCAAAAAAAAAGGAGAAAAAAATATTTTTGTTTTACTAGACTTCTTTTATAGATAGATCTAGTATCTATAATAAAAGTTTTTGTTTGTTTTTTGTTTTGTTTTTTTGGTAATAGATCTTGACATATGTTTCAAGAACCTGTGGGTGATTGTGATTTTAAAACTTTTGATTTGAGCCAGATGATGTTCTTAAGCAGCTTTGTTCAGATTTGAAGGACTTTAGCCTCTGATTTTTCATATAATGGTTTGGTTTGTTTGTTAACGTCCGTTTCTGCCATATATGTGCTCACTGGACGCCCCAGAGAGTAGAGAGCGGATACAGAAAACCGAGTGCGGTGCCCTACTTTTAATATCGACAGAGTTCTCTGGCTCTTTTGAATGCCCAGTATAAAGCACTGAAGCATCGGACATCGGTTAATAAAGTCTCATACGAAAGAATAGGATCCGCCGGGGGAATTGAACTCACAATGCCTGGCCCGCAGACGAGTGTGCTACCACTGAGCCACATCCCACTGTTGAAAAACATGACTTTTTTTCTTCAAAATATCAGACGCTAAAATTTAGATAGAACCGCATACGCATACAGACAAATAGATATTGCCCCTAATTCGAAGTGATGCTTTTCATTACGAGTTTTTTTTGTATCACTTTAACAAAAGTCGTGTTTCAATTACATATAAGAGGAGCTCTACTTGTAAAGATCATGCGTCTCCCCGAAAAGCATTCCTCTTTTTTCTTATGCGAAGTACACCAAATAGACCTCCTCGGAAAGCTGCACTCGTACAAATAGAGCTCCCCGGGTAGACTTGTTTGATCAAGCGAGGCTTTTTTGATAGACACGATAGAATTTTTAAATTGGAATGCTGGGACCAAACACACATTTTAAACGCATAATTAAGAAACCCGTCTCACCGCAAATCGGAAACAGCAGTAATGCTGCGTTTACACTCAGCCACGATAGCTGCGATGCCCCCGATTTGAGGGAATCGCGGTGAGCGTGGCGGACTGCGGGACGAATCGTGGTGATCTTGAGAGAGCGTCGAAGAATCGGGAGAATCGCAAGGATCGTGGCAGATTTTTTGACGGTCAAAAACTTTGGCACGATTATGCCGATTGGTTTTTATATCGTGAGAGAGCGTTATAGAACTTGGGAATCGTAGTAGAGCGTCGTACAACTTAACAGAGCTTAACAGAACTTAACAGAACGCATCACAGCGTGAATCCCAAACGTAGGGGATCTTTGTTAACTTGGAAAGGCGATTCTTTAAGTTTGTACATGTATTATAAAGTTAATATAGTGCTCCCTCCCTACAACGGCCCTCCCAACAGCGACTCCTTCTTTACAACGGCACTTACCGAAGTTTTCTTTAAAAAAGACAATAACCGTATTTCAAGCGCTTTCACTGCTGGAATTGTGTCTGCTAAAATTGTCGTCTGCTTCTTTTCCTCAAAATTACATAAAAATTGACATTTTGATAGAAATAAATATAAATACGAGTGACAGGTTAAGCTTCCCACCAAATATTTTCAGATGCGTCATCCCAATGTAATCAGAGTTTGACACCAGCATCCAGAGAATGAATGGGTGGCCCATGCCTCCTTTTTATACCCCAATCGTGCTCAAAACGCAACAGTCTTGGTGCAATCGTTGCCATAAATCGCAGGAGAGCGTAACAGAACGTTGCATCGTGTTAGATCTTAACAGAACGTGATAAAACGTGATAGCGTATCGTAGTTACCGTATAGAAAGAGCTTGAGAGAACGCGACGAAATCGTGATAGATCCTCATCAGAATCTTGTTGGGTTCGCAACAAAACGCTGCAGGAGGTAACAAGGCGTGCATAGAGCGTAAGAAAGCGTGGTATAGCGTAGAAAAAGATAATAAATCGTGAAGCTCTGCGCTTTTTCCAAAAAGTGGCCATCGTAGCTATCGTGGCTGAGTGTAAACGCAGCATGCCCTGTAAGGTTACCATACGAAGACCTTAAGTAAGTAATTCAACAAGAATAATAAACGCATTTTGATCGTCTAATGTTCGTGACGTAGTAGTCCACAAACTGTGACATAGACATTTAACTCGTCCAAAAATGCGTGACAATGAATCCAATGACATGAAGGGTTTTCATCGGCCGTTTTTTACATTTTCATGTTGGACAATGATCGCTTCAGTTGAAAAACGTGTTCGTAGAGGTCGAAAAGTATCTCTTCTCAATGAAAATTGCTTCAGTCAATCATAGGTCTCTTTAAATTACGCTAATAAAGTAAACTATTTGTCATTTTGACACATTTCGCGCAATGGATTATTACAATTCCAGGATAATGAAGGCTTCAATGATCCAGAAAAGTCGTTGAAAAACCTTCTTTCTTCCTTTTTCAATACTCGATGATTGTTTGCAATGTTTCTTTGTTGGATGATCTAAAATACCGAATACAAAAATGTTTCATGCGATTTTCAGGTTTAGTCAGCATCTTGAACGGGTGTAAATCGTCCAATATTTGTGACGCGATGTAGTCTACAAATGGCTTACCGTGTGACCGCGTTCCGCCCCTGTGTCATAGGAAAAAGAAAATGATGATAGATCTAATCATTTATATTGTCAACTTGAATACACAATAGTGACAAAACAGGATAATCGTTGCCTATTAGCGAATCAAACTGTCGGTAAGACTTTGATGATACCTGGTATTAATTGTTTAATTGACTCTTTTTGACGGAAGAAAGACCGCCAGTGTTACTTGTAAGTTTGACAGATTGATTGAACCTATTGTCCTTATAATCGTAAGTTAAAGGTGTTGTTTGTGTCTCATAATTCTCAAACATACCAAAGTTCTCAAACACATAAAATATAAAGTGCATTAATGACAAAAGAACACTTTAGAATACGTTTTGAAGTTTTAAATCTACAATTTTACACAATAAAACATGTATCTTATCATAGGGTGAGTCGGGGGCTCATGTCCGCCCGCGCAAAACAGGCGGGGGGCACGTGTCCGCCCGCGCAAAATCGGCCGGGGCTCGTGTCCGGGGGGCTCATGTCCGCTTACCACGCAATACACCATCTTTTGCGCTATGGAAAGTGATTTGCCTAAGTTGTTAGAACTTGTTTCATAAAGAAATGTTTAACGGAAGGTGATGTGTGAAGAATCCGTAGGTACCAACAGGTCGTTAAAAAAGGGGGTACGGAAATCTCACACTGCCATTGTGTGACATATTCGTACGAAATCTTCACACATTGGTCACACGAGTGGAAGAATTCGTACGAATTCTTCACACGTCTGATAACGGTGTGAAGAATTCGAAGTGTGAAGAATTCGGCTCAACAGGGCTCAGTAAGTTCAATATCTGAATACATATACCGAATTCTTCTCAGACAGAGAAATGAAAAGAAGCGGTCAATAGTTTATTTTCTTATTTGAAAGACTAAGTTTAGAAATCATTTAAAAAGGAACTGAAGTGCCACCCGTTAAGAATGGTAATTGTAGGTCAATGCAAGCTATAAGTAAAGAAAATAGTTCAAAAAAGGAAGTACATTTGTATATTCATAGTGTTGTTAACATTTTTGCAACTATCTGTCATCACCTTAGGTGATAAAAGTCGACTTTGCAAACAGTTTTGATCCAGCGACGTATGACAAAGATTACAACTGTTTGGAACTCGAATACAATTTTCCTCAGTCAAAATTTCAAGGATTTGAAATTGGCATAAAAGTGCAGACGACCAATATTAACAGACGATATTTTTTTCAGAGAAAGGCTTAAAACAGGCGAATAAATTTTCGGTGAAAGGGTTAAAGCGCTGTTTGCGTGTTTGTTGACACCACAGGTAATTGACACATACTTTATTATCTATGAACCCCTCCCCCCTTAAAAAAAAAAAAAAAAAAATGTTTTTTGTTTTTTTTAAGGGGGGAGGGGGTTCATATATAATAAAGTATGTGTCAAGTACCTGTGGTTGACACCATTGACCTGTTTGAAACATTCTCATTACATTTGCAAATATTGTAGACAGAGATCAGAGGGGTCCTATAGGATACCTCTGATCAGTGTCTACACTGTTGGCTAGTTTAGACAAGTATTTATTAAACTACTCATAATTCCAACCAGACCGGTTCATGTTTAAGTAACTAAAAAGATCCACAAGAGGACATACTGACCCTCAAGAGTTATTAAAGTGTTGAACGAGTTAAATGGTTGTTGAGCAAGACATTGTATCATGTTATAAGAAAGATATAAGTGGCTACGTTACTGAATAAAGCGTTATATCTTATATCTTTAATCTTGAATTTCCTTCAGATAAATTTGTTACGTTTTTTTAACTTTCGGTAGTCAGTCGTTCCGAATTTGTCAGAGACTTCGGCAACTGTAAGTTCTTCTTAAGGCCTTTCGCTACCGGAAGTCGGTCTTGCGGGCGAGCGGATATGCGTCTGGACGACACAGACTTTTTTCGTACGTGTTTATACTAGAAAATTTATATAAAGGAAATGTTGATATAAATTAGTATAATCCTTCATAGCGCAGTTAGTATAGTGGTTGACTTTAGTGGTTGACTAGCAATCCAAAGGTCTTAGGTTCGAGACCCATCCGATCCAAATAATTTTTTTTAGTGTCCGATTTATTGACTTGTCAATCCATAACGCAGTAATCAAGAGACATGTTATGTTTAGTCTTCGTTGATTAGTACTAGTGATGTTTACGGTCCAAGTATATGTCCACTTTCCTGTACGTTTTAGTTTAATGACTTACAAGTCAATTAAATCGGTATACATGTAAACGATTTGATCTAACTATAAAGCCACACCTTGAAGCTTATCAATACGCTAACCTTTTCAAGATCGATATTGCCCATTATAATTATGTTCAAACATTATAATAAACCTTGTATGCAAGTCCATGAATAAATAATAATGCATTTTAATGACAAAGTGTTTTAATTCTAAGGTAGGTAACTGGATCTAAACAACAAATATCCCACATTTTAATAAGAAAATATGTTATTACAACAAATCCTGACTGTAAAATTTTCTAATTTTTTCAGACTGACTAGTTCATCAACCATATATTTGAATAAAATGAAAACAAATATACATTGAATGAGTCAGTTTTTTGTAATTCATTTTTTTAGCATTTTGCAAAATTTAAATAGCTGATGACATCTTTCTGAACACCTTTATTCAAAATGTTTTTAGCTTTTCTTGTAATGAATGTTGTGGACTACTTATTGGGCGAGAATTATAGTCATTAGCTTTATTAATTTTTAAGAAAAATAAAATCATCAAAATTCTAGGTTTTTGTCAGAAAAAAGACCTTAAAGACAAACCACACTATAAATTTTGCCTATATTTACACACATTGTTTCTTAGGCTATTATCATTCTTCATGACAATTTTCATAACAATCGTATGGAAACTACGCGCATATGCGAAGTACCTTAAGATAAAGCCAATATTCTGAAGAAAAAAAAAATGTTTTAGCATTCAAGGGCTGTACAATAATTTTATCCTACATATTTCGATATTAACACTGCTATTAACCTTAAATGCTGATTTTCAGCACATTTGCAAATGCAAGAAGTTAAAAAAAAAACTTAACACTTTTACCGAAAAATAAATCTTCAAGCTGTTTGTAGCGTCCCCCTTTAGTCGTATATGGCGGTGAGAGGGCTTATCCCTTGAAATGATATTGGAACCAAATGCATGTACATGTACAGTAAAAACTCGATCATTCGACCTCGCTTTATTTCCAAAGTTCCTATGGCTTAACCACGTTTTAAATTTGAAATACGGATATACTCGACTAAAGCTATATTGTTTAATCAAAATAACCATATGAAATTCTGGTAAGGCTTATTTAAGCGAGTTGGAAGTATCGAGTTTCGACTGTAAACAGTTAAACCATTTTAAAAGAGGACGCTGTAAAGTAAGAAAAGTAAAGTCATATTTAACTGTCTCTTGTTTTAAAGACCAACAGTAGGACTGATATATATTCTATTCCACGCTTATTTAAGCTTGGCTTCAGAGAGGTTTCCAGGAAATGGCATACTTTGTATGCAGCTTTGTATGATTTTAAGAAAGGGACATTTAGAAGAACGGTGTACACCTGTGTTTGACACTCGTACCGATATTTCTGTTAAACTGTTTTAAATCTTACCTTGAAACAATACTAGTACTTTAACCGTTTTGCTCTCAATGACGCTTAAACGCGCGTTTGCAAACATTTTGGATCCTGGTCAGACGCCGCGAGACAAGGCGTCTAATCAGGATCCAAACTGACACTCGTTTTGAAATTTCTTCAGTCATACTGACTTTTTTTAAACTTTGAAACGGCATTGCAGACACCAAAATTGAAGCAGACGACAATTAAACGGTGAAGGAGTAATATCCCGAGTAATTTGATCATGAAAGGGTTAAGCAACACTTTAAAGCAAACAATATATTGGCGTTGAAAAGGTCAAACCAGTCGATACAACTTGACGGTGATGGGTAATGAAAATGTATACATGTACACTGCATCTATACATTTCTCTACTTGTTCATCAATTAGTTAAGAACTCAGCACCTAATCACAATCGTCAGGATTGACAGAGGGTATTATTACGAAGAAAACAATGGGTTTAGTGAACAGAATGCGATAGCTGTACCATGCATTTTTAAAATATTGTGTGAATATTTTGTTCTTTGTTTATGCATTTTTCTAAATATTTTACATTCTTTTGAGGACCACAAGAGAGATTAGGTTGCTGCCTGTACTAATTGTGTTACACTCTTGAAATAAAGTCTTATTATTATTATCACTATTATTATCATTTATTATTAATTTATTATTATTACATGTATTATTAAAACGATCTGATCTGGACCTGCGTCATTTGTCATACTGCAAAATATTGCAAACAACAGCCATAAATAGGTAATTTTAAAGGCACTAGACTAAATTTGAAATTGCAATTGTCCTTTAAAAGTTTCAGGAGTGAACAAATTAAATCTTACCTGGAAAACTATAGCGGAAATGAGTATCAACACAGAATAATATTGCAAGGGTTACAGGTATATTTGTGTTTAAGCTCACCTGAGACGAAAGCTCAGTATAAGCTATCGTGACGTTTTCCGTCCGTCGTCCGGGTTCCGGTCACATATTCAAACAACATCTCCTCTGAAACCACTTATCCGATTCAGCTAAACTTTGTCAGAAGCACCAGTGGCTAGTTAGGAGGAAATCCTGATTAAAGTTTATGGCTAGATTTATCCCCTTACTGTTGGCCACTTGTTCTTATATTACCGTATAGACAACTTTTAATTCATAGGAAAATCTTTAAAAATCTTCTGCTCTGACATGAAATGTCCATGCCTTTGATATGTGGTTTATATCATTACCTAATGGTTCTCTGTGGAGATTGTCCAAATTATGACCTGGGCCAAAAAGGCCCCGCCCAGGGGCTTATCAGTTTTTCCTAGGAAATTCTTTATAATTCTTCTCCGAAACTGTTATACCCAGGCATTTAGATTGTCAAACATGGCCCCGCCCTGGGGTATATCAGTTTATCGTATCTAGACTTACTTAAGATTTTTTTTATAAGAATATTAACCCCTGAAACCATAAGGCCTAGATATTCCATATACTGTATGTACATGAACCTTTGCCTTGAGGTCCTCTTACAAGATTGTTCAACTTACGACACCCGAAATCTGCTTCTTTGAAATGAAATGGCCAAACCATTGATATGTGGTTTGTATCATTAGATTCATTACCTTATGGATTTCTGACAAGATTGATATATTTAAGACCTCGGGTCAAAAATGGTCCCACCCAGGGGTTTATCAGTTGTTCATGGGAAATATCAAATGTTCTCTTTCTCTGAAACCGTGAGGCTTAGACTTTTTGCTTTTGGCATGCAGCTTTTCTTTATGGTTCTCTGTCAAGATTGTTCAAATAATGACCCATGGGTCAAACATGACCCCGCCATGGGGCTTATCAGTTTTACATAGACTTTCATATGAAAACCTGTAATAATATTTTTCTCTGCAATTGTAGGGCACCTTTAATGTTTGGCATGCAACTTTTCCTTATGGTCCTCTACCGAGACTGTTCAAATTTTCCCCGAAATATGTACAGCATGGAACGTTTAAATTTGGCATGTAGCTTTGACTTATGGTCTACTTATTAGATTGTTCAAATTATTCACCCCGGCCAAAATACCGGTGGTAGGTCTTGAGGTGTTTTCATGGGAAAAACATTCGTTTTGTCTGAAACTGTAAGGCATAAACCTTTAATTTCCGGCATTCAGCTTTGCCTTATGACTCTCTACCAAAAATGTTCAAAGTGTGACCGACAAGTCAAAAATGACCCCGCTCCACCGCCTTTCAGTATTGCATAGGTTTATACGGGAAGACCTTTTAAAACAAGTTCTTCCCTGAATCCACCTATACCAGAATTTAATATTTTGCATGAATAGCATTTAGGTCTGGTGAAATTTATGTTTACATTGTAACATGATAAACTCTAAAAGAAAAGACTGCAAGTGTCACTTTTCTTCATATACTATAAGTATATACATGTAGAAACATTTCAAAACTTCTTCCCCAAAACTATACTGGTCAGGTTTGATTAATATGTAGCAGAAATAATGTAAATGTAACCCTATATCTAGGGACGGGGTCCGTTTTTCCGTATATGGCTTTATACTTAAGACTTATTTTCTAAAAACACTCGTAAGAAACTTTTAATACGATGTTTTGCATGGATAGTGTTTAAGTGTCCCTTAGTGTTTATGGGGAAGGTGTTACATATGGTGTGGGGGTGGAGTCACTTTGCCATACTTTGCCTTTTTGCTAAAGTAGTGATAATGGCAAACTGCCACGAGTTCAGTCAGGAAATCGATGGCCGTCGATTGTCATCGATTGCGAGTTGGCCACCGGTCTGAAATACAGTAGAGAAAACGTTATTCTTCCGTTCAAATGCAAACGCATTGCAATGAAATATAGGAAAAAAACATCTTTTTGACAATTCTGACAACCAGTTTTAATCTGAGGGGCAATCAGTTTGAAGCCTGATCCGACGCCGGGTTATCCGGCGTCTGATCTGGCTCCAAACTGTTCACAGTGAAAATAAAAGTTTAATTGGAAAGAATACATTTTCTCTACTGTACTCTGAACGCTGCACACGGGGCACAAACTGCTAACCGTAACCGCAAACAGTGGTAACTGAACACGCTACTGATTCATGTACGTTTACATGCAACAGTTGACATATATATGTTCAATGACAACCTTCAGTTTACATTGAGTGTAAAAAAACAACCCAGCTCCTCGGGTGAGCGATATAGGGCCATCATGCTTTTTTTGTTTAAAGAATACTTTCTTGGTGAATCCAATTAGTCATGAACTTTCATATACGAGTACAATGTCCCTTTTCCATATGGAGTTGTTTCTTTTTAGATAGCACGTGATATTGGAGCACGTGTTCGGTTTGCAATCCTTGACACAACTTTAACATAAAGATTGCATGTTAACACCATAACGCAAATAAACTTTAAAGAAAAACTAATTTCTTCTTAATCAAATGGAAAGTCTTGTTGTAATCTTACTTCTATATTTGATAATATTTCTAATGAGACATTCCAATCGTTGTTAAGTTAAAAATATATATATAAAGATAGAAAATCAGTCAAATCTGTTTAACCTTCAATCCCTTCTCCACCACCACACCCATAAAAAACAGCGCACCTTAAACTCGTTGGACCCTAGTGCCATGTGTTTGCTTTTTTACTCTTGTCCATATAAATATTTCACATGTCCTATGCAAATAGCGTAGACCCTGATCAGAGGACTCCTATGTCCAAGGTTATAAAGCTTTTGATCTGAGTTTGAAGTCGTTCTCAAGCATTTGATTGGTCAGATTTGAGCTTAGGCTCAAATCTGACCAATCAGGTGCTTGAGAATGAGACCAGACTCACTTTAGAGGCTTTATATCCTCGGACCCTTCAGAAATCCTCTGGTAAGGGTTTGCACTGGTTTGTTGCAATCTATTTCAGAAAACACACCTAACATGATAGTCAATATAAGTTATAAGTATTTTAATGAAGAACACTAAAATCCATTTTAACATGAAATTGATGTTTGTGATTACGCACGAACAACTTTTAGCACTGTTAAAGCATAATAGAAACAAGCATGCAACTAGTTTTTCATACCTATATACGTATATATTAACTGTCCCAGAAACCAACATTTATACACGCTGCACATGCAAATTGGGTCTACTAAGTCGTCTTAAATTTTTTAAAGTATTGATTACCAATTGTCTGTCATTTAACTCATTGAGCCCTAGTGAGTAGTGACGCATATATGCGTCCTCTGCCAAAAGTGTACCTGTACATAGTACACTTGTCTAATGCAAACAGTGATGGTCCTGATTAGAGGGCTCCTGCAGGAGCCCTCTAATCAGGGACTTCACTGTTTGTCATTTTGTAATATATTTAAGAAATGAATTGATTTTTTTCGGTGTTCAAGCCAAATGAACGACAGAAAATTATCGGCAAATACCATGAATCGCGTTAGCCATTCATGGTAAATTTGCCGATAGTTTTCTGTCGTTCATTTGGCTTGAACACCGAAAAAAATCAATTCATTTCTTATATTTACAATATATTTGCTGTAATTTCTAACATTAAATAAACATTTTGTCAGTACGCATGTATGTTTAATCCATATTAGAGGTCGATAACACGAATAATGTGTACCCTATAAGGAACAGCCATGACCGATTTACTGAATCTGTGTACATTCGAAAGCAGAAAAAATAAGTTCCACTGTCAACAACTTGACAGTTTGGCGCGAAAAATGCTGATTTATGAAGTCGTTAGAAGTGACGTAATTTTAAAGTAGGATAAATATATCGTGGTGTTATTGTCATAAAGAAACGCAGATATAGGCCGCTGTTTATAAGGTAGATTCTTATGTCAATTGTCTTGCAATTTATCTCATTTATGAAGAAAAATATTAGTCGGGAATCATGGTTTCCACTAGTAGGAAGGCATAGATCGATTTAGAACAAATTTTGAAAATATCCGCCAAATGTTTGCTGCCCCAAGTTCCATAGATTAATTCGCGAATGAAAACTGCATATGCCCCGCCTCCCCTTCGAAACTTTTCCACAAGCCCCGCCCTCTCGAAAATCGGTGTTTATTTGAAATGAACACACTTTTTGTCAATGGAATTGAATGGGGCGATTGTAAATATTATAAAAAAAACAACCCAAATAGTCTAAAATAGACCAGCCATTAGTGTAAACTGGAATGGTCCATCGGAAGTCTCAGGGAATAATGAGTTGAGCGTATTTCAGCATGCTGGTCAGTGCATATGGTACCAATGGCGATTATGAAGCACTAAATATGTTTAATTTATATTACACGTCGTCAGATTATTCTTGTCAATCATTTTATTTGTGCTGTTTATCATGATACTCGTGTCATGCAGAGACACTGTGAAAGACATGACATTTATATGTTACGTTTGTTATTTCATCTAAAATAGTAAACCATGTTAAATAACCGATACAACAAAATGAAATTACATTATAGACCATAAAACCCCAACTCAAATCGTGTGATGTTTGATTCAGTATCAAATAGGCGAAAAATGTGGACAGACGTCAAGACACTGTACTGTGAAAACGGCTTAATTATTATGCGCGCCACGTGAAAAAATCGAAATCATGTTAAAAAGTGTTTCGGTCGCTTTCATTGAAATGCTCATATCTAAAAAAAAAATGAATATAATGAGACCAAATTTGGACGACATTTGGAAAAATATCGTCTCTACTTACACATTACCAGTTGACAGTGCGATACAGAGTGATGTATTTAGCTCGAGGCGATTTTGGCGGAAATAGCCGATCTGACGAGCGCCTTGGCGCGAGTCTGATCGGTTGTTTCCGCCAAAAACGCCGAGTGCTAAATGCAACACTCTGTAGCACACTGCCAACTGGTGATGTGTTTATTATATGCCTTGAATACACACCAGAAACAATTAAATAGTTGTTTAAATCATTTTATAGCCAACATTTATTAGTTATTTGAAGCAGAACAAGATTTTTTGTTTGCCACAATGAATAACGCGGCACTTGTACACGTACGTAAATGACGTCACGTTAAATCGAAAGCGAGGTCAGAGTAAAACACAAACTGGCTGATACAAGGTGGCTGATACATACACATTACCAGTTGACAGTGTGATACAGAGTGATGTATTTAGCTCGAGACGATTTTGGCGAAAATAGCCGATCTGACGAGCGCCTTGGTGCGAGTCTGATCGGTTGTTTCCGCCATTTATAAACGTCGAGAGCTATATGCAACACTCTGTAGCACACTGTCAACTGGTGATGTGTTTATTATATGCCTTGAATACACACCAGAAACAATTAAATAGTTGTTTAAATCCTTTTATAGCCAACATTTATCAGTTATTTGAAGCAGAACAAGATTTTTTGTTTGCCACAATGAATAACGCGGCACTTGTACACGTACGTAAATGACGTCACGTTAAATCGAAAGCGAGGTCAGAGTTAAATACAAAGTGGCTGATACAAGGTGGCTGATACAAACTCTTGTATTTTACTCGGCAGATACACGCGGAAACGCTCGATATCATACGAAGGCATATAATAAATACACATTACCAGTTGACAGCGCGATACAGAGTGATGTATTTAGCTCGAGACGTTTTTGGCGGAAATAGCCGATCTGACGAGCGCCTTGGCGCGAGTCTGATCGGTTGTTTCCGCCAAAAACGTCGAGAGCTAAATGCAACACTCTGTTGCGCACTGCCAACTGGTGATGTGTTTATTATATGCCTTGAATACAAACCAGAAACAACTAAATAGTTGTTTAAATCATTTTATATCCAAAATTTATTAGTTATTTGAAGCAGAACAAGATTTTTTGTATGTCACAAAGAATAACGCGGCACTCACGAGTACATGTACGTAAATGACGTCACGTCAAATCGAAAGCGAGGCCAGAGTAAAATACAAAGTGGCTGATACAAGGTGGCTGATACAGACTCTTGTATTTTACTCTGCAAATACACGCGGAAACGCTCGATATCACTCGAAGGCATATAATAAAGACTCTTGTATTTTCACTGTGCAAATACACGCGGAAACGCTCGATATCATGCAAAGGCATATAATAAATTCTTTTTATTTATCGTTATTGATAGGAGTTGGATATAATGCATATTTGGCCCTAGTTCCGTTTTTTGGGACACTCTGTATTTAAATACATGTAAAACCTCTCTATAACGACCACTAATAATAATTAAGGCTAATTGACGGTAAAAAAAAAGACATGTGACTACTTAAATCAATGCGACAGTAACTAAAACAAAGCTCATAAAGGATATTTGTTTGTTTTACTGTCACCTTGTTTTGACCCATAACCCCATAGACTGATTCTAGTTTTGTATAAATGGAAACCATTTTCATCAGTGGAGAAATTAATTAGAGGCGTAAAAAGGCGTATTTATGGGGTAATGGGTAGCAGCCAACCTTTACATGTTCCTATCATAATTATGCTGACAAAGAATCAATTATAAAAAGTTTCCTACATCTTAAGTTCTTAATCCTTTCACTGTCATTATAATGGAACACAGTCGCTGCCATATTATTGTCTGCTTATACTTTTCTTCTGCTTTTACTTTATGCCTTTATCTATTAAAAACCTCGATACATACAGTGGAGAATCTGTTATTCTTTCCCGTTTAAACGCAAACGTACGCAAACGCAAAGCACTAAAACGTAGAAAAGAACAACTTTTGGACAATTCTGATAATTCTTGTTTATCTTGGTGGCAAACAGTTTGGAGCCTGATCAGACGCCGGGTTACCCGGCGTCTGATCTGGCTCCAAACTGTTTGCACTGCAAATAATAGTTTTAGCGTAAACGCGTTTATTGGGAAAGAATAACAGATTCTCCACTGTAAGTGTCAAATAGTTTGGATCAAGATCAGACGCCGCGTTACGCGCCGGCTGATTTGGATCCACACTGTTTTCCACGTGTCAGTGTTATAGAGTTTGGCTACAAAAGAGTACACCAGTACTTAGGTCTTTAAGCAAAATGAAAATAAAGCAATTGTTGATCTTAATCAAAAGACATACACACATGTGAGATGTAACGCGTGATACAAACTTTACAAATATCTGAATCGTGACTGACGTTGCAGCATAATTATTATAAATGCCTAATTAATCGTAATTATTGAACTGCGCACATGTGTCTGTTTATAAATAGACAGTCTGTTTAACTCTTTTTACCGCATTAAAATATTACCCCCTACTTCAAAATTGTTGTCTTTGTCTGACCTATATTATTTGTTATTAGAACACTGATACCTATGCGATATGTTCTCGCTTTTCAGGGGTACTAGACCACATTTTGTTACTACACGCTGTATAAATAGCAGTGCGGCAAACCTTGTCTGGTACGGTATCCTTCCGCCCGATTGGCTTAAAAGCAAGGGAAAGGGACGTTACTCTTACTGAAATTCCCTAAAACTTAAATGGACCACAAACTACGTTTATAGAGAGAAATGAAATCGATATTTTTACAGTAGACTCTACAGTTGTCTGTGGCTTTCGACAATTCAATGATCCGATATTTAAACCATAATTTATGTTGTTGTTGTTGATTGTTTCACATGATCGAGTATACGTTCTTATATGACGTCGTTGACGTCGGTTTTTGTTATGGCTTGAAAGTAGAACGCATATAAAGGAAGAAATGGACGTTTTGATAACTTTTACTATTCAAAATCGCTTGGATTCAATAAAAACGTTTGTATTTCTGAGTTGTGATCTAAAATGGGACATGTTTTCTTCTTAAAACATGTGTACAAATAAATGTTAAAGCCAAGCTGAAATAGCGCGACTTTTGAACAGCTGTTTGTTGCTATTGGATATGGAATGTGTGATTCGGATAAAAAGTAGGTCTTTACAATTCCTTTAATTAACTCGTTTTAACGGTAATTTTAAGCGAGAAAAATAATCAATCACAGCTTTTGGTAAAGACGGGGGATTCTATACCCTCGGTTTGTCTGTTCCTGTCGGAAACTCGCTAAAGCTCGTTTCCGACTGGGAACAGACAAACCTCGGGTATAGAATTCCCCGTCTTTACCAAAAGCCGTGCTTGATTCTATTATTCTTGCTGTAGATGTTGTGGGTCCAAATGGGAGTTCTGGGGTATTATCTGGTTTTTGGTCTCTTATAGAAATTTTTAGTTATTGTCGCATGCTATTTTTCCTAGTTATGTTACATTGGGCGGCCTGCATTGGGCGTTCTGCTATTGTTTCTATCAGTCGGCATAAAGAAGCCATTTCCTTCGTTGCTCTAATAGATTGATGAGGTAATGCAATCGCCGTTTTGTGGGCTGTCTTTTGTATGTTTAGTGGCCTTCATTGGGCGCTCTACTGTTATTTCTATCAGTCGGCATTAAGAAGCCTTTACCTTCATTGCTAATTGATTGATGGGGTAACGTGATCGCCATTTTGGGGGCTGTCTTTTGTATGTTTATTCATGTTTATTTTAGATCTAATTGTAGTCATTTGTCTTCTCCTGGCGGCCTGCATTTGGGCGCTCTACTATTGTTTATATCGGTCGACAATCAGAAGTTGGTCGCTTCATTGCTGATTGATGGGAGTAATGTGATCGCCATTATGGGGGCTGTCTTTTATATGTTTATTCATGTTTATTGTAGATCTTATTGTAGTTATTTTGTCTTTTCTTGCTTTGTAGGTTCATTTGTGTAATTTCATGTGAAGCGCTTTTGAACGCACTACCCCTGTGTGAAAAGAGCGCTATATAAATCTGGTATAATAATAATAAATAATAATAATAGTGATAAACTCATAAACTTTAACCCATTTGTGCCCACGATCCCATATATTGGACATAGGCAAACAATGTAGACTCTGATCAGACGCCGCATTATGCGGCGTCTGATCAGAGTCTATACTGTTTGCTGATAGTAATTTCAATATAAATTAAAATGAAAATGAGAATTTGACCAGGCATCCCTTTGATAAAAAACGAACTAATCTAATATTTAAAACTGGAAGAATCCACTGGGCACAAATGGGTTAAAGTGTCGTATACTGTAAATGACGGTGATAAAGGGAACAGAATCAGGATCTATCGGCTAAAAACTAAATTTTGTTAAATGTACAGCGGATGTCAGACATCTTTGATATACAGTATTCCCTCTCTACAACGACACCCAATGGGAGACAAAGAGTGTGTGTGTTGTTTTTGGGAGTTTTTGTAGGGAGGGAAAAGTAATACCCTTAGACGGTACCTTTGCAAACAGTTTGAACCCAGATCAGATCATCAGAAGCCGCGTAACGCGGCATCTGATCTAGGATCAAACAGTTTTTCACTCGTCTTTATGTTGTTTCCGCAAACTGTCCAATACGTATCTTGGAGAAAACACGACAAACGACAATTTTAACCAGACGACATTGCAGCAGGAAAATCGTTCTAGGCATAACTGTTTTGTTTTGAGGAATAGCGGTTTGCATTGGTGTAAGGAGGGAATCCTTGTTCGGAGGGTCATTGTAGGGAGGGAGCATTGTGCACTGTACCCGTCTTTTATACAATCAATTAACATTCGTTTAAGTGGTCGTAACAGAGCGTTTTTTTCTGTATTTATACTTAGCAAATTGTCATCCCATATTACCAGTATTAAAACTAAGTTTAGCACTAAGTGTTATATAGATCTAGGTTTGAAGCTTTTCTGACACTGTGTATGTATTTCGTGCCCAACCATTTTGCTAGTAGAGTTCTCCCTTTCTACAACAACACCCTATGGGAGACACATATTATCAATCTCTTTCACAGAGCACTATTGAACCCAGTGAAAGAGAGTGACATATTATGTGTGTTGTTCGGATGGATTTGTTATAGGGAGGGAGAATTAAGATTTTGATTACACTTTCAAACAGCTTGAATCCAGGTCAGACGCCGCATTACGCCGTACAAATATCCCTGCTCCTAAATGCCCCCCCCCCCCCCCCCAATAAAAAATTAATAAAATGAAAAAATAAAAAATGAAACGAAATAAGATTTTTTTTTAAAAATGTTTGTTGGAGTAAAACTTGATCTTGACCTCGTATTGAATGTGATAACTAATTAGAATCTTGATATTGCGCATGAGGTAACTTTCTGAGTATACTGAATTTTACAACAATAACAAAGATGGGGCGAAGTTGTCTAGGGCGAATATTCTTTTTGCTAATATTCATATCTTCTAAGTTAAAGATTAAAAAAAGCCAACTCGGTCTAGGTACGTAACCACAATTCTGTGAATATATTGCGGTTTTCAGAGTAACTAGCTCTATCATAGTAGCCTAATAATTGGTTTAATCTCAATATTTTCTATGTAAATTATTTTTATTTGAAAATCAACTTGATTAGATGCGTGCTGACCTGCTGATAGTAATTATCAATTCGTGGAGGTCGATTCGGATTGTACAAGAACTCGGACAAATACATTATCTCGTTCTAGCAAGTTCTGTTTGCACACATTACGATAGTGGGTGAAGTTTCTAAGAAAATTATGAATTAAAAGTAAACATTTTGATTTTAAAATCGTAAAAAAATGTAAATTTTATCAATAAACACTAGTAATTCAGATGTGATTTCAGATGGAAAACCAAAACGTGACTAGCTACGTGGAACTTTTTTCTCACTAGCAGTCGGTGAAATTTTTTGCTATTTTGGGGAACTTCTAGCTATGAAACCCTTAGCCTAACCAAAGCAAAGTCTCCCCCACACACACGCACTGCCCACCAGGAGACATAGTGAACTATGATAGTATGAACTACACCCTCCAGGTGCTACAAAACAAGAGTCTGAGAGTGTCCAGGCCTTAAAAAAGCATTTACAGCATACCTCTTTGTTAATAAAAACTTAAAAAGTGATATAAAACCTATTAATTATGTTTTAATAGTTCTTACTATATTTTGTAGATTAGATCGGTGATAGACTCCATCCCCGATCATTAAAGTTTTAAACTATGTATGGTATCGTAATAACTACAAAGACATAAGACAAACTTCACACAGAAGCAGTATAAAACGTAAAACTGACTATAAACACGTGAACACAATATACAAATCTTAATATATGTAAACTTACAGGAATATGTCGTAATAACTTTAGAACACGGAATAGCAACTAAGCTAAGTTGAATAGGCGAGTATCTGAGCTCTCGCGGTGGTTGAATTTTGCGAGATTATGTGTCATGTGACGACATCTTCACTTTTTTGCCTCATTGTCCGCCATTTCTGGCGTGAAATTTACCGACTCGAGTGTTTTTATTGACATTTTATAGGATTTAAACGACTTGGTGGACATTCCTATCAATTCACGGGAATAAAAACCTGTGAACAATGCTTCGAAAACACACATTTATCATATTGACTACCGATAGACAGTCTCTTATCAAGTCTCGCGAGTCTTGTATCCGCCCCACGAGATTTACGATAGAGCGCAAGGTTTCGATTCCGTCAGTGTATAATTCTGTGTTTAGAACCACAATTTAGCTTTGACCATCCAAAATCACACGGAAGCGATTTAGTATCATTTATATGGAAGTGTAATTCTAAAAAGTTACTAAAGCCTACTAGTTTTGACATTCGATTTACAAATTTTACATTTTGCCATTTATCTGATTTCACGTGGTATAAATGACTGATAGTTTGAGTGACACTTTCATTAAACTATTTCAATAATGATTCCATAATTTGGCGCATAAATATTGGCTGCGAAACTGTTCAACACACAATTATTAACTCAAAACTGCTCTACTTCTAACTTGTCAATTTTGGGGTTATGGATGTATTGCCGATCTAGCCCAAAAACAGAAACAAAGCATAGAAATGACTAAAAGCTATTCAATTACGCTAAATATAGCTTTATATCACTCTTTATATATGTTTTATAAACGAAGAACTGCTTTGTAAATGCATTTTTAAGGCCCGGACACTACAGGACACTCTCAGACTTTGTACAGTTTTGTAGCACCCCACCCTCCAAGAGGAAAATAATAATTAGTGTCATACTTTAGACGGCGTCAATATAATAATAAGCTTAGGAGGCATTTACAAGGTATTTCTTCAATGTAAATTTTTTAAAAATTTAATTTATATTTCTAGTTGACCTCATGAAGTTACGGGGATGAAGAGTTATCATCTTGCTGTCTTTAGTGCAATCTGCATTCTGTTAGTTGTATTAGAAGAAGTGGGACAGGTGGAAGCGGGTAAAGTTCAGTTCCAGTACAAGAAATACACCTACAGAAAGAAAAGAGACGTAAGTATGTCAAACAAGATGGTGTCAATATGTAGTTCAGGACACCAGATATGAGATCAGATTGAGTCACAGTGATAATTTTGGAAATCAGACAAATGAGTCCTGGGGATGCACATTCTGTAAAACAATGAGTCCTTGAGACAAACATTGAGTCATTTAGGTGAAAAATTAACCCAATATCCAATAACTTATTGCTAGTTTTGAAGACAGGTGACCACTTAAAGCAAGTTGAAAGTAAAGCAGAATGTGCCATAAGGCACATTCTGCTTTACTTTCAATCTGCTTTCAGCTACTATTTGCTTATAAGTAATAGGTCAATACAGGTCAGATTCAGAAAGGCTATTGGGTCTATGGGACTTTTTAAATAATGAGTCCCTGGCAATTTTAATGAGTATAGGACTCGGGATGCGCAGGTAATATTATCACTGAGTCAACTGAATATTTTGAACCTTTTCACTAAACTGTGTACTGAAACTGACACTACTTTAAAGTGCTTTTAGAATTAACCTTAAGACACACATATTCAGTAAATTCTCCAATGACTAGAATTTGTGTTCTCGTCTGTAGACTTTAACAGATATTGCCTGATATTTTATTTATGTAGTAATTTGTAGGATTATTTGTAAAGCACAATTGAATATGTATAAATGCACACTGTATAGTATTGGTATTTGTGACTTCTCATTACAATTGTCTCAAGACAATTCTTGCGAGTACATTTTTGTAGTTTAGAAACTCACTTAGTAGGCCCAATTTGCCAAAAGAGTATTTTTACTATGTGTTGTGAGATTAACTGGTGATCACATTCAACTGATTCCCAAGAAGTAAACCAATTACAGTAGTTCTGGTCTAGATAGTGACTTAAGACACATGACATCAAAAGTTCAAAAGACAAATATATTCGTGGCTAGCAAAGAGTGTTCCTGTAAGAGTGCACTTGTCCTATGCAAACAGTGTAGCTCCTATAGGAGTCCTTTTATCAGAGTCTGCACTGTTTGTCATTTTGCAATGACATGTCTTGTTTAAACCAACCCTAAATAGTCAAAAATGGACTGTATTCAATTGGAAATTGGAATTGTCCATCAAAAGTTCAGGGGAGAATTAGTTAACATTCCAGTTAAAAACAATACATGTAATAGACATTATTTAGCTTTCAATCATTAAATTGGAAATATGAATTTTCTGATCAGGAGCTTCACTGTTTAAAAATCTTTATATGATTTAATGGCCTTTTTAACAGACAATGGGTAAGTTATATCTTTAAAAATATGAAAGAGGCATATTACACTTCTATGCCTCAATGAGTAAAACTTAATGTATTGCAGTTCGATGACCTTGACCTTTGTTCTTAACCCCAAATGAACCATTTTTAAGTTTTTGGGTTTAGGTAAGTTTAATTGTTGACTTGGAACTGCAGCTCAATTCTTTATAGATGCACATTTTAACACCTTTAATTTGTTCAAGCACTGAAGCACTGAAGACAATAGCTCCACTTGATGCAGTCAACTCATGATTATACATGTAGTGTCTTTATCCTAGTAGATGCTAGTAGCTTAAAAGCAGGATTAAAGTACATGTCAGGGCTGCCATTTCTCCGGAGCGTTAAACAGGCTGAAAGGCGCATTCTGCTCGACTTTCAACATGTTTTAAGCAGTCATGTGTCTTCAAAACTAGAAACAGACTATGGGGTAAAGGAACGATTAGTAAGTAAAATTGCATCTGAAAAATTGAAAATTTTAAATCTTAGGAAATTTATTATCAACTTATGGCAGCCCTGACATGTATATCAGAATGAGGCTTAAGGTGCTATCTGCTTCACTTTCAATCTGCTTTAAGTGGTTCCCTGTCTTCAAAATTTGAAACAGACTATGTGTTATTGAGTTAATCACTGCTGTTACAAGATTGCCTGTCATATACGGTCAGATTTGTGTTCATTGTCCATTCATTTAACCCATTACCCCATAGACTGATTCTAGTTTTGAATAGTTTACCACTTAAATCAGGTTGAAAGTAAAGCAGAATGTGCCTTGCTTAAGGTGCATTCTTCTTTACTTTCAACCTGTTTTCAGCTACCATCTGCTAAAAAGAAGAAAATATTTCTAATGGAGCATATGAATGACTGTAGAGTGGAACTATTTTCTTCAGTGTGTGAATAAATTAAAGGTGTAAAAAGGCGTATTATGGGGGTAATTGGTTAAGAGGCATGGCTATTGTTTAAGACAGGAAAAACAATGTGTTGATGGCTCCTGCAGATGCTTTCTGCATTTAGCTTCAACACCGAGTTTAGACTGCAAATATATTAATGGCAGCTTCATGCAGAGTTTACTGTATTTGGTATGCAAGCTTGATATGCATACAATAAATAGAACAATTCAAGCTGACAAGATGTTAACAGATGTTTCCTCACATGTCCGAGAATTCAGTTCAATATACGTATACATGTAGTTGATTTGGAATATTCTTTACTTTATTTTGAATGTAGGACGATAAGTTAGTCAAGCATTTTAGCCTGTTTCAAGTTTTGAAAGCATGTGATCACTTAACCCGTTACCCCATAGCCTGTTTATAGATTTGAAGATAGGTGGTCCATTAAAGCAGGTTGAAAGTAAAGCAGAATGTGCCTTAAGGCACATTCTGTTTTACTTTCAGCCTGCTTTAAGCCATCATAAACTACAATATATAAAATATTTCTTAAATTTCATATTCATGACTGTATAAATTTGAACTATTTTCTTCAGTAGAGGAATATATTAAAGGCGTCAAAAGGCGTATTTATGGGGTAAAGGGTTAAAGCAGGTTGAAAGTAAAACAGATAACAGTTAATTATACTCAACACTATCAGTGAATATTCAGGATGAGGTAGTAATGCCGGGTTCCAGATAAAAGAGAGTAAACTGAACCAATCCAACATTTTTCTCTCACAATGACATTATGATTTCATCACCAAATCTTACGGTGTTACTACTCTTAAGAATCGTCTCAAAGAGACGATTCTAAAGAGTAGTGACACCATAGGGTTTAAAGAGGCTCGCAACCGGATTTAGCATTAAAAATGGTAATTTGTAAATATATGTCAAATGATTATATAAATGGGTAAGATTTAGTTTAGGATAATAAATTCTGTTAAAAATGCATTTCCAAAAAAAAAGAGAAGAAGCTCTGGTGGGATTCGAACCCGTGACCCTCCATTGCGGAGACAAACAAGAAAAATGAGGACACGCCTTTACCGCCTCGACCACGGACGCTCTCTATATTTATGGTAGCGAATTAACGTACTTCACTGGTAGCGCTTAATACTACATTATTCGGCTCCGGTTTATGTCAGAGCCTGTGTAGAGAAGCAACAACAACAGCAAAACCGTCAGCTGACGCTATTGAAAAACGATGGAATATATCTAAAAAAACTAAGATTCGGTGACGATTCTTGAGACTTTTTTTGGACTGATCATATTTTTTTAATGTCAGAAGCCAAATAATGCTTGAAATTTGCTTTTATTTGAGTATGTTATTTTATTTTGACAAGTACACCATCCGGTTGCGAGTCGCTTTAATGCAGAAAAATAGATTTTAGTTTTTAGCTCACCTGAGCCGAAGGCTCAAGGTGAGCTGTTGTGATCGTCCGTCGTCCGTCTGTCCGTCCGTCTGTCCGTCCGTTCAAATTTACTTCAAGCGACATCTCCTCTGAAACCGTGAGTCTGAGGGGAAAACTAAAATGCTCACCGTGTTCCTTGGATGCTTCTCTACAGAAATTGTTAAAATGAAACTTTCAAGTGGACTACTTATTGTAATTTATTTAAAAAAAGTGAAAAACTTTAAACAATCTTCTTGTAAAAAACTGCTAGGCCCACAGCTTTGATATTTGTTTTTTAGTATCTCCTGGTGATTCTCTCTCAAAATTGTTAATATCAAAACTAAAACTGACCATAGGGATTCACCATAGGGATTTTTTCATTGCCGCTTTATGCAGGATTCATTGCCGCTTTATTCAGGTTTTACTGAAGGTTTAAGCAGGGTTTCAAGCACCCTTATACTAAATCACCTATATTTGCAAACAGTTTGGATCCAGGTCAGATGCCACATAATGCAGCATCTAATCTGGATCTAAACTATTTGCCACTCATTTACATATTTTCTTATATTTAGAAAATATAAGTTATTATTTTTTACATATTTCACATACAAACATTTGGAGCAGACAACAGTTCAGCATGATAATAGTCAGTTCTCCCTGAGACGGTCTCTTATTGCATAACTGACCCATAGCTAGCTCTGAACTCAGGTCACTGAGATACATAGCAGAAATTATGATGTCTGCTATTTTATGCTCAAGCACAACTTAGTTCAAGGCATATTACTTTTGGTCTGTCTGTTTGTTTGTTTGTTTATCTTTCTGTCTATCAGTCCACAATTAATTCTTGGCCATAAACAGTATGGATCCAGGTCAGATGCCACATAATGCTGCATCTAATCTGGATCCAAATTTGCCACTCATTTACATATAGTTTCCTATATTTAGAAAATGTAAATAATGATATTTATTAACCTATTAACCCATACATATTCCTTTTTATGTCTTTAATTTATTCTTCCACAGAAGAAAATAATTTCACTTTATACAGTCATTGTTGTCTTTAACAATTGCTTCAAATGACATCTCCTCATATATTGCTGAAAAGATTTCAACCATGTTCCTTGGGTCAAGTTGTTTCAAAATTGTTCAAAGAATTAAAAACAATGTAGAACTCTGGTTGCCATGGCAACCAAGTGAAAAAATAAGGAAATCTTAAAAAATCTTCTTGTCTGAAACTACAAGGGCCAGATCTTAGACATTTGTCACATAGCATCATCTACAGGTCCTCTATCAAGTTTGTACAAACTATGCCCCTGGGGTCAAAATTGGCCCTGCCCCGGGGGTCACAGTTTTACATAGAGTTATATAGTGAAATTTTCAAACGTCTTCTCCTCTGAAAATAATATGGCCAGAGCTTTGATATCTGGCATGGTGACACTTTTAGATGTCCTATACCAATAAGGTTCAAATGGTTCTGGTCGATTACATATCATCTACAGGTCCTCTATCAAGTTTGTACAAATTATGCCCCTGGGGTCAAAATTAGCCCCACCCGGGGGTCACAGTTTTCAAACGACTTCTTTTCTGAAGCTAATATAGCCAGAGCTTTGATATTCGGCATGGTGTTACTTCTAGATGTCCTTTATCTATTTTGTTCAAATGGTTCCAGTCTGTTGCATATGTAGGTCACAGGAGCTAAAAATAGATTTTTTCAATGGAAACTTAAAAAAAATCTTCATGTCTAGAACCCTAGTACCCTGATCTTAGATATTTGGAACATAGCATCATCTACAGGTCCTCTATTAAGATTGTTCAAATTATGCCCCTCGGGTAAAAAATGACCCCGTCCTGGACATAAATCATTATCTCCATTTTGATGTACAGCTATTCTCAGGTGAGCGACATATGCCACATGGGGCTCTTGTTTGAAATACTCTCCTTATCTGGAGCTGTGGTAATGTCCTAAGGTTGACTGGGAGAAAATAGGTGAAGATATTGTGAAGTGCTATCGTGGAGGGAAGTGCTGAATTTGGTGTACCATGAGCTTTATGGTTTATGTTTATGGAATTATTCTAACTAAAGAATTTTTTATCTCTATCTCAGGACAAAACATACAAGAACTTGAAACAGCCGTGTGAAGTGAACCCCGACTGTTTGGCCAAGAGAGGAGCTGAGCAAGCCATCTGTATCCGTGAGTGCATCAGCGCCTTCTGCTTCAAGGACATCTACGCTGAGGACCCGGTAATCATGAGCTATATATTTACATGCTATTTTGAAGTATTGATTTTGGTGCATATGAAGTTTAATCACTCTCCTTTTAGCTCACCTGCTGCCAAGGTGAGCAACTTTGACTGTCTTGTGTCTAGTGTCATCAGTCCATCAACAAATATCCCTTCCTAAACTACTGGATGGATTTTTATCAAACTTGGTCCTCTTCCACAGTTGTTTGAATAGTTCCAGTCCATTGCATATCTAGGTCACAAGAGCTAAAAATAGATCATTTCGATAAAAACTTAAAAAAATCTTCTTGTCTGAAACCACACTACCCTGAGCTTAGATAATTGAAAGCATCATCTACAGGTCCTCGTTCAAGATTGTTCAAATTATGCCCCTAGGGTAAAATATGAACCTGCCCGTGGTCGCAATTTTACATAGAGTTATATACTGAAATCTTCAAACATCTTCTCTGGAACTAATATGGCCAGGGCTTTGATATTTATATGGTAACACACTAACACTTCTAGAGGTCCTTTACCAATAATGCTGAAATGATTCTGGTCCATTAAATATCTGGGTCACGGGAGCTAAAAATAGATTTCTTTCAATGAAACTTCAAAAAGCTTCTTTTCTGAAACTACATTAGTCTAAGGTTAGATATTTTGCACAAAACATCATCTACAAGTCATTCAAAAAGTATAAGTATTGGGCCAACTAAACTGTATCAAGTCTAAATGTGTGGACTGATGGAAAAAGAGTAAGCAGTTGAGAGTTTGCTTCTGTGGAATTTGGGTTCAAAAGCTGGAGTATTCCATATATAAAATTCAGCGTATAGTGGGCTAGAATGTAGCCCACTTGAACTTCTTGAAAAATGCTGCCTTCTGTTTAACATAGAACACACACCTTTCTTTGTGGTTAACTTTTTGATTTGTTAAAAATGATATTTAATTGCTCGCTCAAAAACCAATTTAAATTTTTAACAAAGGGTGGTAGTTTAATGCAAAACAAAAACAAACTAGAAAACTTGTATTGGAGCTTTCTGCTTTACTTTTCTTCTGCATTAACTCTTTCCTCCCTGAAACTTTTAACTGGACAATTTCAGTTTCCATTTTAGTCTAGTCCATTTCTGACTTATAAGGGTTGTTATTTTCAATGTTTGGCATTATGACAAACAGTGAAGACCCTGATCAGAGGGCTCCTAAAGGAGCCCTCTGATCCGGGTCTTCACTGTTTGTATAGGACAAGTGTACTATTCACATGTACACTGTTTGAAAAGGACGCATATATGCGGGACTAGGGTTCAAAGGGTTAAGGCTCCCTCTGATCTGGGTCTTCACTGTTTGCATAGGACAAGTGTACTATCCACATGTACACTGTTTGAAAAGGATGCATATATGCGGGACTAGGGTTCAAAGGGTTAAGCAGTCACCTTTCTTTAGAGATTTTCATAGCTCTACAAAGGATGGTGACTTTACACAGCGTTAAGTTTGACTGTAGAATTATCATGAAGATACAGTAAAACCTCTTTAAACTGGACTCTCTTTGGAAAACAAGTTAGACAACAAAAGACAGTTGATTGCTTAATGCAGGATAAAAGTAAGACAGAAAGCTCCCTTTGGGAGCCTTCTGTCTTACTTGTGTCCTGCATTAAGCTGTTACCTGATATCAACTGGTTTAGAGACCTACAATATATTTCTATGAATTCAGTTATAGAGGTTCACTGTATATTTTCTGTTGTATGACTGTATATAGAATTATTATGAAGATACAATAAAACCTCTCTAAACTGGACACTCATTGGAAAAGAACGAAAGACTGCTTAGTGCAGGCTAAAAGTAAGACAGAGAGCTCCCAAAGCAGCTTACTGTGACTGTCTTACTTGTGTCCTGCATTAAGCTGCTACCTGATATCAACTGGTTTAACTCTTTCCTCCCTGAAGTTTTAAATGGACAATTCCAGTTTCCAATTTAGTCTAGTCCATTTCTGACTTTTGAGGTTTTTTTGGGTCAATGTTTGGCATTATGACAAACAGTGAAGACCCTGATCAGAGGGCTCCTTTCGGAGCCCTCTGATCTGGGTCTTCACTGTTTGCATAGAACAAGTGCACTTTTCGCTGGTATACTGTTTGAAAAGGACGCCTATATGCGGGACTAGGGTTCAAAGGGTTAAAGACCTCCAATATAATTTCTATGAATTCAGTTTATAGAGGTTTCACTGTACATTTTCTGTTGTAGTTGGAGGAAGGGGAAATTGATGTCAGACTGAACTCCTTCAAGGGCTGCTGTGCACAACAGAGGAAGTAGATACAGCTAAATGCACCAGTTCATAAACAGTTTACTTCAAGGATAAGTGCTTGATTAACTTTGACAAAGTACCTATATCATTACTTCCATAAGGTAGCTCCTTTTCTTTAATTACTGGACCTGGTGGTAATATACATTTGCTATGGACGAGAACACTCAGAGGCAGGGTGGTCCAGTCACACCAATAAAGATCAACGAGATTAACGGCCTGTTGACATTCCTAGGCAGCATTAACTGGTCTGAGCCCTGGTTTATAGGACTCGGAATTTTCCATGTAACCTGTGTGTTGTTGACAATATGTACAAGAAATGCCGGTGCCATACAAACTATCTATTTCGGGGTTTTACTACTACTTGTTTTTTGTGCAGAACAAATAAACATATGGGCAGCTGAACATTGGGGGCTGTTTGCACATGAGCAGTATTTTGACAGTAACGGTTTGTTTATATCGGTTGTGTTTTCCACGCCCCTGTTGATCAACTGCCTCGTTATTGTGGTGTACTGGCTATGGGATGTGGGCGTGTTGATTTCTGATGTAAAACGTCTCAAGTATAAAAAGTCAAGGATGAAGTCTGATGCTGCTCAGAATAAATGTGACCATACTGAAGACGTTGATGGCGACGGAAACGGACCAGATAATGCATCGGAGAACACTGGAGTAGAAGATGCAGATTCAGACAAGAAAAATAAATAGACAATTCTTACCAAAGATTACCTATTTAACCCTTTACTCCATGGCCTGTTTATAGTTTTGATACAAGACAGGTGATTACGTAAAGCAGGTTGAGAGTAAAGGCTACTAAAGCAGAATGTGCCTTAAGGCACATTCTGCTTTTCTTTCAACTTGCTTTAACCCTTTACCCCATAGCCTGTTTCTAACACTGAAGACATATGATCACCTAAAGCAGGTTGAACGTAAAGCAAAATGCGCCTTAAGGCGCATTCTGCTTTACTCTCAGCCTGCTTTAAGATTCTCACTTGCCAGAATAAAGAAAATATTTTTTATTATACATAATCATGACCGTAAAAATTGGAACTATTTTCTTTAGTGTAGGAATAAATATGATGTGCTAAAAGGCGCTTCTATGAGGGAAAGGGTTAAGCTACCATCTACTATGATATAAAAAAATCTTATGGTACATATTCATGACTGCATAAAGGAATTATGTTTCCTCAGTGGGGGAATAACTTGAAGCCATTAAAATGTGTCGATGGAGTAAAGGGTTAAGAACACATGTTTCTATATTGTACCAGGGCTCATGACAAGTGAAAGTGAACTACATGTTAACATTTCAGACAATTTCCATTTCATTTTTCCTCCAAACGCTATGATGTGACTATTAAAATCATCTCCTTGAGACAACTCTAATGAGCATATCATAACCCTTTACCCCATGAAAGAGCCTTTCAACACCTCTATTTATTCTAACACCCAGTCAAAGTAGTCTTCTTGTAACCATTCATGAACAAGTAACATATTCCGATAGTAGTTTCTTTATTCTGGCAGGTGATAGCCTAGAGCAGGCTGAAAGTTAAGAAGAATACTCCTTCAGGGGCCCATCTTATGAAACGTCATACGACAAAAACGGTTGTAAGTCGAAATTTTAAAATACATCTAATTTCTGATTTCTCTAACTAATCCTGTCTTGTGACATCTCTTTGGAATCATCTTTTCAAGACGATTCAAAAGAGATGTCACAAGACAGGATTAGATAGGGAAATAAATAAGGATTGAGAATTTTAGAATCTGACTTACAACCATTTTTGTTGTACGACGTTTCGTCAGATGGCCCCCTGGGGAGCATTATGCTGTACTTCCAGTTTACTTTAAGCCACCATCTGTTTAACTCAGTAAAACAAGCTATGGAGTAAAGGGTTGAGGTTTGGTTGAGACATAGGGAAGATGATATTTAACCCTTTCCCCAATAGAAGCGACTTTAAGCGCATTTAATTTATTCCTCCGCTGAACAAAATGGTTCCAAATTATACAGTCATGAATATAATTTATAAGAATTATTTTCAGCTTTCCTTGCAGATTATAGCTTAAAGCAGGCTGAAAGTAAAGCAGACTGTGCCTTAAGGCACATTCTGCTTTACTTTCAACCTGCTTTAAGTAGCCACCTATCTTCAAAACTAGAAACAGGCTATGGGGTAAAGGGTTAAAATGCACTATCTGAAGCTATGGTGCACTGGTAGATGTAGTGGTGGTGTTCCATTTCAGACTGAATAGATCCATACCTTTAACCCATTACCCCATAGCCTGTTTCTAGTATGGAAGATAGATTGCCACATAAAGCAGGTTAAAAGTAAAGCAGAATGTGCCTTAAGGCACATTCTGCTTTACTTTCAACCTGCTTTAAGCTTACCATCTTCTTGAAAATAGAAATGGTTTCTTATGATATATATATATATATACATAACTGTATAGATTAGAACTATGAAATAGATCAAAGGCGTTAAAAGTCATATTTATGGGGTAATGGGTTAATTGCATCACTTATAAAGTGTCCTCTGAAAATGTTTTTAAAGTTTGTTTTAGTGTCTTTTTAACTGATTAAACATTGTTACTAGAGTTTTCTGACTTTATAGTATAATATATGTGTAGCTAAACTAGTTATAACATTTTGAATAAGCATAGAACTTGCTAAATACATGTACCGGTACATGTGACTGCTTAAAGCAAGAGCAAAGCAAAGGAAGAAGCTGTAATTGGATATTGTTTCTTTACTTTTTGTCTGCTGTAAGCTGCTTCCTTTACTTAAATCATTACTCCATAAATACAAATGTCTTTACTCTTAAATCTGCCTTACTGTCAACCAGTTACCTACTTTAAGTGGTCACATGTCTTTAAAACTAGTAACAGACTATAGGACACTGGGTTAAGGCTGATAATTTGGTTTCTCTTGAGACAAGTTTGACCATATATGTCTCTTTCACAGACAAATAACTGGGCCTTCCTTCATCTATATTTAACTTGATGTATTATGAATGCAGGGCTGCCATAACTTGATCATGAACAATCCTAAGATTTCCAAATTTTCTACATGTATTTTTCAAGCGTGTTTACTTAAAGCAGGTTGAAAGTAAAGCAGAATGTGCCTTAAGGCACATTCTGCTTTTCTTTCAGCCTACTTTAAGCTACGTCTGCCAGAATAAAACCCCAAAGATTTTGGAAAAAATCCGGAGAAATGGCAGCCCTGTGAATGAAATAACTTTAATTTTAAAAGTCATGACAAACTCTTTACAACGCATAACTACAGTTTTGATCCTTATCAGACACAATATTACACAAGGTTTCTGATTTTGATACAAACTGAAAAAAGCCAGTTAGGTTAAACTTAACACAGTGGAGGATACATCCGTAGAAAACATAGTATTTTTCATGATAAGAAGCAGAGCTCCAGATAAGCTACATATTTCAATTGCTGACTTTTCAATGTCTTCCTTACCCATTACCTCATAAAGACGCCTTTTTACACCTTTAATTTATTCCTCTTCTAAAGAAAATAGTTTCACTACATAGCCATGAATATTCACTATAAGGAATTTCTATTTGGTAGCAGCTGATAGCTTAAAGTAGACTGAAAGTAAAGCAGAATGCACCATTAGGTGCATTCTGCTTTACTTTCAGTCTGCTTTAAGAGGTCACCTATCTTCAATACTAGAAACAGGTTATGGGGGTAATGGGTTAAACGTTTTGTTCTGAAACGAACTTCTCTTCTAATGAGGTCTTTACAACATATGGTTTTAAGGAGATATAAAACAGAAAATGTTATAGATGTTTGATTGAACTCCTGCTTGTCTGGAGGCCTGCTAATTTGCTTTTTTAATTTATTTACTTGCAGCGGGATATGATGTACATAATTCTGTGGTTAATTTGCATAATAATTCTGTAAAATATGTTGTATATATGGGAATTTATGTCTTATGATTTGGTGAAAATGTACTGCGAGTTTCTCTTTTATATACATAAGTTCACGAAATGTAAACATGAACTTTTGAACCCTAGTCCTTTACAAACAATGAACCTGTAAGGATAGTACCCTTTCCTATCAAACAGTGGATGAAAGGGCTTCTACAGTCTACTTTTTCCTCCACATAAGCAATTCCAATAGGCAGAATAGTGGACACTCAGATGGACACTTTTTTTTCTGGACAGGTATCGTGCAAACCGTCCGTGTTAGCTTAATCATTTTCCTTTATGATGAAATTTGTTTTGAAAAAATATTTTAATAAGATTTTGGTCCTTTTTTAAGTTGAAAAAGACACCTCTTAATCACATTAAACAATGCTGAAAATAAGCCTCGACACGGTTAATATAACACGACCTTGTGCATTTATACAAATCCATATCAATTCTGTGCAAACGGGCTCGTATAATTGAATATTTGTTCTTTCTTTTGATATAAATTTAAGAATTGTAAGTTAATTTATTGGGGTCAATGTTCTCGTACATGACCTTTTCTGCCTCGTGCCGAGCATGATGCACTGTGCGCCTAGCTGCACGTTTGGCTGAGTCATAGGCTGCCCTAGTTCCAGTGCCTGCTTTCATTGCCTTGAATGCCTGCCGCTTTTCTGTGACTGCCGCATCAACTTGATTGTTCCACCACCATGTTTCCCGTCGCCAGTGATGTGACTTTGTTGTGCCACACACCTCCTCGGTTGTCTTGAGTAGACCTGTCTTTAGGTTAGCCCAGATTTCCTCAGTTGCAGTAAATCATGATCTGTGGCACTGGCATGGACCTTCTACAGAGTGTTGGCAAGTACCACTGTGCTGTATGCCGCACAGGTGTGGGCAGAAACCGCATCTTCTGTAATGGTTGCAAACTCTGGGTCCACAAGAAATGCAGTGGTCTCAGGAGGCTGGTGGAAGATCCGGACTTCAGATGTTCCCGCTGCCTGGGAACCGCTCGCCCCATTGACTGCAGGGCACAGAGAGAGGTCCAAGTTGGCCAAGACAAGCTGGATGTGGTTCTCTCCTTTTGCTACCTTGGGGACATGTTGTCTGCAGCAGGCGGCTGTGACCTTGCAACAACGGCTCGTGTTAAGTCTGCCTGGAAGAAATTCAAGGAGCTACTGCCTGTCCTCACGTCACGCCACCTCTCATACAAGACACGCGGCCGCATCTACAGCATGTGCGTACGAAGTGTTATGCTCCACGCCAGTGAAACCTGGCCTCTGACCAAGCCAAACTTCCAGCGCCTGCAGCGTAACGACAGGGCCATGATCAGACAGATTTGCAATGTCAAGCCAGAAGATGTGACCACTGTCCATTCCAGGAAGCTGCTAACGCAACTTTGCATAGAGGACTTGGAGCTCATCTTGAGGGAAAGACGGCTTCGATGGTATGGGCACTGTGAGAGATATGAAAGTTGCAGGGAAGCGTGGGCCTGGGAGGCCCAAAATGTCATGGAGGGAGCTGACTGTAAGAGACCGCCAAGAATGGGGACTCGCAGCAGTTGACCCACATGATAGAAAAGCCTGGAGATCCTGTGTAAGAACCACCATGTGTGCAGCTAGCCAGTTACATGAAAGGGAGCCTACTGTTGTGGACAATGCTCCCACCCTGCACGTTAATCAAAAGTCTGATGATGATGATGATGAATGTTAATTTGGTCCTTTTTCAAATTGAAAATAAAATTCACATGTTCAAAAAGTCGTTGGGAGTTTCCGTAAATACCGATCGATTGCGGAAGCAAATATCCGGTAAGAGCCGAACATTGACGGGCTCTCACGCTATCGTAGAGCAGTTTATCGATAATCTAGCGGTGTCCACTATTCTGCCTAACGCTGGAGCTGAGTTGTCAGCCTTGAAGGAGAGGAAGAAACGTACATTGTAAAACTTCCCTTAGTATTTATAATGGAATAGTGAATACCATACCTATACGTCTGTTTTATAAAAAAATGGCTGATTCCAGTTATGAAACGTGTTGAATTGTTGTCGGTTTCAAACCAAACTGACGACTATTTATTTGTTTTGATTGGTTTTAAAATTTAATGGTTTGTTAGGGCTGTATTTTCTACGGAGACTTTGTTTGATTGGTGTAAATAAGTACAGTATAACTCTTCTTTTACGACAACTAAAATGAAGATCAGTGGCTTGTATGAATGGCATGTTTCAGCTTAACGCAAGGCGAAAGTAAACGGGAAAGCCCCCTAAAGGTTCCTACTTTCACCCTGCTTTAAAGCGACTCGCAACCAGATGGTGCATTAAAAATAGTAATTTGTAAATATGTGTCAAACGCTTATATAAATGGTAAAGAATTAGTTTAGGATAAGAAATTCTGTTTAAAAAAAATGTATTTCAATAAAAAAAAATATTGGTCTCTGGTGGGATTCGAACCCGGGGCCCCGGCATTGGCGGACAGAAGGCAAAATAGGGGAAACCGCTTAGACCAATGGACCACGGAACTATCCGTTTATCTCGGATCGATTTAACGTATTTCAATGTGTAGCTATCGAAAGTGCATACAACTTCGTAATTCGGCTCGTGTTTATGTCTAAGCCCGTGTAGAGAAGCAACAACAACAGCTATACCGTCTACTAGTCGGTATAGAAAAAAGATGGAAAATATCTAAAAATCTAAGATTCGGTGACGATTCTTGAGACTTTTTTTGGACTGATCATATTTTTTTAATGTCAGAAGCCAAATAATGCCACAAATTTGCTTTTATTTGAGTATTTTATTTTATTTTGACAAGTACACCATCCGGTTGTGAGTCCCTTTAAGCAGTCAGCTGTCTCAAACACCTAATACGTGACATTATCCATAATATAGGGGGTTTACTGTACGTAACTGACATGTAACCGTTCAGTGTCTAATACATGTATATGATCTTCTTTTCTATGGAGATAAGTGCAGGTGGCATTAATAGCTGTCACACCTAAGTGTGAAAAAGGACCGATTGAACGTTTTGAAATGAACAAATTTTAACCCTCATTTTGCTGTAAAAACGTGTGCTTTGAAATTGTAGATTTATACATTTTTGAATTAAACAAATCAAAAGACGAGTATCAAGCAGTTTAGATCCAAAAAAGACGCCGAGTTACGTGACGTCTGATCTGGGTTCAAACTTCTTAAAAACCAGCAAAGTCGCGATCAGCAGACAAAGGATTGAAATCGTCTCCACAGACATATTTGTTCTGTGGTTTCTAAATTAGCAATGTACATGTATATCGCAGTTGAAAACAGAAATCAACATGTTCAACCCAGACTGAAGCACCTTATGACAATGGCCTGCCGTTCATCCCTAATGACACGTATACGCGTCTTTTACGAATAGTGTACATTGGAGAATACTTTTTCCACCATGTAATGTAAAATGCCATACAGTGCAGACTCAGATCTGGGTCTACATTGTTTGTATAGGACAAAACTTAGTATACTCTATACGAGTGCGCCGTTTGTAAATAACGTGTGTACATACTCCACTATGGGTCGAATGTGTTGATACCGGAAGTCTCATGAAAGCGAACAAAAGCCTCAGTCCCGTTTTTGTTTATTTGGATCCTTATCAGAAGGCGCCTAATTAACACGTGTGAATTGGACAAGGGCACTATTTACATTCACATTGTTTTTTATAAAAAAAATAAATAAAAAACCTCACGATAAATTTAATCATGAAAGGGAGAAATAGTGTGGATACTGATCAGACACCGTGATTCTGAGAATAGCCTTTCCACTGTAAAAAAAATAAACACAATTGCAAACAGTTTTGATCCTGATCGTTATGCGGCTTTTGATCAGGATCAAAACTGTGCCACTTGTTTTAAAATTACGTCAGTTACACTGCCTTAATTCTAACTTTGAAACCACATTGCAGACAGTAATATTGAAGCAGACGACAATTTGGCGGTAAAGGGGTTAAAAACCTCACAATAAATTTGGTCATGAAAGGGTGAAATAGTGTGGATACTGATCAGACACCGTGATTCTGAGAATTGCCCTACCACTCTCAATAACGCCATAAAGCACATTTGCAAACAGTTTTGATCCTGATCAAACGCCGCGTAACGTGGCGTTTTATCAGGATCAAAACTGTTTGCCACTTGTTTTGAAATTACGTCAGTTATACTGCCTTAATTCTAACTTTGAAACGACATTGCAGACAGTAATATTGACGCAGACGAAAATTTGGCGGTAAAGGGGTTAAAACAGTTATACTGCCTTAATTCTAACTTTGAAACGACATTGCAGACAGTAATATTGACGCAGACGAAAATTTGGCGGTAAAGGGGTTAAAAACCTCACGATAAATTTGATCATGAAATGGAGCAATAGTGTGGATACTGATCAGACAACGTAATTCTGAGAATTCGAATTGTTTGGCATTAGTTTTCATCATATAAAACCTAGCCCTTCTGTTATTGGGGTATATTGACGCTTTTTAAAACAGTACTGTATATATCTTGTTCAGACAGCTCCTGGAGCGGTCTAATCGTTAGGCAGAATAGTGGACACTCAGATGGCACACTTGCTCTCATTTTCGCGCATTAAAATAAGAAGGGCACTTTTACATAACTTCTAATAACTTTTTTTTCTGGACAGATATCGTTCCTGTGCAAACGGTCCGTGTTAGCTTAATCATTTTCCTTTATGATGAAATTTGTTTTGAAAAAAGATGGTAGCAGATGGTAGCTTAAAGTAGGCTGAAAGTAAGGCAGAGTGTGCCTTGGGCTCATTCTGCTTTACTTTCAACCTGATTTAGTGGCCACCGGTCTTAAAAACGAGAAACAAGCTATGGGGTAAAGGGTTAAAAGCATTTCTCAAAAGTTGATTTTTTAAAAATTGGAATAAAATTAGATTAAAAATCTTTCATTATTTCTATTTTGCTAGATGCTGTCTTGAAAACCAGTTATTGGGATATACTGTGACCCTTCAAAAGAACACAAATTTGTAGTTTAATTATGTAGCAACTTTCTGCATTACTTTTATCCTGCATTAACCCTTACTGTGAAGGAAACAAGTATATATGCAGTACATCATTTGCAAACAATTGACTTTTTTAGACCCAGATCAAGAGGGCTCTTCAGTGTTGAAGGGGCACTTTGAGAAGGTTCTACAGTTTGTCATAATTATTTATATACATTGCCGAAACCAATGGTTATAACTCATCATTCTTTAGAACATGAGAATAGTTAGTAGTGTAATAGTTGAGCAGAAACTGAGCTGTCTAGAGAGGATGACATATTTCTTGTTTGAGTTTATGAAATTTTGTCACTTGCACAGCGTTTTTTTGTTGTGCATCAACCCTAGTGATGAGTATACTATTCATTAACCCTTTCCTCCATAGAAGCGACTTTTAGCGCATTCATTTTATTCATCCGCCAAAGAAAATAGTTCCATTTTAGACTGTAATGAATATGTACCATAACAAATATTTTCAATATCCTAGCAGATAGTAACTTAAAGTAAAGCAGAATGCGCCCTAGGGGCGCATTCTGCTTTACTTTCAACCTGCTTTCATAGGTCACATATCTTAACTACTAGAAACAGGCTATGTGGTAATGGGTTAACCCTTTCCTCCATAGAAGCGCTTATTTATTCTTTCACTGAAGGAAATAGTTATGATTTATATGGTCATGAACATGAACCATAAGAAATATTTGCTAAATCCTAGCTGATGGAAGCTTAAAGCAGGCTGAAAATAAAGCAGAATGCACCTACAAGATCAACTGTCTTCAAAACAAAGAAATGGGCTATGGAGTAAAGGGTTAATAATGTATGTGTAACAAGAGCACCGCAGTGCAGCAAAATACGCCCGTCATGGCTGGCGGGTGTCAAAGTCGTCTGGACTCAGACCGACTGGAAAAAGTCGCCCGGAGTGTAGGCCCGACTATTGATCTCAAAAAGACTATGCTGTAGTATTGCGATAGCTCAAGTACTATCCTGATAGTATTGCGATAGTCAAGAAAAAAGTTCTGTTTTTTTTTTAAAAATGCCCATTTTTGACATTAAAGGGGGCATAACTCTGCTAAAAAATAGTCGCCAACGTCTGAAATTTAACAGGAACCAAATTGACAGGTGCCTTCCCTGTATGATGAGAAAGCTAAATATGAAATTTGGTTACAATAGACAAAATGTAAGTAAAATCATTATCAGGAAACAATATATTGTTTAAAAAATTGTGTGAAGGGGCATAACTCTGAAAATACGGAGTCAAACCAAAAAACCCGTAATATATATTAAGTCACTTCATTCATTGTATCACCATATCAAATTTGAAATCAATTGAATAAAAAATAAAAAAGTTTTTTTTTTTTTTTTAAATGCCCATTTTTGACAATAAAGGGGCATTACTCTGCTAAAAATAGTCGCCAACGTCTGAAACGCGAACTCGTCCGAACTATTGTGGTATTAAATATTTGTAGGAAGTTTAATCTAAATCGGTCAATAAATGAAGGTGAGAGAGCGCTAAGAAGAAAAGTTAACGGACGAAGTGTGGCTTATTTTAAATTTTAAGTATGTAAAGGATAGAAAAATAATTTAACAGGAACCAAAATTCACAGGTGCCTTCCCTGCATGATGAGAAAGCTAAATATGAAATTTGGTTACAATAGACAAAATGTAAGTAAAATTATTATCAGGAAACAATATATTGTTAAAAAAAATTGTGTGAAGGGGCACAACTCTGAAAATACGGAGTCGAACCAAAAACCCGTAATATGTTAAGTAACTTCATTCATTGTATCACCATATCAAATTTGAAATCAATTGAATAAAAAAAAAAAGAACTTTTTTTTTTTTTTTAAAAAAATGCCAATTTTTGAAAATAAAGGGGCATAACTCTGCTAAAAATAGCCGCCAACATCTGAAACGCGAACTCGTCCGAACTATTGTGGTATGGAATATTTGTAGGAAGTTTAATCAAAATCGGTAAATAAATGAAGGTGAGAGAGTGCTAACAAGAAAAGTTAACGGACGGACAGCGCTGGGTATACCATAATACGACCGTCGATGACGGGCGTATAAAAAGTACACCTGTCCTATTCAAACAGTGTAGACCCTGACCAGAAGGCTCCTGCAGGACCCCTCTTGTCCGGGTCTTCTATTTAAGACTTTCTTCATATCACTACATAAATAAATACTAACTAGTTGATGTTCCGTGTATGTGTAGTTTGGGCCATGAACGCCGATTCCCACCACTTTCCGTACCTGGCAAAAATCTGGCTGTAGATGGATACAGAAGGTGGCTTTTAGTGTAGTTTTACATTCAAAATTAGCACTTACCTCCATAATTGACCATTAAATACTACAAAATGCCCTGTCACTCTTGATAAAGGCAGGTCGCTGGTTCCCATGGGCTACTTCGCCAAAATCATCATCTCGTCATATCATCCCTCATCATTCATTGGCGCTATATGACCTATTTTGTGTTGTGGTGCCATAAAACCCAACTCATCTTTCCCTCTTGATTTAATATGTGGGGCAAACAACAGGACAACAGAAGCATACATTTGCATTTTTATTGAGTAAGAATTCTATAGTGCACAGATAATACCATGATCAGAATATTAAATGCATTGAGTCAACATCTGAGATATTCTACATACCCTAAAAGTTATGACACCCTGTATAATTGCTCTAATAATCATAAAATTTGAACTAATTGCTTTTAACACACAGTTATATGTACAAACTGAATGGTAAACTGTGTAGACCCTGACCCAATTGTTTCCTCTGAAACCATCTAGGCAAGGTCTACACTATTTGCTCCAGCCAGTCTATCCAACAACCCTTTTGATCTTTACGGTACTGACTACTTAGTACAGTCAAAATTTGCCTTACATCATTCAACTCTGAAACTTCCGTTGCCAATAAAATCTAGTCCATTCTGATTTAGATTTTTTTTTACAATTTATTGAAATTGACAATCAGTGCATACCCTTACCAGAGGGCTCCCCTCCCATCTGATCTGGATCTTTACTGTTGTATAGGACATGTGTACTCTTGAATATGAGTCTTTACAGGTACGTCGTTTGTAAATAGTGAATATACTCATCATTAGGGTCTATGAATTAGGGGACCACTCAGTAAAGTGGCATTCTGATCCACATACAAGGGGAGTGACTAATGCAGGAGAAAAGTAATGCAGAAAGGTCCAATATGAGCTTTCTGCATTACTTGTGCCCTGCATTAAGCTGGTATCCTCCACCTTCAAGACTCCGATCCAAAGTTATGTTTTTTGTGTGACCTCTTTACAAAATTATATTAGGACGCAGCAAAGGGCTTGATCATTTCTTCACAACTCTATCATATCTAATTTTGGCAGAGCATAGTCCGTATAGCCACTACTCTATAAATCCATCGTTTTACATGTAAAATGTATTCCTCTTTATACAGTCATGAATATGTTTCATAAGAAAAATATTCTGTATCTTAGCAGATGGTAGTTTAAAGCAGGCTGAAAGTAAAGCAGAATGTGCCTGAAAGTGCATTCTGCTTTACTTTCCACTTGCTTGGCCTTTTTCACATATCTTCAGGCTATAGGGTAGTGGGTTAACTATAATAGCCTGTGGTAATGTTTAACTACAACAGATACAAAGTCAGAAAATGGTATGAAAAAACATGGGAGGACAGCAAGAAGTAGTCAAATAAACAGAAATCACAGAAGAAAGGAGACATGTACATATAAATATTAACCAAATGCTATATACAGTAAAACCTCCATTATGACCACTAAGTAGAAGGCCAACTGATTGCATAAAAGACAAGTACATATTAAAGAGATTCCTTTTCATGTTTCTGCCCTGTCCTTATACAGACCCATAATCAACTACCCTACATCAGGACAGGCGACTGTGTCGGGCAAGGGGAGAGTACTGTCTGCTTTATGCAGCCACCTGTCTTAAACACTGAAAGCAATGATGATGTTTAGGGTTATGTTTCAAGCTAAAGCATAACGTGCCTTTAGGCACATTCTGAAATGCTTACAACTTGCTTGAAGTGGTCAAATGTCTTCATAACTATAAAGAGAGGTTTGACTGTACAGTACTGCATATGTCTGAAGTGCATAAACATTTCAAATTGTCCATGATAAATACAGATGGTATCAGATTAAAAATCCATACAAACACTAATTACACATTATTATCATCAACGGAGACTGTCATGAACACAAATGTGGCATACCTAATTATCATTTGTCATTAAGTCATTCACCCCTGAAACTTTTAAGGGAGAATTCAAATTTCTAAATGAGTCTCGACTATTTTAGACTATTTAGGGTTGAATTTCAAAATATATTGCAAAATGACAAACAGTGTAGACCCTGATCAGAGGGCTCCTGCAGGAGCCCTCTGATCAGGGTCTACACTGTTTGCATAGGGCAATGTACATTTCACAGGTACACTGTTTTGACGACAATACTCGTCACTAGGGTTGAATGTTTTATGCGGTTAATTCTTCCATCCTTGGTCTTTTATTTCCAGCTGTCTGTTTTTTCTTTGCACCAGCTCCCTGATTATTTTCCTTGCCGTCATTGGACCTATTTCCGTGCTGCACATAGCGCGTTACCGTGGAAACACCGTCAACAAACTTGGTTTTATATAACACGTTAGCATTGTTGAACATGCCATCTTTTAAGGACACCACTATGAACTGAAAGAGGTAAACAAATTATATGAAAAAATGAATTTAATTTCAATGAACAAATAATATAATATTAATAATAACAGTGGAACTTCTTTTGCGATTCTACTTAGTCAAGAAGAATTTGGATCTTTTAATCCACTACCCCATAGCCTGTTTCTAGTTTTGATGACATGTGACCACTTAAAGCAGGCTAAAAGAAAAGCAGAATGTGCCTTAAGGCACATTCTGCTTTACTTTCAGCCTGCTTTAAGCTATTTTTCAGCCTGCTTTAAGCTATCATCTGCTAGGATTTAGAATTTTTTTCTTATGGTTCATTTTTAAGACTATAAATTGGAACTATTTTCTTCAGTGGAGGAATAAATTAAATGTGCTAAAAGGTGCTTCTATGAGGGAAAAGGTTAAAGGTGATATTCTAATGTATAGATGAGAAAAGCTGAAAGCTGCATTACTAATTGCCTACATCAAGCTGAAACCTGTCTTACACACAGGGCCCCGACACGATTTCTTTCAGAGAGAAAAAATCGTCAGAAGGTATATATAGAGACAAGGGGTACAACTGATTGTTAGTAAATTCTCACCCTATCTCAATAAAACTGAGCATATCTTGAATAATACTTGATGAAACGACACCCTTTTTGCATTTCTGTCTAGCTAATATAATGCCCTTTCATAAAAACATAACATAAAACCAACTGTTAGCTTGCACTTTCAACAGTAATTGCATTCACTTATATAAATCAACGACTTTTAGAAAACGGGACAGGTGTTCGTTCACAGCTGACACAGCATTGGCCACTACTGTGCGCTTGTTTAGGCGGTAATATCGAGTGTTACAGTCTTTGGCCACTACTGTACGATTGTTTAGGCGGTAATATCGAGCATGAAAGTCATACAGTTCGATAGATATACATTTTTGACACCTATCAACACTGATTTCTTCTAAAATCATTGCCGTACCAAAAGAGCATAAATGTACAAGAATAGCTTTAATGCCGATGAAAACATGCGAATTTGTTGGTGTTGCAGCGATTTGAGTATAAATCAGCTTTGATCGGTGTCAATAATGGATATCTATGGAACTGTATGACTGTCATGCTCGATATTACCGCCTATACAAGCGCACAGTAGTGGCCAATGCTGTGTCAGCTGTGAACGAACACCTGTCCCGTTTTCTAAAAGTCATTGATTTCTGTGAGTAAATGCAATTACTGTTGAAAGTGCATGCTAACCGTTGGTTTTATGTTATGTTTTTATGAAAGGGTATTATATATGCTAGACAGAAATGCAAAAAGGGTGTCGTTTCATCAATTATTATTCATGATATGCCCGGTTTTGTCGAGATAGGGTGAGAATATACTAACAATCAGTTGTACCCCTTGTCTCTATATATACCTTCTGATGATTTTTTCTCTCAAAAAGCAATCGTGTCGGGGCCCTGTGGTCTTACATAGCAACAGTTTGACTGGCATTTATTTTGAATGTGGCAAGATGGGTTTTAACTGTAACTATTGAATTTATCAAAATTTCTGAGTGCTACTAAACTTTGTAAATCATTAAAATGGCACTATCTATGTGTTATATTGTTAAAGACAATGTTGTGACCATGCTTTAACTCATTCATCCTTGAAACTTGTCTTATAAAAAAATAATTCAAATGGACACTTCAAGTTTCCAATAGTCTAATCAGTATTTGACTATTTGGGTTGTTTTTACAATTTATTGAAACAAGCCCTCTGCTAAGGGTCTAAACTATTTGCATATGACAACTGTACTTTATGTAGGCACACTGTTTGTTAACCCTTTACCTAATAGCCTGTTTCTAGTTTTGAAGACAGGTGAACACTTAAAGCAGATTGAAAGTAAAGCAGAATGTGCCTTAAGGCACATTCTGCTTTATTTTCAGCCTGCTTTAAGCTAAAATCTGCTAGGCTATATAAAATATTTGTAATGGTAATTGTTCGTGAGGGTATAAATTGGAACTATTTTCTTCAGTGAAGGAATAAACTTAATACGCTAAAAGTCGCTTCTATAGGGGAAAGGGTTAAGAACAAGTACACATGTCACTCTGGCTCCATGGGTTAATACCTGTGAATGCTTGAAGTGAGATTTGATCATCTGTCCTATATTCTGTGTATGAGAGATGTCGAGAGCAGCGTCCACCTCATCCAGGATGTAGATAGGGGCAGGCTTGAACAGCAACATGGCCAAAATCAAAGACAAGGCAATCAAGGACCTGGAAAAAAGATTACAGATGGCTACAAAATACAGTAAAACCTCATTGAACAGCATCAATAAGGACTATTAATACTTCTTTATGACTCCATATTCATAGTGGAGTAATCTGCTACATGTATTACAACCTCTCAATGTTAGACCTTGGCCTATGCTTATAAAGCATTTGAGATGTGTCGAAGATCGTTCTCAAGCTGCTGCTTTTGATTGAGCAGATGCTCAAATCTGACCAATCAAAAGCTTGAGAACACTCACACTGAGTTCAAACGCTTTATAACCTTGGGGCCTGGGCTGCAGTGTAAACTTAACTTTTTCAACAATTCTCCATCATGATTGTCTTGTGACTACTTTTTAGTTTAGTTTATTTTAGACAAGTCCAATTATGGTAGTAAACACATCATAGGGTTTGTTTGACTTTAAATTTTTCATAATGACTGGATTGGGAACAAAAGATTTTTTACTATGCCAGGAAAACTTATCACTTTGTTAAATCATTCACTCCTGAAGCTTTTAAAGACTAGAAGGATGGCTTTGTCTGTACTCTGTAAGAAAAATATGATGCTCCCATTGGCAAAAACTTGACTATAAAGTTCTACTGTCAAGACTGTAATTTATTCACATGTACATCTATGGTATATGTGCAAAACACTCTGCCAATTTATAAGGTTGTAGTTTGAAAACTATAGGAGTTAGCCAGACAAAGTATATACTGTACGTGGGTCGGAAAAACAGACAGACAGGGGTGACTCAGTATGCCCCCATTGATTGTTGCGGGGGCATAAAAATTCTAATTTCTAAATAAGATCAGTCCAATTTAGAATATTTATTATTTAGGGTTGATTTTATTTGCAAAAAGACCAATAGACCAGACCCTGATCAGTTAAGTATCCCTCTGATCAGGGTCTACACTGTTTGCATAGAACAAGACTGTACTCTTCACAGGTACACTGTTTGTTAATGATGTGATTGTTTGTTACTTGTTTTTATTTATGTCAGTTTGGGCTAGTTGAACGTCCACAAGAGAGGGAAGATACAGAGGAGCCCATGTGATTCTTTTTTTTTTATAGAGACCTCTAGTTCTTTTGCATGCACCTGAAAGACATGGTTCGGTGCCGGATCGAACTCACAACCCCTGAATTTGGAGTCTTAACATGTTATCACTAGACCACAGTCAGACTGTAAATTATGTGTATAAATACTTGCCGCTAGGGTTCAATGAATTAAATGGTAAGAGATAACTTACCTTTGACCTCCACTGAGTTCTGTGAGGGAATCTTTCCACACATCTCCAAATCCAACCTTGACCTCTAAGCCATCTAGTACAGACTGACCTTCAGGTGGGGCCAGTTTGGCACGGGCACCAGGCAGTAAGGCAGAGTAGATGCTGCCAAAATCCTGAAACAACGCAGTTTTACAAGTACCATTAACAAGACTTTTCCTACATATTTCAAAATACAAAATAGAGCATGAGTACCACAGGTCAAAATTATTGCCATGTCAATCTTAATAAGAAACTCATTTATCCCTGAAATTCTTATTGGACCATTCAAGTTTCAATTAATTTTAATCCATTTATAAAAATTTATATATATTGAAGAGTTTTTCATGACTCTGGGCAAAATTTGTTTTTACCTGTAATTTTTGGAGGTATCGCACCTCCTTCGTCAGCACTATGAGCTAGTTTGGCGGGTCACGTGACTTGCCTACGTCACGTGACCCGCCAAACTAGCTCATAGTGCTGACGAAGGAGGTGCGATACCTCCAAAAATTACAGGTAAAAACAAATTTTGCCCAGAGTCATGAAAAACTCTTCAATATGTCAAATCCTGAGCTTGGAAACAACCTATTTAGTTGTATAAAAATTTAGGTTCGTTTTCTGCAATAAATTGCAAAATAACAAACAGTGCAGACTGACAGATGGAAAGACAGATGACTAACTTAAAATTTGATCCCTCAATGTCAGCTCTGCTTATAACAGGTGACACACATAACACCATAAATTACAAAACTGGTATCTGTGGTAACAGAACTTGTCTATTATGGTAATAAATTGGAGTTTGAGGTAAATCCACTGGAAACAACTTATCTAGTAGACACTGTATGTGCATGCATGCCTATGGCTGCATACATAAGTGAATAGCCTTAACGGTCTAAATAACCCCTTTCTTTATACAAATTTAAAACCTGAATGTGCTTGCATTTAGCCTTAACCCTTTCCCTCATAGAAGCAGATTTTATCATTTTAGCGTGTTTTATTTATTACTTTGCTGAAGAAAATAGTTCCAGTGTATTCCATCCTGAACAATTACAATAACAAATATTTTATATAGCCTAGCAGATGTTAGTTTAAAGCAGGTTGAAAGTAAAGCAGAATGTGCCTGAAGGCACATTCTGCTTTACTTTCAACCTGCTTTAAGTGATCACCTGTCTTTAATGTTATAAAGAGCTTATTGGGTAAAGGGTTGAATAAACCAGCATGTTACAGTCATAATGGTATACTTGCTTATATACACACCACCACAATAGTATTTTAAAGTAAAGTCTACAACTAATTTTGGAATATAACTTACCTTGTTCACTTGCTCCCATGCCTTTTTCAAAGCCTCATTTTTCTTCTGGTCCAACTCAGCAATCACTTGTGAGATTTTGGCTTTGTCATTCAATACAATCTTCCGCTTCTTGGTCAGGTCATTATACTACAAAATATACAAAATAATACTGATATCTACTGTCACCAGTGATAGTACAGTAAAACCCCTCTATAACAACCACAAAGTTATATGAATTATTAATTATGGCACATGGCTGCCTAAAGCAAAATGGAAGTTTGTTTTTCTTTCACCTTGTTTTAAGCTCAGTATAATCAGCCATCTTTTTTAGGGGTATACTTATTTACTGCATAAGAGCTCATGAATGTCTCATGGCATATTTGACCATAAATGAAAACACTTTACAAGTCCATGAACGAACAATCTTAACCAAGGTCAAGGTAACCATACTATAATCAGTGTAATGCAAGATACTGTACTCATTGAGAGCATTAGCATGTGATGCAAGTGACCCTTGTTGCAGTACTTAATCTATGATTGACATGACTGACAGTAAACCCAAATGGGATCATCCGGATGACAGACGTAAATACAGACAAAGGAAACACTATAAACTTAGCTCCACTTCTTAGCAGGACATAAATATTGGGAAAATCTTGATTTTGATTGTCTGATACTCATTCACTGATCAGAGGTCAGATGTATTTGTTTTGAATTCTTAATCAATAACCTCATAGCCTGTTTCTAGTTTTAAAAACAGTAACCACTTTAGGAAGGTTGAAAGTAAAGCAGAATGTGCCTTAAGGCGCATTCTGCTTACGTTAAGCCTGCTTAAAGCTACCATGTACTAGGATATAGAAAATATAACTTATGGTACATATTCATAACTGTAGAAATTGGAACTATTTTCTTCAGTGCAGGAACCAATAAGAGTAATGGGTTAAGATTATGTTTCCCAAGTGTTTTTATTAGTGATTGGAATAAAAATAGATAATAACTGTTGACAATCAAACATCTCAACTGACAATCATTGAAGAATTGATAAATAATCTATAAATGTTATTTTGTTTACGTCAAGTCAATTGGTCTACTGTTCATAACAGTGTCACTTCCATCCAGACAATTATGACCGCTATACTGAAGACATATGGTACAAAAGTCAGGTAGTAGCTTAATCTTTTCCCCCAATAGCTTTTTTCAGTAATGAAGACAAATGGTTAAAGCAGGTTGAAAGTAAAGCAGATTGCAATTAATCCTTGGCGATGAGTAAACTCATCATTAACACAGTATCTGTGGAGAGTACACTTATCCTATGCAAATTGGAATTGGAATGGTCTATTAAAACTTACAGGGGTTAATACAGGGCTCCAGATAAGAGGGAGAAATCTGAACAAATCCAACATTTTCTCACTCATACAGCATCAAATCCTATAATGTTACTTCTCATTAGAATTGTCTCTTTGAGACGATTCTAATGAGTAGTGAAATTATAGGGTTTAAAGCAGAAATAAAGGTTTTAGTTTTTAAAATACTCCCCTTTATCTGGGGCCCTGTAAAAACTCACCTGTTCTTCAGCCTTGCCCAGCATGTTCATGGCTCTCATGTTGACACTCTTGGACAGTTTATCCTTTGTCTCCTGTAGCTTCTTCATGCGTCGCTCACTCTCCTTCGGATCATTAGCCTTGAAGTCATATGAGGTATTGGCCTGGCCAAAGAATTTCTTCTCCTCTGCTATCCACTCATAGGATTGTAACATGTTTTCCACCTTAAATATAAAAGGAATAATTCAGGGTTCTCAAAAATTGCAGACCAAAATATCTTGACTTTTCCCTTGACATATTCAAATTTCCTGACCGGACAATATCACATTCTTTTATTCCGTAAATTTATTCCTCCACTTAAAGAAAAAAATCTATACAGGCATCTATTCAAATCTATACAGGCATAAATATGTATCTAAAAGATAATTCCTATATTTTAGTAGTTTAAAGCAGGCTGAAAGTAAAACAGAATGTGCCTTAAGGCGCATTCTACTTTTGATCTGCTTTAAGTGTTCCCTAAACTTCTAAACTAGAAACAGTCTCAGGGGTTGCACTAAAGATTTTTTTCAGGAAGTCCCGACTTCCAGTATGATGAAAATGGAAGTCCTATCCAAAATTCCAGGAAGTCCCAATCTTTCTTGCGCGAAAATGCTGTAATATCTTGCCTTAAAACAGCCTTTGACTTGTATGCATTACCCAAATTGCTAACATATTGATATTGCTTCTTAAATATGGTTATTTTTGCAATAACATGTATTTTTTAGACTTCAATGTTTCTTCAGGTTTCATTGTACTTGAATCTTGTTAAAAGCAAGATTTGATAACAGTTTATAATCCAAGTCTCACTTCAAAGTCAGCACAAGATATGTATACTATGCACTTATAATTTTGAAAAATTTACTGTACAGTAAAAACCTTAAATAGAACTGCTAAATTTGTACAAGTATATATTTCTACAATTTTTTTTATCATTAATAGTCAAATTAGACAGAAATAGAATACAGTAATTTCAACTCTTTGACAGCTTTTCTTGCTTTTGTGAATATTTCAGATCAAGATTAAATACTAGTTGAAGTACCTAGGACCTGGCCAGGGTTGTAATTGTAGTTACTACAATCAGAGCAAATTTAAAAAATTTGACAGAAGACTTTTTGATAATGCATACCATTATGTTAATTATTCAAAGGGATTGAAAGCAGTTTGTTATCAATTTTCATAAAGTATTTAGGTGCTAATATTATTAATTTCACAGTACAACAATAAACAACTTATCTGAGTAAATATTCTGAGAAAACGTGTCTTGTTTAAAAAAAAAATCCCTATACACAAACTGCAACAAAAATTCCCTGTACACCAACTGCATTTTAAATAATAATTAAGAAGTTTCATTTCAACTGCAACAATCAACAAATCGGTCAGAAGAAAAAATGCAGAACGTTTGGTACACATTTTGAGGCTTAATTATTTCTAAATACTTAAATAGAATGAATAATTATCATCTAAAATCAGATTATCAATGGCTATAATTTCTTATCCGAAATATGTAATGTCCGAATTACTGTACCAGCGTACTTACAAATCGGCGATCGATCGAAGTAGATAGTTAAATTTATCAAACATATTTTTTGTTTTTGAATGCGATATACTTATTTAACATTCATATTAATGTTTTCTAATCGTACTGTAGTTAATTTACTGAGGAAATAGCTTAGATAGTTAAATTTGAAGTTTTCCGAATGGGAAACTCGCACCGAAAAATCGGCAAATTCCGTGGTTACAATAATATCGTTTCGACCGGATTTTTTCGAAGTTTCTTTAATCAAACTCAACAATTTTATAAATAAATTGTTTATTTCTTGCAAAACCGGATAATATCACATAAATATATGGCTATACTTGATCGCTAATTATGGATGAACATATGGACCTCCGGCGAAATTCAATATGGCCGTCGCTTTGTTTATGACTAGTGAAAAGGGATTAAATCATCAATTACAGATGATTACCTTACCCAATTGACAGTTCTGCGATATTTCATTGACAGGTCAGAAATAATTGTATAAACCAATCAAATGATAGTTGTTGGTTATTAGCCTGTTTAAATTGTTTTAGAGGCGGGGCTTAATTGGTTGGGTATTCCACTGACTGTCACTAGCGGGACGTCGCATGTCGATAATTCGGCAGTATTGATTTTTTCTATGATCGTACGCCCGGAGGGTTATATCTCGGCGTATTCAAAGAAAATGGGAATTCCACCGTACGTCTGGCGGATTAAATCTGGACGTATTGACCTCAATTTTGGGCGTAATATACGCCCGTACGGCCGTTAGTGCAACCCCTGCAGTCTATGGAGTAGATAGTTAAAGCCAAGATTTGATGATTTACAAACCATGTGAGCTACATCTTTGGAATCCTTCTGGAACTTGGCCAATTTGTTCTCCAACTCTTTTATTTTGATCTCTGAACTGTGATGTTCTTTCTGCAGGCTCTTCTGTTCAGACACCTTGGCTCCAATATCTTTATCACATTCTTTCAGCAAGGCCTTCTGTTTGTTGACCTCTGCCTGGGCTGCTTTTACAACATCCTGTGATTAATTATATTTAATTCTTACAATACCAGGATCAAAGGTTATAAAGCTTTTCAGCTGTGTCTGAGTTTGTTCTCAATCATTTGATTGGTCAAATTTGAGCCTAGGCTCAAATCTGACCAATCAAATGCTTGAGAATTACTTTAGACTAAACTCAAAAGGTTTATAGCCTTGGACCCTGGGCTCCAGATAAGAGTGTGTAAACCACTTATTTCCAGTCGTTTCACTTTCATGCCTCCACTAAACTCTATGTTGTGATTACTCATTTGAACTGACACAAAGTTACAATTAAAATGAGTAGTCACATCATAAGTTTGGTAGAGGCATATGGATTTTAGCTTTTTAAATACTTTCCTTATCTGGAGCCCTGATATTTGCTAAATTTTCAAAAGAAAACTTCAGTTTTTTGATAAAACGACTTTGCCCCTCTAATCCGAGTTTGTCTCCAGAATACATATATTCGGATCCCATATGACAGATAGTACACATCCTGAGCAGAGTTCTCCTTCAAGAGCCCTCTGTTATTTCGATCTATAATGTTTGCAAAGAATTTAAATATCTGGGGCCAGCAGGGTTAAATAAAAACATGTAGAGTCCAACAGCTCATATCATTGTTTCACAATTTAGAAGCATGAAAGCACCAATGTACTTGTATTGTCTCATCTGGATCCAAACTGTTTGCAAGGTCCTGATCTCCCCTTTAGCATTCAGAGTTACAACTGTTACCAACCTTGGCTTCTGTGGCTTTCTGTACTAGCTCTTCAAGCTGCTGCTCATAAAGAACAATCGTCTCTTCCACAGTCTTTAACTGTTCTTCATACGAGGTAATCTCTTTCTTCAACTCCTCAACTTCCAGTTTTATACTGTCAACATCCTATAAAATACATTAAAAAACTCTCTAATGTGTTACATATCAGGTGTTTAAAACAGGTGACTGCTTAAAGCAAAGTGGTAATATTACAGAAAGATTCTTTTTGTCACCTGTCTTTTATACAATCAATTTTCTATACCATTTTTCATTCATAAGACTTTCAAACGGATCCCCCCTTCTCATTCTTGATCCAAACTGTTGCATCTATACACACCTAAATAGCCTGTATATAGCTACAGAATTTGATCAGGAATCCAAAACTTGTTCACTTCAATGTCTGGGTCACATCTGCTTTCTTCTGTCCTTGCAGGGTTAGAGTTAAATACAAGCTTAACTTTAACTCTTTACCCCATAGCCTGTTTCTAGTTTTGAAGACAAGTGACTACTTAAAGTAGGTTGAAAGTGAAGCAGAATGCACCTTAAAGCGCATTCTGCTTTAATTTCAGCCTTCTTTAAGCTAACATCTGTTAGGATTTACAAAATATTTCTTATTATTTATTTTCATGGCTGTAAAATTTGGAACTATTTTCTTCAGTGGATGAATAAATTCAAAGCGCTAAAAGGCGCTTCTAAATGGGAAAGGGTTAATTCTAACTTTATAATAACTTAAAAGATTTTCTGTTTTGTTCTGCTGAACAAACTTAACTCTCTAAACACAGGGGACTCCTTACTGCAAGACAAAAATGAAGGAGAAAGCTTCTGTAGGACCTCACTTCATCGTTTTTATCCTGCATTAAGCTACTTCACCTTCCCAAGACTTGTCTATGGATATTCTAGTTAGCACACACAATACAATACACTGTCTGTATCTCTTACCTGGTACTTCAGTTTCATCTTCTTGCTAGATTCCTCCATCTTTTTCTTGGCCTTTGTGACACCCTGTTCAGCCTCCTTCAGTTCCTTCTCTCTCAGCTGTTTGGAGTTTTTGATCTTATCTTCCAGTTCCTTTACCTTAGCCCCACACCTCTTCTTCACCTCCGCAGATGTCTTGTCTACCTCTTCATACTCAACTACAAATAATTGCACAAACAGTTATACTTCTCTTCCAATTATATTCAAATTAACCTTTTACCTTATAGAAGCGCATTTAAGCGCATTCTGTTTAATCCTCTGAGGAAGAAAATGATTCCAATCTTTACAGTCATGAATATGTATCAGATCATGAGATGGAATATTTTCTTAATTCTAGCAGGTGGTACCTTAAAGCAGGCTGAAAGTAGTCACCTTTTTTCAAAACTAGAAACAGGTAATGGGGCAAGGGGTTAACCTTTTTTGGTCTTTAACCCTTTGAACCCTAGTCCCGCATATAGGTGTCTTTTCAAACAGTGTACATGTGAATAGTACACTTGTCCTGTGCAAACAGTGATGGCCCAGATCAGAGGGCTCCGAAAGGAGCCCTCTGATCAGAGTCTTCACTGTTTGTCAGTAATGCCAAAATTGACAAAAACAACTCTTAAAAGCCAGAAATGGACTAGACAAAAATCGAAACTGGAATTGTCCATTTGAAGTTTCAGGGAGGAAAGAGTTAAGACAGACATCACTAATGCAGATAATAAATGTACTCGTTACAGGTACCCTGTAAATGATGATTATACTTGTTGCTATGGTTCAATGTGTTAAGACTGATGTTTACTAGGAGAGACTTTGTACTTGTTTCTTTACTTTATATGGGTCTACACTGTTTGTAGATAATAAATGTACTCTTTACAGGTACCCAGTAAATGACGAGTATACTTGTTGCTATGGTTCAATGTGTTAAGACTGACATTAATGAGGAGAGACTTTACCAATATTCTCCTTGAGACTGTTAATCTCCTCCAGCTGTTGATGATGAGAGCCCTCTTCCAATCTATCTTTAAGGTGTTCCACCTCCTGACTCTTCAGGTCATACTGATGCTTGATCTTTGTGAATCTGTAAATAAACACATACAGTAAACACCTCTCTTTTATGACAACAGAATTATATTAATGATTTTGTATTTAAGGCAGGTGACAGCTTAAAGGAGGGTGAAAGTAAAACAGAAAGCTCCATTAGGAGCTTTCTGTTTTACTTCCAACTTGCTGTAAGCAGGTCCCTGTGTTTTATAAAATTAATTAGCCGTAATGGCAGTTTTTACGCTAACGCCAACGACAGGGTGACAACATTAGCTCTTGGACACAGTCCAGCGAGCTAAAAAGGGCATTTTCATGATAGGGTTATGGCATCATTCAAAAAACATTGTCTGAAGTAAAATCTTATTGACAAACAATTATAAAGGTAGAAATAATATACTGCAAAATGACAAATACATGTGGTGCAGATCCAGATTAGAGGGCCCTCTGATCTGGGTCTTTACTGTCTGTATACCACAATGTCAAATGTTCTCTTTACAGGAACACTGTATCTGCATAATAACACCTGTCTTATGAGATACAAGGGGTGTTTCATAATTAATGCAACTATATCAATAACTTTATTAATATAAGTGCAAAATGCATGTGTGATATATCATTCAAAAGAGCTATTATTCACCTACATAATGGTATTATGCACAGTAAGACCACATGACTAGATAAGTCACACCACGAGCCTGAATGACCCCAAGTCAAGGGCACTGGACCGTTTTGTGTATTTTTGAGGATATATTTCGAACAAATTTTGATACTATAATTACCATAATAGTTTTATTATTTAAAATAATTTTATGAAACTTTCGGTCAATTTAAATCAGACAATTATACACACATTAAGCAATTTAAAATTATATTATTTTACAAAATGGCAAAAATATAGGTAATATTTAACTCTTACTGAAAATATCGTAAAACATGACACTACTGTTATGTTCAAGCGGTTTTGCTGAAACCTAGAACGCATTTTGTTACATCAAACAACGCTATAATTGAAGCAATTGAAGTAGATGTTCATGTTTAAAAATCAAATTATAGATTTATGAATCTAGAAAAAATTCATAGCGTTCCAAAATTCATGTCAACTTTTTTCACTAGCAAAATGGAGAAATTTTATTTTTTAAAAAATGAGATTTAAAACAACTGAGCCTTTTGGTTTTAATGAAATCTTGTTTATATTAAAGTTCAGACATTAACTGATATTTTTCAAAAACAAAGTATGAACATTTTACTTTTAAAAAAGTTATTAGGTCAATAAGTAATGTCTGAAAAAGGCCATTTTCTAGTGCCCTTGAGAAGGGGTCATTTAGATAAGTATTGTGATTTATTCCTTCATGTGATCTTATCGTGCATTATACCAACGTGTAGGTGAGAAATTTCCCTTTCCAACGATACATCACACATGCATATTACAATCATTATGTCGAAGTTATTAATGGGGTTGCATTAATTTTGAAACACCCCTCGTATACACAAATAGTGGCAATTTTTAGATCTTAAGATTTCTGCAATATCATTTCTTTCAAAGAAAATATAACATTCAATTTTTTATAAAAGTTAATTCCCTCAGATCATTGCAACTGAACAGATACAGTGGAGAATCTGTTATTCTTTCCCGTTTAAACGCAAACGTACGCAAACACATTGCACTAAAACATAGAAAAGGACAACTTTTCGACAATTTTGACTATTCATGTTGATCTGAGTGGCAAACAGTTTGGAGCCTGATCAGACGCCGGGTTACCCGGCATCTGATCTGGCTCAAAACTGTTTGCAATGGAAAAAATAGTTTTAGCGTAAACGCGTTTATTGGGAAAGAATAATGTTTTCTCCACTGTAACTAGGGTTGCAATGATGGATACTGCCACACTTACTTCTGGGCTACTGCCCTTATAGACTGAAGCTCTTGTTCAACAGCAGTAAGAGCCTCTCTCTTGGCCTTGTATTCTCCTTCTGCACTAGTAAACTCCTGAAGTTTCTCCAAAATAGAGCTGGTCTGGGCTCTAGCACCTAAACAAATATAACATGAAAGATGATTGTAACAAGATGAAAGTAAGGCAGAAACTTGGTTCTGAAGCTTTACTTTCATTTTGTTTTAACTCTTTCCTCCCTGAAACTTTAAATGGACAATTCCAGTTTCGATTTTTGTCTAGTCCATTTCTGGCTTTTAAGAGTTGTTTTTGTCAATTTTGGCATTACTGACAAACAATGAAGACCCTGATCAGAGGGCTCCTTTCGGAGCCCTCTGATCTGGATCTTCACTGTTTGCCTAGGACATGTGTACTATTCACATGTACACTGTTTGAAAAGCACGCCTATATGCGGGACTAGGGTTCAAAGGGTTAAACACAAACAAGACAGCAACCCTATAAAAAACTTGGATGAAGAGCATACTGAGTTTGGAATGGAAATTGGTAGGGAGAAAATTAACCTGAGGGCTAACAGCAACACCACAGAAGAAATTCTAGTTCATGGTCCAAAACTGGCAACAGTTACAGTAAAACAGTTTAGAGAGGGATCATCAATGGACAAACTAGGCTTAACTAGCTAACATGGACTTAAACCTATTCGGCTCCCAAAATCCATTAACCCATAGCTTGTTCTTAGTTCTGAAGATAGGTGACCACTTAAAGCAGGTTAAAAGAAAAGCAGAATGTGCCTTAAGGCGCATTCTGCTTTACTTTCCACTTGCTTTAAGCTACCATCTGCTAGAATATTGAAAATATTTCTTATAATATATTTTCATTACTGCATAAACTTGAAACTATTTTCTTCAGTGGAGGAATAAATTAGAGGCGTAAAAACCGTATTTATGGGGGGGAAGGGTTAACCAACTTGAAAATGATGTAATTTCAAAACCTCACCTCCTGTCAAAGTTCCTGCAGGGTCAAATGAATCTCCCCCAAGAGTCACTGATCTTTTCTGGACTCTATCATCAAAGGTGACCTTCTTAGCCGCTGTCATGTCAGTACAGACAAATGCTGAGCCAAACACAAACTGCATGGCTTTCTCCAGGTCTTTGTCATACCCAATCAACGACAGAGCAGTGTTGACATTATCTTTACCAACCTAGAGAGAGAATGTACAACATATACTTTGATATTAACCCTTATCATCACAGAATTTAAGTTTGATACCATCATCCACTTCCTCAAACATTAGTCTTACACCAATCATATGTACTTACAAGTTTAAAATGAATGTTGTTTTAAAGCCCATCAACAGAAAGAAAGCAGAAAGCTGTATGATTTTTTCCATAGTGCCTTTACCTATTACCCTAGAGACTATTTCTAAGTTTTGAAAACAGGTTATCACTTTTAGCAGGTAAAAAGTAAAGCAGAATGCTCCTTAATAAGCATTCTGCTTTTACCTCCAACCTGCTTAAAGTTTAAAATTTCGGAAAGTACTGGAAATGTCTCATATTTTACAATATATTTCTTGTCTAGGGCTTCCTAACTGAGGACTTCTTTTCCTAGTGTATGAAATAATTAGAAGTGTAGAAAGATTTATTTATGGAGTAATGGGTTAATCTTTAACACTGGCACCATGCATACATAACTACAGTAAAATCTTTTTATAACGACCAGTATTCTCTTATAGGAGTTTTCTGTTTACCGCCACCTTGCTTTAAGCTGTCACCTGTCTTTTATACGATCAATTAGCTTTTGTTTTAGTGGTCATAACAGAGAGATTAATTTCTCTGTATAAGTATCAAATATATGTAACTACAAGAATAATACAACGTAAATAATATATACGAGTAGAAACATACATTCCAACTTTATATGCTGAGATGTTCATACCGACTACTCCACTTTTTGAAAATGACCAGTATATTTGATTTTGAAAATTATACAATTCACATGTTCCTGTTTCAGGCATAAAAGGGTTAAAGACTAAACATTGCATCAGGGCTCCAGATAAGGGGGGTATTTCAAAAACAGAAACCTTTTTTTCTGCTTTAAACCCTTTGGTGTTACTACTCATTAGAATCGTCTCTTCGAGACGATTCTAATGAGTAGTAACACCAGGGTTCACCCTGGCTTAAAATTTTCTTGCGCCAAATGAAAAAAGTTTGCGCCAAAATAATATTTTTGGAGCCAAATTTTTTTATGTATGTTATACATACATGTGATATTTTCTTGGACCCAAATAGGGAGATTTGGTCATTTTAATAGGGAGATTGGGGTGCCAAATAGGGAGCTTTTTTCGCCACACCTTTTTCGCGATTTTTTTTAAATCAGTGAATCTAGATAAGTCTATAGACCACTAAGACAGAGACAATTTTCACCCAGATATATACTTTTTATAATACTGACATGGGCCTATTATTCTAGCATCTAGGCTGAAAGTTAAGCAGAATACTCTTCAGGAGCATTCTGCTTCAGTAAAAGTTTAAGCCTGCTTTAAGCTAGATCTAACATCTGCTAGTATATAAGAACTATTTCTTATGGTTCTTATATATATTATTCATTCATGACTAGTAAAGGTAAACTGGAACTATATCTATTTTCTTGAGAGAATAAATGAAGTAGTTCAAATGGTCTAGATTTCTATCTATGGAGTAGATCTAAAAAGAGTAAGCAACTTAACAATCTGTTATTCATTAAATTATGCAAACAGTATGGGTCAAGATGAGACGCGCATCATCTTATATAGATACAAACTGTTTGACACTGATATTTTCTGAAAAAAAATGCACAAAAATTAACTCAGAGAATTGTTGCAGATGACAAAGGTTGCAGACGACAAATTCTGCAGACGATATTTACTAGCGCCATAAAGTGGGTGTGGTTTTAACAACGAAATAACGCGTCTTAATTTTCTACCGCGAAAACTGATTGCAACTCAATTTTACGAGCGTAATTGGTTGTAAAACCTAACTTAATATTTATACATTTGCACAAATCGTATGTATGGAGAGGACTCACATAGGCTTTGCCTGTTGTCCAATCCTTTTCTTCTGAATAAAATATTGTTTAAACTAATCGTATGTAACAAACAGAAGAATTTAGGTCCAATGTTTAATTTTAATTTATTGTTAGAAAACGGCGCTGGGGAATACTTTTTAGACTAACAAAATATACGTAGTTCTCGTAGCAAATGTTACGGCGCCCCGTCATTTTGTGACGGTATCATTTTCGAAGTATTTTTCTGTTACGTGAATATACAACGTTTTTTGTGGTGGAAATCAATTCATGAATGATAAATTCTGATCAGCTTTCATATAAAAGTGTTTGTCCAGAACTTACGGATAATTATCTGATTTAAATCCGACCCGTATCGACGACATAGATCTTTATCCTTCGCATCACCGCTTCTAAAAATTGTCGTTGAAAAGGTCTCCGATTCGGGGCGAACCTGTCAATCACTTTTTTTGATAACCAATTAGATCTACAACACATTAAAAGCAATCTCGGTGGTGTGATCAAACATTGTTTGGCAGCCTGCCATTACACATGCCATTATCGACGATTGCGTAACGTGTTTACACGCATCAGTAGCGTTTGGTGATAGGCTAAGCGTGTGTATGGATTAGCCGAACTCTGAAGCCAATTTTAAGATTTTTAGAGTCGGCGATAAAAAAAACTGTACTATCATACGGCGACAATTCCGAAATTTCTCGGCGCCAGACACTTTCGCCGATTCGAAATTTCTGTCGCCAGAATTATTTTTTTTGCGCAAATGGCACCGTTGGCAATGCCCAGCGGGAACCCTGAACACCATAGGATTTGACGCTAAAATAAGTGAGAAAATGTTGGATATCTGCAGTTTACTCCCTCTTATCTGGAGCCCTGTTGCATTTTTTGTAGACAGATATTGAAATTACATACCAGTCCCTCTGCTCTTTTCACAATGTCAGGAGAAATAGTCCTGGCTGAGATCTTGTTCAGTGGGATGATGGTATATCTTCTCTTTAGTTCCCCCTTCTGTAGCAGCTGCTTGCCAGTCTGCTCTGTGTCCACAACAACATTGTAAAGCTGAGTAGAGGAAAAAACAATTGTTTTACTGTCTTCCCCATCAATCAAGAGGGCCTGAAGGCCCAGATATCGCTCACCTGTTGTACTGAAGCCTGATAGCTTTTAAAAGTTTACCTTTCTGTTGCACATATTTTAATCTAAATCCATTCAAACTTGTAGTATAGCATGTAAATAATTTTGGAATACAACCTCATAATTCTAGTATAGTAGAGTACATCAAGGGCAGATAACTTAAGCCTAAACAATACTGAAATGAAGCCTTTTTCTAGCATTTAAAAGTATATCAAGAGCAGATAACTATTGTCCCAATGTATAGATTTCAACAATAATTGCACTCCTTCTAGAACATATAGCTATAACATTTTGTGTGCAAGTATAATCAGAATCCATCGAAAACTGTAGTTGCAAAAGTGTAAAAGCTGTTAGATATGGCATTTTCAGCAATTCAAGGGCAGATAACACTTGACCTATTGGTCCGATTTCAACCACAATCACAATTATTCGATCTCTTATGGTAATATACATTCTGAGTAAGTTTGGAAAAGACTCAATAAAAATTGTGACCGCTAAAGTGTAATTACCGTTAAATATGTCATTTTCAGCAATTCAAAGGTAGATAACTCTCCACCAATTCATCCAATTTCAACCATAATAAATTGGACTCATCTGATCTCTTATGATCATACACAATCTGAACAAGTTTGAGATATTTTGGATGAAAATTTGGGCCTCTAGAGTGTTAACACTGTTAGATATGACATTTTCAGCAATTCAAATTGATAACTCCTGACCTATTGGTCCAATTTCAATCATAATCGAACTGATTCGAACTCTTATGGTAATATACAATCAGAGTAAGTTTGAGAAAGATTGGATAAATATTGTGGCCTCTATAGAGTGTAAACACAGTTAAATATGGCATTTTCAGCAATTCAAAGGCCTCTAGAGTGTTAACACTAAAATTGTTGACGCAGCACGACAGACATTCAAGGATTGCAAAAGCTCACCCTGAGCTAGCTCAGGTGAGCTAAAAAGACATTTACAGTCAAGCCTCATTTTCTCAAACGCGCTTAAGTCAAACTAACCTGGATTTCAAAGTTGAAAAAAATTTCAACTATCAAATACGGGTATCTTCATCCCATTTAGAATTCAACTTTCAGCACTGTTAAAATAAACAAGAGCTGTTGAAGAACATTGTAGTTCACCTACACCTATGGATAGACCACATAAGCAGCCCATATTCTTCAAATAGACGATAGTCTATTCTCAGTAATATAATGGCTGACCTTAGAAAACAGTGGACAATCTTTAATAGAAGCTTGAACAATCAGCTGAATTTCGATAACTCGATCTTGCTTAAGTCAAACATACCTGGAGCCGTTTCATAAAACTTCATACGACAAAAACGGTCGTAAGTCTAAACTTTAAAATACATTTAATTTCCAATTTCTCTATCTAATCCTGTCTTGTGACATATTTTTGAAATCGTCTTTCCAAGACGATTCCAAAGAGATGTCACAATATAGGATTAGATGGAGAAATAAATAATAATTGAGACTTATATAATCTGTCTTACAACAACATTTGTCGTACGAAGTTTTATGAAATGGGCCCCTGTATTTCAAAGTTAGGCTAGGCTAGGCCACGTTTTAACTTTGAAATATGGGTACGTTGAACAATATGAGTTCAAATTATCAAGTTTCATCAGTATATACCTGTCTTGTTACAAACTTTGTCACTCACCTTTCCACCAGCTGACACCTCCAGGGCTGTAGCCGTCTTTACATCCTTCACCTTGATCAGTTTACACACAAGACCAGACACTTTTCTACGATTAAAGTTCTTTTCTGGATCTTTGTAGTCAAAGTGGAGATGGGGAAATCTAAAATGATACAACCATCAATGAGAGATCATGTTACCAGGCTTGAACAATATATCAATATGACTAAATATGGATCAGGTGGCTGCTTAATGCAGAATACATGTAATGTATTCTGTATAAATTTGATCCCACACTTAGATTTTTCATGCATAAACCCAATACCAAATAGATACACCTTTATAGGCCTTGAAATTATGCCTCCACCGATGAAAAGAGTTTAATAGACATAAATATGTAATGCAAGAAATGTTTCTTTATCCTTATAGATGGTTGTTTAAAGTAGGCCGAAAGTAAAGCTTTATTTTCAGTCTGCTTAAAGCAACCATCTGTATTCAGCACTGAAAACAGGCTATGGGGGAAAGTATTAAGGACAAAGAGACATATAATATTGTTTTGCATCTGTCAGAAGACAAGGAGTGATTGTATTTGAATTTTGAAAAATCAAATGTTCACAATACAATCTGTTTGACCATCAATCAATGGGAGGGAAAAATGGACATCTTTCGGGGGCGGGTATTGGTTGAATGCAAAACTGAAGTCATATAAAAAGATATTTAATTGGGCAGAACGTATGGTGTGGGGTGGAGGCAGTCAACAGCTAGAAAACCCCTTTTTGGACCATCTGGTTCAACGTAAGAATATGGCAGATATCAAAATTTTCAAACAACACATACAATACAATCAATCACATACAATGTAATTTAAAAACTGGCATTCTTATCAATATGTCAGTGATAATTTTACCTGTGTATCCCGAGTCCTATACTCATTAAATTTGCCAGGGACACATTATTTAAAAAGTTGTGATGTCTCGTGGACCCATTGCTTTTCTGGCCTTTATTAACCTATTACTCATTTAATAGCAAATAGTAGCTTAAAGTAGATTGAAAGTAAAGAAGAATGTGCCTTAAGGCACATTCTTCTTTACTGTCAACCTGCTTTAAGTGGGTCACCTGTCTTCAAAACTAGAAATAAATAATGGGATTTTTGGTTAATTGTTCACCTCAAGGACACAATGTTTGTCTCAAGGACTCTTTGTTTTACAGAATGTGCATCCTGAGGACTCATTCATCTGATTTCTAAAATTATCGCTGTATGTCCTTTCTTACCTGGCCTCTAGTGTCTCTAGCTTGTCTTGTAACCTAGTGACCTCTTGACTGAGTTTCCTTCGCTCAGCCTCCAGTTTTTCATCCTTTCCCTCTTCATACCCTAGCTTCTTCAATTCAGCCTGAAACACAGTTCAGCATTCAAGTTATAGTTTACGTCTGTTGAATGACTGTTTCTAATGAGCTGTTTAATACAGAGCTCCAGATAAGGGGAGTATTTCAAAAGCTAAAATTTTTATTTCTGGATTAAACCCTACGGTGTCACTACTCATTAGAATCGTCTCAGAGAGACAATTCTAATGAGTAGTAACATCATAGGATTTGGTTCTAAAACGAGTGAGAAAATCTTGGATTTATTAAGTTTTCTTCCGCTTATCTCAGGCCCTGTGTTTACACTTTACACTGCTGTGTGCATTGTAATTAACTCTTCTCATGTTGAACAAGTTTCTTTTACTTTTTTTAAAAAGGAAATAGTTAAGTATAGTTTTGCTCAATACCCATACACCGAGGTTATAGCATACTTTTGTCTTGAACTTTGTACAGACACGCTAAAAACAAGTTTTCAAGTCCTTTGTGAATAGTTTGAATCCCAATCAATCACTAATTAACTCAACAGCAGATCAGTCTCCAAATTGTCATTTGCATCATATGTCTCTAATTACAGAGACGAAAGTCTAATTAAGAATTGAAAGCAGACCAGGTTTGAGTGGATATCTTTATTTGACATTAAAAAGGTTTACCATCTTTCTTAATACTTAAAGTACAGTCAAGCCTGAATTAAGCCATCACTGAATTTGGTAGCCTGTTGATACAGTATTTAAAGACAGGTGACTTAATCAGGGGTGTAAAATTGTTCTGGCCCGCTTGCCATGGCAAGTAACATTTTGTCAGGGTGAGCAGATTTTCCGAGAATTCATAACAGAAACTAATTATAAATGGGCCAAATATCATTATCATCCAGCAGGACAAGTAACAATTTTGAAAAATTACATGCTAGGGTTGTAAGATAGGTCAACCTATCAATCTATTGTAGGAACTAGAAAGTGTACTATCACAGGTAGACTTCTCTTAAACCATAACCCTATAAAGACGCCTTTTATTTATTCCTCCACTACAGAAAATAATTCTTGAATATACAGTCATAAAAATTAACAATGAGAAATAGTTTCTATATTCTAGCATATGTTAGCTTAAAGACATACTCGCCTATATTAAAAATGTTGAAAAACAAAATTCTTAAATACCTTGATTACTATATATTTTCTGATTTGCAATACATTTATAACCATAAAACAGGGTTCGAATTTAAGCTCGCATACTCGCAAAATGCGAGTGGAATTTGTAAATTGCGAGTGATTTTTAAACAAACTCGCAAAAAAATGCGAGTACGGTTTTTCGGACAGCTAAACACAGTATAGCGTCTGTAAGGCTATGCTCGGTTTATTCCGTAGCATTTCGAGTGGCGGAAATGGACGAGAAGACAAGCGAATACTTTTCGTAAGCCAGTCATAGCTTCTCGGGCAGTTTCAACCTCTTTTTTGTCTGTAAGAATGACGTAATGACGGACTTTCCCAATTCTCATTGGCTCATGAAACGCGCACTTTGCTACTTCGGAGTTCCGATGTGTAAACAATTCTTATCACAGAGTCTGAGTCTCAACAACCGAACCCGTTCTCCAAAGACGAGGCCATTTAAAAGACTCGCACGAGTACAAGTATACTTCTAATTCTACTGTGACATACTGTTTATTAACCACAGCCCTGAAATATACGACCAGTGAAAAAACGTTTGTATCGTAGACGGATTGGCAATCTAAACCTGACCTAATTTTCAAGTAATGAAATCGTGTGCGGTCTGCCTAGTGCATACAGCATGCATTCTCCCCAATATTATAAAATTTATAATATTGGGGAGAATGCATTAAAATGTAAGAAAAATACTCCTTTGGTATGTACACATAGATATGAAAATCAAGATCTTATCCCTAATGTCAGCTGTAACCACAAATGTACAACTATGAAATACACGAAGTGTAGGTAGATCGTATCTGATTACTACACATCTGTGTCGGGTTAAAAGTTAAAACATATATGTTCAGAATGACAGTTTAACTTTCGCGAGTAGTTTTTGCATTTTGCGAGTAAGTTCAAAAGTCACTCGTAAAAAAATGCAAGTGTAATTTTTAGCTAATTTCTAACCCTGTAAAAATGAATTTTGAAAAGTTCTCATTGGTAAATTATGTAAAATATAGTCCTTTCCGTACAGGCACTGTTTCAAGATTTGAAAAAACTGTCCCGAGTAGCAGTTATTGTAGAAATTATGTTTATGTTTTTATCAGCAGCACTGTAAATGCTTTAAGTAACTAAAACTTTATTTAATGCTATTGTATTCACATACACTCATATATTTACAAATTTAAGCAACTATTGGATGAATATTTCTCATTTTTAGGTCAACAGAGACCCAATTTGGCTATTGGGGGAGGTATATTTTCTGCATAAAATCTAAGGGGGTAGGGTTAGAAATTTGACCATATTTCATAAATGAACAACGCGACACCTACGTTTCTTTACACCATTTGATAAGAAATACTTTAACCTTGATGCCTAGAAAGTTTAAAGAATTTTCATTGGATCATTTTTACATAATTGATGTTTTTGTAAGACATTGGCAAGAAAAAATGTCTTATTTTTCCGGTTTTCAGCATTCATTTTAGCCCAAAAGCTCATTAAAAACACAAGAAAGAGCTTTAAAAAGTTTATTTCACACTTGCTTGTGATGAGTGAATGCTAGAAACTTAAAAAGTGTACTAGAAATATGTTTTTGTATAGTAATATAAGTGCATTTGTCCCTTATGACGTTTTCTGCTCTGACAATGAGCAAATGCGGCAAACGTCACACTTTTCAAAGCCAGCTAGAGCTGAAAAAAGCATTGCAACCCCCAATTTTTATTTTAGCAATTTGCTTATATATACCTTAATTCAACTTGTAGAACTTTTCATGAGATTCTGTTGAATTTTTCAAGTACGCAAGTATCCCTTTAAAGCAGGCTGAAAGTAAAGCAGAATGCGCCTAAAGGCGCATTCTGCTTTACTTTCAACTTGCTTTAAGTGGTCACCTGTCTTCAAAACTAGAAACAGGCTATGGGGTAATGGGTTAAAAAATGTTTACTTGTTATTTAAATAAAGAAGACTGAAATATAGTTTGAAAATATGTTGATTATGCCTGTACAATCTATCAATACAGGACATAAGTAATGCAAAAAGCTGTTATGGGATCTTTCTGCATTACTTTTGTCCTGCATAAGCTGCAATCCATCATACAGACTATAAATATACCAAATTCTGGTGGTGACTTGATACAAGTTTGATGGTAATTGGAACATAAAACAAGCACAACACACCTCTAATTTGTTAAGGTTCTGTACAACAGCATCATAAGCAGCCTTGTCTTTCTTGTAACCCTGTTCAGTCTTCTTCAGGTTGGCCTCTTTCTTCTTCAACTCATCCTTAGCATGTTTCAACCTGTATAATCAAGGCAAGGAATGTCATACAACAATGTCAGGTTCTGTCCAGTCTGCAGTCACAGTGGACCAGATGATATTAATGCCAACAAGTGACAAACACTACAGGCACTAATAAAAGTGGGCTTGTAACGTGGTATTTACTGCTGCAATATAAGCTGCTAGCTTTCTCTTCATTGCTTTATACTTCTGACAGTTGAATTTCTTACAATTGGATATCAAATTTTAATAGCTAGTTTCTGAATCAATCATTTTCTCAAACAGTTCAAACAAGTATGTAAATCTCAGCTTAAAACTATAACGACAATAGGGCCACAGTGGCCATATCACCCACATGTTTTCCCTTTGGGTTTTGTCTGTAACCGAAAACCTCAGTACTTATTTCTTAACACATAGTTGTTTGTCATATTTTGACAAAGTCTGTTCAGATTTGTAAATAGGAAAGCAGCTTAATCCTTAACTTCAAAGCTTGTGTTCAAAGCAGATTGAATTCGGCTTTACTTTCATAATGCCCTAAGCTACCATCTGCTAGAAATTAAGAATAATACTTATGACAACCATGCATAACTGTATAAATGGAACTTTTATCTTCTGTAGAGAAATGTATGAAATAAGTTAAAATGTATATCTTTGAATAATGGGTTAAATCACCAGAACTTATAGCCACATATAGTTTGTCGAAGTTTGACCAAAGTCTGTTCTAATTTAGGAATGCCGCTTACTTCATAGCAGCTTGCTTGGCTTCAGTCTCTGCTTTACTGATCTCACTCTTAGCAGCTGCAAGGAGAAACAAATAAGTCATGTCACACTATAAATAATCACATTGGGAGAGTTGCTATATATCATTAAATATCTATTAACCATTTACCCCATAACCTTTTGTTTCTAGTTTTGAAGGCAGTTGACTACTTAAAGCAGGTAGACAGTTAAGCATTCTGCTTTACTTACTTTCAACCTGCTTTAAGATACGTATTTCTCCCAATACGTAGCCATGACTGTTGATTAAAATTGGAACTTTAGTGGAGGCCCATGGATAGCCAACCCCTATCCTCTCCCAAATTTCTTAACCAATCTCAGAAATGATCTGGAACTTAAGTAAAAAGAAAATAAGGAAATCAATCATATGACAGAAAACTTTCATCCATGAATCTGTGAAAGTTGAGTGCAAATTACTCCATAACTGTTCCTATGTATGGCTTCCCCTTTTTATTGGCATAAAGGGTGCCAAAGCTTATCTGTTTTTTGAAGATCAGGGGGAAATACAGAAAAAATTACGTAAGATGGTAACGATCAATTGGTAAAATATTTTGGTATGTCTGAATTGGACTTGTCAAGATATATATGCATATCAAAATTGAAGTTGTGTTGAAAAAATTAAATAAGTTATGGCCAATGTTCAGATTCCTGACAACAACAACGCCTGGACACTAAAGTGATGACAATAGCTCATTATTTTCCTTGAAAAAAAACCACCAGAAAAGCAAATTATTAATCTGTTCCCCTGTTTTCTCCTAGTCTCACTAATTACTTACTCATGAGCTGATCGTTGAGGGTGGCTGCCTGACCCTCATCGTTACTCGACAGACCAGCACTGACTGCCTGGTAGTGTTTCTGGGCAGCTGTGTGGGCCTCTTGGTCTGCTGTACTGTCTTGTTGCATGTTCTCCAACTCCTTACCTAACTTCTCCAAGTCCTTACTTCTACCCTTGATGGCATTGTCATTCTGATGATATACAAAGTTAACCAATTATCCAATAAATATGTCCTTTTACACCTGTAATTAATTACTTCAACTACGTAAATACAGTCGAGACTGTCTTAGCGACCCCTTGTGTACAACGACGTTTTGTCTTGAACGACCCTTTTATACCCCCAAATGCGTTTTACACTGAAAAGGCTCTGTATACAACGACTCCCTGCGAAATCAGTACAATGACCATGATTTTTAACTCCCGAAACGATGTTTTGGACTCCTGTAGCGACTTTCGCAACTGTCGTAGAAACACAATTTGTATTGTAGCGCTACAGTCGTGTTAACCTCTACTTAGACATGTATGGGTAGGTACTACGCTGGTAGAATGGTCAGTCTACTGGCAATGACTAGCTGTCAATCAAACTAAGCTCCGCCTTCATTGACTCAAACACTAGAAAATCATACATCAGCTGCTACTGAAAAAGTCGCATATCCGTCTGACCTAATTACAAGTGTTTACACAGTAGACCTTGCTTCCTCAACATGTTTTCTTGATTGCGCGATAATACGCATTAATTATGAAATTTTGCTGGTTTATTCGCGTGCGGTTTGTTGTGAACATTTACTGAAATAATAGCAAGCGTTAACGGTTTACACAGCTTGAAGCCTTCCGACGAAGAAAAAAGTTTGAATGATGGAGGTGTTAATCCATGATCGAGGCGCGATTTTTATATGCAATCAAACTTCAAAGGCATACAAACAAGTGTGTACTGGCAATTATTATAATCCGTTAACGGTGATTAAGAGTCAACGCACAAAGCTTACAAATTAGTGATAAGTTGGGTGTGTAATATGGATGGCCAGCGGTATCGTTCTGTGGAAACAATCATGATGAAGAAAGCAAACGTAAAATTTAAATTGTGATGTCTGTTTAAGGTAATGCAGACAAATCAAATGCAGTTTATCACGATTTATTCACATTCTTCTTTTTTAACACATATTGCAATGACTACCTGTATAGTAATACACTGTAAACCCCTCTTTCCATTTAGAATCAATAGCTACAGGGGGAAAACTTGGAATTTGTGTATAGCGACCGTTTGTCTACAGTGACCTTCTTTCCAAACTCTCTCGGAAGGTCGCTGTAGACAGTCTCGACTGTATGCATAATAAGAATTTTTTATCTATTTCCTAGCAGGCCGTAGCTTAAAGCTTTCTATTTGCAATAAGATTAAAGAACCCGGGAACCATGTGAGGGCTTAACACACAGTTTAACGAGAGCACCGCAAGCGGTACATTATACGCCCACTGGCAAAGAAATATATAGTTTTATCAAAATTTGTTCTAATTTGTAGACACTTAGAGATCTGAGAGCATAAACGATACTGAAATAAAGCCTTTTCTAGCATATCTGAGTACACCAAGGGCAGATAACTCGACACAATGATCCAGTTTCAATAATAATCAACCCTTTCATGAACTTTATAATACTTCTAGAATTATACTGTGGGCAAACATAATCAAAATCCATTCAAAACTCAGGGTTCACCCTGGCTTAAAATTTTCTTGCGCCAAATGAAAAAAGTTTGCGCCAAAATAATATTTTTGGAGCCAAATTTTTCGCCATTTTTTTATGTATGTTATACAAACATGTGATATTTTCTTGGACCCAAATAGGGAGATTTGGTCATTTTAATAGGGAGATTGGGGTGCCAAATAGGGAGCTTTTTTCGCCACACCTTTTTCGCGATTTTTTTTAAATCAGTGAATCTAGAAAAGTCTATAGACCACTAAGACAGAGACAAATTTCACCCAGAGATATACATTTTATAATACTGACATGGGCCTATTATTCTAGCATCTAGGCTGAAAGTTAAGCAGAATACTCTTCAGGAGCATTCTGCTTCAGTAAAAGTTTAAGCCTGCTTTAAGCTAGATCTAACATCTGCTAGGATATAAGAACTATTTCTTATGGTTCTTATATATATTATTCATTCATGACTAGTAAAGGTAAACTGGAACTATATCTATTTTCTTGAAAAAATAAATGAAGTAGTTTAAATGGTCTAGATTTCTATCTATGGAGTAGATCTAGAAAGAGTAAGCAACTTAACATTAAATTATGCAAACAGTATGGATCAAGATGAGACGCGCATCATCTTATATAGATACAAACTGTTCGACACTGATATTTTCTGAGAAAAAAAATGCACAAAAATTAACTCAGAGAATTGTTGCAGATGACAAAGGTTGCAGACGACAAATTCTGCAGACGATATTTACTAGCGTCATAAAGTGGGTGTGGTTTTAACAACGAAATAACGCGTCTTAATTTTCTACCGCGAAAACTGATTGCAACTCAATTTTACGAGCGTAATTGGTTGTAAAACCTAACTTAATAATTATACATTTGCACAAATCGTATGTAACAAACAGAAGAATTTAGGTCCAATGTTTAATTTTAATTTATTGTTAGAAAACGGCGCTGGGGAATACTTTTTAGACTAACAAAATATACGTAGTTCTCGTAGCAAATGTTACGGCGCCCCGTCATTTTGTAACGGTATCATTTTCGAAGTATTTTTCTGTTACGTGAATATACAAAGTTTTTTGGGGCGGAAATCAATTCATGAATGATAAATTCTGATCAGCTTTCATATAAAATGTGTGTTTGTCCAGAACTTACGGATAATTATCTGATTTTAATCCGACCCGTATCGGCGACATAGATCTTTATCCTTCGCATCATCGCTTCTAAAAATTGTCGTTGAAAAGGTCTCTGATTCGGGGCGAACCTGTCAATCACTTTTTTTGATAACCAATTAGATCTACAACACATTAAAAGCAATCTCGGCGCGTGTGGTCAAACAGTGTTTGGCAGCCTGCCATTACACATGCTGTTATCGACGATTGCGTAACGTGTTTACACGCATCAGTAGCGTTTGGTAATAGGCTATAGCTAAGCGTGTGTATGGATTAGCCGAACTCTGAAGCCGATTTTAAGATTTTTAGAGTCGGCGAGAAAATAAACTGTACTATTATACGGCGACACTTCCGAAATTTCTCGGCGCCAGACACTTTCGCCGATTCGAAATTTCTGTCGCCAGAATTATTTTTTTTGCGCAAATGGCGCCGTTGGCGATGCCCAGCGGGAACCCTGAAAACTGTAGTTGCTAAGTGCGTTAACACTGTCAAATAAGCATATTATAGCATATTTGAGTACACCAAGGGCAGATAACTCTGTAACAAATTATCAAATAAATCTCAAACTTAATTCAGCTTCAGATCTTAATGCATATAACCTTTCTATGAAGTTTCATTAATATCCTTCAAATAGTTTTCAAAGAAAACTCTGGACAAGCGTTTTATAGCATATTTGAATACATCAAGGACAGATAACTCTGTAAGGAAAGTTTGAATCAACCTCAAACTTCACTCAGCTTGAGATCTTGATGCATATAATGCTTGTGAGAAGTTTCATAAATAACCCTCTAATAGTTTTCCCAGAAAACTCTGGATAAGCTTTTTATAGCATATTTGAGTACATCAAGGGCAGACTATTCTGTAAGGAAAATTCGAATCAACCTCAAACTCAACTCAGCTTTAGATCTTGATGCATTTAACATTTGTGTGAAGTTTCATTAATATCCCTCCAATAGTTTTCCCAGAAAACTCCGGACAAGCTTTTTATAGCATATTTGGAACATCAAGGGCAGATAACTCTGTAAGGAAAATTGGAAAGAACCTCAAACTTGACTCAGCTTTAGATCTCGATGCATATAACATGTGTGTGAAGTGTGATAGCCCTCAAACAGTTTTCCAGAAAAAACTCTGGACAAACAAAATGTTGACGGACAGACGAACGAACGAACGGACGGACAGGGCCATGCCAATATATACGATCACCTTTAGAGGTGGGCGTATAAAAATATAGCAGAAAGCTTGATTAGGGGCATCCTGCATTAAGCAGTCACCCATCTTTAAAGACAATTCATTGGTGGCTTGATACAAATTTAACTATACTTCTATGCTTACATCTGTGAGATTTTTATTGAGCTCTTTCTTGCGTTTGTTCTCTGCTTTCAGACCTTCCTTCTTGTTGTCTACAGCACTTTGGGCGAGGGCTTCCTGTTTCTTGTTGTCAGTCAGTGTGGCCTCTAGGTTCTTCATAACACTGCCAGACTCCTCATCTCTCTTTCTCTCCAATTCAGCAATCATACCATCTAATTCCTTCACTTTAGCATCAATCTAAAATACAGTAAAACCTCGCTATTACGACCACTAAAACGAAGGCTAATTGATTGTATAATAGAGAGGTGGCAGTTTAAAGCAAGGTGAAAGTGAAACAGAAAGCTCCTTTAGGAGTTTTCTGTTTCACTGTCACCTTGCTTTAAGGTCACCTATCATAAACACCCAAATAATAAACAAAATTTAGTGGTCGTAATAGAGAGGTTTTACTGTATATAACCAGGGCTCCATTTATATGATAAAAGAGACCAGTTTACAGAATATTTTCTCCTTTGATCTCCACAAAACTATTATAAGACTACTCGTTACAATTGTCTTGGAGATAATTCTAAATTAATGAGTAGTAACATCATGGTCCTTTACAGATAGTGTACCTGCAATAAGTACACTTATCCAATGCAAACAGTGTAGACCCTGATCGTAGGGCTCCTGAAGGAACTCTTTAAATCAAGGTATACACTCTTTGTCATTTTGTAATATATTGTTAAAATCAAGCCTTAATAGTCAAATATGGACTAAACGAAATTGGAAATTGTAATAAACCATTAAAATGTTCACGGGTGAAGGGTTAAAATACCCACCCACTTTATCTGAACTTGAGAAAAGATAGCAATGACAACATTTCTTCATTCTTTGTTTAACATAACAGTAGCCAAGTTATCTGTGAATATTATCAGCTGGTAGAGTTTTTTTTCAGAAACACCAATTAATCAAGCTGAACCAGTTTTCTTAACAAACATGAATGGTAAATCAGTTAACCCATTAACTCAGCTTTTTTAGTTTTGAAAATAGGCGACCACTTTAAAGAAGGTTGAAAGTAAAGCAGAATGTGCCGTAAGGCACATTCTGCTTTACCTTCAGCCTGCTTTAACCCTCCATTAGCTAGGATATATAACATATTTCTTATGGTGCATAATCATGAATTTCTAAAATGGAGCCTTTTTCTATAGAGGAGGAATGAATAAAAGGTGCAAAACTTGTATTTAAGGGATCAAGGGTTTAAGAAAATAATGGATCTTTTAAAACATCAAGGCCTTAAGACTCAACAAACCAAACACACCTCTTCCATTCTATTTTTCAGTGCCTGCATATTTTCTTGCATCTGGGCAAGCTCTTCCACAGACCTCTTCTTCTTTTCCTGCAAGTAAGAAACCGGACTGTAAATATTAACCCTTTACTCAATAGCAATATGTGCTAATCAACTACATGTAGATCAAACTGCATTTAGAAAGGTATTTGCCTAAAACTTTTCGGCTATACATTTTGTCTTGTTTTAACCCATTAGGGCCATAACCCCATAGACTGTTTCTAGTATTGAAGATACATGGCCACTTAAAGCAGGTAAAAGTAAAGCAGAATGTGCCTTAAGGCACATTTTGCATTACTTTCAACATGCTTTAAGCTACCATCTTCTAGAAAATAAAAATTATTTCTTATGATATATATTCATAACTGTATAAATCAAAACTATTTGCTTCAATGGAGAAATAAATTAAAGGTGTTAAAAGGCATATTTATGGGGTAATGGGTTAAGCTGTCATATAGTCAAAGTGTTCTTTAGCAATTCTGTGGAGGGAAGGGCTCAAAGAGGCCACTCAAAATAGGGTGAATAATCAGCTGTTTATGTATGTGAAAACTAAAACAAGAAGAATGTGCATAAATAACATGTCTGAACAGTCCAATGGACAAAAGAGTGAGTTTTATCAGAACCAGTGTGCCTATAAGGAGTAGAAAGATAAAGATGTTTAATGGTGTTTCTATGAGGAATAGATATAAAAGAAATTTTCATGAGATTAGATTCAACTCTTTACTTCCTGAAACTTTAAATGGACAATACCAGTTTCAATTTTAGTCTTGTCCATCTCTGACTTTAAAGGTTTTTTTTTGTCAATGTTTGGCATTATGACAAACAGTGAAGACCCTGAACTGAGGAGCCCTCTGATCTGGTCTTCACTGTTTGCATTGGACAAGTGTACTATTCACTTGTACACAGTTTGAAAATGATGCCTATATGCGGGACTAGGGTTCAAAGGGTTAATCTCAAATATTGCAAATGCTTCTGGAATTATCCCAAATCTATCACAATAAACTCTTCTAAGACATAGTATAACTTAAATAATTTGTGCTTGCCTTGCAATACATACCTGTAATTCAAAATCAAAATATGACTAGGCAACCTCTTATTACACCAAATAAGAGTATGCTAGCCTTAAGTTACTGTATGTTTGTACAGTCGAACTTCGATATCTCGAACTCAGTTAAATCGAACATACCAGTATTTCAAAGTTAAAACAACTTTGAAATATGGGTATGTTGACTTAATTGAGCATGAAATAATGCAGTTTATGTGTTGAACTATCAGATAGTTTGAGTTAAGCGAGTCTGAGATATCGAAATTTGACTGCATTTATTGTTACCTCAGCACACATGAACTGGTAGGCAATGTAAAGCTTGTTAAGATGTTCCAGCTCTCTGTTGATCTTCTGGTACTCCAAGTAAGAAGATCGCTCTTCCTTCAGTTTTGTAATAGTGGGTGTGATATCTTCTTTCAAAACCTACAAATATAAACAAGTCAAACTCATTCTAAAAGGACACTCGACAATAAAAGAATATTATTAAACTTGTATCATTGTTGATCATTATTGGTATACGATAATGGCAAATGTGTGGCTTATATATGATAGATGAAATTAACAAAGTTTTGAAATGTGTTGTCTGCATGTCATGTGCAATATGACAGATTAAGAGCAAATTCCACTTTAAATGACAGATCTAAGATCTATAACAATAATCATCATAATAAGATAGTGTTCCAAATTACCAACACTTTTAAACCGTGTCGACATTCAAACAGACCGGGTTTGCCCTTTTTCAGACGGGTTAGCCATTATGATGATTTAAATTTGCAGTAATACGTTTGGGTAACGTTCCGCAGTCTACTAACCATGTGATGTGTTCGAGCATGAACATAAGTTAACTGCGGTTAATATTCAAATGCTACATTGTCGTGACGGTATTGGTAACATTTTCATTTTTTCTTCTGAATAATGCTAACATTTGGGCTATAACAATCAAGCTCCCAATAACCCAAAGGAGACTAATAAAAACCCAATTCATTTAAAATCCATGGAGTGATACCCAATTCCAAGACAAAGCTTATCTTCAACACTGGATAAGTAAAGCAGAATGCGCCTTAGGGAGTATTCTGCATTACTTTCAACCTGCTTTGAGCTGTCACATATCTTCAAAACTAGAAACTGGCTATATCATATATAGGGGTAATTGGTTAAAGCAATTGGGAAGCAGAAATCTTTTGCAAAAACTTTCCAGCTTCCTCCTGTATCTAATACTATCATCGAGTCATCCCTGGAGTGTTGGGACAGAGGAATCGTATGAATTTATATAGGGGAAATTCCGAATAAAAAGTCCGAAAGATGTGCGTGTAGAGAAAAGGGTTAATATATGAACTGCAAATATAAAATAAATTCCTTACTGTGTCAATCTCTTTCAGTTTGGCATCTTTTTTCTCAATGGTTCTCTGCGCAGCTTCCTTCTTACTCTCATACAGCCTGGTACCAGCTGCCTCTTCTATCATAGACAAAATCTAAACGGAAACAGCAAATGAAAGATAGGGAATTTGATACCCATAGAAGTGTGAGACATGTCAGACTGGTGAAACTTTTAACTGAATCTGGAAAATATGAAATTTCAGATTAAAGTTAATTTATTGAAACCCATTATAAATGTACATGTAGTTCCAATTTTAATCACACTATATAGTATGAAAATATGGCCTCCAGATGGACATTGACCTGCTTTCACATTTGTTTTCCAATCTCTTCTAATCAATAAGTCTAACTTCCAAGCCTAAGCCAACATGGAAATTAAAGACACGCACCTAACTTGTCTTCTAAATGAAGATATTTTAAAATGTTTTAGTTTACGGTTTAGCTATAAATGCTTTATTTTGTGAAGAAAATGCAAATGAATTAATAAAGGAAATACGTTGATTAACTGGCATCTCCCATCCAATGTGCACATGACATGAATTATTAACCCATTACTCCATTATGATAAATATGCCTTTTTAAGCCTTTAATTCAATCCTCCACTGAAGAGAACTGTTCTACTTTAGAGTCATGAATATGCACCAGGATAGGAAATATTTCATATATTCTAGCAAATGGTAGCTTAAAGTAGACTGGAAGTGAAGCAGTTCTACAGCATATTTTGCATAACTTTCAAGCTGCTTTAAGTGGCCATCTGTCTTCAAAACAAGAAAGAGGCTATGGGGTAAAGGGTTAATACAATTTAAGCTCATGTCGAGTGACAACCTAGGCTTATTAAAGTTACATAAATAATTTGTTTGTATGAAGTTTGTTTAACCCATTGACCCATAAATACGCCTTTTTACACCTTTTATTCATTCATACTCTAAAGAAAATAGTTCCAATTTAAACAGTCAAAAATATGTACCATAAGAAATATTTTATATATTCTAGTATCAGATTGTAGCTTAAAGCAAGCTGAAAGTAAAGCAGAAAGCGCCTTCAGGCGCATTCTGCTTTACTTTTAACCTGCTTTAAGTGGTCAACTATCTCCATGAATCAATACTGGAACAAGACTGCGTTCAATAAACGCTTATGCCCCCGGTGGCATCCTTGACAATATATTCTGAATCTTTTCTAAGTCCAAATTAGGTCAAGGTCAAGGTAAAATTGAGCGTGGGTATTACTGGTGGGTTGGTAATGGTCCAAGGCAATAACTGTATAAGTATAGAAGCATTGTAGTAAGTAGTGTTGATGCTAGACGAAACGGTAAAATCTAGTTAACCAAGAAATAGCCAATTCAAAATATTCTAAGTCCAAATTAGGTCACGGTCAAGGTCAAAATCAAGGTTGGGATATATTGGTGGATAGGGAATGGTCCAAGGCAACAACTGTATAAGTATCAAAGCATTTGAGTAAGCGGTGTTGATGCTAGACGAAACGGTAAAATCTACTTAACCTGTTACGGACGGAAGGACGTCCGGATGCACGGACGGACAAGACGATTACTGATGCGGGGAGCATAAAAAGGCTATGGAGTAATGGGTTTTTGTAAATTTATGTATATACAGACTTAATAAAACTTTTCAGGCATGATGCTTGCTACATGTACAACTCTTTCAAAATTGTAGTTTACCTCTGGAGGTTTCATGTTGAGCACCTTGGTGATTCTACCTTGCATGATGAGAAAGTGTGGGTTGTTGACATTAAGCTGTACAGACCTGAACAGGTCCTGGACCCGGGTGTTGTTAGCATTGCTTCCATTGATCAGGTACTTATTTCTGCCACCAACCACCACCTGTAAAGCAAAAAACAAAATACCTTAGAAGTTAGACAGATGCTGATCAAATGAAACCAAGTCAGGGCTGCACAAATCCCATAGCCCGACGTCCCGGACAAGTGGAAAATGGCTCCGGACAGGTGCTCATTTTCAATATTCTAGTCCCGGACAGGTGACTATTTTCCAACTTTAGTCCCGATTAAAATCGGCAAATTTCAAAAATAGCTGGTTGATTAACACTACGGTAGTTGAGTCAATATGCTTCAGTAAGTGAGGTGGCCTTAATCATAAAATGCCGCGAGTGCTTCTAGCCCACCTGCTGTACAAAGTGCTTATAATCCAGTTATCCATGTTCCGTACGCATCAAGCCAATCCCCGTGTCAACTACCACAAATTCACAGTAGATCTGTACATGTGTTATGTCAATTTCGTGTCACTCTCAGTCTCCCACACGTTACCACGGCACCACCCTTTGATTACGTAATCTCAGTGTGTTACACAAAGGGAGTTTTAGGGACTCTCCATCTTACATAGCATCTGATGGTCAATCAAAGCACAGAATTATACACTGTATAATTCCGTGATCAAAGCTTGTAAACTTCTGACAAATCAAGTGTGTACACAAGGACACAAAGATCTTACCAAGTAGTCGTGTAGCTGCATTATGCTTATAGCATACAAATGAATGTTGCATTCAAATTCATATAGGACCGTTTGTCCTTTATAATACGGAAAAAAGGCTTGCCTTTTTTCCGTTCTTAAGTAATGCACGATAAAATCAAAGGTATTCCAATTCTATTTAATCACTGATAGACTTTGAAAAGTGTTTGATTTGCGCGTGAATAATTTCCTCAAAACTAGGCAACTACAAAACATGGGGGCTGACATATTGGATGATGATGTCACGGCTTTTACGAAGAGTTGTGCGTGACGTTTCGGAATTCCCGATTTCGGTGATATTTTTAAACCATTTTAAGAATGAATAAACCACAACACTCACTTGTAATAATTTCCTCCAAATGACAAACTTTCAAACAGTTCAATCCATACCCTTTAACGCTAAAAATGAACGTTATTTGCAAAAAGCTACTTCTCAATCGAACCGATAAAAATGAATGGATTACCTTACGTCATCAATACAAAATAATGACGTCATTATTGGTGGTCAGATGACTTCCAAAAATAGTTTCAGATTGCATTATAATACAGGGCTGCCATAAGTTGAAATGAAAAATCCTAAGATTTCCAAATATGCATTTTTCAAGCGCGATTTTACTAATCGTACCTTTACCCCATAGCCGATTTCAAGTTTTGTTGGCATGTGACTAGATCTACTTAAAGCAGACTGGAAGTAAAGCAGAATGAGCCTTATGGCGCATTCTGCTTTACTTTCAGCCTGCTTTAAGCTTCCATATCCTGGGGGAAAATCCGGAGATTTAGGAAAAATCAGGAGAAATGGCAGCCCTGATAATATAGCTGTACGGAGGAGTTTTAACTTTTAACATTGTATACACGGGTGCTTATATAATTTATTATCTATTTGATTATTGGGTAACAATATATATGATAGATCTTGTCCCTTACAATTTAGGTTTATAATAAAAGTTCGAGTCGGTTGTGTAATCCAGATCTCAGTCACGAGAGGCGTAGCCTCGAGTGTGATCTTGAATACACAACGAACTGATACAAGAGCGCTGATCACACACTGGCGATAGATCTATTCCGTTTTCATTAATACAATTTTGCTTTTTTCCGTCCATAGGCAAAGCCTAAATACATATTATAGAGTGATTAAGAAGTTACATTGAAAAAGGTAGCATTCTTTTGTTTAAATAGCAAAACATATTTTTATATTTAATAAATAGGTTAATGATTTTTATGTAGGAAGTTTGTCTTTTAAATGTTATGTAAACATGATTCAAGCAAATCAAAGTGTAGATGATGATTTTGCACATGTAAATTAAAGAAAATCGGTAAATTACAGAAAATTGTGACAGTTTGAAATAAAGGAAAGATAACTTTTACACACTTCAAATGTTTAACATAGAATTAAGAGACAAAAGGGAAACAATTTAAAATTTTATTCTTTATTGAAGGGACAGGGTAGTTATGTTCCTAAGATGGTCCTAAATTAAAGTTATTTAGATATATTTGAACCATGTAGAACCCTGGTTGCCATGGCAACTTAAGGAAAATCTTTTAAAATGTTCATGTCTAAACCATCAAGTGTATAACTAATAGACCCCTATCAATTGTAAGAATTAAAGCTTTGGGTGAAAAGTGTCCTTGTCATAAAGGATCCCTTATTTTAATTAAAATGTAGATCTAAAGTGTGGATCTTTTTACTTTAGCGGAGAAATCAATTAAAGGCATACATTTGAATTTGTGGGGTAATGGGTTATAGAAATAGTGGAGATACATTACAGATTCTACATTTAAGTGATAAGGTGTGATAGTCTAGTTAATTATGTTTCATAGAGTATACATGACTGTATATTCATATCATAATTTTAATTATAATAATAAGTAAAATGTATAAATATCATTTTGTCTTTATAACCAATAAAAATTAAAACAAACTGATATGCTCAAATCGAAAGTATCAATTGAACGGGTTCCCTTTAGCCGGCATCTACATGGAACCATGTTTTCGAATCAGGGTTATAAAAAGTTGGACAAGTGGCTTTTTGTTCAGGACAACTGACTTTTTGAAAGTCACTTGTCCTGGACAAGTGGCTAAAAAATATATTTGTACAGCCCTGCAAGTGAGAGAAAATTGAACATTATGTCTCGGCCCTTTCAGGGCTCCAGATAAGAGAGAGTAATCTGAACAAATCCAACATTTTCTCACTTTAATTATTTCAGCATAAATCCTAAGCTAAAAGCTGATTGTCCTGTTTCATATTTGGCTGTCTTGGACAGTCTGAAAACGCTAATTTTATAGCAGGGCATTTTTACCTTCTATAATAGAGGCCGACTTTCGGTGACTGCCTAATTGCAGAAAGCCTCTTTTTTCCCAATTTTGGTGTAGAATTTCCCAAAAAAGATAATAATAACAATTTTGTTCTATTCAATTACTAGTCCCTCTTTAGTGTTAAATATATTTGTTTTATTTTCTGGTTTTAAATTAATGAAACTTTCTATTTCCTGTGAGTAAGTAGACTTCCATTCAGCTTTTATGTATTTTGGAAGTCAGTCTACTTTTCCCAATTTGGTCGAAAATCGTGCTTGAATTTCCCAAATGGAAAGGTCCCTTCCCAATTTTTGAATAAAAGACCCTGTTATATAGACTGCCCAATCATGGTCTTTTGTACTCTGTAATATAAATCCTTCAAACCTGTCTAGTAATTGTGATTTCATCATACTGCTCATATCCCAGAGGACTCTGTTTCTTGTCATTATTGTCAAAGGTAATACTGACTGTGGCCTTTGTGATACCTGCTTGACCATTTTTGTATACAAGCTCCTGCAGATTTGTAGCTCTAACCTGAAAATAAAGAACATGTCATAAACAACCAAGTTACATGAACTACCAATACAAAATGTTCAGTAAATGAACCTTTCTATAACAAGCACTAAATTGTGCTAATTATCAAGTATTCAGGCCTTGTTTTATGGAATTTTGGGCATTTTCAGCCCAATTCCACACTTTGAAATGTACATATTTAGTGCCTTTTTTAATCTTCCTCCTTACATTTTTTTCATCAGTAATGAATAATCAATTAATCAGTCATAGATGCTGCTCTCTATTTTAAAAATTTGACTTGATAGATTATACCAGGTAACCTTAAAGATACAAATTGAACATAATGTGAAATAATGAATTTAAAAACCTTGAAATTTCGCTTGCTAAATTCCCCTTTGGAAAGGACCGATACCTAGAGCTGTCATCGATAGGAATGATATTGATGTATCGCCGATCTCTATAAATTTTATCTCAATCCTTATCATCAGGGCCTCCGCTGGGAATCGCATTTGTCGCCAAATGAGAAGATAATTTCAAAGCGGCGACAACATTTTAGTTTCACACCCGAGGCGCTAATGCGTGTAGAGTTAATTGGTGAAGTACACAAGCCAGCTCCCTGTGTTACGTATGACAAGTGTCAAAACTCAAACACGCGTACACAATAAACAATTAAAGAATATTGATTCGGCAGCGGCTTATCTCTGTTTCGCCTATCACCTATTCTGCTTGAGTAATTGGTTATCCTCAGCGTGATTGACAGATCCAAAGCGTTTGATGTCCAATCAGATTACACCTAAATATCTTGAAAGAAGCTACCGCGAGTGATATTGACACTGTGTGTGCATAATACTTTACACGGCAGTGAGTCTACAATCATTTTCGGAAATAAGCTACGTAAAGTGGAAAGAATATTTAGCCTAAATCGAGGAATGAGACATTTCTTCTTTCCAGATGAGTAATTACCATTTTAAAGACGGAAAAAACAAACAACAAGACTGCGTTCAATAAACGCTTATGCCCCCGGTGGCATCCTTGACAATATATTCTGAATCTTTTCTAAGTCCAAATTAGGTCAAGGTCAAACTGAGCTTGGGTATTACTGATGGGTTGGTAATGGTCCAAGGCAATAGCTGTATAAGTATAGAAGCATTGTAGTAAGTAGTGTTGATGCTAGACGAAACGGTAAAATCTAGTTAACCAAGAAATAGCCCATTCAAAATAATCTAAGTCCAAATTAGGTCAAGGTCAAAATCACGGTTGGGTGATATTGGTGGATAGGGAATGGTCCAAGGCAACAACTGTATCAGTATCCAAGCATTGAAGTAAGCAGTGTTGATGCTAGACGAAACGGTAAAATCTAGTTAACCAAGAAATAGCCCATTCAAAATATTCTAAGTCCAAATTAGGTCAAGGTCAAAATCAAGGTTGGGTATTATTGGTGGCTAGGGAATGGTCTAAGGCAACAATTGTATAACTATCTAAATTCCAAGCATTTGAATAAGCGGTGTTGATGCCAGACGAAACGGTAAAATCTACTTAACCTGGTTACGGACAGGACGATTACTATATGCTCCCGCATCTGTCGATGCCAGGGGCATAAAAAACAACCACCCCGAGTCGAGGGGTGTAACAGCGGTGAAGTGCATGTTGGGGGGAAAATGTCTTTGATACAGAGAATAAGAATCGGTAATATTCCCCGAAAATACTGCACAAATCCGAATACTACTTCTATGATTTGAATTTACCACAAATCCTTATTAATAATCACGCCGTTGGATACAAACTTCCGAAAATACATATCGTTTCAAAATGGCGAGAAGCCAATTTTCGGACTTGAGACGCATGTCTTTCCTTGTTTGATTGGTTATTAAAAAGGTATTTCCCAGCATCTTTTTCAAATAACCAATTAAATTAGACGTTCTATTTCGCTATGAATCACTACGGGATTGAATGGGCTGTGTGCTTGACAGTTGTGAAATTAACATAACGGCGATACAGAATACGATTTTCATGGGAGTTTCAGCAAATAAGTTAAGTTATCAGTAAGTCTAAACATTTATACTAAAATTGTATGATTCCGTGAGTGAACAATAGCTACAAATACGAATCAGATATTACTCTACTCGCGGAAAGTAGCGTATGTATTTTTGATTCTCATACATCAGAACCTTCCTCTGTTTCCAGAAGCCTCACAAAAACGATTCAGATCTGCTTACATCATCGCAAACAGCGGTTCCAGTTTGGTGTTTTATGACAAGAGATTGTTTAAAGCAGGCTGAGAGTAGATTAAACTCTATTAGACTTCCACCTTTCAGGATGTCCTGTACCTTTTCGATGCTCTTTTACAGGACATTTTATCTCTATGAGGAGTGAGTTTGTCACTTTATCAAAAGATATATAAACCTATATTAAGGGACCATTGAATATGGTATAGGTCTATTGTTGATCTTAAAAAACAGGTGACCGCTTAAAGCAAGTAAATGTAATGCAGAAAGCTCATTTACATTATTCTGCCACCGATCATGTACATGTACATGTATATAGGGAAATGATTTTGATTTCCCTGTGGGCAACCAGCCTTTCATAAAATTTGTTATGCCTGGTTTACTGTATTGTTAAAACAAAGGTACCGAAATGGTTTAAAACAGTATAAATTATAAGATATATTTTGGACTCCAACTTCGGATAAAAATTGGCTCCAACTTTGGCTCCAAAAAAATTAATTTGGCTCCAACTTTTTTCATTTGGCAAAAGTGGGGGCGAAAGGAAAAAATATCCCAGGGGAGGCCCTGATCATTCTCCTGTTTCCTTAATTAAGGCTTAACTCTTTGAACCCTAGTCCCGCATATAGGCGTCCTTTTCAAACAGTGTACATGTGAATAGTACATGTGTCGTATGCAAACAGTGAAGACCCAGATCAGAGGGCTCCTTTCGGAGCCCTCTGATCTGGGTCTTCACTGTTTGTCACAATGCCAAGCATTGACAAAAACAACCCTTAGAAGTCAGAAATGGACTAGACTAAAATCGAAATTGGAATTTAAAGTTTCAGGGAGGAAAGAGTTAATAGTATGTCCGCTTGCGTGCTGTCAAAAACAACAAGGTGTAAAACATGTACTTGTAAGTGCCTAAGTGGGAAATGGGGAAGAAATTTCTGGGAATTCTTCAGCCATGACTTGCATTTTTGAAAAACGTAAAGAGCTATTTAAGAGATGATATCGACTTTCTAAATTTTCTTCCTAAAACTGTTCCAGAACATACTCTTTTAATTTCATTTGATGTTGTAAGTTTATATACAGATATTCCACACAGTCTAGGTCTTCTGGCGATAGAGTTTTTGGTTGGACAAACATTTGGAATTAATAACAAACCGTTTCTCTAAGAAATTTATTTTAGAAGGTCTAAAAATAATTTTGGAAAACAATAATTTTTCTTCAATGGTTCATTTTTTAACCAGACAAAGGGGACTGCCATGGGAACGAAAGTAGCCCCCACATATGCAACGCTAGTTTAAGGGTATTTGGAAGAACAAATGTATGAAAAAATTAGAAAGTAAAGAGGTGAACAGTATGGGCAATTTATAATTGATAATTGGAAAAGATTTCTGGATGATTGTTTTTCTATTTGGCCATTTTCGCATAAAGATTTAGACTACTTTGAAAATGTTCTCAACTCCTTACACCCAGATATGAAATTTACATCATCAACAAGTTCAGATCATTTACCTTTCCTTGACGTATTAATCCTTAAATCAGGAAAATCAATTTCAACGGATATATTTCATAAAATCACAGATTCAAAACAATACCTCAATTTCAATTCCTGCCACCCAAAGCATACTAAAACAAATATACCCTTTTCTCTGGCTCGAAGGTTATGCACAATTATCTCCAATGAAACTGTACTATCTGAACGTTTGGGAGAATTATCTCAGACACTAAAAGAAAGAAAGTACCCAATACAGGTTATACATACAGGGATTAAGAAAGCCTTATCTATTCCCAGGTCTTGGACAATCTGGACAAATGATGGTTCATTGTTTACAGCAAACAGTTTTCTTTGACAATAATTGGTAAAAAATTCAAAGCAATAGGCGAACACGCGCATGGGGACTCGAAAAGTAGGGAGACCCCTTATAAGGAAACATTCGTCCACGCGAAATTTTCCCAAACAAACGACTGGTTGCCCAGTCAAACTATTATCATTCTAGCGAAACCGAGAACCAGCTTCAAAGCAGGAAATGACGCAAAAGTCAAACGCCTCAATTGGTCGTATTCGAATCAGGACAACTATCGCGTTAGTTGGAATAGTTGTCAACAAGTTCTATTCGAATCACCACTTGATGTTTTCCGTTGACAAAATGTTGTCAGACCATCAAATCGTTGACCACAATTTCGAATCGAGTCGGGTCAAAATAGTTGTCATCACAGCGTTTTTTTTCGTTCTTTGAACGGTAGTGGGGAACGGACCCGTTCCCAATTGGAGGCGGACCCTTCCCAATTTGACGACCGGACCCTTCCCAATCAAAAGAAATCAAATATCGGACCCGTTCCCAATCAAAAGAAATCAAATATCGGACCCATTCCCAATCAAAATAAACATATTTCCCAATTGTCAAATTACATTTCCCTTTAAATCATAGCAAATCATCCATATTTCAACTTATCTTTTGCTCTAATGTACGTCTAATGAACGTAAACAAAGGTACGCAACTCCACTGACATTTTGGGAGTATGTATAAAACAATACCAGTGATTACGGCCGGGCGAAGATTTATACATGCCCATTCATCGAGACTGGTTAATGTTGCGTGATCGCAGAATCCGCTGAAATTGATAAGAGTTTACAAACCCAGTCTGACTCTGTTTACCATCATTTATAAAATAGAAAACCTACAATTAAAACAATCATGAGCCATAATTCAAAGTATTACAGAATTGTTTTGAACAAGACGATAATGAAAAACTTGAATCTTGATCACTGCCTTTAACACTCGTGAGCGTGGTTGGCAGTATCCAGAGATAGATAAGATAAGATTTTGGATTTTACCAAGTCATCAACTCTGTCTCGGCCGCAACCGCGTCTACTGTGAGTAACGCACCCAGCGTAGATTTTGTTTCTACACCATGTTTACCCTCATAAACAGTTCTAACGGTTTAGTAACTTAAATTTCCAATTTCTGCGTTGTCATCATTTCAAAACTCGTTTTTCCCAATTTGACTTGAAAAATTCCCAATCTGAGGGGTACCGGACCCGTTCCCAATTTGGTGGAAAAAAACGCTGCATCAGTAAATCTTCGCGCATTTGCTCCGCCCAGTTTTCGTTGACAACAAACTTGATGATTTGAATACGACCAGTGATCATATCCGTTTGTCAACCGAAACTTGAAAACGAAAATTATCTAGAAATTTATTAGATTTACCCGTACCATGGTGTAATGCATGGTCGCAAATGCACTTGTTAATCGCTGAATGACTAACAAGTCCAAAATTTATAGTCATAGCTTACACGCCGAAAACCTGTGGTGATTAGGGGCTACACTGATCAAACATCTGGATAAGAAAACAACAAGATATGTTGATTCTCTACAATTTTTTTTTATCTTATCTACTTGTAAATTGTAGATTCTTATACTGTACTACAAGGTGTGAAATACAATCACTATATAATTGCTTTCTAGGCGAATTCACCATTGTTGACTTTTCCCTCCTTCGTAGGAGAACCGCACTCTCGTACGTTCAACTTATGTACAGTTTCTGGCCACATAGTTTATAGTCGGTTCGTTAATGCCTATTGGATTTAAAGTCACAAGTTATTAGGCTCTGCTGAGTACAGTATTATTTATTTATTTATTTACGCCAAACTTAAGTATTTACGCATACAGGGTTTTCCCCAGGCCATTTAAGCGCTGGGGTACCCCAGCGCCTTAATTTCTGAACCTCAATTGCCCCAGCGCCTTAAATTCTCGCCAGCGCTTAAAATCCGAGACCCCAGCGCCTTAAAAATCCCCACTTGCGAAACAGTGCTATTATCAAACTTGCTAAAAGGTCGTAAAACTATTCTTATCAGTATGTTAATTAAAGCGTGGGGTAGATGGGGCCTCTCAGCAGGAGACAATAATGCACACCTCTGATCGCGTTCCGCCCGAGGCAGTTATAATCCCTTTGCAATGGTGTCACGTGTGACTCTCACGTGACCGTTCTAAAAATAGCTGTCAACCTTTCAACGTCACACGACGAGAAAATCATGCTTATTGTTTTACTGTGCATGATTTAAACACAGTGTTGTGCCTAGGTCCAAAATTTTGGGGGACACGATGGCGCGCTGTCAAAATTTTTGGGGGACATTTGAAATTTTTGGGGGTCACACTAAAATAGCCTTTAAAAATATGATAGGCTTTCCTTTAAAATAGAATTAGTGTTTACGATATTGAACATGTTTACTGCGTCTAGTAGATTTTCGGTAATCCGGTAAGGCTTTTACACGACGGGAAAACTGATGTTCGTCTATTTTTAAATAACTTGTAATGATTGTTTTGGTACATACAAAGTTGGAAGAGTTTGATCAGCACGTTGTTTTATTCATCAGGTGTCACGCTTAGCGTTTCGTCTGCTCTTTCCTCTCCAATCCGATGAGAAGTGAAGTCAAGTCATGCGTAAATTTGACTGGTTATCGGGTTTTACCATAGCAATTTAACTGCATTGGCATATAAACCGCGCACAGTCTACCTTTTATTAATAAAGGATAGTAAATCGGCGGAAAGGATAGTTGTAATTTTAAGACTGGTTATCGGGTTTTACGTAGCCATTTAACTGCATTGGTATACACACGCGCGCACAGTCTACCTTTATTAATGAAGGATAGTAAATCGGCGGAAAGGATAGTAAATAGAGCAAAGGTACGGAAGACGAAAATTGCGCCCGTACGCCCGCACCGTTACGAATTTTAAGGGTCCAAGTAAAAAATATTGCGGGAATCCCGCAATGCCGCGCTCTAGGTGCAACACTGTAAACATAATATATATAATCTGAATATCTCGCATATCATCGTTTTGTCTACGGCCATATCACGTCGAGCCCGGTTAAATACTTGGATGGGTGACCGCGGAAGTTCAGCAATGTCGAGCCCGGTTAATACTTGGATGGGTGACCGCGGGTGCCGTAGACTTTTTTAAAAAAAAAACAACAACAAAAAAATCACGCTCCCCCGCATTAGTTTAGTCTTAACAGAAAACGATAACTCGGATATGACGTTAAAACGAATAAAGCAAGCAAGCTATCATCGTTATGGAGAACCTATAATGCACTATTTCGATTCGCAGACACCACGAATTACGACCGTCGTTATTCATTCGTGCAGACACATACTCGCGACTTTTCGTCTTCATAATTTATGCTCGGAGAGTCTCGGAATTCGGCGGTTTGGTTACGATCAATATCAAACAACGTTTCCAATAGAATTCGTGAATTTCCGTAGTCAACTTGCGAGCATTCACAGCAGAAGAAACGCCCCGCCCACAAATTTCAATGCAAAATGAAAACAAGATACAAGTACATGTATGCCCTATTTAAGTTCAAATCAAAATCGATTAAATCTAGATTTTAGAGCTATTTTATTTCATTAAAATGTTCTAGGATTGGTCCCCCCTCCCCACGAAATATCGCTGGGTTGGTTTATTTTTAGCTCATAGCAGTTTGTAGTGATGAAAATGCCACGCCCACAATCGAGACAAATGGTTTCTGTGCCTTATGAAATCAAATGTAATCAAAATCGATCAAGCCTACAGTACTTATTGAATTATCACGTAGATCTATTTGTTTGAAATAGGATAGTTAGATCTATATATTTTCCCGAAATATCGCTGTGTTGGTAACTTCAAAGTTAGCGTGAATGATTTTGTTAGCTTGTCATCTGTTTTCCTTCAATCGTGCACGTACATTTTGTCATCGGTTTTCGCGAATTAACGATAACATTTTTCAACAGAAATAATATTCCACTTAAAGTTATGTACCCTAGCTGGGTGGGTTCAAAGTCTGAGAGAGTATCCCCAACCAATAAGATAGAAACCATAGCATTAGAATTAACATAGATGATCCGATTTTATGATAAAAGGTGGTTTATTTAAGCATTTCAGTCATGTTGTACACCCGTGATTACGTTGGTGCAGTCACTATTGACTATTACCCAACGGGTTTGGATTGGTCAAGAAAAAGTGAAAGAGAGTAAATAGTAAAGTAAGAAATCAGATTTAGGATCTGAATTCTAAATTGTGATAGATCTAGAACTTAATCTAGAATCTAGCAGATAGAAATGAAGATATAAAGTCAAAAAAAATAACAGGAAATACAAATGACATTCAGGATTACTGTACAAAAACTTCAAAAAGTATCTACATTTAGGAAAACAGTGAAGACCAAGATCTGAGAACTCTTATTTATAAAAGCCCTCTGATCTAGTACTGCAATGTTTTGCAATTTTCTTCTTCAAATTATCATAAAATCATAATGCTAAGATATAATTACTTGGCAAGTTGGCAACATATAAAGCAAACACACATATTTTTTAAAAAATAATATTTTTTGCTTCAAATTATTATCTAATGCTCATTTATAGATTATATCATCAGAAAGCAAGTAAACCAATGTAGATAATGTGTCTTTCTATATTTTTATGTCAAACCCTTTCATCTTTAAGAATTAAGATGTATAGTTTTTTGTAAACAAAATAACATATCAGTAATTCTGTACTCCTTGTATCTACCGTTATGATATAGATTCTAGCAAGTTCTTGTCATAAAGAAATTTAAATTGATTAATAAAAACAAAGGTTTTAGTATGCTGTTTATCTTTAGGACACCATTGAAATAATGCTTAAAGTGGCTCAGGGAACACCATTTATACATTAAAACTTCAAAAAAATTCGACATACGGAAGGGGGTAACACCCCCTCCCGCACCCTCCCCCTGCCCCAGCGCCTTCCAATTTTTCTGGGGAAGACCCTGGCATATAATGAAATAAAAACTCTTGGTTTTGGTAATATTAACACTCACAGTTTATACCTTTAACAGGTTACCATCAGCATATTCCAAAAGAGACAAAATATTATGTACATGCTGGGTGACTGGGTGAAGGGGCAGATAGACCAGTGTTTGTTACCAAGGGTTTTGCATTGGTTTTTGCCTGGGCAGTGTACCCTAACATCCGAAACCTAGCGGCGTCGAGGTTGTAGAGAAGCCTATTGCATTGTCTCTCGTACTCGTGGAGATTCTTTGGGGATTTTACGACATTTTTCACTGTTGGCCAACAGTTGATAATGCACTGTGTTAGCAGTTTGTTGTTGTCGCTCAGGTTGATGTTAGTGGATTCAAAGAACTCTGCCTTGAGATCTGCCAACACCGTTTTTCTGACAGGTTCAAGCATGGGACACTGCAGTAGGAAGTGCTCAACAGTCTCGTCCTCTGTTCCACAAATTAGACACGTTGCATCGACTTGGTACTGGTTAAAGTTCTTCCTCGTTGTCTGGACGACATACGATCCTGCCATGAGACGAAGTTTGGTGACTAGCCTAGTCGTTTCCCTTACTGTATTCTCTAAACTAAAGACTGGGTGGACTCTACCAGGGTTGTAGGTATCCTTGTTGTATACATACTGTAAGGACTTGTAAAGGGTCAGGCTGGCATTAATCTTAGATGCCCAGTGGCTGCCAATTGTGCTATTTATTGTGGATTTCCACTCTTTCTTGGTTAGTAAGTTTACTATATATTTAATTGTAGGCGAGTTAGACTCTAGGCGAATTAACCAGCACCCGTAAACACTAGCCATAAAAGCTATCCATATATTTCTGTATCTGTTATTCTGTATCAATACGTAGTAGAATCCTTAAAGGCTTTTACACGACGGTAATGTTATGTTTACAGATGTTGTCATGTCAATCCAGCTTCAATTGAAATGTGCATTAAACGAAAACAATCAGTTGATTTGCACCGGGTTCGTATTGGTCGAAGGGCGAACGGTTTTATGTTCCAACAAATGATTTTAATTTTAGAGATTTCAGATCACTAGGATCTGGGTAGCAAAAATACGTGATAAAGGTGTCGACATTTGTGTCAAATACAGGAATTTTAAAAAGAGCTGCTTACATGTGATAAATTTGTGATACCAAGAAGAAAACAAATCGAATCCAAAATGTTCGACTTCCCACTGCCGTTCAAGCCGGTAATCGCGTTAAACATAGGATCAAACCCATATATCTCGGTTCTTTGTGCATATGACTTAAAGCCATCGACAACCATTGATTTGATATGCATGTCTGCTATCTTGTTACTCTGATCATCTCATACAATTCTAGTTAATCAATAAAGTTGTGATCAAAGTTGTTTTCAAAACATCTCCCAGTTAAAAATGGCGCTTGTTCATAATCATCGCAGCGCATGCGCAGAGTCGAAAACACTTGAATCGCACCAGATTCAATTCAAACAACAATTAGCCGTATCAGCTAATCTCTGAAATCGACTGGTGTCTAAAAGTGCGAAAGCAATAAGTTTGTATGGAAGGCCGGTGCGCCATGCTAATTGCTAGTTGTAAAATGCCAAATGCGAAATGCTATCTGTGAAATATTAAATGCTATATGCGAATTGCTATTTGCGACATGCTATGTGCGGGTTTCCTGAAATGGCGGTTTTTCTCAATCATTTGACATTCAGCATATCGCTTTTAGCATTTAGCAAATCGCATTTAGGCCAAATAAAAAATTATCCGTGTTTCCTATTACATGACAAAAAAAAAAAAAAATAGGGACGGACGGTCGGAAAATCTTTTTTTTTTTAACACAATCATATAATGATATAGTCCATTTTACTTTTCTGATGGGGTATTTGATATAATCATATTCATATATAAAACATATGAATGTATTTTATTGTGCAGAGCCCTGGGCTATAAATAAAATACCCTAAAAATATCAATTCAAATTATTAAATGATAGGTCCCATCAGTACCAAAATTACCATTAAATTGAAACTGGTATGATTGTTAACCAATATTGGTATACCAAACCGACAAAGTAGTGACTTATATATAGTGGGATAAATAATATTTTGAAATGTGTTGTATCATGGAGGAATTATAATTCCTCCATGGTTGTATGCTTGTCAAATATGTCAATAAAATGCGTTGTCTGCATGTTGAATATGTCAATTGTTAATTAACTAGCAGATCATATCTGCAAGGAATTTACTTTATGGCAGATTGAAATCATTTCTCTTAAATTATTTGCTAATCTAAAAATCAATTTTTAAAACACTCAAAATACTATAAAGCAGCTTTTTAAACAATAAACTCAAGAATAGCTTCTATGACACACACACGTTCCTCAAAAAACGCAAAAATGACCGACATTCGCCGATACGTTTTTCGAAAAATGAAAAAAAAAAAAGTTTAGGGTCGGAGGGGAAAACTAGGGTCGGTCGGGTTACCGGAAACAGAGGTATTTTTGTTTGGCCTTAGTACAGCAAATTCGCATTTGGCATTAAGAAATTTGCGAATGGCATTTTTGTAATTCGCAAATGGCATTTCGAAAAACGCATTTCGCAATCAGCATTTAGCATTTGGCATTTTACAAATAGCATTTAGCATTAAACACCCCCTAATAGAGTTTTGTACTTAATTAGCAATTCGCATTTAGCATTTCGCATATAGCAATTCGCATTTAGCATTTAGCATGGCGCACCGGCCTTCAAGATTATAGTACATGTACATACCATAGAAAAATTCGAAACTAAACCTTCTTTGGTGAATAAAATACTTTTTTTAAAAAATAAAATGTTAGTTAAAACACGGAATTATACAAAAAACCAGTGTATAATTCATAATAATCATACAATAAAAATCAACATATCTATTGATTGAGATATATTAACTGGAATGGCTATTCAAATTGGTCTGCAAAATGGACATTGATAATCATAATGGTTTTCATCACTTTATTTATTGAATCTGTAAATCTACGTTTGTAATAACATGTACCATAAAACGGCAATATCAACACGCGACAGTTCAATATTTGCACACAATTTGGTAACCCGACGTCCGACCAGGCTCCAAGCTCTTGGTCGCTCAGATTAAAGATTTATTGTAAGATATATTTTAAAAAGTCGTAATTTTATGACATTTATTGCTATATCTAAACGTTTGTATTTGGCTTTGGGGTTTAAACCTATTAGCCATAGTTTCTAACTTTGAAGAATGGCGATCACCTAAAGCAGGTTGGAAGTAAAGCAGTATGCGTCCTAAGACGCATTCTGCTTTACTTTCAGCATGCTTAAAGCTACCATCTGCAAGAATATAGAAACTATTTCGAATGGTTCAAAATCATGACTGTATAAATTGGAACTAGATCTACATGTATTTTCTGCAACGGGTGAATCAATTGAATGCGCTAAAAGCGCTTAGAACTATAAGGATAAGGGTAAACAACAAGAAATATTAGTTGTATTTTCCATTGTAGACAGTCCTGGCTAGATCAAGATCAGAGACATAGATATGACAGGGTCAAAATTGTGCGTCTATCGGATCCTGCTTTTGTAAATATACCGTCCTCTTTGGGACCATCTGTATCACTACACACTTTGAGGGATTGAAACTCATCTACCATGTATTCTCCCATGTTTCCAAGGCAGTGAGGTCTTCCTGAAGTAGTCTGCTGTCAGTGATATCGTTGATCACTTTAAGTAACATGCTGTCATCAGCAAGCAGTTTGGTAGAATAGGATTTCACATACTCAAGCAGGTCATTGATGTAGGCTAGAAATAGCAAGGGACCTGTTACACCGTAATGATTCATCTTGAAAAGAAGCCTGTCGTGAGGTACCTTATCTCAAGAGGGGTCATTACGGTGTAAAAGGCAACAAGCATTTGATTGGGCAGATTTGAGCCTAGGGTCAAAATTGATCAATCAAATACTTGAGAAAAAATTCAGACTTAACTCAAACGCTTTATAATCATGGCCCCTGTGGTGAAGGTGCAATGTAGAGTTTGCTCAACATTAGATAATATTTGAAATACGCATCTTATCTGGAGCTTTGAATTTATACCATTTCACTTACGCCGATTACAATGTTCATTTGCACACAGCTTGGATTTTGATCAGTCGACGCGTAACGCTGCCGCATCCCAACGTTCTAGGATCCCGCAGCTTGCGCCATTATCGCCTGGACGTCTCCTCAGCCGGCGGAGTGGTCTAAAGTTTGGTTCCCGAAGTGGCTGTTTTCGACATCAGATGATGGATTTCTAAAGTTGAATTTCGACGGGGTCTGGAATCCAAAGTTGAATTTCTTCTAAGTTGTCTCTGGATCCAGTGGTGAGGAAAGGAAAACAAGGCTGACTCCAGGATACATCCTTCAAAAACGGCGCTTCATAGGACCACACCCGCCGATGTTGGTCGGGGATCCAGCCATTGGCTAAGCCTGCCACGCTTAGCCATGGACTAGATCCCTGTGCCTCTGTCACGACGTGCACGCCTCGGCGGGTCGACAGAGCTGGTTCAAATGTTATAGGCGTATAAAGATTTATACAAATAAAGGTCAAATGTCAAGGTCACAAGGGCAAAAACGTAGGTATGGTTGGAAAGGTCTTGACACAAGAAATATATAAACAAAATATGAAAACGGTTAGCCGTAGGCCTACTGGTGCAAATTGTATAGCCATTTAAAGATTTCAACAAAAGTAGGTCAAATGTCAAGGTCACAAGGTCAAAAAGTTTTGTATGGTTAGAAAGGGAAAACACATGTCAAGTATAAAAGGCCAAGGTGCAAAAATGCAAAAGTTATATCCAAGGTTAAGGTTTTTGGTTAAAGTTTGATTAAATAGGTCAAAGATCGAGGTCAAGGTCACATGGTCAAAGATGTTGATATGGTAGGAAAGGTCTTGACACAAAACATATACATACAAAATATTTAAGCCCTATGCTAACTGGTGCAAATGTTATAGCAATTTAAAGATTTTTACAAAAGAAGGTCAAATGTCAAGGTCAAGGTCAAACATTTTTGTATGGTTGGAAAGGTCTTGCCATGAGGAATACACATTACAAGTATAAAATGCCCAGGTGCAAAAATGCAAAAGTTATAGCCAAGGTTAAGGTTTTTGGTTAAAGTTTGATTAAATAGGTCAAAGGTAAAGGTGAAGGTCGCAATGTCAAAGATGTTGGTATGGTTGGAAAGGTCTTGACACAAGAAATATACATACAAAATATGAAAGCCCTGGGCCAACTGGTGCAAATGTTAAAACCATTTAAAGATTTTTACAAAAGTAGGTCAAATGTCAAGGTCAAGGTCACAAGGTCAAAAAGTTTTATATGGTTGGCAAGGTCTTGCCATGAGGAATACACATTACAAGTATAAAAGGCCGATGTTTAAAAATGCAAAAGTTATAGCCAAGGTTAAGGTTTTTGGTTAAAGTTTGATTAAATAGGTCAACGGTGAAGGTCAAAGTCACATGGTCAAAGATGTTGGTATGGTTGGAAAGGCCTTGACACAAGAAATATACATGCAAAATATGAAAGCCCTGGGCCAACTGGTGCAAATGTTATAGCCATATTAAGATTTTTACAAAAGTAGGTCAAATGTCAAGGTCAAGGTCACAATGTCAAAAAGTTATGTATGGTTCGAAAGGTCTTGATACAGGGAAGACACATGCCAAGTATAAAAGGCCTAGGTACAAAAATGCAAGAGTTATAGCCAATGTTAAGGTTTTTGGCACAGACAGACGGACAAACCAACAGACATGACAAAAACTATATGCCCCCGATCGTAGATTCTGGGGGCTTAAAAATAAAAATATTAAGCATAAATTGATAATTCTGAAGCAGACGATACTATAGCTGTCTCTAGTACTAGAATATATACCGTGCCCCCTCTCTACAACGACACCCGAATGGGAGACAATCATTGTGTGCGTTGTTTGGAGGGAGTTGTTATAGAGAGGGACATTGACTGACATTTGCAAACAGCTTGAATCCAGTTTAGACGCCGCGTAATGCGACGTGATATCTGGATTCAAACTGTTTGTCACTCGTCATTACGTTGTTTTCTGTCAAAATATCCACTAAATGTAACTTTGAGAAAAAAAGGAGACGACAATTTTAAGCAAACGACATTTCAGCCGTGCAAAGATTAGACATGATTGTATTGTTTGGGGGCAAGCGTTGTTGTAAGGAGGGAATCGTTGTTGAGAAGGCAGTTACAGGGAGGGAGCACTGTACATAGTCTATATTTATGGCCTGTTTTAAGCGTTATCAAAACATGATGACAAGATCGTTTCGCACTGTTAAGAACTGGGTCAAGCGCTAAAATGGGTTCTCATGCATGAACTCCATTAGGTAAAATAGGAAAGCGAAGAAGACAGTGGTCTTTTCCAATAAACATGCTTATGCCAAAACATTGTTTCCACTGCAAACGATTTGGAACCAGATCAGAGTCCTAACTGTTTGCCACTCAGATTAAAAGGACTCGTTAGAAAGTTTTCTATACATTTCATTACAATTCGTTTATACCAAAACAATCTTGCTAAATTCTCATCAGATTGAAGCTTGCGATATTCAAATATTATATGTCTGATGTGTTTGATATTCAAATGAAGAATATCATAACCCTAAAGATCTGCCTGTGTAGAGTATATATGCCCTATGCAAACAGTGAAGCCACCGACAAGAGGGTTCATACGGGGACTCTCTGATCAGAATCTGAACAGCTGGTTATTTAACAATACACTGCAGAAAAATTCATAAATATACTCAAACGCAAAAGAAACTGTGAAAAGAAAAGAAATCCTTTATAATTTTTATGACATGAATAAGACTTCCGATCTGCTTAAAATGTTGCACATTGCATTGCCTGTATTAAGGATGTCGGCCTGTCTTTTTGAGCATGATGAAATTTCTGAGAAAAAAAAAATTACGAACCGATTTTCCGAAAAATGTTAAGAACTCTTTTTTGGTGAATGCATACAATCATAAAATACTTTGTTCGCGGGAAAAAATTGGGTTTTCGTTCCGGAAGGGACTTTTTAAGTTTTATGTCCTATTCGTAGTTTACAGCATACACCGTTTTTATGGTAGGTTGCAATTTGTTACATCCGATTTCATTTCAATTTCTCAGAATATAAGCATGAAATTTTCATGGAAGTACAGTTTTATTATAAATTATAGATAATTCAATAGATCAAACGATTTTTAAAAAAATGAATATTTTTGGTAAAAATACACCAAAAAGTGAAGAAATGAGAAAAAATTGATATTTTTAATAAATTATCTATATCTTTTTTATGGGATCCGGGACCCTGTGTTTTTATTTGCTATTTCACTAAAATTTTATGTTTGCAAGTCTAAAAATAAAAAATTTGGTAATTAGTTTCCTACAATTTGTAGGGCAAGTTTCACTGTGCCTTAATTTCCCATTATAAAAAGTGGATAGGGTAAATTTTACTCCTATCCAGTGAAATCAAACATTTTTATTTTGGATCTTGACAAAACATTATTACTATGGTAATATATATAAATTAGGATACTATTTGTACAAATAGTTTATTTAGATAAAGATTGAAAAACCGTAGTACAAAAAAGTAGGAGTTTTTGTGAAGCTTCAATTTTAGGGGGATAGCCTTGAAAAATCTCAAATTGTGAAAAAAAGTCCGATATCCCAACTTTTTTCCACAGTTTTGTCATAGAAACTAATTTTACTGTCTGTATGCAAAGTTTGAAGAATTTGGTAATTACTTTCCAAAGGTGCACCTAGATCTACCGCCTTAATGGAATGAGATGAAAAAAAAACCCGTTGACTTTTGTGAGAAAAATGAAATGAACAACAAAAATGTGAAATGCATATTAAATGCACGAAGAACGCACATAGTAAATGTGAATCATCCAAAACAGAGCGTGAACCATTTATCTGTGTTTCATTGGCGATAAAAGCACAATAACATATTAATTGTAAAAAGGAACTTTTCTAGCGTAGATCAAAATAGTTAACGTTCTAAAAAGTGACGTTGACGTTACTGGCAAAAGTTTATTGTTCAGCCACTACACCTTTATTTCTGCATGACTTGTGTACATAGCTAACAAATAAATATGAAAATATTCTAGCCTAATGGCTACATTAGCTACTATGATGTACCATAACAGGTAGAAAATGTCATCCACGCTCTAGACGTTATGTCAAAAGTTGTTACGTTATGTCAATATAATTACTTTTAACTAATGATTGAAGCTATACTGTAGTGAAGATACTCGCGGGTATTTAAAGAATAAAAATAACGTAAAAGGCTTCTTTTTCATTTGTTAAGGGTTCGTTTTAGTAATATCCTGGTTAAGCAATTCTTCTATTTTTGAATTTGACACCTACAGTGATTGCATTGAAAATAAATGAACATGAACATTATCGTGTCGAATTTATCGCAACTCTGACCATCATCAACGGGATAAATCCATGGAACGTTTGATACCGGTTAAGTCATATTTCATCAATCAATATGCCTGAATGCGATGAAGTATGCATGTACAGTTTCTTTTGCATTTGAGTATAGTTAAAATGGACCAGAAAAAATGGAAAAATGGAATTCAAATGCGATAAGCTTTAACCTGTTTAAAAATTGTATTCCTATATTTAGTAACAGGATGAAACGAAGTAAGTCGACCAAAGAACAATTATAGAATATAATAAATACAGACTTGTATCATAGCGCCCATTGAAAAGTAGATATACTAGTACAATAACGCAAGACAGGTGACGTCTGGATCCAGGACACAAGTTACACAGACAACTTAATTTGTAACATTGTTTCTTACGTTTGTACTGCATTAAACAGTTTATCAAAAAGAATCACCGAGAAGCTTTATATTAATTCAATCGTCGCTTAACACTGACTCGACTGTACATTTACCGCATCACTGCGATGACGTCATCAGCTTTAAACATTTGTTATCTGCTTTTATTTCTAAAACTTAAATGTTTAGGTATATTGACTTAAGCAGTGTAAACTTGAGTGTCAAACAGTTTGGATTCTGATCAGACGCCGCGTCACGCGGCGTCTGATCAGAATCCAAACTGTTTGAGAATACCCATTGTACTCGGGTTAAGACAGTTAAGGGTTTAGGATAAAGTTTATTTCATTCGTATCCGGTATTATCACATTAAGCGAAATTTTACCTAAAATGTATTTGTGGGTGTTTTTATGATGCACAAACTGATTCACCGACCTGTTACATGCTACATTATTATCTGTTCCTAAATCACTGTCCGTTTCTTGTTCGTCAAATGTTAGTAGTCATTTCTTGCTTCAACTGATTGAAACGCCAATACGATTGCCAAACATACTGGGTCCTGATCAAAGTTAACTGGTGCCTGATCAGGATCCAAACTGTTTGTACAATAAAGTCAATTATCACTTATATCACTAGGGGATATAATTTGAAATATTCAAACTTTTAAGTTAAACCTTCACTGCCTTACCCCGAGTATACTGATTAAATGAAAACAGATTGGATCCTAATCAGACGCCGCGTAATGCGGCGTCTGATTAGGATCCAATCTGTTTGACACTCATTTTAATATTTCTAAGTCTAAATACCTGAAATTAAAATTCTAGAAATAAAAGCTGACGACCATTGATGACGTCATGTCAGTGAAGTGATTAAATCGAAATTTCCGGGTATAAATCGTTTGCCTGAGTAGTTATTTTACTTCTTCAATGTTAGTTTCATTTCAAAGAGGAGAAGAGGACGTTGTTCTATTAAAATACATAGTTCTATTTTAGCCATTTAAAAACTGGACTAGTGAAATGTCATCGAACAATTCGCAACGTGTACCATATTGTGGACCTTGTGGCTGCCCACCTCCACCGGGAATAGAGAACTTGCCTCCTCCACCCGGCGTCTACGCAGATGCCGACGAACTGATATGGAAAGTTGTTCCACCAATTCTTCTTACTATTGGTACAGTTGGGAACTTATTAACGATTCTCATCATTTTACGACAAAGGCGGCATATTACTTCAACCTCTGTTTTCTTACTGACCCTCGCGTTATCAGATCTGGTCATCCTTTACTCTGGACCATTGCGAGGGTGGATAAAGGTCAGGTGGGCAGTGGATGTGCGCTCTCACGGCGAGATTGGCTGCAAGTTCTCCATTTTTCTGGTCTACGCCAGCATCCAGTTTTCCTCATGGATTCTCGTGGCTGTCACTGTGGAAAGAGTAGCCAGTGTTATATGGCCTATAAAGATGAATTACAGAAGTCGTCCAAGACTTGCTGTCATTGTACTATTGGTGACACTGTTAGTGATACTTGGACTAAACTCTCATTTCTTTTACGGATACGGGCGATCGCAGCTGCCACAATATGTGGGCCGAGTTTCTTGTTCACCACTGTATCAGGATTACTTCGACTTCATGCACGATATCTGGTACTGGATAGACTTCGTTGTTCCTTTTGCCCTGCCATTTGTCATTCTTGTCACAGGGAATATCATATTAATTTGCAAACTGTCCCAAACGAGATCTAACGTGAGAAAGATGAGCATAATAGAGAGCCAAGGTAGCAAGAATTTCAACAAGGAAACTAAATTCACTAGCGTCGTACTGATCATGCTGTGTGTCATGTTTCTCATTTTTATGTCTCCGGCTTCAATATTTTTCGTGTATCTTCCGTACAGGATGGATGAAATAGAGCGAGAAATGTGCAACGACCTGCTCGACTACTTTCGTCGACATGAAATAACAAAGTTACTACAAACGGTCACTACAATGTTGACCTATGTAAATGCATCTTTCAACTTTGTGATGTATGTCTTAAGCGGAAGTAAGTTCAGATCTGAGGTCCGGTCCCTATTTTGTTGTGACAAAAAGTCCCCCCACAGTGTATTTGGAGTAACTTCAAGTACAAGTGGAAGCTCGAGACGACGGAATACCACGAGAACAGCTACAGATACGCCGACCGTTCCCAAAACGCAACCGAACTCTAATGGTCAACTGGATATGGCCGAAACACCGGAAGTGAGCCCATACACAATAAGTTCTAAGCTATAGAACACTATCCAACTACAATGCCGTCTGCTTACAAATGGAACATAGGTTGCTTCTAATTAATGTTTTAATGCATTAATTGTTTACCCCGCCACTGCCTTACACTAAGTTATTTGCAACAATATGAATCCTCATCAGACACCGCGTAATACGCTTCTGACCAGGATCCAAACTAGCTGTTTGAAACCCAATTCAACACTTCTTAAGTCAAACTAGATTCTACCTAAATTACTCGTACAGCGCTCCCTCTCTACAACGGCCCTCCCAACAACGATTCCCTCCTCACAACGACGCTTGCCGCTGATCCCGAAACAAGAAATGATGTCCAACCTTTTTACGTCTGCAATATCTTGTGCTAAAGTTGTCGTCTGCTTTTTTTCTCAAAATTACATATTGGGCATTTTGACATAACAAACCTTAGTGACAAGTGACAAACAGCTTGAATCCAGATCAGACGCCGCGTTACGCGGCGTCTGATCTGGATTCAAACTGTTTGCAAATGTAAGCCAACTTCCCTCTCTATAACGACTCCCTCCGAACAACGCACACATTTTTTGTCTCCCATTGGATGTCGTTGTAGAGAGGGAACGTATTTGAGAAATAAAGGCAGACGGCAATTATTGTTTAAAATTGATGACGTCATGAAAAGGGATTAATGCAATCGACCAATCAATCAATCTATTATTGCATTAAACATCATACAGGATGCTTATAGCAAACACAATATTTATGACAGTAGATACATGTTATCGGCATTTTCAGAGGAACATTTATGACATTATATAATGGAATGTAAAACTATTCTTTATGATTTTGTCTATTACTTTTGAATGCTAGCATTAGACAAGCAGTTTTCATTCTGATCGGGGACCGAGTTATTCAGCATCGGATCTGGATGAAACCCGCTTGTAAAAGGTATTCATTATTGAATACTTAAATAATTATTTATAAAAGCAAGACGTCAAACATTTTGTTTGTAAGAGACTATGAGTATGTGTTATTATACTTATTTTAATACACCGAGCTTATCAGTATCGGCGTTATAAGCATGCGGCCTATTGTAAATTGTGTAATGTGTTGATGTTTTTCCGCAAAATAACGTTTACTACGTCATTATTAGTTATACAGTTTCTTCAGTGTACATGAGGATTTCTTCCCGGCTGAGGTAAATCATGTTGCCCGAGCCGTTAGGCGAGGGTTACATGATTTTACCAGCCGGGAAGAAACCCTCATGTACACTGTGAAGAAATTGTATAACGAAATTATTATACTGCAAAGTTTTCACTGTTCAAACGAAATATTTCGAAATATGTCGTGTACAGCGCTTATTATAAACTATAACAAAATCGCGCCAAAGCAGATAACGTTGAGCGTAAGTGACGTCATGTTTCTGACGTTGTTATTCATAAGAAAAATGGGCATATTCGGCATCAAACTTTCCCAGAAATAATGCGACTGTTGAAAGATCCAAACAGCGAATGGTTCTCAGCTGAAATGGGATTAAAACAGAGGATGCACGATTGAATGCACTCAATCCTGTCGAGCAATCGGCCATCTTATTTTCTGCAAAGCAAGACTCACGAACCTGCCGCAGCCAATGGAAACAGCTGCTTTTCCAAGTACCCTGTCAGCTCTCAGGGTACTCGGGATCACGTCTAATGCTCATTGACCAATGAAAAGTAAGGAATTTACTTTGCAGTATAATATTATTATACTGCAAAGTAAAATCCTTTCTTTTCATTGATCAACGAGCCCTAGACGTGGTCCCATGTACCCTGTGAGCTGACAGGGTACTTGGGAATGCAGCTGTTTCATTGACTGACAGGTCCATGAGTCTTGCTTTGCAGAGAATAAGATGGCCGATATCGACAGGATTGAGTGTATTCAATCGTGCATCCTTCGTTTTAAGTCCATTTCGGCTAAGAACCAATCGGTGTTTGGATCTTTCAACAGTCGCACTATTTCTGGGAAAGTTTGAAGACGAAGTTTACTAGTATGCCCATGTTTCTTTTGAATAACAACGTCATAAACATATGACGCCACTTACGCTCAACGTCATATGTTTTGACGCGATTTTGTTACTGTTTACTTTGAGCGCTGTGCACGACAAATTCCGAAATATTTCATTTGAACAATAAAAACTTTGAAGTATAATAAATTCGTTATACAGTTTCTTCACAAGGTACATGAGGATTTCTTCCCGGCTGGTAAAATCATGTAACCCTCGCCTAACGGCTCGGACAACAATGATTTTCCTCAGCCGGGAAGAAATCCTCATGTACCCTGTGAAGAAAGTTCAAGAAACTGTATAACTAATAATGTGCGACGTAATATTGTAACGTTTCTAAGTGGCGTCACGTCCGTGATTTTATATTTTATCCTGATGAATGATTTAGCCGAAGTTGATTCTGATAAAAGCGGAAATTTTACGTGTTGTTACTGATTTTTTACACCTTTAAAGGGGCTCGCAACCGGATTTAGTATTAAAAATAGTAATTTGTAAATATATGTCAAATGCTTATATAAATGGGTAAGATTTAGTTTTGGATAATAAACTCTGTTAAAAAATGCATTTCAAAAAAAAAAAGGAAGAAGCTCTGGTGGGATTCGAACCCGTGACCCTCCATGCGGAGACACACATGAAAACAAAGGCAAACGCCTTAACCACGCGGCTACTGGGGCTCTCTATCTATATGGTAGCGAATTAACGTACTTCACTGGTAGCGATTGATTTATACATATTCGGCTCGGGTTTATGTCTGAGCCCGTGTAGAGACGCAACAACAACTATACCGTTAGCTAACGCTATAGAAAAACGATGGAAAATATCTAAAAAAAAACTAAGATTCGGTGACAATTCTTGAGACTTTTTTTGGACTGATCATATTTTTTTAATGTCAGAAGCCAAATAATGCCACAAATTTGCTTTAATTTGAGTATTTTATTTTATTTTGACAAGTACACCATCCGGTTGCGAGTCCCTTTAAAGATTAAGAATTAAAACGTTCTGAGTAATACAGAAAGGATATCAAGAAATATTAGAGTGGCATTTCAATGGATGTCACATAACAAAAGAATGTCGCATAGCTCAGAGAGCAATGCCATATGGTGACAGAGATCAATAGATAGCAAGAGAGAGAGAGAGAGAGAGAGAGAGAGAGAAAGAGGAGAGAGACAGAGAGAGAGAGAGAGAGAGAAGCATGCATGCTTTGAATCCATTTGAATCCAAACTGTTTGACACTCAGATTTCATTTCTATAATTATCTGTGGTTGAGAACAATGCATTTAAATAATAAGAGATAAATGCTGGACAATTAACACTTGCTCAGTACTTAGCAAGAAAAGAGTTAACAGAAATAGATAAAAAACGATCCAGACACGCACACTTACGCACGTTTTACATAACGGCCTTATCAATAATAAAGACACAAAATCTGGCGGAATTTAAACATATTTGTATTTATTCATGACTAAAATTAACACAAATACAACAATCGGCAGGATTACAGTGGAGAATCTGTTATTCTTTCCCGTTTAAACGCAAACGTACGCAAACGCAAAGCACTAAAACGTAGAAAAGAACAACTTTTGGACAATTCTGATATTTCATGTTTATCATGGTGGCAAACAGTTTGGAGCCTGATCAGACGCCGGATTACCCGGCGTCTGATGTGGCTCCAAACTGTTTGCACGGCAAATAATAGTTTTAGCGTAAACGCGTTTATTGGGAAAGAATAACAGAGTCTCCACTGTAACATGAACAGTGTATACAGGCTCTGGTTTAACATTACCAAAATCTTGTTAACCTTTACCCTGTCGATCGCGTCTTGAGTGGTATTTGCAATCAGTTTGGATCTGCATCAAAACAGTTTTTCAACCGTCTTTAAGTCTCTTTTACTTAAAGAATATAAAATAAATTGACAAAGTTTGCAGACGACAATTCCAAAGGTGACGATACAATGGCAGGATAAGAGTTAAAGACCGATGGCCAAATCATATTTAAGAATTTTTATAAACTACAGCGCTCCCTCTCTACAACGACACCTAATGAGAGACACAAACTGTGTGTGTTGCTCGGAGGGAGTCGTTATAGGGAGGGACAATTAAAACTTTGGTTACATTTGCAAACAGATTGAATCCAGATCAGACGCCGCGTAATGCGGCGTCTGATCTGGATTCAAGCTGTTTGTCACCCGTCATTATGTTTATTCTATTAGAATATCTTATTATATTTAACTTTGAGAGAAACCAGCAGACGAAAATATGAAGCAGACGATATTGTAGCAGTAAAAACGTTAGACATAATTGTCTTGGTAAGGGAACTGCGACAAGAGTCATTGTAAGGAGGGTGTCGTTGTTCGGAGGGCCGTTGCAGGAAGGGAACACTGTATGCGTTTTCCACAAAAATGAACCGATGTTGACCAGAGCTGCAACGAATGGGATGATGCATCATAACATTGAAATCCCCCTTAGAAAAAACAACAATAGATAGGAGTATAGTACAGTAAAACCTCTCTATTACAACCACTAAAGTTTGTTAATTATTGGGTGTTTAAGGCAAGTGACTGCTTTAAGAAAGGTTTGCTATCACCTTGTCTTATACAATCGAAATTTTATACAATTTAAAAAGCCTTCGTTTTAGTGGTCGTAACAGTGAGTTTTCAGTGTATCAAATACGATCACTTTTCGGCGCATTGGGCCGCGTTTTATGCTACAAAACGTTAAAAAGAAAGCAAAGTTGATCTTGAAACAAAGTGACTGCAATACAATCTTTTTAACGATGTTATACTTAAGAGTAAAACTCACTCCTTGTCTTTATATACACTTATTTGTTGTGACAGCTAAAAAGAGAACATTTTATTACTAGAAGTACAAATGTAAGATGCCAAGACCTCTGGATTCACTTACTAGTAATTAGTTCAATTAGAGACTATTTCAACAATTAGCCTATATAACGTGTTTCTAGTTTTGAAAACATGTAACCTCTTTAAACATACTGAAAGAGAAGCAGCATGCGTCCCATGGTGCATTCTGCTTCACTTTCAGCCTACTTAGCTACCAGATGCAATGCTGTAGAAACCATTTCTTACTCTTGATACTCATGACTGTAGAAAAAGGAACTATTTTCTTCAGTGGAGGAATAAATTTTAAGGCGTAAATTAGGCTTAATCATGGGGTTATATGTTAAACGTGTTGTGCGAAGTGGGCATGTGACTTTAAAACAAAGAGGAAACAACCAATAAACATATACTAGAAACATTTTGTGATTTTATACGTACGATAGGGAAGGTCAGCTAACTACTCAAACCTTTAAAACTGAGCAGTTTATGTTAATTTTAAAACCTGCTTCCGGTTAATATCTAAAACAATGCAGAGTGTTCTTTAAGGAGCCTCAAATCAGGCTATGCACAAATTACACACAATTTTTATGATGATTTCTTACACAGTAACGATAAAAACTATACTTAGGGAAACACATCGGGAAATGTAACATTGTTTATAGTGTAATAAATTAGGAATATATGAAGAAAATCGTCTCATCGGGATCAACACTGTTTGTAACAGTTGTTACAATCTCGCTGACGTGTATAACAGTGTGGCTATCATTGGCGTAGCTTCCTATTAGGCAAGTAGGCACGTGCCTACACTTTTTTTTCAGAAGTCCAAAAAATAAAAAAGGCTAAAAATGCCGAAAAAGCAATAAAATTGACATCTAAGGGGGGTTAGAGGTGAACCCCAATTATATTTACATAGATTCATGTTAGTATTTTGCCATTATCAAACGCGGGAAAAGACCTCAGAACGCATCTAGAGACTATCTAGGAATAAAAATTTCCCGGGGGCGCATACCCCCGGACCCCGCTAGTAAGAAAGCGTACTCTTATAAATTGGTCTGGTCACGCCGTTGGCACGCATGTATACATGTAGCTGCCTTATGCAAAACACACGCTACTGCGTACACCCTGTCTTCATACTTGCGACAATTTAAAAGTTAAATAATGCAATAAAATGGAATAGGATGGTGTTAGAGTCTAACTTAGATATTAATGGAAGACAACTTGTCAACAATTTACATAGAATTATGGCAGAATTTTACCTGTCTTGAACGCACAAAACGTCTTCAAAACAAGCCAAAAATCATCTAGGAATCATCCCCTCCTATATATAGTAAGAGTGCGTTCCATAAATTGGTAAAGTTACTAAATGGACTTCCTATGTGCCTGTAGTGTGCTCGATCAACTTGTCCCGCAAAGAAAGTTACGTCCAAATAATTTCAAGTAGCGAGTCTGTTACTGAAAAAATACGAGACTCTATGATACTAATTGACGTGGGGTTGTTGTTTAGGGCGTCTCCAGTGTTGTAGAACTCAATTTTTTTCCGGGGGAGCATGCCCCCGTACCCCCTAGAAAAGGTAGTATATAGCGAGAAGCGAGTCTGTTAATGAATCAGACCCTATGATATACTGATTGACGTAGGGTTGTTGTTTTGGGGTTGTTGTTTTTTTTTCAAGAAATATATATGCAGACATATTCTTTTGCAAAAAAGTTAATTGTCTGGTTTTTGAAGCTTTTCATACATTCATTCTTCAAAAAAAATGTCTCCCCAGACCCTCCTTAAATGCGTCTCCAGTGTTGTAGAACTCAAAATTTTCCCGGGGGAGCATGCCCCCGGACCCCCCTAGAAAAGGTATGCCTACACTTTTAGTTTGGCCAAGTCTGGCTATACCACGTGGTATGTGATGTCATTTGTCGGTACCACTGTCAGCCAAAATGACAACAAATCCGCTCGATTCAACATTTGAAACAGCTGTAAGTATTTTATTTTCTAGTCGATTTTAACAAAACATAGCCTATGCTTTGGCGAAAATTGTCTTCTTTACAATGGTGTTAATAGATTTGTCACCAGATCAATACATTTTGCCTGAAACCCGGACAACTGTCCAGAAAATGTAAAAATCACTGTGCGACCACGGCAAACCCTTCCAAAATATTGCCGAGAAATGAATGCAGTCGTTTATTACAGTTTGGATATGTTAACCGGAGGTTCCGGCAATAAACTAATATAACATAAATAAAATATTTGCACGAATAACGACCTCTGAACAAAGATATATGATAGAAGTTCAAAATGCGACCACGGCAAACCATATAATCATATGATAACACCGCAAGCCATATTATGGGAACAACGTATCGATGTTCAAATGGGCGAATGCTTTTTGACGATGTGGTAATGCTATGGGTAAAAATCTGTCAAAGAGATGTACAGTGTTCCCTCCCTACAACGGTCCTCCAAACAACGACTCCCTCCGACAGTCATTGACAGATGTCACTTTTTCAAGTCTAGTAGATGCTTCTGTAACAGATAGCGACCTTCGAACCTTTTTGGGAAGTGGAGACTTTGATGGAGTTGGTTTGTCAGTTCTGGTACTTGATTTGACTGTTCTTGTGAATGGTGTTACCCTTTTTAATTGTTTTGGTGTTGCTGTTTTAAAAGGCGAAGTCAACTGGACTGAAGTTTTGAATGTTAGAATACATGGTGAAAATGGTTGCTTTGAAGATGTCTTGAATGTAATTCTGTTGAATATATCGTCCTCTGTTTGAATCCAGTTCGTTAACACATTTCCTTTTTTGTGAGATATTTTGCATACTCTGTGGCTTTCTTCTTCTTTTGCCTAGAATCAGAGAGCTTTTTGGTGTCCGCATTGTGCTGAAAAAGAAGATGGTGTCAATGCCCTGGGATAAAAAGTGTGTCAAAGAAATGTACATGTATATTCATTAGCAAGTTAAGGAGTGACAAAGTAAAGGTTAGATTCCGCACAGTGCGACTTTTACTATAATGATTTATTTCATCTATATGTGATGCATTGATTGTTTAAAGAACAAACTGACTTTTCATCATACACAGACGTCTGTCGTCCGTGAACATTAATAAATATATTGTGTCCTTAAACTAGCTAGCATTTTCTAATTTCACGTTTTTATGCCCCCTCAACGATCAGTCGGTGGCATACTATTTTACTCCTGTCTGTCTGTTTGTCCGTTGGTCCGTCCGTCCGTCCGTCCGATATACAGTACTTCTGCCAATAAATAATACCATTGTTCCAAATATGATTTCTAGGTAGTCGGAAAAGTATAACCAGATGCAGAGATCATTAAAGTAGGACAAATATATGCAATTTTATTGGGAAATACAATGTTTCTGTGGCGGCCATTTTGAAAAATGGCCGCTATCTCAAGTTTAAATGGCTACCTGGATCCTATTGAGCAAATTCATGGTTCCAATGTCATTTTTTCAATTTAAGTATATTTGACACAAACTCAACGATATTGGACAAGTAATTGCCATTTTATTTCGAAATGCATATATATCTGTGATGTCCATATTGACAAAATGGCAGCCATCTTGAAGTTTCAAGCTGTTAACATTACAAGGAAGCCGTTCAGATACTCGGTTGTTCCACATTTGAGATCTACATGGTCAAAAATATCATTTCAAACAAAGATCATAGATGTAGGACAAGAATTTGCGCTTACTATGCAAAAACCAGTATTTCTGTGGAGGACATATGGAAAATGGCGGCCATTTTGAATTTTTAAGCGGATAGAGGGAAGCCATAGAGCTATTCTAAATTAAAATCTACACAGTTAAAAAGCATTATTAGACACACAGACCATTGAAATAGACAAGGGTTGCATATTTATGGCGAAAAGCAATATTTCTGCATATTCATTGGCGGCCATCTTGGAAAATGGCGGCCATTTTTAATATTCAAGTTGCCAGCGGTTTTTTGAAAAGAGCAACCCTCAGGAGTATGCGTACCAATTTTGTAGCTTGTTTCCGGAAGTGAAAGATTCTTCTCAAATTTGCAATTATCTGCTCCACTAACTCGAGGTAAGGCAGTGAAAGGGTTAATCAACTTAGCGAAATCATGCCACTTAAGCATCTTCTTTTTTCGTTTTTTCAGCACAATGAGGACATTAAAAAGCTCACTGGTTCTAGGCAAAAGAAGAAGAAAGACACAGAATACGCAAAATATCTCACAAAAAAAGGAAATGTTTTAACGAACTGGATTCAAACAGAGGACGAAATATTCAACAGAATTACATTCAAAACATCTTCAAAGCAACCATTTTCACCACGTATTCCAACAATCAAAACATTCAGTCCAGTTCATTTGACTTCGCCTTTTAAAACAGCAACACCAAAACAATAAAGAAGGGTAACACCATTCACAAGAAAAGTCAAATCAAATACCAGAACTGACAAATCAACTCCATCAAAGTCTCCACTTCCCAAAAAGGTTCGAAGGTCGCTATTTGTTACAGAAGCATCTACTAGACTTGAAAAGGTGACATCTTGATTGCCGGAACCTCCGGTTAACATATCCAAACTGTAATAAACGACTGCATTCATTTCTCGGCAATATTTTGGAAGGGTTTGCCGTGGTCGCACAGTGATTTTTACATTTTCTGGACAGTTGTCCGGGTTTCAGGCAAAATGTATTGATCTGGTGACAAATCTATTAACACCATTGTAAAGAAGACATCTTTCCCCAAAGCATAGGCTATGTTTTGTTAAAATCGACTAGAAAATAAAATACTTACAGCTGTTTCAAATGTTGAATCGAGCGGATTTGTTGTCATTTTGGCTGACAGTGGTACCGATAAATGACGTCACATACCACGTGGTATGGCCACACTGTATAAACAATTCATGATTTAGCATTCTGCATTTTTTTTCATCGCTATTAAGCAGTCATGAATATGTGTTCATGGCTTTTCCATGAAGCCTCAACCAGTAGTCGCTGGTAACAAGATTGTACGGGTAGAATAAACACTAAGTACTGTATTAATTTGGTAAAAATTTAAATGTATATATTGTTTTTATTTAACTATGTACTATCTTTGGAATGTCGTTTTAACCCAGTTAAAGAGATTGTACCAGTTTTGTTTTGACTGACTTCACATCTGCATTGTTTAACAACTTTGTCTAGCTCTTTAAGAAATTCAGTTTCTGGGAGAGACTTCCGATGGATAACAACTATATCCGGGTTCCATCTTAGCGGCTGTGGTATTGCCTCTTCTCTAAAATTCAACACTACAATTTTGTAGTTGGGTCTCTCCTTTTCATACAAATTTGGCAAGATCAAATGCTCTACCTGCAGGCGATAGCATCCCGGTTCATTCAAGTATGAATCTGTTAAACAAATCAGAATTATCTTACTGTCATTTAGAGCCCTTTCAGTAGCCCTTATGATAACCTCTCCTTGGTGAAAGTCGCGATCTGGTAAACAAATAGTTAGGCCCAAGTTATCCTCTAGACGTGGAAAAAGTACTTTAGATACCCACGAATAGTCTTCATCGGAATGAGCAACATACACGTCACTTGTTTTGTTCGCATGGTTTGAAATATAATAAGAACTCTGTTTATTCAGAGGCAACAGATTTAGCATAGGCTTATAAATCCATATACAATATAGCCGTGGGATTTGTGTTAGTATCGCCAAAATGATAATCAAATACACTGTAACAATACAGTCATGAAAAAGTCTTACTTTAAGCTCGATAGATTTAAAGACCGAGAGGTAATATTTATCAATATCCTTCAGGTGACCTTTCGCCAATATTTCAGTTTCACTTTCCTGATACAATTCTGTATCGTCAAAGATACTAAATAAGACAGACCTCTTTGGTTCTGGTAATACAAGTCGAATGGTGGGATTTGGATATTCTACAAGTTCCGTCCTGTTTGTTCTTGTATTAAATCGCTCCCTCAAGTATGTAAGTTTATGCCAGCCAAAAATGTTTGGACTTGAGCAAAATCTAATATTTGTGATGTATTGTGATGTATTTTGTTGAATAAAGTGTTCTCGTTCTATGTCATTGATATATACTGAGTTCAATACCATCAATAAATGATATGGATCTTTTAGAAATTCGCTCAATAAATAAAGTATACGTATATATAGAGAGCACAGAGACATTTGTTTGAAAGATGGGTTAAAACTAACACCGTTTATGGTATACTCATACAACACCCATGAGTCATCAGTTGTCAGAAATTCGTATCGAAGGAAATTGGCGCTGTCATCAGGTGCTAAATGTACAACTTCAACAAAGGGCTTCTGTATTTTGAGGTGAATCTTATATTTAACAACAATATCTACATGTATTTCGCAGTTTGACTGCATATTCCAATCTGTTTGATAGGTCTTGCCAGAGGATACGGGTTGGACAGATTCTTCCACACAGCCGTACATACCATAATCTTCGTCGCCGATATACGAAATTGTAAGAGTCATTGAGATAAGGACATAGTTGCCACAACGTTTAGTTTCTGTTATTTTCATGATTCTTTTGTCTGATTTATAAAGTCTTACTCCGTGTAGATTCCAGTAATATTTAACCTGTCTTGAATGTCCGATGTCTGAAACAAAGTGACAGCTTAATTGAATGTCTTCCCCATTATAGCGTTCATAAACGAGAGGTTGGTACGTATTTTGAGTAGTAAAATTTTTTTGTTTTACCAGTAACGTTTCAGTAAAACCATTAATGTAGTGCATACTATGACCTTGTTCATACTCCTGTCGTCCGTATTTAGTTGGATATATCAGTGTATCGCTGTATTTCATCCCACTGTTTAAGGCAGATTTGTGGAAAGATATGCACTTTAGTGCCATCATGTCAATTAAGTGCAAAAATATCAACACGCTAATCCCAACCAACCCAATAACTTTAGCATAATGCCACATATGCTGACTGATTTCGTTCCAAACGTGTTGCGCCAGTCGGAAGAAGAACAAAGAAAACTGGAACATCTCGTCTAGTACTGCTTCGATTATTTTCTTTAGGTTGGGGAACAGGAGAAATTCAAGATGACACCATGAGTTCCAGGATGCTGCAGTTGGATACACATAGCACATTGCAGACATATTTATCATCGAAACTATTGAATAAATAATTGAAACGTCTGATATTGTACCACTAAAAGTACGTTTACTCTGTTTATTAAAAATGATGGATTTACACAGACTAGTGCATATCGCCCACAGCATAACAATCACCCACAGTATGTTGATTTTATCACAAGCCCACAAGAATGCCATCAGCTGCAACATGGCAACAAGAAGACTTAATACGACTCTTTGACTGATCTTCATACTGGTAATGCGACTTAATGCAGATTCACCTGTTATCTAGCCAAGTTCCTCGCTTGTACAGTATCGGTAATCAGTCCATTCATTGCTGAAAAAAACCACCACCAAAATAATGTTAAAGCAATTCACTGTCAAACACGATAGCAAACAACATTTAAAACCGTGTGAATCCAGATTAGACATCGAGTAACACGGTACCTGATCAGAATCCAAACTGTGTGGAAATAATCTCAATTTGCATTAAACGTTCTTTCTGTTCATTTACTTTGTGAATGCATGCACATGTATTTTCCAGTATTTTGTTTTGTAATCATCAACGAAGTAAAATATGTTTAAACCTAATTTAACTTTTTACTGATAGAAACGTTTTGATGAAAACTTCTTCAGTGAAAATGCCAAACTCGAAATTTAAGAAATAGTAAGAGAAAACAATTTTCAAACAGACGATATTATGGCAGCTTAGCTTTTATAATGTATCTCATAGACATTTCCTTTATTATGCGCCACAAACCAAACTGTTTCAAACACTAACTTCCGCATGCTTCCAATAAACTCTATGGTATGACTATACATAAGACCATCGAGGCGACTCTAATTAAGTGGTAGCGATATAGACTAGTCGGATTTTGGGGAAATCAAACTTCTGGAGGCATTTTTGGGGAAAAGTTGACAGGCCACCTTTTTATCATAATTAAAGTGTGCTGAATCCATTTAGGGTGCCTTGAAAGCCCAAAAATGGTAAAAAACAAAATGGCCACCAAAACGCTATTTTTCGCTATTAAATCCAATCTTTTTGGGATTAAATATACCTAATACATCTGCTTCTCCTAATCTATATGGTTTATCACAACAAATCTTCACAGGAATGTTCCTGGGTAGATTCTCCATCAAAAAATTGATAACATGAAGATTTCTGGTTGCCATGGCAACCAAAGTAAAAAATAGAGAAATCTTAAAAAAATAAAATTCTTGTAAAATAAATCACATGGTCCAAAGCTTAGATACTTTATTGATAACTGGCAAACCACATGTTAAACATAATTAAGTGATGTGAATCATGTTTATTGTATGTCCCCCTCTCCAATGAAGTTGAAGGCCAAACATTGGTAAACAAATCAACAACACAAAATAGCCACCAAAACTCTAATTTTTCATTATTCTATGCAGTCTTTCTTGGATTTAATACACCTAATACATTTTCCTCTCAACCACATGGCTGATAAGAACCAACTGTATAAGACTATGTTTTTGGTCAATCTCTTTAAAAAATGATTTCATGCAGACTTTCTGTTGTCATGGCAACAAAAGTGAAAAATCAGGTTTTTCGGTATTATATCCAGTTATTATTGGATGAAAATTAATACTCCTAATACATATGCTTTTCCTTAACCTCATGGTTTATTAAAGCAAAACTTTACAAGAATGTTCATGGGGTGTATTTCCTTAAAAAAATTAGTTGCCATGGCAACCAAGGTAATGAAAAAGAGAAACCTAAAAAGCAAGGATTACAAACTTGTAACCCCCCCCCCCCCCCCGTCTCCACACATACACTCAAGTCCCAAAGCTTAGAAAATAGATGGATACTTACTTTTACCTAGTTAACGTCTATCAAGTTTATACCTGGATCTAAATTTTAGGGGTGTAACAATACACTCAGGGTATTTCAATATGTTACAAAATTAATAAATTGGCCCCGAACCAGGGTCAACAGTTGCACATAGACTTATCCTCTATAGGAAAAGAAATATTGTCAAAAGCTTGCATTTTAGCATAACACAGCAGACCTTTATCTTGTCTTTTTAAATCATCGCCTAGGCTGATAGTTGGCCCCAGTGCCACCACAAACCGTTCAGTGTTTATAAAAAACACGTACAACGCAGAGCTTAGACATTTTGTGTATAGTACGGCCTAGAAGACATCCATCAATCTTTTTAAAAAGCATATCTCCGTGATAAAAATTACCATTGCCCTATCGTTCTTGTAAGTTACTTTTATCCATGTAAGAACCTCGTGTCAAAAACCTGACTAGGCCCAAAGCTTTGATATCTAGTGTAAATCATAACCAAGTACAGTGCTCTCTACAACTACACTCAATACAATTATACCCTCTTTGCAACAATGCTTGTCACAGTTGCATAAACAACATTAATTTATTTAAATATACCCCCTCTAAACAACAAACACACCTTTTGACGCCCGATGGGTGTTGTTGTAGAGAGGGAGCACTGTAAAATTCTTCAAAGTTTGTAAAACATTTGCCATATGGTCAAACATTACTAAGGAAAAAGGTTTTTTTAATACATTGTCAAAAACATAAGGTGACACATACTAGATTTGTTTTGTAAAGAATAACGTTGTAGACCTCTATCAGCGTTGTTAAGATCATAGCCCTGTTAACAAAATCGTACCCTCCCAGCGGCTCTTGTGTCAAATCCTTATGACACAGCTGAACTATATAGAGTCAGTATGGTCCTCTCGTTAAAGCATGTTGATCACACAAATAATGATTCATGGATAATTGAATAAAACGCACCAGCTTCCAAGAGATGTGTTTCATGAATTTCTGAAATGGAAACTTGTAGCAGTTAGATGAAAGTGATGATTTAATCAAGTTGATCTAGACAAAAGCCATGGTGTGCTGAACAGAAAGAAGAATGGTGAGAAGGAATTATTTGTATCACAAAGACCACAACTGCCTTAAGAAAGTGAGTTTTATAGTATGATATTAGATCCACATAGCAAATTACAAGATAAGTGTGTCACTTGAATTTTGACAAACAAATCAATATGTAATGTCATGATAATGAGTCCCATGCGGCTCTTAAAACCTATTCACAAGACTTCAGGGGACCACTGCATACCTCTTGTATGATCAGAAGAGAGTTATTTTCCAGCTGCAGTTAAGTTTCTGAAATCATATCAAATATTCTCTCGATGAAGGTGAAATGTTGAACTAGCACTACTGGTCTGCCCGATATAAGTTTATAATGTGACGGATTACGGTATCATGGCATGTATCTATGGACTGATATCATGGTTTTGCTGTACTATACATGTATCTGTCTCAAGAAGATACTATCTCTTTATAGCTGAAAAACTGTTGGTGAGATGATAAACCCAATTCACTCATCCAATACTTGTTGATTCTTCAGAAAGCAGACACAAGATATCGAAGACGAATTGGTGTCAGAACTTGAAGAGTATGCAGATTAGCCAAACATTGTAACAAAGGACTTAGCCATAAAATGACAAAGAATTCCTAAATGCAAATGACAAAGGTAACGCAACACATTTGTTGAGGAAAGCCTTTGCCATGTAAGGACCGGAATGTCAGATTCCAATACCGTTGTAGAAGAACAAATCACTGATATTTTCATCTGTATTTGATACAGAAAAGATTATGTTCTAGAGACAGCAAACATACAGTATCAAATGCTGACCGGTCTATTATACAGTGGACTTGGATGAACCATAAGCAATTGTCTTTGCTGATAGCGCTTGCTAGGATATTCTGCCATTCTATATCAGATTGTAACAGCAGAAATAATGTGTTCACAAATGTAGGCAACAACTGAATTACTATCTTCATTATTATTGATGGGCATGCCTTTCTGATTGCCATTATGAAGACACAGAAAGGTTCTACATTTGAAGATCTTATTGGTGTTTTAATAAACATGGCAGGTATTATAGGATGTCAATCAAATCTGAGGCATGTAAGAGAAGTGCCAAGGGTATCAGAACCAGTTGGGTGTTATTTGCTGATATAAGGTACCCCTGCCAGTTGATTTGGGCAATTCCAAGTAACAAGACTGACTTGTCATGAGCTCTCTCTCTGAACAGGCTGCAGAGCTTGATCAACATGACCAAGTCACAGTTGTGGCTAGTGGGTTCCCTGATGAGCAAAAAGTCAAAAGCCGAATCAAACAAGCCTGGTGTAGACACGTAAATACCCAAGCTTGACAAGAGGAGGATGTCAACGGATTATTTTACTCTTTTCTTACAAGCGATGTTGACAAATAAGTTGTTCTGGTAAGATACACTATTGTTTTGATTCTTCTTCTGTCTCACTACCATTCAATGTTTTACACCAAACTCTGGCCGAGAGGGCCGGGGTCACAGAAACGAGTAATATATCTGCTCACACTATGTTGTATGACCTAACTGTCCTGGAAACCATTCCAGTCGTGCACGCTTTAACTCGAAGTGATTGACATCCTTCTTCCCTAGCCAAAGCAAATAGACTGCATAAAATGTTTTTGCAGAGCATCATGGAATGCGTAAAGCTTTGTACATAGAATTTTTCAATAAACAAATGCTAAAGATTTATCTGATAAAAAGTACAATATGGAACACTTTGACTCATTAAACAAGACAGTGTCAATCTCGACTGTTTCTCGAGTCCCATTCCTTATAGTCGGTCACAACAAGTGATGCACTATCATTACATGTGAAGCATTCACATTGCCAGACATTAGAGTAGAGTGAATATCAATGGCTTTCCATCTTAATGATATTTACACCAATACCAACATCATACCCAAGTTGTGTTTGAAACTGACTTCCTGTAATTACTATACTAACTATATGATTTAACAGTGAAAATTTGTGCGGAATATCCCGTATACTGTCCAGTGTCCACATCACAATACAAATCCAAGGATAACGACAACTACCACTGTGAATAGGAAATATATGATATTTTGAATGCAGTATGTCAGTTATAACTAACCAAGAATAACTACAGTTGTTACAACTGTATTCTTTAAAACCATGTTTGTGCCAAAAACAATGATGTCCATGGTAAACAAATTGAGACCAGATTAGACACCAGTTTTATCAATCTCCAAAATATTTGCCACTAAGATTTTAATACAAAGTCAAAAGTTTCCAAAAGGAGTTATATTAAACTGCGAAAGCATTTACTTCCGTTTAAACAGGAAAGAAAACAGTTTCCCATTGTAACATAAAAGATAGTAATTTAAGTAGATCATGATGCATTGTAAATAGTAATTGTACTCAACTTACTTTAAATGCAAAAATGCTCCTTATCCGCCAATTTCGCTTTGGTTATTTTGTACCTATGTACAATGTATAAGTGATTTATACATGTACTAGGCATACAAAAGAACCATGGGCTCCATTGAAGAATAGTTGGGTATCGCCCGGGTACCTCTATATCCGCTTCTCTCTCTCTGTGATGTCCAAATAGCCCAAAGTTAGCAAATTTTGACAAAATTAAACCAACCTGATTTTAACTTTGGTTACCAATGGCAACAAAAAGTCTGCATGAAATCATTTTTAAAGAGATTGACCCAAAACAAATCATTGTACAGTTGGTTGTAATCAGCCATGTGGTTTAGGAGAGGAAAATGTATTGTGTATTTGATCCAAGAAAGACTGCATAGAATAAAGAAAATTAGCTTTTTGGTGGCCATTTTGTGTTGTTTTTTTACCCATGTTTGGCCTTAAACTTCAATGGAGAGTGGGATAGGCAACACACTGAATTCAAATCACTTTAAGTATGGTTAAAAGGGGGTCTGTTATATATCAATAAAGTATCTAAGCTTTGTGCCATGAGATTTATTTTACAAGAGTTTTATTTATTTAAGATTTCTCTATTTTTTACTTTGGTTGCCATGGCAACCAGACAGACATATTCATGTTATCATTTTTTTGATGGAGAATCAACCCAGGAACATTCTTGTGAAGATTTGTTGTGATAAACCATATAGATTAGGAGAAGCAGATGTATTAGGTATATTTAATCCCAAAAAGATTGGATTTAATAGCGAAAAATAGCGTTTTGGTGGCCATTTTGTTTTTTACCATTTTTGGGCTTTCAAGGCACCGGAGAGGGTGACAGGCACCCTAAATGGATTCAGCACACTTTAATTATGATAAAAAGGTGGCCTGTCAACTTTTCCCCAAAAATGCCTCTTACATTTTTGGAGCATATTTCTGAGATTTCCGACCAGTCTAATAAAGATAAAGGGTTAAAACAGCTCATTTTACTTACTGTAATCTGAATGCTTGATTTTAACCATTGGCCTGCTATACGTACGTGTGGTTTAATATTGTTGCAATCAAATGAGAGAGAGAGAGAGAGAGAGAGAGAGAGAGAAGCAGACAGAGACACAGATAGGCAGATAGACAAACAGACATACATAGACACACAGACAGACAGATACAGAGAGACAGGGAGAGAGAGACAGATAGAGATACAGAAAGACAGAGAGATATATGGAGAGACAGACAGGCAGACATAGACAGAGATATTGAGATAGACATAGAGACAGATACAGACAGTCAGAGAAAGAGAGACAGAGAGATTGAGAGCGACAGACAGACAGAAAGACAGACAGGGAGAGAGAGGGAGAGAGAGAGAGAGAGAGCGTTACGTCCGGATATTGTCAAATCGATACTGTTTTATAAAAAAAATATCAGGTATAAATAAACATGTCATTATTTTGCAATGTTTACATTCGCAAGCGTTTTATGGAATGAGGGTCAAGACATTTTAATTTCCAATTTCCATTTGTTTTTTAATATTTGCGCAGGTTGAGCATATCTGTATTTCAAAGTTAAAAAGTAGACAGATAGATATTTGGTTAAAATGTGGTTAATGTTGAGTTTCGATTTAAACTATACTGAGGTATGTCTACTGTATAGTTTCCTTGTCTGACCTCATGAAGTCAAATGTTTTAAACAATTGTCGTCTTCTCTATTTCTCAAATGTAAATTTAGGAAAATTAAGTTAATCAATATTGAAATGAGTGTCATACAGTTTGACGTTATACGGATCCAAAATGCTAACAAACAACCGTTGTACTCGAGGTAATGTGTTGAAGGAGTTAACGATCAAGTTATTTAGCCAGTCTTGACAATTCATGTAAAACAGTACATGTAACGTGTAAATTTTTAAACGAATATAAAGTAGGGCCGGTGAGCATAAGCTCTACAATAATAATAATGATACTAATAATAATAAATACTTTATTATTTGAGAGAGCTCCTTTGGTAAAGACAATTCGTCCATGAGGCCCTAAACATATACTTGGCAAAACTGCTAAGTACCCAAGGGACTATGTTGAAATTTTCTTTTTCATGGATTGTGATTACGTAAAGGGCTTTTCAGATTTATGAAATACGAACATTTTTTAATTATTTTATGAAAAACATAACAATGTTTGTGAGAAAATGATGTTTTATACGTTCAAGAACAAAGAATAGTGCCAATCAAAAAGTTACATTTTTGGAGCAATGTCAATAATATGTATGGCCACCATTAGCTCTCACTACAGCCCCATGCACCGAGCCCTCATAGACATGATGCGATTCCTGGTGATGTTATGCCCATGGATTGCGGACCTCTTTGTTTATCTGCTACACTTCCGGTTATGCGGTACCTTGCCAGAAGCTTGATCATTGTTTGCTTCAGCGAGCAAAAATTGATGAAAAGTACTCTACTGGGGCAGATACTGCTGGTATCATACCATAACAGAGAAAGAAACGTGATGAAGATGTAAGAATGGAAGACGTTTTCCATTATCTCAGCACGGGACAGCCGCTCTGTAAAGCCCTATGGTTCTATCTCGTTCTTCAAGAGGCATCCGACCTATCTTTTTTTTCTTACTGTCGGAGTCAACACAGTAATTTTTCAAATGAAATTTGTGAAACATATCACAGCCCGTGCTTCACGTGCTATTTACCCTGGTTCGAGCCTGTGAACCGGCTACACGAAACGACTGACTGAACACAACTAAAACCGGTTTCAGTCGATCTAGAATCTCCTTGCACACGTTTTGGCGTGTAAACAAAATTTATTTGATTCAAAACTACAAAAACAAAGGATATTTATGTTGGGGTACTTAGCAGTTTTGCTGAGTATATATACAAGTACATAAAATAAAAGGTATTTCATACAAAACAATTACATGTAATTAACAAAAGATAAACCAATGAATTACATTTAGAGAACATGTTCATAAAAATTAAAGAAACATTTTTGTTAACATCAAATCAAACGGAAACTCACTTTGTTGACGACATTACAAGAATTAAACATTCAGCACTGGGTATGTGGTCATAAAGCCGCCATTCTATTTACCTACACCAAGTATTCAACAGGGAAGTAAACTACATGTATGTGTAAAAGGGGGGGGGGGGGCAAACTCGAATACCTTTTAGGACGAAAGTTCTAGCACAGTTAAGAACCTTGGACTTTATTTATGCTTTTCGGCGATTACCACGAAATATCAGTGGATTATCACTTGGTAATCCACTGCAGTGGATTATCACCAACCGCTTTTATTATGAATTTTCCCCGTAGGCCTCCCCAAGAATCGTGGTCAATCGTGTCTTATCGTTAAATTCCGGCAGTCCGATTTGTCGCGAACTACTCACCGGAAGAACACGAATCCATACTCGGGAGCAACGAAGTAATTCGGATGACGTCAAATCAATAAATAAGTGACGTCATCGTACGGGAAACTGTTTCGAAAATGTGTTCGATATAAAGTTGGGGCTCAGCACGGGGTAAATCATTTACTTTCGCTTTCTCAATTGTCGAACAATTTCGTTTAAAAAGTGGCTTAAAAGCATAAATAAATAGAATAATTGTATTTTTCGGCGGAGCTGTCTGTTATCTATTTAGTCACACATTTCTATTTAGACAAACATTTGAACCAATCATATTTGATCAGAAATTTACAATTAAGAGCACCTGTTGAAACTGACTTGTCTGATTGGATAGTAGCCAGGGCTCCAGATAAGAGAATTATTTCAAAACTTAAAAACTTTATTTGTGCATTAAACCCTATGGTGTCTAACTCATATGAATTGTCTCTTCGAGACGATAAAAATGAGTGGTAACACCATAGGGTTTGGTGCTGAAATGAGTGAGAAAATGTTAGATTTCTTCAATTTACTCCCCTCTTATCTGGAGCCCTGAAACAGTAGCCTAGCTGTTTATGCACTGATGTGAGTATAAAATTAGACACAGCCAGTGTGTAATACTGAGCTTCTATTTTAAGATATGCTAGCAGAATCTGATGTGTATTTATAGATAGACAGTGGCAGCTAGGTATTTTGTTTAATAATGGTTTACTTCCAATTTATTTTAATTGTTAACTATTAATTTTGTACAAATTTACCATACATTGATAGCAATATAATAAATGGCCTCAAGTGAGTTAAACACAATTGTGTTGTTTCATCATTTATTTACAAGAGTGAGGTGTTATAGACCTTGTAAAGCAGGGCAGACTGTTCTGTATGGGCCTGCACAGTTTATCTAGTTATAGTTTGTTTCAAGAAACTCCCCATGAATGAAGTTTGATATACAGAACAATATAATTTAATCTGAGGATCTCCTACCAGTAGCTGGGATATGTTTTGCATTTCTGTACATTTATAGTTTTTTAGTCAGAGTTATGCTATATCGTTGAATGTGTATTTTTTGCTTTTCAATCCAAGATATTACAATTCTTTGAAAACCTCCAATTTCGTACAATTTTGCACACCCATCAACAGCATGAATTTCACCAACCATTCCGCCGAATATCTTTTTTAAAGATATTTCTTGTTTCAGTATAAGATCGAATTTAATCCATTTCGTGAACATCAGACTGCCACTCGTGAAAATATAACGTCTGATGTTCACTCAATGGATTAAATTTCTATCTTATACTGAAAAAAACAATTATCCTCTATATAATAGCTGGTAAACATATGTGTCTATTTGTCATTTAATTATTTTTTTACAGAGTTGTTACCATCCTCTGCTTTACCTATTTGTGCCCACGATCCCATATATGGGACATAGGCAAACAGTATCGACTCTGATCAGACGCCGCATTATGCGGCGTCTGATCAGAGTCTATACTGTTTGCTGATAGGAATTTCCCAAATATGGGATCGTGGGCACAAATGGGTTACGCAACTGAACGGTTTTAGGAGTAACAAACACATTTGTACCAACAGAGCTAATATTATAGCTAACTCAAACTCTTAGCGTAGAGCACAATGCTTATACCCTCAAAATTGCTTCCAGTACCAATGCGGTATAGTTATATTTCTATATATTTTAAACCAAAGCCACGGAATTGATTTGATTTGAATATAACACTGATTATTCGGCGTCTGGTTTTGGTCTACACAGTTTAATGTTGCAAACTTAGTCAAACTTACCAGTTCAGTTCATGGCATTTTTCTTTCAAACGAGTCAGCCCTCCAGTCCATAAAATGATACATTATATAATAATTAGTGCATACAAAGGAATTCAAATAAGTAAGTGAAGCAATCATACGGTTTTAATTTTCTTCAATCAAAGGGATGCATGGCCAAAATTTTCATTTTCATTTTGTTTTATATTGAAATTCCTATGAGCAAACAGTATAGACTGATTAGATACCGGTAGTACCTATAGCTAAACCCGCTCAGATTGACTTTATCTCTGGGTATACTGTACAGCTGAAGTACCCGACAGCAGACGATTGTGTAAATGACGTAAACATCTATATTCTTTACAGTCTTTAGGACACTAGAACATAGCACTTGTCAGCCATTTTTTTTACACAGAGACATATATAATGTCCATGTTTAACGTAATAACTTCATTTTTTAAAAAAGATATATATTTTTTGGCAATATGTTAGTTTATGTCTCTATTTTAATGTAAATAAGATTAAATTACCATTGAAAGGGTTAACTGTCTTAGATACATTGTATATTTTTAAAAAATCCACACAAAACAAAGAACAAACAAACAAACAACCCGGTTCTTTTTTTAATTATAAAAAACTCAACACGTGTTTTCGAATGCTATATTTTTTTCTAAATCAGTAGATCTAGATCTATATCTAACTGTGACGTTGACATAAAGTTTCATAAACTTATCCAAAATAATAAAGCAGCAATAATAATTACAGTATCAAATTTTGTTCCAAAAAATTACCTAAAAAATACACAAAAATGTCCTGAAAGTGTCCTAAACTACTAGTAGGGGTCATTATGGTTCACGTTGATCATAACTTTACAACTACATGTGATACATACTTTATATTTGGTATGTGTACTCACCTCAAACAGATATTTAGCTGAGTAAATTTTTGGCCATGTCCAACAAAAGTTAATGTCATTTAGAGGTTATCAGAGGTCAAATAGGGTGGGTTCAATATTGGCCATATCTTTTGAACTATATGTGATAGACACTTGGCATGTTTATTCAACTCAAGAAGCTCTTATACTCAAGACAACTTGGTTCATGTGAGACAAGGGACAGTGTCATTTACAGGTTAAAAAGAGTTAATTTTAACATTTTCCATAACTCTGAAACAACATGTGATACAGAATTCATATTTTGCATGTCTACTCAAAGTAAAAAGCTCTTGAGTTCACTTTAAGTTTGGTCATGGCAGACAATGGTCATGGTAATTTAGAGGTCATTATTATTATTATTATTACTATTATACCAGATTTATACAGCGCTCTTTTCACACAGGAGTTGTGCGTTCTAAAGCGCTTCACATGAAATAACATAAATGTACATACAAAGCGAGAAAAGACAAAATAACTACAATTAGATCGCAAATAAAACATGAATAACCATATAAAAGACAGTCCCCAAAACGGCGATCACATTACCCCTATCAATCAGCAATGAACCGACCGGCTAAAGATTGCCGGCTGATAAAAATAATGGTAGAGCGCCCAATGCAGGCCATCGAGAAAAGACAAATTTCTACAATTAGATCTAAAATAAACATGAATAAACATACAAAAGACAACCCCAAAACGGCGACCACATTACCCCCATCAATCATCAATGAACCGACCCGCTAAAGATTGCCGACCAATAGAAATAATAGTAGAGCGCCCAATGCAGGTCGCCAAATGTAACATTTCTAGGAAAAATAGCAATCGACAATAACTAAAAACTCTATAGAAGATCAATAACATGATTAAAAATGGTGAAAGCTGTTCAAGAATTATACCACAGACCCCGCCAGCTGGTTTCAAAAGAGATCAGAGTCGTATCTCTACCATCAAGATCCACCAGACAGGCATTGGTCGACGGTATAACCCCAGAACTAAAAAATAGACCCATAACATATACAGGATGAACACAGCCCTGGGTAGCAGTCATTTACCCTCTCCACCCCACACCCGGCCGCGGGACCTACATATTCCATGGCTGAAATTACACCCTTAATTTATAAAACATAAAGATATGAAGCTGTCCTAGAATTATACAGCAGACCCCCAAGCGAGTCGGTTTCAAGAGAGATCAGAGTCGTATCCCTACCATCAATATCCACCAACAGGCACGGGCAAACGGTACAACTCCAGAACTCCCAGTTAGACCCACAATATATACAGCAAGAACATAGCCCAGAGGTAGCAGTCATTCATTTCCTAATGTGTTCTAATAATAAATATTAAAGAAGTGTACTTTTAGACGTTTTTGAAGACTGCAACTGAGCTCGGATTTCTCATGTCTGATGGTAGAGTGTTCCAGAGCTTTGGGGTTGCATGCATGAAACTTCTATCTCCAAACTTCACCAAACGACTTCTCGGTACAACCAGCGATACTGATTTACTCGCAGACCGCAACTCTCTTCGAGGTCTATACACGTCAAGCATACTGACAATGTACCTTGGAGAATCATTGCACATGGCTTTGTATGTGAGTGTCAGAATTTTGAATTTCTATACTGTGTTGAACTGGAAGCCAGTGAAGATCCTTCAAGACTGGAGTGATGTGATTGTACCGAGGAGTCCTGGTAATGATGCGGGCTGCTGTATTTTGCACACGCTGTAGTTTTCGTAGCGAGTTTTGGGGAATTCCATAAGCAGTGAGTTACAGTAGTCAATTTTCGATGTGACCAAAGAATTGACCAAGGTCTTTGTAGCTGCAGGGGAAAGGTACTGTCTAATATGAGCTATTTGCCGCAGCTGTGCATAGCTAGACCTGCACACAGCGTCAATGTGCTGTGTCATATCCATTTGGGAATCAAAGCTAGCACCAAGATTCTTCACACACACTGATGGTTTGATTTAAGAGTTTCCCACTTGAAAGTGAAAATTTTCAGGTATGTTAACCTTTTGTGTGTGAAACAATATGACCTAGCTCTGTTGTGTCAGTGTTCAGCTTCAACATATCCTGATGAATCCATGAAACTATATGTCTTTTAGACATCCTTCGACTTTTGAGAGGGCTATAATTGTTGGCAAGATGTGTCTTTAGGCTTGAATGACAAGTATAACTGTGAATCATCTGTATAGAAATGATGATCCAGGTGATGATTTCTGAGAGCTATTGATGCTCATCATTTAAAATAAATGACAATTACGCAAACAATCTTATAGTTATTAATTCTCCCACACATATAGAACCAGAAGCCGGGGTATTGCGTTGTAACACTGAGCGGAGGTGGACAGTGGAAGATTCAAATGGTCAAGACAGACAATGGCAATAAGAATGGCTCACTATTCCTTCTTAATCTATTAGGGTAACAAACCTTCTTCTTCTTCTTCTTCCTTTAAGGTACAGGACCACACTCTGGTGTATAATCGTACCGTGATTAAAATGTGCGTGCGCAGAACCAAAAAGTCGGTGCTAAATAAAATTTCCTTTGTACAGTGCAAATAAAAGATAAAAGCTGGTACGGACGATTAACGGAGCTGGACAGCCTGCACCCTTGACCTGAAGATGTCGATGGATGGGCTGTCAATGACTGTCTGAGGTAGAGCGTTCCAGAGGCGGATCCCGTCTATGAAGAAGGAGTGTTGGTAAACCAGGGTTCTGGCAAATGGGAGAAGAAATTTCTGGTTGTGGCCACGAAGGGTGGTGGATGGTATGAGATAGGTCTGTGGGACATGTACAAGTTGGTGGGTTACCCTGTACATCATCACAGCCCTAGCCTGTGCTCGCCTCTCTTGTAATGTGGGCAGGTGCAGATCTTGGAGCATCTGTGTGACACTGCTAGTCCTGTGATGATCTCCAGTGATGTACCTTGCTGACCTCCTCTGTACCATTTCCAGCTTGTTCCTGTTCTCATTGGTGAACGGGTCCCATATGATGCTGCCATATTCCATGATTGGACGTACAAGGGTCCTATAACACATTTCCTTGGTTGATTGAGGGCATTGGTAAGTGTTTCGAGAAATAAAGGCTCTGGTGTTGTTTGCTTTCTTGGTGGTGATGTCAATATGTTTGTTCCAGCTTAGAGATTTATGAATGTTTAGGCCTAAATATTTCGCTGAGTCGACTGATTCAAGAGTATGTCCATGGATTGTATATGGTATGTCAATAATGTTTCTTCGGTTTGTGATATGGATCACTTGGCATTTCTGTGGATGAAACTCCATCAACCAATCTGTTTCCCATTTCTGGAGCCTGTCAAGATCATCTTGGAGTCCCTTGGCATCATCTGAGCACTTGATCTTCCGGTATAGGACACAATCGTCGGCAAACAGGCGTACAGTTGATTCCTTCGAGATTGACTCAGGCAGGTCATTAATGAATACTAGGAACAGTAACGGACCTAATACACTGCCTTGGGGGACGCCTGATAGTACCGGAGCTGTGTTGGATGTGGTTCCTTCCAAGATCACTTGTTGGGTCCTAGAGCCCAAGAAGTCCTTTATCCATGACAGAGTAGTGTCTTTGATGCCATAGAATTTCAGTTTGTGCAGGAGGCGAAGATGTGGTACTTTATCAAATGCTTTTGAGAAGTCTAAAAGAATGACGTCACTCTGTTCTTTAGTGTCTGTGTTTTTGGCAAGGTCTTGGATGGTTAATATCAGTTGTGTTTCGCAGGATCTGTGCTTTCGAAAACCATGTTGGGCGTCATTGAGAATATTATGTTGGTCAAGATGTTTCATGATGGAGCTGGATATTATATGTTCTAAAAGTTTACTAGTTACTGATGTTAGAGAGACAGGTCTATAGTTGGCAGGTTGATTTCTTTCGCCTTTCTTGAAAATTGGTACCACATTTGCCGTTTTCCAATCATCTGGGATGGTGCCACATCTAATGGAAGCCTGAAAGAACCTTGTGAAGACAGGAGATATTTCATGTGCGAGTTCCTTCAGCAACCGGGTTGGAATCTCATCTGGTCCCGTTGCTTTATATGGGTTCAAGTCTTTTAAGAGCTTTTCCACACCCGGTTGTGTCACTTGGATCCTTGGCATTGATGGATGTGGACTTGGTCCTTTTTCTGGTATTGTCGTTGTATCCTCGTTCTTGTTGAATACAGAGCTAAACTGGCTGTTTAAGATGTTGGCTTTTGTGTTGTTGTCTGGATATGCCAGACGAGCATTGGCACCCGCTTGTGGTGCTCTCGTTATAAAGTAGTGTAACATTCGCTGTTGTCCACTGTCCAGCCCTTAGGAACAGTTCCAGTGTCAATGGATTTTTTTGGAAGAAAAGTTGGATTAGGGCCGCCTGTATGTAGGCAAACTTAGTCTTACTGTACTTTATGGATGTAAATAAAGCAAAATTATGGATATTTAAATGTTTGTATTCATATAATACTATACAATCGTCAATAATCAGCAATTTTCATATTATTTAGGGCAATGCGTATTTGGGCGGCTCAAAGATATACATATAGGGAATATGGACGAGTACATTTCTTTTTAATAAAGTAAACTTGTTAGGTTATTATTGCATCAGAAAATATAGTGCCGTGTGCAAAAACTCCAGCTATTTGATTGGCTTGTGACGATGCGAATCTAAAAATAGAACAGGGTTACCACCAAATTGGATTTTCCCGTTTTGCACACGGCTCATATATACACATTCGCTTTACACATGTAAGTCATACCGGTACATCTGGAGAACAGTGTATAATTTTATTCTACTTATTGGTACTAATTCAAGGAAGAATAGCTGTAATCAATTGAGTATCAGTATTTTTATTGAAGCATAGTTAGAGCGTAGAATAATAACGTAACTGATATAAAACAGCTGCTGTATTTTCAATATTTTTAGGTGAAACTTTACTAGTATTCGGATAGTATCCGGGACGAACTTTATTTTTTAAAGGAGAACAACGTCAAACATGTCAGATATAATCGAAACTACATATCCCTATTGTAATCTGATAAAAGTTTCTTTCTCCAAGTTTTTGATAATATTTTCTTTGTCTTCAGAGGTGTTGTCGAGACCGCCAAAATGGTGTTATCTTGTAGATTCTATTCTAACAAGTTTCCTGAAGTGGAGGATGTTGTCATGGTCAACGTTCGATCTATTGCCGAGATGGGTGCATATGTTCACCTGCTGGAGTATAACAACATCGAAGGAATGATCCTTCTCAGTGAATTATCAAGAAGGCGTATTAGGTCCATCAACAAACTGATCCGAGTTGGTAGAAATGAATGTGTGGTTGTCATTAGAGTGGATAAAGACAAAGGTATCTGGTATAATTTGATTTACTTGTTTCAACTCATTCGCCCTGATTTTTTTTACCTGTAGATACAGGTCAAGGATAAGCCGCAGCTTGTGTTGACCATTTCACATCCGTCCTCAATTCATTCAATAATTGTCATCGTATCTGAGCCTCTATACGTTCCGGAAGGATACCGGGCTCTTAACTGGAAGAAGAAGAAGATCTGCTGCACAGGGGTTTGAAGCGGAACTAAAACTTGTCGGGGTGGTGTTTCCACTTGTTGAGCAACGACTTAAAACTGTTTATCGAACTACTGTCAACACTGGTTACAGTCCATTCCACAAATTCACACTCCTGGATACGTACGACGAGTCTATGATGTTGTTTCTCCAGCCGTAGACCGTGACCCCGGGTAATACTGTCACTGTTTATCTGCAAATGGACATTTCCAATTTTCTATCAAGTCTTGTTACATTTTTGACTATTTTCTTGTTGATTTTTACAATATCTTCAAAATGACAAACAGTGCAGACCCTGAACAGAGGGCTTCTGCTGGAGCCTGCGTATCTGTTTGCACTGGATAAATGAACTTGTCATATGAACAGTTTGTAAATAAAGAGTACCGGGCAGTATATTCATCACTAGGGTTGAATGTGTAAACACAGACTATGTCAGTGTAAATGCCGCAAATACAACCAGGGGTCCCTCCTACAAGTTACAGTTCTAACTTCTAAGAGCAGCAACATAATCAGGTTGTCTTCCGGTCCAAACTGGTTTTCAAACAAGGCTGTGAAGCCTTCAAATCCAGTCCTATACTGGAACAGTATGCTTCTGTCTCCTATTACAGGTGGTCTTAGTGTAATCGAAAACTTAAAGAATTACAAAGACCTTTTATACTTGCTTCCCTGATTATTTTCAGTTGCTGGACGTTTTATTCATGAAATGCAAACGTCAAAACAGCAAGAAATTCCATAAGTTTTCTGATGTTTTACCTAATTTCAGCCGATACACACGCAAGGGTAAACATCACTTCTTCTGTATTACCGGTGCATCTGCCGAAAATTCCTATAGAAAAATGTCTTCGTGTAAAATAATGTCCAAGATGTTGCGATTTTAGTCAATGACCGGAAACAGTTTCGTAAGATGCGCAGCAGCAGACAGAACTTGTATACAGAGCATTTCTGGCATAAAAACAAAATGGACACTTGAAAATGTTAGAAACGTGTTGGAATTTCTTTGCAAATGTGAACTTTTATCGAGAAACGTGTACATTTACATGAAAATGCTCATAATAGACACTTTTGATGGATTTGGCAGTTGACGCGGGAGTTTTACTGTTCTCTATGTAAATTTCCGGTATGTAAATGAAGTGACGTCGTTGCTATTTGGATTTTTCGGATTGCACCGGTATAACATATACACCGGTATTAGGTTGCTTGACCCTACTATATAACAAGTTTTACAATCAGACTCAGTAGATACTTGTCAAGTATGCCAGTTGTAGAGTAAACTATGAGTAATCAGTTTGACTCACAATGGCTTTTAGGATCAGGGTAAATCAACACATAGGTGACTTGCTCTGACATAATCTTCAACTTGATGAAGGTGGTCAGTAATGTAGATATGTAGGACAGATCGACTTAAAAGAGGTTTCCTCAGTCCATTAATGGGAAACACCCCATTGTTCTCACTTGGTGTGAAAATACAGGTAACGCAGTAGTAAAGTGAGCAAAGCCAATGCCACTATTCTCAAGTTGTCTAGGTAGTAAGGACATAACTTGCACATGGCTGCATTATTTTAATTTTTATACCTGGTTTGGTAGAAAGAAGATCAAGAAATGTCTTTAAGCATAGCATGAACAGGTACTAAACGTGTTCCACATGAGGTGCATTTGCAGCATCCTAGCATATTTTAACAAAGTGTGCAACACTGAAGTGTTTCTTGCAATGGCCTAACAATACTTTTCTCTGCTCAGATAGTAAAGGCTATGTTGGCTAGGTCATTCTCATGGTATAGAGTACAACACTTCAAAAAGGCATCCTCTATCATAGTCTATGAGGAACTTAATTACTACAGATATTATCTGGTGCCAGAAGAGGAGAAACTGATCAGTTAAACAGAAAACAAGCAGAGAGGAACACAGCAGCCCAGACAAAGCACAGATCATGATGAATCAATCTATTTCTGTGTGGGGCCTCCTTGGCTTAATGGTATAGTAACTAACATCACTAAGCTCCTCGTGGCTGTTGGTTCGAATCCTGGTCTGGGCATTTCAGATTTTTCATGTGGGGAATCATTCCGGCTGGCTTGTGGAAGGTTGGTTCTACGCAGTTGCCACATTGTGCCTAAAACCGTGCATAAAGGGCTTCAGGGCTCTTCCTCCACCTGTAATTAGCTAGATGTTGCAATATGAATATTAAACTGTTGGAGTGATATAAAATCATAAATTCAAATCCATTTGTGGGACTTGTTTTGAACACAGAGACTGCCATTGGCATATTGGCCTGTTCAGGCTGCAATGTTCCAGCCTGACAGAATACATGTAGTTTATTGAGTTAGTTAGTTTAAACATATTTATTCCATAAATATACATAGAAATGGGGTTGGGCCACAAGTTCTCACAACATAAGATTCGGCCCTACCCCTAACAGAATAGTTACTTTAGTAGTCCTGGGGCCTGTTTCATAAAACTTCCTACGACAAAAATGGTCGTAAGTCAAAACTTTAAAATACATTTAAGTTCTGATTGCTCTATCGAATCCTGTCTTGTGACATCTCTTTGGAACCGCCTTTCCAAGACGATTCCAAAGAGAGGGAACAAGACAGGATTAGATAGGGAAATGAATAATAATTGAGACTAATAATAATTGAGACTTTCATAATCTGACTTACGACAAAATTTGTCGTACAAAGTTTTATGAAACAGGTCCCTGAACAGTAGGGTCAGCACTGACTGACAGAGGCCTGCGATAGTTTGGATAATTTTGATCAGGCATCGCACTTACTGATTTAGCAGCATCTGATTGGGATCCAAATATGTACCAAATACTCTAACAGATGGCAGCATAAAGAGGGCTGAAAGTAAGGTAGAATGCGCATAGAGGTGTGTTCTGCTTTACTTTTAACCTGTTTGAAGTGGTCACCTATGTTCATTACTAGAAACAGGTGATGGAGAAAAGGGTTAAAGTTTAAACCCATCATCACATAGCCTGTTTTTAGTTTGAAGATGTGTGACCACTTACAGCAGGTTGAAAGTAAAGCAGAATGCGCCTTAAGGCGCATTCTGCTTTACTTTCAGCCCACTTAAAGCTGATATTTCTTAGGAATTTTTATTTGTGACAGTATAAATTTAAATTATATTCTTTGGTGTAGGAATAATATAAAGGCGTATTTATGGGGTAATGGGTTATGTCAGCTATCAGTCTTCACATTAACCCACTTGCCTGAAGCCCGGGGCAAGTAATTTCTGATTCGGGCAAGTGATATTTGCATCATAATTTGGCATATAAGAATGAAAAAGACCGTATTGTCAGTTTTGGGTACAAATCGTCTGAAAAACTTTGGGCGATGACTGCACTGTAATACTAATACATTAAGTTACATACAAGCCTAGTGGTTAGGGCGGACGTGGAAGGTCGAAGGTTCGAATCCCGTAGCCGGATACGGGGTTTGGACTGATATGGCCGGTTGGTGAGCCGCCAGCTAGTTAAACGAATGGTTACCGCAGGCCCATCTCTGCCAGGGATTCGTGAGGTACTGTGCACGCAAAAAAAGGATAGGTGTCCCATAAGCCAAACTGGCTGGCCCTTTCAATAGGGGTGACACTATAATAAACAAAGCTTTTACCTTTTTACAAGGGATGCAGTGCACTTCAACACAAACAGTACGGTAGTCTTACTTTAGCAACCATATATGTTAAACTGTTTTTTATGCCCCCGGCATCGACAGATGCCGGAGCATATAGTAATCGTCCTGTCCGTCCGTAACCAGGTTAAGTAGATTTTACCGTTTCGTCTAGCATCAACACCGCTTATTCAAATGCTTGGATACTTATACAGTTGTTGCCTTGGACCATTCCCAAGCCACCAATAGAACCCAACCTTGATTTTGACCTTGACCTCATTTGGACTTAGAATATTTTGAATGGGCTATTTCTTGGTTAACTAGATTTTACCGTTTCGTCTAGCATCAACACCGCTTACTCCAATGCTTGAATACTTATACAGTTGTTGCCTTGGACCATTCCCTAACCACCAATATCACCCAACCTTGATTTTGACCTTGACCTAATTTGGACTTGGAATATTTTGAATGGGCTATTTCTTGGTTAACTAGATTTTACCATTTCGTCTAACATCAACACTACTTACTACAATGCTCTTATACTTATACAGTTATTGCCATGGACCATTACCAACCCACCAGTAATACCCAAGCTCAGTTTGACCTTGACCTAATTTGGACTTAGAAAAGATTCAGAATATATTGTCAAGGATGCCACCGGGGGCATAAGCGTTTATTGAACGCGCAGTCTTGTTTTTACTTGTTTATTTATGCTTATCTGAGTAACAAATTTACTTCTGTATATAACTCAACTCAACTCAATTTTATTGGCAATCGGCAACATAAAAGCGCCATTGGCCATGTACAATAGATCAATTAACGTGAAATATGACCATGACATTTACATAAACACAACTCAACTTAACAACTCAATTTTACAAGTACAAAACATTCAACTGAAAATATTATAACTTGTATATACACTATTATAGTATATTATTGATATTATCAATCTGCAACTACATTATTTCGTATATTCATTGCAACCTTGATATATTTTGCTACGTTTAATTGAACTATTTTGTTCTTTGAAGAAAGCAATTTTATGAACTTATTTAGAGAGGACCATGAAATATGCTTTAAAATTTCAACTCTTTCTTGTTTATATTTTTGACATATTAATAAAAAGTGATATTCTGATTCAATAGCATTTTGATTACAAAAGATACAGACTCTATAAGTAAAAAACATTTTAAAATTTACATAAGTTGAGAATATAATCTTAGTTTCGGATATATGATTTGTATGGAATCAGGAACATGGATGTTTGTAAGTTGCATCATAAATAAGATAAAAGTAGGTCTAAGCACCACAAGGATGTTAAAAATAGGCCTTACGTACAGGGCTCCAGATAAGGGGAGTATTTCAAAAACTAAAATCTTTATTTCTGCATAAAACCCTACGGTGACTACTCATTAGAATCGTCTCTTTGAGACGATTCTAATGAGTAATAACATCATAGGATTTGGTGCTGAAATGAGTGAGACATCTTTGGATTTGTTCATATCTCTCCCTCTTATCTGGAGACTGGAGCCCTGTTAAAAATAGGCCTTAGGTATTGTGAATGTGTTGCAACATATTGCAAAGATAGGATTAGGAGTTTTATCTTGTTTGATGACTGGCGGGTGAGATGATGTAATTTGGAGAAATGTTTTACAATTACCCGGACTCCAGGTAAGGGGAGTATTTCAAATACATGTACTAAAATCTTTATTTCTGTATTAAACCCTATGGTGTCACTACTCATTAGAATCGTCTGGAAGAGACGATTCTAATGAGTAGTCACACCATAGGATTTCAATTTGGTGCTAAATGAGCGAGAAAATGTTGGATTTGTTCAGTTTACTCCCTCTAATCTGGAACACTGATTACTACTAATTCTGAGTTCTGCTGCATGATTAAAAAATGACATCAAGCTTGTTTTAACTACATGATAAACCATTTACACCTTTATTCTCCAATTTATACATTTATGAATGTGAACTTTTGGCAGATTGTATGTTCAACATAAAGTAGGTTGAAAATAAAGCCTGCTTTAAGCTACCATCTGCTAGGATATAGAAATTATATTTTATAGTGCATATTCATGTCTGAATAAAGTACACATGTACAACTATTTTCTTCAGTGGAGGAATGAATATTATAAGTATATAAAGGCAAATGCTTGAAATAGTGGGTTAAATTGAATTTGCCAGTATTTCTACATTTCAATTTCAATAGTGACACTTGTATAATTCAAACACACCTGTTTTAGAAAGTTAAAATATGCATCTGATATTGTTAATAAATTGACTTAACCCTCACTCCATCTAGACACACCTATTTATGCATTCAGAAAGTGCTACATGAATAATTAATTTACTTCTTCCACTGAAGAAAATACAATATAGTTCCATTTTATGGAGTAATGAAGGTGCAATACATGTATTAATATTACCGTAGCAGATGGTAGCTTTAACTCTTTGAAGTCTAGTCCCGCATATATGCGTGCTTCTCAAACAGTGTACATGTGAATAGTACACTTGTCCTATGCAAACAGTGAAGACCCAGATCAGAGGGCTCCGAAAGGAGCCCTCTGATCAGGGTCTTCACTGTTTGTCATAATGCCAAACATTGACAAAACAACCCATACAAGTAAGAAATGGACTAGACAAAAATGGAAACTGGAATTTTCCATTTAAAGTTTTAGGGAGGAAAGAGTTAAGCCTTTAAGCATGCTGAAAGTAAAGCTGCTTTTAGGCACAAGTGACATTCTGTTTTACTTCCTACGTGCTTAAAGTGGTCACCTGTCTTTAAAACCAGAAACAGGCTATGGGGTAATGAATTAAACATGATATTAAGGCTGGAGTGTACATGATTGAATTGTTTTCTTGATTGTTTAGGTTACATTGATCTGTCAAAGAGAAGAGTCTCGCCAGAGGAAGTTGTCAAATGTGAGGAAAGATTTGCAAAGGCGAAAGCAGTGAGTTGAACTTCATTCTTACCAGTCCAGTCTATTCATAGTTCTGCTTAACCCATTACCAAATAGACAGTTTTCTAGTTTTGAAACAAGGTGACTACTTAAAGCATGTTGAAAGTAAAGCAGAATGCGCCTTAACTTAAGGCACATTCAACTTTACTTTCAGTCTGCTTTAATCTACCAATTTACCAACAAGCTTCCGTCTACTGGTAAATAGAATATACTTATTTTGTTGCATATTCATTATAATACATATTGGTATTATTTTCTTCAGTGCAGGAACACATAAGAGACATACAAAGGTGTATTTATGGGGTAATGGTTAGCTATTGTTTATGTTTCAGGTAAACAGTATTTTACGCCATGTTGGAGAGCTACTGGGGTATAGCAATGACGCACAGCTTGATGAACTATACAAGAAAACAGCCTGGCAGTTTGATGAGAAGTATAAGAGACCAGTGGCCTGTTACAACATTTTCAAAAACGCTGTCACGTAAGTTTCTGTCACCTTTATTGTCTACCATGTACTCCCTCAGGGCTGCCATAACTTGATCATGAAACATCATAAGATTTCCAAATTTTCTATTTTTCAAGCATGTTTACTTAAAGCCGTTTGAAAGTAAAGAGTTCAAAACTTCTATGACCTATTGTATTTTTAAGGCTATGCCTTTGACCTAGTCCTCAGACTGCTTTTAAATTTTGTAACATGCAATTAAGTTTTGAAAAGTGATCCCACCAACTATACCTTTACACCGAGTCACCTACCATTTTCATTTTTGCATCACACATACTTTGCGACTAGACGCTATCCAATTATGTGATATTTTGGTCCCTTGTGACATTGACCTTGGCCAATGCCTTTAACCCCTTCACTGCCATGACATTATCAAATTTAAACAATTGATGTCTGCTTTTATGTCTTAGATTTTAATTTTGCTAATTTGACTGAAGAAATATTGAAATGAGTGTCAAACAGTTTGGATCCTGATTAGACGCCGCTTAACAACTGTTGTGCTCAGGGTAAGGCAGTGAAGGGGTTAAGTGTTGAAATATGTGTTTATGTTTTAAAAATTACCACAACTACTATACCCTTTGACCTACAGCTTTCATATTTGCAGCACACATGCCTTTAGACAAGACCTTTTCATCCACGTGAATATTTTGATCCCTTTGACCTTGCCCTAAGACTCCGTTTCAAAATGTGCTTTTAAATTTTGAAAAGGGGTCACAACTACTATACCCTTAAGGCTTTCTTTTGAAAGTGCTGCCAGCAAGCTTTGTTGTCATTTGACAACAACAGTGTTCCCTCCTTACAGCGGCCCTCCCAACAACGACCCTCTTCTTAAAACGATCTTTGTTGCAGTTCCCATAACAGGACAATTATCAGGGTGCCCACGGACTCTGGAAAACAGGGAAAACAGGGAAAATGGTTCATAAAAATTCCCTGCAGGGAAAAATCAGGGAATTTGAAAATTTGCTAAAAATCAGGGAATTATCAGGGAATTTGGCAAAAATTGGAGAGAGAAAATCTTGACTACTTATAGCCTCTCTTGCTGTCTTTATTTAAAAGCTGTGTTGATTCATGTTAGGAACATGTAGTAATTAAGCAATTTACAATATCTATTAAGCTTAATGTTTATCCATATCTGATGGGTTAGTTAACATTATTCATCAGTGCCTACTCTGTTAACTAGTTGAAATAATCAGCTTAAAGGATAATGGAGTTAGTAACCATTGTCCTAGAACTCAAGTGTCAAAGTAGTCAGAGATTGTTAAGCAGATGAAAAGTAAAAGTAATTGAATGTACCCTTTTCAGCCACAAAACCAAATCAGAGAATGATCAATATCAGCATCAGTAGTATTAGCATATCTAAATGAAACTTTATATACTTGGGAAATATTTTGCCCCTTTTGAGTCGATTTTTCTACACAGAATTATTTTGGTTTTATACCTGTTTGGAATGTTGGAAACGCCCTCAGAACGCCACCAGAGACCATCTAGAAATAAAATTTTCTCGGGGGAGCATGCCCCCGAACCCCTCTAGTAAGACTACATTCACAAATATACCTGTGCTCCCCAGTCGCAAAATGCTTCCTACGGGCCTGCAACACATGTGATAAAATGCAATTAAGGTGCTGGATTTTTTAGACCTAGCTGTGAACACTGCTGCATGCAGTGCTTCTGTAAATGTGACATGTTACATTAGAAAAAGATAAATTTATACAAGGCATGGCAAAACTCAAAAGGTAAGAGTAAAGAATAAGTGTGACTTTATGATGTTGAAGGTATGGCTATAAGGGGGAGGTTGGAAGCCATCTTACACAGTTGTATTTTAGCAGTGTAGGCCGCGAAAAAGGTCAGGGAAAACTACCTTTCAGTCAGGGAAAAATCAGGGAATTATCAGGGAATTTCAATTTTGAATTTCTGTGGGCACCCTGAATTATGTCTTAAGCCTTTGACTAATTAAACTTGTTGTCTGCTGTTTTTCTCAAAGTTACATTTCGGTGAACATTTCGAAAGAATCAATAAAAAAAATGAGTGCCAAACTGCTTGAATCCACTCCATAACACCCCGCCTGATCTGGATTCAAGTTGCTTGCAAATGTAAGCCAATTCTTAATTTTCCCTCTCTATAGCAACTCCCTCCGAACAACACACACAATTTTTGTCTCCCATTGGGTGTAGGTGTAGAGAGGGAGCACTGTATTGTTATTTTCCTTTTTTTCCTGTAGGAATCCTGAGCTGTTAGATGAGTGTGATATTGATGAAAAAACAAAAGAGGTTTTGTTAGAAAACATCAAGAGACGATTAACCCCTCAATCTGTCAAGATCAGGGCTGGTATGTACTGACAGTATTGAAATTCATTCATGAACACTCTCTTCCACCTAACCAAAAGGTCCAGATAAGGGGGACTGGGGAGTAAACTGAACAAATCCAACATTTTCTCACTCTTTTTAGCACCAAATCCTATGGTGTTGCCACTTTTTAGAATCGTCTCTATTGGTAGTGACACCATAGGGTTTAGTGTAGAAATTAAGATTTCATTTTTGAAATACTCCCCTTATCTGGATTCTTGCTTGTATATGCCATCACAAAACCCTATGCAGGTACCCATTTAATTAACCTGGGTGATGTGGAACAATGTAGGGTTATTTTTTTGTCAGAAAAATTCCAGTAATCCTGACAGGGCTCAAACTAGGAACCTCTAGATTCCCAGGCGAGCATCCTACCACTGGACCACCGCTTCTATGTTTGTCATACAGACAAAGACATCCCTCTATTTATTACAATGCTCGTACTTGAAATACCCGCTTAACCCATTATCCAATTAATACACCTATAAATTAATCCTCCATTGAATAAAATAGTTCAAATTTATACAGTCATGAATATGTATCATAAGAAATATTTTTTTTTATATTTTAGCAAATAATATCTTAAAGCAGGTTGAAAGAAAAGCAAAATGTGCCTTAATTCAACCTGCTTTCAGTAGTCACTTGTCTTCAAAACTATAAACAAGCTATGAGGTTATGGGTTAACCCTTTACCGTATAGCTTGTTTCTAGTTTTGAAGATAGGTGACCACTTAAAGCAGGTTGAAAGTAAAGCAGAATGTGCCTTAAGGCACATTCTGCTTTACTTCCAGTCTGCTTTAAGCTTCAATCTGTTAGATTATGGAAAACATTTATTATAAAACAAATTTATGACTGAATAAATAGGAAGTTACAGTATTTTCTTCAGTGGAGGAATAAATTACATGTGTTAAAAGGCGCTTCCATGAGGGAAAGGGTTAATATGGAGCTCTGTATACTGTACAACAGAAAAGTCCAATGACTGAAATGCTTTCTATATTTTCAGATGTTGAAGTAGCCTGTACAAATTATGAAGGAGTAGACGCTGTAAAAAAAGCATTAAAAAAAGGTCTGGAATTATCCACAGAAAATATGCCAATTAAGGTAAACATCAATTCTTTACTTATAAACCTTTCTATGCTAAGTAATCAATTCTGCTTAAAGTTTGAATAAGTCTTCTTTTTTCTTTTCACAGATAAAAGACATATTTTTTTTATGGCCATGTAAAGTCTAGATTTGTCAAAATCATACTGTTTTATACCTGTCCATTGGTCTCTGCATCAATCGTCCCATACTGTGTCAGTCTTACTTGTCCTAAAGTTTGCTAGCTACATCTTTATAACTTGACAGGAAATTTTCATATACAGCAGTTTGCATTTTGTCTACTTCAGTGTTTCACAGAATTATAGGCAGGTAAAAAATGTTTAGCATGTAGGGTAGACATGGTATATGTCTTTAACTTATCGATACAGCTGCATCTAAACTCTTATCCTGCTAGTGGGAGATATGACTGCCATGTAGTGATAATCTTTGCAAACAGTTTGGATCCAGATGAGGTGCCACTTAATGAGGCGTCTCATCAGGTTCCAAACAGTTTGCCATTATGACCGTGAATTTAAAAGAAACTTTGAAAAATCTTACTTTAGAACAGTAGCAGACCACAAATGTTGCAGACAAAATAATTACACAGCAAGAAAGAGTTAAGTTCAGTATACTTTACTGAGTGATGTCTGCTAGTTTTGACAGATGTTTTATACCCGCAGCATCTGTAGATGTGGGTCTCATATAGCAATAATCCTGTCGGTCTGTCGATACAGGATTAACCAGATTTAACCCATTACCCCATAGCCTATTTCTAGTTTTGAAAATAGATGACCACTTAAAGCAGGTTAAAAGTAAAGCAGAATGCGCCTTAAGGCGCATTCTGCTTTACTTTCAGCCTGATTTAAGCTACGGGTATTATTGTCTAGAAAACGGAAAATATTTCCTGTAATATATGTTCATGACTGTATAAAATGGAACTATTTTCTTCAGTAGAGGAATAAATGAAAGACGTAAAAAGTCGTATTTATAGGGTAATGGGTTAACTGTTATTTCTAGCATCAGTACTGCTTACTAGAATGCCTGAATACTTGTACAATTGTTGCCTTCAACCCTGCCTAATACACCCATTTTCCCTTGACCTTGTTCTGTTCCTGATTTCAACCCTGTGTTATTGTATTTTTCAGATTAATTTGATAGCTCCTCCCTTATATGTTGTTACCACACAGACGTTAGAGAGAACGGATGGCCTAGCTGCCTTGAACCAGGCCTTAGAAGCCATCAAGGCCAGTATAGAAGAGTCAGGGGGCATGTTTAACATACAGCTACTGGTGAGTTATCTCCCTTGTACATCTCAAAATGCTGAAATTGTGAAAATCAAAATGTGTGATTATAAATTTGACATAAAATTAACATGACATTCTTGACTTGATATTTTAAAAATTAAGTCAAACTTTTTTTATTTGGCACTTAAACGAATTAAGATTTGTATTGAAAAAATAATCAAAATGTTTGCATTTTTCTATTAATTTTTTCACTGCATAGTGCCTTAACCCTTTGAACCCTAGTCCCGCATATAGGCGTCATTTTCAAACAGTGTACATGTGAATAGTACACTTGTCCTCTGCAAACAGTGAAGACCCAGGGTCTTCACTGTTTGTCACAAAGCCAAACAGTGACAAAAAGAACCCTTAAAAGTCAGAAATGGACTAGACTAAATTGGAAACTGGAATTGTCCATTTAACGTTTCAGGGAGGAAAGAGTTAACATCATCTGCTTTAAATAATTGACTTATGTAAAATTCTTTTATGTATCTGATAAGACCCCAAACAGTTTGCAAATAAGCACCCAATCGCCTGTCCCTAGTTTTGGACACAGGCGACCACTTTTACTTTCAACCTACTTTAAGCTACCATCTGCTAGGATATAGAAACTATACTTTTGGTGCAAATTTATGATTGTTAATGGAACTATTTTCTTCAGTGGAGGAATAAAGTAAATGTTTGATAAGGTGGATTTATGGAGTTGTGGGTTGAATGAACTTTAATAGTATGTTCATCTTTTATGTCTGTGTCAAATTCTATACTGTGATCACTCTTAAGAATTGTCTTCAAGAGCAGGACTGCCATAAGTTGATCATGAAAAATCCTAGGATTTCCAAATATTCTATTGTTCAAGTGTGATTACTTAAATCAGGTTGAAAGTAAAACAGAATGTGCCATTAGGTGCATTTTGCTTTACTTTCAGCCTGCTTTAAGCTGGCATCTTCAAGGATAAAAATCCTAAGATTTCGGAAAAATCCAAAGAAATGGCACTCCTGCAAGAGACAACAAAGATTTAAGTTGAGAGATGAAAGCAGTATTAGTATATGAAATATGCACCTTAGCTCGAACTTTGTACTAAATATGAATCTTTAACCCTTTACCTCATATACTGTTTCTAGTTTTGAAGACAGGTGACCACTTAAAGCAGGTTGAAAGTAAAGCAGAATGTGCCTTAAGGCACATTCTGCTTTACTTCCAGCCTGCTTAGGATTGCTTTAAGCTAAAATCTGCTAGGCTATATAAAATATTTGTAATGGTAATTGTTCATGAGGGTATAAACTGGAACTATTTTCTTCAGCGGATGAATAAATTAAATACGCCAAAAGTCGCTTCTATTGGGGAAAGGGTTAATTTACTTTTTGCACACTTAGCATCAAAACCTTGATCACCTTTACAAACAGTTTGGATCCAGACGAGATGCCGCATTAAGTAGCATACATCATCGGATCTAAACTGTTTGATATTCTGACCTTATCTTGAAAGGAAAATTACTACTTTTATTTTCGAACAGATCATGCAAACGGTAACATTATGTAGCAGTGAAAGTCTTAAACCCTTTTGGCTCCAAATAAATTGTGAGATTTTAACGTCTTCACTGCTTTTTCATCGCCTGCTTCAATGGTGTTGTCTGCAAGATAGTTTCAACATTTGAATTAGGTTGTATGATTTAAGAAATTTCTATATGAGTATCAAAACAGTTTGGATCCTGAACAAGTGCTACGTGATGCGGCATCTGATCATGATCCAAATTGATTGGAAAGTCGCTTTTCTGTGACTTCAGTCTTCGGTGCAGAAAGGGTTAATGCTTCAGAAGAGGTGAATATTTTGTTTAAACAATGAAATATGTTGATATGTTACATTTATATATTGTCTTTTCGGTACATTTTCAGCCTAAAGTCGTGTCAGATATTGATGAACAGGAACTTGCAAAACAGTTACAGCAGTTGGAAGACGAAAATCGTGAGGTTAGCGGTGATGACGATGATGATGAAGATGATGACGACGATGAAAAGAGCGGTGATGAAGAAGTTGAGAAAGAAGACTGAAGGAAATGATTGACAGAGTGACTTGTACATGCATGAAGCTTAAGATATAACCTGGCAGAGGTTGAAGTGATTAAACAAACAAAGTATAGAAATGAAAAGCTCGGCTGTTATTACAGTTTACAATCGGGGAAAATAATGGTGACTTTTTGTCACTGTGTTGTCAAAGGTGATTTGAAGCAGACAATTTTGCTGGGGTATGTCTGTTGATTTAGAATCAATTGTAATAAATGATTACAATCATAGTTACTTAGATACAAGTAACACTTGTGCTCATTCCAACATTTCTCATTTTATTGAAATAAACACCGTCATTATTATAACATATTACAGGACTGCAGATAAGAGTGTGTAAACCACTTTTAGACTTATTTCCAGCAATTTCTTCTTTATGTTTGAGTGACTGCCCTCTGCTAAACCTTATGTTGTGACAACACAAAAGAATTGTCGCAAAGCTGTTGTCACATCATAAGATTTAGTTGAGACATAAGGAATTTGGTTTTTGAAATACTCATCTAATTTGAGCACTAATATAAGCCAATCATAACCTAGCATGTACAGACTGATTGAAGTCAGATAGGAGAACGGGTAATTCATAGCTCTCGGTTTGGGCAGTTTGTGAAAATATAAAAAAGACAAAGGACAGTTTCAATGTAAGTATCGAACAGTTTGGAGCCTGATCAGACATTGAGATACTCGGCATCTGATCTAGCTCCAAACAGTATGCACTAGACATTATTTATTTTAGCACAACTCTTAAGTGGAGTTGCGTTATCCTGTTAACGGGGGAAAATAGTGGTTTTACTATGCCATTGTCCCTTTGTGCAAAATTGTCAAGTTTGGAAATGCTTTAACACTGCACAAGGAATTAACCCATTTGTGCCCACGATCCCATATATGGGACAAAGTCAAACAGTGTAGACTCTGATCAGACGCCGCCTTATGCGGCATCAGATCATAGTCTACACTGTTTGCTGATAGGAATTTCAATGTAAAACTATATGAAAATGAAAATTTTGACCAGGCATCCCTTTGATATAAAATGGACTAATCCTATATATTATAAACATGGAAGAATTCACAGGGTATAAATGGGTTAAGAATACTACAAAATGTTACTGTGGCTGTTTTTCTGTCGCATACTAGTCACAGGTGGGCATTGGTCTTGAAGTGCTAAGGGATTCGGAAAGGGACTTGTATTTATCTTTATGAATGAATATTGTTGAAAATGGCAGTGTAAAATGTTGACAATAAAGGCTATAAAATAACATTTCAGTCGTCCATGTTTATCGCTCTGTACTACCTTCATAAATACAATATTTACATTCACCCTGTAAAGTCTTTATGTAACCCTATTAAAAATATGCAGTACATCTGCCGATGAACCTTCAAATAAAAACTGGTTCTAGCCAGTTCGGATTTCCCTGTGCTATTCGTGGACTTCTTAAAACAGACTACATCGGGCACTTAACACTAAAGCTCCATTGGTCGACGGTCATATGACGCTAGCGGAGTGATACAGACTCATAGGTCGTTGCTATGTGTGTTAAGAAAACAACCTCGACCTGTATTTTTAGAATGCTTTGGCAATAGATATTCAAGTTGCACTGTTATTTGTTTGCCTTGTAAGTCTTTTCCATTCAGAGAGAAAGTTTACTGGAAAAAATCCTGAATTTTTAATACAGGTACAGTACATGTAGTTGGGACTACTTTCTCACCATATTTAGAAACTGGAATAGCTATTACATCGACATTACATCTATCAAACCTCTTTGACCGGTATACGATAAATTCTTATACAGAAAAACAAATCTGGCCAATAAACACATTAAATTGACAAGACAGAAAATATAAATATAAGGAATAAACAACATCTTTTTGCCGCTCATGACGGTATGACTACATTAGCTTCGGGGGGTAAGTTTAGCGAAAACGCCATTCGGGCGTTTACGAAACTTACCCCCTGCGAAGCTAATGTAGTCATACCGTCATGAACGTAAAAAAGATGTTGTTTATTCCCATAATGTACATGTAACACTTTTCGTGCAAACATGTAGTTTGTTATAAATTGGTGTGCAAAGACCTTCAAGTTATGACTCATGCATTTTCAACATGTCGGCGGATGAATTTTGGTAACACAAGCTCGCTTTTAGTTGAAAATAAAATAACAGAATTTCAAATTTAGAATAACAGACTTTCATTTTTAGCTCGCCTGTTCGTAGAACAGCAGAGCTAATGTCATACCCCCGGCATGGGCGTGAGCGTGGCCAAGGTTAAAGTTTTTTGGACGGGTTGTTTTAAAGCTTAATATTTGTGCTAGGGTTATAAAATTTTGTATGGAGGTTCATTTGGGGTTAAACATTGATGTTATGAAGTTTGAATTAAAAAATGATTTAAATTTATGTAAATTTTTGACATGTTTTGGACTTAGGTTTTTCGACTACAAACCACCAGGTTAAAGTTTTTTGGACGGGTTGTTTTAAAGTTTAATTCTTTTACTAGGGTCCTTAAATTTTGTATGGAGGTTCATTAGGGGTTAAACATTGATGTTTTGAAGTTTGAACTTAAAAATAGTTTTAATTTATGTCAACTTTCGACATGTTTTGGACTTAGGTTTTTCGACTACAAATCACCAGGTTAAAGTTTTTTGGACGGGTTGTTTTAAAGCTTCATGATTTCGCTAGGGTGCTGAAATTTTCAATGGAGGTTCATTTGGGGTTAAACATTGATGTTATGAAATTTGAATTTAAAAATAGTTTTAATTTATGTCAATTTTCGACATGTTTTGGACTTAGGTTTTTCGACTACAAACCACCAGTATTAAAGTTTAATTCTTGTGCTAGGGACCTTAAATTTTGTATGGAGGTTCATTAGGGGTTAAACATGGGTGTTATGAAGTTTGAATTTAAAAATAGTTTAAATTTATGTCAATTTTTGACATGTTTTGGACTTAGTTGTTTTGACTACAAAACACCAGGTTAAAGGTTGCACGGGTTGTTTAAAGTTTTAATATAACTACACTAAGACTCAACATTAATTTAATTATAGTTCTCAACTGAAAATTGATCTTAAACTTTAAACAGGCGAGCATCAGGTGGCTTTGGCACCCATTTCTGGTTAACTCGCCTGGCATGTTTTGCCATGTCGAGCTATTTTGATGGTCATGTGTCTTGTCGTCATTGTCCGTCCATCGTCAACAATTTCATTAACCAACATATCTTAAACCACTGGATGGATTTAAGCTCGCTGGACTGTGTCCAAGCGCTAATGTTGTCACCCAGTCGTCTTTGTCAGCGTTCGTGTGTCCGTTCCCTTTCTGGTTAGAATAACAGACATTCAAAGTTGAGACGTGGCTAAATTATTTTTAGCTCGCCTGGCATGTACTGCCAAGTTCGGCTATTTTGATGGCCATGTGTCTGTTGCCATTGTCCAAGAGCTAATGTTGTCGCCCAGTCGTTGTTGTCGGCGTTCCTATTCCCGTGTGTGTTCCAGTTCACGTTAGAATAACATACTTTCAAAGTTTAGACGTGGCTAAATCAATTTTAGGTTGCCTGGCACATACTGCCATGTCGAGAATTATGGCCATGTGTCTGTTGTCATTGTCCGTCCGTCATCAACAATTTCATTAACCAACATCTCTTAAACCACTGGATGGATTTAAGCTCGCTGTCCAAGAGCTAATGTTGTCACCGTCGTTGGCGTCTGCGGTCCTGCTCCAGTGAATTCCATTGACAATGAACAATGATGTTTCATTGAGATATTCCTTTCATATTTGGCATGCATGTGTATATGGACAATACCTTTTCATGCATACAACAATTTTCAACCCCTTGAACTTTGGACCCGCCCTTTAGGTTTCTTTATCTGTGTTTGGGTATCAAAAATGCTCCTATCTTCATTGAGATATCGCTTTCATTTCTTGTATGCATGTAATATAGACAAGACCTTACCATGTACACAAATATTGTGACCTTGAAGTTGGGGCCCACGTTTAGGTTTCACTCAAAATGCCTAAAACTTTTTTTTGTCCCTTGAGGTATTCCTTTAATATTTTGTTTGTGTGTGTATATGGATAAGACCTTTCCATGCACACAAAAAGTTTGACCCCAGTGGCCTTGAACTTGGGGTCAGCGTTTAGGTTTCTAAATCTGTGTTTAGGTTTCTCAAATGGCTTGTAACTCCTATGTTCATTGAGATATTCCTTTTAATTAAATCACGGTTTCAATGAAGTTTGACAGGGAATAAGCATAACTGCGAATCACCTTAAGACAATGAAAGGAGACTGAATTTGAAGCAGATTATATCGTGACAGAGAAGGGAATACGGTGGCTAACATGTTATTATTTCCCAATAAACGCGTTTATATTAAAATAAGAGGTTCTATTGCAAACAGTTTGGAGCCAGATCAGACGCCGGGTAACCCGGCGTCTGATCATGATCCAAACTGTTTGTCACTTATATTCAAATGAATAGTCAAAATGACCAAACTTATGTTCTATATTTCATTGCGTTTGGTTTGCGTTTAAACTGGAAAAAAGTAGCGTCTTCTCCTCTGTACTAGGTTAACCATTTCCTCCCTGAAACCTCAAATGGACAGTTCTAATTTTCAATTTAAACATCCATTTTTGACTTTTTAGGCTTGATTTTTACGATATATGTCAAAATGACAAATAGTGTAACCCCTGATCAGAGGGCTCCTTATAGAGCCCTCTGATCAGGGTCAACACTGTTTGCATAGGACACCTGACTCCTCACATGTTCTTTACGCTGCTTGCAAAAGACGCATATATAATTTTTATGCATGACTAGGGTTCAAAGAGATAAGATCGGGGAAGTTTCATTGGTGCTGCATACTTTGCGTACTAAACAGGAAGCTGCAGCAGTTGGTTTGAACAACCATTCTAACACTGACAATGTTACTGTTAACATTCACGTGTGTCTTCCTGCTGGCAGCCAACCTGGCGCTCACAAACGGAGAGGTCGAAGCCTGTTATGAAAGCGATCTAAGAGCAATGAAGGTATGTCACTGTATCATTTGTCTGACTTTTGGTTAGTCTGTCTATTTGTCTGTCTGTCTGTCTTTCTGTCTGTCTGCTTAATCATATTGAAGAAAACATGTTTACTATTTTCCAATTCAATGCGCCTGTTTTTACAGCCACATGATGTAAATTGGAAAACGTGCATAGAACTGGTTTTTATATCCCATTTGAACTACTCAAGTCGCGATTCGTGATTCAAAAAGCAGTCCATTTTTAAACTACAATGTACTTGATAATTATATATCCATATATTTACTATTTGTGTACCCTACAAATTGAAAATATAAATAAGCGCCATTGTCTGTATTGGTAGCTCAGTTGGTTAAATAGCATATTCCAAAGGTTCCGGGTTTGAGTCCCAAGGGATTCAAAACTTTTTATAACATTTTGATATGTCAGTCATGAATAACGCAGAGGTTTTAGCTGCCCGTTATATACATGTAGCTGGTCGTTTTACAGTACAGCGTATATAGTTGACAATGACAAATAATGTATTGCTTCTAGGCCACCAGCCCATGCAACATTTATACATAGTAATATATATACCATATAGAGTTTGCCTGACCGTGTTGTATTCATTTACAATACGCCATACATTTGACAATGATTATTACATATATATATTTTCATCATTTTCAATAGGCAACAATTTTAAGGATAACGAGTATAAACAGAAAATCACAGTGCCCCTGAACATGGAAAATGTATGTATATAATAGTATACAAAATAAAATTTGATCAATGGATAAGTAGTTTCCTTCTCTTTAAAGCATGCTATAAAAATGTAGCTGTAGCTTTAATTAAAGTCTCATTTTGTGTGGCCATTAATATATTGAATTTAAAAACATTTGGTCTATTTGCATATTTTGCTGGTATGTATCTTTGCCTAAGGTCAGAATAAACATTACAAATACATAGAAAATGGTACTCATTTTCTATAAGATTCATATTGCATAATCGACATGTTCTAATTGCTCTAATTTCATTTCTATATCGGCCTCTTTCAATTTCTAAATCGTGACAGCTGATTCTAAACCTTTCTAATACAGTTTAATGACGGACAAGTCAACACAATTGGAATACAATGTATTTAGCATTTGACCGAGGTAAAAAGCAACCTAGTGAAGGTTATCGACATATTCGACTGTCGTGGTTATGGGGCTTAATTGCCATAATATGTTTGTAATTGATGAAGTCATGGCATTGAAGTCTGTATATTACGATTCTTGCGTTATGTATAATTTAACGTTGATCAACCCTTTACATCATGCCACGATGATAACTTCTACTTAAAAAGAGACTGCTATGATTTCTCAAACTTAAACTTAGGTAATTTGGTGAAAGAAAATTCGACATGTGTGTCAATATTATCAGTTTTGATCCTGATAAGCCAATTATTCGCGGGTTAATACAGTATATGTTTATTGCTAGCGAATCGCGAAGTCCAGCTAATCATTCAGGCGAAGGAACACATCGGATGGACGTAGCTTCAGAATCAAGCTCGGCAACACTAAATTATACAAACAGTTTGTTTCCAGACCAGATACCGCATTTTTTTGGCGCCCATATAACTGCTTTTTGAAGTCCATCTGCCTAAAAGTACGGCATATAAATAAGCCTGTTTTTACAAGTGCCTAGCGTCATATAAAAGGGACATAGGCAAACAGCATAGACTCTGATCAGATGCTGCATTGTGCGGCGTCTGATCAGAGTCTACACTGTTTATTGATATAAATTTCAATATGAAGCAAACCGAAAATAAAAATTAAAGACCAAACACCCCTTACATAGAAAATAGACTAAACCATTATAATATTATAGTCATGGAAGAATCCATTTGGCATAAATGGGTTAACCCATTTAGTTCTATTGAGGCGTAAATGCGTAATTTAGTGTGCACGCGTAAAGAGAAAATTTGCCAGGCTTGGCAGAGAAGTTTTTGTTTGTTTAAAAAAGGAATTCGGGAACGTTTTGCCATGTTTTCAGAAAGGTAAAACTCATCCGGGAGAAGGCGGAAGAATCGTGTTATTCTTTATTGCAGGCCAAGTATAACTGCAAAGTAGTTCCGCCAGTGAAAGTAGCTCAGTAATTCATTTGCTTTCATCACAACATGATGGTTAAGTAGTTATATAATAATTTTGTCTTTATTTCCGTAAACCAATATCAGAAACGGAATGTGAGCAGAAAGAATATTTCCCAATTGTTTTCACATGACCCCGCTTGTAAACTCTTTCATTGCTTCATTAACCCCTTCACTGCCTTGACGTCGTCAATTTCAAACAGTTGCCGTCTGCTTTTATTTCTTAAATTTAATTGTTGCTATTTGACTGAAGAAATATTGAAATGAGTGTCAAACAGTTTGAATCCTGATCAGACGCCGCGTTACGCGGCGTCTGATCAGGATCCAAACTGTTTGCAAAAACCTGTTTTGCTCAGGGTAAGGCAGTGAAGGGGTTATTTGTCGTCTGGATTATTTTTCAAAACTATACCAACAGGTATTTTTACATATTCAACCCTATCGACGAGTATACACGTCTTTGAAAATATATATTTTTCCGTATTGAGTACACTTGTCCTATACAATTAGTAAATACCTTGACCATGTCCAAGAATACAGGACATATTTGCATAGTTGTCTCCCTTGTTCAGCCGTGTTGGTGATACGTAAACCATTATCTCCCGTGGTCCGCGATATCAATAATCGATTCGCTTGTTCGCCTTTAGCCTTGATAAGAAATCACGAATGCTCCGTTATCATTCAGCTGCCCCCGGAACACTGCTTCCGATGTCTTACTTGTTCTCAGCGGGGTCTCGTGTATAAATGCGCCTGATCTGGATCCAATGCTGTCCATAGTAAAGTGGACCTTGTACAATTATTATAAATAAAAGTTTGAAAGTTTGATAAAGTAAAGTTTGAATTCATTCAATCAAAATATTCGGTACTCAGAAAACATGTATAATAGACATAAGTTGCTCGGGTCCTATATCCCCTGCGGCACTGACATCAGCCCCAATAACACAATGCACAGCGGGAATCTGAAGAGTGTGATCACTGCTCCAGAGCGACACCGATTCTGTTTTCCGGTAAATTACGGAACTTATGGGGTGGGTGGGTTGGGGGGGGGGGGGGGGGGGGGGGGATGGAAAGTCCAATTTCAGCATTACGACATTCAAAAAGACTTATTTCAAAATTAAAGTAAAAACACTTTTTGGATTGCTTAGAAAACATTCTTTCTACTCATAACTGTTAAAATATTCGCAATTGTTGAAAAAGATGATTTATTTGCATCTAAAAACAGCAAATTAGATACTTTCACCTTTTTTTTACTATATGTTTAATGTGTCCGACACGTACCATTTTCAAATCAAAATGGAAGCAAAAAGTCATTTAAATAAACAATTAAAATTTACACCATGTGAAACAGAAGAAAATAAACTTTGTTACTATAACTGTTAAAATATTGCCAAATATAATAAACCCATTAAAATATGACTTTTAAAATTATTCCCTTCTTTATTTTATATAGGCCAGCCAGTCGATAAATTTATCGATATCGACTTTATCGGCTTTTAGCAAGGGGGACAACCCACTTGATTAAGCCAGTCAAAATCATGGAGGAATTATATAATTCCTCCATGTCAAAATGGACTGAAAGTTGGGTATGCAGATGGCTTCTACAGGAGCGATTTGATCCGGGTCTACACTGTATGTCATTTTAATAAACTGCAAAAGCGAAAACAACATAGTCAAGAATAGACTAGACTTAACCCCGAACAAGAAGGCTTCCATGTGAAGTTTCAAATACAATGTAGTTTCATTTAATACTTTTAAGCAGAAGCGTTCTGGTTTACTTTCAATCTGCTGTACGTAACCACCGGGATTCAACACTTGAACTAAGTGACAAGTTATGGGATACAGTGGAGAAGACGTTATTCATTTAAATAAACGCGTTTCACTAACAATACTATTTCACGCGCGAACAGTTTGGACCCTGATCTGACAGCCCATATTACAGGCACTTAGGGTTACCCAGCATCTGATCAGGCTCAAAACTTTAACCCACTCAGATTGAAATAAATTGTTAGACATTTCAAGGTATGGGAACTAATAAAATCTTCTCCACTGCAATGGGCTATGCGTCTCGAGTGGAGTGAGTAGGCAGAACTATACTTTTAGACTTAAACACTTGTTCAGATTCCGGTGACTTCCGGCTTCATACGCTACAAAATATGTCAGCTTCGGATTAGAGACTTCATCACAAATATCCATGACTATTGTCAAATTAAACAGAGATATATTTCCATGTATTTATTTCTAAAACTGTCCAAACCACTAAATTAGATTTGATTAAATTCCTATCTGCCACACTGCCGTCGGCAAACAGTTTCATTCTAGTAACTTGATTGGCATTCAGTAACTCTGCGTCTGATCAGGAATAAGACCCGTTTCATAAAACTTCTTACGACAAATGTTGTCGTAAGTCAAAACTTTAAAATACATTTAATCTGTGATTTCTCTATCTAATCCTGTCTTGTGACATCTGTTTGGAATCGTCTTGTCTTTTCAAGACGATTCCAAAAAAATTAGATAGAGAAATAAATAATAATTGATACGTTTATTATCTGACTTACGACAACATTTGTCGTAAGAAGTTTTATGAAACGGGTCCCAGATCGTTACCAACTATGTTGATACATGTATTTTTTTGTCAAAATGCACTTACTTCTAAAACACTTTATATCACCTGTTTCTCTATTTTTACATCGACGCAATTGATGTATATATGAGTAGCGATTACTCGAAACTCATTCAGGTTGAACATATTCGAATTGAACATACATGTATTTGATATACGAGTTTGTTCGACTAAACTCTTTCACTGCCAATTTTTATTCTTTGCTTTAAAGCCGCATTGTGCTTTTGAGAAACCTGCATGAAACGGTTGTTTGGGGTCCCATTTGAACTACGTGGGACGTGATTCTTTCACAAAAACCGGTTTTATCTAAGCAATTCGCTTTTTAAATTTTATTTATAATATTTTTGTGCTAGCACCAATTAAAAAGCCTCCCTTGTGAATGGAAAGAAGGACAACTCTGTAAATACAGGGCTCCAGATAACGGAAGTATTTCGAAAACTTAAATCTTTATTTCTGCTTTTAAACCCAATGGTGTCATACTCATTAAAAGTGTCTCGAATAGACGGTTTAATCAGTAGTAACACCATAGCATTCGGTGCTGAAATGAGTGAGAAAATGTTAGATTGGTTCAGATTACTCTCGCTTACATGTTTAGCTGGAACATCTGGATAACCCTTATTCTGCTGCACAGACGTCTGCTTCGACATTGTCGTCTGCAAAATGTGTTCAGTTTAGATTTATGCATTTTTTTAATTAAACAAACCGTAAGACTAGTGTCAAATAGTTTGGATCCAGATGAGACGCCACGTTACGCGGCGTCTTTTTAGATTCAAATAGTTTGTAAACTCCGAAAGTAGGCACAGGGTTAAACACTATGAGATTCAATAACAACGTGTACATATCTTTCACTGTGGGTAAACGGTCAAATAAACTATAGAGAATGTATAACTTGAGCTTGCTGAAAATGACTGTTTCAGCCTTGTCCGCTCTCTAACTCAAACTTTTCTTTTTGGATCTTCACCAAACTTGCTACAAATGTTTATTAGTATAGAATCTAGGTCAGGTTCAATAACTAGCAAAATCGCATAAGGCATGTCTGAGTTATTGCTGAAAAATGCTGAAACAGTCATTTTTTAATACATAAAGGGCAAAAACTCAGATATGCCACATGCGATTTTTGTAATAATCAAACTAAACCTAAATTTTATATACTTAAACATTTTCAGCAAGTTTAATGAATATCCGATAAAAACTGTATGTGTTAGAGTGCAAAAAGTGACTGAAACCGTCATTTTTCATTAATAAACAGGCAATAACTTAGATATACCTTATGCGCTTTTAGTAGTAATCATACTAAACCTTGATATTATATCAATAAATATTTTCAGCAAATTTGGTGAAGATCCAATAAAACGTATTTGTGTTAGAGAGCAAACCTTGCTGATAACGGTCATTTTTAATACATAAAGGACAAAAACTTAGGTATGCCACATGCGATTTTAGTAATAATCAAACTAGACCTGAATTTTATATGAATAAGTATTTTCAGCATGTTTGGTGAATATCCGATAAAAACTGTTTGTTTTAGAGTGCAAAAATGACTGAAACAGTCATTTTTTATAAATTAACAGGCAATAACTCAAAAACACCTTATGCGATTTTAGTAGTAATCAAACTAAACCTTGCTTTTATATCAATGAACATTTTCAGCAAGTTTGTGGAAGATCGGATAAAAGATATTCGAGTTAGAGAGCGGACAAAAAAGTGTGATAGTCTAACTGACTGATGGATCGACCGTCGAAGGTAATTGCGGTTGCACACGGTGATGTTGACTCCGGCTGTATCACGTGATACTAAGCCGTGTGGTAAGGTTTATGGCAGACGCTCTATTTTCGGTTTGTTATGATTTTAAATCGCCCTTTTTGGTGATTTAGGTCCGTCTTCATTATTTCATATATAAGTTTGGCCCATTAAAATGTTCAAACATTATTATTAACCGTTATTGTATTTCAGACATTATGAAAAGGTCTGAAAACACAATGGGACTTTAACCCTCTCACTGTCAAATTGATAATGTCGTCTGTAACATTTTTTAAGTCAGATTTAGGGCAATTATTCAAACGAGTGTTAAACAGTTTGGGTCCTGATCAGAAGACGCGTATCGCGGCGTCTGATCAGGTACCAAACTGTTTGAAAAGTCGCCTTTTGGCACGATTGGCAGTGAAATAGTTAAGAGATTTCGAGCTACATGTATCGAAAATGCCAGTGTTCAAAATGAAATTACAGTGCTCCCTCCCTTCAACGGCCCTCCCAACAACGACTACCTTCTTACAACGACCTTGCCGTAGTTCCCGAAACAGGACAATTGTGTCTAACGCTTTTATTACTGCAATGTCGTCTGCTTAAAATTGACGTCTGCTCTTTTTTCTAAAGTTACATAATTGACATTTTGTCCGAAAAACTTAATGACGAGTGGCAAACAGCTTGAATCCAGATCAGACGCCGCGTTACGCGGCGTCTGATCTGGATTCAAGCTGTTTGCAAATGTAAGCCAATTTCCCTCCCTACAACGACTCCCTCCGAACAACGCACACTTTTTTGTCTCCCATTGGGTGTCGTTGTAGAGAGGGTACGTTGTAGTTCATATTTTGATGTTCGATGTATTTCAGGTGCGACTAAGAGAGTTCATCACACACACCCATGACTCTTTTGGCGAATTAATATCTGAGATATCCACGCTGAGACATCATAACCAAGAGCAGGAGAAAATCATCAAAGATTTGAAGCAAAGCGATGACGATCTACTGAATAGTGTGCAAAATCTGATGCTGAACTACAGAGACGAGAATGCAGAGCTACATCAGAAAAACGCAGAGCTTGCAAAGGCCATTAAAAAAGAACAGGGAGAAATAAATGACCTGAGATATGATATGCTTGATCTCGAAGACACAATCGACGACAAAATGCAAGATATGCGGAACGATAGTACATACATGAGCCAATCTCTGTTGGGACTGGAGAACAAAGTTGTAGACATGACGGTGAACTATGGTCATGAAACCAAAGACATACAGAGCCAAACGTTCAAGCTGGCGAATTCAATAGAAAAACAGCAAGAAGAAATAACTGGTCTCAGGTATGATGTAACTAAACTCGAAGACGACATTGAGAGCCTGAAGGATGCGCACTCGGAATTTGAATTCAATATCAGTATTAGCAAAGAAGAAAACGAAAACTGTCAAAAAGAAGTGGATATTGTGAAACAGAGCCATGTTGAACAAGCTGAACTGATACAGGATATGAAGAGGAACATTAAAAACGAGCTGAATGATCTGCAAACGAATACGGCGAGAATAGAGGTCCAAGTCAGGGACAATATAGACATTGTAGCTGATCTGAAACAAATGGGCTCATACTTGGAGAACACCATCATGTCAAACCTCACACAGGTGGTCCAATTCCAAAACCATGGTACGTTTCAACAAATGGGAAGACGTTATTATTTCCCAATAAACTCGTTTGTGCTTAAAAGATTCTTTCAATTACAAATAGTTTGGAGCATTATCAGATGCCGGGTAACCCAGTGTCTGACCAGGCTCCAAACACTTTGCTACTTAAATTATAATAAATCGACAACAATTTCTAATAGAGCTTACATTTTATTTTATGAGCATTCCATTTGGGTTTAAATGGGGGGAGGGGGTGTCACATATTCTCCACTGTATGTCTAATTGACGTTCTATAGATCTCTTGCATGGATTTGTATTAGCTATGATAATACGGAGACGCTTTTGTGGCGAGAAACAATTAACTAATCCCTGAAACTTTTAATGGAAGAATTAAGTTTCAATGGTCCTCTGATTTGGGTATTTAACTATTTACTGTTTGAATAGAACAAGTGTACTCTTCATATGTACAGTATTTATTAATAACGAGCAAACACATCGCTAGGATTAACATATTCAACCCTAGCGACGAGTTTACTCGTCATTTACAAACAGTGTACATGTGAGGATTACACTTGTCCTATGCAAACAGTGTATACCCTGATCAGTGGGCTCCTTAAGGAGCCCTCTGATCAGGGTCTGCACTGTTTGTCATTATGAAACATATTGTTAAAATCAACCCTAAATAGTAAAAAATGGACTAGACTTATGTTTAAATTGGAATTGGTCCGTTTAGATTTAAGGGGTGAATGAGTTAAAGAAGAAAAAATGAACACCCAATATTTTCTCCTTATGTCTCCACCAAACATAAACAGTTCTTTTTCTGTTACTCTGAAAAAACACCAACAGTTCACCGTCTTATTGTTCAGTCCTTCAGCACCATAGTCGACTTCAGTCGCCCTTTTGTAAACAGTATACATGTGAAAAGTGCACTCGTCCTATGCAAACAGTGAATACCCAGACCAGAGGGCTCCCTACGGAGCCATCTGATCTGGGTATTCACTGTTTGTCATAATGCAAAACATTGACAAAAACAACCCTTTAAAGTCAGAAATGGACTAGACTCAAACGGAAACAGGGTTTGTCCATTTTAAGTTTCATGGAGGAAAGAGTTAAGTGGTCATCTGTGGTCAAATTTAAAATACGCTATGTAATAAAGGGTAAAAAGCAGACGACAATATTTCGCAGTAAAAGGGTTAATTGAAAATCTTGCTAATGATTAATATTTTTCTTCAGACCAGTGCTCCTTGCCTCCATGGAAGATATGCTCATCAGATATGTATGTATGCCCAAGCACGGATAGAAGTGGAAAAGACCCGAAGCTCATTTCACGGAGGTTGTTGTGTGACAACAACGCTGACTGTCCCGAGGGTGAGGACGAGGACAGGGAGCCCGGGGGAGAGTGCTACAGTAAGTCTCTAAGCTAACTCCATCAAAGCGCGACTTAACCAGTATTCGCAAACAGTTTGGACCCAGACATATCAGAAACCGGGTGACTCGATGTCTGATATGGGTGAAAACTGTTTGAAAGTCGTTTGAAACAACCCAATGCAGGCGAACAGTTTGCTGAAGAAGGTTTAGAAAATGTTAGCAGATTAGAAAAGCAAGAACCGAGTCGTGAGAGCAAGTGTACCGTAAAAATACCAAACATAAGGACACAATGTGTAACTGCTGAACAGAACAGAACAGAACATATCTTTTATTAGTCACAGTTTACAACAGAGTGTAACAGCATGTGATCAAAATACAATATATTCAATATGGCAGTGGTAACATGGTTATTGAAAATGCACTGAAAGGTCAAACCATAGGGACCAGGAGTTTGGCAAGAGTCAAACTCCGGACCTCTATGGGTCAGACTAGCTCTTATGGGTTATAATAACTTTCAGTGTGGGGGAAGGTGGTAGACTTAAACATTTCGAATAAATGATTTTTTGCAATTTCGAAACTTTGGTTTCCCTGATAGATATATGGTAGCAACCAGACACATAATTAAGTAGGAAAACTACATAATCAATAGCACTTCATATATACGTTTACATTCAAGCATTTAGTTTTACAACATGTACATTATTTGTTGTCACTTGTCATCCTGGATTAGCGTCTGCATACAGGTATTCTGCATACGAATCAACTTATTTTTGTTGCTTTTCTTTATAGAACAAATCTAAAATTTGTGTTAGGCAGTTTGGATCCAGATCAGACGCCGAGCTACTCGCCGTCCTATCTGGGTCAAAACGGTATTTACCAATTAGCCGAGTCGCGATTGGCATGACAAGAGTAAAAGCATTACAGTTTATGAAAATATAAGAAATACAAATGTACAATGCGTAGCGATGCTATGTTTAACCCATTTGTGCCCACGATCCCCTGTAATTACCATAACATTTTAACAAAAATTTCTTATTGTCACACAGTGTTACCTGAATGAGAAACAGTGTAGACCCTTCAAGATCAGTCCGATCAGAGTCTACACGGTTTGTACAGGTCTGTCTGTCCCAATACTTAGGATTATTAGGATACGTTGCCTGCATGAGGTTGCGGGTAATTGATGTTTGTTTTGTATTGTGTAGGTACGAATTGTGCAGACGGTTATTTCTGGTGTCGAAATGGCCAGAAATGCATCCCCGAAGAGAAACTTTGTGATAACTTTCAAAACTGCGACGATGGTTCAGATGAGGACGAGAGTAACTGTATGTATCATTGGTGACAAACAATTTACTCATTTACCTCTGAACCGTTAAACCTTTTCCCCAATAGAAGCGCCTTTTAGCGCATTTAATTTATCCCTCCACTGAAGAAAATAGTTCCAATTTATACAGTCATGAATATGTGTTAGAAGAAATATTTTTTTATATTCTAGAAGATGGCAGCTTAAAGCAGGCTGAAAGTAAAGTAGAATGCGCCTTAATGCGCATTCTGCTTTACTTTCAACCTGCTTTTTATGGTCACCTAATTTCCATATAATCAAACAGTTTATGAGGTGAAGGGTTAATGGGAAACTCTTTTTTTTTCCAAATAAAATTTTCGTCCATGACAAGTTGTCCAATAGCATATAGTTCAGTTCAGTTATGGTTCAGTTCAATTTTAACATTTTTTAATCAAAGTATATACAGGGAATGGGGTAAGTCAACAAGTTCTGCTAACTTAGATTTCGGCCCTTCCCCTATTGCTTATGGTTAGAATAGAAGTTTTATGTATATCTTCCAAGTATAACATGTGGCCATGACACGTTATTCAACATCGTGCTTATGGTTTAAACTAGTAGTTCTATGTAAATTTTTCAAGTAAAACACGTCACAACGACCTATTGGTCAACATCGTGCTTATGGTTAAACTAGTAGTTCTATGTATATTTTTCAAGTAAAACACGTCACAACGACCTATTGGTCAACATCGTGCTTATGGTTAAACTAGTAGTTCTATGTATATTTTTCAGTAAAACACGCCACAACGACCAATTGGCCCATAGCGTACTTATGGTTAAACTAGTAGTTCTATGTATATTTTTCAAGTAAAACACGTCACAACGACCTATTGACCCATAGAGTGCTAATGGTTAAACTAGTAGTTCTATGCATATTTTTCAAGTAAAACACGTCACAACGACCTATTGGTCAACATCGTGCTTATGGTTAAACTAGTAGTTCTATGTATATTTTTCAAGTAAAACACGTCACATCGACCTATTGACCCATAGCGTGCTAATGGTTAAACTAGTAATTATATGTATTAATATATATTTCCCAGGCAAAACTTGTTCCCAAGATGAGTTTTGGTGCCAAGCTGACTCGAAATGTCTACCAGCTATGAGAATGTGTGATGGTTATTCCCATTGCTCGGACGGCTCGGACGAAGACAGAAATAACTGTACGTTTCAATGTTTATATAACAACCCCGTTGTTACGACCGAACTGAATACCAAGTGATGGTACCCCATTAACTGTCAGGATATTGCCTACCTAAAAAATAGTAGTCTTCTTTTATGTGGCAAAATTAAATTCTAGGCAGTATTGTCTCAACCCTTTCATTGTCATAGTGTTGCCTGCTTTAATAATTTTTGTCTGTAATTAAAGATTTAAGGCAGCATGCCTGACGAACTTTTGATACGAGTGTCAAACAGTTTAGATCCTGATTAGACGTCGCGTTTCGCGGCGTTAGATCTGCTTCCATACTGTTTGCAAGGTCGACTTTAGTCACCTACGGCAGTGAAAGGGTTAATAAACATTCGATAAGAGATCAATGACATGCATAGTCATGCTTTTATACACAAGAGTCGATGTCACCTTAGTGATATCCGCAACTATACCTTGTAGATGTATTGATAAAGAGGGATTTATTTACAATACTGGGGCCCGTTTCATAAAACTTCTTACGACAAATTTTGTCGTAAGTCAGATTATAAAATAACAATTAATATTTATTCCTCCATCTAATCCTGTTTTGTGACATCTTTTTGGAATCGTCTTGAAAAGACGATTCCAAAGAGATGTCTCAAGACAGGATTAGTTAGAGAAATCAATAATTAAATATATTTTAAAATTTTGACTTACGACTGTTTTTGTCGTACGAAGTTTTATGAAACGGGCCCCAGGAACCTGTGTTTGGGAGGACGTCATTCTCGTCAAACCGAACTAAACACAATGCATTGGCTTGCCATTTAGATATTTCATGTTTTTAAAACAAACACATTTATTAAGAAAGAATAGCGCCTCTTCCTACTACAGTTTATCAAATTTTGATCAGCAGCAAACCATCGGATGTGTCCTCTAAAGAGTTCACAAACATCGCGATGATAGTGACTAGTCACTAATACCGTCCTTTTATCACACTCCAGGTTTTGCATACTTAGACCCATGGACGCAGTCAAAGGCAGTTGCGTTCATTTCCAAGGATTTGAGCAACCATAACACTACTTCCGGCGAGGTTCTTATCTTCATAAATGAAGAGCTAGATATAAGTAACGACTACAACTCGACAACCGGCAAATTCACGGCTCCGGTCACCGGTACCTATCTGTTCTCCGTGCAGCTGTGCACCAAACCCGGTACCTATTCTGTTTACACTCTAAAGTCTTCCAAACACACAACCACTTTCCACACCGGTCAGCTCACGGATTCTAGTTGTTCAACCGGAACTTCTATTGCCACGCTGTCGAGGAATGAAGAAATCTGGATCGAGGGTGAAACAACAACCGCATTTGCAAGCCAAATGGTCGACCAGCCGTGGAATATGTTTGCAGGGACATTGATAACGCAATATGGCTATTAGCCATTTCGTAAATACTTTTGGCACATCATGTTATTGTCGTATGCAACAAATCTTGTCTGCAATAAGTTTCGAACTTTTAATATTTGCGGTTTCTTTCATAAGATTACACAAGTGTCAAACAGGCCGCAATGTTATAAAGCGTTTGAATTGAGTCTTAGATCGTACATAAGTATTGGATTGGTTAGAGTTGAAGTTTTTGCTTGGGAACGATCTCAGACTTAACTCAAACTCAACTCTTTAAAATCTTAAACCCCATTTAGATACGAACAAGACACAGAACCACTCTCATCTGGGTCCTAACTATTCTGACAAGGTATTACAAACTCACAAGTAGCCTATTAACCATTCAGTCATATTTTGTCTTCAGATTTCATAAAGGTTCTTAAAAATAGGTTGAAAACAAACCTGACAACTCTATAAAGAGATGTTGCGCTATTTTCAGCTTTCTTATGATGTAAAACTACGCCCACTATGAACGTCTATCATCTGAACTATAATATTGGCGAATTAAATCTTGAGACTTTTAATAGCAAAGAGTGCTGACCCACTGGCACCAGAGTCATTGATTTATTATGTGTATGTGTTTACTTTATCTAAACCTCCACCGATAAGAAGGTATATAATTATATAGAACTATAGAATAGAACTCTTTACAGGTCTGTAGACTATAGTTAGGTGTTTTGCTTGTTTGTTTTAACTGTAACTACCGGTCAGTAATGTCTATTATAGGAAGGGGGAAGTCCGTAGTCAATATCTAGATCTATTAGATTCTAGATCTAGATCCTATTTATTCCAACCTGTTGGCAATCACTAATGTTTTGGAATGGAATTACAAAAAAAAGATCTGAGTTGACTCGATGTCTCTTTACCGGTCTGCTATCTATAAGTATAAAATATATTATATATATATTCTAGATCTATATTTATATTATTTTTTCCCAACCGGTTAGCAATGTATTTTGTATGGGATTGAAATAATAGATATTTTTTAGATCTATATGGGTTGACTTTATGCATCATCCGGTCTGCTATCTATTATTATAATTATACTAATAGATAGCAGACCAGTATATAGAGGCAAAGAGTCAACTCACATAATTATTTAATTTTGCTTTTGTTTGTTTGTTATTCCATTTCGATATAATTGACATTGCTAACCGGAAGGGGGAAATGTATTTTATATTTACAATCTAACAGATACACTAGCACCACAGGCATGGACTTATTATTTCTTTGTGTTTACTGTACAAATATATATACCTCTACCGGTATAGATCTAAAAGAGATAAAATGTATCTAAATGTAAACCCATGCACATAATAAGTCCATGACTCTGGTGCCAGTGTGCTGACAGACCCTTGAGTAGTACCCATCCTGCTCAGACTGCCCTATAGGAGGTTCTGATATTAATCTACGTTGTTTTTAAAAACTGTCAACATACGCTTATAAGTTACAGGACAATGAGTTCTTATTGAAAACAGTATGTGCAATAAAACCTCTCAGTAATATAAACGCTCAAAGGAAGATCATACTGTAGTGCGCCAATCTCAAATGTCCTGTATGGGCTTTCATCTGATAAAATATAAGAAAAACAACAAACTATTTTTAATCAGAAATATTTAAATATTCTTCCTTGAGAAAGTAGAAAATAAATACACATACAAGCCATTATGTGTAAAATCAAAGCAGTATACTACATATTTCAAACCTAGTGCCGAATCGGACTTATTCTAGTTTCCTTGTGTGAAAATATTACAATTGGCATAGAATAAATCACGGAAACGCAGGGTATCATGTTTGTTTTCATTTGAAATTGGTTTTTACAGAAGTTAGTATTTTAAATGGAACAAAATAAAACGAATTTCCTGATTTACACACCTTTTTCAACGACGGTACATGTAGATCAAAGAGTGTACAGCAATATATGATTTTTCCATCTATCATAAACATTTCCTCCGATAACATACTATGAACATTCCACTTACCAAATTGATACATTTTTACAATGATTAAAAGAAATCAGACGTCCTTTCTTAAGCAGACGGTATACTAAGAATGTAGAATTATTAGACGAGCTATGAAGCAATTATGGTAATTAATCATTCACATTATCTTTGCATTGCCAAATTTAGCGTCTGAGTTTTATCTCTTTACCTACACAGTATCGTTTGTTGTCTGTACTATCGTTTTCAAGTTATATTTAACTATTTCTTTGCTTTAGGTACCAAAATGCGACTTTACAAACATTTAAGATCAGGATTCAAACTGTTTGACACCCATAGCAATATCTCTTCTGTCTAAAAAGGCCTTAAATCTGACGGGCGACTTTTTAGTGCTAAGATGACTATTTATATAACAAACGATAAAACTTGGCAGTGAAACAGTTAAGGCAGTATTACTAAACAAATATCGATACGGGTGTCAAACAAATTGTGATCCAGATCAGATACCGTGTTATGCAGTCACATACATACGGCACATTTATTATACATAAGTGTTACATTTAACGAATAACCTCATAGCCTGTTTCCAGTTTTTAAGACAAGGGAACACTTAAATCATATTGACAGTAAAGAATAATACACGTTAAGGCACATTTTGCTTTACTTTCAGCCTGCTTTAAGCTACCATCTGCTAGGATATAGAAAATATTTTCATAGTGCATATTTATGAATTGGAACCATTTTCTTCTGTTTAGGAATAATTTAATAGGCGAAAAAGGGTGTTTTATTGGTTAATGGATTAAACACAACGGTCAAATTGGATGGAATAAAAACTTGATGTTATAAGCTCAATGCAATAGAATGTATATATTATATAATTATGTATGTAGTAAAATCTTGCCAAGAAGATTACCATAAAAGTATACGTCAGGGCTGCCATAAGTTGACATAAAAAATCCTAAGATTTCCCAATTTGCATTATTCAAGTGCAATTTTACGAATCATACCTTTTCCCCATCGCCTGTTTCTAGTTTTGTTGACACGTGGCTGCTTAAAGCAGGCCGAAAGTAAAGCAGAATGCGCCGTAAGGCGCATTCTGCTTTACTTTCAGCCTGCTTTAAGCTACCATGAACTAGAAAAAAAATCCGAAGATTTAGGAAAAATCCGGAGAAATGGAAGCCCTGATACGTTATGTTTGCTAGTTGTTTGAAACGTGCTGAAAGAAAGACAGAAAGCTAATGGAGGAACTATTTGCTTAACTGTCACCATGATTTAACCCACTACTACATGAATGCGCATTTCCACGCCTTTAATTCATTCATCCACTTCATTCAGTCATGAATATGAAATATTTCTGTATCTTAGCAGATGGTATTTACAACTGAGTATGAAAATATTTCTATATCTTAGCAGATGGTAGCTAAGGCAGACCTAAAGTAAAGCAGAATGCTGCTTTACTTTCAATCTGCTTTAAGTGGTCACATGTCTTTGAAATTAGATTGAGGTAGTGGGTTAACCTACCATCATTGCAGAATAAATGAACCTTGTTATGAGTCGTGACTATGGCGGGACTTTTCTATATTATATATTGAAAACTGTTTGATTCATACAAACTATTTCAAAACACTATAATGACAATCGACTTCCAAAGAAAATATTCAAGACGTTATCTGTCTGGTAAATGCTGCTGTTTGACCCGCTCTCTACCCAAACCGCTTCGGACTTACTCAAAACTATAACAGTTGAAACAGATGAACAATCGACATGTCTGTGGTCACTCTGGTTATTTGAGAGCACCAATGCTGCATGTACTTCTCTAGTTGTATTTGAAGATTTGATAGAATAGTACATGTTCCAGCTCCAATATTGGGAGCAGATCTGTGCAGAAAACAAATACGTGCCGGAAACTGGTGCTGCGAATTTACCGGTTATGACGTCATAACTATCGTGAGTATCAAGATCTTCAGTGGTAAAGACAAGAACGGTACTGTTATCAAGTCTTGTGTTATTCGGGTTTCTGGCAACAAACGAAACATCAGTTTTCAGATCTGCAAGAGACAAGAGAAGGAGTTCATATGTACGGAAGGCCTTTGGTGACTTCCGACTTTCAACTTCAAGCTTCACACTTTAGAGTTAAGACTTCCAACTTCAAACATCACACTTCAGAGTCGCTTCAACATAGTTTCTCTATCACGTTTTGACGTCATTGGCTTATAAATATGCAACGGATAGCATATGACCGACAACTTTTAACATCATAACAAAGGAATAATGTCCACTGCGGTGGTTATTTTAAGACATTTTAGATACCAATGTCGTGTACATCGGTATATGCATATCGTCTGTGTTTATCCTGATCAGATGAGCCATTCTCGCGCTATATATAATTGTCGCGTGCTTTACAAATTATTGTTTGCAGTAATTCAAACATAAACGCGTTGATTTATAAAGTCCTGATTTACTGTCCAAGTAACAAAGTGAAAGAGTTTGGATCCAACTCAGATGCCGAGGTACTGTACTATTTTGACTGTTAATACTGGAAGGTATAAACACACAATCGTTTACAGTAGATGTGCACTGTACAGCATGGTACGAAAGCTCCGTGGTGACATACTATATTTCTACTTCCAAGTTAATATTTCCACTTTCTAGTTCCAAGTTCTATGTTCCAAATTTTGGTGCATTTGCATATTCATAAAACTTTATTGCCAGTTCATGCTTCTTACATGCCATGATAAAAGGCTACATGAAATATTAATCAAAGCAGGCTAAAATTGAAAGCAAACATCTCTTTTTAGGAAGTTTCTGCTGTACTTTCGACCTGTTTTAAGTAATCTTCTATCTTAAATACTCAATTCAAGTCATGGGGAAAACTTTTAAATGACTTCTTGGCAAAACGAGTTTTAATGAAATACATGCACTATATGAACACGATAAAGAAACTGTACATTTGGTTTGCGGAATTTTTGTTATTCTTATAGGTACAAACCAAAGTCAAATTTCGTTTCAAAATACGAAAACTTGTATTGGCTATACGATGGTGTACATTTAATTTTGATTTGATAATTAACAAAGCATAGTTTCCTGTGTGAAAGACGATGGTGTAAAAAAGTGAAAGTCGAAGATTCGTAATGTTTTTATAACTCTGTGACCACGGGATACAAATTTGAACAACTGTTGTAGAGGTCTACTATGCAGGGCTACATGTCACTTATCAAAACTCTAGGCATCAGGGTTTGGCACAAGAAGATTTGTCGATGGCAAAACGAAATGACTAAACATTACAAGTCTGTAACTTTTACTTTTCACACAATCGCCTTTCACATACAAAATTATGATCTGCAAAATATCAAATCACAATTAAACATACACCATCGTTTAGTCAATACAGTTTTGCGAAATTTGTTACCAATTTGCATACGTGTTGGTACTTATTAGTATAACAAAAGTCCCTCAAACCAATGGTACATTTTCTTCATTGTTTTGGTATATTTACAATCAAATATATTAACTTAAGAATTAAAAACAAAATTGCAAATTTAAATGAAAGGCACTTTTATATTTGCCATGTTCTTAGTTGAAGAAGTAAGTCGAACTTGAACTCAGTTAAGTTGAGGATGTACATATTTCAATTTTAAAACGCGGCTCAGCCAGAATTAAGATACGGGTATGTTCGGATTAACCGAGCTTGAAAATAATGCAAGTCAAGTTCCAAAGATTGATTCGCGAATGAAAACTGCATATAACCCGCCTCCCCTTCGAAACTTATCAACAAGTGCCGCCCTCTCGAGAAATGGTGTTTATACGAAATTAACAGGATTTTTGTCAATGGAATTGAATGGGACGAATGTAAATATAACACTATTTATCACATAGAAGTGCAAACTATAGAGTTCTGTAAATACCGACGGCACTGACGGCAATCTTATACTAATTTTTGAATCACCAAAGTACTGTACAACTACACCGACTGTACGAACAGGTTAAATAGAGAATCTAGTTTGACAAACTTAGATCACCACGAGTGATTGAAATATTTTGCAAGTGTCCTGTACAATTCTTCCGAGCAGTTCCGCAAATCAGGCTGCAAATCAGGATACATAGAGCTGTAGTTTTAACAGTTGCTCAGAACAGTACAAATGCAAATATGACATAATTGTGACGTATACGTGCGAAATCATCACAATGAGGATTGCGACAGCCACGTATATGTCACAACGTGACTTTTTGATAGGGTTGACATTAGAACCGTATTTGTCACAAAATTGCGATTTTTTCACAACGTGACTTTTTGATAGGATTGACATTAGAAACGTATAAATGTTTGTTTATTATAGTGTCATTGTTTATTATAGTGTCACCCCTAGCGAAGTAGGGCCAGTCACATGTGTGACGTATACGTTTTGTGACATATAAGGCTCTAACAAAACGTATATGTCACAACGTGACTTTTTGATAGGGTAGACTGTAGAAAGGTATAAAAGTTTGCTTATTATAGTGTTTAAAACAATACTCTCCGTGTTGTTTGGTTGAGTACTGTATAATCCATGACCGCGGTACACCTTTAGTTCATAAACATAAAGCTGTCCAAGAATTACACTATAGACCCCTAGCCAAATGGTTTCAAAGCGATTGGACAATCCCTACCAGCAAGATCTACCAGACAGGCACAATGTCAATGGTACAACTCATGAACTGTCATTTAGACCCACATCCCTCCACAGCCCAGAGTAAGCAGTCATTGTTTAACTACTTTCTTCTAATAACAGATATTAAAGAAGTGTTTCTTCTTCTACTTCTTCTTCTTCGTCTTCTTCTTCTTCTTCTTCTTCTTCTTCTCCTTCTGAATGAACGAAGAAAAAAAAGCGAGGTCTCTCAAGCATCGCTGTGTTCATTGCTCCAAAGTAATACACAGTTTACATTGCCATGCGAGGGATAAAAATGAGATCTGAAAGAGAAGTTATTTGACTGAAACGAGATACAGTTTTCAGATATAGTATGGCAGTTTTCAAGATAATAATATACTGAAAAGAGCATCTCCCATAGGTTCCTGCCGGAGTATCCCTAAAGACACTATAATAAACAAACTTTTATACGTTTCTACTGTCGACCCTATCAAAAAGTCACGTGGTGACATATACGTTTTTGTTAGAGCCTTATTTGTCACAAAACGTATACGTCACAAATGTGACAACCCTACTTCGCTAGGGGTGACACTATAATAAACAAACAATTATACGTTTCTAATGTCAACCCTATCAAAAATCACGTTGTGAAAAAATCGCAATTTTGTGACATATACGGTTCTAATGCAAGCCTATCAAAAAGTCACGTTGTGACATATACGTGGCTGTCGCAAACCTCATTGTGATGAATTCGCACGTATACGTCACAATTGTGACGTATACGTTTTGTGACATATAAGGTTCTCATCGTAGAGCCTTATATAAGGTATTTTCGTAGAGCCTTATATGTCACAAAACGTATACGTCACAATTGTGACATATAAGTTTTTGTGACATATAAGGTTCAACAACGGCATGTTGCAATAAGGACGTTATTCTGAAAACGAAAGTAAATGTCAAATTATCATTTTAGTCAATAAGAAAATGTTTCGATTAAAATACTTCCTAAGGATTTGAATGTTGTATCAGAGAAATATTTTCACAACACATAGATGTTGCTTGTCTTTTTTTAGTTTGATAAGTGTCGGTTTTTTTTTTTTATCTATGGATGAATAATACCGAATACATGTAACTCTTAGACTTAAACTATGACGAATCGTGGGTCTAATAGCCAACAGAAAAGTGAAAGAAATACCTTCCCGATGGTTGTGTCAATTTCCGTATATGTGATAATTATAATATAAAATGCGTGTGTTTTCAGCATTGAAGTCAGTGAACTCGTATAAAATGATATGTTGCTCGCCAAGGTTCGCATCACATTATTTCACCAAACTCGTTCAATAAATGCAGTACTAAAACTCATTCATTGAATAGACTCTATAAACTATTTAGAAATAAATAATTTCCCCCACAAAGACGTATTTCTCAGAATTTCATGATTCTTCAACAGAAACATTTTAAAGTATATACCTCTTTTACTGATCGTATTAACCCTTTCCCCCATAGAAGCGCCTTTTAGCGAATATGATTTATTTCTCCACTGAAGAAAATAGTTCCAATTTAATCAGTCATAAATATATATTATAGGGAATTTTTTCTATAATCTAGTACATGATAGCTTAAAGCAGGCTGAAAGTAAAGCAGAATGCGCCTTAAGGCGAATTCTGCTTTACTTTTAACCTGCTTTAAGTAGTCAACTATCTTCAATTTTAGAAATAGGCTATCAGGTAAAGGGTTAAGACATGTGACAGCATATAGAAAGGGTGTGAGCGAAGCAGGCATCTTATGTAGAAGCTTTTGGAGGTTTTTCACCATGTTTAAAATGATCGCATGATAAATGTTTTCACTGGTGTTTCGGCTTATAAAATGTTAGAAAGATTTACCTTCTATTTCATCTTCTTGTTGTTGGGTTTTCTGTGTCAGGTTGTGGATACTCTCTTGTAGATGCTCTATCTCCACCAGATTTGCTTGTGCTATGTTTTCAAGATAAAGATTTCTCTGTTCCAACTCTGCCACCCGCCTTTGCACGCCTTGGAGGGAATCATGTGTTTCTGTTGTGAGTTTTCTGAGTCGAACCTGCAGGAAAGAAATACAGCCAAACATCGGCATCTCGAGCTCGGTTAAATCGAAATGTCCGTATCTAAAAGTTAAAACGTACATGCAGTTAAGTCATGTCTTAGCTTTGAAATAAAGATGTGTTCGACCGAAGCGATATCATTAAAATGAAATTTAACCGAGTCGATATATCGTATTGCAACTGTACATACTAAGCACGGCACATTTATGATATAAACATTTTCAGGTCAATGGCCAGCGTGAGCGAGCATCCCTATAAAACACTTCTAACACCATAAGCGACTAAATTCAACTTTGAAAAGCTGTTTGGATATTGTTCAGACGACAAGTAACTCAGTGTCTGATCAAGGCCCAAACAATTTAGCAACCTTCTCGACAAATCGTAAATCTTTCTTTGAAACACTATACTCCAGACAACAATATTTAACACTTTTTACCTCTAAATTTATCGCGAGTTATCACCCCTTGGTCGCCATATTGTCGTCTGTTTAAAAAACTGTCTGCAATATCGTTCTAAAGTTAGAATTAAGGAAGTATGACTAACGTCATTTTATACCAGTTTCAAACAGTTTAGGGCCTAATACGCAGCGTCAGAACGCCCTTGACAAAACACGGATTGTCACGGATTCACGGATTCACAGAACCTATATTTCTTATGGAAAAGTCAAAGGTATTCATCCGTGAATCGTCCGTAAATCTGACAAAACACGGATTTTTAACCGAGATATTCCTAATTTTCCGTGATATTGTCCGTGATTCCGTGATTCTCATCCGTGAATCATCCGTAAATCTGACAAAACACGGATTTTAAGCTGAGATATTCCTAATGTTCTGTGATATTGTCCGTGATTCCCATCCGTGAATCATCCGTAACTCTGACAAAACACGAATTTTAGCTCCGTGATTTTGTCTGAGTTCCGTGAATTTCCAAAGTGAATTAAAGACAAACGGACGACGGAAGTTTACGAGACTGTTCGATAACGTCCGTAAACGTTCGTTATCACTTTAGAGCAACAGACGACGTCAATTTTTCAGTAGAGTTTCTCGGGACATTTGGCAATAATTACGGAGACTTGTCATTTCAAAATAAAAATTAACATAATATATAACATTTTATTAACATTTATTGTATATATATATAACCAGCCCTAAGACCTGCATTCCAAGCATTTTATTGTTTTGGATTTTAAAATTTGCCTTTTTGTCAACTTTATCTCTTGGCAATCGGGGTGGAACCAGAGCTGACAGCGCGTACACTGGTACATGACTCCATAATCTGGCATTCTACATGTGCAGTGTATTGCCAGATTATGTTAACCTCCGCATCAGAACCGTTTGCAAAGCCAATCCGGGGGGTTTGAATTTAGATTCGACCCCTTAACAGACCATGTCCCTTCGGATCAGACTTTAAATTGAGGTCCGATGTATCAGTGCTCTACATAGGGCAAGCAAAAGAGCCACCAGGTTCTATCGGAAAAAGTCCCGGTCCCTCTGTTTCCGCTCCCCTCTCTCTGGGACAACCCAAAACAAAACAAACTATTCGTAACAATGCTCTGCTTTACATGTTCAAGCACCATCGAGTGTGTGTGGGTTTGGGTGAGTGGGGAGGGTACTTGTTCAATTCAGAAATGAACTGATTTTTTCGGCGTTTAAACGAAATAAATGTCAGAAAATTATCGTCAAATTCCCTTTATATTTGCTGTAATTTCTAAAATTAATGAACAGTTTATTAGCATACATGTATGTTTAATCCATATTAGAGGTTGTTAACACGAATAATGTATTAGGAGAGAAACTCAATAAGTTTATTCGTTCGTTTCAATCCTTTTCCTTAGTATTGTTAATTTACGTTAGCATGTCAATTGTTTTCAATGGAAATTAATAGGCGCGAACGTAAATGTAGGTCTTTATTTGACACGGTTTTAACGTTAAAAACAGAGCCTTTCAATTATTTCTACAGTCGGTAGCTAAACGCAGGTCTATAGTTAGGCAGAAAGCATTTAAAAATGCGCATACTGTTTACTTTCAGGATGCTTTAAGCAGCCAACTTTCTTCAATAATGAAAGCTAGCCATGCGGAAAGAGGTTAATTGAAAATATTGTCTCAAATATAAATAATTTACCTACCATTACAGCTTTTAAATCACTTGAGTAACATATCTCTTCGCCAATGATTTCCCGAACAGAAATCACGAACAACACATAACATAGTGTTTTTCTACAAGCTATTACTTCATCGACACTGATATACTCAAAATAACAAATTCAAAAATAGTCCAGTCTAAAAACATTGCAAGTAAGGTACAACAGGAAGTCATGAAACAAAACAAAACCTGATAACAGCCACACGTGTGGGCGAAGTGTGTGATACAGTGGAGACTGAAATGTTAACATTTCCCAATAAACGCGTTTGTGTTAAATAATAATTCCAATGCAAACAGTTTGGAGTCAGATCAGACGCCGGGTAACAAGGCGTCTGATCAGGCTCCAAACTGTATGTCTATCAGATTAAATTTGAATAAATCGTTGGACAGTTCAGAAAAATGCTTTGTTTTCATTTTAGTTCATTGTGTTTGCGTTTAATTTGTGTTTAAAAGGGAAAGAATAACTTCTTCTCAACTGTAACTGGTGCAAACAGAATAATGTTGTTTCTTCTGTATCTAAAGCTTTACATGGTGTACCAGTTGTTTTCCTTACTTAATTAATTCTACCTGTCATAATGCGATCCGGTACGATCTAACAAGGATACGGAATATGAAACGGGCGGTCTGCCTTTTCACAGTAAAACCCCCATGAGTATAATTATCATCAGACGTACATGTAGATTAACCCAATAAACCAAGTGTCTACTAAATTATGCAATAGCAAACAGTGCAGACCCTGATGAAACTTGCATGAGGCGGCATGTCATTAGGATCTTCACTTTTTGCTATTTCATATATAAAATGTTCTGCTGTTTTGACAAACACAAGATGGTGTGAAATCTTTCAGCAACACACAAGGAGGGTTTATTGTAAATTCAAAGCATAAAGGGATTAAGTAATTGTGTTAAAGACGGATTGGTTTAAAGCAGAATAGAAGTACATCAGAAAGCTCCTATAAAAGCCTTATGCATATCACCTAGCTTTAATCCATTTGTGCCCACGATTCCATATATGGGACATAGGCAAACAGTGTTAACTCTGATCAGACGTCGCATTATGCGGGGTCTGATCAGAGTCTACATTGTTTGCTGATAGGAATTTTAATATAAAACAAAATGAAAATGATAATTTTGACCAAGCATCCCTTTGATAAAAAATGGACTCATCCAATATATAAACACGGAAGAATCCACTTGACACAAATGGGTTAAAGTAGGAACCAGTTTTGACCACTGTAAATAAGCCTTCTTTTGAGTGACCGTAATAACGAGATCATACAGTATACACTTTTCCTTGCTAATTAGTGTCGAGGCCTCTGTCTAGGTCCGGTTTGAAAAAACTATGGTTGTTTCCGTGTTACAAAAAAACGGATCTAACAAGAAGAAGTAGTTTTAGATGACATAGTACATTCAAACCGCGACAACTCAGTCTTTATTCGAACATACCCTTTGTATCAAAGTTAAAACGTAACTAAGTCACATATTTAACTTTTGAATAAGGATGTGTTCGATATACGCGAGTTCGACTTATCAGGCACAAATAAAATGTGGAAATGAGGGTTTGTAAGACTTAGCGAGCTCGAGCTTCATGCGGCTGTGAGATACGAATGTTCCAAATTCCACATATGATAAATACGTTATTCTTATCCGTTGTATAATCGAAACGAAACTAAACGAAAACGCATTGCAATGTAGTGTAGAAAATGAATGTTTCTTTAATATAGTGATAATCTCTATTTTTATCTGAGTTGTGGACAGTGTTAAAACACCGTCTTTCCTGGAGTATGATCTGGCTGCAAACTACATGAATTTGAAATGAAAATGTTACTTAGCTTGAACATTATTTCAGGCATATTTGGAGATTATCTATAGATATGGTCTTTGAATTTCATATAAAAAGCTCAAGGAAGTTGTTTTCAAAAGCCGCGAAATCGACAACCCTCGTTGCCGTCGCATGTTTACTTAAGATTATATAGTATTTATTCACTAGAAGATATACATTTTCAGATCGTTTTCATTGTTTCGTTTAATACATTTCCCAAATTAAATCATCCGACGGTGTGTTTTGTTTTCTTGAGCGAATGAGGACAGGGCCAACATCCTGGGTTCAATGTTATAAAACGTTTGAGTTGATTCTGAGTGTGCTATCAAGCATTTGATTGGTCAGATTTGAGCCAATGCTGAAATCTGACCTATCAAATGCTTGAGAACGACTTGAGACTCAACTAAAAAGCTTTATAACCTTGGAACTTGAATGCGACACAGGCTACAGAGGTTTCATATGTTTGAAACCATATAAAAATGGTTACACTCTTCTAAAAGCTTTTATTTCCTACATGTATTATTTCGGCCGTATGGACGGAATCTTTTAACATGATCCAGGAGAGTTTTTTAGGGAAACCCCCACTGTCACAGCTCACCTTCAGGGAATTCCCTTAATTTAAGAGCGTCTAGGGAGATTAAAGAAAGTACCTTTGGTCTTTGATATACACGTATAACTTCACTTTTCTAGATCATTGCTATTTGTTAAAACGTCGTTTACTTGGACTTTATATTGCCTCTATCTATTGAATATTCATGTATAAATAACAAATCTTGAATTTTCAGAATGACACTTATACATTATTAATTTCAGCCTTATCTTTAAAACTCTCTAAGTCAGAGAAGTCCCTGTGGAGAGCTCCTACAGATACTGTCTTTTCTGGGTCCACACTGTTTACAAAGGTTAAAGGATACTGATTAGTGATTTTGTTCCCTTCTTACATGATTCGTGTTGTATATATGTTAATGTTGTTTAATAAAGCCGTTATTATTATTATTATTATTATTATTATTATCATTATTATTATTATCCTTGCAGGTTATCTTCTCACTACTACAACCCTTATTCTCCTTCAGCACCTGCCATTTGTGATACATTATCTAATATGTATGTAGCTGATAAAACACTTACCTTAACCAGTTTCCTGCTGGTTGCGACTTTCTTGATTTTTACAAACAGTTTGGATCCAGATCAGATCGCGTTTTTACATATTTTTGCAAACAGTTTATACCCAGATCGGTCGCCGAATTTTGCCATAATATAAAAACTATCATGCCTGTCCGAAATCGTCAGTACTGTAAGTACTTTGACTTCAGCGGCAAAGCACTTGCGTTTTGTTTCATTTAAATGGGAAAGAATACAGCCAAGCCGGTGAAAAGAAACCACTAAAAAGACAATAGATGTGTTGTTTTCATAACAAGTGGCAGCTAGATGCAGGGAAACAGTCATACAGAAGTATCCTAGCATCGTGCATGAATGTTGTCATGCATTAAGCGGTCACTTGTCTTTAGCGATCACTCTGCTGTTTCAGTCAGTGGTCAATGAAACACAGATTTAACTGTAACGCCTTCCCACTGTTACAAGTCAGGGGCCCGTTTCATAAAACTTCGTACTACAAATGTTATCGTAAGTCAGGTTATAAAAGTCTCAATTGTTATTTATTTCTCCATCTAATCATGTCATGTGACATCTTTTTGGAATCGTCTTGAAAAGACGATTCCAAAGAGATGTCACAAAAAAGGATTAGATAGAGACATAAGAAATTAAAAGTATTTTTCAGTTTTGACTTTCGACCGTTTTTGTCGTACGAAGTTTTATGAAACGGGCCCCGGTCTTCAACAAGTGTGGGGGTAAAGTGAGATTATTTGTATACAGTCTAACTTCAATATCTCGAACTCGGTTAAGTCGAACATATCCGTATTTCAAAGTTGAAACGCGGCTGAGCCGCTTTTTAACTTTGAAACACGTGTATGTTTGCCTATATAGTGTTACCGAACGAAGCACAGAATGGGTAAATATACATGCTAGCGGTGAAACCAGGTTAACCTTTGAAAACAGTTTGGATCCTGATCAGACGCTGCGTAAGCGGCGTCTTATCAGGATCCCAACTGTTTGACACTCTGATCCTGTTTAGGAAAGAAATTTTGAAATTTCTACTTTTAGAACAGCAGCAGACGACAATTATTGCAGACAAAAACACAGCATGCAAGGACGTATGCGAGTTTTGTACTGACGATATATACATTATTTTTATCTTTGCGTGCAACTCACATAGGTCTGTGTTCCTATATTTTACATACAGTTAAACCTCTATATTACGACCACTAAATATTAGGTTTAAGACAGGTGACTGCTTAAAGCAAGGTGACAGTAAAACAGAAAGCTCCGTTAGGAGCTTTCTGTTTTACTGCCACCTTGCTTAAAGCTGTCACCCGATTTTTATATAATCAATTAGCCTTCTTTTTAGTGGTCGTATTAGAGAGGTTTCACAGTATATGTGCTCCTGTATACATGTCCGTGAATGTGCATATGTATACAGTAAAACCTCGCTATTACGACCACTGAAACGAAGGCTAATTGATTGCATAATAGAGAGGTGACAGCTTAAAGCAACGTGACAGTGAAACAGAAAGCTCCTAAATGAGCTTTCTGTTTCACTGTCACGTTGCTTTAAGCGTTCACCTCTCGTAAACATCCTAATAATCAACATAATTTAGTGGTCGTAATAGAGAAGTTTTACTGTATATGAAACTACTGAATTAAATCGTTTTTAGGTTAAAATTCACGTGTTGTCTGCATTTCAAACTCTATTCGGATATGTACTTAAGTAATCGTTCTAATCAATAGGCTAAAGCATGCATCATTCCATTTTGCTTTCATTTCGGAGTTATTAAATGCAGACATGCCTACATCGTTATGATCATGTGATATATGGATAGCGCTCCCTCTTTACAACGAAACCCAAAGGGAGACAAAAGCTGTGTGCGTTGTTCGGAGGGAGTCATTATAGGGAGGATAGATGGCTTACATTTGCAAACAGCTTGAATCCAGATCAGACGTTGTTTGTCACTCGTCATTATATTTATTCCATCAAAATGTAACTTTAAAAAGTTGAGTCAAAACAGCAGACGACAATTTGAAGCAAAATATATTTCAGCAGTAAAAGCGATAGCCATGATTGTTCTGTTTAGGGAACTGCTACAAGGGTCGTTATGTTTGGAGGGAGTCGTTGTTGTCAGGGCCGTTGTAGGGAGAGAACACTGTATATTTCATATTTGCTTATTTATTGTGAATGACAATAAAACTGTAAAATTGAATTTAATAAAGAATGCCTGTCTGTCTGTCTATTAATGTACCTACAAGTCTGGGTCTACAAGAACTACATTGAATGAAGACTTGGTCAAGTGGCTAATTATTTTAAACAGGGTCAAGGATCCGGGGTTTTGAAAACAGGATGCAGTTTAGTGCTTTTCCCCCAAAATCTGAGTAGTTTCTACTTTCACACCATCATGGGTGCTAATTAGAGATATCAGCCAGAGCTGACCACTGGGGTCAGCCTCACCCCATGAGCCCGTTACAAAGCAGTAAAGTGTGTGTAACTCTAGTTTCCTCAAGAACACAAGACAAGGCCTTGGCATCACACACATTTGAGCGGTCAGTTCTCTGTGTCTGTTAATGTTTTTGTCTCGGTACCTACTGGAATGTTATTATACGTATTATTATTATGAAGGTCTGCATGGTATGACAACCCTTATCGTGTAAGGATGGTTTTTTCCATGCAAGCTGTCATTTATCAAAAAGATACCTTTTTTAATAATAAGAGTTTTATATTATTTAAAATCAGAAAGCTTATAACCCATTTCCCCATAGCCTGTTTCTAGTTTTGTAGTTATGTGGCCACTTAAAGCAGGTTGAAATTAAAGCAGAATGCGTCTAAACTCATTGACCCTTTGCCTGTTTATATTTTGAAGACCTGTGACCACTAAAAATATGTTGAAAGTAAAGCTGAATGGGCCTTTTTATAATATCCCTTTTTACGTCTATAATTTATTCACCCACTCCTTATACACCCATGAATATGTATCATTCATGAGAAATATTTTCTAAATTCTAGCAGATAATAGCTTGAAGGCAGTTAAAGCAGGTTGAAAGTAAAACAGAATGCGCCTTAAAGTGTCTGATGTGAAAAAATTGTAGGGTTAACTTATTGTTGTCTGCAGAGAATAAACAATTTAGCTTATTCGTAGCTTTGTTAATTGATTGATTCTTATTTCAAACCTGTGTGTGTGCTATTTCTTTCTATGAACTAAGAATAGTTGTGCTAACATCTATCCCTGGTTGAAATAAAGAAATAGGCGTTAAGTGACCTAAACTTAAAGTTAAGTCATTAGTGAGATTTTGCTTAAAGCTTTAAGAGGTGACTTAAGACGAGAATTCACCCACTATCTGATTGCATATAAATAGATGTTCAAAATATGACAGAGCTTGTTGACTCAAACAACATTTCAATAATTAACTTCAGAATATGTAAATCTTAAGGTAACTCTCATCTCACAAACTTAATGTAAAGACGAACTTTGATAACTTGAGAGAAATAAAGCGCTTAAAATTTTACTACTTCTATAATTAATTGTAACTTGTTGACTGATACAGTGGAGAATCTGTTATTCTTTCCCGTTTAAACGCAAACGTACGCAAACGCAAAGCGCTAAAACGTAGAAAAGAACAACTTTTGGACAATTCTGATAATTCTTGTTTATCTTGGTGACAAACAGTTTGGAGCCTGATCAGACGCCGGGTTACCCGGCGTCTGATCTGGCTCCAAACTGTTTGCACTGCAAATAATAGTTTTAGCGTAAACGCGTTTATTGGGAAAGAATAACAGATTCTCCACTGTATGTAACATGTATCAAGAATCACCTTTTGTTAAATGCAAAGCAGGCTTGGTATCTCTTACATTGCAAGCGAGAGTTCCCCAATTTTCTAATAGTGCCTTTATGGTGAATCTATGTGAGATAGTTCAATATAAAGCGTTATTTAACATATTAAAGCACTGCTACTTATTTAAATGCTTATTCAAAAGATTCAGGCAGTTAATTATTATGCATAAATTAAAATGTACATACTTGAAATGGTAAATTATAATTGTGATTGAATGCTTATTTGAGTGAATGTTTTTAGCTCACCTGAGCTAGCTCAGGGTGAGCTTTTGCAATCCTTGAATGTCCGGCTTCCGTCGTCCGTCGTGCGTCGTCAACAATTTTAGAGTCTTGTTGCCATGGAAACCATGCATAAAATCTAGAAAAGTCTTCTTCTCAGAAACCGCTGGTCAGATTTCAGTTTGGTTTTCACCAAAATAATTTTCAGTTAATAGACTTTCAAGGTTGTTAAAAAATGGATCTGTTAAACAACATGGACGCCCTAGAGTATGTGTTTTTTCCGTATTTACATATTATTTACAACCCAAGTCAAAAACTTTAAAGATTTTCTTGTCAATCAAAGCACTGAAAGCGCAGGGAGGCTGTCGGTGTACTAAAAGAACACCAGCTTTCAGCTGTACCATTCTGTTTAGTTATATATTCCCATGCAAAATTCCCGTAATTAAGAATGACGTGTTTTGTGCAAAAAATTGAAATTTGAAATCGGCACTTCTTCTGTATTGCAAAATTTGTTTGCGAATTCCTCAAGTAGTGTAGAAGTTAGCTGCAGACGATTTTTAACAGACAGAAGGACAGAAAGCACAACCCCAGTATGTTTCTCCCTATATAGGGGGAGACATTATAGCAGTTGTTTAAAGATAGGTTGCAACTAAGCTTAATACAAGACAACAGTACTTTTAATAAAGCACAACGTCATGTGAGTTTTCTGCATTAGTGTTAGTGCCTTTCAGCTTACTATGCCAACACGCGAAATGCTCATGAGCTGAACATGACATATTATTTGCATCTGTTCGAGCTGATTCACTTTTACCAAGTCGACTTATACAGTCTAAAATCTATTTTATAACCTTTTTGCCGCAGGAAGTAAATATTGGACCTACACATAGAAGTGCTAATGTAGAACCAGCTAAATAGAGGTAAATAATAAGCCATGTTCGGCTCGTTAGAAGCCCAAAAGTCTCAGATTTCATTGAAAATGTGGTTCAGGCTCAACACTGTCGAATTATCAGAAAAATCTATGTTTTTTCGTTGTCTGTTCTCTAAAACAGCTTGAAAGTGGCAACAATGGCTAATTCATGGAAACACCAAAGCGTGTGGGAAATAAGCGGAAATGCGACGGTTGTCATATATAATGTATATAAATGTATAAAAATGTTTATAGATGTTTATAGATGCTTCTAGAGAAGTCAACACTGTTTGCTCTATTGTACGGTTTTTATGAGTAGTAAGTTTATGCTACACTTTTCATTCTTAATATTTTCAAACATGATTGTTTGTTTGAGACATTTACTAACAAGGTGTAGATCAAATCAGATGGTTCCTAAGGAGCTTTTGTTTTTGTAATATTTCTTTGCTGTATACTATACATTCAAAATAAAAGCAACAACTTAAATGTTAAACAATCACAGAACACATTTGAATTAAATGCATTCAGTTTTACATTTGTTGATTTTATATGTTTTTCAAAGACGCTATTTAAATGGACTTAAATACATCATAATAGTGGAAGTAGGCACATTTAAATGGATTAAGAACGTATACTGCTTGATTATTGGACATTTGCACACAGTTTGGATGCTGATCAGGATCCTAAGACAATAAACTAGTCTGATCAAGATCCAAACTGCTTGTAAGTTTGAGCATGAGTTTGCAAAAAGTAGTGTAGAGTGAATAATTAGAATAAACCAGATTATTTCAGTAAGCGATTTATCAACCTATTACTCCATGCATGTAAATGTTTTATTGCCTTTAATTATTTCTTCACCAAGTACTGGTAAAATTGTCCCGACCTAGAAAGTCCTGGGCATAAAACACAGAATGTCTTTCAAGTAATTTTCCAGATGAAAGCTTAAGTGAGATTAAAAAGTAAAGCAGAATGCGCCTGAATTAGCATTCTGCTTTATTTTCAACTTGCTCTCTGTGGTTTGCCACCTTCAAAACTAGAAACAGATTAAATATAATGTTAATCGATGTTTATAAACTATGTTACAAAACCTGATTGATGAAATACATATCATGCAAGTGTGATGGCTCTGGCAATAATTGGTATAATCAGTTTGAATTGTAATGGCATTGAAACGATCAAAGCATGTGAAATGTTGTAGGACTTTTTATTCATATTAAAATGAGTATAAGTGTTTTGTAAGTGGGATTTTGAATTGTTTTGTTAATGGGTGCATGTAGACAACTGCTTATACATGAATATGTATTTTGTTTACCTACTATGTTTTAGTAAATTTCAATGAAGTACAAATGTTTGACTTTTAGGTATTTGAATTTTCTATATCATATTTAATTTGAATGGACTGTTACGCGTACATGTAGCTATTTTGAAATGTAACATGTGTGCGTTGGAAATATAATGTAGTTTCGTTTTCATTCCTCAATACTCTAACCTTGTTTTAGAAAACATCATTGTTTTGAATACCGGTTAAAGGGACTCGCAACCGGATGGTGTACTTGTCAAAATAAAATAAAATACTCAAATAAAAGCAAATTTGTGGCATTATTTGGCTTCTGACATTAAAAAATTATGATCAGTCCAAAAAAAGTCTCAAGAATCGTCACCGAATCTTAGATTTTTAGATATTTTCCATCGTTTTTCTATACCGACTAGTAGACGGTATAGTTGTTGTTGTTGCTTCTCTACACGGGCTCAGACATAAACACGAGCCGAATTACGAAGTGTATGCACTTTCGAGCGCTACACATTGAAATACGTTAAATCGATCGGAGATAAACGCGGATAGTTCCGTGGTCCATTGGTCTAAGCGGTTTCCCCTATTTTGCCTTCTGTCCGCCAATGCCGAGCCCCGGGTTCGGATCCCACCAGAGACCAATATTTTTTTTTTATTGAAATACATTTTTTTAAACAGAATTTCTTATCCTAAACTAATTCTTTACCATTTATATAAGCGTTTGACACATATTTACAAATTACTATTTTTAATGCACCATCTGGTTGCGAGTCGCTTTAAGCAGTAAAATCTTAATTTTGGAGACAGATTACCCTTTTTTATTTCTGAAAGCTATTATAACATTAATCAATAAAAATTATCATTTTTACTTACTTCTAGACTATAAATAAATATTCGAATGTTCATTCAAAGAAAAACTTTCTTTCCAAATGATGACTTTAAAAATATATACTCAATTCCAAAAGAAACTGTGCACTTTGTTTTCTGTAATTATTCATTTATTGTTTTCCTGAAAGCCAATGTATTTGATACCAACATTTAGACAAATTCAAAAACAATACGGCAGTTATTCCAGTCGTTTAAATTCTATGTTTTAAACAAGAAAAGACGAAGTGTTAAAATCAAAGCTGCAAAGTAACTCTGGGAAAAAGACTGTTAAGTTGGGAATTTTACGTCGATTTAGTTTTAATCTTATGATATTTTTTACCAGTATCGCATGTATCCATCGTTGCTCATGATGCAAGCGGCAATGAAACATCGCGTAGCCCTAACGTAACGTCTAATAACGAACGTCAGGAATGACACGTTGTCCAATCACTGAGTTAACCCATTACTTCTTAGCCTATTTCTTGCTTCCAAAACAGGTGACCACTTAAAGCAGGTTGAAAGTAAAGCAGAATGTGCCTTAAGGCACATTCTGCTTTACTTTCAGCCTGCTTTAAGCTACCATCTTCTAGGATATGGAAAAAAATTCTTTTGGTGCATATTCTTTGCTGTATAAACTGGAACTTTTTTCATCAGTGGAGGAATAAGTAAGAGGCGTAAAAAGGCGTTTTTAAGGGGTAATGGGTTAAAGCATTTGCAAGGTCCATCGGGTATTTTCTCCTATAGTCCCGAGTGCGAACATCATTTTGTCTAAGAATATTATAAGACCTGTCAGAGAAAAGACAGGAGTCCACTACGATCTCCCCAAACGGAAATGATGTCATGCTTGCAGTAAACGAGCAGACAATGACGTGCTGTTAAGGTATGTCCCACAAAGGGTCCCTTAGCCCTGGAGGGTGTCCGAGTTTGCCGGAGCCAACACAATACGGTCTGTCAGCTGATACCGTACTGTTTTGTCGAACTAGACGCTGTTTTAAAATGATGTCGAAGTAAGGCCAACGTAACACATTCGTTTGTTGAACTGCTGTTCTATGTATCTGTGCACTGCCTGCGGCCATCTGCCACTCCACTTGTATGTTGAAAACGTTTGAGCAACCAAATGATTGTGTTTCTTTGGTATCCTAACGTCCTACTCTGTTAGAGACGTTGTATAGTTATGAACAAGCATGGCTCTAATTTGCCTATTTTCATGCAATCTCAGCTAGTTCGTTGTGTACCGATGTAAAGTAAATTGTGTCTTTTTCTTTGTATAATACATACGAATTATACTCATGCAGGTTTTCGGTGGCATGTGCATTTTCCTTGAGCTGCACGTGCAAAACATGCAGAAAAACGTATTTCCCAATAAAATTAAGTCTTCATACTAAGTACAGATTTTGTTATAGATGGATGGCAAATATAGACGAGATATTGTGTTTGACATTTTAAATGGAAACGTCTTCTAGATATTAAAATATTTGAAAATAAAAAGTGCACAGTTTCTTTTGTAATTGAGTATACATATATGTGCAAAGATTAGATGAAATGAAATTGTTACTAATTAACTTAACATTGGAACATTTTGCCCATTTCAGTCACTGTAACATTATCCGACACAGTGTTTCTTATAAAACTGACCACACCATTTTGTGTTGGAACATATTGGTGTGTAAACCATGCAACACAAAACTGCTTCAATACAGTTGCAACTTCTGTTACATTTACTATCTCATATCACATTTTAGCTCCTAGTGTGTTCACTGATAAGCCACCAATCACTATGGTTGTCAGAGATAATTGGTTAATGGGAGTAACTGACCACCAAATGGCAATTAACACATTTGTGACAATTAACCGGATCATGAGGAAAATTACCCAGTGCTCAGTGGGTATCTGTTGAGGCTGGGGAAAAACCATAAACTGGATGCTATACAAGGAATGCTTTTCTAAAGTAGTGTAAGAGGCTCTTCCACTTTTCATGGTACGGAAGACGCTCGATAAGTATTTCTTATATATGATGCATATTCATGACTGTATTAACCCTTATCCTGCGGTGAAATCGTCTGCTTCGAAATTGTCGTCTGCGAAATTTGTTAAATTTAGATTGATACATTTTTTAAGTAAAGAATCCTAAAGATTACGCGGCGTCTGATCTGGATCCAAACTGTTTGCAAAAATCAATAAAGTCGCGATCAGCAGGCAAAGGGTTAACTCATTGAGACCTAGTGACGCATACATTGTATATGCTTCTTTTACCAAAAGTGTACCTGTGAAGAATACACTTGTCCTATGCAAACAGTGGAGTCCGTAATCAGAGGGCTCCTGCAGGAGTCCTCTGATCAGGGTCTTCACTATTTGTCAATTTGTAAAATATCATAAGAAACAACTCTAAATAGTCTAAAATGGACCAGCGTTTATTGCAAACTTGACTTGTCCATGGGAAGTTTCAAGGGATAATGTGTTAAGTCGATTCGGTCGAATTATTGAATCTAGATCTATCCCATCCCATTAAATCTAGATTTATACATAGATTCAGTTGTAGATACAGTGGAGAATCTGTTATTCTTTCCCAATAAACGCGTTTACGCTAAAACTATTATTTGCAGTGCAAATAGTTTGGAGCCAGATCAGACGCCGGGTAACCCGGCGTCTGATCAGGCTCCAAACTGTTTGCCACCAAGATAAACATGACATATCAGAATTGTCCAAAAGTTGTTCTTTTCTACGTTTTAGCGCTTTGCGTTTGCGTGCGTTTGCGTTTAACGGGAAAGAATAACAGAGTCTCCACTGTATACATAGAACTTCCAACATCCAGCGTAAAATGGAATATGCATGTCTAGAAAAAATAGAATTGTTGTGTAGTGAAATGTTGTCACGATGGGAACAGATGGAATCTGCAGGCTCTATTTTAAATGTACAGTGACATCTAGACTTCCAAGACCAAATCTAATGAAATATGTTTGTTGTGTTGGTGTTAAGGGTGTGAAAATTTCAAAGCATATAAAAACATTCTATCATGGTTTTGTTTTGAAGAGCTATTTAAGGTGAATAGAAAAATATAAAAAGATTATATATTGGTGTACATTTTCTTTGTTCTACGCCCATTTATAAAAGGTGTGTCAGATAAGAATTTGATATTTTATCATTTTGTAAGTTTTATAAGGGGAGATAACTCCCTTTTCTTTAATAACTCAACATTTTCAACACTAACCTATCAATTTAATTTCAAATTTTGAATTGCCTTTTATGGGATTTCATCTGGTACAATATAGGAAAAAGTTAAATACTAGAAATATGATTTCTACCATTTATCATATAAAAAAAATCTTTTTTTAAAAATATCATTACCCATAAAACCATGCTGTTGATTCAGAGATTCATAATTTTTAAATCTGGTGCCTGTTCGGTCTTGATTTAGTTTCTTTATGAGAAAATACTTCCAAAGACATGAAATACATAATGTAAAGCAAATTGACCGAGTTCATTTTTATTGAAATTAGATTTTACTGAAGCTTTTACTTACATTTTGAAAAATCCGAATTTGACACATCTTTTTCTAATTGCCGTAGTGCAAAAAAAAAATGCACACCAACATTTGATTTTATTTTTTCGATTTTTTCATTTATCATAAACAGCTCTTCAAAAATAAACATAAAAAAAAAAAAATAAGATACTTTGAATTTTTCACTTATGAGTTTGCTACACATTGAAAGCATGCTTAACGTCACAAACTTCGCATTGAAAAACAACATCAAATTTGGTGAAATTTGACAAATAAAATGACAATTTCGTCTAGAAACTAAAAGCAGAAACTAAGGTCTTGTTCGTTTCTTATTTTCCTCGAGACCAAATCAGTGCTAAATGGCTCAGTCAATGGTTGAGCGCAACTAATCGAAATAGATCTAGGGGGGCTAAACAAAGGCAAAAAATACATTTCGAATAAAGCAAAAATGGAGGCAAAACCTGAATAAAGTAACATTCTTTCAGTGTGATTATTAAGATTATAAGAATTAGTATTATTAGTGTAACGAAATATCGTAGAAGCATACGCATGAGGGATGTCATGTGCTTTTGTGACATTGGCTTCATTAGTGTGTGTCTCCCAGTTGAAATGTTTGTCTGTCAATGACCATTTATCTTGTAAACTCGCTCCGTTCCTATGTTGTAATCTTAAATCATGTTTATCATGCAACGGAGCATATGTGGCATTGTTGCTACATGAAAAATACAATGACGTGTACCTTCATAATGAGTTTCATGCAACGGAGCCATTACTTGATATTACTCGTGCTAAGGTATTATTTCATGCAACGGAGCGAGTTCGTTTGTTTAATGTCACACGTTCTCATACTTTGCTCGTGTAACGGATCGGTAGCTCCTATAAATATGTTCAGTTTGTTTTGTGCGAGGGAGTTAGCTTGATGTTAGAACTCATAATAAACGGTTAAAACTGTTGTAGTCTCTTACGACGTATATATTCAACTTGAAAGAGAGCGTTACATTAGTTTATAAAAGTAATTGTGAAATGAATCAAATATTTTAAAGATTAATGGCATGATTAAAATAGAAATTAAAAAGTCGATTGTTTGTCAGGACTTCTTATGGCACGATTCATATCTTTGTAAATGATAGTGTATGTAATTATGGCGATAAATGTTTAGAGTAACGAGGTAGAAATATGCGATATTTTGCTATACTTAAAAGACATGTAATTGCAACCCAATGATGTCCGTTAGAATAAATTGTTTGCTTATAGTAATACTAGTACATGTATTTCAATTTATCCCAAACTCATGTTTTTAAAATTGTTCATTTCAAATCTTAATGTACTGCACAACCATGGCTTGCTTTCTTTACCAAGGATAAAACAAATAGCGCCCGCTCTTTAATCAGACACCGAGTTACAAAACTGCTAGACACGCATATTAATATTTTAAAAGGATAACATTGCTTAGAAACTGGATGTGGAAGAAGATAAAGGCACTAATATATTCTAACATGTATAGTAGTGGTTTCAACATAATTTTATTTCGTTTCTCCACTATTTGTATGATTTTCAAATATGTATTTACATGCCCTTAGATTCACTGTAGCCGACCTTTTGCCAATAAATTACTGTCAATGTATTTAAGTAAACAGGTCACACGGCACGCATATCGAATAAACAAACACGCAGGCACGGTATTTATTGTCAATAAGGTTTGAACTGGCACCAAATCAATATTCCAACTTTTTCCGTATTCTATTTTTATCTTCTGGAAAAATGGAAAATTTGCCACTAACCAATGACACGTGTACATAATACATGTATATGGTAAACTGTTCAATGTTACACAGTCGTTGTTAGCTCAGTGGTTCAATCGCCGCACTACACTACAAACCAGGGTCGTGGATTCGATATTATGCATATTGTGGAAGAACGAATGAGTAAAACGACATTGAAAAATGCATAACAAATTGAAAATTATATGATGAAAATAAACGTTGAAATGAACAATTTAGAATTAATACAGATATATTTGATATAAAGAGAGAATAAATTCACACAAAAGACATATATTTTCGAAAATCAATTGATTGCCGAATTCAAACTGGATTTTACTTAGATTCGAACCCACTTCCTCTGTTCTTAGAGTCAGCGACACATTCCACTGAGCTAGTGTACCTGCGTTGATATTTTAGTTTTCTTTCACTGTGATATTTAACAATCGTTTGTATCCAATCCGTGCCAGGATCGACTGCTTGAATACAATGAACCTGCTTTATTTTTTCTCTCAAATTAGGAAGTACATTCTTTAACTGAATTAAACAACAACCACATTCAAGTATAAAACAATTGGATTCTGACCAAAGGTTAAAATACTCGATGTTTAATCTGGATCTAAACAACTACCCTACTAAATATCAGTGTAATTAGGAACAATGGAACTGCGTTCCACGCATGACTAATACGTATAACTGTATTCCACTTATAGAGAAGGGTTCAAAGTCTATTCCCATTGTCAAGTGCATTTTGTCCAGCAAACTTCTTTCATTCGTCCTGTGGCATACGTCTACATCAGGGGGTTCAGGCGCCTGGGTTTGTTACATTGAAAATAACCACCATGGCGCAGAGCTATGTGCTGCTTTTCTTGATCACGTTCTTGTTACTAGAATATAGCAAGGGTTTGCGGAAAGATTGTGAGTCTAACCAAGCATTACGGAAAAATTGTGCGTCTAACAAAGGCTTGCGGAAACTCAACAGCAAGTTCAACCAGCTTAAACAGAAAATCGACAGAGATATATCAGATCTCAAATATGAAGTCGCGGATCTGCACGCAGAGTTGGCGTTGGAGAGATCTCGGGGGTCCACTCACAGTTCAGTCACAGGTAAGAGCGGTTCTTTACTAACCACAATTCCGTTATTGTGATATACGCAGATAGTGTACACCACTACAGTATGTACCTAGATCATATGATCCTGAAGGAAAACATCTAACCTGCTTAGTCAAATGTATGTAGTGAAAATTTTCTTAGCTATCTATAAGTATTACTAGAACCCCTTTGAGATAAAACAAAAAATACACGTAAATGTGTTTCATTAATCAACCCTGTCCATTTTTCTTAACTTTTTCACTACCAAATTTTATTATTATTATTATTATTATTATTATTATACCCGATTTATATAGCGCTCTTTTCACATAGGAGAAGTGCGTACAAAAGCGCTTCACATGAACTTATATAAATGTACCTACAAAGCGAGAAAAGACAAATAACTACATTCACAATAAACATGATACATTATGGAGTTACATGGAAACATGGAAATTCTTTCAATATTATTACCAAGATTATAAAATTGTTATAGTTAGTTTGTAAAATCAACTTTAAAATGAGTTAAATATTTAAAAAGATTAATGGCATGATTGAAAATAGTGGGGTTTTTTTGCTTGTTTGTTTCAGTGTAGAGCTACGGAAGCCAGATAGTGCCACTTTAAGATTTTATTTTTTTTTATCTTGAAAATTCAAGAACGTATCTTGCAAATTCAAGATAGTAACTTGAAAATTAAAGATGATAACTTGAAAATTCAAGATACTTTCTTAAAAATTCAAGATAATTACTTGAAAATTCAAGATACTATCTTGAAAATTCAACATACTATCTTGAAAATTCAAGATAATATCTTGAATTTTCAAGATAGTATGTTAAATTTTCAAGATCATATCTTGAATATTCAAGATAATATCTTGAATTTTCAACATAATAGACCTGGGATAAATCTGTTGTATGGAAGGTGGATAGTGCCACTTTAAGAATTCATAGTAGACTGAGTCTCGTTAAAATATTCAAAGAGGAAATGATTAAAGGCGTTTATATAAGGTCAAAGGGTTAAAAAACAGATTAAAGAGAAAACGTTTAATTTATTTCTAACTCAGCTGATCACAACTCAGGGTGAAGTTAATGTCCGTTTTGCATCGTGCATCTTTCGTCAATATTCTTAGCTCACCTGAGCGTATGTTCTGTGTGAGTTATTGTGATCGCATTTCGTCCGACGTCCGTCTGTCTGCTCATAGTAGGCTGAGTCTCGTGAAAATATTCAAGGAGAAATTATTAAAGGCGTTTATATAAGGGCAAAGGGTAAATACAGAATAAAGAGAAATAGTGTCATTTATTTCTTACTCATCTGATTTGAATTGAATTGAATTGAAATTGATCACAGCTCAGGGTGAGGTTTTGTGATCCCTTGAATTTTTTATGGGCATCGTGCATCTTTCGTCAATATTTTTAGCTCACCTGAGCTTATGTTCCGGGTGACTTATTTTGATCGCATTTCGTCCGACGTCCGTCTATCTGTCCGTCCATCAACCACTTTCTTTAAACGAATTCTAAGCTGAAACTTGATCCTTACAAAAAGTATTCAAAGACATTGAATCCAATCAAAACTGAGGCTGACATGGCACATTTTATAATGTTCTTCTCTATAACCGCAAGGCCTAGAGCATTGATATTTGGTTACTGGTATGTAGCATAATGGTATGTAGTTGTCCTCTACCAAGTTTGTTCACATTATACACCTGGGTCAAAATTAGCCCTGCCCTAGGGTTCACTTGTTTTCTCTGAAGCTAGTTGTTGGATTTTAAATTTCTTAGCCTAAAGGTGGGCGATTTAAGGTCCAACATGGCCCTCTTGTGTTAGCAGTCTTCTCTGTGAAACCCCTGGATAGATTTTCACCAACATTTACCTGAATGATACTTATATATTAACCTTATGCAAATTCCTAATGTGTATGGTATTACGTGAAAAATCGTGGTTGTCATGGCAACCAAACACTTAAAACTTTTAAAAATCTTTGAAAACCTTTCCAGACATTACTGAGCTGATTTATACCAAATCTCCCAGAAAAAACATTTAGTGATGCTTTTAAGCTCACCTTCACAAAGTGAGGGGGCTTATATGCTATACCCCGGCGTCAGTGTCCGGACTGGATACCATAATCTATAAGGGCTAGGTCTATGAAACTTGAAACATAGATGCGCCGTAATCAGTACAGCGTTGTAAAACGTAGTTGAGTGACATTGACTTTTACCTTGACATCTGGGGTTAATGTTAAGGTTTTGCGTTAAAGTCTATTCATAACTTAGAGTCTGTTCTTGCTGATTCGCCTGTATGAGTAGACCATGATGCACCGCAGTTTGGTGACCTTGACATTTGACCTTTACCTCTAGGCTCAACGTTAAATTTTTGCGTTAAAGTCGTGCAGGATGTGAGCTTCGTAATATTTGATTAGAAAGACGGACGCTGGATAAAAGGCGATCATAAAAGCTCACCCGGAGCATAAACTCAGGTGAGCTAAAATGTTGTCGAAAGATGCAAGAAGTACAAAGCTGGTATCAGATGAGCTAGAAATAAATGCAACTATTTCTCTTTGATCTGGATTTTAACCTTTTGACCTTTAAAAATGCCCTTAATACTTTTCCCTTGAATATTTATTCGAGACTCAGCCTACTCTACTATGAATTCTTAAAGTGGCACTATCCACCTTCCGTACAAAAGATTTATTCCAGCTCTATTATGTTGAAAATTGAAGTATCTTGAAAATTCAAGATAAGCATCTTAAAAATTCAAGTTATTATCTTGAAAATTCAAGATATCATCTTGAATATTCAAGATACTATCTTGAAAATTCAACACACTATCTTGAAAATTCAAGATAATATCTTGAATTTTCAAGATATTAGCTTGAAAATTCAAGATAGTATGTTGAATTTTCAAGAAACTTATCTTGAATTTTCAAGATAGTATCTTGCCTTTTCAAGTTATTATATTGAAAATTCAAGTTATTATCTTGAAAATACAAGATACTATCTTGAATTTTCAACATACTATCTTGAATATTCAAGATAATATCTTGAAAATTCAAGTTATTATATTGAAAATTGAAGATAAGTTTCTTGAAAATTCAAAATACTATCTTGAATTTTCAAGTTAATATCTTGAATTTTCAAGATAAAAAAAAAATTCAAATCAAATGAAATCAATTGAAATTTTATCGTCTGCTTTAACCCTCTTACCGCCAAAGTATCGTATGCATCGACAGTTTCGTCTGCAATATCGATAGTCGCTTTTTTGAGATGTTGGCAGTGAAATAGTTAAAGTCATTTCCTCAGTCCTTTGATGGACTCTCCCCCCAGGGTTCTCACTAGGCGTGAAATTACAGGTAAAGCAGGAGTAAAGTGTACTTAGCCAATGTCACTAATATCAAGTTGTCTAGAGAGGCCCTGGCATACTCACACTCAAGGTTTTTTCAATGGGTGTTTCTAACCAAACTAACAAATTCAAGGTACGGGTCTCACATGAGACGCTTCAATGAGTATACCCCTAGACAAGATAACAGTAAATGCACAACTTGCACAGTGCTACATGCTTTTAAACCTGGTTTGGTGTTACCACCGAAAGTGGTAGAAACTGGTTATTTCTAGCCAAACTATCAAATATAACAGTCGTGTCTCACATGAGACGCTTCAGTGGATTTAAGCTATCGGCACGTGCACAAGACCTATGAGAATTACATAAGAAATGCCTGGATAGGTGATATCACCGAAAGTAGGTCAGGAAATGTCTTTAAAAGAGTGGGGGTAAATAGCGTGTGTCAATACAGCTCTCTTTCTTGTGCAATCATACAGCGGAGAAGACACACTACTTTTCAAATAAACGCGTTTATGCTAACACTATTATTTTCGTTTCTTACGGAAGACAGACCTTTGCTCTTAAATTCGTTTAACCCTTTCACTGCCGGAGTCGCATAAAGTCGACATAGCAAACAGTTTGGATCCAGATCAGACGTCGCGTATCGCGGCGTCTGATCAGGATCCAAACAGTTTGATACTCGTTTCGATATTTCTCAAGTCATACAACCTTAAATTTTACTTTGAAACTGTTTGGCACTTGTTTCAATATTTGCCTAGAAAAAAAACTACAAACAGAATTTTAGATAGGATTACAGACAACAGATTTTAGCAGAAGATATTTAGTCTGCAAAATGGTTACATTTGACTATGAAATGGTTCGCTCGTAACCCCATAGACGGTTTCTAGTTTTGAAAACAAGTGATCACTTAAAGTAGGTTACAGTAAAGCAGAATGCGTCTGAATGTTTAAACCTACCATTTACTAGTATATAGAAAACATTTCTGATAGGGAATATTCTTGACTGTATAAAGTAGAACTAATTACTTCAGTGGAGTAATATATTCAAGGCGTACAAAAATAGTTATGTGGAAAAGTGGTCACTGTATTATCCATAAGGTTTGACCTGTCAGTCATCACTTTCTGTCAACTTTCGTTGGTACATGTACAATCGGAAGTTTCCGTATACTTTATTTATAAATCAATGAAAACTTCAGGTAATATACTTCAGTCGATAATCGAACGCCACTATGTCGCAATAGCTTAGTGAATAGTGTCATTAGAGAGGTTTCGATTTCTTACGTGTACAGGTACGGGTACGTGTGACCACAAGTTCCCGTTCACGAGTAAAAATTTGGTAAAGAGGGTTTCGATTTCTTTTACGTGAACGTATACGTGTGGAGAAAACGTGACTATTTCCCTATAAAGGTGTTTTAAACGCTAATCTATTATTCCCATTGCAGACAGTTTAGAGCCAGATCAGAAGCCGGGTTACCCGGCGTCTGATCAAGATCCAAACTGTTTACCTTTCAGTCTAAAATGAGTCCTCAACATTGTAAAAAGTTGTCATTTTACCCATTTTAATGAACTTTGTTTGCGTTTCGTTTGCGTTTAAACGGGAAAGAATAGCGTTTTCTCCACTGTACATGTTATGTATACACTTATATTCTAAATCGTGTTTTGTCAAATTGGACAACTTGTACAATTATGCATGATGTAGGTCTTAGTTTACTGTGTTATGTTAATCCTTGATGTAGCCTACAGTGGAAAAACGTCATTCTTTCCAAATAAACGCTTTAACGCTAAAACTAGTATTTCCCCCGCAAAACAGTTTGGAGCCATATCAGACGCCGGGTAACCCGACATCTGAATACGCTTCCAACATTTTGTATCTCAGATGAAATTAAATTGAAATAAATTTTTAAAAAATGTAATTTTCTGCATTTAGTGTATTGTGTTTGCGTTTCGTCTTCCATCGATTGGCATGTCTGCATAACTCATTGCGTCGGCGATACTTTTGTTGTGGAAGGGTATTTGTGCTAACACCTCTCTCAACAGCTTGACATCAAGTATTTCGTTGAAACGTACCATTTTTTATGGGATGATGCCATTTTCTGTAAAATAAGTCATCTTTAATAGATCTAGCGTTGGATTAGGTATCGATCTATACATGTATAGTAGATCTATATAGATTCGATATAGAAAAAGATATATTCTCAAATTATTTTATGTCTTAGATCGAAAGAGAGAGAGAGAGAGAGCGAGAAAGAGAGAGAGAGAGAGAGATAGATAGATGGATATATATATAGATAGATAGATTGGATAAAATGGATAGGATAGGATAGGATAGGAAAGATAGGATAGGATAGGATAGATAGATACATAGATTGGGATGGGATGGGATAGGATAGGATAGAATAGAATAGACTAGGATAGGATAGAGAGATAGATAGATAGATAGATAGATAGGATAGGATAGGATAGGAAAGGATAAGATGGATGGATGGATCGATGGATGGATCGATCGATAGATAGATAGATAGATAGATAGATAGATCGATCGATCGATATATAGATATATAGATAAAGAGAGAGAGAAAGAGAGAGAGGGTAGGGAGAGAGAGAGAGAGAGAGAAAAGAAAGAAATGGAGAAAGAAAGAGAGAGGTCGGAAGAGATACAGAGACAAACATACACAGTCAGAGAGACAGAGAAAGAAAATGAGACATAGACAGACACACACAAAGAGACAGAGTGACAGGGACAGACATATAGAGGGAGGGGGAGATAGAGATGTAGCGAAATAGAGGAGTAAAACAAATAGAGAGAGAGATATATATATAGAGAGTAATAGACATACAGGGCCAGAGAGAAGAGAAGGAAACAGAGAAACACAAAAAGAGACAGAAAAACAGACAGAGAGAAAGAGAGAAAGCAGACAGAGAGAAGGAGAGAGATAGAGATAAAGAGAGAGAGAGAGGGAGAGAGAGACACGAAATGAAGGATCGGACAGATAGGCAGACCCATAGACATGCGCAATCGGAGACAGACAGACATACAGACAGAGACACAGAGAGAACGAGAGAGAGAAAGGGAGAGAGAAAGAGAGATAGACATACAGACAAAGGCAGATAAAGACAGACGCATGTACCTTGCACGCACCTTGAACACATACGTGCACATATTTTTTATTGTTTTAGTACTCAGGGAAGGAGTATGTATCATTTGAAAGGCTCATATCAAGTTTTGTCAGTCGTTTCAAGCGACTTTTTTGGCTGTGGATTTTAACGTGTAACCGTGTCACCTAATTCGATATTTAACTCTTTAAACTCAAATCTTTTAAATAAATAAATACATACAAAATGAAGATAGGGGTTTGTACCAACATTCTATTAAATAACATTTACATGAGCTATATAAATAATATGAATAAAATTATGATAAAATTACAAGTTTTACTAAAAACGCGTGGAGTGCATTCTACCAGTTGTAAACGTGTGAATCAAAAGGTAGGTGCGCATACATTGATTACGTCACGATGGTATTCTGCACAAAAAGCGAACCACACGTATACGTACCAGTACAAGTAAGAAATCGAAACCTCTCTATTGACTCGTAGTGCTATGGTCGTTGGTATGATTCCAGGCACTGTTTTGTAAACGTCGGCTTCAGGTGTTTTTTTCCTATAATTATTATATGGCTTTCTGCCAGAGAGTGCTTTGCATATCGTAATGTTGCTACAGTGGAGAACACGTTTTTCTTTCCCAATAAACGCGTTTACGCTAAAACTATTATTTCCATAGCAAACAGTTTGGAGCCAGACTGCTTTTTTTAAAGCTAGAGTCATTTTTGGTCCAGATAAGATTCTCACTAAAGAACTATGTTATTCTAGGAAAGCGCGCTATTATATAGATGACGTCAGTGACGTCACATCCTAGTTACGTTGAAAAGAAATAAAAGAACCTTTAAAAATCTAGTGTTTTTCACTCAGGAAATCTAAAAGGTGGACACTTATAGAAGTAAGTCAGCAAGCGACTAGTGGCGCGTACTCTATAACGCTTTGATTGCATCGAATAGTTCGAATAAACGTCGTTACACGTCGGGATTCTGTTGAAAGAGTTTTAGAATACCTTTCCTAACAGCGGGAAAAATAAGCGTCTCGGTGAAAAAAGTAGTTCGGGCTACAGGTCATGTGACCACTTGACATAATAACATCGGTCATGTGACCACATAGCATAATAAAGCAAAGTTTATCTGTCACCCCTTTATCCGTCAGGAAAACAGGCACGTGACAGGATAAACTTCTATACGTGTCCACCTTTTAGATTTCCTAAGTGGAAAACACTAGATTTTTAAAAGTTATTTTATTTCTTTGCAACGTAACTAGGATGTGACGTCACTGACGTCATCTATATAATAGCGCGCTTTCCTAGAGTAACATAGTTCTTTAGTGAGAATCTATTCTAGACCAAAAATGATTCTAGCTTTGAAAAAAGCATTCTCTATTTACTTTACTATTGTGACAAGGATAAATAGAATATTTGGTTCCTAGCTTTGAATGAGAAATGTTATCTGGCTCAGCTTCTGAAAAAATCATGTTCGCCTGGTCACATGACCGATGTTATTATGTTGATTGGTCACATGACCTGTAGCCGGAACTATTTTTACACCGAGACGCTCATTTTTCCCGCTGTTAGGAAAAGTATTCTAAAACTCTTATCAACAGTATCCCGACGTGTAACGACGCTTATTCGAAATATTCATTGCAACCAAATGTTTGAGAGTACGCGCAACAAGTCGCTTGCTGCGATACATCTATAATCGTCCACCTTTTAGATGTCCTGAGTAAAAAACACTAGATTGTTAAAGGTTTTTTTTTATTTCTTTTCAGCGTTACTAGGGTGTGACGTCACTGACGTCATCTACACAATAGCGCGCTTTTCTACAATAACATTTCTAGTTCTTTAGCGAGAATCTTAGAGCAAAAATGACTCTAGCGCTAAAAAAAACATTCTCTATATATTTTGCTATTGTGACAAAGATAAATAGAATATTTGGTGACTAGCTTTAAATGAGAACTGTTATCTGGCTCGGCTTCTGAAAATATCAGGTTCGCCTGTGGCTCACCAGATATATTCATTCGCCTTGCCAGATAACATTTCTCATTCAAAGCTAGTCACCAAATATTCTCTATGTACTTTATTTTATACTGCATGAATGTCATGGTTTGTATGTGTCTATCTATGAAAAAACGTTAAAAAAAAAAAGACACATTAAGAAATATTACAAAATAAACTCTATCGGGGATCCACAACCCTTATGTTGGTAGCGCAGATATATAACCACTGAGCCATGACCGACTGTAGTTATCTTTATCAGATAATATAATCAAATTCGAGTCATCGTTGAATGGCTTATTTACTATACACTGTATTGTTGTTTCCGGAAGATAAAAATAGCTTACGGAAAAAGACGGAATATTAATATACTGACAGGTCAAACCTTATCGACAATAACTGACAGATGTATGCCTGTTTTGTTTTGCTCAGATGTGGACGGATCACCGCAACTTACCACACTTCAGAAACAAATAGACCGACAGGGAGACAGCATTGCTAAACTTGACAGAGATGTCGAAAGCATGAAGAAAAGGGATACTAGTACTCAGCTGAAAAAGCTAGGTGACGTCACCGAGATTCAAGCCAGAGGTTTGGTCAACATCACACCTGTACTAAAGAAACAAAATGAAGATATTGCACAATTAATGGCAAGTTATCAGACAGACTCGAAGAACATTTCTGTTTTAGCAAGCAAAGTTACAGATCTTGGCGATGGTCTAGAGAATACTGTAATGAATTCTCTTGCCATTGTCATGAAATCTTTTAATGATGAAAAGAAGCAATTACGAGGATTTATTAAAACTCTCGCTGAAGAAAACTCGAAGAGCAATATAAATGTAGAGTCTACTTTTGAACGTTTATTGAATAATTCCGTTCTAACATCAGTTCATGAAATAAACGAAAGCTGCGGGGCCGTCCAAACTCAAGTGACTGACATGAAGTCTGAAATAAGTCAAGTCACAGTTGAGCTTATAGAACACTCAGAGAGAATTTCGTCAAACGAAGAAAAACTGAAGGAGTTGAACGACACGTGCATGGGTGAGTAGGGTCTCCAAGGTTATAAAGCGTTTTAGTTGAGTCTGAATGTGTTCTCAAGCACTTGATTGGTCAGATGTGATCCTAAACTCAAATCTGACCAATAAAATGCTTGAGAACGACTATAGACTCAACTCAAAAGCTTTGTAACCTCGGACCCAGGAGTTTCTATATTCACCCCTGGAAGTTTTTGTAGGCAATTGCAGTTTCAAATTATGTCTAGTCTATCTATGGCTATTTAAGGTTGTCCTCTGCAATAAATTGCAGAATATGACAAACAGTGCTAATTACATAGGACAAAGGTTTGTTTCAATCAAAGTACTGTAGTACTGCAGGCTCGGGATTTCAGTTTAAGGTTGAACAAAAGTAATGTAGAAACGAATTATGGAATTTCTGCATTACTCTTGCCATGCATTAAGCAATAACCTACTTAAAGACCCTTTTGTAATGTGCATGTCTTATAATGCAACCTCTGCTATGACTTTTAGCGCGTCCTCTGATCTGGCTATTTGCTGTTTGTAGCAAGTTATAATAAAAAATGTAAATTAGAATTCAAAATTTTGACTTACGCAAAATTTTTGCGTAAGTAGTTTATTAAAACGGGCCCAGGGCTCCATCTCGTTATTCCAGGGATGAATGGTAAAATGTAATTTGCCACAAATGCTAATCTAGACGGTACTATATCTCGCGCACAAAAACAGGTCCGTAGCTGAAAGGTCAATGTCAAACTTCGAAATCAAAAGTCAAAAACATGGAGAAGGACTGTGAAATGACTAGTTATAACGCTGATATAGAAGATATGGCGTGTAAGGCGAAAAAGCTAGGTCAGAATTTACAAGGCCAAGGTCAGAGTTTGATGTCAAGATGTCTAGAAGGTATCCAGTCATGTGCAAAATCAAAGTCAATAGCAGAAAGGTCAAGGTCATACTTAGAAGTCAAAGGTCAAATTGATGTATTTGTATCGTGACATTTCCTATTTTTGCAAAGTAGACCTAGATCAGGCATTCCTAGAGAAGCTACCTGATAAGGATCGCTCTGTCTAACTTCTTTTTCATGTACTATTGGTAAATGGCTGGTTGGTTCCACATGTTGCCCTTGGGCATACTTTTATTTTGTTTGCATATGTATTTGGACAAGATCTTTCCATGCACGCAAAATGTTTGACCCCAGTGACCTTTATCTTGAACTAAGGGCCCGCGTGCAGGTTTGGACATTTGCGTCCATATATCCTTTGAGGTATTGCTTTTTTATTGGTATGTATTTGTACGATTTTTCCGTGACGTAAAAAGTATGACCAAAGTGACATTGAACTTGGACTTGAACTCAGGACCCGCGTTAAGGTTTTGAAATCTTCGTTTAGATTTCGAAAAATGCTTATGACTATATCCCTGGAGAAATTGCTTTCACATTTGTATGCAAGTGTATACGGACACGCAAAATGTTTGACCATTTACCTTGAAAATAGGGCCCGCGTTTAGGTTTCGCAATATGCGTTAAGGTTTCGAAATATGCTTAGAACTTCTATGTCCCTTGAGATATTGTTTTCTGATTTAGTTTACATTGGACTAATGGACAAGACGTTTCTATGCACGAACAACTTTTGACCTCTTGACCAATGACTTGTAGCCTGCCTTTATGTATCGAAATCTACTTAAGATGTCGAAAACCCTTGATGTATTGACTTCAAATTAGTATGTATGTGTACAACAAGATCTTTCCATGCACCGAAAACTTTTGACCCTAGTGACCTTGACGTTAGACTCTAGTTTAACGTTTCGAAATGTGGACCGGCGAAAATCGTTATCTCTCTGACATCTTTTGTCATTTTATTTTGTATGATAGTGATTGGTTATTTCTACGCACATAAAGCTCTCGAGTTTAATATATGAGAGCTAATGAAATTTATGTTCAGCAGTAATTCGATCTTCAAAACCTTTAAAGGAATGGCTACTGGTTAAAGAAATGCAAGGATGCAAGCTAAATGCAGGAGACACGTAATGCAGATATCCTCTAAAATATTTTTCTGCAGTACTTTTTCCTTTTCTTGAACGGCTGTCGATTCATCTATAAATTCATCGCTGTGATACATGCTAATAGCAAAATCACTGACTATAGATATACCACTGTGTGCCCAGTAAGTACAGTGCCCCCTCTCTACAACGGCCCTCTCAACAACAACGACTCCCTCCTTACAACGACTCTTGTCGCAGTTCCCTAAACAGAACAATTATGTTTAACCTATTCTCAACTGCAATATCGTCTGCTTAAAATTGTCGTCTGCTTTTTTTTCTCAAAGTTACGTTATGCAAATTTAGACAGAAATAAACTTATAATGATGCGTGACAAACAGCTTGAATCCAGATCAGACGCCGCGTTACGCGGCGTCTGATCTGGATTTTAGTTGTTTGTAATTTTCCCTCACTATAACGACTCCCTCCGAACAACGCACACAATTTGTGTCTCCCGTTGGGTGTCGCTGAAGAGAGGGAGCGCTGTATAATGCAATGATGTGTTATTTTATGTTTATTTATATATATATAATATGATTATACATAAAGTCGAACTTACACGATAACCCAAACTCGGTTTTGTCGACTTTATCAATAATCAAAAGGTAAAACGCGACAAAGTCACGTTTGAACTTTGTAATATGAAGAATGTTCGAATTAAGGAAGATCAAGTTATCGGATGGATTTACAAGAAAGTTCGACTTGACTGGTCACAAATATATGCGTCCTTTGCAAACAGTGTACCTGTGATAAGTACACTTGTCCTATGCAAACAACGTAGATCCAGATCAGGGAGTTCTAAACATCTGATCAGGGTCTGCACTATTTGTAATATTGCAATACTTTGATAAAAGGAACCTTAAATACAGGGCTGCCATTTCTCCGGATTTTTCCTTAATCTTCGGATTTTTTCTAGAACATTGTAGCTTAAAGCAGGCTGAAAGTAAAGCAGAATGCGCCATAAGTCGAATTCTGCTTTACTTCCAGCCTGCTTTAAGTAGTCACGTGTCAACAAAACTAGAAACAGGCCATAGGGTAATAGTACGATTCGTAAATTCGCTCTTGAAAAATGCAAATTTGGAAATCTTAGGATTTTTTATGTCAACTTATGGCAGCCCTGTAAATAGTGATAAACTGACTGGACTTAATTTGAAAGTAGAAGTGTCTATTAATTTTGAAGTTGTTTGGCGGAAAGTGTTTTGAAGCGAGAACTAATCGAGTTGTCGTTGTTTGACGATATATTTACCACCATCTTTCGTTTCTATTTCAGCCTGTGACTTGTACGGAACAGATGATTTTGTGAAACATGGACATGAACTGCGGTAAGGTTTGCTTATAAGGAATTGTCTTGCTCTTACCAAATACATTTGTGTCGACCAAACTATTCAGATTAGACTTATCAGGGCTGCCATTTCTCCGGAATTTTCCTAAATCTCCGGATTTTTTGCCCAGTACATGGTAGATTAAAGCAGGCTGAAAGTAAAGCAGAATGCGCCCGAAGACGCATTCTGCTTTACTTACGGCCTTCTTTAAGTAGTCGCACGTAAACAAAACAAGAAAAATGTTATGGGGTAAGGTACGATTCGTAAAATCGCACTTGAAAAATGCAAATTTCGAAATCTTAGGATTTTTCATTTCAACTTATGGCAGCCCTGACTTATTATTCATAAAAACAGATGAGAGCTTGACCCTTCCACTTTAAATTTTAGGGTCTCGCTCTGTTTTCATCTCCTTACCTTCAACTAATGATAACACATATGCATAATACATACAATTTCTATGAACAATTTTACTAATGAGCTATTATCAATGTTTCAAAGATAAACATGCTTCGATATTTAGAAAGTAGAAGTTTAAAAAAAAGTAATACAGCGCTCCCTCTTTACAACGACACCCAACGGGAGACAACAATTATGTGCGTTGTTCGGAGGGAGTCGTTATAGGGAGGGACGTTTGCAAACAGCTTGAATCCAGATCAGACGCCGCGTAACGCGGCGTCTGATCTGGATTCAAGCAGTCTGTCACTCGTTATTACGTTTTTTCTGTCAAAATGTCCATTATGTAAATTTGAGAAAACAGCAGATGACACTTGTAAGCAGACGACATACCATTCGTGAATAGGTTAGACATAATTTCCCTGTTTAGGGAATTGTGACAAGGGTCGTTGTAAGGAGGGAATCGTTGCTGGGAGGGCCGTTGTAGAGAGGGAGTACTGTACAAGTCTCTTTAAAGTGTTGAAGATGAGTCTGAGATCATGGGTCCGTTTTAAATCCCAAACCTCCCAAACCTCTCCAAACCCATCCAAATCACTTAAAAGAACATCCCAGACTACTTAAATTCCTGAATATCTAATCCCATTAAGCTTATAAATGGTGAATTAAGGCGAAAATAATGAAAAAAATAATAAATAAATTAAATCTACTATGTTTATTGTATAAAACTTAAGATAACTATATGCATTAACTACTAAATATTAAACCATTACCCAATAGCCTGTTTCTGTTTTTGAAGACAGGTATCCACTTAATTAAAGCAGGTTAAAAGTATAGCAGAATACACCTTAATGCGCATTCTGCTTAACGTTCAGCCTACCTAAAGCTACCATCTGTTAGAATATGGAAAACTTGTGTTTAAAAGTGGTTTGGGGAGGTTTGGAGAGGTTTGAGGAAGGTTTTAGACGGACCTGAGATTAGTCTGAGAGATCATTCTCAAGTTTTTTACAGGTCAGATTTGAGCATTATGTTAAAATTTGACCAATCAAAAACTTGAGAACGATCTCAGACTAATCTTAAACGCTTCATTACCATGGACCAGACAATGGAACTGTTGAATGGTATTACAGTGGATAATATATTATTCTTTCCCGTTTAAACGCAAACGTACGCAAACGCAAAGCACTAAAACGTAGAAAAGAACAACAAGAGGTTTCTCTGCTCTGGATCAGGCATGAGTATATAGGTTCTTTTACTCAGAGCAATAGGTTTTTTCCTTTACCTTGGAATTTTCCCTTCATCGGCAAGACTGCACTGGCTTGGATCAGAGTGCAGTCTTACCGATGAAGGGGATGTGACATCTCCGAAAACTCCAAGGTAAAGGAAAAAACCTATTGCTCTGAGTAAAAGAACCTATATACTCAAAACTTTTGGACAATTCTGATATTTCATGTTTATCTTGGTGGCAAACAGTTTAGGGTCTGATCTGACTCCAAACTGTTTGCACTGCAAATAATAGTTTTAGCGTAAACGCGTTTATTGGGAAAGAATAACAGATTCTCCACTGTAGCACTTTTGTACTGCAGTGTTTACATGCCATTATGGAAAATTAGTTTAAATGGAATAGAAACAAACTGTTTTGATCCTGATGAGACACCCAATCGTGTCTACATTGTTTGCAAGTGCCTATGTTGTGGACGATAGGCAAAAAAGGGGTATACAGATATACTTTTGTCTTTTTACTGAGCTCCTAGTGATGGTGTGATTGTATGATTGAGAACACACTACTCGTTTCTTTCTTCAGAGGTATAAATGGTACTCAATGTGAGGATGTTGATTTTTGCTTAAATGGAGGCACATGCGTTAAGACCGACATCAAGAAATGTGATTGTCCTACGGGTTACTCCGGTCAAACATGCTCAAAGGTAAGTCTCTCAAATTCAGCGTTTGGTCATTTTCATCGCTATAGGCGACTAGAGGAGATTTTGCAAACAGTTTGAATTCAGATCAAACGCAACGCATTCGTATCAATAGTTCTTCGGTCAAACATTCAAAATTTGGAATTTTGCATAAAACGACAGACGACAAATTTCAGCAGACGATATTTGTCTACGAAGGGGTTAAATAAGATGGTTAAATTTGGCGATGAAACGGTTAAGCAATCTGCTTACCACAGGGCTGCCATATTTCTCCGGATTTTCCGAAATCTTTGGATTTTTATCCTAGCAGACGGTAGCTTTGAAGCAAAGTGATTTGTAAAGTTATATTATTTGTAAAATAAATTCAAATCATTTCAATTTTTATAAATCATGTTTTCACAGTCGAAATGATTTGTAAAAATACATGTTTTGAATTATTTTTACAAATCATGTCGAATACCGGCATCTGTGAATTTGATTCAACATGATTTAAATAAAAAAAGAGTTTAAAAAAATCTTTATATAGGCTGGTATTAAATAGCATGCATGCATATATTAAGTATTCATATAAGTGTTACTGACACCGCAACACAGAGAACACAGTTGAGTGATTTGAATGTTATAGACAGTCAGTTGAAATAATTACTTCATAATTAGCACGCATGTGTATCTCATGGAGCTGCACATTTTGAATGGAGGCATGTCAAGGTCAAGGTCATCCTTAAAGATAAACAGTCAAATATATAGGTCATCAGTAAACTGATAAATCCAACCCGCCCGTCCGACTGTCAGTCCAACCAAATGCCAGTATTACCGCCCGCCACCCAACCTGACCTAACGTTGTTCTCCAAACCTTACCAACAACATCATAACTGTCATGTTGCCTGCATATCCAGGTGCAGATCCAGGGTTTTCGATAAAGGGAGGGGCGTAGAATTTCGAAAAAATGAAAACCTCAAACAAAGAAGAAACAAGATGCGTTTGTGAAACAACGCTATGTCCGCCTTTTCGTCCTTGACATTGACATGCCTCCTTTCAAAATATGCAGCTCCATGATATACACATGCGTGCCAATTATGAAGTAGTTATATCTGCTGGCTCAATGTTATGACATTGACCTATATATTTGACCTTTGACATCGAAGGATTACCTTGACCTCGTCTTGCCTCCATTCCAAATGTGCAGTTCCATGAGATACACAGGCATGCCATTTATAAGGTAATTATTTCTACTGACTGTCTTGTGTCCTGTGTTGCGGTGCCGGAAACACTTATATAAAAAAAAATGTCATCACATACAGATTGGGTTCATATCAGGCACCAGGTTACACAGCATCTGATCTGAAGCCATACAATCCGAAACCCAAATTATAATTGGGGAAAACTGTTTTTTTGTGTAAGATCGAAACTTAATTCCTTGGGTGAGAATCAGACGTTTTAATTTTACGGGTGGCGAAGCCGCAAATGAAAGTATCATGTTCACGAATTAATTAAGTTTAGATCTTTCACTGAAAAAATACAGTTAATCTATTTATTCCATGCTTTTCAACGACTTTTTAAACTGAATTGTTGAACAGTTTAACGCAAAAGTACACATTTTACCCCGTGTGGAGTCCCAAGTTTATATAGAACACCTTTTCGTGACAGTTTGCCGTACCATAACGTAACTGGTTTATTGACTTGACTTCATCGGTTACGTCGTTACTTCCGATCTAAGATTCCGTTAAGTGGTGCTCGAGGAATCCGGCTGCCGCAATTGCAACACGACATTCGATTGACTACGATTCATGGGAAGCCCTATAGCCCGGGGCATAAGTCGAAAAATACTTCATTTCATGATGCAAGCAAACCACTTTGCAGGTTTACTAACATGGCCATTGTCAACCGAAAAAAGCCGTTAGCCACTTCAATTTACCTGGCAGATTCAAGATGGCGGCCATTTTCAAAATGGCCGCCATTTCCATTTTGTACAAGTTATGTCGTAATGGTTATTTCCATGCATGTTCGAAAAGTCACACAAAATTAACAAGTATGAGATGTATAATGAAAATCATCAATTGTGGATTACGAAATGTTACTAATTATTCAAGATGGTCGCCAAAAAAATTCAAAATGGCGGCCATTTTCACTATTTTCAGTTGTAATTTAACCACATGTAATTTTGAAGGATTTTTAAACAACTTTTCCTCGGGCCATGTGTAAATGTTTCTGTTCTTTTTCTACTATTTAAAGTTATTAAAGTCTATACATTTGTTTAATGCATTAATTCCAATATGATTTCAACGTCCATACTACCTTATAACACGAAGATACTACTACTTCACATGGTTTCATTTTGAAACTTTGATTTATTTCTAAAATAGTCTTGCCGGACTTTTGGGAAATGGCCTTTATTAAAGTTGACATACCTCCTTTTTACCACAATTAAGGTGTGCTGAATCTATTTCTGTTATCTGTCAAATTCTGTAATGAAGCTAACAGCCAAACAATGATGAACAAAAACAACAAAGTTGCCGCCAAAACAACGATCTTTCGGGGATCAAACACACATAATTATTACATCTGCTTCTCCTAAACCACATGGGTGATTACAACGAAGGTCAATATGGACATTCTTTAGGCCAATCTCTTTTAACGAATTGATTCAATAAAGAACTCTGGTTGCCTTGGCGACAACAGTAAAAATGCACAATTTAAAAATAATTATCCACAAAGTCCGGAACTTAGATATTATATGTATAGTAATACCAAGCAGGCCTCAATCAAGTTTATTCATATCATATTCCTTCATCAAGATTATTGTGGTGTAAAATACGCTGAAAACCATATTGCAATATATTGCAATACGGAGAAACTGTATTGCAATATAAGTAAATTTGTCCAGCGCCGGGATTAACAGTCTTACATAGACGTATCGTAAATAGGATAAGCCCAAAGTTAGGTATTTGATGTAAAGTATAACATAGTAGACATATACCCAGTTGTTAAAAATATTATAGCCCAGGATTAATAAATCTACCCGCCCATGGGTCACTAGCTTTGCATAGATTTAAATAGGAAACTATATAAAATCTTATCAAAAACCTTTTAGCCCAGAACTTCGTTTTATATTGTAGAGTATCGCCTTGAAGACATCTATCAACTTTGTTAAAATCATAGCGCTAGTTTTAGAATTTGGTATCTATAGTTTTATGGGTTTACATAGACTTTTATTTGAATACTTAAAAGAGTATTCATGTCAAAACCCTAAAGCTTTAATATATCCCTACAATAGCCCCCCACCCCACCTACAACGATTCTCTCCTTGGTTACCACTTTTGCCCATACAGCACAATTTACACCTTTCTATAACAATTCCATCCTAACATCACACAACATATTTGTCTCCGGCTTGGTATTGTTGTAGCGATTCAGCAGTGTAGAGTTCTTTCAGGTTTGTTAAAGAAAGTAGCTGTCATGTTAACATATTACCATATTACCAATGAAAACTCAGAATAGATGCACGCGTGGCTTTAGTAAGCTACCGGAAAGCATGAACTAAATACATGTATTTCTCAATCCCTTCACTGCCTTATCCGGAGTACAGTGGTAATTTGTAATCAGTCTGGATCCTGAATAGACACCGTGTTACTGTTTTACACTCATTACGATATCAATATAATACATTTAATAAGTATAGGTTAGACCATGGTTGCAAGCGAATAAACGATATAGTTCGAAGGGGCGTAGCCCCCGAGAACTATGTCGTTTATTTGCGCGCAACCATGGTCTAACCTATTTAGCACTGGCTTGGGCTCGAGGAAAACAAGAAGACCCTTCGTTTCTGCTTTTTGTTTTAGAAGAAAGAGTCATTTTATTTGTAATATTTTACTTAAATTGAAAAGTTATTTCAATGGCTAGTTTGAGATAGTAAGCATGCTTTAACACCAACATAAATAACGCTTATTGAAGCTCTATATGTAAGCACAATTCATTATCATTTGCCTTTAAAACTATATCGTGTATTCGCTTGCAACCATGGTCTAACCTATACATAACATGCTGTATTTCTTCCATACCCGATACAAAGTTGAACGAATATGCGATATATTTTTTTCAATTCTCGCTGAAATAGAGTCATTTCCCCTCTCTCTCTCTCTCTCTCTCTCTCTCTCTCTCTCTCTCTCTACCCTCTCTCACACTTATAATACTCACGTAGATTGAATCTCTGTATTTCATTTCGACAGAGGCTCAATTATGCGTGCAGTATCTGTACTCCATCAACCACGTTGTCTCATATTGCTCTGCTACACACTGATCACGTATATTGGCTCTCTGGCGTACGTCTCGACAGAGGTCCAATGTAAGCGTGAGAGTGATCAAATATATTATACAGCGAAATAGAGGTTACTCTTCCCCGTTTAATGGTAAACGCATCTCATTAAATGTAAAAATCGGTAATGTCTGACAATTCCGCCTATTTATCTCATCTGAGTGGCAGGCAGTTTGGAACCTTATCAGACGCCGGGTAACCCGACGTCTGATCTGGATCAAAACTGTTTGCAATTGAAAATTTAGTTTTAGCGTAAACGCGTTTATTGGGAGATAGTGACGTCTTATCCACCGCAGTACAACAGGACCTTCATATTTTGTGTTTTGATTCTATCATCCCTTCTTCATTACTTTATTTATTGATTGATTGGTTGATTGATTGACTGACAGATTGACTGAAGGAATGACTGAGTGTTTATTTGAATCACTCATTCATTCATTCGACCATTCATTCAGTCACTTACATTCGTTCATTCATTCATGATACATTAACATGTATTATACGCAGTTTGTGCTTGGGAACATGTGTAATTATTCTGATTTGTTTTTCATAACTGAGCTGTTATTTACCTGGTGTAATTTTCGGAGATCTCTCATCTCCTTCGTCAGCACTACTGGCTAGTAGGGCTGTTTTGGTGGGTCACGTGACGTAGGCAGGTCACATGACCAAAACAGAGTTATGAAAAACAAATCAGAATGTCCAATCCTGAGATTGGAAACAACCTATTTAGTTGTATGTGTAATTATATTACAAACTATTGTTATACATGTCCTTAAGTAGAAGTGCTGTTACATATCCTAATAATTTTCATTTTTACATAATTGTAACTGAAAATGTCTGGCTTTCCCAGTTCCCTTACTTAAACATTCTGTTAATTATACCCGTATCTCTCCCGGGATCTAATAGTAAACAATCTTCTAAAAAAAATTACTAACTGATAATACACAAAATTATTTGTTTGTCAATATGTATGTTTTGTCTATGTATATACAATGTATTACGTTTTCCTCATGTATTCATGTATATCATGAACTGAGTGTAATAAAGGAAATTGAAATTGTAAAATATATTGGCTGGAAAACTAGGGCGAACGATAAAAAACATAGGATTGGTAACGTGACTAACTCACGAATTCAGCACGTGTTGTATGAAAATACATGTGAAGACGAGTGTTGATTCAGTTGAGTGATGAAACTTTACAGACAAGATTAAAACATACTAGCTGTGAGGAAAAAAAATTAATCGTTAAATTTCAATGACTTTTTTCACAACTGCTGTAGCATAGTTGGTCCTATCTCGTGAGAATATGTTTGACATTATTGAGCATGTTGGTAGTGGTAGATCCTGAGCAGACTCCGATAACAACTAAGATATGTCAAACATATTTTGCAATGCAATGAGTCTGGGATTTTATGATACGGCTCATACACCTTAACTCATTATCCCCTGAAAGTTCCAATGGAAATTCAAGTTTGCAATAAAGGCTGGTCCATTTTAGACAATTTAGGGTTGTTTTTGTAATATATTGCAAAATGACAAACAGTGAAGTCCCTGATCAGAGGGTTCCTGCAGGAGCCCTCTGATCAGGGACTTCACTGTTTGCATAGGACAAGTATACTCTTCACAGGTACACATTTGATGAAAGACGCATAGATGTGTCACTAGGGCTCAATGAGTTAATAAACTCATTCACCCTTGGCTTCACTCATTCATTCATTGAATGGAAAATTCCAGTTTCCAATTAAGTAGAATCCATCATTTACAATTATACTTGTTTTACAATTTATTGTAAAATGACAAATAGTACTGACCCCGATCAGATGAAACCTTCATGAGCATTCTGATCTGTATGTACACTGTTTACATAGGACACATGTACTCTAAAAAGGTAAACTGGTTGAAAATGACAAAATACTTGTCGCTAGGGCTCAATGAGTGAACTTGACAGATGTCGAATCTCGATATCTCGAACTCGTTTTTAGTCACACTTATCCGTATTTGTACGATTGAAATTCAACAAGTTGATTATGTCAGTTTTAGACATGTACAAAATATGATAACTGTTGATAGTAAACAATTTCTATTGATCTATAATTCATTGAATATCAAAGACCTCGATCAACGAGTGTGTACAGAATCAAAAAAAAGAAATCCCACACACGACTATGGATAAAACTATATTAAATTTTCTGAATGGTATATATATATATAACGGAATATTATTGTATAGACCAGTCTCTTTAAGGAAAGAAATATATTGTCATATGGCACTGAACAAAATAGTTCCTTTCAAACACCGAACTTCGAAATATCTTTGTCTTAGAAACTGCGGTTGGACAAATCAAAATAGATCTGGTACATTTGTGACTATTTAGTGTATTTTTGCAAAAGGTTAGGCTTCTGATCAGATGTGAGTTATGTGGTGTCTGATCAGGATATTAAAGCTCTTGACAACCATTACGATATTACTTAAATCAATGTACCTAAAATTGAAAAATAAAGCATTCGACAATGGGTTAAAACAGATTACTTTTGAGCAGTGAATAGACTAAATTGCAATTTGTTTCAAACTAATTGAAAATAACATATCTTCTGATCAATTCAGTTATGTTTGAAGCTACATATGTAGATTGGAAGTCTGACAATCTAGCCTATTGCCTAATATGTATGTATAATTATCTTTAATCGTTTTTATTCACAGTATGTGGCTGGTCCTAGATACAGAAGAATATTTGAAGGTGGCGAACTTTTCGAAATGTGCCTATCTGATAAAAAGGTCAATAGAATTGAATGGTTAGTAAATACATTATGCTAGAGCTATTTAATGACAATAACATATATTTGATTAAACATATTTATGTACTATATAATATCAGTGTCGGCCTACTGCAAACTCTTCACTGTCAACATAACTTTTCATTGTTAATATACTAAATACTCTTTAATACCAACATAATGTACACTTTTCACTGTCAAATACTGCAAATTACCTACTGCCAACATACTGCAAACTCTTTAATGTCAAGACACTGCAAACTCATCACTGTCAATATACTGCAGACTCATCACTGCCAACATACTGCAAACTCTTTAATGTAGAGACACTGCAAACTCATCACTGTCAATATACTGCAGACTCATCACTGCCAACATACTGCAAACTCTTTAATGTAGAGACACTGCAAACTCATCACTGTCAATATACTGCAGACTCATCACTGCCAACATACTGCAAACTCTTTAATGTCAAGACACTGCAAACTCATCACTGTCAATATACTGCAGACTCATCACTGTCAACATACTGCAAACTCTTTAATGTCAAGACACTGCAAACTCATCACTGTCAATATACTGCAGACTCATCACTGTCAACATACTGCAAACTCTTTAATGTCAAGACACTGCAAACTCATCACTGTCAATATACTGCAGACTCATCACTGCCAACATACTGCAAACTCTTTAATGTAGAGACACTGCAAACTCATCACTGTCAATATACTGCAGACTCATCACTGCCAACATACTGCAAACTCTTTAATGTCAAGACACTGCAAACTCATCACTGTCAATATACTGCAGACTCATCACTGTCAACATACTGCAAACTCTTTAATGTCAAGACACTGTAAACTCCTTACTGTCAATATACTGCAGAACACTGTCAATATACTGCAACACACTGTCAACATACTGCAAACTCATCACTGTCGCATACTGCAGACTCATCACTGTCAACATACTGCAAACTCATCACTGTCGCATACTGCACACTCATCACTGTCAACATACTGCACACTCATCACTGTCAACATACTGCAAACTCTTCACTGTCAACATATTGAAAACTCTCGACTTTAAACTTACTGCACATTCTTTAATGTAAACTCGATGCGAACTGTTTCCTATAACCATACTGCAAACTATACAGCCCTGAAAGGATGTGGGTATCCACAGTGGACTATCACGAAAGTTGTTGAGCAAAGAAGAAAGATAAGAAGAGGAAGGGCAATAGACAGAAAGAGACTGATTTTTTTGTAAGGGGATGGTTGTTATTCCATACGTGAAAAAGGTATCAGAGGCTCTTGCCAGGAGTTTTAAGAGACATAACATCAGGGTAGGAATGAGACCTTTCAGCACTCTACGTAAAAAGCTAGTCCATCCAAAGGACACGACCAAGACAGAAGCTGTGTGTGGATGTGTATACCGTATCCCGTGTAAGAACTGTGAAGCTGTTTACATAGGGGAGACAGGCAGAAAGCTTGTTAAGATAATAAGAGAGCACAAGAAAGACCCCAACCACAAACCGACAGTCTACACATGTCAAAACGGAAAGCGCCGCTATCTACAAAACATTCTAGCGCAATGTTTAGCCTTATAGCGCGAGAAAACGATGTGATAGACAGAGAGGGGGTCAATGTAATGAACAGTGAAGACAACACATACCTTAGAAAGTTAAGCGAACCTCCTCAAATAGCGAGGGAACCACAGGTGATTGACTGTGACGATGGGGCTACCAGATCAGTTCTATCTATAGGCCTCTGTTTACTACAGGGAACTAGTCCAGTAGGAAACCCACCCTGTGACGTCACTTTCCCGCGGACGTCACAGTCTGATGAAGGTGCTCCAGTGGAGAACCGAAACTGTCACCAAGGTTAAAATAATTTGGATAAATCACTAGAACGTCATAAATATACTGCAAACTCTTCACAATCAACTTATTGCAAACTCTTCACTATAAACTTATCGCAAACACTTCACCATCAACTTATTGCAAAATCTACACACTCAACTTATTGGAAACTCTTCACCATCAACTTATTGCAAACTATTTACGATAAACTTTTTGCAAACTCTTCACAATCAACTTATTGCAAACTCTTCACTATAAACTTATTGCAAACACTTCACCATCAACTTATTGCAAACTCTTCACTATCAACTCATTTCAAACTCTTCACTATTACTTTATTGCAAACTCCTCACAATCAACTTATTGCAAACTCTTTACTATCAACTTATTGCAAACTCTTCACAATCAACTTATTGCTAACTCTTCACCATCAACATACTCTTCAATCTCTTTACCACCAACTTAAAATGTAAACTCTTCACCATCAACTTATTGTAAACTCTTCAAAGGCCGGTAGATGGTGATCAGGAAGACAGGAAGAAAGCTCGAGGAACATACAAAAGACATAGATAATAGTCCTCGTCTTTACTAGGTCAGAGCGCAAGGCATCCCACTCTACAGAACATGCAAGTGCAGTGACTAATCACATTGCGAGACCTTACCATGTTATAGACACGGATGGTGTGACAGTTATGAACAAAGAATATAACACATCCCTGAGGAGATTGCGAGAATTACTTTATACCGCATGGGAGGAAAGCGTCATGACCACGAAAAAACTGAACGTTAGTAAACATGTTATGTGACGTCATTCTCCAACGGTCAATTCACAGTATGACGAACGCACACCAATGGTGTGCCGAAACTGTCATGTAAGTTAAAACTTAATGTATGTGCAAATGGAAACTATTTTTATAATCACACTACTTTATATTTGCATATGGCAACTTGCTTACTGTAAACTTACCTCAAAATATACACTGTCAAATGTTTGCTTTCCAGTTAATTTCAGGGTTCGCATTTCGTTCTTGGGGTATCAATTTCAAATTGATTTTCGTATGTGTGTTAACACTATTTTTGCTCATAGATTTATATGGGAATAAACTAAAACAGTTATCTTGTGAACTATATGAGTGGTAGTTTTGATCATCTCATTAGACCAAACAAAGAGTATACTCGTCACTTACAAGCTCTGTACCTGTAAAGAGTCGTCTATTTCTATGCAAACAATGTATACCTAGATCTGAGGGCACCTACAGGAGCAATCTGATAATGGTCTGCATTGTTCGCAATTTTGCAATATATTGCAGAAAGCAACAATAAGTATTCATAAATTGACTAACTTAATTCGAAACTGGAATTGTCAATTTAAAGGTCCAAGGAACAATTGGTTAAAGCCAGAATGTCACCCAAATGTACGTTTAAACGCGCAATTTCTTATATAAGAACATTTTCTATGTATTAAAACTAAGCGAAATCCGTTGTCAGGTGCCTGAAATATGCCCCCCTTTCTTTAAGAACCATACCTAAATGTGCCGATTTCTTATCGAGATGGTTGGAAAAATAAGCTCTTTGTTTACATAACAAATCTTCGTGTCGGCTTCCGAAGAGTCACGTGATCGATCCGATTTTTCTGACTTGTCTCTGTTACTTTAGGACAGAATAGTTAATAATGGTAAATAGGTAATAGTGGAGAAAACGTTAGTCTTTCCCGTTTAAACGCAAACGAAACGCAAACGCATCACAATAAAACGCATAAAAACACAACCTTTAGACAATTATGACCATTCATGTTAGTCTGAGTTGCAAACAGTTTGGTGCCTGATCAGACGCCGGGTTACCCGGCGTCTGATCTGCTCCAAACTGTTTGCAATTGAAATAATAGTTTTAGCGTAAGCGCGTTTATTGGGAAAGAATAACATTTTCTCCACTGTAAGGAAAGTAACATCGAATACATAGTCGTACACATTCCTACTTGAGATAAGTATGATAATCGTGCAGCACGAGAACGCTGCGCTAACTTTACTGATATTTTATTCTTTCAAATTAAACGCATTTATAAACAAAACTATTATTACCATTGCAAACAGGTTGGAGGCAGATCAGACACCGCGTAACCCGGCGTCTGATCAGGCTCCAACCTGTTTGATACTCAGATTAAACAAAATAGTTAAAATTTATAAAAGTAAATTTCCACAGTGTAGTGAATTGCGTTTGCGTTTAAACCGGAAAGAAAAATGTATTCTCTACTGTATATTGCGCACAATAAATACAGCTATCAATGTCTGAATGTAGGGAATACTCATCCCTTTTAAAGTTTTAGAATGTTCCAATCTAAAAATAACTCTGCCAAGTCAGAAGAAAACATTTTTACCGGGCGCAAGCCGAACGAACTCGGAAAATCTCCGTCGTTGATCGGATGTCAACAAACCGATTTAAAAATCGACTTCTTTCCACCAAATTCATGGGTGTGTAAGCAATGTTGCCTCCATATACATAGCTGATTACTTCTTTTTATATGTTTAGATTACGTATGTGCCTGAATGTTCAGGTTTAAGAAATGCGCGATGTTGGCTTACATACTGCCTTTAATATAGTTCTACCTTGTTGATGTTTTTGTTTACAGGTTATCTTATGGCCAGATTATTGGTAATTACAGTAGCCAAAACAAGTTTGGAGTACGTGTGAGCGGTGCCCTTCAGGTGCGTACCATACACATCTGTTATTTAGGGTAAATTGAAAGAAAAGATAAACACAATCCCGTTAAAGTAAGGATAAATAAAACTTTCAAAAAAATGATTTTTTTGGGTTTAATTGTCAAAATATAAAACCAAAATCACCAACTTTTGGGATTTTTGTAGACAATCTCTGCCATCAAAATTGATTTTTGTGTTATCATATGCTTTAATATGTAAAAAATAACAGAAAAATAATCTAGGAAAATCAAACATTACCAAAATGGTTTTTATTTGGTAAAATCGATGAAAAATAAAATGTAAATGAGCTTTTGGGGGATTTTACTAGTGTGATAGTTGGTTATCAAAATAAAAGCTCCAAATCTACAGGTTATACAAGTATTGAAATGCGCTGTGGAATGGTGGTACTGATAAAGATGAATAATACTGCCAAAAACTGATTTATGCAGTTAAGTTGTTATAATAATTAAAACAAAAATCACAAATTTTCGAGATTTTAGCAGAGATCGCCTGGCCTGAAAATTCCAAATAAAGCCTTAAGCAAATAAAGAGAAAAGTGTTGATAGTTGATTTATGTGTTTTAGTATGTTTCAACATGAATTAAATAACAGCAAAATAAAGGAAAATCCAACAAGGCCAAATAAGGCATTTCAGGGTTAACTGGTTAAAACAATTAGTTTAAATGTGATTTTTTGGAATTTCCACAACATGGCTTTACTGCGGGTTTAATACAAAGTTATACTCAGCATGTTCTCAGACCTCATATTGATTCTTTAAACGATCACAAAAGATATTTCATTAAGGTCCCTTTTATAATAAAGGTATTGATTTTATAGATTTACAAAGTATTCTCCGAAACAAAAATGTGATGAATGCTATTCCAAATTATTTCAAAAATCTTGAACCACCTATTATTTGCTACAAGTATAATAAATCTGTAAGAGGGTTAATTTTTAACTACAATAAAATTGTGTCTGATCTTAAATTTCTCGAAAACAGACCAGATACATGTGACTGTACCTCTTCTAAATTTTGTTACGCTCCAGTGGGTCATATAATAACAGGCAATTTTGATATCATTAAAGATAAACGCATCAGAGCGCTTTTGAGTAAGGGACCTACATTTAGATTACCTGCCTTAATTGATTTCGATACTTGCCGCAATCATATTTCGGAAGCTTTGAATAATTATAGTACCAACTAGTGCCGAAGAGAACATGCTGAAAATGACGCTCTTTCAAAATGGAAAGAATTAATTTTTGATATTATCGACACCCGGATTTCGTTCGATTTATCCAATAACCATCTTTTACCACCTAAACCTAAATTTAACATTCGTCACTTAAAGAAGGGCATACAAGACTTTAACTCCAAGTATGTACTCGTTCCTGCAGACAAAGCATCCAATAATGTGATAATTGTATGACGATTACATTATGTTGATACTTTAAACCAGGAACTTGTGAATACCAATTCCTATACATCAACCAATTTAATGGAACGTAATGTAGTATCTGATCATCTTGATACATGTGTACAATTAAAAGCTGATGTCAATATTACATGTCACAAACTTCCTACAATGTACTGGATACCAAAACTCCACAAAACTCCATATAAGTCTCGTTTTATTGCTAATTCAAGTGCATGTACTACTACTAAGCTTTCCAGACTTTTGACATCGTCTTTAATTAAAATCAAAGAACATGTTCAAAGTTATTGTGCAAAGACTTACGAAAATTCTGGACTTAATCTGTTTTGGTCTATGAAAAACTCGAATGAAATTTTGACGAAGCTTGAGAGTAGAAAATACCAAGCTTGCAATATAAGTACTTATGACTTTTCAACACTATATACTACCTTACCACATAAGTTAATAAAATAGATAAACTCATACAACTTATTGAAAAGACTTTTGCCAGAGAAAGGAAACTATTTCTGGTGTGTAATACTGATCGTGCATTTTTTACAAATGATACGGTTAAGCATTACACTATATGGACTTGCACCGATGTCTGTAAATCACTATCATTTCTTCTGGATAATATTTATGTACATTTTGGGAGTACCATATACCGCCAAGTGATTGGTATCCCTATGGGTACTAACTGTGTGCCCCTTGTCGCAGACCTATTTTTGTACTGTTATGAGAGGGACTTTATGCTAAGTCTAAAACCTGATACACAGGCAGATATGATCGAAGCCTTTAACAATATATCGCGCTATCTAGATGATATCTTTAATATAGACAACCCATTTTTGATACGTTGTTTCCTTTTATTTACCCAAAAGACATACGCCTTAATAAAACAAACGAGTCAAATTTGTCGGCACCATTTTTAGATTTGGATCTTTTAATAAATAACGGAATTGTTTCTTCTAAGATTTACGATAAACGATAAATGATTTTGATTTTAGTATTGTAAATTATCCTCATCTAGATGGCGATGTTCCCCGTTCTGCATCTTCCGGGGTTTATATTTCACAACTTATTCGTTTTGCTAGGGCCTGTACCTCTGTTGAGGACTTCCACATTCGTAATAAAACTATTACTGAAAAGCTTCTTAAACAGGGGTACAGATTTCATAAAATTCGTAAACCATTTTCTATTCTTTTATAGAAATCTTCCTCTCATTAACAAGTATAAATGTAACTTAAAGTCTTTTCTGCGGCAAGGTATTTCACATCCGGAGTTTTATGGTGATGTTATTTACAGACTTCGTAAGATTCTTGGACATATTCATTTTCAAAACCTGTTTGTGAAACGTATTAGATTTTTCCTCAAAAAAGATATGATCCAACTATATTGCTGCGCATTCCACGTTTGGTTATCGATCAATCTACAATTGATAACCATGCTTTCCTCTTTGGTTGTGCGACGACAGACAGGGCTTAGCACTACAGGATGATGTATCTCTAAAGCCGTCCTTAACCGGGAGAGTTATGTCGGATTTTCGTGCTTTGTTTTTTCTCTCCCTCTCTGTCGTACCCTGAACCCATCCATGTCTTACAGTTACTCGTGAATACAGACTAGTCGCTTGAGTACAATTTGACCGTTGCCACCGTGGGTTATTTTTAACACGGGCTTGAATGTTTAATTCTTTCCCGTGTTACTAATAATCTTGTCATAGAATTTTTGTTAGATGTTTTACATGTATTTACTTACTGTGTTTGCGGTCTTTTTTGATTGTAAGGATTTGGAACAGGGTTAATATTTTATGTACACTGTTCGTCTTTATAGGTGAATATAGAAGATAAGAGTGAGGTTGGGCGCCCCTAAACCCAGGTTTACCCCCCCCCCCCCCCAATGGTTGTTAATGGTTAATTTATAATTAATTATTGATTGCTACTGACCGTACCAAGGCGGGCTCCTATATTCACTTTGCTTTATGTTTATCTTGTGTGTTGTTTTCTATTTAGTGTGTAGATGAAGGAATGGTTTTGCGTGTGTGTGTTTGTTATGGTATGACTGTGTGTGTGTGTGTTCTGTTTGAGAGGTGGGTGTATTGTTTGTGTTGCGTTTCCTGCTTGAGTCTTTCGTATTTTTTAGATATAAATGTAAAAGCATGATTCTCCAACAGGTAAGACACATTATACTTTGTACTATAGGCTATAATCAGTCTGATTTGGGGCCTCCCTTTTTGCAAATGATATATATTCTCGTTCCGCATAAACTTAGGGTTAAGTAACAACCTTTATTCGTATCGCACACAATAAGGGTTAAATGACAGCATTTTGACAATTAAACCAATGTACTAGCTTAGAGGCAGCATTTATAATGCCTCTTGTCAAATCAGAGTGTGCAATGATAGTAGACAATAAGCACCACAAAAGGAATGTTCTCGGGCCATTTTTATATAATCAAGTTTAGTTTAATTATTAGATAAAAATGAAGGCGATATTATTGTCAGCACTTTAGTGCAGTAGTTAAAGTATAGGTACACATAATGTATTGCGATATAATTATTTGAATAAGCGTAGGTTCGAATCCCGCGTCGACCTCAAACTTATTTTAATCTAGAATGAATTATCTAATTTTATACTGTATGATTATACTAACCATTTATGCACATGTTCGTCAAAGATGGGGAAGGGGTGCATTGGCCATAACTTCACAAAACAAATCAATAATAAAATATCAATATCAATATAAGTTTTAGTCACTTTCTTCAGGGGGCTTTCTGCATTACCTTAATGCAATGTAATTATAGAATTTTCAATGTTGTTTTGGCAAAAAAAATATCATAGGCTGCTGCGAGATTCGAACCTGTGCTTGATAAAATGTTGTCCGATCATATACTTCTATCTACGCCTTATCCACTACGTTATGTTTCCAATAACTAATTCGCTTATTGTTTGTACCTATAGCCAAACCTTTTCTTTTAAAACTTGACACGAGTACATCTGAAATGCTGATCTCCCTTATAAATGGACTCGGCTACCATGTGACTACTCAGACCTAGTTGATTGACTATAGTAAGGAATTCAAAAAAGTTAAAAATGGTAGTTATCCTTACTTATAAAAGTCTCCATTTATATATTTGTCTTAACTATATTTCTTAAGTTTTATATCCATGTTATATTGCTGTAACAATATACTCAAGATATTGTCTTTTTGTTTAACTTTATTAAGTTATACTTGTATATTACTTCATTGAAACTTATATAACTATGCTAACAAATACACTGTAGTGCCTTGATGGTCACATCCAATGCCACTGTGAAAATCCTCAGTGAAAACTGTTTTCGTTTAACTTATATCTTATCAACATCATTTATTAGTTTTAGAAATCATAATTTATTTGTACTAGTGCTAGGCTTTATTCCATGGTGCCTGATGCCTTTCAAATGGATTTGGAGCTTTTCTAATAATATTTAAGGTCAAAATATATACATTAAAAAAATGTGCCTTGTGCAGTTTCATATCTAAGGTCACAGTAGTGAAGTGAAAAGATATGGGTTTTCATTTAACTTTTACATTTACCCCCCCCCCCCCCTCAGATTTGTTACACCTTAGTTTATCCTAATAAGTACAAGGCTACAGTGCACAGTTATATGTATCTTACCTGTAAATTTGTAGCTGCTATATTCTTGTCTTAGGCCATACTGTGGAATTTTAAAAAAAATCGCATTTACATTAATTGTTTGAATCAGTTTACCCCAAAATTTATATTTGGCTTTATTGGATTTTCCTAAATTATTTTACAAACAAGAATTGGTGATTTTAGTTTACTATTTTGACAATTTTACCCAAAAAACAGTTTTTTGAAACCTTTATTTATCCTAACAAGGACCATTCTAAAGTAGACATGACTAGCCTGGATATTAAGAGCTTTTATATTGATATACATGGTCACAAAAGGGAAATTCCAAAAATTAGCCTTTTCAAATATTATTTCAACCATTTTACCCAAACATCATATTTCGGATTCTTCGATTTTCCTACATTGTTTGTCATTTATGTGGTACATATTGAAACATATCATTACTGATAAATCAATTCTTTGCATCTTTTCCTTTATTTTGATTTCAATGTCAAAATCTGTCAAAAATCCCCAAAATATGAAGTTTTGGTTTAATTAATAATTATACGAATTTACCTAAAATAATTATATTTATCTTAACTAGAGCCGTTTCACGGTAGACATGAATATTTGTGCAGTCTGTAGATTTGGAGTTTTTATATTGATATTCTCGATCACAGAAGTGAAATCCCAAAAATTAGCGATTTAAGTTATTATTCCAACCATTTTACCCAAAATCATATTATGCATCGTTTGATTTTCCTAGACTTTTTGTCTGTTATTTGGTACATATTTAAGCAAATAATAACATATAAATCAACTCTGCACCATTTCCTTTATTTGCTTTTTATGTCAGGGTCTGTTAAAAATTCTCAAAATTTGTGATTTTGGTTTAATATTTTGCCAATTTTACCCTAAAATTCATGTTTTTGAATTTTTTATTTATCTTAACAAGTACTATTCCACAGCTGACATGAATATTTATCTAGCCTGTAGATTTCGAACAATTATATCGATATCCTCGATCACAGAAGGAAAATCCCAAAAATGAACGATTTCAGTTATTATTTCAACCATTTTACCCTAAAAACATAGATTGAATTATTTGATTTTCCTATACTTTTTGTCTGTTATTTGGTACATGTTTAAGCAAATAATAACAAATAAATCAACTCTGTGCACTATTTCCTTTATTTGCTTTTAGATGTCGTGGTCTGATTGAAATTCTCAAAATTTGTGATTTTGGTTTAATATTTCGACAATTTCACCCCAAAAATCAGTTTTTTTTTTAAAAATTATATATCTTAACCAGTAATAATCCAAAGTTTACACGATTATTTGTCTAGCCTGTAAATTTCGAGCTTTTATATTAATTTCTACGATCGCAGTTTGGAAATCCAAAAAAATCGTGCTATCACCTATTATTTTTGCCATTTTACCCCAAAAATCATATTTGACATTGTTTGATTTTGCTAGATTTTTTTCTGACATTCGGTACATGTTGTAGCATATGAAAACACAAAAATCAATTCTGTGCATTTTTTCCCCTTTATTTCGATTTTTGACGCTAGATGCCCTCTACTAAGTGGCTTATTATTATTGTTGTACTTGGGTCAATATGTCGGTTTATGAGAGAAAGTGTTTCAGCAGTTCTGTCCTCGACGCTCGAAAAAAAAAACACATTCATGCGTCTCTTTCTATATCCCACCAAACACCAATACACCATATACTCGCCTACCTTCTGGTATCGACTTTTGTCGTATATTCACTCGTCAATTTCGACAGTGTTTCCAGTCCGCCAACAGTTGTGGTGTCGTGGTCTTCTAAATAAATATCACAAACTTCCCTGGCAAAATTATACTGGTCAATAATGGTCTTTTGGAACATTTTAAGTTCGTAGATGACAAATTCCTTATTGCAGCAAAATTTAAAATTATGTCATATTTAAGAATTTTTCTAAAGTCAAATTCAGGTTCTCCAACCATGTACATTTCCCTAAAGAGCTATTCTTGCGATCAACCTTGTTACTGCACCACCACACATAGCCGTCACTGCTCTTACTGGCGTCTCGTCTCAGTGCATATGCTCCCAACTGACAGAATTTGCAAATTAAACCGTTTAAACTTAAAAGAAGACCGAGCTGCAGTAGCCACTCAATCAAACTTACACACCAATTATCCCTAAACCGTTCAGTTTAACCCTTTCACTCTCATTGACGCTTTCAAAATGTGCGTTTGCAAACATTTGGATCCTTATCAGACGCCGCGTAACACTGTGCCTGATCAGGATAAAAATTGTTCGACACTCGTTTAGAAATTTCTTCATCATACTGCCTTATTTGTTTAACTTTGAAACGACATTTCAGACACAAACATTGAAGCAGTCGACAATAAAACATGAACTATTTGGCAGTGAAAGGGTTAATGGGCATGACGTACACGTCGTTCTTTCGCTTTGTTTTTATTTACATGGAATTGTCAAATCAATTATCACGGCGAGTGAGAAATTTTAAACGAGGGTAGTTTCTGGTTAAACAATACCTGTAAAACGGTAGTTTTAAACTTGATAAAGGTACATAGAGTCCGATTTTGAGGTCAAAATCACGTTTTATTCCTTATTTTCCAAGAAAGTTTTTTCTCACTGGCGTTCTATATCTACAGTTATATATCATTATATCCCGTACTTTATGGGGGACCGGCAAAGTAAATACTTTCCAAAGAATCAATGAGTTGGTAAATGTTAGATCAGGGGCCCGTTTCATAAAAAATCTTACGACAAATGTTGTCGTAAGTCAAATTATAAAACTCTCAATTATTATTTATTTCTCCATCTAATCCTGTCTTGTGATATCTTTTTGGAATCGTCTTGAAAAGACGATTCCAAAAAGATGTCACAAGACATGATTCGATAGAGAAATCAGAGATTAAACGTATTTTAAAGTTTTGACTTACGACAACATTTGTCGTAAGAAGCTTTATGAAACGGGCCCCTGTTTCCTATATATACCATTAGCTCTTTACCTTCCGAAATGCCGTCTACTTTGAAATTGCCCTATGCGCTTTTCGTCAATTTCATATTTTATATATTTACTGATAAAACATGAAACAGTTGTGAGGCAAATTGTGACGTAGCGATGATCTGTAACGAAACTGTTTGCAAAATACAAGTGAGTCGCAGTCAGCAGGTAAAGTTTTAAGCAGATTAAGCCGTCAAATTAAAGTCATTAGGTTACAGATTACTCTAAAGATTGCTACCAAGTGCAAGAGGACATTTAAAGAGATAGATACTGTAAAAACGGTATGCCTTATTTCTAATATGCTTTAAGCTGCAATAATTAAGTCCGAAGAAAAGTTCTGTGTTTCCTTTGACTATGTTGTAAGGACATTGCCCTAACTTGATACTGTTTAACTGAGAAATAGCTTGAAAGAGGTTTCTATGTGAGAGAAGGTAAGTATAATTGGTTTTTATCTCTAGTGCACTTTTGAAAGGAGGGCATTATCCAAGGTTATACAACTTTTGATTTGAGTCTGATATTGTTCTCAAGCAGTTGATTGGTAAGGTTAGAGCTCAAATCTTAACATTCAAATGCTTGAGACCGATCTCAGACTCAACTGGAAAGCTTTATAAAATTGAAACCTATGTTTCAAGAACTAACACCCTTATGTATCAACCCATATCTATGCTGTGACCACCCCTGAAAGTTGTCCCAAAAACACGACACTTATGACAAAAAACGAATCATACGGGTTGATAGTGACATAAAGAACAATAGATCTATTTTTTTAGATTAATTTTTATTTGACTCACTCATATCTGCTGGTATCTGATCGTAGACACAATACAACTAATACATGCTCTTATTCTACAGATTGACGATATCACCAAAGACCAGGAAGGCATCTACACCTGTGTGGTCCATACTGACGATGGCATTGCGGAACATTCCTTTGACATCAAAGTCGTTAAAAAGTGTAGAGTAGGTAAGGCTGCTGTGTTGTGATTACATGTACATTGCATGGCTTTCGTGAGAATTTACACTCCTTCTTTATGAAAACTAGCGTTTAATCTAACCTGTAGGTTATCTTTTTTCAGACTGGTTCAGATAATATTCGTAGCTGAAAAAATATCAATCACAGGGTGGAGACTGTTTTCCTTCTCTGCCTAAGTGGTGGTAACATAAGAAACCACAGCCGCATTTGAAGAGAAGTTTGCACTAGTAATCATTGGATGTTATCTGACATTGATTGTTCAGATGTTTTGTGCCCTAAAGCTAGTGTTGGGTATATATTGTGTTAGAATTATGCGTACGTCTGTTAGCCCGTCCGTCCGTGTCCACATTGCTTGGAGCGTATCTCCTTTATCACAACATCTAGGGATACACAAATTGTTATTCGATTGCCTCTTTTGAATGCGCGTTGTCCTGTAACAGTTTTAGGTATCATGAAATTGACCTTTGATCTTATTTGTAGAATAATCTTGTCCTGGGCATAGTTTCTACATCACGTCAGCTAGAGATTATGTATATTGTGTACATCTCGGGATAACGTAGCGGACCAGGGGCCCGTTTTACTAAACAACTTACGCAAATTATTTGCGTAAGTCAAACTTTTAAATTTTAATATATATTTTTTATTATCACTTGCTACAAACAGCAAATAGCCAGATCAGAGGACGCGCTAAAAGCGCGTCCTCTGATCTGGCTATTTGCTGTTTGCAAACGTTATTGATCGAAAAATAAAAGTAAAACGATTTTGACTTACGCAAAAAAAATTGCGTAAGTACTTTAATAAAACGGGCCCCTTGAACTTTAACCTCACTCATATACAAAAAATGTTTTGTAAAACATTTATGCCACTACCTTTAAAGACTTTTCCTCAGTCCTTTCATGAACCACCTGTCCATTGTATTCGATAGGCGAGAAAAAACGTGATTCACAAGTTTTCACCGGGTTTACCAATCTCAGTTGGTGTTAAATTACAGTTAAGTTATCTGAAGTTGTCTAGAGAGGCCCTCACATACTCACACTCAGGTTTTTTCCATGGATTTTACTAACCAATCTAAATATTTAAGGTGCGGGCCACACATGAAACGCTTGGGTGAGTATATCCATAGACAAGATAGCAATAAAGGACAAAACTTGCACGTGGTTGCATGCTTTGATAGCTGGTTAGGTTCTATGATCGAAAGGTCGTCAGGAGATGTCTTTAAAAACACTTACATTGTGACATACAGACTGCAAAATAAATTTTATTTACAAATCAATATACGAGGGGTGTTCCATAACTAATGTCATCTTTGCTTTATTTCGCGGAAATCGTGCAATTTATGCACAAATAAATACGAAAGACTCAAGCAGGAAACGTAACACAAACAATACACCCACCTCTCAAGCAGAACACACACACATAGTCATACCACAACAAACACACACACACACGCAATACCATTCCTTCATCTACACACTAATAGAAAACAACACGCAAGACAAACATAAAGCAAAGTGAACATAGGAGCCCGCCTTGGTACGGTCAGTAGCAATCAATAATTAACTATAAATTAATTAATTATTAACAACCACTGGGGGTTAAACCTGGGTTTAGGGGCGCCCAACCTCACACTTATCTCCTGTATTCACCTATAAAGACAAACAGTGTACATAAAATATAAACCCTGTTCCACAACCTCACAATCAAAAAGACCGCCAGCACAGTAAGTAAATACATGTAAAACATTTAACAAAAATTCTATGACAAGATCATTAGTAACATGGGAAAGAATTAAACATTCAAGCCCGTGTTAAAAATAACCCACTATTGCAACGGTCAAATTGTACTCAAGCGACTAGTCTGTATTCACGAGTAACTGTAAGACATGGAAGGGTCCAGGGTACGACAGAGAGGGAGAGAAAAAACAAAGCACGAAAATCCGACATAACTCTCCCGGTTAAGGACGGCTTTAAAGATACATCATCATGTAGTGCTAAGCCCTGTCTGTCGTCGCACAACCAAGGAGGAAATCATAGTTATCTATTGTAGATTAATCGATAACCAAACGTGAAGTGCGCAGCAATATAGTTGGATCATAATCTTTTTTGAGGAAAAATCTAATACGTTTCACAAATAGGTTTTGAAAGAATCTTACGAAGTCTGTAAATCACATCACCATAAAACTCCGGATGTGAAATACCTTGCCGCAGAAAAGACTTTAAGTTACATTCATACTTGTTAATGAGAGGAAGATTTCTATAAAAGAATTTAGAAAATGTTTTACGAAGTTTATGAAATCTGTACCCCTGTTTAAGAAGCTTTTCAGTAATAGTTTTATTACGAATGTGGAAGTCCTCAACAGAGGTACAGGCCCTAGCAAAGCGAATAAGTTGTGAAATATAACCCCGTAAGATGTGGAACGGGGAACATCGCCATCTAGATGAGGATAATTTACAATACTAAAATCAAAATCCTCTCGTTTATCGTAAACCTTAGAAGAAACAATTCCGTTATTTATAAAAAGATCCAAATCTAAAAATGGTGCCGACAAATTTGACTCGTTTGTTTTATTAAGGCGTAGTTCTTTTGGGTAAATAAAAGGAAACAACGTATCAAAAAATGGGTTGTCTATATTAAAGATACCATCTAGATAGCGCGATGTATTGTTAAAGGCTTCGATCATATCTGCCTGTGTATCAGGTTTTAGACTAAGCATAAAGTCCCTCTCATAACAGTACAAAAATAGGTCTGCGACAAGGGGCGCACAGTTTGTACCCATAGGAATACCAATCACTTGGCGATATATGGTACTCCCAAAACGTACATAAATATTATCCAGAAGAAATGTTAGTGATTCACAGACATCAAACCCACCTCGTGTCGATTGAGTGATCACTGGCTCGTGACACAGGTAAATATCTCGTCCACACGTTCACTGGCTTCGGTACAGTGTACATCGTTTCATAGCCTATTCGTTTGACTATACACAAAATGACAGGAAAACGAGCTGAAAATGTTCTTGAAATTAGGGCCTATATAAAAGGTAGGTCATTACTCGGCATAAAGGCTGTAGATATTCACCGCGAGGTGTGTGACATTTATGGGGAGGGCCAAATGTCTCACAGGACTGTTTGTAGGTGGGTAGCTAAATTTAGTGCTGGGTAGCAGCAACTGAAAGATGCTGCTCGCCAAGGTCGTCCTGCAACAACTACGACCAAAGGTAACATAGAAAAAAATCCGAAATATCCTCAAAACTGATGCTCGATTCACCGTAAGACAATTGGCTCGAATGACAAACTTGTCTTTAGCAAGAGTTCATGCAATTTTGAAGAAAAGTTAGAAAGATAAATGCAAGATGGATACCCCATTTGTTAACGGATGAGCAAAAGAAGGCGCGTGTAACAATGGCAAAAAAACTTCTCAAAATGTACCCAAAATAGTAAAAAGGCTTTTGATAATATAGTCACTGGTGATGAGACCTGGGTGTATTATTTTGAACCAAAGCGGGAGGTTTCCAACCGAATATGGGCCACTAAAAATGCCAGACGCCCAAGTATTGCCAAACGAATACGAACGGTAAAGAAGGTTTTGTATGCTATTTTTTTTACTAAAAAGGGTCCAGCTATTCAAATCCCGGTGCCAAAAGGCAGAACGGTCACAGGCAAGTACTATAAAAACGTTGTTCTGAGAAAATTGAAGAACTACTACAAAAGTCGCCGCCCAAAAACAGAACTTAAGAATGTCCGACTTTTGCATGATAATGCACCCGCTCACAAAGCACGTATTGTGACTGACCTTTTGGAGTCAGAGAAGGTTACCGTCCTTCCACAACCTCCGTATTCGCCAGGCTTGGCCCCCTGCCACTACTTTCTCTTTCCAAAACATTGGAAAACAATGCCCTTGGATCTGCTGTTTATCAGTGTCTGATGGGTGTCCCCATTGAAGAGTATGAAAAATGCTTCCAAAAATGGATTGACCGGCTAAAAAGGTGTGTTCTGGCTGGCGGAGAGTATTTTGAAGGGCAGAGTAAATTAAAATGAACAAAAACACTTCCGCTATATGAGCACCGATGCAAGTGACATTATTTTTGGAACACCCCTCGTATTTCAACACTGAAAGACTTGACCTTTGACCAATTGACCTAAAAGATATAGGTGTCATTGGCCCATCATTGCAAGCTTTCCTACTAAGTATAAACATGCGAACTCTAGGTTGAAGGAAGGAGTTATTGATCGGTATTTATTTGAAGTAAAGACCATATTACATAACTGAATGACATTGTATTTGACCTATTGACATGTAAAGAAGTAGTGGCTACTCTGTTGAATGAAAAGTCAGTTATTGGTCGGAAATCATTTGGTGTATAACCATTAATTTCATTACTTAAAGACCTTGACTTTTGACCTACTGACATCCAAAGAAACAAACTCCATGTACTTATCATGACCAAACCACATACAAAAAATGAGAACGCTGGAAGGAAGAAATAGGAAGTTATTGACCGACAGACAGACATACCAACGTACCGAGCTACTGACGTACCAACCTAACGACTGACTAACATGTGCAAAGCAATACACCCCGACTTCTTTCAGGTTTGGGGCATATAAAAGGCTTGTTTGAGCATGTTTCCCCTATCACACCAGCAAGGCATATCATTATGTGTATGAGTACACATGGGGTGGCGGAGTACTGCATACTTCAAACAGGTCACTGTGCCATTTAACTTAACTTTTGATACCTCAATTATATAAAAGGTTTTCTGGGGCACATTTACTATTACACATCAATTTAGCGTACAAAGTTCTGCGTGTGTCAGTGAGTACATCGGATGTTAAAGTCTCTCGAAACTTTTTCAATATACTGTGACATTGACTTTGACTCTCGACAATCATGGAATAAGTTTGTCCGGAGCATAGTTCAAGTATACATGATAACTTATATAAATTATTGTGATAAACAATCGTTAGATCTATTACTATAATACAAGATATGCAGTGCCTTAAATTCGGATATTGATCAAGTGATAAATTGTAACGGAAGTTATTATACAAGTAAAGTTAAAGACACTTTAGAAAAATATACAGTTGCAAATAAAATAACGTACCAATTGACTTAGAAGCCTCAATATATCAACTTATTTATTTATTTAAACAAAGCTCGTATGTTGAAATAAATCATTCAAACCGCCTAGAGGATTATGGTCTATTTAGATATGACCTTGCATCTGGTAATTATCTCTCTTTTATCAAAGAAAAATAATTTTCAAATTGCTTTAACAAATTCTTTTTGCAGCTATCAACGTTGTCGGCCTTGACAGTGTAAGGGTTAAGTGTGACATCAAGAGATGTATATTATAGATTTCAGGGCCAATCCAGACAAACACTTAGCTAAAAGAACTGGAGATAAAGTGGTACTAGAATGCTCAGCAAAACTTGTAAAACGAATACATTGGGAAAAAGCTGACTCACTTCAGAGTCCATTCAAAATACTGGATACAAGTATTTCAAAGTTCGACGAAATTAACACAGACATGGTAATATTGAGTTGTTCTTCCAATGAGTAATGCTTCCATGCTTACTTAACACCTTCCTCAACCTCTTCACTGCTATGATGTCATCAATTTTAAACAATTGTCGTCTTCTATTACTTCTCAAATATGAATTTCTGGTATTTAGACTGAAGAACATTTAGATGAGTGGCAAACAATTTAGATCCTGATCAGACAGGACTGTTTGCAAAACTGTTTGTAGATAACCATTGTGATCAGGGTAAAGCAGTGAAAAGGTTAATAAGTTGTCTTTGTTCAATTTATAAAAGATATAAATCAATAGAAACACACACAAAAATATAGTTCTACATTGCTCCCTCTCTACAACAACATCCAATGGGAGACAAAAAGGTGTGCGTTGTTCGGAGGGAGTCGTTATAGGGAGGGAAATGGCTTACATTTGCAAACAGCTTGAATCCAGATCAGATGCCGTGTAACGCAGCGTCTGAGCTGGATTCAAGCTGTTTGTCACTCGTCATTAAGTTTTTTCTCTCAAAATGTCCAATATGTAACTTTAAGAAAAACAGCAGACGACAATGTTTATGCAGACGATATTTTCAGAAGCAAAAGCGTTAGACATAATTGTCCTGTTTAGGGAACTGTGGCAAGAGTCGTTGTAAGGAGGGAATCGTTGTTTGGAGGGCCGTTGTAGAGAGGGATCGCTGTAGTTTCTATTTCATATGAGCGCGGATCTGACAAAATGTGGCTTTTGGCAAAAATTTTCGATTTTTACTTTTTTGCATTTTCTGAAAATATATTCATTTCTTAATTAAAATCTGGAAGATTTCTTCAAAAATATTAATTTTTAACAAAATGACGTCGATTTGCGTACACCCATCAATAGGTAAACACAAAAATAGATCACAACGTCATGACGTCAAAAGTAAGGAAAGAACGTCGATCACAAAATTTTATTTTATAGAATGGAATAAGTACCAGCTCCCTACAGATCAATAATGCCCAACGGGAAGATGAAGGAGTTTATCGGTGTGTAGTTGAAAGTGTGTTCAATGATTGCTACGACCACAGACAAGGAGAACTGGCCATAGCATCAGTACATAGTTACCTCAAGTGTAAGTGTAAGAACCAAGACTTTATGTCTTCCCATTACTCCATAAGCAGGGCTCCAGATAAGGGGGGTATTTCAAAAACTAAAATCTTTATTTCTGCTTTAAACCCTATGTTGTCACTACTCATTAGAATCGTCTCTAAGAGACGATTCTAATGAGTAGTAACACCATAGGATTTGATGCTAAAATATGTGAGAAAATGATGGATTTGTGCAGTTTACTTCCTCTTATCTGGAGCCCTGCATAAGTATGCTTTTTTCGCCTTTAAATTTTATTCATATGCTGAAAAAAATAGTTTAAACCTATACATTCGTGAATATGCATAAGAAATATATTATATATCCTAGGAGATGATAGCTTTTAACAGTTTGAAAGTAAAGCAGAATACGCTCCAGCTTTCCCTTCAACTTGCTTTAAGCCGTAACCTGTCTTCAAAACTGGTAACAGGATATGGGGTAACCAGTTTGAACCTTCATAGAAAAAACTTAGAACACTTTCTCTTTTTCACTGTATAAGCACTTTTTGAAGCGTCTTACAGTGAGTTGCATTAGATATAAAAAAAAATTATATGGTTAAGGTACATTTAACAGCTCCATCTACCTTATGTACACACGTGCTATGTGGTATATCATTTCAGTAAGAGCTATGGAAGAAATGGTTTATAAAATATAGTCTATTGTGTATATTGTGGCAACACAAAAATATCTATAATCCCCAATATTAGACAAAAGTAAAATACCCCCAGTAACTTCTAAAAAGGTTACTCAAAAGAACGTTTCATCCAGAATACATGCAATTACAACGGGTACAACAAATGTTTTAAAAAGACGAAGTCTTGGTACTTCGGGCTTAAGCGCTGACTTTTATAAAGTATTTTGGATAAAGATGTGTGTGTTTGTTGTAAGAGCATTAAATGAATCGTACCGAATAAATACGTTGTCAGAAATACAAACCCAAGGTCTAACAGGCATTCCAAAAGGAGGCAAACTTAAACAGTGTCTTAAGAATTGGCGGTCAATTTCTTTTTTAAATACAGTTTATAAAATAGGTTGTGGTTGTATAGCAAACAGAATTAAATATATTCTTCCTAAACTAATTCATCATGATTAAACAGGTTTTCTAGGAGAGGTGTTTTATAGGAGAGAATACTAGGCATATATGTGATCTGCTTCATTACACAGAGGGAAATTATATACCGGGTATTTTACTTTTAATCGACTTTGAAAAAGCTTTTGATTAATTTCCTTGGTCTTTTGTAAGGCGAACACTGACAACTTTTTACTATGGCTGCTCAATACAAACATGGTTTGACATCTTTTATAAAGATGCAAAATCAACTGTTACTCAGTGTGACTGCCTCTCAGATATTTTTTAAGATTGAACGAGGCTGAATACAAGTCGATCCTTTATCTTATAACATCTTTATTCTGTGTGCCGAAATACTATCAATTAAAATTAGGTTAAATCCAAATATAAAGGGTATAAAAATGGATCAAAATGAATTTAAATGTCCCAGTTTGCTGTTGACACAAGTGTAATCCTGGATGGTTCAAGCGAATCGCTAAATGAAACGCTGGATACTCTTTCAAGATTCTCAGAAATTTCCGGCTTAAAGGTAAATTTCGAAAAATCCTGAAAGTAGTATGGATAGGTAAGAACAAATATAGCTCTGATACAATTAAAACTAAATGGAAACTAACATGGAATTAGAATCAATTTGAGATGCTAGGGATCCATTTTCATGTAGATTAAGATAGAAATATCAATTTGAATTATAAACAAAAAATAACTGAAATAGAAGACACAATAAGAAATATGGAATAGGAAAATATTAGTAAAATAACTGTCATTAAAAGTTTACCAGTCGCAAATTTAAATAATGTGTTTTTTGCCTTACCGAAATCTGATTAAGGGGAGATCCTTTGAAAGCACAGCAAACAAAGCAAATACTGAAAATTGCAGACTCGGTTTAATTGAGTCTGTTCATGAGCAATACTGAAATATGCAACAGTGCTCACGCCGCCTAGCACCAGCTTAAGCGGAATTCAACTTTCAACTGTAAATGCGCTGAAATCAATGACTCCAAAGGACCAGAAAGTATAACAACACTGAGAATGAAGTACGGGGCGACTTTTTACAGCCGCCACACAAGCACTTAACATCTGCAGAGAAACCTACAGAGAAAATGATAAATGAATTACAAAATATATCTTATACTTACATCTGGGGCGGAAGCCATAATATAAAACGATCTACAAATGTAAAAGAATACGATGAAGGGGTTGAAGATAGTGCATTTAAGAGCTTTTATCGACTCGCTTGAAACAACATTGCTCGGACGGTTAGTAATAAATAATGGCGGATGGGTAGATATTATTAAACAATAAAATAGATATTATCAAAATGCTTAATTGTGGAAAACATTTTTATGAAACTTTTGCCGGTACATGTAGTAATAAATGTTTGGTCGGAAACCTTCATGGCATTTTCCAAAGTTATTAATAATCATGTTATAGACAACGACATAATTCAAGATTACCCATTATTTTATAATCATATGATGTTGGTTGGACAAAAAAGGGTACTCTTAAAGTCATTGTTTAAAACAGGTTTACATTGCATTGGAGATTTGGTGAACGAAAATGGTGCAATCATGACTTTTAATAAATTTGTAAATAGATATAATTTAATCAACTAATCATTTTATATACAATGGAATTAAACTTGATTTTGAAAAGTGACTTAAGGGTATCAAAATAAAAAGGAGGATTAAACCCCAAACAAAAACCAGTGTTCCCACCTTATGTCGAACATCTTTGAATGACTCTAAAGGTTCAAAAGAAACATATAAATGCTTAAGGTGGTTTGACAGCGGGCGGCCCGCATCTCGAGTTCCGGAAATGCTGATGACTTTCATATGATCTTTTTCGGCACGTGTTTATAGTGAACATTTACATAAAGAAAAGTTTAATCAACGTCAGTGTCTTCTTTGTTAGCGCAGTTTGTAGAGTGATTGACTAGCAATCCAAAGATTCTAGGTTCGAGTCCCATTCGCTACAAAACCTTTTTTTTAAAAATAAATTGTCAGATTTATCGACTAGTCAGTCCATAACGCAGTGATCAAAGGACAGGCTATGTTTAGTCACAAATGTAATAATGAATGATATCAGATGCAAGTATAGTCAAGTGACAACTTTGTAAAGATTTATAGCCTATATGACAGATGGCAGTTTAACATATGACAAAGTAATGCTAAATGATAAATCTTAAAGGAGCTTTTATGCATTACTTTTGTCATGCATTAAGCAGTCACATCTCTTTAAAGATATACAGGCTTCCGTATTCAATGGTCCATTATTACATGTTTTATTTATGGTATTATTTAGAGCTGACGGCGTTTTAGAAATGCATCAGATACTGTAAAAAATCTTATTCGAATTCTTATTAAAATGTTTATGTTCCAATGCAAATACAATAGATATTTACCTAGAGTACAAGGTATAAAACAATACTTATGTTGTTTTGTTGTTGCTGCTAAGGTTTATACATAAGCTTTTTCAGGTGCGTCATCCCATTGTCGTGTCCGTCCGCGCAAAATCGGCCGAGGGAGGGGGTGGGGCTCGTGTCCGGGGGGGGGGGGGGGGCTCATGTCCGTCAATCCTACCGTCGCCCTACCCTTATCTGCTGGGAGAATAATTATGTCTTTGCTTCTGCAATGATACAGGGGCTTCCCTTTCTACTTTGGAAATGTTCTGTTTAGATGGCTTAACATTTTTCAAAATAATTGTAACCTAAGACCGTAGTTGGCTCGCCTCTCCTTCATGTAATTTTCGCACAACATGCTCGGTGGCGACAAAAAAATCAGTTTCTGGCACCGTTTGTGGCGTCACGGCGCAATTTAATCCCTTAGCATATAAAGTATTCTGACTCTTGTATACTGAAAAAACACCACCAGTGCCTTGTAAGTTTGATTGAATGACTGACTCCATTTTCCTTTTAAAGAAAATTAAAGTCAATAATCGCTGCAACCATAAAGTAGTTTGTTGTCGTAATATGTATAAATTAATGATAAAAGAACACTTAAGAACACGTTTCAATCTACGATTTTACACAATAGAAAACTTTCCATAGGGTGGGGTCGGGGGGGGGGGGGGGGGGGCTTAAGGCCTACCATAATTTTAAAAAAATAATCCAAAGATTTCCCAAATTTTCTATTTCAAAGCGCGATTTCCTTCGAAGGCCAATTCCAAAAAGCGTGCTTTGAAATCAAAATGTTTTATTTATGCGCTTTTGTGTTCATAACCATCTTTTCAAATATCTATAACACCATTAAAACCATAATCCTTTTATAAAAGAAACCTGCACAGAATAACAGTATAAACTTTATTTCAATAAACTCTGCAAAATACTATAATAATAGAAAAATAACAAAACATCGAAAATACTGCTAGGGGCGACTCAACTGTTTTCTCCATAGTTGCAAATATTTACTCATTTTAGCAGTAAAGACCCCAATCAGGCACCTCATTAAGGATTAGAAAAGTGATAGTATCAATCACACTGTCTAACATCTAAATTTTGCACATTTTAGGCGACTATGACTAGATCTAGTAAGTTAATAATAGTCATATAAATATACTCATGGCTAGACATTTTAAATTCATGACGCCCTGCCTTAAATTTTCCAAAAACAATTAAGAAAAACAATTGAAAAAAATTGAAGCTGACTTCATTTTGCAGCATTTTTGCTCTTGGGTGTATTAATTCTGCTCCCGTGTATAGCTTCGTACGATATAGGCAATCTCGCTGTTTACCTGCACTATCCCGTCACGCTATCGCTATGCGAGAACCAATTGTGTCATAAAATGAAGTGTGTACAACACTCTGCAACATGCGAGAACCAGACGTGTCATAAATTGTCCCTCACTAAATCAGGGAGTTGGTAAATCAGGAACGTATATAGAGCTTAACCGCTCCTGGGTAAATTTATGCTCGCATGATTATTTTTCTGGAAGATTTCGGAAAAATTCCGGGGATCCGGATAAATTTTGAAAAATACGGAGAAATGGTAGGCTTTGGGCTAATGTCCGCACGCGCAAATTTGACCGGGGGCTCATGTCCGCCCGCGCATGTCCGCCCGCGCAAATCGGCCGGGACTCGTGTGTTCGGGGGGGGGGGGGGGGCTCATGTCTGCTTACCGCTTGGGGTCATCAAGACTTTCATAGACAGGTGCAATAGTGTTTAGTGTTGTGTCGGATCCAGAGGACAAAGAGAAAGAAGAGTCTCATGTGAAACAAACCTTGAGGAAATGTGGGTACCCTTCTTGGACTTTTAAGAAAGCGTTAGATAGAAAGAAAAGATGGGGGGAAAAGAAACACAGTGATAAGAAGGACACATTAGTTGGTGTCGCGGTCCTTCCATTTATTATTGGTGTGTGTGAAATGCTGCAACGTGTGTTCAAGCGCCATAACATCTCGGTATCAATGAACCCCCACCAAACACTACATAACATGCTGGTACACCCAAAGGACAAACAAGACAAATTAGACTCTTGTAACATTGTGTAACCAGATAGATTGCTAGAACTGTGCACATAGTTACGTGAGAGATACAGGTAGGAAATTGACAACGAGACTGTAAGAACATAAGAAGGACATTGAGACGCACACTTGCAGGTCATTTGCGCGATCTGAAAGAAAACCATCATTAACGGAGATGCGCAAAAGCGCAATCGCTGACCATGTTGCACGAAACAATCATGCGATAGACTGTGACACACCTAAGGTATTAGCCAAATAGAGTTACCAACGAACGAGGCAAATCAAGGAGGCAATACGTATCCGAACTAACCTGAATGTGATGAACCGGGACCAGGGGGCGTTCCGGCTAAGCCAGGTCTACAACCCTTTGTTTGCTAACACTTTCGGAAGCAACAAGGGGAAGTAAATCCCCGTTGCCGCGGATCAGTTGCCAGTGATCTAGCGAACAGTCCAGTTCGCGAAACTGTCTCGGTAAATAAATTTACTTGTAGTAGTGTAACAAGAACTTACTAACAAAGTACAAAACTTAAAATAACAGTAACATTATATATATATATATATATATATGTAGCTGTTATATGTATGAATGGATATTGATGTCTATGTCAAAATATGTATGCCTAAAAGGTAAAAAGAAGATATGATTTTGAAAGATGATATACATTGTAATATACATATAAACATGCCTGGTAACATATTATTTTATGTTGTATTTTTGTTTTTCGATTATAGATTTATTTGTGTAAATGATTGACAATTTAAAGACCTTTGTCAATGCAAAACTTATGTTATATTTATATTTTATATAAATATTATTGTAAAGTGTGCTGGAAGATGGCTCCCCGACCCATATGACGAGGAAAACAAATACGGTCCTGCATTTGACAAGGCCTGAAAAAACACCATAGAATCTCAGTCAATATCACAGCCGCTTAATGTAGAATACGACATCAACTAAGCAGATTTTTCAAACAATAATACTACCACTCAATACTGAATACAACAGTAACTAAACGCAGATTTCTCAGTCAATAACAATCATTCGATGCAGAACACCACAATAACTAAACGCATATTGTTAAGTCAACAACACAGCTATTCAATCGAGAACACCACAATAACTAACCGCAGAATGCTTAGTCAATAACACAGCTAATTTAAAAATGAAACGAGCCTTACCTGTAAGGTAAAGTTTGGTTGTAATTCTATGAGTTCGATATAAGATTATGAGGAGTTAAAATGAGATTTGAGCCGCGCATGCGTAGTCAGCCCTCAAAGAATTATATCAATATTGTCCAGAAAACGAAAGAAACAGAAGATCCAGGGTGGGAGGAGGGATTTTAACTCCTCATAATCTTATATCAGACTCATGGAATTACAACCAAACTTCACCTAACAGGTAATGCTCGTTTAATTTTTAAATTCCATTTTGTCCGATAACGATTATATCGTAGCTAAAATGAGACTTCAAAGCGACAATGTTGATAAAACCGATAAACCCTGAAACAATGTACAAACAACTTAGTCCTGTGTCTGAACATTGTATAATACTAATTTAAAGCCTACCTCAATAGCACAAAACTGCTTTCTGAAATACATCGTCCTGCATCACCTTCTTTTTGTAAAACCTTGCAAATGTACTCTGTTGAGTCCAGCCCGCAGTATTCATAATGGCTGTCAATGGTACAGCTTTGTCATTTGCTTTCAATACAGAAGCAGATCGAACACTATGTGCACTGAACTTCTTGATGTTTATGCCTGCTCTACACATAATTTATTTTCACCCACCTAGCCACAGTGTCCTTAGAAACTGACTTGTGAAGTTTTAAATAACTGATGAATAAACATTATTCTTTGTCTCTGATACTTCTAGTCCGTCTTAAGTATTCTTTCATCTCAAAATAACAACACAATATCATGTCTGGTGGGTATGCTTTTACCCGAAAAAAGGATCATTAAAAACCGGGCCGATTTTGTTTAATCAAACTGGTAAACTTAAAAATGAACTCTGAACTGGTTTTTTGAAACTCTTTAACACTTAACTTATGTACAGTATATATCCTAGCTGCGTGCGTCAAAGCCAGTAACATAACAAGCTTAAGAGTCAAATCTTTAAGAGTTAAGTGCCGTACTGGGGAAAGTAGATAATTCAAAACTGTATCTACGTCCCAAATGTACGAGTTTCTGGACACAGTGGGTCTCATGTTATAAACACCTTTAAAAAACCGAACTACTAAAGGATGTGTCCCCACTGTGCAACCTTTAATCTTTATCCCCATAGATGACAAAGCTGATCGAGCAATATTGATTGAACTGTAACTTAAACCTTTCTCGAATAAAGTTGTCAAAAACTCTATGACCAGGGGCCCGTTTCATAAAACTTCGTACGAAAAAATCGTTCGTAAGTAAAAACTTTAAAATACATTTAATTTCTCATTTCTCCATCTAATCCTGTCTTGTGGCATCTCTTTGGAATCGTCTTTCCAAGACGATTCCATAGAGATGTCACAAGACAGGATTAGATGGAGAAATAAATAATAATTTAGACTTTTATAATCTGACTTACGAAAACATTTGTCGTACGAAGTTTTATGAAACGGGCCCCTGATTTACAGAAGGCGAAATTTTATGAACTTGTTTTTCACTGCAATGCTGTAACCATTTCTGTATATATGTTTTGTATCCTTTCTTTGTAGAGGTTCTCCAGGATGCCATAAGGACGTTGGTTGAGTTCGAAGAAAGTCCTCTGCTTTCGAATACACTCCTGATACACGACATGCTATCATTATTGACTTGTCTGCTAAAGGATGAGTTTGCTCCACATGTGGTAGTGACAGAATCTCTTTGGTCTTTGGAAGAATGACTGGTGTGTTTATCAGGAGTGTCATCAAAGGACTGAACCAAATATGTGTCTCCCATAAAGGAACTACTACAATTGCTTCGACTCGATTGCTCTGGATTTTCTGCACGCAGCGACTGATCAAATTCAAAGGAGCAAAAATATACACTAGATCATATTCTTGCCAGTCAATAGTAAATGCATCAATGCAGGTTGCCAAAGGATCTGCTTTCCACGAACAAAACTTAGAAACCTTATAGTTCAACCTAGATGCAAACAGATCCATGGATGGCTCTTGTCAGATCTTGCATAGTTTCCTAAACACGGAACTGTTTAGTTCCCATTTAAGTTTGTCATTGAAATGCCGAGAAGGGACATCTGCCTCATTAACTTTCCCTGGAATGTGAGCTATTGTGATTCAGGAATTTGCTGTATGTTTGCCTTGCGTGTTGTTTTCTATTTAGTGTGTAGATGAAGGAATGGTATTGCGCGTGTGTGTGTGTGCGTGTGTTTGTGTGTGTATGTAGGTGTGTGTGTTTGTTATGGTATGACTGTGTGTGTGTGTGTTCTGCTTGAGAAGTGGGTGTATTGTTTGTGTTGCGTTTCCTGATTGAGTCTTTCGTATTTATTAGTTTCAAAACACCAATTCCAAATCATACATGCTACTTTGTTGCAATCTTGGGAGCGAACACCACCCATGTTAGAAATATAGCACACTGCAGTGGAAGAATCTGATAAAATCTTGATATGCTTGCCTGAAAGATCACCTGACAAAGATTGAATGGCAAACCAACTGCTAATATTTCCAGCACATTTATGTTATATTTACTCTCACAATAAGTCCATCTACCTCCACTCTGAGAGCTTTGATAGACCATTCCCCAACCATGTGTTCTTGAATCAGTTTTAATGATCACATCAGGGTCACCCCTATTAATGTGTCTGACATGGTGCTCAACATTATCAAACCACCACTTCAAGTCTACTTTCATGTCTGCAGAAATTTTCATTTGGGCATCAAAATTTCCATAGCTACTTTTCAAAGCTTTAGATGTAGCTATTTCTAATTTCCTGTAAAACAGTTTGCCATATTCTACAGCCGAAAAAGCAGACACTAAAAGTCAATTGACTCTAGCAACTTGCCTAATTGATGTTTCATCTTTATCTAGAGCAGTATCTTGCATTCAAGCTTAATAGTATGCTTTTTCTCATCTGGAAGATATACAATCATCTTTTCAGAATCAATGTTAATGCCAAGATAGGAAATCTGATGAGTTCGAATCAACACAGACTTATTCATATTAAGCATGAATTCTAAAGAAGTCATCAACGAAGTGGTAGTCTGTACATTGTTAACACACAGTCCTGATATGATTGACAACCAAGAAGGCTGTCATCTATGAACCCTGTACAAAACATGACCATCCATACGCCATTTCGCATACACAGGTTTCATTAACTTAGTATATTTTCTGGGACCACAACAAAGACCATTGGGTAGACAGGTAAACTGAAAAACTTTACTCTTCCAAGTATACCGAGTATATTTCTGATGCTCCTCAGTAACTGGTATTGAATAATAAGCAATTTTATATCAACTGAACAAAAATACATGTCTTTGGTAACAAAACTCAAAGCAGCTTCAAAAGTGTCCATTTTAAAATGGTAGTATGGTACCGATTGATTGAAATTTTACAGGTTCAATATCATGCATTATTCATTATTCTTTTTCTTACGTAAAAAGATTGGGGATAAAAGTTGACCCCTTTCATGGTTAACCTCTAAAATCACTTTCTGTTCAATTAACTTTTCAATTTCAGTCTCAATAATTTGAAATTCTAGTTTATTGAATTTTTGCTTAGGGAATATCAGAAACATCTTGATATGGTGGCACATTGTGAAATTCAATATGAAAATGCTTTATCATGTCTAAGATACTCTGATCAGAGGTCATTTTTTCCCATTCAGAGATAAAATATTTCATTCTACCTGCCTCAAATTCTTCACTCACCTGATTTAACTTCTGGCTACCCTCATCCCTCCTCGGCGGAAGGAGTTTTTTCTCTCGTCAGAGTTAGAGGAATTTGCGGCCATGCCATAGTTACCTCGTCCTCTAGGGTATGGGCGGTAACGAAAGCCGCCCCCTCTGTAGCAAGGTCTGCTCCTCATCGAGCCTCTCATCTGGTGAACTTTGTAGCCCATCCGGCTATTCTCTGTAATCTCCTTGACTGTTTTGCCCACGTCATCCCTAAATAACTAATTAGTAAAAGGCACATTGTCGTTACACAGAACACTGAACTCTATTTTGAGTTATGGTTTTACCAGATCCCGTCTGATCATGCCATTTTGATAACAGGAGTGTCCCAGCAAAGCAAGGACATCATTCATGCTATTAATGAAGCCCGCAAGATCCACATCATCTTTATCCAGTGTTTTTTCAACCTGAAACGACTTGTCTACAGTCTTGGTAAGGATTATACATGCCTTAAGCACAGACGTAGCACACTTCTGTAATTTAGCATCAATAGATTTGGCTCCCCTGGACATAACATCCCATATCACTCTGTTCATACGAACATTCTGCAGCCCTGCACAATTGGCTGGACGTGGGGTCGATTCATCCTTTATCAAATGTTCATATTGAGGTTCATCCATTCCCTTTCTGAACAAGACAGAGACATGACTAGCCAAGTTAGTGTTAAAGTCTTCACCACAAGACTCTGTGCTTTTAAACCTTTTGGAAAGGTTTCAGAACCTGTCCGACTCATTTTGATTTTCAGTAGCTTTTCCTGTGTTGTTCGAGTCAATTATCTCCCCTTCTGATAAATCCATTTCACCCTCGTCATAAACAGAAGGATACTCATGGTCATTATAACCTTCCTCCCAGGTATGCTACATATCGATTCAACTTGTGTTTGGGAAGTTATTTGCGCTGCCTGGATGGAATTTAGCATTGAAACTATCTGGTCAAGTGGCGCCGAATTTATATTGTTCCCAGCGCTTTCAGATTTGCTTGAACCGGCAGACTCTGGTTTGGGATTAGCTTTTTTGGCTCGAGCCTTTCCTCTGCTCCGGCTATCCCCAGAACTTTCCATATTGGACACGTTGTGTTTTCTTTTTGGCTCGCTTTCAAAGTCGAGTCCGCCATATTGGCTAATTGCCACACCACGTGTAAGCAGAAAACACCGAAAAACTCGAAAATTCCGAGCTAACAATCAGAACTGCGTCCGGACACAACAGTGGCAATAAATAAAGAAATAGTTTATCACTAAAAAAACAGCGAACTTCGTCCGCTTTGACACAAAATATGATAATTTAATCCCCCAATCTTCGTGAGTGGAAAAAACGTGACTGATACTACCGGAAACGCTAAGCACACTGACTACGCATGCGCGGCTTACTTCTCATTTTGGCTACGATATAATCGTTATCGGACGAAATGGAATTACAACAGAACTCCACAGAACTATTTAAACCTCGAAATCACTATTAATAACACAGCGATTCAACACAGAAAATGACAATAACTAAACGCAGCATTTTCAGTCAACAACACAGCCAATCAATACAGAAAATGACAATTATACAGGGGAGGAATTCTGTCACACAAGTACTGGAAACGAGACGACACACGGTCACGCCTGTACGACGATTAACATTGCTGATTTTGTAAACACATTTTTGCGAATGTTTAGCTCAGATCGGTCTAAAAAACATTTTGTTCAATTGAACTTGATGAAATGTTTGCAACATTGATTTAGAATAAATATATGATACCAATGACACGTTAAAACGGATTTGGCGCCATGTTTATTAAAGAATGGCCTGTTAAAAGTCATCGTTTACCTTAGAAACGTTTATTGTACGTGTATTTGCTACCATAACTTAGCTAATTACCTTTGGAATTAATAAAAAACAGTTGTAGTTCGTTCATTCATGCAAGTTACTCATAAATCAGTGAATTAACCCTTTACCCAATAGCCTGTTTTAAACATTAACTATAGGTGATCACTTAAAGCAGGTTGAAATGAAAGCAGAATGTGCCTTACTTTCAGCCTGCTTTAAACTATCATCTGCTAGGCTATATAGAAATATTTGTTATAGTAATTGTTTATGAGGGTATAAACTGGAACTATTTTCTTCAGCGGAGGAATAAATTCAATACGCTAAAAGTCGCTTATATGGGGGAAATGGTTCACTGGTATTTGCTTTAACAAACAACGAGAAAATGAGCATCTGGTGGACAGCCGGTGAATGTTATTTATGTTACACACACCGTAGACGACGTTTTTACTTTTGTAACGCCTGCATGTCGACTCTGTTTCAGAAACGAGACGATCAGGAAAATGAGTTTTGTTGGGGACCAAACACTGTGAACACACTACAGGATACAAATCTCATTAGATCTTCAAGAAACTTGGTCAAAATGTTTGTCTCATTATTATCTATACGTCAATTTTGAATGTGAGTTATGTCCGGTCAAAAACTAGGTCACTAGGTCAAATAATGGAAAAACCTTGTGAACACTCTAGATGCAACCAATCTCATTGGATTTTAATCAACTTGGTCAACATGTATGTCTTATTGATATCTAGATCAAGTTTTAATATGGGTATTGTCGGATTAAACTGTAGGTCACAAGGTCAACTCATAGAGACAACCTTTTTAACAGTCTAGAGGGTACAAATATCATAAGATCTTCATAAAACTTGGTCAAAATGTTTGCCTTATTGATTTCTAGATCAACTTTGAATGTGGGTTTTGTTGGGTAAAAATCTAGGTCAAATCATAGAAAAACATTGTTGACAACACAGAGGCTACAAATCTCATTAGATCTTAATGAAACTTGTTAAACACGTTTGCCTTTTTGATATCTATGTCATGTTGAAATGTGGGTTATTTCGGTTCAAAAACTAGGTTACTACGTCAAATCATAAAAATACATTGTTAACACTATAGAAGCTACATTTCTCATTGATGAAACTTGCTCAAAATGTTTGTATTATTTATATCTAAGCCACGGTTAAAGGGACTCGCAACCGGATGGTGTACTTGTCAAAATAAAATAAAATACTCAAATAAAAGCAAATTTGTGGCATTATTTGGCTTCTGACATTAAAAACATATGATCAGTCCAAAAAAAGTCTCAAGAATCGTCACCGAATCTTAGATTTTTAGATATTTTCCATCGTTTTTCTATACCGACTAGTAGACGGTATAGTTGTTGTTGTTGCTTCTCTACACGGGCTCAGACATAAACACGAGCCGAATTACGAAGTTGTATGCACTTTCGATTGCTACACATTGAAATACGTTAAATCGATCCGAGATAAACGGATAGTTCCGTGGTCCATTGGTCTAAGCGGTTTCCCCTATTTTGCCTTCTGTCCGCCAATGCCGGGCCCCGGGTTCGAATCCCACCAGAGACCAATATTTTTTTTTATTGAAATACATTTTTTTAAACAGAATTTCTTATCCTAAACTAATTCTTTACCATTTATATAAGCGTTTGACACATATTTACAAATTACTATTTTTAATGCACCATCTGGTTGCGAGTCGCTTTAAATGTGGATTATGTTCGGATCAAATTTCGGTCACTGTAGGTTACGTTATACATGGTGTACACGATTAGCGATATAGGCCCATAATGGACCTTATTTTTGTTATTATTTACAAACAATGTGATATTTAGATTTGGATAAACCCACATTAGACGCTTGATCACATTGACGCCCCCCCCCCCCCCCCACAAGCATATTGTGCATCTAGAATTTCCCTGAAATAAGCAAGAATCCTCGTCACGTTTCCATTACATTGAAATTGGTGTCGTCCCGGTGTTTGTTACAGCGTCGTCCTGCAAGCGTGACATTTTATTTTCAAATTACTGCTTATTTCCACCATACGACTGATCTGAATTGCATAACAACACTAACTTAATAGTGTTTATACACAATTAGATTAACTACATATCATTTCACTATTTTAGCAGTTCACTGTTGAATGTCAATGCATAAAATACACTATAAATAGGGAATATCGCAGTCAGTTTGGCATTTGTAGCTACAATATGCCATTTTTACTCCGTTACCATTTATACAGACATTTATTAAAACTCAATGAACATAAATATACTTATTTCAAGTAATAATGTGGCATAAATAAGTGATACAAACTATCTTAACGGTTCCTTCCACGTAAATAAAATCGTTTTCAAACTAAATTGTCTCGTGTTCGTTACCTGAATCGACAAGCAGGCATGACTGCGAGTCGTCTCGTTTCCGACTGCTGTGTGACAGAGGTCCTCCCCTGTGAATAACTAAACGCAACATTTTCAGTCAATAACACAGCCATTCAATGCATAGCTCTATAGTTACTAGGTCCAAGGTTATAAAGCGTTTGAGCTGAGTTTGAGTGTGTTCTCAAGCATTTGATTTGTCAGTTTTGAGCCTAGGCTCAAATCTGACTAATCAAATGCTTGAGAACGACTTTAGACTCAAACTGAAAAGCTTTATAACCTTGGACCCTGAACGCATGTTTCTGCTTTTTTCTGCTCTTGCATGAAATGACTGCATTACTTTAGTACTTCATAACTAGGATACCTTTTTTTTTTGTCAATAAAGAAACAACAAATTATTTACAGTACAAGGCTTAACTTCTTATTGTTCCATACTGTCTATCAAAATAAAACTGTAGAGTTGTACATGTCTCCTTTTTGTCAGTTTGTGGAATTTCAAGACATGACGAAGCAGCAGTTGCAAAGATATTCAAAGGAGAAGACGCAATACCTGGAGAGTTTCCCTGGCAGGTCACCCTTAGGAAACGGGTAAGGAGTAGAAATTTTTTCCTGTTTTGATATTAAGCTCACTATCGTGTGAGGTATACCATTTTTGTCGATCGTCCTTTGTGTGTCAACTTTTGTACCTTAACCTCAGTTCTAATCGACTGATTAACCCTTAGCCCGCCAAATAAATTGTCGTGTGCTATATTTCTCGTCTGCTTCAAGTTTCAAAGTGCTTCAAAGTTGCTCAAAATTGCTGAAAATGTTGTCCGAGTGTCAAACAGCTTGGATCCGGATGAGACGCCGAGTAACTGTTTGCATATGGAGCTATAGTCGTGAGTGGCAGGCTAAGGGTTAAGTTGAAACTTTGCAGAAATGATAAATGCAAGGTGGTGAACAAACAATGGTATTTTTAACATTGAAGTTACATGCATTATCGTATAGATAAGTTTGATGTACATTTTAAGATAATGACGACATGTAGATGTTAAAGTCACAGATATTGAACTCAATCAATTACTGTCATGCATTAACTTTGTAGAAAAGAGGAATAACTCTTATAGTATTGATGCAGTAATTATGAACCATGTGCAAGATACTTTCATCCATCAAACTATCTCCATAAAAAAACGTTTCAGTGTTTGAATTTTCAATACACCACTTACGCGCTAAAACGTTCTATCGTGACGTCATATGGCTCCGAAAATGCTTACGCCAAGAAATGTAGCGCCGTTGCTTCGGTGCAAATTAAGGTTAAATTATGTGTTAGAATCGAAAAATTAAATTAATACCTGTGTTTTATCTAACAATCGAACACGGACAGGCGTTTAGATGCTTGAAATTAAACCACTCGGCCTAAAGGCCTCGTGATTAAATTACTACGCATCTCAACTCCTACCAGTGTTCGATTAAGTAAAGAATGGGTTATAGGCAGAAATAGTAAAATATATGGGAAAAGAAAATAACTTATTAGTACTGATGCAGAGTTATGAACCTTGTAAAAGATACTTTTTCTCATCAATCTCTTTCAATTTATGAAATTTTATTTAAAATCTTCAGTGCAACATTAGTAATCTGCAGTAAAATAAAAATGAATCAGGGCAATAACTCACACAGTATTGGTGAAAGAGTTATGAACATTGCGCGAGACACTTTTGTTTATCAAGCATTTTCTATGAATGACATTTCATCTGAAACGAATCAATAGAAAAGGAGTTAGAGGCAGAAAAAAATTGTTGCAAAGGGGAAAAACTCCCTCATTATTGACACAAGAGTTAAGATCTTTGTCCAAACAGTTTGTAGTTCAACTGTAGTCGCTGTGGTCATGTGGATTGGCTACAATACACGCGTTTGGACTGATACAGTAGATTAACTCGGTGTCTGATCAAGACTCACGGATATTTAGATTTTCAATAAATCGTAAACATTTTTGATAACTAATCACAAATAAACAACTATTCGTAGCAAATGTTTTAAGACATGTTTATGTTTACACATAGTCAACCTCTTTGTACAGTTACCGAACAGCGAGCTATGTTTGGATCTGTCCACGGCACCTGTCACAAAATGAGCATGCTGTCAAAGGGGTTAATTTATGAAACTATAATTTTGGGGAATGCTCTTTTAACGCGCATACAAACGGACAATCCCGGCCTTCTGCCAAATTAATCTTGTCCGAAACGTTGACCAAATCATGAACGACATCACTAGATAATTGCTTCCGCCTGAACGATAAATCTCGTGCTGATGCATATAATGATAAGTCGGACGATATTAATTTAAGGTCCGATTACATTTTTACATCGCTAAATTCTGGAACCGTTCACCATTAAATAAAGATATGTGCCTTAGTGTTTTCCAAACTAATGAAACCCTTTTCATTCCTATACAAGCAGTTATCCAGTTGAACTGCATTATGCTCGTGCTTTGTTTCGTTTAAACGGGAAATTATAACGTTTATCGAACTGTTCTGGAGGCATACTGATGAAAACATAGTAATGTTGAGTTGGGTATAGAACGTTAACATCTTAAGCAATTCGCCATTTGTTCCGGCCTCTCACGGATCAGTGTCCAACAAATTTGGAAATGACAGTATGATTACGCTAGATTAACGGTAAAACGTTATCGAGTTGTGAAACTAAGCCGTTGAATAAGTTCAAATTTACCTTTGGCAAGTGTACACTTAAACGTGATGGATGAAACTTTAATTACTAGAAGTTACAATTGTACTATTTGTCAGAGTTGGTTTATCATAAATATTATGAATATATCATAACTATATGTAACATTCCATTTGTCTGCGTTGTTAAGTGAACATACTTCTAATTTATTGTTTAACTTTGAACTGTAAACGACCTAAAGATCTACACACTCCTGTGGAAATATTGTCGCTTTCAAGTTGATCCGTATCCAAAATGGCCACTTTGGCGGATTTTTAAAAAAAATGGATTTCGTTATAATTTGATAAAACTGATCAGTGCACGGTTCTTATCAAACGTTGATATTATCATATTGATCTCAAAATCGGTGCCGTGGAATATTAGAGAAGATAAAGTGCCATGTTTGAGATAAATGTTACATTATTCAAGACCGATGCACTCCTTAAACAGTAAAGTAGAAAGCTCTTTACTTTCATCTTGCTTTAACCCTTAGCCCGCCAAATAAATTGTCGTCTGCTATATTTCTCGTCTGCTTCAAGTTTCAAAGTGCTTCAAAGTTGCTCAAAATTGCTGAAAATGTTGTCCGAGTGTCAAACAGCTTGGATCCGGATGAGACGCCGAGTTACTCGGCGTCTCATCCGGATCCAAGCTGTTTGCATATGGAGCTATAGACGTGAATGGCAGGCTAAGGGTTAAGTAGTCATCGTTTTGAATTCTGTTATGTTCAAGAGTATTTGTTGAAAGCGAAAACTTTCTGATATCAAATCAGGTTATATTGAAGCTATTGAAATAGACGTTCGTGTTTTAAATCAAAACATAGTTATACGGATCAAGAAAAAATTCATAGCGTTCGAAAGTTCATGTCTATTTTTTTCATTAGCAAATTAAAACAATATTTTTGAAAAATTGAGATTTGAGACAGTTGACCCTTTTAATTGTAATGAAATTTTATTCACAATTTATAGTTTATTGTTTGTTTCAGACAAGCTATGGTAGTTCTATTGCTTTTTGTGGTGGTTCTCTCATAACATCTAAGCATGTGTTGACTGCAGCCAGTTGTATACAGGCAACTCAAGACTTTTCTGCAGCTACAGTGACGCTCCTGTTCGGTAACGTATCCTTTATTACTCATGTATGTATGTAATCTACAACTCCTTTCACCCAAATAAGTGATAGTCCTACTCCTGTATACCCACTTTATCCATTTCATTCAATTTGTACAAGATCCATTTGCAACGGTTAAAGGTGACTAAAATTATGTAACTACATTATATAAGTAGCACATATACTTTTCTGCTTAGGTCAGAATATCACTCAGAATATCTGCGTACTTCTCTGTCACTATATGCATCTCAAAGTCTTCTCTTTGTCTCTCTACATGTATCTGACTCTCTATGTCTGCCTGTCTCTCTGTTTGTTTGTTTGTCTTTCTCTCTCCCTCTCTCTGTCTTTCTCTCTCATCTTCTATCAGTAGACCAGTTTCACATATACATTTTAGACTACATTTTGAAGTAGTAGTTCGTTTAACTAGAGCATAGTATTTGGTCTACATAAAGTATTTGGTGTCGGTGTATTTATGGAAGACAGCATGTCCTCTTTTGTGATCAGAGCTGTTTGGAGTATATTTCTGATATTTTAGCAACTATAAGACACTGTTTGGTGTAGACAGGTTTGTAAAAGGTAATGTGATCCATACTCTATCCTCTCATCATCCCTCAACTTTCATCGGAGCTATATGACCTATTTTGTGCAACAGTTCTGTAAAACCCAACTCATCCATCCATCCCTAATGTTAATGTTGTCGTACTTCACTACTTGTGTCACTTAGCCCATTTCATTCTGGATACATCATTTGCTCAGTGCCAAGTAGTTAACATTCATTACCAGGCCACATAATACGAGGGGTGTTCAAATAGTTGTGGTACTTGATCAATAACTTCAATATAATGAGTGCTAGATGCATTTGTGATATATCATTTTGAAGAACAATTATTCGCCTACACGATGGTATAATGCACGATAAGATCACATAATTCGATGAGTCACAACATGAACCCAAATGACCCCTACTCGAGGACACTGGAACATAGCACTTTTCAGACATTACTTTTTGACGTAAGACTACAATTTCCAGATTTTATTTTGGAAATATATCAGTTTATGTCTAAATTTTAATGTAAATAAAATTTTATTTCTATTGAAAGGGTTAACTGTCTAAAATCTCATTTTTTTCAAAATCAACATTTCTTATTTTGCTAATGACGAAAGTAGACATGTTTTTTCGAACGCTATGAAAATGTTCTAGATCAGTATATCTACATTTTGATTTTAAAACATGAAACCATTTTTCAATGGCTTCAATTATAGCCTGGTTTAATAATAAAAAAGAGCTTGTAGTTTCCCTAACTACTTTTATACATAACAGGAGATCATTTTTTTTATTATATTTTCAGTACGTGTTAAGAATTAGCTCTATTTTTGACAAGTTATGTAATAATAACATTTAAAAATGTGTAGTGTTTGCATTATTGTCTTATTGTATTTGACAGAACATTTCATAAACTTATTCAAAATAATAAAGCCGTAATAATAATTATAGTACCAAATTGTGTTTAGAAAGTTAACTCAAATATACACAAAAAAGGTCCAGTGTCCTCGAGGAGGGGTCATTTAGGTTCATGTTGGGGCTGATCGAGTAATGTGATCTTATCGTGCATGATATCACCTTGTCGGCAAAGAATGGATCTTTAAAATGATATATCACACATGCATTTTGCACTTATAATAATGAAGTTATTGATCCAGTATCAAAACTTTTTGAACTACCATCGTATGTGTAGCTTGATCTGGATCCAAATAACATATAACTACAAAAACATATTTAAGATATTAATATCTAGAATGAAGTGAGGTAACCCATTATTCTATAAAAACACATTTTAATGCCTTTATTTTATTCCTTAACTGACGAAAATAGTTCCACTTAATACAGTTATAGATATAGACCGGTACCTCAAGAAATATTCTCAATATCCTAGCTATGGTTAAAACAAGTTAGAGTAAAGCAGGGTGCACCTTAAGGGAACGTTCTGATTTACATTCAACCTGCTGAAGTGATCTCCTGCCTTCAAAACTAGAAACAGGATATGGGGTAATGGGTTAATATCAATTTTTGCAGATGTATATAAATTTTCAAATTTCTTAGTATTAGCACATCAAATGTCTCATCACTGAGGCGAAACTTTACAGATCTGAAAAACAAGTATTTCAACAGGGACAGAATTGGCTGGAATGCACTGTACCATTACTGTCTCAGCTTGTTGTAAATCTTTAAAAACAAAATCAAATTGATTTCTAACTGACATGTTAAATTTAAACAAGAACACTACAATATTACTGGAATGCAAGTTCAAAATTTATAATATTAAAGATAGTTAGTTTTTAGGTAGATCTAGAGTTCAGTTTTCAACTGCTTTATGGGTGTCCCAGTAGCTTGGGTAACAGCAGGATAGGTTTATCTATTAGAAAGAAGCTCCACTCACCATTGCTCAGTATTGGATTGACAGATGTAGTTGTTCTATATGCATGTATAGGACAACTAAATGGCAGTCCATATTAACCAAGTTTTCAACTTTCCGATTGTCCTTTTCAAGTACTTCATCATTCTTTAATTTTCCCTTTACATGGAATAAATTAGTGAATTAATGTATTATTGATTCAATTAATTTGAATTAAGACTAAACACAGATTATATTTATGATTTTCAGTTTAACACCTTTACAGATCTGCCTGTTTTAATTTTACTCCAAACGAGTACACTATTCTTGTCTTATCTGTTTTGTATCAGAAATCAGTTTTGAATCCAACACAGTAGTGAACACACATTTATGTTTCCTTATTAGGGCTCTGTATTGAAAACTTTCTATATGTCTGTCCATCAACACTTTTGATGTACCGCATTAACTCAAAGAGTTCTTTACATAATGAGTTCATGTTTAAGGCGCATGATTAGAATCTTTGGAGATAGACAACCAATGATTTGGGGTAGAATCTGATTATCATGTCCAGAGTTATCTGCCCCTTGAATTATTAAAATGGCCATAAAACAATTATGTTTACATTCTAGCTATCTCAATTGTTCACCAATCCTAATTATATTATGAAAGAATATGAAACAGTATAAGTTCTTGATCAAGGTTAATAATAAGCCATATCGGACCACTGTAAAAAAGTTATTGCCCTAGATTACCAAAATTACTATAAAATTATTTTTACATTTTACACTCTCACAACCTCATTTTTAAAATCAACTGGCCTCTTTTGACACATTTCTAAAATACTTATTATGTAAGTCTATATTAACCCGAACCAGGTCAATTTAGGAAATGAAGGGAATAAAAGAATGCGCATAATACAGGTGTAATAAGTGATCTTGCCTCTGATTGGCTGATGGTTGAACCACTTTAGAGACTGTATTTGTTGACCGATGGTGATGATATTTCTTAAGTTGGCTTATATTAGCAAGAAGCAGGTCTAGTTCTAACATGGATGAAATATGCAAATGTTAGGTGATCTGTGTTCTGATTAGCTCACTTAGAGTCTGTTTTTGTAGATTTCGATGTTTTTGTTGTTGCTTTATATCAATAATAGGCAGGTCAAGTTCTGATATGTTGGAAATTGACTTGGATCCAGATGGAACTTTACAAAACATCTAATCGGGTTTCTAATTGTTTCCTAATGGTACTACGTTTGAGGGCGGGTAGTAAACTTGTTAAGTATTAGTTTTCCTTCAACAAAAGGGCCCTCTGTGACTGTGTAATTTTTCTAGTATTTCTAGTATTAGCTGGCCGTTTCACTTGTGGAAATCACTAGCTGCCTAGACAAATCAGGTGTTTTAGTTGGTGTTTAGGTCACAAGAGCACAAGGGCACAAAGTGCTCAATGGACGCTATTGTGATACCACTCTGTCCTACATTCGTCCGTCAACAATTGTAAACAATTTTTTCTCTGAATACAATAGCTCCAGTGTATCTAAACTTGGCAAGAAACATATTGTTCAAATGTTGTTCTAACAAAATGGACGAGGTTAACGGTGTTGTTGACATTGCAGTTGTGCATACTATCTAGAAGTATATTCCTATCCGAAACTTCTGGTCCGATTTCAATTTGGTTTTCACAAATGTTTTCTCATATTTATATACTTTAAAATTGTTTGAACCGGCAAGAAACATGGCGACAAGAGGACGTGGTCATTTTCTGTGTTCGGAAATATCGTTAAGAACCTTCTAGAAATCAAATTCGTGGCTTTATCTTTAATTAGATTTTGTCAGTGTCATATCCTTTATAAAATTTAGGTCATACAGGAATATACGAAATCATGTCGGCTTATCAAGTTGGTCAGTAGATCAAATCGCAGAAAAAGCTTTTTGCCTCTTCAGGGGCCATATTTTGTTAAAACGTGCTTTACATGATTATTTTGACAAACTGTCGGCAATGTGTGAATATTAGTTACATATAATTAAAAAGGATGTCTGGGGCCCGTTTTACTAAACTACTTACGCAAAGTTTTTGCGTAAGTCAAAATTTTAAATTTTAATTTATATTTTTTATTCTCACTTGCTAGAAACAGCAAATAGCCAGATCAGAGGACGCGCTTTTTGCGCTTCCTCTGATCTGGCTATTTGCTGTTTGCAAACGTTTATGATCGAAAAATAAGAGGTAAACGATTTTGACTTACGCAAAAGTTTTGCGTAAGTTGTTTAGTAAAACGGGCCCCAGTAGATTTAGGTCAAAACACAGAAAAGCTTCTCAACACTATAGGAGCCCAATATTAAAAAGACTTGCTCAGAATGACCGAATTGACAATTGCTAGAAAATGCAATTATATGAATTACTTGAGGTCAAAAAGTGGGTCATTAGGTCAAATTATAGAAAAAGTTTCAGAGTACTCTAGTACCAACAGTTTTGCCATAATTATATGAAACTAGCTCAGACTGATCATTTTGACAAAATCAAGGTCAGTTTTAATAAGGGGTTCTGTCAATTTTAAAAAGGGGTTCTGTCAGACTAAAAAGTAGGTAAGTAGGTTAAATCATACAAAAGGCTTCTGAACACTTTAGGGTGCCATAATTTATGTTTGGCCCTTTTTTATAAAACTCGCTCAAAAATAGAAAAAATCTAGGTATTATCTGAATATAAGTAACGTCAGTTCAGAAAGTATGTCAGTAGGCAAACTGATAGAAAAGGTTTCTGGACCCTTAATAGGTCACATTTTAGTTAAATTTCATTAATATAATTCAGTATGATCACCTTGACAATATCTAGGTCACATATGAATATTTGTAAGGTCGGGTTATAAAACAGGTCAGTTGGTCAAATGGTAGAAAAAAAAACCTCTAGGAATTTCTCGGGAGAGCTCTTCTGGACCTTATGGTCCTCTTGTTTGTATAAAACACCAAGTTACAAACACAACATTTGATACGTGTGAATTTTTTATGCTTGCAAATCTTTGAAACTATCAATAGTCAGCATCGATTTCAACACCTTTACTCAGTCCTCATCCGCGCAAGAAAGCAACACTCAATAATATTGTTGGACCGGAAGTTGTCGATTCCGCATATGTTGAAAAAGCTTCCCGGATATTGTTTAATTTCAAATTTAAAGACCATATGTATAGATACTGTCCAAATATGCCTGAAATAATACACACGTGCTACATAAAATCATTTACAAAATTAGATTTAGGCCTAATCCGATTTTTGGGCTAAAAATCTACGACCGAAGTCATTTTAAAAAAAAATATGTTTTCAGAAAAATCGCTATCAGTCTCCTGGTTTTCGTTTCATTACATACCTCCGTATTACAGTTTGATACCATCATCAATATTATCAAATGCTTTGATTTAAGACTGGATAAATAACTGTGGTAGAATTAAAATCATAAATAATACATAAGTCATGCTTGAGCAACCATCATCCACAGTGTTAACATTTAAGACTGGTAAAAATATTTCTTTAAAATGAATCATTATTTGTATTTTTATACAAATAAGTCTCTAAAGTGTAAGCCCAGTCCAGACGTTTCATATCTAAACGTTTACAGTGTCCAATTACCGTTTTGTCTATGTTGAAAAAGTTTCTTCCACAACTCTGCCTAGGATTGAAGACGAATAGATCTAGTTGTTAAAGGAAGTCTGAAATCTGTTCTTAGGATTTTTCTACTTTACTTTCGATCTGTTCTAAGTAGTCACCTGTAAGAATAAAAATGTGTTCCTAAAGTTTCTGTATCAGGACTGTTTGAAAGCATGAAAACGCATATTGTGCGATGCCGGTATTGTGAAGTCAATGAAGAATGTCTTTTACTGTTGACATATTTAACCCTTTCACTGCCATAGTGTCACCTAAGTACTAGTATATATTTCGTCTGCTTTTACTTATAAAATTTGGAATTTATGCGCCTTTGACTTCAGAAATGATGCTATTGAATGTCAAACTGTTTGAATCTGATCAGAAGCCGCATTTCGCGGAGTATGATCAGGATCCCTTCAGTGGTGTCAGTCATTACAGTTAATGAACTACGAAGAAATGAGTTAATCATTGAATAATATTTACATTCTCCCCATTCAATTCCATTGAAAAAAGTGTCGTTTCATTCGTATAGATGCAATTGCTCAAGGAGGCGGGACTTGCGAAAAAGTTTCGCAGAGGAGGCGGGGCATATGCGTTTTCCATTCGCGAATTAATATTTGAAACTCAGACAGCAAACATTTAGCGGAGGTTTCAAAGATTTGTTCTTAAGCGATGTATGCCTTCCTATTAGCGGCAATCATGATTACCGACTAAAATTCTTCTTTGTTAATGAGATAAATTGCAAGAAAGTTGATATACCTTATAAACAGCAGCCGTCTGTATTTCTTTATGAAAAACAAATCAATATATTCATTCTACTTTAAAAATGACGCAATTTCAAATGACGTCAAATCGGCATTTTCTCGCCAAACTGTCAAGTTGATGACGTTAAAATTGTAAACTATGAAACTTTTTTTTTTTGCTTTCAAATGTACACAAGCAGTAATGCAAACACAGATGTTCCTTATAGGGTACACATTATTCGTGTTATCAACCTCTAATATGGATTAAACATACATGCGTTCTAACAAAATGATAATTTAATATTAATAAATGTTTACAGGTACAACTGACTGTGCTCGCAGTCGAACGGTGCGAAAACCACAGAATTATACAATACATCCAAATTACGGCCAACTTGCTGCTTACGATTCTAATGTTGCAGTCATCACATTGGATAGTCCAGTTGAATTCGGTTCAGATATTAGACCGATGTGTCTTGATACTGAAGAGAACTATCGTAAAATGTTCTTCAAACGATCTTCCAATAGGGCATCTATGACTGGAACACTTGCCGGCTGTGGAAGAATACTTCGTACACACAATGCTAAAACACTACAGGTATACATCTTAAAACATATGTATTGAAGAACTGACAATCAGACTTAACCAACAGTTTGTCATTTCTTACAGTTATTATTTACTTGAGAAATAATGTGTACTTAATGAATGAACTAAACAAAATTTGATCAAAAGTTATGATTGTTCGCCAGATCGATTCAAAACCTATTAAATCAAATAGGAAGCCAACAACAACACAAAGTCAAGAGTATACCTTGTTATGATAGCAAGTCAAGTTTTGTTTATGAGATAAGAGGAAATAAGATTTATGTCAGAGCCATCGACGTTCGATTATTCCCTAAAGAATTTTGTATATGAAGACTGTGAAGATGTCAGAGTTAAACTAAATGCAATGTCTTTGGATACTTTACTTTAAACATTTTTAAACATTTTTACACAGATGCCTGTACTTGTAAATACATTTTTAATTTTCACTAATTTATAATGTGGAAGAGTCCAAATAAGAGTTAACACAACAGTTTCAATAGTTGCTTTTAAATGTGTGCGTATCTCTTAAAATAGCGATAGCTATTATTAGTTCACTGTGACCTTGACACTGACCTTTGAACTCTATTTTGAAAATGTTTGTCAGGAGGATATTTCGTACACCACGTACGCTATATATATCAAAGTTAGTGAATACATCTTGGAATGGCGGAGTGCTGCATACATTATTGTAGATCTCAGCGACCTTGCCCTTTGACCTCAGTTAAAGAAGAACTTGACCGGAGCATATTTTCCATACCACATAGACACGCTAAAACAAATTATATATGTGTGAGAGAGTTTATTGTACGGATGGTCGAATGCCACAAACCATTTGCTGGTTAATGTGTACTTAACTTAATTTTACTTTGATTTTTGACCACAACTGTAAAAAACAATCGGATAATATTTCCTAAATCATAGGTTGACAGAGTGTAACATTACCCTTTTCAGATACATTGTAACTATGACATTGAAATTTGAGTCTCATTAAAGAAAATCTTATCGGAAGGGTTCGTCCTACAGGAGTACACCATTAGCTATGGGTACTGAGAAAGCAGACTGCTCTATTTACTCAATTACAAGTTTTACTTGAGACAAATTGTGAGTGTAAATTAAGAGAAACAGACTGCAATTGCTATAACAGCATGTTTCTATTTAGATACGACATCTGTTCAAGTACAGTTTGTTTCAAGAAACTCCATTAATGAAGTGTGTTACATAGAACAGTAGATTAATGCAAGAATCGCTGATCAGCAGGATGATATAGAAATTACTGTTTGGCATTTTTGTAGGTGATAGCATTGTAATATAGTTTTTGAATTAATTTTACTGTAGTTGTACCTTTGGCTTATCAATCCAAGCTATTACATAGAGTATAACTATATTTTTGTGAAGATCGAAATTTAGTTCATTAAGTGAGCATCAGACGTTATATTTTCACGAGAGCCACTCGTGAATTTTTTTTATATAACAGCCTGATGTTCACAAATGAATTCAATTTAGATCTGTCACTAAATCAAATTACAGTTATTCTACTCATTTCATTCTTTTAAAAAGACTCTGCAATAAATAGCCTGTCAGTTTAAAGCAAATGTACAAACGTTACCCCGTGTGGAGCTCTAAGTTTATATCGAACACCGTCTTATGGTAGATTATCGTACCATGGCGTCACTGTATTACTGATTAGACGTATTCGGCATAACGTCATTACTTCCAATCTAGGATTCGTTCTCGATAAATCGGGCTGCCGGAATTTCCCGATAGCAGACAATTGACTACGATACTTGTGGAACCCTACGGGAAAACTCAGAACAGAAGCATGCATGGCGATAATCCCACTGTTTTAAATAATGAGATTACCATGTGTTATTTATGCTTTTCGGTGGATTACCAGGAAATAGTAGTGGGTTATCTCTGGATAATTTCACTTTTTCAAGCATAGGGATTATCGTTGCGCGTGCTGTGCTTCTTTTATGAATTTTCCCCGTAGGGCTCCCCAAGAATCGTAGTCTATCGTGTTCTATCGCTTCATTCCGGCAGCCCGATTTGTCGCGAATCACTAATCGGAAGATCGGGAGTAACGACATAATTTCGATGACGTCAATTCAATAAATAAGTGACGTCATTGTACGGTAAATGTCACGAAAATGTGTTCGATATAGACTTGGGGCTCAACACGGGGTAAATCATGTACTTTCGCTTTCAAATGTCGAACAATTTCGTTTAAAAAAGTGGCTTAAAAGCATAAATAAATAGAATAACTGTATTTTTAAGTGTAAGCTCGAATTTAATCCATTTCGTGAACACCAGACTGTTATATTTTCACTCGTGGCCTCGCCACTCGTGAAAATATAACGTCTGATGTTCACTCAATGGATTAAATTTCTATCTTATACTGAAAAAAAACCCAGTTATCCTCTATATAATCTACCATTATTAACCAGTAAACTGCCGGAAAACATGAAAAAAAATTTTATTAAATTTTACACACCGATCTTCAGCATAACTTCCATCACGTACTCCTCTTAATACCTTTTTTATTTTTTTTAAGATAATATTTGTTTTTAATTTCGCCTGATAATTCACATTCTACATGAGCGCTATTTCGTTATGTCACCACTTTTACTTTCACCTAAAGCGGCAAGTGAGTTTTTTAATCTTCTTATGAGTGGTCATTGCTATTGTACGAGTATAAAATATTTTAACAAGCAGTCATGATAAATACAGGTCGGACTTATATTCAGGAGTTTCATCTGCTTGCTTAACCATTTTCTTCATAAATTGTTATTTTCCATGTTTAAGACAAATTATTTTATAATGCAGGTGGAAATTAGTAGGAAGCTTCAAAACGTTCTACTATACTTTCAGACTGATTTTAAAAGTAACATGTCGGCATTTATGAAAAGTTTCAATCAGGCTCTGTATCAGAAACATTCAATGCAGAAACATTGCATTTTATGAATAAAACGGAGAATTTAGCACAACTCCTGTTCCTCCACATTTCATGCGGAAATTGTCTACTTGCAGATAACACGCCTACCATATATCCCTGATTGTCAGAAAATAGTTGACGACTGGAACGAGTCAGCGAGAGGGAACAACCCAATTACACTCACTGACAACATGATATGTGCCGGGTACCAGGTAAAACATGAAAACTGACAAACAATCAGTATCTTTGGTGGTTTCTTGAAGTTTTTTTTTTCTAAAAGCATGTTCAGTGTCTACTACTTTCAAGCCTCTTGGATGCATATTCCACCATTTCGGATCAATCACCGCCATTGACCGTTCAGTACAAAAGCGACTCTATACATATAGTGTCACTGCGTTAACAAGCAGCATTTAATGTAAATACTTTATTCTCTTTATAAACTAGTGTTATCTTTAAAAGTACAATACACGAGAGTTCATTTATAGTTTAAAATACATGAGGAAACGTAAAGCAGTGTGAATGTAACACAAATAAATATAGTCATAAATATTTTATTTCTCAAATCTAAATATCAAATATTTTGACTTCAGAAATATTAAAATGGGTGTCAAACAGTTTGTATCATGATCAGACGCCGCGTACTGTTTGCAAATAACTAGTGTACTCAGAGTAGTTTAACCAGCGTCTGATTAGGACCCACACTGTTTGCAAATAATTACAGTGAAGCTCACTTATAACGATATCCACGGGACCTTACAAATAATTTTGTCTTATCCATCTAACGAAATTTTATTGGAAATATTAATAGTTTGCATATTATACAATTTTTTTTCATCACATTTTTGTACAATAGAGTGGGAATAGAAAGAAAGAAAGGTAAAAAAGGCACAGAACATTTCAAATATTTCTTTTTTGATTTTACCAAGTATAAAATTAATAAATGATAACAAAATATGATTGCCTATGAAATAAGAAATCCCACTTTGTTCTTGAAAGTTTAACCCGTCCTATGTTTAATATTCTTGAAAATCTCTACTCTGTTCCCTGTTTTGTATTCATAGAAAACTTGACCCATTGTAAATATTTAATGAGTAAACTTTATCAATATGAACCCTCAATGACACTTATAAGTGCACCAGAATAAAAATGCCGTTTATTTGTTTATTCCTGATTTGTTTCGACACAGGGCCCGTTTTTATACGACCACCTCTAAAGTTGGTCGTATATTGGCGTGGCCCTGTCCGTCCGTCCGTGAATACGTTCGTTCGTCCGTCCGCGCTAACATTTTGGGTTTATGGGACTAGGTGACATAACACAGAACAAAAGAAAACAATAGAGCTGTTCATTCTGTTAGTCCATGTTGGGTTTGCTACGCACTTCACGTTTGGTTATCGATCAATCTACAATTGATAACCATGCTTTCCTCTTTGATTGTGCGACGACAGACAGGGCTTAGCACTACATGATGATGTATCTCTAAAGCCGTCCTTAACCGGGAGAGTTATGTCGGATTTTCGTGCTTTGTTTTTTCTCTCCCTCTCTGTCGTACCCTGAACCCATCCATGTCTTACAGTTGCTCGTGACTACAGACTAGTCGCTTGAGTACAATTTGACCGTTGCCATAGTTGGTTAATTTTATCACGGGCTTGAATGTTTAATTCTTTCCCGTGTTACTAATAATCTTGTCATAGAATTTTTGTTAGATGTTTTACATGTATTTACTTACTGTGTTGGCGGTCTTTTAGAGTATAAGGTTGTGGAACAGGGTTTATATTTTATGTACACTGTTCGTCTTTATAGGTGAATATAGAAGATAAGAGTGAGGTACGGCGCCCCTAAACCCATGTTTACCCCCCCCCCCCCCGTGGTTGTTAATACTTAATTTAAAATTAATTACTGATTGCTACTGACCGTACCAAGGCGGGCTCCTATGTTCATTTTGCTTTATGTTTGTCTTGCGTGTGTTTTCTATTTAGTGTGTGGATGAAGAAATGGTAGTGTGTAAGTGTGTGTGTGGGGGGGGGGTGTGTGTGGGTGGGTGAGTTGGTGACACTATCAAAGCGAGGTACGTCATAGGAGTACACAGCAACGAACCGAGGTACCTCCAACAAGCGATGTAGTTTTTACTAATACCTCGGTAGGTATACCTCGCATTTAGCATGCTCAGTTCAAGATACAAACGCACACAAAATATCCCGAGTACCTCGATTTGCTTTTCTACTACCTGTTTGTGTGTCGGTGTGTGTTTGCACACAGTCGATAACGATATTTGTAGGTGATGTGTGAGTGTACCTCGTTTTGTAGGTGATGTGTGTGTGTGTGTGTGTGTGTGTGTTTTTTACCTCGGTTTGAAACAGAGTTTTTGCCCATTACCTACCTCGTTTTGTCGGTCTAGTGTTGATCGGTAATTCTTTATAAATTCAATATTTCTTCACATCATTTGAAACTGTGACTGTCATGAAAACCTTTTGTCATATTTGCCTTAAGCGTTTTGGCTTATAAAGCGTACACCTCGGTATGAGAGTGTGAAACGTGTACCTCTGTCGGATAGTAAAACCAGTATGGGTGTGTGTGTGTGTGTGTGTGTGTGTGTGTGTGTGTGTGTGTGTGTGTGTGCGTGCGTGCGTGCACGCGGGCGGGCGGGCGGGCGGGAGTGTGCGTGTGTGTGTTATGGTATGACTGTATGTGTGTGTGTGTGTTCTGCTTGATAGGTGGGTGTATTGTTTGTGTTACGTTTCCTGCTTGAATCTTTTTCGTATTTATTATGTGGGTTTTTTTGGTTTATGTGACTTCTTTGTGTGGCTTTTCACACCTTTTTTTACAATGGGAGTCACATAAACCTGAAATGTTAGAATGGACGTTCGTTCGTCCGTCAACATTTTGTTTGTCCGGAGTTTTTCCGGAAAACAAAGGAAAGGTTATTATTGAAACTTCACACAAATGGTTATATGCATAAAGTCTGAAGCTGAGTCGAGTTTGAGGCTCAATCGATTTTTTCGTTTTTCGTTACAGAGTTATCTGCCCTTGATGTACTCAAATATGCTATAAAATGCTTGTCCGGAGTTTTGTCGAAAAACTGTTTGAGGGATATTAATAAAACTTCAAACAAAATTAATGTTATATGCATAAAGATCTGAAGCTGAGTCAAGTTTGAGGATCATTCAAGTTATCTGCCCTTGATGTACTCAAATATGCTATAAAAAGCTTGTCCGGAGTTTTCTCGGAGGGATATTAATGAAACTTCACACAAATGTTATATGCATTAAGATCTGGACCTGAGTCGAGTTTGAGGTCCATTCATTTTTTCGTTACAAAGTTACTTGCCCTTGATGTACTCAAATATGCTGTAAATAGCTTGTCCGGAGTTTTTCGGAAAACTATTTGAAGGATATTCATGAAACTTCTCACAAATGTTTTATGCATCAAGCTCTGAAGCTGAGTCAAGTTTGAGGTTTATTTGATTTGTCGTTACAGAGTTATCTGCCCGTTGTGATAAAAGGCTTTATTGACAGTGTCCACACACTTAGCAACTGCAGTTTTGAATGGATTTTGATTATTTTTGCCCACAGTATAATTATAGAAGTATAATTTCATGAAAGGGTTGATTATTATTGAAATCGGATCATTGTGTCAAGAGTTATCTGCCCTTGGTGTTCTCAGATATGCTAGAAAAGGCTCTAAGTGTCTTCAAATTAGAATATATTTTGATAAAACTATATATTTCTTTGCCAGTGGCGTATAATGTACCGTTTGCGGTGCTCTTGTTTAAGTTACGAATCGACGAAGGGTCCCTTTTTGTGTCACCTGATGTAGGCAGAGGTGACACTTAGGGATCACTTTTTCGTCGTCTGTCTGTCCGTCCGTCTGTCTGTCCGTCCGTGCTTACAAAGGGGTACTAATATGGCTAACATTATTCGCCCCATAATTGAAAAACATTAACCTGGCCTTCTCTTGTGACATTAACCTGGCCATTTCTTGTGACATTAACATGGTCAGTTGTGGGACATAGGGTTAAGGTTAGGGTTAGCCTCCTGATCATTCTATTCCAAAGTTAGAGCAAAACGAAATTGTCTCTTGTGTGGCTAGCCACGCAACAGAAAACATAAGGAGTAGCCACATAAATACCGTGTGTCCGTCTGTCCGTCCGTCACACGTTTTGCGTCACGCTTTTATTTTTGACTTCAGCGCCTGTTGTACTGAAGCTTTAGAGATGATATATCAATTATAGAAAGAGAGTGACAAGTGGAAGTGTCTTGCACAAGGTTCATAACTCTTGCATTAATACTGTGAGAGTTATTCCCCTTTATCACATTTTCTTTTTCGGCACCTTTCTTCTGTTATACTGAATATCTTGAAATGACATTTCATTTATGGAAAGAGATTGATGAGTGTAAATGTCTTGCACAAGGTCCATGACTCTTACATCTATACTATGAGAGTTATTTCCCTTTCCCACATTTTCTATATTCTGCCCAAAACTCCTGTTCTACTGAAGCTTTTCAGATGTAACTTCATTTGGTTTTAAGTGTCTTGCATATGGTTCATAACTCATGCATCAATACCATGAGATTTACCTCCCTTTTCACACTTTCTTTTTTGGCATATAACTTATGCTTAATCATGATTTTCATTTTGACTATAACTCTTGTTCGACTGATGCTTGCTGGTAGGTGACACATGTGTGCTGCGAAACACCAATCTGCATTAATGTTCGACTCCACTGGGCCCAATTTAACACATGGTATTTGGCGGTGTCTTCGAGCAGTTATTATGTTTTTGAATTTACGTGTGATTCATCATTGCTTTGAGAACCTCTAATATTTATTAACTATCTATTGATATCAAATAAAATTTAAATCAGCGTAAGACATGGTCTCTTAAGCAAAATTCTGAAACTTTGACAGAATTCGGTGTATGCGATAAGAACCCCATTTTACAGGTAACACCCAGTAAAGGGACCTAAATATAATTTTGTCTTATCCAATATCTCGTTATATCCAATTCATCTTAAGCAAGCAGGGGTTCATTAAAATAAAGAAGGAACAAGTAAGGGAAATATTTTTATTTTGTATTAAGAAGTATTTCGTCATATCCAACTTCTTTATAAGTGAGCGTCACTGTATCGTGATTGGGGTAAGGCAGTGAGTGGATGAAGTATCAACTTGTCTTAACCCCTTCACTGCCATGACGTCATCAATTTTAAACAATTGTCGTCTGCTTTTACTTTTACAATTAAATATTTAGTTATTTTGACTTATGAAATATTGAAAATCGTGTAAAACAGTTTGTATCCTGATCAGACGCCGCGTTACGCGGCGTCTGATCAGGATCCAAACTGTTTTCAAATAACTATTGCACTCGGGGTAAGGCAGCGAAGGGGTTAAACAAAGAAATCCTATAATTTTTATAACGATTTCACACTTGGGTTTACACTGATGTCTTGGTCGAAAAGGTTAGGAAGCTATCTGACTACGTTTGATACCAGTAAATTTATACTTCAGTGACAATGTCATTTCACCAACAAAGTTGTCGCAATGGTTTACTTGTGCTAATAGTATATATTTAGAGATCTCCCTTCCCTCGGCTGACAATTTATCCCATAACCTTTCTAAACTAAACTATTTATATGAGAGCCTAACATCCACTACTCTGCCGAGATGCACGGGGTTTCGCCCAATTCTTTCAACAACAGAAACACCAGTTACAATTCCTCTTTATACGATCAGCATATGGCTTTGTTACACATAATAATAGAAAGCTATTCGACGGCAATGACATCGTTTCAAGTCAATCGTTTCAAGTCAATGCAAAGTCATATAGTAAACTGCCGTATACGAGGGGTGTATGTGATTGGTGTAACAGTAAAGCTAGTGCAAAATGTAAATATTGGAATTATTATGTTACTCATATGTTAAAAAAACGAATAAATTAGAATACAACTTGCAATTCAATAATACTTCAAACTCAAAACGACTGGTCTCGGATCTAGAAGAGAAATTGACTTGTTGTCACATGTTTGATGTGCACATGAACAGAGATAAAGAAGAAAGTGCCAGAAATGGAAATGGTCGAAATAAGCAGCTTAGAACTTACAGACACTTAAAAAGATTTTATGAGACTGAGTTTTATTGCAAGGTTAGCATGTCATTCTCTCACATGTCGTAATTAGCTAGGTCTGGATGTGGTGTTGCACCGTTGAAAATAGAAACGGGTAAATATCAATAGTAGGTGCTTAAACGCCGATTATGGCCTTATTGTGAAGACCAATTGAAGATGAAATACATGCTATGATAAACTGCCCAGGGTATGCCATAGAAAGAATGTCACCTTTTGATAAATAAATACGAAAGACTCAAGCAGGAAACGCAACACAAACAATACACCCACCTCTCAAGCAGAACACACACAGTCATACCATAACAAACACACACACGTAATACCATTCCTTCATCTACACACTAAATAGAAAACAACACACAAGGCAAACATAAAGCAAAGTGAATATAGGAGCCCGCCTTGGTACGGTCAGTAGCAGTTCAGTTCAGTTCAACATTTATTGTACTAAGGCCACCGGCCCATACACAAGATGATATATACAAATGTACATTTAATAAACATGTGTAGTAGTGAAAGCATCCTGGTAATCTGCCTTAAGATCTATTAAATCCATACTTGAAACTTTGGAAAAAGATCATAGCACTATACATAAATTAAAATACAGAACATAATTAAACAGACGAATTTAGTCATTCAGGTGAAAAGCAATACAGAAAGCTCCTGAAAAAGCCTTCTGCATAACTTTTATCCTGGATTGATCAGTTATCTAACAGATCATGCAGGTCAAAAACAACATAGAAAGCTGATAAAAAAGCTTTACATATAAAGTTTGTCAATACAGGTCAAAAGTAATACAGAAAGCTCCTGAAAAAGCCTTCTGCATAACTTTTATCCTGGACTGAGCAGTTATCTAGGCAGAACATACAGGTCAAAACAACATAGAAAGCTGATAAAAACGCTTTATATATAAAGTTTGGCAATGCAGGTCAAAAGCCACACAGAAAGCTCCTGAAAAGCCTTCCGCATAACTTTTATCCTGGATTGAGCAGTTATCCAAGCAGACCATACAGGTCAAAAGCAACACAGAAAGCTGATTAAAAAGCTTTCTGCATAACTTTTATCCTGGTAATCTGCCTTAAGATCTATTAAAGCCATACTTTTAATTTGGAAAGTAGATCTTACCAATATACATATATACGGTCAGTAGCAATCAAAAATTAATTATAAATTAACCATTAACAACCACTGGGGGGTTAAACCTGGGTTTAGGGGCGCCCAACCTCACTCTTATCTCCTATATTCACCTATAAAGACGAACAGTGTACATAAAATATAAACCCTGTTCCAAAACCTTACAATCAAAAAGACCGCCAACACAGTAAGTAAATACATGTAAAACATCTAACAAAAATTCTATGACAAGATTATTAGTAACACGGGAAAGAATTTAACATTCAAGCCCAAAACTTAGATAACTCCTTCATACTAATGAATGCTGAAGAAGAGTTAATTTTTTCACTTCTTCACTGAAACCTTATCAGTAAACTTGCCAAAACCTGCTCTAATATTATTAAAGCTAGGAATATACTATTATATGCTTGATAAGCTGAGTTAATAGTGATCGATATCTTAGTCCAAATAAAAAAAAAGTACCTGAGTTTCCTATTACATGCCCAAAACAGTTAGGGACGGACGGTCGGAACATCTTCTTTTTTTTCTTTTTTCTTTTTAAATACCTAAATTATACATCATTTTACATTCGGATAGAGTATTTTATATAATTACATTCATATACGAAAATATATAGATGTGTTTTATTGTGCAGTGCCCTAGGTCATACATAAAGAACATTTATAAATAATTAAATATCCATTCAAATTGTTGATTTTATTGGTAGGTCCCATTACCAAAAGTTGCCATAAAAATCTAAACTGCTATGATTGTTACTTCCAAAGATTGTTACTTCCTAACTACTCATGATATGATTGTTGATCAATATCGGTATACCAAGACGGCACAGTGGTGACTTCTATATGATAGATGGAATTAATAATGTTTTGAAATGTGTTGTATGCATATTAAACGTATCAATTAAATGTGTTGTCTGCATGTTGAATGTGTCAATTAACTAGCAGATCATATATACAAGGAAGTTACTTTATGACAGATTTAAAGCAAATTTCGCTTAGATATTTGCTAAATCTTATTTAAAAATCAATTTTTAAAACACTTAAACATATATAAATTAGCTTTTTAAACAATTAAGTGGAGAATAGCTTTTATTACACGCTTCTCAAAAAACGAACGTCACATGCGCCGCAATAATGACCGACATTCGCCGATACATTTTTCGAAAAATGGAGAAAAAAAAAGTTTAGGGTCGGAGGGAAAAACTAGGGACGGTCGGGTTACCGGAAACACATGTATTTTTTATTTAGCCTTAAAGTAGTGGATATTTTATGTTTCTATTGCGCAAACTGTGTTTTATTGAAATCTCACCTTTGTAGAGTGAAAAGAAATACATCTGAATGTAATTTTTGTTTTGACGGCAAAAAACGGCAAAACATACGTATGACAATTCCGAAAATATAAACAAACCTAACAACACGTAAGAGTTCGAACATGCAATGGAAAGAAATAACGAGCAGGGCTGCCATGAAAATTTCTAATATTTCCTAATTTGCATTTTTCAAGTGCATTTTACCCAAACGTCTGTTTTTAAGGCGCATTCTGCTTTACTTTCAGCCTGCTTTAAGCTACCATGTACAAGAAAAATATCCTAAGATTTAGGAAAAATCCGGATAAATGGCAACCCTGAACGATCAGACCATGCCTAGTCGATAAACCTTTTTAACCACACGCAATGTAGCTTTATTACACCAAAAAGTGTACTCAGTCATATTTTGTTAAGTAATTTACCCGCGACCGTTTACAGCCTTGAGCAATAATTTCACTTGTTATTAATAGAAGTCATGTATCTTAAAAAACAACCCAAGTAAAATGTTAGAAAAAAGGTAAAGGCTTTGTGTCACCCCTATTGAAAGGGCCAGCCAGTTTGGCTTATGAGACACCTATCCTTTTTGCGCGCACAGAACCTCCCGAATCCCTTCTCTTATTGCCGGGCGCCTGGCAGAGACGGGCCTACGGTAACCATTCGTTTGACTAGCTGGCGGCTCACCAACCGGCCACATCAGTCCCAACCCCGTATCCGGCTCCGGGATTCGAACCTTCGACCTCCCGCTTCCGAGGCGGACGCCCTAACCACTAGGCCACGGTTGCGGTGTCACGATAGTCTACGACTGTGAAACAATAGGTCAGAGGTTTGAATCTCGTCAAATGCATAACTTTTACTTGTCCTTTTTAACGTGTTTATTTGTTGTTTTATTGTCATGTTTAGCTCATCTTTTTGAAAATTAGAGCAATTGCCGCAACCCTTTCGCCTGCGCCGTTGTTTTAGGTTGATTGTTTGAAAGACATCATTTCTCAATAACCATCTTAGGTTTCCGTTAGAAGTTTAACACTTGTTCACGATTCTGAGCAAATTATATCAGGTGATTCGCTATTTTTTTTAAAAAGTACGGCATACCTTAAAATTGATCATGAGGTCAGCTTATACCACTGTACACTACTTTCATTTAGAGATGCCTAATGAAGGACAAAGGGTAAAATACAGATTAAAGAGAAATAGTGTCATTTATTTCTTACTCATCTGATTTGAATTGAATTGAATTGAATTGAAATTGATCACAGCTCAGGGTGAGGTTTTGTGATCCCTTGAATCTTTGTGCATCGTGCATCTTTCGTCAATATTTTAGCTCACCTGAGCGTATGTTCCGGGTGACTTATTTTGATTGCATTTCGTCCGACGTCCGTCTGTCTGACCGTCCATCAACCACTTTCTTTAAACAAATCCTTAGCTGAAAACCAGTTGACCATCTTTTATGAAACTTGATCCTTGCATGTTTCTCTACAAAAAGTATTCACAGAAATTGAATCCACTCAAAACTGTGGTTGACATGGCACTTTTTTAAAATGTTCTTCTCCATAACCACAAGGCCTAGAGCATAATTTGTATTTGGTTACTGGTATGTAGCATAATGGTATGTGGGTCCTCTACCAATTTTTTTTAAATTATACCCCTGGGTCAAAATTAGCCCTGCCTTAGGGTTCACTTTTTTTCCCTGAAGCTAGTTGTTGGCTTTTAAATTTCTTAGCCTAAAATTGGGCAATTTGAGGTCCATCATGGCCCTCTTGTTTTAACAATGTTCTTTGTGAAACCCCTGGATAGATTTTCACTAAAATATACCTGAATGATACTTATATATTAGCCTGATGCAAATTCTTAATTTATGGTATTACACGAAGAATCGTGGTTGTCATGGCAACCAAACACTTAAAACTTGGAAAAATCTTTGAAACCCGTTCCAGTTATTACTGAGCTAATTTCTACCAAATCTCCCAGAAATAATCATTTGGTGATGCTTTTAAGCTCATCGCCACGAAGTGAGGGGGGGGGGGGGGGGGCTTATATACTGTACTCCGGCGTCGGCGTCCGGACTGGATATCATAAACTATAAGGGCTAGGTCTATGAAACTTGAACCATAGATGCGCCGTAATCAGCACAGCATTTTAAAACGTAGTTGAGTGACATTGACCTTTGACCTTCGCCTCTGGCGTTTATGTTAAGGTTTTGCGTTAAAGTCTATTCATAACTTAGAGTATGTTCTGGCTGATTCGCCTGTATGAGTAGACCATGATGCACCGCAGTTTGGTGACCTTGATATTTTACCATTACCTTTAGGTTCAACGTTAAGGTTTTGCATTAAATTCTGTTCTGTGCAGTATGTGAGCTTCGTAATCTTTGATTAGAAAGACGGACGCCGGACGAAAGGCGATCATAAAAGCTCATCCGGAGCATAAACTCAGGTGAGCTAAAATGTTGACGAAAGATGCACGATGCACAAAGCTGTGATCAGATGAGCTAGAAATAAATAACACTATTTCTCTTTGATCCTTTTGCCTTGAATATTTATGCGAGACTCAGCCTACTTTGAATTCTTAAAGTGGCCCTATCCACCTTCCGTACAACAGATTTATTCCAGCTCTATTATGTTGAAAATTCAAGTTACTATCTTGAAAATTCAAGATAGTATCTTGAAAATTTAAGATAAGTTTCTTGAATATTCAAGTTATATGTACAGTCGGCTGAGCGGTCATTCGGACTGAAAGTAGACTTTAACTTGGTATATTATTACTTTATTATCTTGAAAATTCAAGATATTATCTTGAATATTCAACATACTATCTTGAAAATTCAACATACTATCTTGAAAATTCAAGATAATAACTTGAACATTCAAGATAGTTACTTGAAAATTCAAGATAGTATGTTATATTTTCAAGAAACTTATCGTGATTTTTCAAGATAAAAAAAATAAAATAAAAATTCCTAAAGCAGCACTATCCGGCTTCCGTACTTTTTAGATATTTTTTTCAAAGATTTTGTTTAAAAACGTCAACCTGTGTAAGGATAAACTGCTATTTTGATAACATTACTGTTTTTCTTTTTAATTTAAAGGACAGACGTCTATCTATTCCTTGCTCTGGAGACAGCGGGAGTCCTCTTATGATGTACAACAGTGGCCAGTGGTTCCAGACCGGTATATTGTCCTTTGGGGGAAGTTGTGGACGAACCGATTTGCCTGAATTCTTTACCAACGTTGGCAAGTTCTTCGATTGGATTGATCAGGAGACTAGTTTTACCAAAGACGAGTGTGAGACTTGTGATTGGGCTTATGAATAGAGCGTAAACAGACAGTGTTATAATTGTAATCTTCATTCATAAAACAAAACACTGTAATCGGAGTTTACATTTGAGATTGCTAAGCCTGATTGTACAAAATCATTCTATACCACATGCATAAACAAGCTGTTCATTCCGATACTGCCTTTTTACGTCAACTCCCCCACTTGCCTTACACAAGTACAATAGTTATTTGAAAATAATTTGGATCCTGATCAGATGTTGCGTACCGCGTCGTTTGATCAGAATCCAAACTGTTTGACTATAATATCAATGTTTCTTTAGTTAACAAAACCGCTTATTATTCCAAATTGTTAAAGTAAAGGCTGACTAAAAATATCAGCATACGATAATATGGCAGCGACTGTGTTTACGTTATAATGGTAGTGAAAGGGTTGACATTTTGTGTACAGTGATGAGTTCAGTAAAGAAATCGATGGCCGTCGATGGCCATCGATTGCGAGTTGGCTACCGGTCTGAAATACAGTGGAGAAAACGTAATTATTTCGTTCAAATGCAAACGCATCGCAATGAAATATAGAAAATGACATCATTTTGACAATTCAGACTACCAATTTTAATCTGAGTGGCAAACAGTTTGGAGCCTGATCAGACGCCGGGTTACCCGGCGTCTGATCTGGCTTCAAACTGTTTGCAATGAAACTAATAGTTTTAAGCGTAACCGGGGTTATTTGGAAAGAAAACGTTTTATCTACTGCACTGTGCACGCTGCACACGGGGCACAAACTGCTTACCTAAACAGCAAACAGGGGTAATTGAACATGCTACAGATCATCAATAGCCATTTCCTTTACAGAAACGTCTTCGGCGCATAACTTTTTCCATCCGCCATATATTATAGAACTCAACCCTATATAGTCAAAATGGACTAGACCGATTTTGGAATTTGAGTGTCTATTAAAGGTGTGCGGGGTGAATAAAATAAGTGGATTAGAATAGTAATGGTTTACGTTTTAAGTTGATAACGTATTACTAATCTAGAACGACCTGTTACTTAATTCGTTTCGATCCTTTATTTTGAATCTTGTTATGTATCAAGCCTTTCACCTTATCGTATGCTTTAACTCAGTCAACCCCGAAACTTTTAATGAGCTAACCCAAATCACATTTAGGTCCAGTCTATCTTTTTACTATTTAGGATTGATTTTAACAACATATGTATATTGCAATATGATAAACATCGCAGATCTTGATCAGAGAGCTCTTATAGGTGCCCTCTGATCGTGATTTACACTGTTTACAAAGGACAAAACTAATGTACTATTCACATGTCAACTGTTTGTTTACCATTTATGACGAATATTCAAATCGCCAGGTTTGAATGTGTTAAAACTGTTTATAAACTTCATGTGATCAGAAACCAAACTGTTTGAAAATATTGGACAGGTCGCGCTCAGTTCTCAACACCGAAAATGTTAGTGTCACAGCACATTTGCTGCATCAAGCAATATTTGACAATAGCGCTGCGGTCAAAGTTTAAATTTATAAGACGGTATCTTAAATCAGGCAATATTTTACCATATTAGACATTATTTTAGATATTTTCTACTGTTTTACATTCTTCGGCGGACTACAATTCACTCTTATGTCAACATTTTACTTCTATTTTATACAGACTATGTATTTATTGCTCCTCTCAAGGAAATAGTTCCACTTTATACAGCCATAAATATACACAATAAGAAATAGTTTTCATATTCTAGCAAAATATAAGCTTACAGCAAGCTTAGATTAAAGCGACACCCTTAAGGCGAATTCTGCTTTAACCCGTTTACGCCCAGTGTATTCTTCCATGTTTTATATATTGAATTAGTCCATTTTTTATCAAAGGGATGCCTGGTCCAAATTTTCATTCTCATTTTGTTTTATATTGAAATTCCTATCAGCAAACAGTGTAGACTCTGATCAGACGCCGCATAATTAGAGTCTGCACTGTTTACCTATGTCCCATTGATATGGGATCGTGGGCACAAATGGGTTAATTGGTTTACCAAACAGACGATATGTTATAGCGTCTGGCGACATTTTCCTGCACCAGATGATATTTTGTAATGCACACTTACTTTCTTTCATATTTAACTGTAGCAGACGACACACCTGTCACCCTTTCAAAGGATATAAGAAACGTATTTATTTATCCCTTAGAATCCTTACACAAGTTTGAGCACTTCATACATATGATCTTAGTTGCAAAAAAAAATTTCCGATCTAAATTTCTAACTTTTTTTTCTCCAGAAAGCCGTTCCCTTTGACAAACAGCTTGGATCCTGATCAAACGCCGGGTCACTCGACGTCTTATCAGGATCCAAACAGTTTGCAAATGTGGATCAATACAAGTCTGCTTCAATAGTGTCGTCTGCAAGGTCATTTCAAAGTTAAATTTCAGGTACAGTGGAGAATGTGTTATTCTTTCCCAATAAACGCGTTTACGCTAAAACTATTATTTGCAGTGCAAACAGTTTGGAGCCAGATCAGACGCCGGGTAAACCGGCGTCTGATCAGGCTCTAAACTGTTTGCCACCAAGATAAACAAGAATTATCAGAATTGTCCAAAAGTTGTTCTTTTCTACGTTTTAGTGTTTTGCGTTTGCGTACGTTTGCGTTTAAACGGGAAAGAATAACAGATTCTCCACTGTAGTATGACTTTAAAAGAAATATTGATATTAGTGTCAAACAGTAAATGGACCCTGATCAGACGCCGCGTTACGCGGCGTCTGATCAGGGTCCAAACCTTTTGAAAAATCGCCTTTTGGCGCTATAGGCTATGAAAGAGTTAAGAAGCCCTTTGATCAGAGTCTGCCCTGTTTACCGCTTTACAATGAATTGCAGAAAACAAACCTAAATAGTCATAAGCGGAATGAACTAAACTGGAAACTGGAATGGTCCACCAGCTGTTCTAGGGCGAATGAGTTAAAGTTTACTTTGGCTAGCCGAGATATGCGTTTCTCACTTTTGCCTGATTAAACCTGTCAGTTCTATTGTATCGAAATCGTTTGAGCTACTCATTACAGTGCGCCAAGGTGACCTAAGGTCCATAAATTAAGGGATTTGTGGGCACTGCCCGTTAAGCTGCTTTAAATTATCCTAAGTCCCAGAACAATGTCGACGGAAATAATTTTTGAATTATTGAACAGATTTGCATTTATGAAAGAATGCATGGAATGATTATGTACAACCAAAACTATGTTGGATATTGGAATTAAAGTACCTAGATTTTTTATATAAAGCTTGTTTATTGCTACAGCTAGAGTCGGATGTTTTGGACAAAGTAAAGGTAGGTTTCAACAGTCTCACTTCTATATCTGCTTAATATTTGCCGTCTACCTTTTTTTTTCAAAAATAAAGAATTATTTTATTTTATACCTAACTAAAGAAACATCCATTTATAAAGTGTCAGTTAGCTTTGTTGCTGATTAAACTCATAAGTTACTTGAAGTCTGGTCCGAATCCAAACTGTTTGCAAATGTAAGTGTTCAGTTGTCATTTGCATTGAAAACTGAATAAAGTCTAGGTCAGATACGTACCCCTTCTCTGCCATGACGTTATCAATTTTAAACAAATATCGTCTGCTTTTATTTCTCAAATTCTATTTGTAGGCATTTTGACTTCAGAAAATAATGAAAAGAGGGTCAAACAGTATGGGTCCTGATCAGACGCCGCACCACGCGGCGTCTGATCAGGATCCAAACTGTTTGCAAATATTCACTATACTCGGGGTAATACAGGAAAGGGGTTGATCAAATTTCCATTTTTAAAAGAATGTTTCACTGGTCATCTTACAAAATGCAGTATTCTGTTTATCGGAATGAGTAGTTTCCTCACTGAATGCTTTGGAAAGACAATATGAATGTCAACAAGCTCGGGACTGGATGAGAAGTCCAGTAACTCGGCATCTAATCAAGATCCAAACTGTTTGCTTAAGTGATAAATGTATGCTTTAACAGCATGAGAAGGGTTTACGGGGTAAGGTCGAGGTTTTAACAAAAGAGTCGTGCATTTTCAAAATTGCAGAAACCTAAAGAGGAGTGTCAAACAGTTTGGGCCCAAATCAGACGCCGCGTTACAAACTGTTTGCAATTAATATAGTCAAGTTGCGATCGGTAGGCAAAGAGGTAAAACAACTTTTAAGATTTATCTTATTCCATAGCGGTCATATCAGTCATTACAAGAGGGGACTAGTTGAGGATGTTGCACATGTAAGGTTTGGTAATTAATACGGCGTCTGTTCAGGATCCAAACTGTTTGACACTAGTGTCGATATTTCTTCTGCCAGTGTCTTCTGCTTAATCTTTAGTCTGCGTGAACTTTTACAAGCTGGGTTTTTTCGTCTGCCAAATTTGTCGTCTGCTATTGTTCTAAAAATAGAATTTTCTTAATTTCTTTCCAAAAATTGGTCAGAGTGTCAAATAGTTTGAATGCTGATGAGACACCAGATGAGACACCTCGTTACGCCATGTCTCATCTGGATCCAAACTGATCACTGTGGCAGATATATCCTCCACTAGCATGCACGCTATTATAGAAAGTAGTTCTTACAAAACATAGTCATGACTGTATAAAATGGAAATATTTTCTTCAGTGGAGAAATGAGTTTAAACTCATGCGTAAAAAGATTGAGTACTGGTTTAAGTATAATTTTGCAAATAAATTGCAGATAAAAAAGTCAAAGCAGACGGTAAGGTCATAATAATGAAGATTGGGTTTGAACATGCATTAAATGAATATTCCTTTTTCCGGAAGCTATTATAACAAATTATAAATTATAAATAGTATCATAATAGTATCATGGCAGAGAATGGTCATGTCGTAGGTTCTCGTATGATCTCGAATACACTACCAACTCGAGCTCATAAAGGACCCCGGACCACACACTGTGATGATATGTTGTTTTTGTATGATATTATGCATTTTTTGGTTTGCATTGGATCTATGGGAGTTTACATTACCATTTGTATGTGTTGAATCTTTATACCACATAGTACATACTTGTGTTTATTGATACCATACAGTAAAATTTCACAATTACATTGTACAACCACTTAACTATGTAAATTATTAGGGTGTGTACGATTGGTGACCGCTTAACTCTTTGAACCCTAGTCCCGCATATAGGCGTGCTTTTCAAACAGTGTACATGTGAATAGTACACATGTCCTATACAAACAGTGAAGACCCAGATCAGAGGGCTCTGAAAGGAGCCCTCTGATCAGGGTCTTCACTGTTTGTCATAATGCCAATTATTGACAAAAACAACCCTTAAAAGTCAGAAATGGACTAGACTAAAATGGAAACTGGAATTGTCCAATTAAAGTTTCAGGGAGGAAAGAGTTAAAGCAAGGTGACGGTGAATCAGAAAGCTCTAAACTGTCAACTGTCCATTACACAATCAAAAAGCCTTCATTTTAGTGGTCGTAATGGCGAAGGTTTACTGTATTTGCAAGCGTTTAGTTTACAAAAGCATTTCAGTATTTCTACATTGACGAACAGGCTATCAAGTTAACAGTATTCATTTCTGTTGAGATTAGGTTTAATTCATTCACTAGGGCAGATACCTCAAATTATCTAAATTATCTATTCTAAGTATCCCAAAAAGTCTAGTCCTTATTCTTTTTTTAAAAAACATATTAAGGATTGATTCTTACAATATGTTGCAAAATGGCAAACAGTGTAGAGCATGAGCAGAGACAGATTATTTCAGATGGCTTCTACAGGAATCCTATGATTTGGGTCGATAATGGTTAGATAGGACAAGTGTACTCTTCAAATGTATTCTGTTTGTAAATGACGAGCCTGGTCATCGCTAGGGTTGAATATGTTAAGGAAATATGCTACAGATTTCACAGCATCAATTCCTAACGACAGAAGCCATCTGTCACCATGCAATCTGTACATATTTACAGCGTGTTGCTGTCACTGCAGAGACGTGGTAGTCTAAACCTTCGCCTTGCTACAATACCATCTGCTTCAAAATTGTCTGTTACGTCATTTTTTTCTTTTAACTAAAATGGCATTAATACGAGTGTCAAAACATTTAGATCTCGATCAGACGCCGAGTAACTCGGCGTCTGATCGGGATCCAACCAGTTTGAAATTACGATTATTTTTTTTTTTTTTTGCGCTTAGCTTGTTCAAGGTTAACTAAACATTTTCGTAACAAATAGTTTTCTCTCCAATTTCAACGTTTAGTTTTGCTTCGTTTGCTTCAACTCAAATTTGCACACAGTTTCGATTAAGATCTTTTCACGATGTGCTATGCGAGCGATGTTAATTTTCAAGTTAAATAACGTTGGAATTATCCCAGAATAATTAGCTCATAAGGTCGTTTCTATGACAAACCAGACGATATCTAAAAAGGCAGACGACATTTTGGGAATAGACAAAGTTTACGGGATGTTTAGGGTAAACTTGTTAAGTTGGTTGTGAAATAGTTCCTTTTCTAGGATCATGGGACTTAATAACATCACAAAACTCCGATAAAATGTCAAGCCTCAGGGTTAAACGACAAACGAAATTGAAAGTTTATTAGCTGCAGTGAAATTGTCGAGGATTTAATAAACTCGGTGAGATGACTTTGTAGGTAAGGTTTAGTTATGTTGAAAATTATAAGGTAATTTCCCAGTACACGACTTAACTTTTTGCTCCCTGAAAGTTTAAATCGACCATTTCAGTTTCCATTTTAGTGTAGTCTATTTCTGACTTTTAAGGGTTGTTTTTGTCAATGTTTGGCATTATGACAAACAGTGAAGACCCTGATCAGAGGGCTCCTCTCGGAGCCCTCTGATCTGGGCCTTCACTGTTTGCACAGGACAATGTTACTATTCACATGTACATTATTCGAAAATGACGCCTATATGCGGGACTAGGGTTCAAAGGGTTAATTCTTCTAAGGTACGGTATATGAAAGAGGCCATTGGCAAACAGTGTGGATTCTAATGAGACGTCGCGTTACTCACTGTCGACATGTTTCCGGTTTAGCGACGTTTAGAAGTCAATGAAATCGAATTGACTTCATGGTTTACTGTATTTTAAGACATGTGATGGCTTGTTAAGAACATTAGCAGTCTTTTAAGACAGGCAGTAGCTTAATTAAGAACAACAATTATGCAGATAACTCAATTAGCATTATTGTAAGATAGTTGGTAGCTTAATTCAGAACAAAAATAATGCAGAAAATTCCATTAGGAGCTCTCTACATTACTTTTGTCCTGCATTAAGCAGTCATCTGTTTTGAAGTATATGTACGTTTTCGATGAAGGTTTGTGTTAGACATGTGAATATGTGTACAGCTGTGTATACCGGCGGACGTAGTCGAGCGGTAAGCAACCGCTTACGACGTCAGGGGTTGTGAGCTCGATCCCCTGCGGGGCCAAGTCATTCGGATGTAACTTTATAAACCGAGGTCCGATGTATGAGTGCTTTACATGCACTTGACATCTCAAAGAATCAGAGAACTCTTTCGATATCAAGAGTAGGGCATCGCACCCGGGTTCTCTGTATCCGTTCCCCTCTCTCTGGGGCGTCCAATTAGCAAATGAATGGCAGAAACGGACGTTAACAAACAAACAAACCAACAGCGTTGTGTATAATTTATCTAAAATGTTACTGATTCGAGGGAGACGTAAATCGATCAGAGTCTACTATACTCTTTGAAGCAAGCCTTCATTGATTTTAGGGTTTACCACGGGGCATTTTGAATTTGACTGAAAGTAAAGCATTCTAACGCTCGTACAGTGTATGAGCTTTCTGTTTTGTACTACACATTCAACTGTGAGGCAGAAGGAATTGTTTCCTACAGCTCTGCAACCCTTTCATGGTCAAATGATTCGCGAGAAGTTTACCCCTTCACCGCTTGAGTGTCGTCTGAGTCAATATTGTTGTCTGAAAGATACGTTTTAAAGTTAGATTTAAGGTGTTTTTTACTTAATAAATATCGATTAGAGTGTCAAACAGTTTGATTCCTGATCAGACGCCGCGTTTGATCAGGGTCGAAACTGTTTGTAAACGCCTTAAAATAGCCATTAACTCTTTCCTCCCTGAAACTTTAAATGGAACATTCCAGTTTCCATTTTAGTCTAGTCCATTTCTGACTTTTAAGGGTTGTTTTTGTCAATAATTGGCATTGTGACAAACAGTGAAGAACCTGATCAGAGGGCTCATTTCGGAGCCCTCTGATCAGGGTCTTCACTGTTTGCATAGGACAAGTGTACTATTCACATGTACACTGTTTGAAAAGCACGCCTATATGCGGGACTAGGGTTCAAAGAGTTAAGAGTATACGTGTTAACTCCTCCATCGCCTTACTTTCAGAACAATGGTTATTTTCAAACAGTTCGGAGGCTGATCATACGCCCCGTACCGCAGTGTCTGATCGGGATCCCAAATGTTTGATACACATTACGACATAACCAATATAGTCAATTACCTAAGATTTCAAAATGAAGGAAAAGCAGGCGACAATTGTTTAGAGCAGATGACTCCATGCTAGTGAAGGGGTTAACCCTTTGAACCCTAGTCCCGCTTATAGGCGTCCTTTTCAAACAGTGTACATGTGAATAGTACACTTGTCCTGTGCAAACAGTGAAGACCCAGATCAGAGGGCTCCGAAAGGAGCCCTCTGATCAGGGTCTTCACTGTTTGTCATAATGCAAAACATTGACAAAAAACAACCCTTAAAAGTCAGAAATGGCCTATACTAAAATGGAAACTGGAATTGTCCATTTAAAGGTTTAGGGAGGAAAGAGTTAACACAATAGGGGAGAACGACGAGATCGTTTTCCAAATAAAATGTTCAAAGTGAATCGATGCACCTAACCCTTTCATTATCAAATTAATCGTGAGATGTTTACCACTTCATCGTTTCATTGTCGTCTGAATTGTGGTTAGTAGAAAAAATTAGACAGTATGACTAAAGCAATTTCATAACGACGTCGAACAGTTTGGATCCTGATCAAACGCCACGTTACGCGGCGTCTGACCAGGACCAAAACTGTTTGCAAACGCGCTTCAACTCGTCATTGAGAGCGAAAGGGTTACCAAATGTTTGAAATACATGTACAACGTGAATCATGGCAACGATGGGAAGACAAGCCAGGAAACACAACTCGTGGATCCTATTTAATATAATAGTCAAAACGAGTTATCAACCTTTAGCACGCTTGCTTTAACCGATAATCGGATTGGCTCCAGATGCGACCCGAGTAGCTCGAGGTCTCATCTGGATCAAAACGGTTTGAAGGTCTGTTGATATTTCTATAAAATATACTGTGCAAAAATATTCTATAATTTCTACCTACCTTGCTCAAAATTGTTTTCAAGTGAAATAAATTGGAAATCATTGTTTTAGCCAAACCTCGTTTATTTGGAAGATTAACGTCACATCCACCTATATAACGACTTATGAAATCAACCGATACTGATAAATAGCTTTAGGATTTCGGTAACGGCACTTACTAAAACTTTCAAGTCGATTTAATCTTTATTTGAGTGAAACAATCACGAAATCAGTATGTTTATCAAAGGGTTTAAATTGATAATTTGTGACTCAATGATTTTAGAAATTTTGCAGCGGTACAATTTGAAGTTGAAATGGTTATTGCAAGTTGGACTGTAGATCTACTGAGCCTGGGGCACGTTTCATAGAACTTCGTACGACAAATGTTGTCGTAAGTCAGATTATAAAATGCTCAATTATTATTCATTTCTCCATATAATCCTCTCTTGTGACATCTCTTTGGAATCGTCTTTTCAAGACGGTTCCAAAGATATGTCACAAGACAGAATTAGAGAAATAAGAAATTAAGTTTTGACTTACGACCACTTTTTTCGTACGAAGTTTTATGAAACGGGCCCCTGGTCCAGTGAGTGATATGCTTGAAGCATTTCATTTAGTGGAAGTCCCGTCATGCTTTTCGCAATAAATTTATTACTGCCTAAACATGTGTGTGGGCCATGACATAACATTACTAAGGAATGCAATTTCACAGTAAAAAACAAGTTTTATTTCAAAAATTAATTCATGTTGAAATGGTGTCAGGTCACAAACAGTCGATCTTGTGTAACCAGTCATGAGTTCAGTTAATAAATCGATGGCTGTCGTTGGCCATCGATTGCAAGTTGGCTACCGGCCTGACATACACTGTAGAAAACGTTATTATTCCGTTAAAACACAATCGAAACGCAAACGCATTGCAATCAAGAATAGAAAAAGACAGCTTTTTGTTCCGACTACCAGCTTTAATCTGAATGATAAACAGTTTGGAGACTGATCAGACGCCGGTTTACCCGTTGTCTGATCTGGCTCCAAACTGTTTGCAATTGAAATAATAGTTTAACCCTTTCCCCCATAGAAGCGACTTTTAGCGAATCTGATTTATTCATCCGCTGAAGAAAATAGTTCCAATTTAATAATTTAATATATATTATAGGGAAAATTTTCAATATATTCTAGCACAGGATAGCTTAAAGCAGGCTGAAAGTAAAGCAGAATGCGCCTTAAGCGCATTCTGCTTTACTTTCAACCTGCTTTAAGTAGTAACCTATTTTCAATTCTAGAAATAGGCTATCAGGTAAAGGGTTAAGCGTAAACGCGTCTATCGGTAAATAATACGTTTTCTCTACTGTAGGCTACATGTACTCTGCATGCTACACACGGGGCACAGACTGCTAACATAAACCACAAACAGTGGCAACTGAACTCATTGCAGTAAATTCACATTGAAATCTAATTTAGAAAATGACAGGTTAACTTGAAACTGTTGACAGTGTGATAAGATCTCATTTACAAAACGTTTGGAGCCTGTTAGGATGCCGGTTTACACAGCGTCTGATCTGGCTCTAATATTTTTTGCAATGTGAATAAAACCATAAAACGCCCTTTTCTATGATCTTACACCATATTCTGACATACAGCTGATTTTTTTAAGAAGTTTATATATATAATATATAAAAAAATCAAAACATGAGCTGTAGGTCAGAATATGGTGTTTGATCATAGATAAGGGTGGTTTTTATGGTTTTTATTCACTTTATTTGTGTTTGAAGGTGTTGTATTCCGACAAAGAATGCGTCTGACACCTGTGGATTATTGCCGCAAATAGTCTCAGCCTCAGCTCTTGTGAGAAAATAGGTTAAAACATTGTCAAACAGTTTGGAACTTGACCAGGCACCGAGTTACTCTGCGTCTGATCTTGATCCAAACTGTTTTGCTTATGTCATTGTCGACGGTCAGTAGGTAAGTTCAAAGATCAAAGAGATTAGTTCAATGATAACAATGGGACTGTGTCAATGGTTAATTAATGGAGTAACTTAAGGAAGCTAACACTCGAGACTCGTTCAGCTGTCAAGTGTCGTCTGCTTCTCCCTATGCACGTGTCTTCTGTTCACGTTTAGACTGCATTGGAATTATATCACGATTAGGACCGAAAATCAGACCAAATTCAGCCCTGAGAACACCCCTTCCCCCTCCTCTTTCTATTTTCTGTTACTCATACCTCATTAAATACGCATTTTTAAAGTATTAAGAGTAGGCAAATTGATATGTTTATTTTAGATTAACATGTATTTTGTTAGTTTGAGACAAACTTCGGAAATATATTATGAAGGAATGATTAATTAGACTCAGTTTAATTTTGGCTTAACAAATGTTAGAATTAGGTCTAAAACGACAGCAAACAGTGAAGACCCAGAGGAGACGCCGCCTTAGCGGCGTCTCCTCTGGGTCTGCACTGTTTGCCAATTCCCTTTTAGGTTACGTAACAACTAAATGGATAAAGCTTACAAGAATTCGTGAAAAGGAGATTATCGCCCAGTTTATCTACTTCCATATCGTGTCATAAACTTACTAGCAGTGAGGTAAACATAAACACAGATCGTTTCTCATTCAGTCCAGTCGCTGACTCCACTCTCCACCGTGTGCTGTTTACGAAGTGAGCCTTGATTGAAACTCGGTGTTTATTCGAAAATTAATTAAAGTTTCAACAATTTAAAAGAGACCAGTAATTCAGAATCTAGTGCGAAAAGGTGGCTTATTATCGTACTGCAAAATAATTGGATTAGCGTACTTGAAGAATGGAATAAAAGGGAAGAGAGGCAGTTTGGGATATACCTTCGGTTACATTTTAGTATTGCGATGAATCTAGACCGACGGTGTGTTATTTGAGCTCATCGATCGCACTTTGTGAACAAAGGTAAATGTGTTATGCAAATAATTTAGATGTGTTTTTGCTGATTTAGGATACAGAGCTTAAGTTACGAAAATCAATAGTAACAGATGTATTTATTCAATTAATGTTCCGCGTTCCCTGTCGCCTCATTTCCGTGTTTACAGTGGAGAATCTGTTATTCTTTCCCGTTTAAACGCAAACGAAACGCAAAACTCTAAAATGTAGAAAAGGATAACCTTTTGACATTTTTGACTTTTTATTTTTAACTGAGTGGCAAACTGTTTGGAGCCTGATCAGACACCGGGTTATCCGGCGTCTGATCTGGCTCCAAACTGTTTGCACTGGAAATAATAGGTTTAGCATAAACGCGTTTATTTGGAAAGAATAACGTTTTCTCCACTGTACGAGTCAAGACGGCGATCAATCATCTTTATACTTACGCCTTTCATGTTAGAACATCGTCTGCTGAAAATAGGCCTATATCGTCTGCTTTTATTTCAAAATTAGAATTTACATATTTTATCTGAAGAAAAATCGATATGAGTGTCAAACAGTTTATATCTTGATTAGACGCCGCGGCCGAGTAATTCCAAACTGTTTGAGAATACCAATGCACTCGGGCCAGGGCAGTGAACATGTTGATACACTCAACCCTAGCGACAAGTATTCTCGTCATTTACAAACAGTACATGTGAAAAGTACACTTGTTTTATGAAAACAGTGTAGGCCCTGATCAGAGGGCCCCTTAAGGAGTCTGTACTGTTTGTCATTTTGCAACAAATTGAAGATCAAATAAACACCCCTAAATAGTCAAAATGTTAATTCGACTTAATTAGAAGTTGAAGTTTTCCATTTGAATTTTCAGGGATGAATGAGAACTACGGTTGTTTTATATACATGTATGGATACAGTAACCCTAATACCACACATTAGAATACACGGTCGTATGTTTAAGTGTTGAATATAGCTTACAGTGGAGATCTGTTATTCTTTCCCGTTTAAACACAAACGTACGCAAACGCAAAGCACTAAAACGTAGAAAAGTACAACTTTTGGACATTTCTGATAATTCATGTTTATCTTGGTGGCTTACAGTTTGGAGCCTGATCAGACGCCGGGTTACCCGGCGTCTGATCTGGCTCCAAACTTTTTGCACTGCAAATACTAGTTTTAGCGTAAACGCGTTTATTGGGAAAGAATAACGTTTTCTCCACTGTAACTGAGGATGGGAGTACTGTATACAGTAAAACCTCTCTATCACGACCACTAAAACGTGTGAATTATTAGGCGATTAAGACAGGTGACTGCTTAAAGCAAGGTGACAGGGAAACAGAAAGCTCCCGCAGGAGCTTTCTGTTTTCCTGTCACTATGCTTTAAGCTCTCACCTGACTTTTATACGATCGATTAGCATTCTTTTTAGTGGTCGTAATAGAGAGGTTTTACTGTATTATCAGAAAGATAAAGGGGCATATTCTTTTACCTTTATCCTGCTATAAGCATTCACTTGCGATAAACGCCGAAAAACAAACATTCGTTAAAGTGATCGTTATATTAGTACTATTAAAGATATGGCATTTATGTTTTGATAGAATACTTGGTACGTTTTTGTCTTACTTAACCCTTTCCTCCCTGAAACATCATGTGGATAATTCCAGTTTCCAATTTTGTCTAGTCCATTTTTGTGTATTGCTATATGACAAACAGTTCAATCTCAAACATTGGGATCTTTCATTTCATCATACCAATTCCCTAGTATATCGTTGTGATAAATATTTCATCATAATTTTCAATGAACTTGTTTAGATTTAACAGTCTTGTCACAGTTAACAGGCCAATAGTTTAATAGTAAATTGTCTGAACAGCTGTCTGCCTATAGGCCATAAGTGTTACATAGGTTACACCTAACGTACTCTATCATTTTTCATTGTCACGCCTTTTTATTTTCATTTTAACCCATTACCCCATAGCCTGTTTCTAGTATTGAAGATAGGTGACCGTTTAAAGCAGGTTGAAAGTAAAGCAGAATGTGCCTTAAGGCACATTCTGCCTTACTTTCAGCCTGCTTCAAGCTACTATCTGCTAGGATATAGAGAATATTTCTTAATATACATGTTCGATACTTTACAAAATGGAACTATAAACTGTCTCCTGTCCTAAAGGTTATCAATATTCCATATTTGAGTGGACTCTCATTACTCGCTGACTTTGTTTGATGAGGTAAAGTTGAAAGTAACAGTTGAAAGAGTCAAATAACTGACACGCATGACAATACGTACAGTCAAATTACAATTGCAGGACAAAGTCTGACAGCGACTGAAAACAAGATTTTGCATAAAAAATGTAAACGGGTGTTCACGGTGACAGACTGTTGCATATATGAACACGTTAGGTTAGGAAAAGAATTTGTGTTAAATACAGTAAAACCTCTCTATTACGACCGCTAAAATGAAGGCTAATTGATTGTATAAAATACATGTTACAGCTTAAAGCACGGTGACGGTGAAACAGAAAGTTCCTAAAGGAGATTTCTGATTTACTATAACCTTGATTTCAGCAGTCACCTGCCTTAAACACACAGTAAATAAATAAATAAATAATAATAATAAAGACTTTATTTAACGAGAGAACTCATTTGGTAAAGACCAATCTTCCAGTACATAAAACAAAAGGCATTTCATACAAAACAAATAATTAACAAATTCACAATACAATGTACTCACTGGATGTAGCAATTTGTAAGAAAAACCTACCACAGCATTTGAAAAAGTGTACCTGTTAAGTGTACACTTGTCCTATGTAAACAGTGAAGCCCCAGATCACAGGAATCCTAACGGAGTCCTCTGATCAGGGTCTGCACCGTTTGTCATTTTATAATGTATGAAGAAAAGTTAAAAGATAGGAAAAGTAATTTGATCTAGTATACAAGTAATTAATATTAATTGAAAAACAGTGGAGACTAGCTTAGAGAGCACGTATATGACCTCTATATCAGTGTCTCAACAGTTAGAGATTTTAATACCGATTTAAAGTGCGGCGGTTTTGCCATCCATTAATACATCTAAGGACTCCCTTTAATACCAAATGAAGACATACAACCTTAAACAGTTTACATCCAAGCCGGACTTCAATTGAATAGATGTCTGTTATGTGTCCAAACTCTGCAAATATTTAATTAAGTAGATAAATCTAGTTGAATATGACTGTTTATGAGCTATATAACTTACTCAAAGTGCTATATAGATATGTTTTACTGTACATTGATTATAGTACCACCTGAACGTTGACAACTGATCAAGATCCCTCGGATTCTGTTTCTGCAGTTTGAGTAATTTTAAACAAACTGAGGCGAACTCGGGTCTTTAGCAAACAGTTTCAGAAGATGGCAATTCTAAGAGTTGGGAAGGCTAACTTATTGATTGTTTCAAATTAAATTGGACTTATTTCAGTCTTGATTTAACTCTTGTTAAGTTTTAACTTGTCACGGTATGGTTGCTCATATGTTTTTTTATTTAATTCACTGACAACTGACAAAAATAATTTTAAAAACAGACAGTGTAGATTCTGGTCAGAGGGTTCCGTAATGAAGACTCTGATCAAGGTATACATGTACTATGTTTTGAGTACAGACAGTGTCTTGCAAAAAGAAAATGCATAAAAGATCTTTGTGTTAACTCATTCACGCCTGAAACTTTTAATAGACAATTCCAAATTTAAAATAAGTCTAGTCCATTTTTGACTATTTAGGGTTGATTTTAACAATCTTTTTCAAAATGACAAACAGTATAGACCCTGATCAGGGTCTACACTGTTTGCATAGGACTAGTATAATCATTACAGGTACACTGTTTGTAAATGAAAAGTATACCCATCGCTAGGGTTAAATGAGTTAAACTTCGCGACATACAATTCCAATAGGATGAACTATGCCGTCATATAAGAATTGTATTTCAACCTCTTTAACCAGACACGGTGACTATATACAGTGGAGAATCTGTTATTCGTTCCCGTTTAAACGCAAACGTACGCAAACGCAAAGCACTAAAACGTAGAAAAATACAACTTTTGGACAATTCTGATAATTCTTGTTTATCTTGGTGGCAAACAGTTTGGAGCCTGATCAGACGCCGGGTTACCCGGCGTCTGATCTGGCTCCAAACTGTTTGCACTGCAAATAATAGTTTTAGCGTAAACGCGTTTATTGGGAAAGAATAACACATTCTCCACTGTAAGACTGATTATTACGTTACACTGCACTAGTCAATGAGTTGTAACATGATCAGTCGGCATTGGTGTCTAGATGTTATACATTTTGAATGTTTCCTGACGGAGTAACACGGCTTCTTATTAGGCGCCCAGTGGATTCTCCCATGTTTTATATATTGGATTAGTCCATTTTTTATCAAAGGGATGTCTGGTCAAAATTTTCATTTTCTTTTTGTTTTATATTGAAATTCCTATTAGCAAACAGTGTAGACTATGATGCCTATGTCCCATATATGGGATGGTGGACACAAATGTGTTAACCATTACAACATACCCTGTGTGTAGTTTTGAAAACAGGTGACCACTTAAAGCAGACTGAAAGTAAAGCAGAATGCTCCTTAAATCTTATCATGCTGACTCATCGTCTGTTAAAATATATCTTTTGCTTTTATGTTTCTTAAACCTAAGAAAAGTTGAACATGAATGACAAACAGTTTGAATCCAGAACAGACGCCACATTACCCGGCGTCTGATCTGGGTCCAAACTATTTGCAAACGTTAGCCAAGTCGAGCATGCATGCTTAGGGTTAAGTTGCGTTCTGTTTTACTTCCAACTTGCTTTAACTCTTTGAACCCTAGTTCCGCATATAGGCGTCCTTTTCAAACAGTGTACACATGAATAGTACACTTGTCCTATGCAAACAGTGAAGACCCAGATCAGAGGGCTCCGAAAGAAGCCCTCTGATCAGGGTCTTCACTGTTTGTCATAATTCCAAACATTGACAAAACAACCCTTAAAAGTCAGAAATGGACTAGACTGTAATGGAAACTGGAATTATCCATTTAATGTTTCAGGGAGGAAAGAGTTAAGTACCATTTGCTAGGATATAGAAAATAAATCTTATGGTGCATAATTATTTATCACTGTATAAAGTGGAACTATTTTCTTCCATGAAAGAATGAAGTAAAGGCATAAAAAGGCAACATAGTTGAGAAAAGGGTTAACGTTCTAAATGAAAGTATATGTGTTGTGATTTCAGTAACCATGGGCGGGGCAATGTGTTGAGTATATATAATAGAGGGCTAGCAATAGGAGATCAAAAGTCAACATAATTGCAACCCAGTGATGTTCTTTTGGGCTAATTCTTATATCAATAATCAAATATCAATGCTCTTTGAACATTAATATAATATTTTTCTTTTATCCTAACCTTTTTCAAAAACGTTGGCAAGGTTTGATGACATGAGTGGGTCTTTAGTATTTGCACAAGTATTTGACCTTATGTTATTTTCTTTCAAATAAATATTCGCCTTTCAATTAAGTATTTACCTATATTAGATATAAATGAGCCGTACCATGAGAAAAAATTAACATTACATTACATTGCAAAAAGTCTAGACTCAAACCACACTGGTCAGGATCTACACTGTTTGACACTTTTCTATTAGGATATAGAAAATACTTCTTGTCACACATATTCATAACTGTATACATTTGAGCTAGTTTAATTCTGTGGATAAATAAATTATGTTTAAAGACGTGTTAATGGGGTAATGGGTTACAGTGGAGAATCTGTTATTCTTTCCCAATAAACGCGTTTACACTAAAACTATAATTTACAATACAAACAGTTTGGAGCCTGATCAGACTGTTTGCCACCGAGATAAACATGAATTATCAGAATTGTCTAAAAGTTGTTCTTTTCTACGTTTTAGTGGTTTGAGTTTGCGTACGTTTGCGTTTAAACGGGAAAGAATAACAGATTCTCTACTGTAGATATTAAATACAGGATATGTTCGAGTCAAGCGATGTAGAGGTAAATTCAACTGTAAAAATACGAGACAATTCGTAAGCGATCTAAAGATCTCGAAATTCGACTCTAGTTTGTTATTTTATTTGTTTACAAGTTTGATGAGAGTCAGATACTGAGATGAATGCTAATCTTGATCTGGTCTGCACTGTTGTGCGATGCACGACACGGCCCCAAGTTATAGAGAGTTGAGTCTGAGACCGTTCTCAAGCATTTGTTTGGTCAGATTTGAGCCTTGGCTCAAATCTGACCAATCAAATGCTTGAGAGCCACTTCAGACTCAAATCAAAAGCTTAATATAACCTTGAATCCCGGCTATTTCATGATTCTCTCTGTCCTAATAAAAAGTCACAGAAAATTTCCCTAAAACCTGACACGCTTAAAGGAGGGGATTTATCTATTATATGCCTGCTTTAAGCACCCAGCTGTATTGAACACTGAAATTAAGCTATGGTGTGTTTCAATACATCACATAAAATAACGAATTTGTTATTAGAATCCTTTAATACCAATCCCAATTGCTTTTCTTTTTATTAACAAACAGTTTAGAAGAAGATCGTCGGCGTCTGATCTGGACCCAAACTGTTTTAAACTTATATTTGATCAGGGTTCCCGATAAGACGAAGTACACATTGAATGCAACATTTACTCACTCATTTCAGCACAAAATCCTATGGCGTTACTACTCATTAGAATCGTCTATTTGAGACAATTGTAATGTGTATAGTGACACTATATGGTTTAGTGCAGAAGTAAAGATTTCAAGTTTCGAAATACCCGGTACTCCCCTTATCTGGACCTCTGTTTGATGTTTCTTCAATTAAACCGTTTTTAATCTACATGTACATTAAAAAAATAAGCTTAAAGCCGACTGTAAAGCAGAATAAGCCTTAATTACTTTCAATCCGCTTTAAGCAGTAACCTGTCTTCAAAATTAAGAAACATAGTTACTATGATTAAGCAGTTCTTAACACTCACCCGATTTTATATAAAACACGACCCACTTTGATCAATCTATTGCCTTGGCTAAAATATAAGTGGTAAAATCCCCCGGGAAAGAATTCAGACTCATGACAGAGAGATCTTATAACAAACTAGTGCATACCTTGACCAGACAGCTCCCTCAGAAGCCTGCTGAAATGGGTCTGCACGGTTTTCAAAATACATTAAAATACTCTAATAGTGTTGGTCTCGCTATGGCAGTAAACGGTTACCCCTGAAAACACTCTTGTTGATTGCCCTCTCAATTCATCATCAATTCATCGTACCCATGTTACCACCGGCCAGTTAGGCAACCGTATCTTAGGAAGATAAGATACTCTTTTTCGTCAGTAATTAATTACCGCCCCTTTTTCATCTTTTGCCTGCTTAGTGTATATTTACTGTAAAAATACAAATAGTTTGGATCCAGATCAGACGCCAGGTAAACTAGCGTCATATTTTTATCTACATTGTTCGATATTCGTATCGATATAATTATTTCTTAGTCAAACTGTGGCAAATCTCAATTGCAGATATCAACATTAACTCTTTCAGTTCCATTGACGACTAATGTCAGAATTGAAAACAATTTAGATCCAGACCAGGATCCACATTGTTTAGCTCTTCTAAAGACATTTATTCTCTCATACTGCCTTATAAGTTTATATATAAATTATATAACTTCTAAACGAGTTCGCAAATCGTGAAAAGGGTTGAAACAGGCGATTTTGCGGATGCTAATTGACTGAGTCCGATTAAAAGTGCAGCCAAAATATTACATGTTCAGATGAACTGACGATTTTTCCACTCTTGTATTGCCGATCGAGCCATAACTGGTATTTCCAACTTTTTAGCACTCGTGTTGGAATAATATATATAGATACAGTAAAGACCCTCTACATGTATTACGACCACTAAATTGTATTAATTATTAGGTGTTTACCACAGGTAACTGCTGAAAGCAATGTGACAGTGAAAGCTTTCTGTTTTACTGTCACCTTTAAGCTGTCATCTGTCGTTTAAAAAATTACTCAGACCTCGTTTTAGTGGTCGTAATAGAGAGGTGTTACTGTAGTTAGGCATTAAAATTGCATTAATCATTCGGAAGCTTACATCATAGAGTAAACAGTCACACCCCTTTTAACTTGTACGGCCACTGAATTGTGTTTATTATGAGTTGTTAAACGCAGGTAGCTGCTTTAACCCTTTACCTTATAGAAGCGACTTTTAGCGCATTCATTTTATTCATCCGCCAAAGAAAATAGTTCCATTTTATACTGTCATGAATATGTACCATAAGAAATATTTTCTATATCCTAGCAGATAGTAACTTAAAGCAGGATGCAAGTAAAGCAGAATGCGCCCTAGGGCGCATTCTGCTTTACTTGCAACCTGCTTTAATAGGTCACATATCTTAACTACTAGAAACAGGCTATGGGGAAAAGGGTTAAACAATGTAAATTAAAACAAAAGAACCTTCTGTTTTACTTTCATTTTGCTTTAATCTGTCGTATCTTTCAAACAAGCATTTAGCTCACGATTTAATGGTCATCTAATAGTGGGTTTACTCCAAGGCCTGAATACCATTTCGAACTGTTTGGAGCTAGGTCTGACACCAATTAACTCGGCATCTGACCTGGCTCTAAACTTTGTAATAGTTGTCACTGAGATTAAGGTATACTGTCCAAAATGTACCAAGTATTTCAATTTCTACATGCTATTACAATGCATTTTGTTTCGTTTAAACAGAACATGCATAACATTCAGGAAGCCATATAATAATACAGCTTAGGTCCTTTCATATATGAACTGTATGCTATACTGTACCAATGATGAGCCTCTAATAAGCAATGTCCAAACTGTTTGCATTGGAAATAATAGTTTAAGCGTAAACGCGTTTATTGGGAAAGAATAACGTTTTCTCCACTGTATACATGTTCGTACATTTCTTTGAACCAGCGTGGGGATATGAGAAACGCATCATAAGAAACACTTCAACCTCGAAAGCTCGCATTCGCTTAAGTCGAGCTTATCTGTATTTCTTCAGTTGAATTTAGATAACTTGTAATCGCTAATGTTGAATTTATCCTTATTTCGAAATACGGGTACATAGAATGTCAACTTCAACGGGTTCGGATATCAAGATTCAACTGTAATTTTATGCCCGTCATTTAAGTTGTCGGTGACATCTAGCCTATGTGCGAAATGACTTTTACTAGATGGCAATATTGGCGTACTGGAACTGTATTTCGCGGATATCAGCTGCATAGAGCTTAAACCCCAATTTAAGAATGATTACTATTTACTTGTTTTGACATTTGCAGATTTTCTTTTCGTCAGTCTCCAGAAGAACCTATATTGTGGTCAATCATAACAGTCGTCTTGGACAGACAGTTTTAACCCTTTACCCAATAGCCTGTTTCTAGTTTTGAAAATAGGTGACTACTTAAAGCAGGTTGAAAGTAAAGCAGAATGCGCCATAAGGCGCATTCTGCTTTACCTTCAGCCTGCTTTAAGCTATAATCTGCAAGGAAACTGAAAATAATTATTATGAATTATATTCATGACTGTATAAATTGGAACTATTTTCTTCAGCGGAGAAATAAATTAAATGTGCTAAAAGTCGCTTCTATTTGGGGAAAGGGTTAATGAGTAGCCACACTACGGGGTTTGATGGAGACTAACAGACCCAATTTGGATTCCATCCATAAAGAAAACAAAACCACGGTGTCTGATCTTGCTCCAAACTGCTTACCACTCAGATTAACTCTTTCCTCCCTGAAACTTTAAATGGACAATTCCAGTTTCCATTTAAGTGTAGTCCATTTCTGACTTTTAAGGGTTGTTTTTGTTAATGTTTGGCATTATGACAAACAGTGAAGACCCTGATCAGAGGGCTCCTTTCGGAGCCCTCTGATCTGGGCCTTCACTGTTTGCACAGGACAAGAGTACTATTCACATGTACACTGTTTTAAAAGACGCCTATATGCGGGACTAGGGTGCAAAGAGTTAAGATATTCGATAGACTGGTTGTATTTAATATCATATGTATAAAACATTTTTGTTACAGTCGTTATTGTTCAATGTGTCCGACTGTTAAAGACGTTTTCAAACAGATTCGTTATGTTTGTATCAGGTTGTTATTTCATCAGTATTTGATTGAATCAGGACCTAATCAAGCGTAACCTTTATTCTGTGATATAGCCGCCTGCTTACAAAACTGTCGCCTGTTGTTTTTTCGTGTGTGTGTTCATTTTAACTTAAATGATGATATCCTAATACAAGGTCAAACAGTTAGCATCTTGATTAGACTCTGAGAATCGGTTCTCGGCGTCTGATGAAGGTCAAATATGTTTACATATGTATATAAGGTTACGAAGGACGGGAGATAGGGAAATCTTATCCGAATAAGTGTTTCACAAGCATGAGAGAAAAGGAGTTTCGCACAATCTACAGGCAACCAGCGAGCTTTAGATAAGCTGTTGCCAATACATCAAATTGAATTGAATGGTTCCCGTCATCCATAGAGATAACATTTGGAGATCTGTCAGATGTTGGCACGTGCAAGCTTTTTTAATTCTTGTCCTTCAAACATCTGCCTGGATTCTTTCAAAAGTTCAAGATACAAACCATCCACCGAGCTTTGGTCAAGATCCAAACTGTTTGACAAACTATCTAAGGTCCTTCAATATAAGGGGCCATAAAAATGACACCAAAAGTGTTAAATAACATCAGACTTCTTGGACATTTTGAGGTAATATTTAGGGGATGTGTATGCGGCAAGGGATTATCCTTTGTGGAGGCTGGTTGCAGAAGTGCCCTTTGCAGGGCTCCAGATAAGGGGGTATTTAAAAAACTAAAATCTGTATTTCTGCTTAAAATCCTATGCTGTTACTACTCATTAGAATCGCCTCGAAGTATAGTAACACCATAGGATTTGATGCTAAACTAAATGAGAAAAGTTTTGATTTGTGCAGTTTATTCCCTGCCCTTTGTCGGTAAAATTAGTTTGGAAACAGATCAGACGCCGAGTTTTCAACGAAGTTCCTGTTTCAGACTGTATGACGTATATATGCGTTTTATCTGCGGAACAATAACAAAGATTTGTTAGTATTTAAGCTAACGACATTTTTTCGTATGATGTTACAACATAATTGCTCAAGTTCAACGCTTAGTTTAAAACCCTTGGCAACGGTTTGCAACTATTAAATAGTTACCATGAACACAACTATCTTTCTTCAAAGCATTTGTACAATATAGTTAATGCCAAAGACTCTAGCTCAATCAATTTGAACTTACAATTATAGAAGTTTAGCTATTAGTTTTGTTTTTTCAAATAGAGGTAAAATCAACCCAAAGAATTGCGTTATCGAAATTCAACAGAAGACATATGGATAAGTTCCGTTCGATTAAAGCGAATTCGAATTATTGATATGCGATGCTGATTTCTTCGAGCATCCTGAAAAGGAAAATAACCGGGAGAGAATGTTGACTGTCATGACATGAATGTAAGCAATTAACAGCTTAAATAAAGTAAAAGTATTAACTCTTATTGACTTCAGTCGGACACAATCGTACTTCTATAGTTAAATTTCGAGAACTCAAACTTACTTTACTCTGTCGTATCTTTTCCCTATTTCAAAGTTGAAACGTATCTTAGATCTATATATTTTAACATTGACATATGGGAATGTTCAGCTCCTGAAGGAGCTCTCTGATCTAGGTCTTCACTATTTGCACTTGTACAAATATATTCTTTTTTGTAAACTGTTTGCAGAGCGCGATTAATGCATGGCAAGTGTTCGAAGGGTTTAGAGAGCTCGAGTGAGCTCGAGATATCGATACTGACGTGTAACAGTGATGAGTACCACTTTGGCTTTGTTGAGTGACGTAGATTAAAACCAATGTGTACCCGGATATTGCAATGAACTCTCCCTATGTGCTTGCTGGAAGATTCCATTATAGTTTAAACAATGGTGATCTAAAAACACTGCAATGTTGTTTTTGCAATATAGCAGGAAATTTCGTATTTAATAGTTAACAGTGTAGACTCTGATGAGACGCCACGTTACGCGGCGTCTCATCAGAGTCTACACTGTTTGCAAATATCTACAATAGGCATGTATGGGTTAAATATTTGATGCTTGGTGTATATATTTGATATGCTGAGTATACGTGTCTATGTTCAGAATCAAAGAACAGAATATTATGAGTGTTACATTCAGTCTAATAAACTACATGTGTACTTCGGTGTCATAGATTTGTAGTGTTATATTATTCTTGTGGTATTTCACTATGAATTTTGTCCCCAATGTAATTGTTTCAACGTGAGGAGGTTGAGTGTTACACGGCTATATGAAGTCATATATTGTCAATATATATATTTACTTATTTACACCTTAAACTTCAAATGAACAATCCCAATTTCTAAACAGGTCTAGTCACTTTTTTACTAATTTATATGACAACGGTGCATACCCTGATCAGATGGCTGCCTCTGATTAAGGTCTACATTGTTTGCGCAGGACAACTGTACACTTCAGACATATACTGTTTGTAAACGCACTAATGGCTTTTGAATTAAGTGACTATTTGGAGTCGCATATTCTGACTCATTAAATTGGTTCATACATTTTTTTGTGTTTATAGATATTTAGTGGTCGTAATAGAGAACAGAACAGAACATTCTTTTATTTCTCACAGTGTACAAATACTTTGTAAAAACAGGTCAATAATTTCATGTAAAAGGTTGACATTTTTCAAAGACAGTGGTAGATGTTACTGTATGCTGGTCGTAGTTTGGGTCAGATGTATTTCCGTGTCAAACGTCTTGTAATCTAATTTTCTGTGTCAAAGTATGAAAGTTGATTGGTCAAGTGGTAACTGTTTCTAGTGGCGAGTGTCACACTTTATAATAGTGTGCGGGGTAACCACTTCATTCACAGTACAGAAAACGTTAATATTTACTGTTTAACCGCAAACGAAACGCAAACGCAAAGCACTAAAACGTAGAAAAGTACACTTTTTTTGACAATTCTGATAATTCATATTTATCTTGGTGGCAAACAGTTTGGAGCCTGATCAGACGTCGGGTTATCCGGCGTCTGATCTGGCTCCAAACAGTTTGCAATAGAAAAAATAGTTTTAGCGTAAATGCGTTTATTGGGAAAGAATAATGTTTTATCCACTGTTAATCTTCATATTGCAGGAAAACTCCTCTGTTTCGACAACTAAAAAAAGGCTTTGTATAAAAGACATGCGGCACCTAAAAGCATTGTGAAAGCAAAAGAGAAAGCTTCTTAAGAAGGTTTTTTAAATTACTTTCACCTTGTTTTCACCTTGCTATCAGCTGCCACCTGCCCTAAATGTAAAATAATTGATATCAATTAGTGGTCGTTTTAAGGGGTTTACTATATCATAAATATCGCTGCAGGTGACACGTGTCCCTATTAAAACTACTTGTTATAGTTTTTGTATACATTACTTACTAAGTCTTGGTAATTTGCTGACGAAATGTTTTGTATTTACTTTAAATAATGTCTCACAGGCCATTTACCGTAACATTTTAGTAGGTAAATGTATTATGAAATACATGTATATTCTTTATTACAATGTAATGAAAATACACTGCTACATCAATCATATCCTTGCACGTGTAACAAAAATGTATATACACAGTAATTACCTTCGTAACAGTGACTCATGGTCACAAGGTTTAAAAGCCTTTTAATTAAGTAAGAGATAGATCTCAAGCATTTGATTTGTCAGACAGATTATGAGATTTTGCTGAGCAACAGCTCAAATATAACCAATCAAATACTTGAGAACGATCTCTGACTCAACTCAAAAGCTTTATAATATCGGACCCCAAAACATAAATGGACAATTCCCATATGATGTGTGAGTAAATCTTGGAATGACATACCTTTTTCAGGCGACTGTGACTTCGAATTTGACCCTTGATTCTAGAAACAGTTTGCTTAATGACAAGCAGAAAAGACCCTGATTGAAGGGTTCCTTTATGAACCTTCGATCAGGATCTACACTGTCTGTATATGATAAATGTATTATTTTATGGTACACTCTTTATTAATTAAATACGAGTATAGGTTGAATGTGTTAGAGATTACAAAAATATTGTTATTTTGAGTGACAACTTTACTTGATATGGTCTGAATGTTCCTACTCATTAACTCATATTCTACCAGAGGGAACTCAAACCTCTGATCTTTGTTTCCGAGGTCAATCACACTGTGTCATAATAAATAAAATAAACGTGACTTGAACGATTCGTCTTGGATTAATTAACTTTCAAAAGTCGATTCAGTCTTTCGATTCAGCTTTCCCTGCTAGTCGCGACCTTGCTAGAATCTGAAAATCATAATTTGATCCAGACCAGACGTTGTGAGGCGCGGTGTCTGATCAGGGTTCAACTTTTGTCATCCTATCTTTAGCTATCTTAAGCTATGGCTTTGAATAAAGTTTTAATAAAAATTGCAGACGGGAACTGTGAAATAGGCTGTATTGTACAGTGGAGAATCTGTTATTCTTTCCCAATAAACGCGTTTACGCTAAAACTATTATTTGCAGTGCAAACAGTTTGGAGCCAGATCAGACGCCGGGTAACCCGGCGTCTGATCAGGCTCCAAACTGTTTGCCACCAAGATAAACAAGAATTATCAGAATTGTCCAAAAGCTGTTATTTTCTACGTTTTAGTGCGTTTCGTTTGCGTACGTTTGCGTTTAAACGGGAAAGAATAACAGATTCTCCACTGTAGCACGCTATGTGTTAAGATATTTGTAGCATCGTGTCACGGGAGGTCTCTGCATCGCATTTGTCAGATTTTAAATAATTGAGCCGTGCCATGAGAAAACCTGCCTTATTGCATTGCAAATTGTGTAGAGTAAGGTCACCCACCAAGACGCGGCGGATAGCCTTGATCTTCACTGTTTGACAGCCAAATTCATCTTAACCCTTTACCTTATAGAAGCGACTTTTAGCGCATTCATTTTATTCATCCGCCAAAGAAAATAGTTCCATTTTATACTGTCATGAATATGTACCTTAAGAAATTTTTTCTACATCCTAGCAGATAGTAACTTAAAGCAGGCTGAAAGTAAAGCAGAATGCGCCCTAGGGCGCATTCTGCTTTACTTTCAACCTGCTTTAATAGGTCACATATTTTAACTACTAGAAACATGCTATGAGGAAAAGGGTTAAGCATTTTATGTAACTGTATTATATACGATATTTGGTAGTGTAGAACAAACTCAGATACAGAGCATGGGATGGTAACGGTGCTTGGTCTGTACAATGTTGCAATACAATAGGGCAGGTTTTGTCATAGCACGGCTGAATTATATCATATGCTTCGTCACTGTATGAGCACATGTCGGGCCACAGTAGGTTACATGTATACATTAATTTTCGTATTTGTCACTGATAAGTAATATAAGCCTTTTTTAAGCAATACGAGTATATGATATCGTGAACACTCTCCCAAGCAACCAATTGCTTCGGAAGAATGCAGGTACTTAAAGGCAGATAGCTGCTTAATGCTGGACAAACGTATTGCACAAATATCTTAAATCAGTTTTCTGTATTACTTTTGTCATACATTTAATTACAGTCGAACTTCGATATCTCGAACTCGGTTAAGTCGAACATATTCGTATTTCAAAGTTAAAACGCGGCTAAGCCGTGTTTTAACTTTGAAACACGGATATGTTCACCTAAACCAAGCTTGAAATAAGGCAAGTTCATATTTTGAAATGTCGATTAATTCGAGTTAACCGAGTTCGAGATAACGAAGTTCGACTATTTGTTGTAATGGCTGAGTATTAGACTAAATACGTCAGTGTCTCGATCAGAACTGATTGTTCACGGTTAATTGTTTGATGATGTAAAGAGTCCTATATCTTCCTGTGGTAACATTATCCATTGTTTCCGTGTTCCTACTCGAATGCCACTAATCGTCTAATAAATTGATCATGCTCTTCAAACTACAAAAGAAAACGTGTATCCTTTATTCTACCATACTATCAGATACAGTGTTCCCTCCCTACAACAACGCCCAATGGGAGACAAAGATTGTGTGATTTGTTTGGGGGAAGTTGGTATAAGGAGGGAAATTGGCTTACATTTGCAAACAGTTGGAATCCAGATCAGACGCCACGATATGGATTCAAGCTGTTTTCCACCTGTCATTATGATGTGTTTTTTTCTGTAAAATTGTCCAATATATATCTTTGAGAATAACAGCAGACGATAATTTTAAGCAGACAATATAACAACATCGAAAGTGTAAAACATAGTTGTCTTGCTGTGAAACAGCGGTAAGCGTTGTTGTAAAGAGGGAATTTTTGTTCGGAGGGCTCATGTATTGGGAGAGAGCAATATGTATTGAATTTACTGAACGAGTTGAATACAACAATTTATTGCATCATTTCTTGTGTATAACGTGGTTTTATTGCACTGTCTTAAAGACTTTTCCTCAGTCCATACAGGGAGTCCCCCCTCATTGTTCTGGAGGTGTCAATGTAACTGTCAAAGCATGTGCAGCACAATCCCAGTTTACCTGGTGAGGTCAAGATTATACTCATGCTCTAGTGATTTTCAATGGTTATTTCTAACCAAACTATCAAATATAAAGGTAGAGTCTCACACGAGAAGTTTCAATGGTTCTTTGCTAGCGACATGTCCATAAGATCCATGAGTTTTGCAAGGAAATTGTCTGACAAGGCGTTATGATCGAAAGGTCGTCTAGGAATGTCTTTAACTAACATATGTCTACGAAGTAGGTCGATATACTTCAACATTGCCCATAAATTGCTGAAGGGTGTTCAAACCCCGAACCAGAAAATCTATATAAGCTTTAATTGACTTTTAACTGTGAAAAACTTGTAAAGTTCGGTCGTGTGAAAGGACAGCCGCTGAGCTGAGAAAGTTTTAAAACCTGTTAAGTAACCAGAGGTAGCAGTAAAACTCGTTCAGGCGAAAGGGTAACAAATAGCAACTCAGCATGTAAACCCCTTTGTTGTTGAGCATGATATCGTGTTTAAAGTGCAAAATGCAATGATTTGCCTGACATAACGTCCCTTAACTGGATTCATAACAGTAGTCTGCAGAATACGGACTAGTGTTAAAGTCTTATAGTGCTTGTGGTTAATGTTGTTCATTTTGCAAACAGTTTGAATCCAGATCAGACGCCGCTTTACGCGGCGTCTGATCTGGATCCAATATGTTTGCTGCTTGAATTTCATTTCTAAATACTGTGGAGTTTTATTATTTTAGCAGATAATAACTTTGAGACAGACGAAATTTATTTAGCCCGCGAAGAGTTAAAAGTGCAAAACACGAACATTTGCTCATCCTCACACTTTTTTACCATTCAGCACCCCAAGCAAAATTTCTGATCTGCATCGATTTTTCAGAATAAATCACCTACAAGTTCTTTAAGGATATGGATCCATACTGTTTGTAATTATAACAAAATGTCAGACAGTATGCACGGAAGGTTCTACTTAAGAGTTCGTGTATAGCTATAGTTAACCCCTTCACTGCCTTACCCCGAGCGCAACAATTGTTTTGCAAACAGTTTGGATCCTGATCAGACGCCGCGTTACGCGGCGTCTGATCAGGACCCTAACTGTTTGACACTCACTTTCAATATTTCTTTAGTCAAAAAAGTAAAATTTAAAATTTAAGAAATAAAAGCAGACGACAATTGTTTTAAATTGATGACGTCACGGCAGTGAATGGGTTAAAAGCTAAACTTCCCGATCATGACTTCCAGTGCTCTATGAGAGTCTCCGTGACATGGCGGTTAGGCTGCTTGTTTTGTTATTCTGTGGTTGCGGGTACTATCCACGGTTCGTTCAGAGTAATAGAAAATACTTTAAATAAAAGTCTCATCAATTTATAACCACCTTGTTATAAGGACATAAAACCAAACATCAACCCATCCATCCTTTTGTGCATTCATCCAGCATTTTTTCAACAATTTTCAGACATTTCATTTTTGTAAGACAATAGTGAAGACGCTCTTTCATATGGAAATATTGAGGCTTGTTTTTACTTGTATCTTGTTATTTATCATATTTATAGCAAAACGTGTTTGCTCGAAGCAAACTTAAACTAAAGCTGTAAGCTCCTGAAATCAAGTTAAGCTATACTTGCAGTCTACTTTAGACAGCCACCTTTTAGAGTTCAATCTGTTTAACACTCATGTTTAATGTTCTACGACCAACCGTAAAAATATACATTTCTGAAGTAAGTGACGGTGGTATATTTTTAAAGCAAGCAATATTATAGTTATAAGACAGGTGAAGGATGATATGATGAACAAACGTAAAACACAGAAAACTATTTGCCATATGTTGCTCCTGCCATTACAGTTACAGTAAAACCTCTCTGTTACGACCACTAAAATAAAGGCGAATTGCTTTATAAAAGACATGTGATAGTGTTAAAGCAAAGTTACAGTAAAACAGAAAGCTCCTAAAGGAGCTTTCTGTTTAACTGCCACCTTGCTTTAAGCAGTCACATGTCTTTAACCTCTAATAATTGAAACACTTTAGTGGTCGTAATTGGCAAGTTTTACTGTATTTTATGACGTAATAACCGATCTTGATCAACCACTGCCAGAAAATCGTGTGGAAATTCTTTTACTGAAGTAACATTGCTAGTAGTGTCCAACTGTTTGGATCCTGATCAGAAGATGTGTTGCGGGGTTCTGATCAGGGTCAAAACTGTTTGCAAACGTTAGTGTTGTCGTGCCTGTCAGTTTGATACAGTGGAGAAAGCGTTATTCTTTCCTAATTAATGCGTTTACGCCAGATCAGACGCCGGGTAACCCTTTAGATAAAAATGAAAAGTCAAGATTGTCAAAAGGTTTTCTACATTTTAGTGTTTTGCGTTTGCGTTCCGTTTGCGTTTAAACGGGAACGAGTAACAGATTATCCACTGTATCGAGCATTTAATATATCATTTATGCTTCTGCATGGTACGGTTGTTTCGCACAGGTTCTGTCTTCCATCTTTTTGTGCAAGGAGGCATATTGGTGATATTGAGATTAGTATCATTTTACTGTACGATTTTATTACATGTGCACATCTGTAAGAAATAAATACATCATAAATATTAATGTATAAGTTACAAGCGTTATACATGTACATTGTATTGACGCTGTGGTTCAATCCACTAGCGCTTCGAACCTTGTAGTGACGCATATACACGTCCTTTACAGTGTAACTGTGAACAGTACACTTGTCCAATCTCTATCCAAACTGTACACATGTAGGAGCCATGCTGCATGTAAAATCGAAAACTAGTCTTCTTGCAAGCTTTCATGATACTTCTTGACGACATTCATGTAATAATGTCATTACTTACTTACCCCTGGACAAATCAATAGACAATGTCAGTTTCCACTTAACCCTTTACCTGATAGCCTATTTATAGTACTTAAGATAGATGACTACTTAAAGCAGGTTGAAAGTAAAGAAGAATGCGCCTTAGGGCGCATTCTGCTTTACTTTCAGCCTGCTTTAAGCTATCATGTGCTATAATATAGAAAATATTCCCTATAATACATATTCATTACTGATTAAATTGGAACTATTTTCTTCAGCGGATGAATAAATCATATCCGCTAAAAGGCGCTTCTATTTGGTAAAGGGTTAAAGTTAGTACATTTATGAATATTTGAAGGGTATTTGTTTTGCAATATAGATCTACTGTAAAATGAAAACCATGCATACCTTAGTCATTGTACTCCTTCAGGATCCATCTGGCATGGGTCACCACTGTTTGCATTTGATAAGTGTACTATTTACAGGTACACTGTTCGTAAATGACAAGTGTACTTATAACTAGTGTTTAGTGTGATAAAAAATGTAACAGAGACACGCTGTTATATACTAGTATACAAGCTACACATTATAAACTGAAGATGTACAGTGAGCTACAATAACTGTTTGATGTTCGCTGCTCATGGCATGCTAAAGTTAATGGACGCCTAAACAGTGTGAAAGTTTAACTAAAAAATAAGCTACCATATGAGCTTTCTGCTTTACTGTGTAATATTGCAATCATATTGTCCCCGAATTTAACTTATTTGGCCCACGATCCCATATATGGGACATAGACAAACAGTGTAGATTCTGATCAGACGCCGCATTATGCGGCGTCTGATCAGAGTCTCCACTATTTGATGATAGGAATTTCAATATAAAACGAAATGAAAATTAAAATTTTGACGAGGCATCCCTTTGATAAAAAATGGACTAATCCAATATGTAAACATGGAAGAATCCACTGGGTATAAATGGGTAATTATGTTGTACTGTTGGTATTGTAGTTGTTCCGGAGAAGGACTTCTAAATGTCCATTCAAAGCCATGTTATTAATGATGCAGCATCTCATTCATTTTGAACAATTCTAGCACGCATCGGTTCGTTGTTGCGGGATCGTCAATATTTCATGTGCATCCATATGGGCAAACAATGGATGGAGGTAGCTTATATCATATTGGAAATAAGTATACATGTGTTTGCTATTAAGGGCATGATAAAGCAGAAAGGCCTAGGTAAAACGTTAAAAATTACTAGTGTCTACACGGTTTAGTGTGACGTTTACGGTATACTGTTAACCATTTCCCAATTAGGAGCGCCTTTTTAAGGCATTTAATTTGTCCATCCGCCGAAGAAAATAGTTCCAATTTATACAGTCATAAACATGAAACACAAGAAATAGTTTCTATATCCTAGCAGATGGTAGCTTAAAGCAGGTTGGAGGTAAAGCAAAATGCGCCTGAGGGCGCATTCTGCTTTACTTCCAACCTGCTTTAAGCTACCATCTGTATTCAATATTGAATACAGGCTATGGGGTAAAGGGTTACCGGTAACCCGTTTATACCTGGATATTGCAATTAACGCTCCCTTTGTACTTGCTGGAATATTCCAATGAAGATGAACATTTGTGATCCAAAGACATTGCTGTGTTTGTCCATAAAGAAAAGTAGTTCGTATGATATAGCAAATAATGCAGACCATGAGGAGACGTAGGCATAAATGGGCCAAGCAATGTGGACGAAAGATGTCTATTCCAAGAAATAGTATAGCAGGATGCATTAGAGTTGGCCAGGTAGAAATGTGGTTAAGGGGTGATACCACAATACAGTCAAACCTTCATGATTCGAACTTGTCACAGTCATAGTCAGTTGTATTTCGACAACACCAGCTCGCTTAAGTCGAACATATCCGTATTTCAAAGTTAAAACGTGACTTTGCACACTTTCACACATAAAAGCGCCTTTAGCGCATTCAATTTTATATATTCACCCTCTGAAAAATATAGTTCCGATTTATAGTCATGAACACTTAACAGAAGTGTTTTCTGTATCCTAGCAGATAGTAGTATAAACCGGTTGAAAGTAAGACAGAATGCGCTTGAAGGCACATTCTGCTTTACTCTCAACCTGCTTTAAGTGGTCAGTTGTCTTCCATTCTAGGAACAGGCTATGGGGTAAAGGGTTACGCGAGTTTGAGTTACCAAGGTTTGGTGGTACAGTGAAACCCCTCTAAACCGGAACCTCTAAATACCGGAATTCTCTCTAAACCGGACAAAACCTTTGGTCCCGTTTCCAACCCTTCTTTATTCCTACACTGAAGAAAATGTATTAATGGATATGTATCATCAGAAATATTTTCTATATTCTAGTAGATGATAGCTTAAAGCAGGTTGAAAGTAAAGCAGAATGCGCCTTAAGGCGCATTTTGCTTTACTTTCAACCTGCTTTAAGTGATCAGCTATATTCCATACTAGAAACAAGATATGGATGAAAACCCCTTTAAACCGGAAACCCCTCTAAACCGGACATTTTTTTGGTCCCCATGCATGTCCGGGTTAGAGGGGTTTCACTGTATATCATTGGGCAGATATAATAGCTTGCAACAGACAGCTGTATATGTGACTATATTAACTATTGCAGGAGAATGCCTTCAATCAATACAAACGTCTTCATAATTTATTCATAAATTATTCAGTATATTATACTCCCAATATGCTCATTATTTCAAACATATTTTCCTATACCTCATCAAGAACTGATTGAAATTTGTTAACAGTTTGGATCCAGATACCCGATGTCTGATAAGGTTCTAAACATTCTGGACTAGTTTCTAGTTTGAACTATAGTTTCATGAACAAACAAAAAAAAAACACAGTGCTCAGCTATTGTTGAAATAATTTTGTAGCGGATATATAGGGTATTATTCTCGCTCTATTACTATATATGATATGAAATAGCTGGCAGACTAAATCAACCTGTCTCAGGCAAACTTTAACTGTCGATTTCAACCCATTCGCAAACTATTGAACAGTATCGCTTCGGCTAAATTTGTCGTCGAGAAAGTTTTGACTGAATAAATATTGATACGAATGCAAAACAGTGTTGATCATTATGCGGCGTCTGATGGGGATCAAAACTGTTCGCGTGGCGGCATGTGGTGACATATGGCAGTGAAAGGGTTAACCCATTTGTGCCCAGTGGATTATTCCATGTTTATATATTGGATTAGTCCATTTTTATCAAAGGGATACCTGGTCAAAATTTTCATATTCATTTTGTTTTATATTGAAATTCCTATCAGCAAACAGTGTAGACTCTGATCAGACGCTGCATAATGCGGCGTCTGATCAGAGTCTACACTATTTGCCTATTCCCATATATGGGATCGTGGGCATAAATGGGTTATATGTTCCTGCATTAAATGAGACCATCGTTCGTTCCAATGTTAGAATAGAGAAGCTTGGTTATCATTATTGGCAGATGTTTTTTGGAGATGAGTATTACCGGTATATGTATACAGTGGAGAATCTGTTATTCTTTCCCGATAAACGCGTTTACGCGAAAACTATTTTTTCTTTTACAAACAGTTTGGAGCCAGATCAGACGCCGGGTAACCCGGCCTCTGATCAGGCTGCAAACTGTTTGCCACCAAGATAAACATGAAATATCAAAATTGTCCAAAAGTTGTTCTTTTCTACGTTTTAGTGCTTTGCGTTTGCGTACGTTTGCGTTTAAACGGGAAAGAATAACAGATTCTCCGTTGTACATGTACTTCTGTTTGATCTTTGTTTAACCTTTACACGCACTTACAAGAACTCGTCCGCAGAAATTCGAAGTGCATGCTGCAGTCATCTCCCATTTCTTCTGAGATATATAGCAGTAAAGTCCATTACCCCATATATGTGCATTTTTATGCAATAAATTATATAATTATTTTCTATACAGCCTTGCAGATTGTAGCTTAAAGCAGGCTGGAAGCAAAGCAGTATCCACGTGAAAGCGCATTCTGCTTAACTATCAAACCTGGTTTAAATGATCACATGTCTTCCAAACTAGAAACTCCATAATGGAAAAGGGAAACATGTTTTTATTAGTACGAGTTCCAAACTGTTTGGAGAGAGTTACCGTCGGCGCCTCAGCTGGCAACAGATACCATTAATATATCCACAGCATGCAACAGGTTAATTGTAGTATCAAAAGGTTGGCTATATCAAAGTGCTATCAGGTAATAAAATACAGATAGCGCTGTGGATTTAGCCACCTTTTTAACCATTATCCTGCTAAACAAATCTTAACCCCGTCATCACTTTTAAAAACTTATTGTAGCCTGTCCATTTGTCTCTAATATAAAATTAAGGTATTTTGACTCATAATGAAATATCGCCCCAGATTATACTCATGCTCTAGTGATTTTCAATGGTTATTTCTAACCAAACTATCAAATATAAAGGTAGAGTCTCACACGAGAAGATTCAATGGTTCTTTGCTAGCGACATGTCCATAAGATCCATGCTTTTTGCAAGGAAATTGTCTGGCAAGGCGTTATGATCGAAAGGTCGTCTAGGGGTGTCTTTAATACGTATACTGATGATATAACAGTTTTAAAAAAATAAATATTGGACAGAAGACATGCTGATAGATTTTAAAGAAATATGGCAGATAAACCCATTTTTGCCCACGATCCCATATATAGGACATAGGCAAACAGTGTAGACTCTGATCAGAGTCTACACTGTTTGCTGATAGGAATTTCAATATAAAATAAAATGAAAATGAAAATTTTGACCAGGAATACCTTTTATTAAAATGGACTTATCCAATATATAAACATGGAAGAATCCACTGGGTATAAATGGGTTAATGCAAGACTAAACTGGTGCAGAATACTCTTAAAGGAGATATATGACTTTTGACAAACTTAAAGGAATCACTGTTCTTTTTTAAAACTAAGAGCAGGTATGAGATTTTAACCAACATGCTATGCGCGACTTGCCTCCGATATTTGCATATATATATATATATATACACACACTGTGTGTCCTGATCAGACGTAACCCGTCGTCCGATCTCAATCCAAATTCCATGGCACTTAAATTCAGCTTTAAGAACCTTTAAAAAGCATAAAAATCTGGTTTTGAGACTTTTCGCAGACGACAGATTTAAAGCAGACGGCAATTCGGTGATAAGGATTAAGCAGACGATTATTTGTCAGTTAATGTGGTTATGGTTACCGACATTGCAACTGTATATTACGGAAGCCGGATAGTGCCACTTTTACAATTTTTAAAAAAAAAATTATCTTGAAAATTCAAGTTATTATCTTGAAAATTCAAGATAGTATCTTGAATTTTCAACATACTATCTTGAATATTCAAGATAATAACTTGAAAATTCAACATACTATCTTGAATTTTCAAGATAGTATCTTGAATATTCAAGATAGTATGTTGAAAATTCAAGATACTATCTTGAATTTTCAAGATACTATCTTGAATTTTCAAGTTAGTATGTTGAAAATTCAAGATACTATCTTGAATTTTCAAGTTATTATCTTGAATATTCAAGATAGTATGTTGAAAATTCAAGATACTATCTTGAATTTTCAAGATAATAACTTGAATTTTCAAGTTAAAAAAAAAATAAAAAATTGTAAATAATATCTTGAATTTTCAAGTTAGTATGTTGGATATTCAAGATACTATCTTGAATTTTCAAGTAAGTATGTTGAAAATTCAAGATACTATCTTGAATTTTGAAGATAGTATCTTGAATATTCAAGATAGTATGTTGAAAATTCAAGATACTATCTTGAATTTTCAAGATAGTATCTTGAATTTTCAAGTTAGTATGTTGAAAATTCAAGATACTATCTTGAATTTTCAAGTTATTATCTTGAATATTCAAGATAGTATGTTGAAAATTCAAGATACTATCTTGAATTTTCAAGATACTATCTTGAATTTTCAAGATAATAACTTGAATTTTCAAGATAAAAAAAAAATAAAAAATTGTAAAAGTGGCACTATCCGGCTTCCGTAGTATATGCTGTTTACCATTGCAAAAAATAGGGGTACAGTCGAGCCTCGATGATTTCACTATCGCTACTTTATCGTGTTAAGGGCTTACATTTGCAAACAATTAGGATTCAGATCAGACGCCGCGTAACGCGGCGTCTGATCTGAATCCAAATTTTTTTGCCACTCATCTTCAACCATTCGACAGTTTGAAAAGTTTTGATTTATTTTCGCAGACGGTATCTTGAAGCAGACGACAATATAGCATGATAAGGGTTAGTCGAACGTATCCATATAATAATATCATCAGCTAAATTACGACAAATCAAGATCGCTGAAGACGAACAGACACGTATTTCAAAGTTAAACCCCATGTTTACATTCGAAATACGAGTATGTTCTACTTTAACGAATTTGAGATATCCATGTTTCAAATGTACATGTATGTGGAACATAAGATTCATTGTTTACCAACACCGTTACGGCAAGATATGCTTGGTATTCCATTTTTTTTAAATTAATTAGTTTTAGCCCCTTTTAACTCTACCCTTGTTTCGCGTACTCTGGTGTTAGCTTGATCCACATCAGACGCCGAGCGATTAGTATACAAACTATCAAATCATTAACGTTTGACCATACCGATGTTTCTGGTGCTTTTTTATTCAGTCGAATTGGCTTAACTATGGTGTGAGAATATAAACCCCTTCACTGCCATGACGTAATAAAATTTAAACAATCGTCGTCTGCTTCTTTTTCTACAAAACAGTACTTAAGAAATATTGAAACTAGTGTCAAACAGTTTGGATCCTGATTAGACGCCGCATTACGCGGCGTCCGATCAGGATCCTAACTATTTGCAAATAAATACTGTACTCGAGGAAAGGTAGTGAAGGGGTTTAATCAGACGACACTTGAGATCACCGTTTAAGCAAACTAACAGAAAAGAAGGGTAGACTTTTTGATACGAGAATGGTGTTATTTATTATCCCATTCTCTGCATTATCCCGGGTACAACCTTTAGTTGCAAACCGTTTATATACCCGACAGGGTTCAACCCGTTCTACACTAATTATGATATTGCTTCAGTTATTATACCTAGTCTGATCTGGGTCAAGAATGTTTGCAGAAGCGAGTCCTCGATTATGCAGAAAAAAGGTTGCAAAATGCTCAATATCAAGATTTGTTTTTTCACAACAGGAGTATTTGAGAGTTTATTTAGCAATAGGATAGTGTTTGTCTGTCTATTTTTTGCTGCCTAGATATGAGATACATGTTCAGAAATGTATTCATATACCGACCATTAACCATTTAGCTCTCAATGACGCTTAAAAGCGCATTTGCAAACAGTTTGGATCCTGATCAGACGCCGCGTAACGCGGAGTCTGATCAGGATCCAAACTGTTTGACACTCGTTTTGAAATTTCTTCAGTCACACTGTCTTATTTCTTAATTTTGAAACGACATTGCAGACAACAAAATTGAAGCAGACGACAATGAAACGGTGAAGGGGTAAACATCTCACGAAAATGTTGGTAGTGAAAGGGTTAATGGAGATTCTCAAAGACAGACAATCGCTTAATTCGCTTAATGCATGCTACAAATAATGCAGAAAGTTCCTATAGAAGTTTTCTATATAGTTTTACTGCATTAAGCCTCCACGTTTCCTAAAGATTACACACGGGTATATTATTGAGTGGTCGCTTGATATATACCTGGCTGTATGTCGGTGCACTAACAAAAGCTAGGTTTCCAAACTTGGCATATTAAGTTAAGAAATAAATTACATATTTCCTAGTTTTGTTCCACATCTAATTTGTTGTTCAAACCAAATATTAATTTGGTTTTGTTAATGGGTTGTTGGTTGTTTTCTCTTTATCTGATTGCTACTTTTTAATAAGATAAGATAAGATAATATTTTATTTCCACCTTTAGACTAACAAGTCCATGAGGTAACACATTCAATACATTCATCAAGATGACATTGATCAACAGAAATAATCTATATCATTCAAGCTAGTTTTCAATGCGTACATATAAATTTTCAGCGATCTAGCCACCCTGAAAAAGTTTGTTCTAAAAATAATTAGACTGCAGACTGATACAAGTCATCTGCAAACAGTTCAGACTAGGGTCAGACAGTTCCTTCTATGGAGACTCTGTCTGATCTTTGGTTACTCTGTTTACCAAACACTAAAATCTACCTTAAGTTACAAAGCTGCAGTACTTTTTGAAATTGTTATTGTAATAAATATTTTGAAAGAGAAGCTGTATGGTGACTAGATCTAGATCTTATACTGAAACTGTTCTTATTTACAATGCAAGTATAAGTACAAATTAATTGTTATTTATCATAAATGCTTTTTGTATAGTCGTAGACTGTTATTGTTTCAATGCTCTTAAAGTAATCGATGAAATATAAACTCAAAAGCTCTAAACTTCGTTCTTGATTTATCAACTTTTTCCAAGAGCAAATTTCCATTATCTCTTGAAACTGTGTCCATCAATCTAGAACCTCTACTATGAATCCTCTGGAAACAAGTTTTGTTTTTGTAGCGGAAAATGTGTATATGTAGGCTATTTATTTATATAAACTTAGCCTTGTGTAACTTTATAACTTATAAAACGACCAAACAGAACGCACAACGTATAGTTCTATGGCATACTTTTCTACCCACATAACACCTATAGTTCTGACAACGTATCAACAACAAATTCAGTAATATATAGAACTAGTAACATCTGAACAAATGCATGACATAACAAATGCATGACAATGCATGAAAAGCATTATATACAGTAGCCATTTATTCTATTATCATAATGAGAGATCTTCGCATATAACGTCACATACAACTCGGCATTGAGTTCTTAGACAGATACCCCACATTGGGGAGGGTGTTCGTAAACAGAAGAATAAAAACTTCGGGTCCTTTTGTTCTTTAACATTCTGTTAGATAACCAAATCAATATCTTTGAAAAATATTTGCCCCATGCAAACAGAGAAGATCCAGATTAGAGGACGCCTAAAAGCGCCCTCAGGTTATATATATTGGTTAACATTTCCTAATATACCAGTTTTGGAAAAGACATACATTGTAATAAGTCACCAATGATCTTAACTTGGTTGGAAACTGGAATACTGTGCCCCCTCTCTCAACAACGACATCCAATGGGAGACACATATTGTGTTTGTTGTTCGGAGTAAGTTGTTATAGGGAGGGAAATGTAAGACATGGCGTACGTCGCGTCTGATCTGGATTCAAGCTGTTTGTCACACGTCATTATATTTCTTCTGTCAAAATGTTCATTTATATGTAGCTTTGAGAAACAAAGCAGACGATATTGCAACAGTAAAAGCGTTAGACATAATTGTCCTGTTTAGGGATTTGTGGCAAGGGTCGTTGTAAAGAGGAGGGCGTTGTTGGGGCGTTTTAGGGAGGGCACTGTTAATAATTTGATGTTTCAGTGGTACTAAATTTAAGCTTTTATTTCACAGAAACGCTTGGATTCACAATGTGAAGATTTCCTCGCTGTCTCATGGAAAATGGTATAATCCCGCTTCGTCACGGGAGTCTCCCTGGCGTTCTACGCTTGCCACGACGATACGAACAGTTCGCCATGACGAAACACACATCAGCAGCGTACAAACGGAAGTCGTCCATTGCGCAGGTGCACGTAGAAACTGAAGAGGAAAGAATGAATGATCTTATGCAGGCGATTATATGGGTGAAACGTGAACTGGTAGGGTTGGTTTTGAAGAAACATCTATTGAATATTCACATAAAATCTACATTCCACAATACTATGCAAATACATGTAAACCTACATATATAATATATTTATCCATGTAAAACTCTTTTCAGTAGGCGAGAACATAATATTATATCGTCTGGCTCTAGTAAAATCAATTTTCTCCTAGGCAATTGTAATAACATGAGTTGTTATGAAAAGAAGTGATACTATGATGCCTTACACCTGAAATCAATGTAACATTTTAATTTTTAACGTTTCCAGTTATAATGAGTTAATTAACTCTGAAAACCCAGAGCACACAGTTTTGTCTGATCAAGTTCCAAACTGCTTGACACCCACAGAAATGTGTGTTTTCTATCAAATGTCTAAATGGTACATTTGAGAAAAGTAAAACAGACAACATATTTGCAGACGATATTGGGACATTGAATGGGGCTTATATATGAAAACAATAAACTATGGATAGAAACGGGTAACTTTTAATCAGATGTATCCAGTGGCTTAACGACCAGGGGCCCGTATCATAAAACTTTGTACGTCAATAACGGTCGTATGTAAAAACTTTAAAATACATTTAATTTCTGATTTCTCCATCTAATCCTGTCTTGTGACATCTTTTTGAAATCGTCTTGAAAAGACGATTCCAAAAAGATGTCACAAAACAGGATTAGATGGAGAAATAAATATATAATTGAGACTTTTATAATCTGACTTACGACAGCATTTGTCGTACGACGTTTTATGAAACGGGCACCAAAACATACCGAAGGTTATCGTCTGAGGATGAACAAAAGTAATACAAAAATAATCTCCCGAAGGAGCTTTCTGTAGTACTTTCGTTTTGTTTTTGTTTACCACCTACATATTCGTTTTCTACAACGTGGCTTCAGACAGGTTTACTCTATTTTATATTCTAGATTCTAATGCGACAACACGACGTTCTTTTGAAGCGACAATTCTGTGATATACAAGACACAATCAAATCCCTGTGTAAGAAATCCCGTGCCAAGAATCACCAGCACGGTCTAACATCTACCTCGAATACCAGCCTTCAGTCGAATGAAAGTGTTGACTTGGGTATGGACAATTACTCCGTCCGGTCGGCGTCAAGTGTTACGGCGCTGGATGAGGAGGACGACCTTGACCTGGAAGACGAGAACTTCCGGCCACGAACGTCGTCGATGAAAACCACACGAGATCTCGCAGCGCTTGCGAGAAGACGTGGTAGCAAGGAATTAATATAACTAAAAGGAATTAATATAACTAGAAATGGTGCCTTTAAACGTATTTTATGTGTATGTGTGTATATAAGGACATTTTCAACATGAAAATGCTAAACACGATATTAAAGTAGGATAGTGCTGGTTATAAATGAGAATGGTGCTAATTATTTAGCGTTTAGAATTGTATATGGTGTATCTAAATGAGTGGTTTAATTTAGTCAAACTCAGTCATAGGCTTTTGAGTATTTCCTACTAGCCAACCCACAAACTATGTTGATTTATACCCACCATATCAAATATTAATATGCTTTGAGGGGACATGTTTAGAGAAAATGATACACAGCGACTTATCTCTACACATTTTGAAATTCCAATTTTGTGATACATGTATCCATGCTGGACACAATCGAATCCTTGTGTATGAAATCCTGTGCAAAGAATCATCAGCACGGACAAATATCTACCTCGAATACCAGCCTTCAGTCCAATGACATTATCCACTATGTGCCCACGGGCCCATAATAATACATATGCAAACAGTGTAGACTCTGATCAGACGCCGCATTATGCGGCGTCTGATCAGAGTCTACACTGTTTGCTGAATTTCAATATAAAACAAAAAGAAAACGAAATTTAAGACTAGACATTCCTTACCTTAAAAAGGACTATAATTCAATATAAAATAACGGAATTCCACTGGTCACAAATAGATTAAGTCCACAATGTGCAGAATTACGATTTTTTTGTAAACAGTTTGGTTCCAAACGAGACGCCGCACTACTTGCCGTCCCGTCTGGGTCCAAACTGTTTCATACTTTGGAGGGAATTCCCAAAATAAAGGTTTAGTTTAGTTTAAACATATTTATTTCCAGAAGTACATATGATTACATTTATACATGCTAACGTACGTAAATGACAATACTTAGGAAAAGTATTGAAACGAAAGAGCTTATTGAGTTTCTCTCCTTTATAAAGATTTATTAAATCAACCATTAGAATTCATGTTTTATACCAAGTGGCCAGGTGAAAACCGCTAAGCATACCTAGCGAACGAAACAAAATGTCGCCTCTGGTGAAATGTTCTCCCATTGTTATATCCATCGCTCTATGGCAGCAATATTGACATGTTTCATTATACCATTACTCCTAAAATACCCCATATTACACTTTTTATTTATAATAATACTTCAATGCAAACAAACATTTCCACTTGATACAGCCAAACAAATACTTTCTTTATTCTAGCAGATTGATTTTTAAAGCAGGCTGAAAGTTAAGCAAAGCGAGCATTCATGTGCATGCTACTTTGCTTTCAACATGCTTTAACCCTTTACCTGATAGCATTGTTTCTAGTATTGAAGATATGTGACTACTTAAAGCAGGTTGAAAGTAAAGCAGAATGCGCCCTAAGGCGCATTCTGCTTTACTTTCAGCCTGCTTTAAGGTATTAACTGCTAGAATAAGGAAAGTATTAAATATGACACATATTTATTACGGTATAATTTGGAACTATTTTCTTCAGCGGATGAATAAAATGAATGTGCTAAAAGTCGCTTCTATAAGGGAAAGGGTTAAGTGACAATATGTCTGCAATGCTAGTAACAGGCTATGTGGTAAAGGATGAAGAAAAACTGAATGTGGCGTCATACGGCATCTCACCACTATTTTGTGCCAGTATAAATTATTGTAACGGAAATTACAAAGTATTCTCATTTTCCACATATGTATATCGTTCTTTTTACTCTCAATAATGAACGTTTGAACCGGAAAAAGGTTCGAGCAAGGGACCAATTTAGTTGAATTGGAAAAGCACTTCCTATCATTTTTTTAAAGTACCTCCATTTACTCAAATACCAGTTCGATATTGCCTACTGTAGACTCCGCTCAGGGACGTGGCACATTTGTCCGGTTTCTTCAAATAAGATATACAGTCGAGTCTCGCTTTAAGGCGTGGGATTCTTCAACTGAATCTAGATAACTCGAACTCGTTCAAGTCAAATTCTACAATTCAACTTGGTAACTCCGAACTTGCTCGAGTTAAATTTACTCGTATTTAGGAGTTAAAACGTGGCTGTGCCACGTTTTAACTTCGAAATACGAGTAAATTTGACTTAACTTCCGTGGCAATTCGGGTTATCGATGCATATAAACTTAACATGGAAATACAGACACCGGTATTGCAGTACAAGGGTAGGACTAAGAAAACCATCAAAGGTCGCCAAGAGATTGACATTATCTAGAGGTCAAGGTCGTTGGCAGATTCCCAGTCACTATTCAGGGTCCCGGAATCCATGACAGGACATTTGGCCAGCAACTCATAATATGACAGGTCATAAATGACAACCAGGCTATGCCCATAATATACTCAACAAAAAAGTTTCAGAAAACCAAGGAATAAAAGAGTAACAAAACAAATTATCATCTATATTTCATTAGATACATGTCATCGCTTGAAAAAAGTTTCTGTTTAACCCCTTTCTCCCTGACACTTCAAGAGGACAGTTCTACTGAGTCTAGTCCATTTTTTACGATGTGTGGTTGTTTGTGGTCAATGTTTTGCAATATGACAAACAGTGTATATCATGATCAGCAGGCTCCTTTAGGAGCCATCTGATCTTGGTTTAGGACAATGTACTCTCCATGGGTACACTATTTTCAAAGGACGTCTATATGCGTGACAAGGGCTCTATTGATTTAACTCTTTGCATGCTGTGTAATTTTTTCGTCTGCAACAATTTGTCGTCTGTTTTTATTCTAAAACTATAATTTTCAAAAATTATTAAAAATTCAGTGTCAGAATAGCAAACAGTTTGGATCCTGATGATACGCCGCATTATGCGGCGTCTCATCTGGATCCAATCTGTTTGCAGAGATAATCACTATGGCAGATATATCCGCCGCTAGCGTGCAAAGAGCTAAGGGGTCCGGTTTTCAGAGGTTAGACTGCATTTACGGATTGCAAGGGTTGAGTCTACCTTTCTCCTACATCTTCAACACTACTATAGACGTACATACAATGGAGAAACCTTTATTCTTTCCCGTGGAAACGCATACGAAACGCAAACGCATCGCACTTAAACGAAGAAAATGACATCCTTTTTACAATTCTGACTATTTCTGTTGTTTTCAGTGGCAAACAGTTTGGAGTCTGATCAGACGCCGGGTTACCAGGCGTCTGATCAGGCTCTAAACTGTTTGCAACTGAAAAACATGTATATGTAGTTATGATATTATAAACATGTTTATTCGGAAAGAATACCGAATTCACTACTGTACTGTACATGCATACTCTCTTTGAAGTTAAATCTTGCTATACCGATCACTCAAAAGACAATTTGTTCTCTACGTCATACGCATGTGCTTGCTAAAAGCAAGATTAAAGCTAAGCCGAAAGCTGCCTTTATGAATTTTTCCTTAATTTCATCCTACTTTTAGTTATTTTAAAATTTAAAACTTGACTCTTAAAACGTTATTATTGGTCCTTTATGGGAGATCGTTATAGAGTGGTTTAACAGTTTATTAAAGTATGTGATATTTCTGTCTGTATGACTGAAATAAACAGTTCACTTGAAACTATTTTCATAGTGGTATACTAGCAATAGCCGGTACGTAAACAAGGCAATTAAATTTAATCCAGTCATTGATACTAGGTGTTTGATGTATAGAGCAGATAATGCAGCGTGAACTTTATGGGTCAGTCAGTTTGTCCCAAAAGGCATGATTTGGTTTAACTCTCTAACTTGGTCATGTGTACAAGATAACTTCAATAACTTTATTAGTTTGAAATGTTAAATATAAACTACGGAATCCAGTTGGGGCCAACAGTTTTTCTGTTTTACAATTTTGGTAAAACGCCGTAAAAAGGTGCGAAATTGTACCCTTGCATTTTGGCATTTTTGTCGGCGTTTTACCCAAATTGTAAAGTAGAAAACTTGTTTGCCCAACAGGATTCCGTAATAAACGTTTCAATTAAAACATTTCCATTCTCGGAGTGGCTTGACTATACAAATATTGAATCCTTTTACTGTCAAGCCTGACATCACTAACAGTTGCAAATAGTTTGGATCCTGATCAGACACTACGTAACGCAGCTTCTAAACACTATTTTAACTGTTTGACAACCATTGAAATGTTCCATAAATCCCCGAAAGAGCTCTCTGATCATGGTCTACACTGGTTGGCATTTCCATATACATATTTGGGGGAAAAGTAAAAAGTCAATACCGAAGCTGACAATTGAAAACTGAAATTGCTCATTTAAAGTTTCAGGGGTTAATGAATTAAAACTGAATAAAGACAGTGTAAAACTAACTTAACCCTTTTGTGCCCACGATCCCATATATAGGACATAGACAAACAGTGTAGACTCCGATCAGACGCCGCATTATGCGGCGTCTGATCGGAGTCTACACTGTTTGCTGATGGGAACTTCAATATAAAACAAAATGAAAATGAAAATTTTGACCAGGCATCCTTAAATAAAAATGGACTAATACAAGATATAAACATGGAATAATCCACTAGGCGCAAATGGGTTAAGAAGTAGAAGCGATGAATCATAAAATGGAGTAAACTATTCAGCAAACGTCTTGCCAAAATAGTTTACATGATGGTTGAATGGCCAGCTGGAGTAATAGCCAATAGGCGTGGCATAATGTACAGATGCTATCGTAGAGTATAGAGTGTCCATTGATACATTCAACCCTAGTGACGAGTATACTTGTCCTTTACAAACAGTGTACATATGAGGAGTAAACTGGTCCTATGCAAACATTGAACACTCACATAGATAATACGCATATGCTGGTATATATACTATTCTTTAAAATCTGTATTAAGGTCGATCAATCTGATTACATGAATGTAGCTCGTCAAACAGTTAGGATGCAGATTATAACAAATTAACTTTCACGTAAGCTGGTTTATTACACAATCAGTCTCAGTACGTTCACAAAAGACACTCAATTTCTAGCCCAAATCCCCTAGCCAACCCACCACAAGTGCCATAATAATTTGTCATCAAGCTGTACCGGTACAATGTTATTCTTCAACTAAGTGACACATCGAACTTTAAATAGACACTTCCAGTTTTCAATTAAGCCTAATCCATTTTCTAACATTTAGGGTTCGGTTTACCAGTACAGTAAAACCTCTCTTTAACGACCATTAACTCATATTAAGTATTAGGTGTTTAAGACAAGTGATTACTTAAAGCAAGGTGCCAGTATAATGAAAGCTCATTTAGGAGCTTTCTGTTTTACTGTTACCTGGCTTTATGCTGTCACCTGTCTTTTATACTATTAATTGGCATTCGTTTTAGTGATCATTATAGAGAGGTTTTACTGTATATTGCAAATTGACAGGCTGCAGACCCTGATCAGAGAATCCCTGTAGGCTCCCTTTAACCAGGCTCTACACTGTTAAGGACAAGACTTTAGTGTACGTTTTGCTTGTATATGTTTGTAAACGACCCATATATATATACCTGTCACTAGGGGTTATAATGAGTTAAAGATCGATAACTGTCGTTTTTCAAAATTAGATCGATAATTGTCGTTTTTTCAAAATTATCGTCGGATTTAATTCAAAAATGAAAACTTACTTCACTACAGATATACATTTTTACAGTATTTTTAATGTATGGCTCCAAAACTTGGACTGTCTCTTTTTACAGAACAGAACAGAACAATATTTTATTTCTTTTGGACTTAAACATGACGTTTATCATCCATACATAACTATACACATATTAAGTCAAAATCAATAATATGATTCATATCTAGCATGCATGTGAGAGTATATATTTATTGATATACATCGTTAGTTAAATTCGTCCTTATCTTCATGGCGCATTTTATGTAGCAACCAAGTTTGTTGATAATGTCACAGTTTTTAGATTGTAAAAGCTCGCACAATTTGTACACACTTGGTCTAGTTCTATAGTAGTCATCTATATATCTTCTCCTTATATTCTTATAAGGATCACATTTAAAAATGAAATGATATTCATCCTCAATGTCACCGTTTTCACAAATATTGCACAGTCTCTCATTTCTCTCAGTTCTTATTCTGCCGTATCTTCCTGTCTGTATATGAAGTCTATGTGCAGAAAGTCTCATTTGTGTCAACACTTTTCTGTAACTAATGTTTGTACACAAGTCTAGGTATGGTTCATACTCAAATACAACCTTGATCTCTTTATATAAAGTTAGGACACGATTAGTTTGAATATCTCCTGACCACCCTTGGATAAAACAGTCTATCATGCGTTGTTTAAATACATTACTAAACTGCCTTATGTCAACACTATCAGGGTATTCCCATACATTTAAAAATCCATATGTACTCAGCATATTTTTCACTTTTGATGCCCAGTTCAAATAACCCCTATTCATATCTTCAATAAGACTTGTATATAAACATTTAATGATATTATTGTTAGTATACATAACCTTAAACCAATATTTCAATATTCTCATATTTCTACCAATATATAAGGGAAATCTGCCTAAATCCCCATAAACACCTGCATTACTTGTCGATAATTTTACACCCAATATACGTTTACAGAACTTTAGATGAAGTCTTTCTAAGTCTTTCATATTATTAAAGCCACACACTTCAGATGCATAATTTAAAATTGATGTTACAAAAGCATCGAATAACTGACACATCGTTTTCAATGTAAAGTTAAACTCCTCTGTGTTGTATAACAGTACGTTCATGGCTTTCAGCCCTTTACCCACGAGTAATTGTTGATTTCGAGTGAATGAGCCACTGTAATTAAACACTGCACCAAGGTAATTAAAGTCTTCAACAACGTCAATATCATCGCCATTGTATGTCCATGCCTCGTGCTGTTTTAGTCGTCCCCTCTTACGGAACACCAACACTTTAGTCTTTTCAGTATTTACAGTTAGCCCCAACGATCACAATAGGATTTCAGATTATCTAAACTGAGTTGTAAGTCTTCTACTGTTTCGCCCAGCAGCACTAAATCGTCTGCATATAGAAAAAGTAATAACGATAACTCTTGTATGTTAACCCCATTACTTCCCTTGTTGCTAAGGTAAAGTTCTAGGTCCTCAACAAACACAGAATACAATATGGGAGAGCACACATCACCTTGTTTCAGACCTACCGCTATGTCCATGAGTTCTGAATAGGTGCTCATATGTCTCACTCTACACTTAACATCTCTATACATAGAACGAAATATTTGTAACAGTTTCCCTTTTATACCAAGTTTGTTTAATTTGTACCATAGAGCATTACGGTTTACGCTATCAAAACACTTTTTCATATCAATAAACGAACAATACAACCTTTTACCAGATTGACTAATTATCTTATCAATTACACAATGTAAACTAAAAATTGCGTCAGTTGTTGAATACCCCTTTTTGAAACCAAATTGAGCGTCCGGTACCTTTTCATATTCTTCACTCCATATTCCCAAACGATTGTTTAATACCGACATAAATAACTTTGCAACACAGCTCACAAGAGTTATTCCTCTATAATTTTGCGCTTCATTAGCATCACCTTTCTTATATATAGGTATAATAATGCCCTCCATCCAAGAGCTTGGAAATATGCCGCTTGAGTATACCATATTGAACAAGTCTGTCAAATGTGCTCCTAATATATCCCCGGCCTCTATAAAGTACTCATTTATAATCTCATCGTGAGAATAAGCCTTCCCTCTCTTTAACGTCTTTATCGCGCTCATTACTTCTGTGATTGTAAAAGGCTCGTCTAGTTCCTCAAAAACAGTATCTTCAGCGCTTTGATCTCTGCTACAAAACTCCTCAGCTTCAGCATCGGACACAATATTGATTTCCTCACTTAAGTTTTTAAAATAATCAAAAAATTGATTGATGGTTATATCCTGTCCTTTAACACACTTTCGTTTTGTAAAGAATCTCCAGAAATCTCTAGGTTTTTTCGTCTTTAGATTCTCTATCTCTCTCCCTCTTTTTCTTTTATATTTACACATTAAATAAACTGCGGCGTAGTGACACATCAATGATCAGATGGATCTGTTTGGTGAAGCATGAGCAAAGCATTCCTTTTGAATCCACCATCGCCCAAGTCAACTTGCAAAAAAGCCTTCCAGCCATCATGCAGAAGAGCAGACTTCGTTGAGTGGGGCACGTTGAGCGCAGCACAGGCTGGATTGCTAAAATTCGACAGCTGAACGTTCCAGCAGAGAGGACCACTGGCATACCCGACTTGTCTTGGAAGGACGTTGTGAAGCGTGACAGAAATCCCATCAACCCTCATCACAGACAGGTTCAATCGATACTGGACAGTCAGGCCCACCCTCAGCAGAAGATTAATTGTGACATGATCAACAAATAAACCATAGGTGAGTGAGTGAGTGAGAGAGTGGAGACGACGTTGATATTTCCTGTTTAAACGCAAAGGCAATGTACTAAGTACTTACATGTAAAATAATGATAATAATAATATTTATTTTACTCTGAGTGGCAAACGGCTTGGAGCCTGATCAGACTCCGGATGACCCGGCGTCTGATATGTCTTCGAATGATTTGCATTCGAAATAATAGCTTTAGCGTAAACGCGTTGATAGGAAATAAATAACGTCTCACTAACTAACTGGATAAAAGTACGATCCGAATGACAAAGAGTTGTAATCTTAATTAGACGCCTTTTTACTCGCCGTCAGATTTAGATCCAAACTCTTTGCAAAAATCTAGAAAACTACGTCTCATTCAAAAGGCGAAGTCTTGTCATTCGGGATTTTAGTTCTGTGTTGATGTCTCCGTAGGGGGAGTTCAAATCCAAACACTAACATTTTCTCCCTCTTTCTGACCCAGTATTTCATCAACTCTATTCAAGAATAGGATAATAATGACAATAACAAAGACTTTATTTAGCGAGAGAGCTCGCTTGATATGATATGTTTTATTCAGCAAATACATACATGTCTATCAGCATTATATAATACATATAAAGACGAGTAATGACGGGCAGTCATTCTTATAACAATAATCTGCAAAGTATATTAGAATCTGCACATTACATGTTTTTGCATATGAACTTTCGATTACTTTACACATTTTTTTTTCTTCAAGAAAATAATAACATTGCAGATTTAAGCTTAAAACTGGCTTAAAGTAAGACAGAAGACGCAGTATGACGCATTCCACCTCTACTTTAAACCCGCTTCAAGTATTCAACTTTCTAAAATAAGCTATGGAGTAAAGTGCTGATTATCTGAGAAAGCCCCCGTTTGTTAACCTACTACTCCATAGACACGCAATTCAACACTTTTGGATTTATTTCAAAGTAATTCCTGCTTATGCAGACACGTTTTCTTAAAATAAATTATCTCTATACTCTAGCTGATGGTAGCCTAGAGCTTTAAACTTAAAGCAGACTGAAAGTAAAGCAGAACGCGCCTTAAGATAAACATAAATACTCCATTATATCCTCACCATGTATACATACATGTACATATATCTTAAAACCTTTTTAGGACGTTCGAACAGGCGTTTCATACCAAACACTTAATTAACAACAATTTAACAGAATCAATATTAACTAGCAATTTGCAAGAACAGCAGTATCTGAACCATTTGGGCCATACATAGTCACGTTTATATATGCCGCATTTGTTAATAGAATAGAATGGAGAAACCATATATTAGACAAGTCAATTTTTTTTATCTAAAAAAATTATATACAGAGAGTTCACCCTACATCGACACTGCGAACCAGAATTCCCTCCTGACAACAATGCTTTGCTTTGTTGCCCAAACTGGAGTATTATATCTAACGATTTCACTGCTGTAATGTCGTCTGCTTAGAATTGTCGTTTGTCATTTTTGCTCAAAGTTAAAGGGATACTTGCGTATTTGAAAAATTCAACAGAATCTCATGAAAAGTTCTACAAGTTGAATTAAAGTATATATAAGCAAATTGCTAAAATAAAAATTGGGGATTGCAATGCTTTTTTCAGCTCTAGCTGGCTTTGAAAAGTGTGACGTTTGCCGCATTTGCTCATTGTCAGAGCAGAAAACGTCATAAGGGACAAATGCACTTATATAACTACACAATAACATATTTCTAGTACACTTTTTAAGTTTCTAGCATTCACTCATCACAAGCAAGTGTGAAATAAACTTTTTAGAGCTCTTTCTTGTGTTTTAATTAGCTTTTGGGCTAAAATGAATGCTGAAAACCGGAAAAATACGACATTTTTTCTTGCCAATGTCTCACAAAAACATCAATTATGTAAAAAAATATCCAATGAAAATTCTTTAAACTTTCTAGGCATCTAGTATTTCTTATCAAATGGTGGAAAGAAACCTAAGTGTCGCGTTGTTCATTTATGAAATATGGTCAAATTTCTAACCCTACCCCCTTAGATTTTATGCAGAAAATATACCTCCCCCAATAGCCAAATTGGGTCTCTGTTGACCTAAAAATGAGAAATATTCATCCAATAGTTGCTTAAATTGGTAAATATATGAGTGTATGTGAATACAACAGCATTAAATAAAGTTTTAGTTACTTAAAGCATTTACAGTGCTGCTGATAAAAACATAAACATAATTTCTACAAGAACTGCTACTCGGGACAGTTTTTTCAAATCTTGAAACAGTGCCTGCACGGAAAGGACTATATTTTACATAATTTACCAATGAGAACTTTTCAAAATTCATTTTTATGGTAATAAATGTATTGCAAATCAGAAAATATATAGTAATCAAGGTATTTAAGAATTTTGTTTTTCAACATTTTTAATATAGGCGAGTATGTCTTTAAGTATTGGACATTTTGACAGAAACAAAAACACAAAAAGACGAGTGACAATTAATTTGGCTTCAATATAATGAATTATAATAAAGTCACTGCGGACTTTTGTTATAAACTGAATTAAACTGGTAATCATTACGTTACTTTCAAAGGGAAGTTACTCTGATGACATATGCATCCAACAAGTTGGATACTGATCAGACGCCGAGATACGCATTTGTTAATTAGTGCAGTCGATCGGTGGCAGTAAAATGGTTAATGCTAGTCCTTAGCTGATTCAAACTGATTTCACGAAAAGGACCACATAATGAGAGGAAGAATGAATGCTGCCTTTGTGTGTGTACCTTTACCACAATACAATACTATCATGTGATTCGAACGATGTAATTATATGGGTGCATTAAATACTTTTTCTGATCTATTCAATCAATCGTCTTCACATCTAGATATGATTTTTTATGTTTAATTTTTCAATTATGATTTAATTAATTACAGTAAAACCCAACAATCACATCGTCCCGAGAAAATTAATGCTAATTATTTTGTTGAAGGCCAATTTGGTACTTAAAGCAGGATGAACATAAACCAGAAAGCTCATTTAAGAGCTTTCTGATTTACTCCCATCCTGCTTTAAGCTGGTATCTGTGTTTAACGGTATCAATGATGGGTCGTTTAAGTAGTCGTTATAGCGAGATGTTGCCGCTAACTTCACATGCAAACGTCACATGTTGGTTTTTGAGATCCTCAGAAAGGAAACGTACATTTCATTGAAATCACAGCAAACTTATTAACCCTTGGTGTGGTGAACTTGATTTGCTTACCATTTGCAAACAGTTAGGACCCAGAGCAGACGTCGCGTGATGCGACGTCTGCTCTGGATCCTTACTGTTTGACACTCAAACCGATGTTTCTTCACTCAGACTGCACAAAATCTAAGTTGAATAATTAAAAGCAGCCGACAAGTTAAATGTAGACTATATTACAACAGATAAAGGGTTCATACATAAGTCTGTATTAGAGGTATGCGCTCATTAAACATGTATGTTTTTCTTTCATGTCTGGTTTTGAATGGAACGTTTGTTAATTGAAATACAGTAAAACCTCCGTACTACGAACACTAAATTATGTAAACAATTAGGTTGTGACGATAGGTGACTGCTAAACAACAAGCTGGCAAAACAACAGAAAGCTACTTTAGGAGCTTTCATTTGTACTGTCATCTTCCTTTATATAGCTGTCACCTGTCTTTTATACAACTATTTTGGCGTCGTTTAAGTGGTCGTCATAGAGAGGTCCTACTGTATATAATTATTTATCGTCTGCTTAAAAGTTCTCGTCTGCCAAAACAAAAATAAAAACAAAATTTGCTGCATTAGAAACTGAAAATTCGTACATATATATGAGTGCAAATAGTTTTGATTATGATCACATGACCAGACGCTGTGTTACTCGTCCTCTGATCAGGATTCAAACTATGTGCAAAGTCTAGGAAAGTCGCGGTTTGCGCGAGACGGGTAATTTAATAAACCATCGTGAATAGTTAACCCTTTCAACGCCAACTTTGATTGTATGCTTTAACCCTTTACCCCATAGCCTATTTCTAGTATTGAAGATAGTTGACCACTTAAAGCAGGTTGAAAGTAAAGCAGAATGCGCCTTCAAGGCGCATTCTGCTTTACTTTCAGCCAGCTTTAAGCTTCCATGTGCTAAAATATAGAAAATATTCCCTATACTATATATTCATGGCTGATTAAATTGAAACTATTTACTTCAGCGGAGGAATAAATCATATCCGCTAAAAGGCGCTTCTATGGGGGAAAAGGTCGCCACAACCATAACGTTTGTATTATAAAAAGTTGCTTAAACAATTAGTCCACAGTAATATTTAACCCATTCTCCATAAATACGCCTTTTAACACCTTTAATTTATTCCTCTACTGAAGAAAATAGTTCAAATTTATACTGTCATGAATAAGAATCAAAATAACAATTTTCTATATTCTTGCAGATGGTAGCTTAAAGCAGGCTGAAAGTAAAGCAGAATGCGCATTTAGGCACATTCTGCTTTACTTTCAACCTGCTTTAAGTGGTCATCTGTCTTCAAAACTAGAAACGGACAATGTGGTAATGGATTAAAGCAGTGTGGCCCGTTTCATAAAACTTCGTGCGACAAAAAAGATCGTAAGTCAAAACTTTCAAATGCATTTAATTTCTGATTTCTCTTTAATCATGTCTTGTGACATCTCTTTAGAATCGTCTTTTCAAGATTAGATGGAGAAAATTAATATTAATTGAGAATTTTATAATCTGACGTACGAAAAAAAAAAACCGTCCGGGTCGAGAAAAGTGTTCGATTTGAAGAGTGTCCGGTTAAGGGAGCTTTAACAAGCATTGCAAAAAAGTTGAATTCGGCAGTCTTTTCAGACAAGTGACAGCATAGTGAAAAAATAGCAGTACAGCGCTCCCTCTCTTCAACGGCCCTCCGAACAACGACTCCCTCCTTACAACGACGCTTTCCACTGGCCCCAAGACAATTATATCTAGAGCGCTTTCACTGCTATGATATCGTCTGCTTGATATTGTCGTCTGTTGTTTTTCTCAAAGTAACATTATGGCCATTTTGACAGATAAAAAACTTAATGACGAGTGACAAACAGCTTGCATCCAGATCAGACGCCGCATGACGCGGCGTCTGATCTGGTTTCAAGCTTTTTGCAAATGTTAGCCAGTTCCCCTACCTATAACGACTCCCTCCGAACAACGCACACATATTTTGTCTCCCATTGGGTGTCGTTGTAGAGAGGGAGCACTGTATTGCAAAAAGCTTCTTTGCGAGATATCTGCAATAATTATGTCTCGTAGGGCAAGAACTTTCAAGTTTTTTAGAGACGTCCTGTTTATTGAAGACCGGGCTTAGACGTTGCCAAAACAGATTTTTTTTCACGAAAGTTTAGATTTTGAAATCTTTTTGAATGGTCTGCCAAATATATCTTACTCAAATTATTAATGTGACCGCCAAAACCAAACTATTTGGATTTTCATCCTTGCAGATGGCAACTTAAAGCAGGCTGAAAGTAATATATGTGACATTTATTTTCAATTGCTTTTAGTAATCGCGCTTAAAATATAGAAAACTCTGATATTTTAGGATTGTTCCTGGTCAACTTATTGCACCCCTGAACTACCACCTGGCTTTAACACTGTAAACTATTGACAGATGGAAAATGTTATTTATTTAACAACAGCGAAGTAAATGTCATTAAGGCCTATCTGCATTATACGCTTAACGTAATGATACGCGTTTTACAAGTGGTAATTTCAAAGAGAGACAACTGTCGTATTTTGTAGTTCTAAGCGTTCTAAGCATATTAGAGTTGCCGTTCTTGCCAAACTTGTACATCACTGTGTTCAGCTGCTACTTGAGAGAAAATAAAATAGCCGTTTTCATTACATGAAAAAGTAGAACAGAAAACCATTTAAGCAGTCTTAACAATATAGTGCAATACTTTGGAACGTCCCGAAATTGGGGTGTGTGTAAGCAGTTAACCAAGACTACATATCTGAGCTGTTACAAGAATCGGCGTCTCACCAGGGCTACAATAGGAGTTTCAACAGGGAATACACTATAAACGTTAGCATATCATCATCATACGCTCGCGACCAGTCGACGAGGGTATGCATCCGTTCATATTATGGGTCCGTTTCATAAAACTTGGTACGACAAATGTTGTCGTAAGTCAGATCATAAAAGTCTCAATTATTATTTATTTCTCCATCTAATCCTGTCTTGTGGCATCTTTTTGGAATCGTCTTGAAAAGACGTCACAAGACAGGATTAGATAGAGAAATCAGCACTTAAATGTATTTTAAGGTTTTGACTTACGACAAAATGTGTCGTACGAAGTTTAAAGAAACGGGCCCCAGGTACGTAAGGAGGTACGTGTGTTGAGCCGAATTATTCACACTACGAATTCTTCACACCGTAATTAGAGGTGTGAAGAATTCGTACGAAAGGGTACGAATTCTTCCACTCGTGTGACCAATGTGTGAAGATTTCGTACGAATATGTCACACAATGGCAGTGTGAGGTTTTCGTACCCCCTTTTTGAACGACCTGTTGGTACCTACGGATTCTTCACACATCACCTTTCGTTTAACATTTCTTTATGAAACAAGTTCTAACAGCTTAGGCAAATCACTTTCCATAGCGCAAAAGATGGTGTATTGCGTCGTTTTGTGGGATGACACTAGAGTACTAGGCAAAACAGGCGACCCTTTCACGTACTGTCATGACCCGGGATCGAACTCGGGATGCATTGTTAAGAAGCGGGTGCGCTAAAACTGTGTTATCCACTTTTACATGCAGTGTTTACGATTTGATCAAAAATGCTCTTTAACAGCCGACCTAAATCCGAAGAATTATCTGTGGATAAGTACAGCCTTTTTTATCCAATGATCAAACTTAAGTCCCGTTGAGTTTATGCTTAGTTCCCGGCTTCCTTTGAGGCATAATAGGCAGACAACCGACAGGTTGCTTGCCGAATGCCGGTAGATTGTTGGTATTCTTAACGGGATGGGGAGAGAGGGGACCCGTGGCCGTGGTCCAGTGCTCATAGTGACTATAACTTACACTCAATTGGCTCCTTACTGCTGTTGATTCGAATCCCAATCTGAACATTTGGGCTTTTTCATTTGGAGGAGCCTTCAAGCTGGCTATCGGAAATTCGGTGCTTTTACCCAGATGCAATTTTTTACCTGATACAGTTTATGACGTGCATCCTGTTTCTTCTCCCATATGCAATTAGCTTTATGTCGAGATATGACTGAAATACTGTTAACATAGTATGAACTCAGAATTCTGGGCCTCGGTTTGATTTTAAAGTGGAGTTAAAAGCTAGTTTCAACGACGGTCATAGAAACGACATCGCCTTAAAATCGGTCGATTCCGGGCACCTTACACGTCGATCGGACCCGAGAAAGCTTTTGACCAAATATACAAACGTATACAAGCGTGTCAGAAGTCGGACAAGGCCGTCTCCATCCGGCGTTTGTCTATCATATACCGGCCGTTGTAATGACGAAAAGTGACCCTACCACTAAGAATTGTGACCCCGGGATATTTTTCGACTTAGAAAATTAACCTCCCGGGTCATTTTACATGTATTATGCCAAAGCAAGTCCCAAGGACAGTTTTTCTACGTCAAAAAGTGTCCTCATGTGTCACTCTTTAGAGGGGGGGGGGGGGGGCACATTTCGTCTTTACACCGGCGCCCGACTGGCAACCGGATAACACCGGTTTCCTTTCGGTCTCCCACAGTATTGCACGTTTTTACTGAATGCCCATGATCTGGACTACACGATAAGGCAATCGGTAGTATGGTTCCATGTAAGAAAGTGAGCTACATTACAAAGAAGTGAAATCAGTGCGTCTTTGTAAACCTCATTCATATATTGAACCCACGATAACCAATATCGGGCGATGATGGTCGCCCGTCTTAAAACCGTTGCCCGTCCGGTATTTAAGGACTATCGCGGCAGTTTGTTCGAATTTTCAAAAATACTTAAATATTTCCTATACAACATCTGCAACAGATACCAAAGTTAGCGCTGTTGCTACTTATTGAATGACAGAGTATCGCGTAACACATTCATCTGTTGTGTATACATGTGTAAATGTTCAGATCTGCAATCAGCCTCAAACAAGAGGGCCATGATGGTCGGAGTCGCTCTTCTTGCAGCCCATGGTTACTGTAATGGCGACATTAAAATTGGGCAAGTTTTCACTAAGCTCTCATATCTAAACTTATCCCACCTACTCATGGCCTTATTGTTCAAGCTAGAATACTAGAAACCAATCATGTACAAGTGCATGTCGATGGTCAAAACTGTATCATTTGTGTAACCCCAAAGACCTCCCTATGTTAACGCTATTTAAGGGCTTTAGTTTATTGGACAGAGATAATCACCTCTGTTATGAACTTAAAGAAAAACATGTTGGTGGTTTTGATCTCATGCGCTGCTTGTAAGCAAATGAGCTTAGCCTAATTCATCTTCAATTTACATGTTTGTGCTTAAACGAGTATGTTCATTGAAATCAGTTTAGAGCCAGGTCAGACACAAGCTCAAACTATTTGCCACTCAGATAAAACAAATCGTCAGATTTTTTCCAATACCTGTCCCTTTATTTTTAAAACAAATATGGAAAAGGTTAAATTTGAGGACAGACAGACAAACTAACAAACAGACTAACAAGAAGTGTTATATAAAAATGAAGCATGACTTCTTTGAAGAATTGTTTTTACCGTTTCGTCATAAGCAGAAGTTTCTTCTGGGAAAATGACTACTTTGGTCATGAGCACTGAAGGACGCTTCCAATAACAAAGCCAAAGGCAATACTCAACAACCCGATTACCATACTTTAAAATCAATATAGCTCAAACGTGCACTGTGACCGTGTCCGTTGAGCTACGGATTTTAGTCTGCATCGAAACGTTTTCATTTTACAGTAAGATTTTTTCCAAATTGTTCTATAATCCTGTATAATACAGGACACCCTATACCCCACACTGCCACCAGTAACACCACCCCAATACTTATATTTTGAAAATCAACAAGTTCAAAGTTATCTGTGCTATTGGTCTTTGTGCTGATTAGACCTGAGTTTTGCACATCACGTATGGTCGTGCTGTGATTGTTACGTGTTCCGAGTTATACAACTAGAAGCGTGTTCTTCGGGAAACATGTGTCAACTGCCAGCAATGATCAGTCGAACAACTAAAAATCCCAGCTTCAGTACAGCAGAAGTTATCTGCCAGAAAATAAACTGTATAATGGTATTGATGCAAGAGTTTTGAACCATGTGCAAGGCACTTCCCCTTAGGCTCACCAAACTATTTCCATAAATGAAAGTTCATCTGATAAACAATAGTAGAACCGGAGTTATAGGCAGAAAACAGGGAAAGAAGGAATTACTCTCACCGCACTGATGCAGGAGTTATGATCCTCATGCAAAACACTTTTATACATCAATCTCTTTCGATTAAGGAATATCGCGCCAGTTTCTATTTTTTTAAAAGTCAAAGGGAAGCAACTTTTGCAAAACTTCTGATGTGTTGTCTCCCTTTAACCAATTCAATATAGTTTATATTTGAAATTTGTATTTTTTCCTACCTCAAAAAGCTTAATGGTGTGGTCATATAAATTGGCGTCCACGATAAGTTATATATACTAATAATGCTTGTAAAGTGATATATTGCTGACGATTAAACAGTGGATTTTGACACATTTTAGCATTTAAAAGTGGTTAACATATATCATTTATAGATAGCCCTGTATGTAATTGGATAGACATGCGTTACTTTACATGCAGACTTTGTATTTTGTAGAAAAAATAGTTCGGGTAACCATAACTGTAATTAGTGATTTCAGTAAATTAATGCTTTATTAATATTTGTGAAACCTATTGGCAAAATCTGAATGTAAGAACTGTAGGAGAATTTTTTTGAAAAATAACTATTTGATGTGTTCCCTTTATTGACGAATAAAATGTTGTTTCCATGTTTTTATGCTACTTCCTCATATTCTTTTCTTTTTTATGAAAACATATTAATAACCCAATATCTAAGGAAAATTACAAAGCTGAAGAGGGGTGTTCTGAGATTTTATTATCAACAGCACGTGTCTCTCTGGATAATTAGGGGTATACCAAAAAACAAGCTATTAAGAAAAGAACCAGTTCGGGGACTCCCTATTTTATTTCATATTTCTGCACAACAGGGTATATACTAGCAACATGCAGAATTTGAAAAAAATCTGAATGGTTTGAAAATTCGAACAAACTGCCGCGATAGTCGTTAATGAAATTTTAATTTCAAAAGCTTCGGAATGGCAGAATTTCTCGGAAAATAGTAGAAAGGGGGAATACCTCTCACGGTGTTTATACAATAATTATGAACTGTGTTTGCAATACACGTCTACTCATTAAACTCTTTAAATGAAATTTCACCTTTAAAACTTCAGTAAAAAACAAAACCATGACAGTCGGACGATCGAACAGACAGTCTACGGTAAGTTGACCGACCCCGACGTGTCATCATTGCCTTCAGCTGGTGACACAGAAACCGGTCCATACATTTATAAAGTTCTTAGAATGCATCGTACAGACGGACCGAATAATATCCGATACGACGGAATCGAGTAAACTATATGGTCACCAAAGTGCTATTACTACCATGCTATTTTATGTGTCTATAATTAATTATATCGTGTGCCGAAAATGTGACATTTGTACCCCATGTGACTTGACCTTTTACCTTATGACCCAATTTAAACAGGCAGTCTAGTACATATGTTGTGTCATTATGTGAAATATAAGACATCTATCAAGTAAAGCAAACCTAATATGTCCCCCTATCCATCTGGTGGCTAAAAGCTTTTTGGAAAGTGTGACGTTTTCGTATGCACAAATTTTTTACATTCGTTTTTAAAAAAAATCGACATGTGAAAAATTCGTATCTACTGTCAGGGGGGGCTGAGAGTAAGTACGAATTATTCACAAATGTGTGACATATTCGTATGAAATTCCTACGAATTCCTCACAGGTGTGAAGAATTCGTAGTGTGAATAATTCGGCTCAACATACGTGTCCCAACGACGTTATTTCTCAGAATGTTATTTCCTGATTCGTGCGAAACTTCATGATGGCTTTCTGAACAATGCGTCTGAAAAATACATTTGCTTAATTGATGATCTCTTCTTAGAAATATGGCCCGTTACATGTTAAAATTTGAGTTGGGCATTTTACTGTACAGGGTCAGTGCTTTTTATGAACGTTTATAAGATTAACAGTTTAATATTGAACAAAAGTAATGCAAACAGTTTTTTGGCGATTTCTGCAGACTTTAAAGTAAGAAGTCTTTCAGTTTGTTATTTCACCACAACCTAAACTTGATCATTTAAGTAAATGTATATTTGGTTGTTGTTGTTGTTGTTGTTGGCGTACCTGTGCTTAACACCCACAGGACAGCTTGGTACAGACAGAATGGCCTGTCAAGCTGGAGGTTTACGTGCATAGCTATTTTCAATTTACCTTGCCATATAGGCAGCCATGCTTCTTCTTCAGAGGATTTTAAATACCCAATAAAGGGTATAGAGCTGCTATTGAATGAGATGAACCATATTGGGGCACTCCACTAAACCCGGCCAGTAACAGAGCTGAACACAGCTCCCCATGAGCAACTCTATTATGACAAAGAAAACGTTGAGGGTGCTTGATTTCGCATAATCCCTAAAGATAATTTGAGATCAATTCTCTGTGCTCAAAAGGATATCAACCTTTTTCGATTGGCCTCATTGGTTTCATTTCTTACCGATTGTGTTAGTGTGAAGCAACTGAACAATGTCCAGTGAAACACACAACTAAGTTAAGTACTTCAGCCGAGGACCGGTGTATATTTAGTGAAAATAAATATTTATATGCGGTAAATTCTTGTAGGCTGATTATGATTATGACTGTTCACTAAATGGCATTTCCTTATTAACAATTGTATTAAGCATTGTAAACTAAGGTTCTATAAAAAGAAGTTTTGAGTAATGTCAAATATTGTGGAAAGGGACATAGTACTGTAGAGAACAGAGTGCTTTCTATACATTTACCTTTGTTCTAATATTATTTTTAATCATGAATTGGTGCATACGTACTATATCTAGCCTTAGCAAGTAGTTTATCATTTTCTATGTATTTTACTTTACAACTTACAACTTTTATTGTTTATTAAAGTGTCTCATATAAAAGTTTCATCATTTAATTACAATAAATGTTTCTTGGTAAACTTTTATACTTGGCCGTTAGTCGACCTATGCGACACTGATAACACATGCATTCACATAACATACTACTTAAAGTGCATGTAGTAAGTGCTAATCGTTAAAAAAGTTGAATTCCAATTATATAACAGCTATTTAAAAAGAAATTCATCTTTAAAACTCTGACTTTTATATAGAATACAACCGCGTACAATAAAAGATGTTTTATGAGATCGTGTATTATCTAGAATCAGATTCTAGAAACAGATTAGCACTTTCAACATACAATGGAGAATAAAATTATTCATACCATAGGTAAAACTTAACTATTTATATCAGTATTAAAATACAAAGTGATACAAAAACATTAAGATATATCTAACCAATCCATGTGCAGTGTCCCTTAATTTGGACGTAAGCAAACAGTGTAGACCCAAATCAGAGTGTTCCTATAGGTGCCTTCAGATAAGGTTCTGCACTATTTGCTATTTAATTAGCTGTATAATCAAGTACCGTGCCGTTTCATGAGGAGTTTGGACACAAATGGGTTAAACAATGGATAAACTTCTACGGGTCATCATTTTCTGTAAACATGATGTAATTTGAGATGGTATATTAGTTTATGTTCTGAACTATATGTGTTAAAGTATATATTTCCCTTTGAAGTTGTGCTGAAAATGTTATATCCTAAATCATCGAAACACGCACAATTTATTAAAAAATGAGTTTCATTTTCAATTTCGTCAGATGAACAATACTTACAAGTAAGTAAGTTCTTTGTTTATTTCCATCATTTATATTTTCGTTTCTATTTAAGTGAGTTATCCATTCACCATTTTCTTTTAATGTCAGTTTTTCTTTTTGAATACAAATACTTTTACAAGGACTTTCATATAGCATTATGTGAGTTATTTGCAAGTTTTAATATATTTCGTGTACACCGCACCAAGCGCTCTACTCGCTGATTTTGTTATTTTACGCACTGATTTAGACAGATCTAAGAATTCATCAAACCAGAACCCAAGGTATTTATAAGTCGACTCATATTCAAAAGTAATACATGTATCACCACATTCAAATACAAAGTTTAACCTTTCCTTTGACTTGTTTCTAAAGTGTAAAACTTCTGTTTTCTATTCATTTATAGATAGACGCCATTTTTGGCACCATGCATTTACTTTGTTAACCATTGCATGTAATTTGGATTCATCCGATGCGAGCAGAATGTATTATATATATATATACTGATGTATTGCACTTACAATCTTACCATGCAAACCTATATGTTTTAATTTATACCATAAGCAATCCATTAAACAGAATCAAATGCTTTTTTTGAAATCTAATAAACATGCAAACGTATCTTTTTTCTTAGGTTTTCAATTTTTTACAATACTGTATAGCGTATATATGTGATCCAGACAACTTCATGTCTTCCTAAAGCCGTTATGAGCGTCAGATAAAAAGTTATTGGCATTTAACCATTCACAGAGTCTTTCATGTAAAATATTCGTATAGATTTTACATGGAACCGATATTAAAGAAATATGTCTGTAATTTAGTAGTACTCGTGGATCGTCAGATTTAAAAATTGGATGAATGATACTCTTCATCCACTCATCTGATACTTTACGGGTGTTAAATGAATACGTTATCAAATTGTATAAAACATCAATGCAAATGTCAATTCGAAAAACGTCCCCAGGAATGCCATCGTTACTACATGCTTTCCTTCACTTGGTCTTAAAGATACATGTAGATGCCTTTACTTCATCTCTCGTGAAGGGAGTATTTGAAAACTCACAATCTAATTTCTGAAATAGTACACAATTTATAGTATTCAATGTTTTCTTAATATTATAGGCCATTCAATCTAGCCCAAAATAGGGCTTGACCTAGACAAAATTGCAAAAGATTTTATTCTATCATAATATGATCCCCATATACCTGTACTACAACATACTAAAATTTGCATTCCGAAATATTGGGGGAAAGTTCGAAATTCAAGATGGCCGACAAAATGGCCACCAATTATGTAAATAAACACATATGGATCAGTTATTACCGAAATTATCATCATTTTCAATCATCTAAGGTACTTTGTGGTATTTTTACTTCATCAGTACTAAATTGCAATGCATATTATACCATTTTTATATGAATTAACATGTATTTCAATAGAAAATGCTCCTTTTTCGTGGAAAAGAATGGACAAAAAGACAAACTTTTATAACATATTCATATTTTATTTGTGTTTTAAGTATACAAATATTTTTGTTTGGAATTGCATGTCAAATTTCATTTACATACATTAATACTACATCATATTTATTATCAACATATTTATAAACAATTACATTTGAAGCTTTAAAGTCTATTTAGTGGGTGGGGTAATTTAACCCCAGGAATAGTGGATTAGACACTTTTATGAAACCCGAACTTATTTTATGTGTTTTTTTTTGTATAAAATATTTTTTCCTGAATAACAAGTCAACTTAATTTAACATGGTTAATTGGTTATGGTTAACTTCTTTATAAGCAATTACATTTCAATTATGGTAGGTGGGGTAATTTGACCCAAGACATAGTGGTTGATTGAACGGCTGAGTTGGGTTTTACGGCACGAAACACATAAAATGGTTATATTAAGAATAGATACATATAGCTGTCATTTAGACATAGATATGCAAATCATCATAATTAAAAACTATTCACGTTATTGAATTGCATATTAATCTTCCTTTTATACCGCCACCACCTGTTGTTGGGGCTATATAGAAATCCACATCGTTCGTCCATCTGTCACGTTTTTCCGGGTCATTTGCCTTTTTCTTAAAAAACTATATGTGATACCATCTTCAAACTTCATACACATTATCTGTGTTATGAGGTTACACTCTGTTACAAGTTTCACAACTCTTGCACACAATTTCCCAGAATTATACCCCTTTTTAATTTGAAATTGTGTCCCCTAATTGGGATATTTTGCTTGGAACATGCCATTTTCTAGAAAATTATTTAATGATATTGTCTTCAGGCTTGGTTAACATTATCAGCGTGATGTTTGGAGACTTATTTTTAAAGTACCATAACTCTTGCAAAATGTTTGACAGAATTATGACCCTTTTAAATTTTGTTCCTTAGTGTGGACATTTTTCTAGGTACAAGAGAACTGAAAACAAGATGCTTACCCATAACAAATACACGTGCATATATGCTTACGGGACTAAATGAGTTTAAGAATATACAGTTCTAAAGAAAATGGTCAAATGTCAAGCACCATTCAATTTGATTAAGTTTTTGTGTTTAACCCTTTAACCCATAGCCTATTTCTTTGTTTTGAAGACAGGTGACCATGGTTAGGCTTTTTGGTTAAGGTATGTTATTTGTATTCTGTTGCACATATACTAAGAAATGCCCAGCTTTTACTAGGTACTTATGACATTATGTAGGGTTTGTGACAAGGAAGTTTGGGATGGGGCTATATATCACCTATAGTGATAGTTGTCTACTTGTATGCAGGCTAAGTAATAAATGTTGTGGGTATCGCATTCCAATGATAAGCGATTTTTGGACTAGCGTGCTTGTTTAGCTATGATAAACATTGTAACTTAAAACATTTAATGTCATTGCTGATGTTGTTCTCGACAGCCTCAACTTCATCATGTATGGGTTCGAAGACCCATCCATCTGAGCAAACTACACCACAACACTGAGTAAATAAACACGGAGAAGAAACCAGCATGCCTGCGATTTATCTTGTCTTCCAGACGACCATTCAGCGAACTGGTCGCGATTGATAAGCTGCTCACGCGCAAAAAAACATGCCTTCCGTTACAAACACTTCAATACATTTCTAATTTTTCTTCCGATTCTGTAAATAATGGCAATGGCCTTGACAGAAAACCAAGACACATATCTTTCGGTTATAGAAATACCAGAGTTTGTTCTTGCTGTAAACAAGTAGTTATGGTGACCTAATTAGGGCTGTTGGGAATTAAGTGTGTAAACACACAAAGAACCACTGTCTATAAATGGGTCATTTTAAATTCATGATTGTGAGAGTATATTCCAAAACAATTATTTAAGAAAAACGTATGAAGCGAAAGAACAACAACATGGTATTACAATAGAATAAATTTTGAGTGAAACGAAAACGAATCTGCATTTCTATGCCTTTTTCCCTAAAAATGACAGGATTGTCGAGAAATCACCATTTTCACGGCTCCACTTAACTGAAAATTACTTAACTAATCGCCTTAAATATGGCTTAGTGCAAAAGGTCATGATCTCATTAAGTATCTGTGTTAGATTTAGAAGAAATACATCACAGAAGATGCTCTCCTATAAACCCACAATACCATAAAGGTATAAGATTTTTTCCATATTGTGTTGAACATCGCATTTCGTCATAAATCTCGTTTATCGGCCAATACATTTGGCAACACCTCTTACTCGCCATAATATCTTTCTAGTTAAAAGAATCGACTCTCGTAGCTTTAAAGCGACTCGCAACCAGATGGTGCATTAAAAATAGTAATTTGTAAATATGTGTCAAACGCTTATATAAATGGTAAAGAATTAGTTTAGGATAAGAAATTCTGTTTAAAAAAATATATTTCAATAAAAAAAAATATTGGTCTCTGGTGGGATTCGAACCCGGGGCCCGGCATTGGCGGACAGAAGGCAAAATAGGGGAAACCGCTTAGACCAATGGACCACGGAACTATCCGTTTATCTCGGATCGATTAAACGTATATCAATGTGTAGCTATCGAAAGTGCATACAACTTCGTAATTCGGCTCATGTTTATGTCTGAGCCCGTGTAGAGAAGCAACAGCAACAACTATACCGTCTACTAGTCGGTATAGAAAAACGATGGAAAATATCTAAAAATCTAAGATTCGGTGACGATTCTTGAGACTTTTTTCGGACTGATCATATTTGTTTAATGTCAGAAGCCAAATAATGCCACAAATTTGCTTTTATTTGAGTATTTTATTTTATTTTGACAAGTACACCATCCGGTTGCGAGTCCCTTTAAAGCCGTTTTAAGACCATTATTATGCAAAAAATGAGGATTTTATGTAAATTTAGCTAACAGTAGGTAATAATAACACATGGATGTCTTCGGCGTAGCCGCGTACTGAATTATCGATCGATTGAGCTATGTCGCGTTTACAGGTATCGGATTACCAACGGACGACAAAGGTTTTGGGAAAATGCATAGGTTATATAGGTCGTTTCTTCTCCGTGTGTATTTACTCCATGTCCACGACACATGGCATGTGTAGCGCAAACACAAGAAGACAATCTGACATCTTATATTAGTGTCACTATTTGTGTCTGTATTTCGTTTGCGAATAAAGTCACGTTTACAGCTTGAATGAATACACTGGCCACGTTCTGTTTCTATGTCGGCATCTTTACACAAGCTTGTTCTGTTAAGGCTCTTAGTTCCCTTATGCCCCAGGTTTACAACTGGTTGGCTCCCAATTTCAATAGCTGCTCACACACAATGCACGTGTTGTCCATCTGAAACATAAACAACAATGCAATAAGTCAATATGATCGACACATTTTATCCACAAGTACGATGCAACTCAAAGACCTTGGATAGATTTAAACTGAACCATTGTCAAAAGTGCCTTTTAAAACAAAATAAATACATGTAAGTATTAAGCTTTCAGAGACAGTAAAAAACTGTATAAAACATACTATTGTAATTTATACAATCGTATACCATACATGTATACAAATTAAACGTAACTGTTAAATGCATGTTACAGTGGAGAATCTGTTATTCTTTCCCGTTTAAACGCAAACGTATGCAATACAAACGCAAACCACTAAAACGTAGAAAAGAACAACTTTTGGACAATTCTGATATTTCATGTTTATCTTGGTTGCAAACAGTTTGGAGCCTGATCAGACGCCGGGTTACCCGGCGTCTGATCTGGCTCCAAACTGTTTGTAATGGAAAACATAGTTTTAGCGTAAACGCGTTTATTGGGAAAGAATAACAGATTCTCCACTGTATATCTCAAAGCATAGATTAAGCAGATGGGCGGATAATTTGCATAGTTTTTATCCTATACCTTCATATCTGAACTCATCTAGAATATAGTTAATAAAGAAGCAGTCAATGACTAGAAAATATTGGACAGCACGTTTTGTTTGTACTGTTGCGCAATTGTACATGTATAGATAAAATTGTATTTTAACCTAATAAACTAAGAAATCCGTTAAATCATAAATACATTGGATTTGATATAAACGAAATATCACCACAGTGTGCGATCCGGGGTCTTGGATCAGTTTGAGTTGGTTGTGTATTCCAGACCTGGAATACACAAACCAATGAGGACTGATACAAGAACCGGATCACAAACTGTGATAATATTCCTTTTATTATAAACCCTATCTTTTTATAATGTTCTTATCTTACTTTATTTTATTTAAAAAAAAATTTTTAAAACTAGCTTTAAATCGGTACTATATCTTCTTGCTCAATGGAATGACTAAATATATGCAAATGTTAAACATATGTCATTCAAAACGTCATCATCTGTATTGATGACGTGTTTTGATTTGTTCTCGATTTGGTCGGCTTATTTTCATCGGCTCGATTGAGAAGTGTTTGTTTGCAAAAAATGTCATTTAAGCGTTTTAGAGCATGCATTAAACTGTTTAAGCTTTATCCTTTGGAGGAAAACATAAGTGAAAGTGAGTTCTGTGGATTATGCACGCTTCAAACGGAAATGAAATGTTCAAAAGTCATCAACGCTTGGTTTCAACTTTAAAAAAATTAGCATCAAAACCGGGAATACCGAACGTCATGCGCAAAGCTTCTTTATATAAATCAGAATTATGTGAGATAAGCACAATGAATTTACCTTCTACATAATGGTGTTTTCTGTTTGTCAGAGTTAAACTTTCATGTGCTGACTTCGTGTTGGGCAATCAGTTTCTGCTAAATCTGAAGAAAAAAATATAATAAGACATAAGTATAAATGACTTGAAATCCGTGCAAGTCAATTTTGTTGAAAACAATATATATCGCAAAATCCAGTGAATTATGACAGAAATGTGCTTCCGTAGTTTTAAAAATCGAACAAGACGCCGTTTTAGTTTCATCATAATTTCGCTTTTAACGCTCTTTTCCTAATAGTTCTTATACCGATGTTCATATCTTTAATACCATTACGCAAAAATCCAGTTATTTCATAACAAATGAAGCAAAACCTGCAATATTGAAAATCAACAAATGTGCGGTGAGACTCGCCATTCTATTAAATTACGTGTAATAATAAATACACAGACGAAATCGCCCGTCTTCAGTGTTGCAATTGTGATACAAATGTATTAATTTTGACTTACCAGTATCGCTTTATCAGCTTTTTTCAAAATAATTTACACCCGGAAGTAAATTTATAACATTGCGATCGCCATTTTCTTAGATATAATGATGTCATATTGATGACGTCATTAGCTTTTACGTCAGGAAATACTTCTACGGTGTACTGTACAGGCCATCGGATTTTGCGTAAAGTATAGCGGTTTAAAATCGGTTTTATTTAACTTTCCCCACCTACTCCAACTTCTAACTTTTTGCAGTGAGATAATATACATATCTAGTTTCGCAGACAACAATCAGAAATTCTTTTGCAATTTTGTCTAGGTCGAATTTTATATTGAATGGCCTAGGCCATTCAATCTAGCCCAAAATAGGGCTTGACCTAGACAAAATTGCAAAAGATTTTATTCTATCATAATATGATCCCCATATACCTGTACTACAACATACTAAAATTTGCATTCCGAAATATTGGGGGAAAGTTCGAAATTCAAGATGGCCGACAAAATGGCCACCAATTATGTAAATAAACACATATGGATCAGTTATTACCGAAATTATCATCATTTTCAATCATCTAAGGTACTTTGTGGTATTTTTACTTCATCAGTACTAAATTGCAATGCATATTATACCATTTTTATATGAATTAACATGTATTTCAATAGAAAATGCTCCTTTTTCGTGGAAAAGAATGGACAAAAAGACAAACTTTTATAACATATTCATATTTTATTTGTGTTTTAAGTATACAAATATTTTTGTTTGGAATTGCATGTCAAATTTCATTTACATACATTAATACTACATCATATTTATTATCAACATATTTATAAACAATTACATTTGAAGCTTTAAAGTCTATTTAGTGGGTGGGGTAATTTAACCCCAGGAATAGTGGATTAGACACTTTTATGAAACCCGAACTTATTTTATGTGTTTTTTTTTGTATAAAATATTTTTTCCTGAATAACAAGTCAACTTAATTTAACATGGTTAATTGGTTATGGTTAACTTCTTTATAAGCAATTACATTTCAATTATGGTAGGTGGGGTAATTTGACCCAAGACATAGTGGTTGATTGAACGGCTGAGTTGGGTTTTACGGCACGAAACACATAAAATGGTTATATTAAGAATAGATACATATAGCTGTCATTTAGACATAGATATGCAAATCATCATAATTAAAAACTATTCACGTTATTGAATTGCATATTAATCTTCCTTTTATACCGCCACCACCTGTTGTTGGGGCTATATAGAAATCCACATCGTTCGTCCATCTGTCACGTTTTTCCGGGTCATTTGCCTTTTTCTTAAAAAACTATATGTGATACCATCTTCAAACTTCATACACATTATCTGTGTTATGAGGTTACACTCTGTTACAAGTTTCACAACTCTTGCACACAATTTCCCAGAATTATACCCCTTTTTAATTTGAAATTGTGTCCCCTAATTGGGATATTTTGCTTGGAACATGCCATTTTCTAGAAAATTATTTAATGATATTGTCTTCAGGCTTGGTTAACATTATCAGCGTGATGTTTGGAGACTTATTTTTAAAGTACCATAACTCTTGCAAAATGTTTGACAGAATTATGACCCTTTTAAATTTTGTTCCTTAGTGTGGACATTTTTCTAGGTACAAGAGAACTGAAAACAAGATGCTTACCCATAACAAATACACGTGCATATATGCTTACGGGACTAAATGAGTTTAAGAATATACAGTTCTAAAGAAAATGGTCAAATGTCAAGCACCATTCAATTTGATTAAGTTTTTGTGTTTAACCCTTTAACCCATAGCCTATTTCTTTGTTTTGAAGACAGGTGACCATGGTTAGGCTTTTTGGTTAAGGTATGTTATTTGTATTCTGTTGCACATATACTAAGAAATGCCCAGCTTTTACTAGGTACTTATGACATTATGTAGGGTTTGTGACAAGGAAGTTTGGGATGGGGCTATATATCACCTATAGTGATAGTTGTCTACTTGTATGCAGGCTAAGTAATAAATGTTGTGGGTATCGCATTCCAATGATAAGCGATTTTTGGACTAGCGTGCTTGTTTAGCTATGATAAACATTGTAACTTAAAACATTTAATGTCATTGCTGATGTTGTTCTCGACAGCCTCAACTTCATCATGTATGGGTTCGAAGACCCATCCATCTGAGCAAACTACACCACAACACTGAGTAAATAAACACGGAGAAGAAACCAGCATGCCTGCGATTTATCTTGTCTTCCAGACGACCATTCAGCGAACTGGTCGCGATTGATAAGCTGCTCACGCGCAAAAAAACATGCCTTCCGTTACAAACACTTCAATACATTTCTAATTTTTCTTCCGATTCTGTAAATAATGGCAATGGCCTTGACAGAAAACCAAGACACATATCTTTCGGTTATAGAAATACCAGAGTTTGTTCTTGCTGTAAACAAGTAGTTATGGTGACCTAATTAGGGCTGTTGGGAATTAAGTGTGTAAACACACAAAGAACCACTGTCTATAAATGGGTCATTTTAAATTCATGATTGTGAGAGTATATTCCAAAACAATTATTTAAGAAAAACGTATGAAGCGAAAGAACAACAACATGGTATTACAATAGAATAAATTTTGAGTGAAACGAAAACGAATCTGCATTTCTATGCCTTTTTCCCTAAAAATGACAGGATTGTCGAGAAATCACCATTTTCACGGCTCCACTTAACTGAAAATTACTTAACTAATCGCCTTAAATATGGCTTAGTGCAAAAGGTCATGATCTCATTAAGTATCTGTGTTAGATTTAGAAGAAATACATCACAGAAGATGCTCTCCTATAAACCCACAATACCATAAAGGTATAAGATTTTTTCCATATTGTGTTGAACATCGCATTTCGTCATAAATCTCGTTTATCGGCCAATACATTTGGCAACACCTCTTACTCGCCATAATATCTTTCTAGTTAAAAGAATCGACTCTCGTAGCTTTAAAGCGACTCGCAACCAGATGGTGCATTAAAAATAGTAATTTGTAAATATGTGTCAAACGCTTATATAAATGGTAAAGAATTAGTTTAGGATAAGAAATTCTGTTTAAAAAAATATATTTCAATAAAAAAAAATATTGGTCTCTGGTGGGATTCGAACCCGGGGCCCGGCATTGGCGGACAGAAGGCAAAATAGGGGAAACCGCTTAGACCAATGGACCACGGAACTATCCGTTTATCTCGGATCGATTAAACGTATATCAATGTGTAGCTATCGAAAGTGCATACAACTTCGTAATTCGGCTCATGTTTATGTCTGAGCCCGTGTAGAGAAGCAACAGCAACAACTATACCGTCTACTAGTCGGTATAGAAAAACGATGGAAAATATCTAAAAATCTAAGATTCGGTGACGATTCTTGAGACTTTTTTCGGACTGATCATATTTGTTTAATGTCAGAAGCCAAATAATGCCACAAATTTGCTTTTATTTGAGTATTTTATTTTATTTTGACAAGTACACCATCCGGTTGCGAGTCCCTTTAAAGCCGTTTTAAGACCATTATTATGCAAAAAATGAGGATTTTATGTAAATTTAGCTAACAGTAGGTAATAATAACACATGGATGTCTTCGGCGTAGCCGCGTACTGAATTATCGATCGATTGAGCTATGTCGCGTTTACAGGTATCGGATTACCAACGGACGACAAAGGTTTTGGGAAAATGCATAGGTTATATAGGTCGTTTCTTCTCCGTGTGTATTTACTCCATGTCCACGACACATGGCATGTGTAGCGCAAACACAAGAAGACAATCTGACATCTTATATTAGTGTCACTATTTGTGTCTGTATTTCGTTTGCGAATAAAGTCACGTTTACAGCTTGAATGAATACACTGGCCACGTTCTGTTTCTATGTCGGCATCTTTACACAAGCTTGTTCTGTTAAGGCTCTTAGTTCCCTTATGCCCCAGGTTTACAACTGGTTGGCTCCCAATTTCAATAGCTGCTCACACACAATGCACGTGTTGTCCATCTGAAACATAAACAACAATGCAATAAGTCAATATGATCGACACATTTTATCCACAAGTACGATGCAACTCAAAGACCTTGGATAGATTTAAACTGAACCATTGTCAAAAGTGCCTTTTAAAACAAAATAAATACATGTAAGTATTAAGCTTTCAGAGACAGTAAAAAACTGTATAAAACATACTATTGTAATTTATACAATCGTATACCATACATGTATACAAATTAAACGTAACTGTTAAATGCATGTTACAGTGGAGAATCTGTTATTCTTTCCCGTTTAAACGCAAACGTATGCAATACAAACGCAAACCACTAAAACGTAGAAAAGAACAACTTTTGGACAATTCTGATATTTCATGTTTATCTTGGTTGCAAACAGTTTGGAGCCTGATCAGACGCCGGGTTACCCGGCGTCTGATCTGGCTCCAAACTGTTTGTAATGGAAAACATAGTTTTAGCGTAAACGCGTTTATTGGGAAAGAATAACAGATTCTCCACTGTATATCTCAAAGCATAGATTAAGCAGATGGGCGGATAATTTGCATAGTTTTTATCCTATACCTTCATATCTGAACTCATCTAGAATATAGTTAATAAAGAAGCAGTCAATGACTAGAAAATATTGGACAGCACGTTTTGTTTGTACTGTTGCGCAATTGTACATGTATAGATAAAATTGTATTTTAACCTAATAAACTAAGAAATCCGTTAAATCATAAATACATTGGATTTGATATAAACGAAATATCACCACAGTGTGCGATCCGGGGTCTTGGATCAGTTTGAGTTGGTTGTGTATTCCAGACCTGGAATACACAAACCAATGAGGACTGATACAAGAACCGGATCACAAACTGTGATAATATTCCTTTTATTATAAACCCTATCTTTTTATAATGTTCTTATCTTACTTTATTTTATTTAAAAAATTTTTTTTAAAACTAGCTTTAAATCGGTACTATATCTTCTTGCTCAATGGAATGACTAAATATATGCAAATGTTAAACATATGTCATTCAAAACGTCATCATCTGTATTGATGACGTGTTTTGATTTGTTCTCGATTTGGTCGGCTTATTTTCATCGGCTCGATTGAGAAGTGTTTGTTTGCAAAAAATGTCATTTAAGCGTTTTAGAGCATGCATTAAACTGTTTAAGCTTTATCCTTTGGAGGAAAACATAAGTGAAAGTGAGTTCTGTGGATTATGCACGCTTCAAACGGAAATGAAATGTTCAAAAGTCATCAACGCTTGGTTTCAACTTTAAAAAAATTAGCATCAAAACCGGGAATACCGAACGTCATGCGCAAAGCTTCTTTATATAAATCAGAATTATGTGAGATAAGCACAATGAATTTACCTTCTACATAATGGTGTTTTCTGTTTGTCAGAGTTAAACTTTCATGTGCTGACTTCGTGTTGGGCAATCAGTTTCTGCTAAATCTGAAGAAAAAAATATAATAAGACATAAGTATAAATGACTTGAAATCCGTGCAAGTCAATTTTGTTGAAAACAATATATATCGCAAAATCCAGTGAATTATGACAGAAATGTGCTTCCGTAGTTTTAAAAATCGAACAAGACGCCGTTTTAGTTTCATCATAATTTCGCTTTTAACGCTCTTTTCCTAATAGTTCTTATACCGATGTTCATATCTTTAATACCATTACGCAAAAATCCAGTTATTTCATAACAAATGAAGCAAAACCTGCAATATTGAAAATCAACAAATGTGCGGTGAGACTCGCCATTCTATTAAATTACGTGTAATAATAAATACACAGACGAAATCGCCCGTCTTCAGTGTTGCAATTGTGATACAAATGTATTAATTTTGACTTACCAGTATCGCTTTATCAGCTTTTTTCAAAATAATTTACACCCGGAAGTAAATTTATAACATTGCGATCGCCATTTTCTTAGATATAATGATGTCATATTGATGACGTCATTAGCTTTTACGTCAGGAAATACTTCTACGGTGTACTGTACAGGCCATCGGATTTTGCGTAAAGTATAGCGGTTTAAAATCGGTTTTATTTAACTTTCCCCACCTACTCCAACTTCTAACTTTTTGCAGTGAGATAATATACATATCTAGTTTCGCAGACAACAATCAGAAATTCTTTTGCAATTTTGTCTAGGTCGAATTTTATATTGAATGGCCTATTAGTCATATGTTGATCATCAAATGAAATTATATAAGTCATCATAATCCATGTTCCATATATACTATGCCACACTTCCAACGCAACACCCCGGGTATTCCCATTACTTCCAATGTTAAACATGTCTTAAGTTAGTCTGGTTAGTTCTGTAATGTGTGCACATCCTGAATAGAATTCTTCTGCAAGTCATAGAGTGGTCAATGGACAACATTTTTGGTAAACAAAAACAAAATGAATTGGCATTTGGTTCCAAAAATATGGAATATTGTGATAACACGTTTTCAGAAATCTCATTCCAATGCATTTTCAATGGGGAATGTTAACCAGAAATTAGCGATACGTTTGGATAGATGGTTATTATTCGTCAGATGTGTCTATGAAAATTCGTTGTCAATATTAACAACTTCGAGGACAGTACATCAATTTAAAAACACAAATAAAAACATTTAATAATTGTGTGTCAACTTTTCCGTCGATTTAAAACACCCGCTCTGATATGAAAATAGAAGGGAACTCGGAGGTGTTGCGTTGGCAGTTTGGCATAGTATATCTAAATATCGTCTGTACCATTCATAATTGACCTTTTTCATCTAAAACTTCAATTGGAATATTTTGTCTTCTTTCATTTGCAAAACTCAACTTGCCTATTTCTTTCAAGAAGTTTCTAGAATTTGACTTTTTCTAAACAATGATCATGCAGTTTCATTTGTTCGGGCAATTGATAATTTCGTTTTTCTCTTCTTAATAGCCTATTTAAATCATTTCTTTTAGAACAATTAACTTCCCGCTTACGTTAATTTAAAAGATAAAAGGTGGATGATATGGTAAGTGTTCATAACCATGAAGGTTAAAATCACGTATCATGTCATTTACAATTTCTATTCTAAACTCCGTACATCTCGTTAACATATGATGTGGCACAACCATATAATTTACAACAGATTTACCTAACGGCGATGTATAAGTGTAATTGTTATTTCCACCCCTGCCTTTTAACAAACATATGTTAAAGTCTACTAAAAATTCAATTAATTGAAGTCCTTACCTTTCGTGTGTGTTTCAACAACGTTTCTCGGGGGATATTATCAACACCTTCAATATAGTCACTTTCCTCCCCACATCTTGCGTTAAAATCCCCACATATTATAAAACCACCTTTACATTGGATTTCAGAAATATGTTTTATAGCATTTGCAAAAAACTCATCAGAGTCATATGCTCTATAAGAGGCAACTGGCGGTAAATAGCAAACACAGACATCCATGATAGATGATGAATACTTATTACAAAGTTTGATCCATAACATGTTTTCACACTCGACATTTATCGTATATTTAAAAATGAATTTTTAATCAGAAAACCAATGAGAGATGTTTCACATATTGCTAAAATACCTCATGAGTCTACCATTGCTTGAGATGAAATACTTATGATATCACGTTTATCAAGTTCGTTGAGCACAGTTAGCAAATTCGCCTCATCAAACCCATAAGCGATTTTTTCAAAGTATTAAACTTTTTCTCTATCATTGTTTTTTTGGAAGAACTATTTATGATAAATGAAAAAATGACCAAAACATATATGGTGGTGTCCTTTTTTGAGCTACAGCGATTTGAAAAAGGTATGTCAAATTTGGACTTTTTTCAACTTTTACCCATTCAGAGTACAAGCTTCAGTAAAATCTATTTCAGAAACAAAACAAACATGGTAATTTGGGTTTTCTTTATTTATTTCAAGCCTATGGTGGTAGTTTCACATATAGAAACCAAATTTAGACAAAGCAGGCACCAGGTTTGAACATATGGACCCTTGAATATAAAAATATGCTTTTTATAGGGCATGTTTTTATTAGATTTTTTATTTTATGAAAAAAAGTAAAAAGGTTTGAAAATGAAATTGTTCTAGTATCAAACTTTTTCTTATATTCTACCAGATAAAAGCCCATGCTAAGGCAGTTCAAAAAATGAAAAGAAATTGAAAGGACAGTATTGAAAATTTTGAATTATTAAAGAAAAAAGGGTTATCGCCCTTTACAAAAAGTACCATATCGATGGTATTAAGAGCTTTATAAATTTCACATTTGGTGTCTGTTTTTCTTAAATTAGTTTTTGTATGAAGAAATACTACCATAGACAGAAAGTAAATAGCACAAAACCAATTTATCATATTTGTTTTCATTTGAAATGGATTTTATTTAAGCGGGCTGTTTGGAAAGGACAAAATAAGAAAGAGTGGGTGGGGTAAATTTTTCATGGCCGTAGAGTCAAAAATGTACAGTTTTTCTATTTTGTCATTCATCTTATATAGCTCTTCAATACAAAACCATCATAGAGTGTTTTCATATACTTTGAAAATTTCCCAAATTCATGACTTTCATACACCCTTAATGTACAAAAATAACAGTTAAAGCTTAAACATGTCCACTGTAATGTTCGTTCCTTTTTGTAATGCCCGTCCCCCAACTTTTTACTATGTTAGATGACATCAAACATTTTTGTACAACAGGGAGCAATGAAAAATTACACTGTGTGGCTTAACAATAGTCTCATGCATTTTTTGTAGAAATTTTCTTTGACCTGAATCATAAAATATCGGTAATTAAAATATAGAATTAAAAAATATGATTTTATGAGCAAATTCGGTCTTTTTCAACATATTCAAGCCCAAATATTTCACAAATCTATCTAAAACTTTTAGGAAAATGATCATATACTATCATCCCATGTGGTGCATGCTCTAAATCAATAAATTAAAAAAAGTCAGTAAAGTATAAATTATTGCCCTGTAAAGTCCGTCCCTTTTAATGCCGAGTTTCAGTAACCTGGTTAAAATATTTCATAAATATCTCTTGCTAACTTATCTTTTTTGTAGAAGATCATCAAAATTTATAGTTATGACATTATCAATCTGCTACTTGCAATAAAAAAACTAACAACTATTGTTTGTACCTTGATGCCAGCTCAATTGGACATTTTACTGCGCACCAGGCATCAAGTGATGCGGAAAGCCCTACATTATTTCAATCCTACACTAAGCTAGTCTGGGGATTCGCTCTCCTTTCCATGGCAGCTTAGATTTCTCTAGATCACTTTAGCGTGTTTTGAAATTAAAAACGTGGTTTGTTCGACTTAAACTATATTGAGTTATACAAAATATGCGCAATTTCGACATAACCAAGTTCGAGCAATTAAGATGTGTATTGTCTCTTTTTCCAAAAACACATTCTGATTTGAACAGTCTCTTTAACCCATTTTGCCCACGATCCCATATATGGGACATAGGCAAACAGTGTAGACTCTGATCAGACGCCGCGTTATGCGGCGTCTGATCAGAGTCTACGCTGTTTGCTAAAAGGAATTTCAATATAGTACAAAACGAAAATGAAAGTTTTGACCAGGCATCCCTTTAATAAAAAATGGTCTAATCCAATATATAAGCATGGAATAATCCACTGGGTATAAATGGGCTAAACAGAAATATGTAAGATAAGATAAGATAATCAGGATAAATGGAAGGTAAACCTTGTTATCAACCAAGTGCAATTTAAATTAAGTAAGACTTTGGAACGAGTCACCCAGCGTCTGTTCTGGGTCTAAATTGTTCGACACTCGTTTTCTTCAGTTTCAGTTTTTCTTTCTTTCACAAAATTCTAATTTGTTATATTTATAGTACGTGTGATAATTTTGGCTGACAGCATTTTATGGAGACGTTTTCATACAGTGGAGAAGACGTTACTCTTTCCCGTTTAAACGCAAACGAAACTAAAACGAATTCAATAAAATAGAAAAGTAAAAACTTCTTACGATTTATTGTAATCTGAGGGGCAAACAACTTGGAGCCAGATCAGACGCCGGGTTACCCGGCGTTTGATATGGCTCTAATTTGTTTGCAATGGGCATTATGTGTTTTACATAAACGCGTTTATAACAAAAGAATAACGACGTATCCACTGTAATAGAATGAGGGTTTAAAAAGGTTATATTAGTTTTTTCTTCTGACCTGTCCAAGTTATTTTTATATTGGAACATTCTAAAACTTTAAAAGGGATGAGTTTTCTCTACATCCAGTTAGAGATACGGATAGCTGTAACTTTTGTGCGTAATGCACAGTAGAGGATACATTTTTCTTTCCCGTTTAAACGCAAACGCAATGCACTTTACTGTGGAAATTTACTTTTAGAAATTTTAATTACATTTCAATATGAGTACCAAACCGGTCGGAGCCTGATCAGACGCCGGGTTACCCGGCGTCTGATCTGGCTCCAGCCTCTTTGCAATGGAAATAATAGATATAGTATATAAATGCGTTTATAGGGAAATAATAAAATACCAGTAAAGTCAGCGCAGCGGTCTCGTGCTGCACGAGGATCATACGTATCTCAAGTAGGAAAGCGTACAGTTGCATATTCGATGTTACCTTGGTTACCTATTTACCATTATAAACTATTCTGTTCTAAAAGTAACTCGGACAGTTCAGAAAAATCGGACAATACAAATGTTTGTTGTTTGTATACATGTCAAGGTCATAAAAAAGCATATATAATGTCGAACATTTTTTACAATGGAGAAGATATACATTTTCCCCAATAAACGCGTTTTTGCTAAAACAACAATTCCATAACAAACATCAGACGCTTGGTAACCCGTCGTCTGATCAGGTTTTGTCTGACCAATCAAATGCTTGAAAAGACACTCAGACTCAGCTCAAACGTTTATAACCTTGGAGCCTGCAATAAGCAGTCATTGAATAAGAATATTAAATACTTTATTTCAAATAGTGGCTGTTTAATACAACATTTATTGAACACATCACGGTGGCTAGTTGGGGTCTACTATATGATTCATGTGTCCTGAAGCATTAACCCATAGCCTGCCACTCACGACTATAGCTCCATATGCAAACAGCTTGGATCCGGATGAGACGCCGAGTAACTCGGCGTCTCATCCGGATCCAAGCTGTTTGACACTCGGACAACATTTTCAGCAATTTTGAGCAATTTTGAAGCACTTTGAAACTTGAAGCAGACGAGAAATATAGCAGACGACAATTTATTCGGCGGGCTAAGGGTTAATTAACTGTAGATTAGTGTACCGTATACAGTAAACCCTTTGAAGTCTAATTTCGTCCGGACTATCATAGTTTATTTTCTGAAGAGTTATATGATGGGTGGAAAAGTTGGGGAAAATATATGGTGCTGTACATTTTTCTGCTTTACAGCCATTTCTAAAATATGTTTTAGATTAGGGTTTAAATGTTCTTGTCTTGTCCTATTCAAAGAGCACGCCTAAAATAGTCGAATTATCAGAAAGCAGCATTATTATTTTACTGTCTTAAATCACTCTTTTAAAGTTATACATTACGTTAATTTGGAATTTATAAATGCATCCAATATTTTCCTTTTGGGTAATTGATAAAAACGTTGAGTGTCGTCGTAGAAGTTTAAGCCAATATTTATTAAATTGTAAACGTACAGTTCTTCCTCTTTACAACAACACCAAATATGAGACAAGGGAAGGGAGTTGTTATAGGGATGGAACAATAATAGATCTACCTTAGAGTACTAAGCATGAATTGGCTTACATTTGCAAATAATTTGAACCCAGATCAGACGCCGCGTAACGCGGCGTCTAATCTGGGTTCAAACTATTTGTCACCCATCAATATGTTTTTGTCATAAAATGTCCAATAATTATGTACCTTTGAGAAAAAACCAGCGGATGATAGTTTAAGCGAACAATATTTCAGCAGTGAGCGTGTTAAATATAAGTGTACTGTCTGGGAAATAGCGGCTAGCATTGTTGTTCAGAGAAACCGTTGTTCGGAAGGCCGTTATAGGGAATTGGTACTGTACAACCGAACAATTTGATGTGAGTGCATGAGCAACAGTCGAAACGACGTTCTTCTTCCCGCTTAAACGAAACTAAACATAAACGCAATGTAATAAGATGTTAAGATGACAATTAGGTAAACAATTGATTATTTAGGTTAAATACAGTGGCAAACAATTTGAAGACTAGAGGCCGGGTTTCCCGGCGACTGATCTAGCTCAAAATTGTTTTGCAACTGCGACAAATGTTAAAGCATAACTACGTTTGTTTGTAAAGAACTATGTCTTCTCCATTGTACATAATATGTCCAAAACTTTCTATTCGATGTACATGTATGTCAATTCGTCATCTGTTTGCCAGTTTCATTAAAAACGCATTTTTATCAGATAAAGCTTCATGGAGGTCGAGAATTCTCGTGCTACCACATGTATGCTAATTTGGCAATTTGTCTGTATAGTGAGAACTACGCTAATCTTTACTATCATACGCCTATTCATTTTCATCAAATGTGTTTGATCTCTGAGAAATTGTATACATTGGAAAATGGATGAAGCTCGAGCAGACGCCGAGTAACTCAGCGCCTGATCAGGCTTCAAACTGTTTGTGATCGCATCAAAACACATCGTTATTGTTTTCATTAGAAAATTTCGAAAATCTTCATCGTTCGGTATTGCATTGTGTTATGTTGAGTTTAACCCCCTTGTGCCTAGTGGATTCTACCATGTTTATAAATTAGATTGGCCCTTTCTTATCAAAGGGATGCCTGCTCATAATTTTCATTTTGTTTTATATTGAAATTCCTATCAGCAAACAGTGTAGACTCTGATTAGACGCCGCATAATGCGGCGTCTGATCCGAGTCTACACTGTTTGCCTATGTCCCATATATGGGATTGTGGGCATAAATAGGTTAAACGAGATATATTATCGTAGCTTCCATAGTACATATCATCATTGTATTAGATCTCTATTCATTATGCCCGTGGGTCAATTATCACAAATGAAACAAGTTCAAAAGGCTTACAAAGACAACGATAGCATCATACAAAATAGGACACAGGGTGGATACAGTAATCAAAGCCCTGCTGGCGCTGATGTTTGTACGACTTTTTATAGATCCTCTGACACGCAATGCCAAGCCCAGCTGTGATGTTTAACACTTTCCTCCCTGAAACCTCAAATGGACAATTCTAGTTTTCAATTTAGTCTAGTCCATTTTTGACATTTAAGGGTTGATTTTCACAATATATGTGAAAATGACAAACAGTGTAGACATCTGATCAGGGTCTACACTGTTTGCATCGGACAAGTATTTTCCTCATAGGTACACTGTTTGCAAATGACGCATAATATGCGTGACTAGGGTTCAAAGAGTTAAGCATGATTTTCATTTTTACTGTGTAGAAAGTTTTCGGTTTTCGAACCTCTGACCTAATGTTTCGAAATACTCAAAGTCGCACAAGTTAACCACTCGGCCATTGAGTACATGTTACTCGTTTTGCTTTTAAGAGATATATTACTTCTATTACTTTCCGGCTCAAATGAATGCGCTCGTGTTTGTAATTCGGGGAGCAGTATGTAGCGTATGTAACTTTTGAAAATGTGATTAAGTACATTTTTTGTACATGCATAAATAATGAAGAAATTAACTAAACTAAGTTTGGTTTAAAAGATCTATCTAGCAAGCTCCATCTGCAAATCATTTATGCCTCGTTATTTCTGTTACCTACATGCATATTTCGACCATTTAACACATTCAACCCTAGGGACGAGCATTCGCGTATTTGCAAACAATGTACCTATGAGAAGTTTACATGTCCTATGCAAACAGTGTACACCCTGATCTGAGGGCCCTTTTGCCCTTTTGAAATATATATTGTACAAATCAATCCTAAATAGTAAAATATGGACAAAATTTTATTAGAAACTTGACACATCCATTAACAATTTCAGGGGTGAATGAATTAAAGACAGTGTCCTTTTTTCTTTGTGTAAAGTTCAGCATGTATATTTCTCTGTAGGAATCCATTGACAATTCGCTGGGTCGCCTGCATATCAACCCATTGTTTCATAATAACCTCGTATGTTTATTTTTGTGAAGAAGGAGAGAGGCACGCTGAGAAAGGGAGAGATAATGAAAGAGCAAATTAAAGTAAAAAGGAAGAGAAAATACGAAAACAGAAACTTATATATAGCGTAAAAAGTATAAATATTCAATTGCGCTTTACGAATAATCCTACTTATTATTACACAAATAATGTATCTGGCAAAATGTGTTAAAGTCAGTAAGCGCACATAAACACTAATCATTGTTGAATAAACTGAACAAATTTGTCTTAAGGTTGGGTTTTTTAAAAAGCAGTATCAAATTCTACTCCTTTTAAGCATCTTGGAAGCATATTCCACTATTTTGGACCCACCACCGCCAGTGACCGTTCTCTTCCAAAGTCTAGGTTCAACAAACTGATATCAAACGGTATTTCCCTTGTACCATAGGCAACTCGGTGCGGTCGCGTGTACAACACGGAAAACAATGATCAGCACTTGTTTTAGAATATCAGAACCGTGTTGCTCATATGTTGCTTTCATTACTACTCTAGCAGTATGATTTTGTACCTTTTGAAGTTTATTTAGCTGATAAGCTAGAATGTTTTAACAAACAGTCCGCTTCAAAAATCGAAGTGTAATTGAATAAAACCGTGTATGAGAGTCTCAATCGACGTTTGCGATATGTGTTTACGGATACGCCTCGAATATCGTATCTGACCATGTTATTAGAAACAGGGAGGGTTAATATTTAAAGCAAGATGAAGAAAAAACTTTTGTAATGGATTTGTGCTTTATTTACACAGTGCTTCAAGCTGACAAATTCCCCTTAAGGGTGTATGAAACCCATAAGCAAATTTTTCAAAGTATTAAACTTTTTTTCTATCATTGTTTTTTGGAAGAGCTGTTTATGATGAATGAAAAAATGAAAAAAAATGTATATGGTGGCGTCCTTTTTTTGAGCTACAGCGATTTGAAAAAGGTATGTCAAATTTGGATTTTTTTTTCAAATTTTACCCATTCAGAGTACAGGCTTCAGTAAAATTTATTTCAAAACAAAACATGGTAATTTAGGTTTACATTATTTATTTCATGTCTATTGTGGTATTTTCACATATAGTAACCAAAATTAGACAAAGCAGGCACCAGGCACCCGTACTTCATTCTCAGTGTTGTTATACTTTCTGGTCCTTTGGAATCATTGATTTCAGCGTATTTACAGTTGAAAGTTGAATTCCGCTTAAGCCGGTGCTAGGGGGCGTGAGCACTGTTGCATATTTAAGTATTGCTCATGAACAGACTCAATTAAACCGAGTCTGCAATTTTCAGTATTTGCTTTGTTTTCTGTGCTTTCAAAGTATCTTCCCTTATTTAGATTTGAACAATATGGATCCTCGAATATCAAAAATATGCTTTTTATAGGGCATGATTTTATTAGATTTTTTATTTTATAAAAAAAAAATAAAAAAAGTTTGAAAATGAAATAGTTCTAGTATTAAACTTGTTCTTATACTCTACCAAATGAAACCCAATGCTAAGGCAGTTCAAACAATGAAAAGAAATTGAAAGATCAGTATTGAAAATTTAAGTTATTAAAGTAAAAAGAGTTATCTCCCCTTACAAAATTTACAAAAAAGTACCATATCGATCATATTTAGAGCTTTATAAATTTCACATTTGGTGCCTGTTTTTTCTTAAATTATATTTTGTATGAAGAAATACTACCATAGACAGGAAATAGATAACACAAAACCAAATTATCATATTTGTTTCCATTTAAAATGGATTTTATTGAAGCGGGCTGTTTGAAAAGGACAAAATAAGAGAAAGTGGGTGGGGTAAATTTTACATTGCCGTAGAGCCAACTGTTGTTCACCAAACTGTACACTTTTTCTATTTTTTCATTCATCTTAGAATTGCTTTTCAATACAAAACCATCATAGAGTGTTTTCATATACTTTGAAAAATTCCCAAATTCATGACATTGATACACCCTTAATTGTCTTATATGTTCGCAAATTGCAAAGTTGCGAACAGTGTATATCCAAGATAAATGTGTATGAAACTTAAGCTAGTCAATTGTTCGTCTCCTCTAAGCCGCCCCCCCCCCCCCCCACCACCACCACACACACACACACACACACACACATACACATACAATAGTATTACATGTTTTTTACATGTATACTGTTTCAAAATTAGATTTAAGGCGCCTCGACCGAGGATGATCAATATGATTGTCCAACCCGTCGCCTGACCAGGATCCAACTGATAGTTTCCAATAGTGAAGTGCCGATTAATCCTGGTACTCGGCGATCACCTTGCGAAGATGCCGATGTTATGATCGACGACAAATATGTCATTGTCGATGTTTTATACATTATCTTAGGGTAACGTTTTTTTCTGAAATTTACTCCGTACCTTTACAGATCAGACAGCTTGATAGGGACTAGAAAGGTTGTTCTGGATATATGATTATTGCAAGTAATGCACTATTTGAAAATATTGTGAAATATGCTTGGACCAGTATAAAATTAAATCGCGATTTTTATCGATGAACATTTGCCGATGATCGATGACTTTTTGAGTCTGATTCCCAACACTAGTTTTCAATACACATGTATCGGCTTAAGCCATAAGGCGATTGATAATACATTCTTAAACCGATCGCGACTTCGCTTGTATTTACAAACAATTTAGATCTAGGCCTGATCTGGATCCAAAGTATTTGACAGCCATCTTCAATTTTCTCAAAATTACACTTAGTTCGAAATGAATTGAATACGACTACAGTCGAACTTCGATATCTAGAACTCGTTTAACTCGTACATACCCGTATTTCAAAGTTAAAACGCGGCTCAGTCGCGTTTTAACTCTGAAATACGGGTATGTTCACCTAAACCGAGCTTAAAATAAGGCAAATTCATGTTTCGAAATATCGGATATTTGGAGTTAGGCGAGTTCGAGATATAAAAGTTTGACTGTATTTGTAAAACAGTCGATATAACTACAGAAGAAGGGTGATATTAGATGTGGGGTATGACGCGGCTGATATAAAACACATATAATCGTTATTTACTTCAATCTGGTGACGTTTCTGCCCGGGTAAAGATGCATCTCCAGACAGCAATTTTTGCGTGTTGTTTTGTTCGGGCGTTCTATTTTGCAGAGGCTGTGAATTGTCCACACACAGATGGGTCGCTCAAGAAGTTTTCAGAAACTTATACCACTTATGACGTATGTATTATTTTTATACCGAATTCATAGTTGTAGTATATTTAAATTATTTATGCTGATTTTCCAGTATCGTTTTTTCTAATTTTATATATTGTACGCATTTTATTATAATGCATATATTATATCATATTATATTATACCGTATTGTATTGTATAAAATATATACCATACTACTTTATTTTATTGCTGTTCAAAAAAGACAAGTAAACTTTTAAACCATAAATTAAAGTTCAAGTTGCTTGATTGGATAATTATTATATCAAGTCCTTTAACAAACTCTCTGTCTGGGTCCGAGTACACTTTCAATTGTCTTAATCAAGATATGGGGCCCGTTTCATAAAACTTCTTACGACAAATGTTGTCGTAAGCCAGATTATAAAAGTTTCATTTACTACTTATTTCTCTATCTTTTCATGACGATTCCATAGAGGTGTCAAAAGACAGGATTAGATAGAGAAATCAGAAAAGAAATGTATTTTTAATATTAGACTTACGATCGTTTTTGTCGTAAGATTTTTAATGAAACAGGCACCAGACACTGATAAACTCATTAGGAACTTTACTGTTTGACACTTAAATCTGTCGTTTCGTTCTCTTTTTTTAATCCTAAAATAACCAATCCACTGGCTTAACTCAAGTACAATAGTTACTTGCGAAGAAAAAAAACATATGTAATTTTAAGGTATCTAACTATAATTTATTTTTTGTTTATTTGGGGAAAGCTGTTTATAATGGATGAAAAAAGATCAAAGAAACATATGTTTGGTGTCCTTTGTTGCACTGTGTCCAATTCATAGTATAAGCTTCAGTAAAGTATATTTCAAATGAAAACAAATATGATGATTTTGTTTTTCATTTTGTAGTTCATGCCTTTTGAAATATTGTCACAAAAAGACCAAAATTGTTGGTTGTAAAAGGTTTATCACAAGGAACGCAGCAGTCATTTATCAATTGCCAGCTTACCAATTTGATCACTCGGAGTGTCCTGGTTTTTCAAACACTTCGGAACAAGGTTGTGTGTCACACAGAGGCTAATTCCTGTGGCGCATGGTGGGAGAGGTGCATGTGCGTTACACCACTTTTCTGCCAATAACTAGCTTCATTAGACTCAAATTGTTCACTAAATTAACATGAACTTGTCGTATAACATCGTACTTTTTCATTTTGTATAACATGTTTGAAAACAGCTCTTTGAAATCAAAGAAAAATACCAAAACTAGTGTTCATTATATTCAAAAGCTATGGCCACGAACATTGTGCTGAGTTGTTTGAAAAACAAGGCAACTCTCGACTTGTTAATTTGATTAGCAGGTAATTGATAAATGTTTACTGCATTCCGTACGATATAGTATTATACATAGCAGTTCTGTTAAAGACAAAATATTCCTTTTTACTCACCAAGTATCTTTATTTTCCGCTTAAACACTTACACCCCGTGCGCAACATCACCACCCCATGTGATTTGCTTTTAAACGGTGTACTAAGGCAATTAAAAATATGAAAAAATTGATTTGTTAGTGTAGAAAATGTTGAAACATTAAAAAAAAAAGAGATATCTCATTTTAAAAATATTACGAAATAATACCATATTGTTGATATTTAGACGCTGCTTCATAACTTTCACATTTTGGTATCTGTTTTGTCTTAAAATAGTCTTTGAGAAATGGTCATAGAGGCAAATAAGTACAGCAACATATAATTTCTTTTTTTTGTTTTGGTGAAGCCTATACTTCTTTTATTCATTACTATTTACATATACACAGACAATAACATATATACATGCATGAAAACTAACAAATCAGCAAGGTCATGTAAGAATAAAGACTATACAATATTTGTGTTGACCTGCTAAATACCGCAAAGCGGTAGTAAGTAAGGGTATTTTAATTGTCGTGATTAACCCTATGATTAGAGTATTCAAGTATAATTAATATTTCTTTATATTAAGGGAACAATGCTTTTTGAACTCTTAAAACAAAAGGATTCGTTAATCCTTTATGTTTTAAGAATTCGAGAAGTATTTGTGTTTCATAAACGAAAACTTTATAAATATCAGTTTGCAGTGTCCAGTTTTCGCTTAGAAAGTACGATTTGTATATACTGAAACCAACAATAGTTAAAATTATATTGACGTAAAAGTAGTCCGTGTTTGTTATCTTATATCCTATTAAAAGTGTTTTAAGATTTTTTATATTACGTTCTATACCACATGTTTTAAACAGCGACAACATTTTTATTCAAAATGGTTGCACTTTTGAACAGTTGATGAAAATGTGTTCATCGTCTTCGAATTCATGACATATTAGACAGTTTGGAGAGTTTTCCATTTTCCACTTGTATCGTATTGATCTTGATGGGAAAATGTTATTTATTGTTTTATACTTGTATTGTTTGTGCTATTATCGTAAATTTTATTAATAAAGTTATATATTTCCGACCATGGTAATTTGTCGTCAAACTTGTCATTCCAGAACATATGTATTATAGGTTCATGAAACTTTTCAGACAGAAGCTGTTGATAGATAGTTTTATTGTTGCTTTGTATAAAATTTATGTTATAAAGATAAAGACGTTTTAACTTTAGTTTTAAAAGAATATTCGGTTTTGATTAATTGCTTCCATCTGTTAGGAATTGCTTTGTTAAGTTTTGCAATTTCACTTATCCAGTTTCTTTTATCTAAGAGTTTTTCTAATATATACTCCTCTTTTATTTCCCCTCTTTCGTTAATAATATCATTTATGAAAATCAAATCTGAGTTTATCCAGCTTGTAAACACTAGGCATTTATTATTAATTTTGATAAATTTATTTCCCCATATAACTTGTCTTCTGATGTCACTAAATGCCATAGTGCGTTTATCTTTGAATGTTTTAATGCGTATCCATGATTCTAGTATATTTTTTATAAAATTCAGGAATATTTGTTGCATTTATACTTTTGATGCTGTCTAAGTTGTAGTAAAATACCAAAAGATTATTTCCAAAAGCTTGGAAATAATATTTTGGTATTAACTTCCAATTAGCGTCGTCATCTGATAACATGGATTTTATCCATTTTAATTTTAATGTAGTAATGTAAGTTTCTAAGTCAATCATTTGAAGTCCACCCTCTGATCTGTTCCCTATTAAAGTTGCTCGCTTTATTTTTTCACGCTTTCCACTCCATAAAAAGTCATATATAATACTGTTTATTTTAGTTATATTCTGCTGTGGTACTAATAATACTATGAAATAAATATGTAAATTTTGGTATCAATAGAGTTTTTATTATTTGTATTTTCCCATAAAAAGTTAAATTACGCTTACGCCAGTTCTCTATGATGCTTTTACAAGTTGAGTATTTTGTTTCCCAATTTAGCACGGAACACTCATCTTTATTGTGTCCAAAATATACCCCTAGGGCCTTAATGGGACCATCTGGCCATGTAATATCTCCTACGTTATCTTTATTTAATTTATTTGTCCCAATCCACATTCCTTCCGTCTTGTTTTTATTTAATTCAAGTCCAGAATATTTTCCAAATTCTTTAATGATGTTTAAGGCCGAAACGATTTCTTGTCTATTTCTGAGGAATAATGTGGTATCGTCAGCAAGCTGAGAGATTTTAAGCGATCGCTTCTCATTAGTAAGTTTAACCTCAATTCCTAAGATGTTATTAGAATTTCTTATATTTATAGCAAGAACTTCTGCTGCAAGAATGTACAATAGAGCAGATATCGGACAACCCTGTCGAATACCTCTTGAGGGATTAAACAGTTGTGATCTGTATCCACTATTAAAAATGCAAGATTTACAGTCTGCATATAAAACTTTAACCCATGTGATAAATTGTTCTTTAAAACCACAGCGCCTTAAAACACTAAAAAGAAAGTTCCACTCGATTGTATCGAACGCTTTACGAAAGTCTAAAAATAGAATTGCGCCTTCTATTTGTAAATTGTCAGTGTAGTCTATTATATCTTGAATTAAACGTAAGTTGTAACCTATAAATCTATTTTGTATGTATCCTTGTTGGTCTAAATGAACAATTTTGTGTATTACCTTTTTCAGTCTATTTGCTAATGCTCTGGCTGCTATTTTGTAATCATTGTTTAAGAGCGATATGGGCCTCCAGTTTTCTAAGTCTGACGGATCACCTTTTTTGTATATTAGTGATAGAGCACTTATTTTTTGTGAGTTTGACATTTCCATACAATCAAAACATTCATTTAAACAATCAGATATTATGTTTTCAATGAGTGGCCAGAAATGTTGATAAAATTCAGAAGTAAGGCCGTCTAGACCTGGACTTTTATTTGTTTTCATTTGCTTTACTGCAATACTAAGTTCGTTTATGGTAAACATACCTTCACAGCTGTTGGCATCTTCTTCTGTTAATGTATTATTAAAAAATGTATTATCCAGGTAGTCACTTATATTATATTGATTTATATTACTTGATGAATATAACGTCTGATAAAAATTTAACTTCTTCTTCAAGTATCTTAAAATTATCACATATTTGTTCGCCATTAAGCTGTTAAGCGACGTAATTGACTTCCTTGCCTGTCTGGATTTTTCAAGGTTTAAAAAATACATACACGTTCTTTCTAATTTTCCATTCATCGTAAATGGTTCATCAAACAGATATGATATAGTCCTTTTAAATACTTTGCTTAATACCCTCTAAAATGTAAATTCAAGACATAGAAGTAAACGATGATTTTTTTTAATTGATGAACTCTTGTCCAGGGTGGGGGATAAAAATATAATAAATTATATGTTTTAACAATATCTAAGCAGATTTCCTGACAGAGATAGTATTTAATTTAACGTAGTTTAACACGTTCAATGCCAAATAAACAACCTGTTTGAACCTTTACAGGACTGAATACTTGTCGTCTGCAAGTTATGCAAAATTGAAAGTTTTGACTGAAGGAAAACCGGATACAATTGTCAAACAGTTTGGATTCTGATCAGACGCCGAGTCTGAGCTAGGCCCAAACTGTTTGATCGTCTATGACCAAATGTTTAGGTTAAAACGTAGTCTTAACCCTTTCATGATCAAATTTATCGTGAGGTATTTACCCCTTCACCACCATATTGTCGCCTGCTTCAATATTGTTGTCTGCAATATCGTATCAAATTATATTTAAAGCAGTATATAGAACTGACGTAAATTCAAAACAAGTGGCAAACAGTTTTGATCCTGATCAGACACCGCGTGACGCGGCGTCTGATCCGAACAATACTTTTGCAAATGTGATTTTTGGCGTCATTGAGAGTGATTGAGTTAACTGACGAACAATGTGGTTTATATACTGGTATGTTCACGCAGGAAAACACCAAAATCGAGATAGATGAAGGAATATTACTTGATGTTGACAACCTCCACGTAGACACTATCGACATAATAGGGGACGGAAGCCTCGTTTTCAACAGAGACCAAAATATCGAAATTAAGACCAAAGGGATATACGTCAAAGATAGTGCCTCACTTATCATTGGAAGTGAGGAGTGTCGTCACACAGATGACGTCAGAATCATATTACAAGGTAATACTTTGCTATAATTGAGGTCAAATGTCAAGGTCAATAGTACATGTACATTGTCTGACAATTCGATGTAATATTCCCAAGATTAACTCGCGCTCCATATAACCTGTACCTAGCTGAGGTGGTGTAGGGTATATGCTTAGGACAAGTTTTTTTATATTTGTTACAATGATCAAGGTCACCGCGTGATACACTCCGTCATCCAAACATATTCTCACACACCAAAGTTTGTATTTTAGCCTGATGTGGTGTAAGAGATATGTCCCGGACAAGTTTAGTCTTTAAAGGTCTTTGGGGTCAAAGGTCAATGTCACAGTGAGCTGAAAGTGTTATTAGATACTGTACCACCATCCAAAGATAACACATTTAACGTTGTATCCCTAGCTTGACAAGCTTTTTCTGTAAATGAGTGTGAGGTTCAAGGATAAGGACACTGTGACCTGGAAATGGTAGGCAACAGACGCACAATTCAATTACTATACGTGTAGAAAGCTTTTATGTGCGTGTATTAACAACACTTACACAATTGGCTAACTTACCAACTGTTTTTATCCCTTGAATCATCGTTATCAATGTTAAAGGAACCAGAACTGCAGACCGCTCAACGCTGACTGGGGTCGGGGAGAAGTATATAGGAGTAACTAATGATGGTACCCTGCACATATACGGCGAGGATAAGCTGGCCTGGACCAAACTCACCACTACAATACAAGGGAATGTATTCACCGGCGATCCTGTTTACTGGCACCAGGTAGATATGGGACCCGTTTCATAAAACTTCGTACGACAAATGTTGTCGTAAGTCAGATTATAATTACTATGTATTTCTCCATCCTGCCTTGTGATATCTCTTTGGAATCGTCTTGAAAAGACGATTCCAAAGAGATGTCACAAGACAGGATTAGATAGAGAAAATAGGAAATTAAATGTATTTTAAAGTTTTGACTTACGAACGATTTTGTCGTACGAAGTTTTATGAAACGTGTCCCATGGTCTGCTTGACCCCTAGTGATGCGTAAACATGTCCTTTACAAACAGGGTACCAGTAAATAGAACCATTGTTCCATGCAAATACAGTGATCTCGCCATACAACGGAACCCCGAACAATGATAACATCAGGTGCCCAAAACGACAACTATCGTACGATAACTAACGTCTGATCTGGTTCAAAACTGTTTTCATAAGACATGATAGTTCTGGCATAACCGCTTTAAATGGGAAATAATGACATATCCTCTTTTGTATGCAAGCGTTATTTAAAATGACATATTATCTTAATTTGAAAAACAAACTACTATGTACATAAATGAATAGTTTATACAGTTAAGTGGAGAAGGCTTTTATCTATATTTAATAAACACGTTTAGGCTTAAATTGTTATGACCTCTACACAAATTTGGAGCTAGATCAGACGCCAGGCAAACCATCGTCTGGTAAGGCTCCAAACCTTTTGTCACTCAAATTAAAATGGTGGTCGATATTTTCAAAACGTTTTCATTTTTCCTCATATTGTATTGCGTTTGCGTTCTATTTGCGTTTAATTGAACGAAAAAGGTTTTACACGATTTCATTGACAGGACTCTGCAGATAAGAGCACACGTCGGTGGAATGATGGTTTGTCCTTGTACATCTTTGACTCCGCCCTCAAGATGAAGTCTTACTATGTACACGACCTATCAGAGGACACTGCTGCCGAGGAGGATGCTGCAGTAAACGCGATGATAGCGGCGCTTAACGGTAAGGAATTGCATTAACCTCAGATGCTAAGTGGTCAAGTCGTATTAACAACATTTAATATTCTTGTATGAAAAAGGTGTTTGTTATGAGATAACTTAAATATGTTGTAGATAAAGATATAAATGTAAGAATATTTATTTTTTATCCTCCCAGTTCAAGACTACGAGGGGTGTTTCATAATTAATGCAACTAGATTAATAACTTTAATAATATAAATGCAAAATGCATGTGTTATATATCATTCGAAAGAGCCATTATTCACCTACACAATGGTATAATGCACAGTAAGATCACATGACTAGAAAAGTCACATCACGAGCCTAAATGACCCCAAGTCAAGGGCACTGGACCGTTTTTGTGTATTTTTGAGGTAAAGTTTCGAACAAATTTGGATACTATAATTACCATTACGGTTTTATTATTTGAAATAATTTTATGAAACTTTCGGTCATATTAATTCAGACAATTATACACACATTACGCAATTTAAAATTATATTATTTTACAAAATGACAAAAATATAGATAATAATTTAACTCTTACTGAAAATATCATAAAAAATGACACTTCCGGTATGTTCAAGAGGTTTTGTTGAAACCTAGAACACCGTTTATAAACTGATATATTTCAAAACAATGTATAGAAGTTTTACTTTTAAAAAAGTTATTAGGTCAATAAGTAATGTCTGAAAAGTGCTATGCTCTAGTACCCTTGAGAAGGGGTCATTTAGATAAGCATTGTGATTGACCCCGTTATGTGATCTAATCGTGCATTATACCATCGTGTAGGTGAGGAATTGCCCTTTCCAACGATATATCACACATGCATATTACAATGACTATATCGAAGTTATTAATGGAGTTGCATTAATTATGAAACACCCTCGTATGCTTGCGAACTATGGGATGGCTGCAGTGTAAATGACAAACTAAAATAAGAAAGTGCACAAATGGAAGAAGCCAGAATGGCCTGTGGACTTCCAGGAATCAATATATGCTGTCTGTATTAGAACCACTAGAACACAGAAGAAAAAAAGAAAACGTGTGCTGTTTATAATATAATTATATAACAGGCTAACCCCACCGTTTCTTTATTGTTTATTACCTCATCTCGTAGCGAAAGTAACCTACTTTCCACTCAAAAACCAAAATGATTATAGTCGCCAAAATATTACAATAACCCATAGTTAGAGAGCATTTGTTTCGTAACTATTGGAATACTTTAGAGATTGACATTCGGATTTAAAGCACTGTTTTATCCATGAAAACAGCTATAACTCCAAAGAAAGCACCCTTTCCTTTGCACAATAACCGTGGATATAGATAAAATAAATATTTTACTTACCCGAATTTGAAATAGATGCAGTTCTCTTCTTTATGACTTGTGCCGAAAAGGAAATAACTTTGCGCAGGAGTTGTTCAAGTGTTATAATGGAAAATACCAAAATTTGCATTTGATAAATCAAAATTGGAAGCTCTCATTGATCGGCGAAATCTTTTGTTAGAAAACGAAAAAGCAAGAAAGAAGTCTCGGCGTGATTATAATATCCAGCCATACAGAATCGTGTAATTTGAGAAATAAGGAAAGGCGATAATTGTTTGAAACTGATGACGTCATTTCAATGATTGTGTTAAAAAGGAAAACAATCAAAAAGAGTCTACATTGTGTAATGTTTATCCATTGCATGTTATAGGTGTAGCGGATGGAGACCTAGTTGCCATATCCGTTCATAATTACATAACACACAATGAGGAGACGGATGTTACAGGTCTGTATGACACAATAGAACAGCTCGTTGGCATGGAGGCTGGCACCTTACTGCTGAGGAAGTCGGCCAAGTACGACGCCTTTACACTCATCTTCGTCAAAGGTTCGTATAACATCAATACAGTAAACCCCCTCTATTACGACCACTAAATTATGTTAATTATTAGATGTTTCTAACAGGTGACAGCTTAAAGCAAGGTGACAGTAAAACAGAAAGCTCCTGTAGGAGCTTTCTGTTTTACTGTCACCTTGCTTTAAGCTGCCATCTGTCTTTTATACACTCAAATAGCCTTCTGTGTAGTGTCCGTAATAGAGAGATTTTACTGTACTTCCTCCTATCGTCACGTTCAGGAAAGAAATGCTTCCAATCGGTTATATCTCGAAAGGTGAAACAAATAAAAAAAATTAATTTTACGTCCAACTTATTGTCAGGTTTTAAATGCTCAATTGTGTTATTGAGTCGTTAAACGTCAATCATGTACTCATTGTTTATAGGAGGCACCTACAGTCAGGACCAAACTGCGACAATGCAGAAACAGTCTCCAGCCCGAGCCATTGCAACAATAGAATACCAAGGTCACAGGATCATCTCCGAGTCGCTCGTGGTATACGAAAAGGCGTATAAATCCTACGTAGACGTGAGGATAATGTCGCTGGAAGATGGGTATCCGGAAATACAAGTGTTAGATGACATCGACTGGAAAGCCGGTAACTGGTTTAGAATTATTTGGTATACAGCGAAGATGTTAGTTTTTTTATAATAAAAACGTTTATAATAAAAAACTAAGAAATCCACTGCAGACAGATATGATCAAGATTAGACGCCACGATTATAATACATATTCATGACTGTATAAACTGAAAGTATTTTACTCAGTTGAGGGATAAATTAAATATGCTAAATCTATTGAGTAAAGGGTAAAGGTTTGATGGAGTGCTGGTGTTGTTTTCTTTTTCTGGGGTTGCAAGTACGGATACAGATGATGTGTAACGGCTCGAGAAATACCGTATTTTTCACATAGCACCGATACATAGAAACTCGATTCAAGGTTTCATCCTAAGTACCATTAGTAATTTAAGTGATGCAGCAGGGACTCGAAACAATGACCCCTTTGATTAGAATCCAGGGCGTTACCGCTAGACAACAAATCAACTATTGTCGACTATATCGTTTAGTTCAGTGTTTGTAGTATACTATACTATTAAAAGTCTAAAACAATGTTAATTTAATTGATGCTTCTGGTAGGTCAAGTATACAGTGGAGAATCTGTTATTCTTTCCCAGTAAACGCGTTTACGCTAAAACTATTATTTACAGTGCAAACAGTTTGGAGCCAGATCAGACTCCAAACTGTTTGCCACCAAGATAAACATGAATTATCAGAATTGTCCAAAAGTTGTACTTTTCTACGTTTTAGTGTTTTGCGTTTGCGTACGTTTGCGTTTAAACGGGAAAGAATAACAGATTCTCCACTGTAATCATATAAGTTAATAGTTGACCGTGACTAAAGGATGCTGTAGAGTGAGATGAGCTACGCACCCTCTGACTACAGTGCTCCCTCTCTACAACGGCCCTCCCAACAACGATTCCCTCCTAAAAACGACCATTGTTGCAGTTCCCTAAACAAGACATCATATCCAACCCTTTTAATGCTGCAATATCGTCTAATAAATATTGTCATCTGCTTTTTTCTCAAAGTTATTTATTCGGCATTTGACAGAAAAATACATAATGACGAGTGACAAACAGCTTGAATCCAGCGGCGTCTGATCTGGATTCAAGCTGTTTGCAAATATAAGTCAAATCCCCTCCCTATAACGACTCCCTCCGAACAACGAAAAAAACCATTGTCTCCCATTGGATGTTATTGTAGAGAGTGAGCGCTGTAGATCGTTTAGTCACATTCGTATTCTTCTCGCAATCAGTTTAGTTTCAGAGATGAACTGTGTGGTCCTTCTGATTTCCACAGAGTCTCCAATACAACTTCTGGTTCAGTTGGATTTCTTATAGCCATATCGCGGTCCTACCATTGCCCGGCTCCAAGGTTATAAAGCTTTGTGTCGATTCTGAAGTAGTTCCCAAGCATTTGATTGGTCAATTTGAGCTTAGGCTCAAATCTGACCAATCAAATGCTTGAGAACACACTCTGACTCAGCTCAAACGCTTTATAACCTTGGACCCTTGCATACAGTGGAGAAGACGCTATTACTTCCAAACAAACACGTTTATGCTAAAAACTTTTATTTCCATTGCAAACAGTTTGGAACCTGTGGTGTGTTTTATTTACATAATCATGATTATGATTAAACTAATAATCAGAATCATGATTTAAGTGATAAAAAAACAGCGTGATTAGACAATGATTATGATAGCAAATTGCTAGCGTCTGAATAGTATCCAAACTGTTGACAAATTACCCTTGTACTCGGGATAAGGCAACGGAGGAGTTAATCAAAATACAATTTTATTTAGAAAAGATAACTTTGGGTAAATTTTGACTTAAGTTATAATGTAAGATGTGCCGAACAGTTTGAGACCTGTTCAGACGCCACAAACGTTATTCAAGAAACTGGTTGCAAAAAGCAGTGAGTGTGTTTATTCAAAGGGGCTAATTTATTGCTCAAAGTTGATTTTAAATAAACTAAAGTTATAAAGCATAATGAGTGTCGAAAGACTGTTTAATTCTTTTGCCAGGTGTAAATGAAATAGCTGGTTGAATCGACAAGTGATATTATGATTATAATTTAATCGAGCGTTGGGCTCGATAATTTGTGATTAGGGTGATTACAAAACATGATTCTGATTCGATTAAAAAAACGACCGAATCACAATCATGATTGCTAATCATGATTATGATTTTGAATAAAAAAACACACCCCAGGTCAGACGCCGGCTAATCGGGCTTCTGATCAGGCTGCAAACTGTTTCCCACTCAGATTAAAATGAATCGTTAGAAAATCCAAAATATTGTATTGTTCTTTATTTCATTGCATTCTTTTGCGTTGCTTTTGTGTTTAAAAGGGGGAGGGGGGAATAACATCTCCAATATGCATGTTCTGTAGTCTAGCCATTCACACATGGTAATGTTTACGATGGTGCTATAAATTTGGACTTTTACACATGTGCTGGTCCAGTCTGTTGCTTCCCGTTCACTACTTTAATTCTTAAAAGCAGCATGCAATATATTTTCACATCTAAACAATATGAATTTGTTTCGTTGCTAGGCGACAGAATTCTAATTACCTCCACGGATTACGTATGGTACCATGCTGAGGTTTTCACCATACAAAATATAGTTGGAACAAAAACCATTCAACTAACACGTAAGTATCGTAGGAACACATTTTGTTGCCAGGAACATTTTTTGTTAAATCTATAAAGTGTGTGGGGTGTAAAAAGTTATACATTTCTGACCTTTGCTCTCTTAGTTAGTATAGTTACACAGCTGAATGATTGACACGTTAAACTTTTAATTTCTTCTCAGAGCTCCAGATAAGATGGGTATTGCCAATACTTTTTTTTATTTTTCAATCAATCCCTACGTTGCGACCACTCATTAGAAGTGTCTCTTCGAGACGATTCTAATGAGTGTTCACATTATAGGTTTACAAAGTAGTTATAATCATCTTTACTTTTCTCTGGAGCCCTGTCTACTAGCTCATCCCAAAGTTTCTTCAGTCCTTTCAAAACCTTTTGAGGAATCACTTTTATAAGTGTTTATTAAGTGTAAAAAGTGGCAGTTTAACCTATTGGATACTAGCCAAACGTAAACACGTTATTTACGATCAGTGTACGTGGGACGTTCATTTAATTGTGTCACTCTTGCGTTTTTCTGCCCTCCAAACTAGCACGAGTGTAATAGGCGTACGAGGGCGTAGGTTAAAAGTCGAATTTGTTTTAAAGATGTCGATTTCATATGCCTATTTTGAACTTTATTTGATAAATGGAAGATTTGCAGTGTCACGAATCAAAACAAACAATTTAAAGATTACTAGAGTTACTTAAGGCCTTTCGCTACCGGAAGTCGGTCTTGCGGGCGAGCGGATATGCGTCTGGACGACACAGACGTTTTTCGTACGTGTTTATACTAGAAAATTTATATAAAGGAAATGTTGATATAAATTAGTATAATCCTACATAGCGCAGTTAGTATAGTGGTTGACTATAGTGGTTGACTAGCAATCCAAAGGTCATATGTTCGAGACCCATCCGATCCAAATATTTTTTTTAGTGTCCGATTTATTGACTTGTCAATCCATAACGCAGTAATCAAGAGACATGTTATGTTTAGTCTTCGTTGATTAGTACTAGTGATGTTTACGGTCCAAGTATATGTCTACTTACCTGTACGTTTTAGTTTAATGACTTACAAGTCAATTAAATCGGTATACATACATGTAAACGATTCGATCGAACTATAAAGCCACACCTTGAAGCTTATCAATACGCTAACCTTTTCAAGATCGATATTGCCCATTATAATTATGTTCAAATAATATAATAAACCTTGTATGCAAGTCCATGAATAAATAATAATGCATTTTAATGACAAAGTTTTAATTCTAAGGTAGGTAACTGTATCTAAACAACAAATATCCCACATTTTAATAATAAAATATGTTATTATAACAAATCCTGACTGTAATATTTTCTAATTTTTTCAGACTGACTAGTTCATCAACCATATATTTGAATAAAATGAAAACAAATATACATTGAATGAGTCAGTTTTTTGTAATTCAATTTTTTAGCATTTTGCAAAATTTAAATAGCTGATAACATCTTTCTGAACACCTTTATTCAAAATGTTTTTAGCTTTTCTTGTAATGAATGTTGTGGACTACTTATTGGGCGAGAAGTATAGTCATTAGCTTTATTCATTTTTAAGAAAAATAAAATCATCAAAATTCTAGGTTTTTGTCAGAAAAAAGACCTTAAAGACAAACCACACGATAAATTTTGCCTATATTTACACACATTGTTTCTTAGGCTATTATCATTCTTCATGACAATTTTCAAAACAATCGTATGGAAACTACGCGCAAATGCGAAGTACCTTAAGGGCGGCCACTACGGTATTCAGTTTGGCGGGTGCCAAAGTTAAAGCTGCTGCTGTGGTTGATCTATTAAAACAGCACGCAAGACGGGTATTTAAGGTAATCGCTCGGTAACGCTTGACTGCGCACACGGGCCCCGACACGATTGCTATTTTTAGAGAAAAAAATCGATATACTGTGAGAAATCGAGCCCTGAGTGGAAGGTTTGCAAATCCACGAGTGGCCGTGGAAATAACAGAAAAAACATGTTTTAGTAGATCATAACTATTGTGTGGGTGGTAAAATTGTTTTGTCTGCCAACGAAGAGCTAGATTTGCCAGGATCTGCGAGACAAGCGCCCATAAATGATGAGGGATGCATGATGAGATGACATGATAATGATTACAGGAAGATGATTTCGGCTTATTTCATTTGTTCCAAAGCAGCCTGCTTGGATTAAAACCACCAAACCGCCTTCCTTTTTTAGCTCTTACAGTGGAGAAAACGCTGTTCTTTCCCAGTAAACGCTTTTACGCTAAAAGTACTATTTCCAGTGCAAACAGTTTGGAGCCTGATCAGACGCCGGGTAAACACGGAGTCTGATCAGGCTCCTAACTGTTTGCCACTCAGATAACATTGAAAAGTCAGAATTGTCACAAAATTGTCCTTATCTGCACTTTAGTGTTTTACGTTAGCGTGTAAACAGGAAAGAATAACGTTTTCTCCACTGTAGCAGAGGGGATCATCTCGGTCTAATAAACTGAAAACATTCCCTATCACAAATAAGCCCTAGAACCACAACAAAGGTAGAGGAACAGACTGCCTGTTAAATACAGGTCTGACTATAAATAAAACCTGTGGTACATGCTAAACATGTTTTCCTAAATCAACCATTTACTCCATTGATACTCATGTTAACACATTTAATTTATTCCTTCACTCTTGAAAGTAAATAGTTTAATTTTATACAGTAATGAATATGCATAATAAAAATCCTTTATCTAAACAGACTGTACATAGTTTAAGCAGACTTGAAGTAAAGCAGAATGAATCCTGCTTTAATGTCAGCCTGTTATATTCAACCATGTCTCTTCAATACTTAAAATAAGCTATGGAGTAAAGGGTTAAATATCTCTTGCAATTATTGGGTTGCAACATACTAGCCGTTTATAATGAAACTTGGCAATCATTGTCAACTTTTACAGTCAATCTTGTATTAAGCGATCACTCTAGTGAATACCCATATTTTGTTTGGTATTGAGCTGTCTGTTTAATGCAGGATAAAACTAATTCAGAATGCTTCAGTAGGAGTTTTCTTCACTATTTCTACCCTGAGTTAATTAGTCTAGTGTCATAATGAAGAGGTGTGCAGACTGACTCGCAAGGTGGCTGCTTTATACAAGATTGACTGTATTTTTCCCATTTCTTGCTGGAGAATATTGTTTATCTTGCAGAAAATAATTTGTAAAACAGACAATAGCTATTAAATTGACATTTTTGTGAATTCCACAACTATTTGCAAATGACAGTGCATGTTTTATCAAAAAACTTCAATTTTCCTTGATTTTACTTTCCCACAAATGTTGACCCCTCTCAAACACAATTTCATTTTTCTTAAAGACCTATTTCTGGCTCAGCAGGATGTCTATTGGATTGTATATTGTGCCAGGGACACACAACAGGCTTAATACACAACTGTTACATAATATTACCCAGAGGCACATAGGGCACAATGGTCTAGGGTACTAGGTATTAATACAGGTAGATAAGGGATCTAGCTGATCCATTTCAACACTGTGATATTGTTGCATACATATAAAGATAAGAATAAGTCTTCACAAAAGACCAAAAGTTTGCATCTAGATCATTTCCTTTAATTGTCAAATTATCAAGTTATGAAACCTTTTTCTACACCTTTTAACATCTGTATTTTGTCAACTAAAAACTGTCGTATAAGTTATATGTATACAAATTTTTCTAGAAGATTAACCCTTTAAAATGCTTTGTTTGAATACAGGTGACCACTTAAAGCAGGTTGAAAATAGAGCAGAATGTGCTTTACTTTCAGTCTGCTTTAAACAACCGTCTGCTAGGATAAATACTATATTTCGTAAAGTGCTTATTCAGAGTTATATATATATATTTAGACCATGTTTGCAGAGGATTAATTCTTTGTTTGAATACAAGTGGCCACTTAAAGCAGGTTGAAAGTAGAGCAGAATGTGCTTTACTTTCAGCCTGCTTTAAGCTACCATCTGCTAGGCTAAACACTATTTTTAAAGAAGTGCATAATGTGATTTACTTTCAGCCTACTTTAAGCATTGATAAAGAATATAAATCATTTTGTATGATACTGTTTTTTTCATAAAGTAAAGGCCTAAAAGGGTGTTTTTATTGAGTAATGGGTTAAATCCATGAGGCCTATTCCGATTAACCTTTAAGTTAGTTTTCTGCTACAATCTGCTAGGATATGTTATTTTGCATATTCATGTTGTAAAAAGTGGAAGTTTTCTCTTCAGAGTAGTAATATATAAAATGTGTCAAATGTGTTTTTATGTAGAAATGGGTTAAATCACAAGAAAATGCCAAGAAAGTAAAGCATTTTCTTTACATTCAACCTGATTTAAGCTACCATTTGCTATGATATAGGGGTAAATTATACCGTTGGACACTTATCAGATTTAATAGTCAAAATTGACTAGACTATTTGCTTTTATAGCAACCCTACCATATATAGTCAGAATGTACTAGACTATTTGCTTTTATAGCAACCTTATCATATAGTTAAAATGGACTAGACTTTTTGAGAAACTGGAATTGTTATTAAAAAGATTCATGCTTATCAAACATATCCAATATTTTGATAATAACTTAGTTTTCAGTAATCAGGGTATATCTATTTGCCCTAAAGTCATTAGTATGGCTCCAGCTCATGTGCTTTGTAACTGAGAATTTGATCTGGATCTATGCAGTTTGCATGTACCGGTAGTTTGATAGTTGATGATTGTAAATGTAATGTCATGACTTGCTTGGTATTATGCTTAATGTTATTTATTAAGCTAGATTATTAACCCACTGATATGTTATGTATTATAAGACCCAAAATTACAGAATAATAAAATAAAATCAATTTCATCAATTTTTAATCTACAGACAATATCACTGTGTGCTTAACCCTTACCCTGCAGTAGTATCTTCTGCTTTTAAATTGTCGCCTGCAAACAATATTTAAATTAGATTTGTTCATATTTCAATTAAAAAAGTCTCAGCAATAACTGGTATACAGTTTGGATACAAATCAGATCTGGATCCAAACTTTTTGAAAAAATAACAATCAACTCACGATCCACAACTTAAGGGTTAAGTGCACAGCTATCATTAGCCCCTATATTGGTCTACATCTATCAATTAGTACCCTGCTGTAATAATTTGTTTGTATAAACATACCCTGATAAGGGCGATCTAATCACCAAGTATCAAGCTGTGATGGGGGGGGGGACTGCTATGAAGAACTTGGAATAGGGCTTTAAGTTACATGAGGTCAACCCTCCTAAAAAAAAAATTCTTTTGTTCTATAGACATGGTAGATAATTTTAAATGTAGTCAGTATGAATGCCCCTGCCTAATTTTTGTAAAAATCTCAGTTTTGCTAAAACGTAAAAAATGATTTTTGAGAAAAAAATGACTCATAAATTATTGTTTCCGAATTATAAGAGATTTTTTTTAATGTATTATGCAAAATATTTAATTGTTCTGCTTGTATTTGTATACAACAATGTCTTTGGTATAAATGCATGAATAAATTTTTATCTTTTTATTAATATTTGTAATTTTTTATCCTCGGAAAGAAAAAAGAGGGGTAGTCATTTCAGGACGTTTTTTGAAAAGTAGGGTAACAAGACAAAAATATCCATAATTTCAGTTATATGAGGTGAAAATTCTTTTAACACTGGAAAAAGATGTAGAATTGGATACTGAATGAGATGGTGAATAGTTTTTGCGGATTCGTTTCGATAAGCATTACCCATCGAAAACCTTAATATGTAACTAACGGTGTTGGTAAAATATCGGGTTCATCTTATTTGCTTTAGTTACGGGGTGTAAAGTTAGAACATGTTTTGTTTGATGGACCCCTCGTCTTTTCACTGATAATTATACTACATACTCATGAAAAACTATGTAAAATCCTTGTCAAAAAGCCGAAATATATACAAATTAAACGTTACTGAGCTGCATTGAAGTGATTTATAATTATTAGCAACAAATGCTTATAATTTTATAGCCAGATGATGTGTAAATACAAATTTAGTTTGGTTATTGCGAACTACTTAAATGCGCGGGAAAAAGTTTTAAATGCAATTTCATTCGAAATCCGATCAATTAATATTAAATTCAGAAATAAATAAACCAAAAAGTTATGAGGAGGGGTTATAAAGTCAATATACTGAAAAAGAAGAGTTATTATGCAAAACATAAACCTGTAATCGGAATTACAAGATATGCCTAATAAATCCTAATAAATCTCTCAATGTAAGTCGGGCCGTGCCGTTTTACAATAGTTTGCGGGGTAAACCTAAAAAGGTTATTTTCACCCCTTTTAAATTCAAATACATACTAAAATAATAATATTATATTTCTGTCGAAGAAAAATGTATCTAATGGTTGGACAGAACGAAGTATGCTCAAATCTCATATTGCGCCTATTAAGACCCCGGTGACATGATTAAATGAACGCCCCTCGTATGCAAACAGTCAAGATCATTATCAAAGCGTTCTAATAAGGTTCTGCAATGTTTGTCATCCTACAGTACATTGCATTAAACAACCCGTAACCCTTCCACTGTCAATGACGCCAAAACTGACAGTTCAACACCGTTCGGATTCTGGGTCCAAGGTTATAAAGCGCTTGAGCTGAGTCTGAGTGTGTTCTAGGCTCAAATTTGACCAATCAAATGCTTGAGAACACACTCAGACTCAACTGAAAAGCTTTATAACCTTGGACCCTGGTCAGACGATGCGTTACGCTTAATAGTTTGACAATGAACGAGTTGTGTAGTACAAACGAACTCAACTTAGCTCTAATTGAAAACTGGAATGTCCATGGATATGAATTTTCAGGCTCAGATTTAAATGTCAGTCTTAATGTATTTTTAGCTCACCTGAGCCAAAGGCTCAAGGTGAGCTATTGGGATGGCCCTGTGTCCGGCGTCCGTCGTCGTCCGTCGTCCGTCGTGCGTCGTCCATCGTGCGTCGCCCGTCGTCGTTAACAATTGCTTCAAATGACATCTCCTCATATACCGCTTGACAGATTTCAACCAAACTTTACAGAAATGTTCCTTGGATCAAGCTCTTTCAAATCTGTTCAAAGAATTAAAAACAATGCAGAACTCTGGATGCCATGGCAACCAAAGTGAAAAAATAAGGAAATCTTCTTGTCTGAAACTGCAAGAGCCAGAGCTTAGATGTTTTGCACATAGCATCATCTTCAGGTCCTCTATCAAGTGTGTTCAAATTATGTCCCTGGGGTCAAAATTGGCCCCGCCCCAGGGGTCACAGTTTTACATAGAGTTATATAGTGAAATTTCTCTGAAACTAATATGGCTAGAGCATTGATACTCGGCATGGTGACACTTCTAGATGTCCTTTACATATTTTATTCAAATGGTTCCGGTTGGTTGCATAAGTAGGTCACAGGAACTAAAAATAGATTTTGTCAATGAAAACTTAAAAAATCTTCTCGTCTGAAACTACAAAGGCCAGAGCTTAGATATTTTGCACATAGCATCATCTACATATCCTCTATCAAGTTTGTTCAAATTATGTCCCTGGGGGTCAAAATTTGCCCCGCCCCGGGGGTCACAGTTTTACATAGAGTTATATAGTGAAATTTTCAAACGTATTCTTCTCTGAAACTAATATGGCCAGAGCTTTGATATTCATCATGGTGACACTTCTAGATGTCCTTTACATATTTTGTTCAAATGGTTCCGGTCGGTTGCATAAGTAGGTCACAGGAGCTAAAAATAGATTTTTTTCAATGAAAACTTTAAAAAATCTTCTTGTCTAAAACCCTAGGACCCTGATCTTAGATATTTTGCACATAGCATCATCTACAGGGCCTCTATCAAGATTGTTCAAATTATGCCCCTCGGATAATAAATGACCCCATCCTGGACATAAGTCATTATAAGTCATTATCTCCATTTTGTCAGTGATTCTCAGGTGAGCGAAATATGCCCCATGGGGCTCTTGTTTTCTTTATAAAACCACCAATGGTGTAAACCTCACGATTAACAATTATTAAGTGGCGTCTTAATTTTGCTACAGGTGAACCGACGTTCCGCCATTTTGGGGAAATGGAATATGGCGTTGATATGCGTGCAGAGGTGGCGCTACTCTCTCGCAATATAAAAATAGAAGGCGAAATGGCACGTGACTGCCCTGCCAGTAACGGTAACTGCGATATACTTCCGTACGACACGTACGGCGGACATATCAAGGTAGAGTTGTCGGATAGAAACAATACATTAATTATCCTGTAGTATGAAAGACGGTATGTTTTCCTAATAAACGCCTTTATGCCAAAACAATTAGTTCAATTGCAAACAGTATGGCGCCAGATCAGACAGAAGGTAAGTTTGATCGGGCTTCAAACTGATTGCCAATCAGATAACAATAAATAGTACGAAAATCGATGTAACTTTCCACATTTGATAACTGCGTTTGAGTTTTAATTGCGTTCCAACGGGAAAGAATGGCGTCTTATACACTGTATTCCTGTTTATAGATGATTCACGATCAATGTGTCAGTGAGATAGCTTTAACCTTACTGCGGCGGACGAATTTGAATGAAGATTTGCATGGCATTATGATATTGCCTATAAAAAGTCTAATAGGAAAGCCGCTTTTTAACTGGTTATCATTTAAAACTTATTTTACAGAAACTGTTTGAGTTTTTTTTCGAGTCATTCAAAAGACATCCCGTTATGTTTCGAAAGTTCTTTAATGCATTTTGTATATAGCTAAATTAGTATTTATCTGCGTTTAGCAAAGATGACAGCCTAAAACAATGAAACTATAGCAGAAAGCTCCTTAAGGACATTCAGTTTGCTTTAAGCAGCAACTTGCTAGGGTGCAGATCAAGTTTCCTATATGTTTTATTGATTGGTTTTCCCTATCAATAAACAGCAATGTCTATAAATATTTTCATAATTCTTCATATAATATATAGTTACATAACACAGGTTTAATTAGAGACAACCTCTCTATTACCAACACTAGAAAAAGGCTATTTGGCTGTTTAAAAAGACAGGTTACAGCTTAAAGCAAGGTGAAAGTATTCGAAAAGGTCCTAAAGGAACTTTTTGTTTTACTGTCACATTGCTTTAAGCAGTCACCTGTCGTAAATACCTAATAATTTACACATTTCTTTGGTGGTTACAGACATGTTTGTCTGTATAATGATAAAATATGTGGTAGAGGCAGAGATATATAGGATCTGTCATGAGTCTATGTTTAAGACAGGCTGATCTCAAACGAGTCTAGAATAGAAATGTTATTAAGCGAGCCTTGGCGAGCTTAATAACTTTTCTTTTCTAGACGAGTTTGAGATCAACTTGTCTAAAACATCGACGAGTGACAGATTCTTTTTCTCACATAACCAACGATTTAGGTTATTTTTCAAAGCAATAGGCATTTTTTGGAACCCCGGTGACGTATAGATAGGAAATGCTCCATATCCTTGAAGAGAATTTGAAATAGATACTGTAACTGATCACCGTTTCCTGCTATATTCATATACATTATCCCATTTGTGCCCACGTCCCATTTATGGGACATAGGCAAACAGTGTAGTCTACACTGTTTGCTGATAGGAATTTCAACATAAAACTAAATGAAAATAAAAATTTGACCAGGCATCCCTTTGATAAAAATTGGACTAATCCAATATATAAACATGGAAGAATCCACTGGGTATAAATGGGTTAAAGTCATCTGACAGAAATGGTATCTCATAACAGATAAGTTACTGTTATTTTTGTCTTTTATGTGCTTTATTGGTGGAACATACTAGAAAAACTAATGTGATATTTTCCAAATTAATAGACCTAAACGGTATATCTCTACAGGTGAAATATTGTTCAAAGTTTTCCTCTGGATATTTGTTTTATTTGAAATAAATATATATTAACATCACAACGTGAAAAGTATGAATAAAGTGGAAACACTAGATAATCTCTTATAACTCTACTCAAGATGGCAGTGTTCAGCTGTATGTAGTCCTTTTTAACTGTAATAAAGTGTTACGTTGTAAACTGAAGAGAAAGAAAGAACAAAAAGAAATATGTCAATCAAACAATTAATAAATCAGAAGTGTTAATCGGGAGGAAATATATTATATCCCACAGTATATCTATTTGTGTATTTCAGATAATTACCAGCTTTACCTCAGTGGTTATTGACGGGGCTGAACTGATACATATGGGACAAAGGACTGACATGGGTGAGAAAAATAATGCATGTACATTTTAAAACTTTATCCCACCGGTTGGTGTGATCGAGTGATAATGCGCTCGACACCGTGGCCATTGGTTGGAGTTTGATTCTCCACCGCCGGACCAAGTATTTTGGATGGAACCTATTAGCCGTGGTCCGATGTATCAGTGCTTTACACTAGGCATCCGAAAGGACAACACAACTCTTTAATAAGAGTGTGGCATCGCGTCTTGGTTTTCTGTGTCCACTCCCCTCTCTCAGGGACGTCAAATTAGCCCATTAATGGCAGAAACTAACGTTATCAAACAACCCAAAACAAAACTTTAAATAGCCTGTCTACTTTTGAAGACAGATGTCAACTTAAAGGAGGTAAAACGTAAAGCAGAATGTGCCCTACAGTGCATTCTGCTTTCCTTTAAATCTGCTTTAAGCTACAATCCGCTTAGATATAGAAATTCAAATTAATGGCTGAATAAGTTTTCGTCAGTGTATGAATAAATTAAAGACATAAAAGGAGTTTTATGGAGTAAAGGGTTAATGCACAAAGAAATACACACAAGTGTTTCTTTTAAAGCGTCTACTATGCTATGTAATTAAAGAGTTGCCAATTATCACTGTACAATGTTTGTTTGTGACTTTTTACAATATTTAGTACAATTAGGAAATACTGGTAAAAAGCAAATACAATTGTCTTCAATGGTTTGGTGATTATGTTCCGTGGTTGCGCATGTACTGTGCATATATAACATATTTAGAGATCGACCAACAGAAAGTTTTATTTGGATCGGTTTTGTATAATAATGTGTTCAAGTAAGCGATTGTTTCTTTCCTAAGGTTTCTATCCTATCCACTTCCACATGTGTTTTGATGTGACTGGGAAGACAGCGCTCGTGCGACGTAACTCTATTCACGATACGTTATCCCGAGCAGTGACGGTGCACGGGACGCACGGGACCTCCCCCTCACAACCTGGCGTAATGGTATTGTATACGATGCAGTGGAAATTACAATATTGTCTCCCTATCAAAGGAAATAAAACGCAAAAGCATAGAGGATAACTGTTGGGTTTTTTAATGAAATTTAATTCATTGAGTGAAAATATAACAGACTCGTGTTCACGAATGAATTAAATTTCGACCGGTGGACGCAGTTGAGGGGTAAATCGCCCGATAACGACGTCAGGTGTCGTGAGTTCGACCCCCCCCCCCCCCCCCCCGCCGGAACAAGCTCTTCGGATGAGACTAAATCGCCCGATAACGACGTCAGGTGTCGTGAGTTCGACCCCCCCCCCCCCCGCCGGAACAAGCTCTTCGGATGAGACTTTATAAACCGGGGTCTGATGTATCAGTGTTTTACACTGGGCATCTAAAAGAACCAGAGAACTTTTTTCGATAATAAAAGTAGGACATCGCGCCCGGGTTCTCCGTATTCACTACCCCCTCTCTCTCCCTCTCTCTCCCTCTTAGCTCTCTATTGGGCATCCAATTAGCCCATAAATGGCAGAAACGGACGTTAACAAACAAAACAAAAATCGATATTTCTCTGAAAAATAGTTATTCTAATTTAGTTTATGCTTTTTAACGACATTTAAACTAAGTTGTTTGTCAAATAAAAGCAAGAGTACACATTTACCCCGTATGGAGCCCCGGGTTTTTGTGACATTTAGCCCTTCAATGACGTCACATCTTTTTTGACTTGACGTCGTAGGTATTTCATCGTTATTTCCGGCAAAACGGGCTGTCAGAATTACACGATAATACACCATTGTATACGGTTCTTTGGGAACCTTCCTGTAACACTCATAATGGAATTACTTTGTGGGTTTATCATAATGATAATCTCACTGTTTCACCGATTGAAAAAGTGAGATTTTTAAATAAACCACCGGGAGGCATGAACTAATAAATTACTATTTTCTTATACGTATAGGCGACATACTAAGTGAAATAAAGAAATTTGAATCTGAATTTGAATTTGACATCCACCGGACGTCTGGGGCGCGTTTCATAAAACTTCGTACGTCAAAAACGGTCGTAAGTCATTCAATTTTATTTTATTTCATTTCAGATTTCTCTATCCAATCCTGTGAGAAATAAATAATAATTGAGACTTTTATAATCTGACTTACGGCAACATTTTGTCGTACGAAGTTTTATGAAACGGGCCCCTGATCTGGATTCAAATTGTTAGCAGCGGGCATCTGTTCTTGAAGTTCAAATTCAGTGGAGAAGACGATTTTCTTTCCCATTTTAAAAACGCAATTGAAATGCTAACGTATTGCAATAAAAATAGAAATTACAACTTTTCAGAAAAATCTGATATTTATTTTCTACCTCAGTGGCAAAACGTTTGGAGCCTTATTAGACACCAGGGTGTTCGAATATCGCAAAGGCAGTGCACCCGCTTCTCATCAATGCGGTCTCGAGTTCGATCCCGGGTCGGGGCTATTGTGAGAGGGTACATTGGTTGCCCATCCGAACTCGGGGCACTCCGGTTTCCTCACACAGAAATGACTTAATACGCAATTATTCGAGCCACCGAGAGTGATTTGTTTACGTTAATGTAGCTTGTTGTATAATCGATGTAAAAGAAATAAAGTTTTAAAAATTGTATCATGGACCTGCATGGTGTACACTCATTCTGAGACAATTGATTACTTTTTAAAAATTGTTAAAAGCGCAAATAAAAACAATTGAAAAAAGATTGCTTAGAGCCTAAGATAAATTTCATTTAAAGAATATTATTTTGAGTAATAAAAGTAAGATAAGTCTGAGAAACACCTACAGGCACACTCCTGAATAAGAGAATATAAATATCCAAAAACAACTTAACCCTAACAATGCTTAGCTAATCTCATTTTGGATCGGGCCCGTTTCATAAAACTTCGTACGATAAAAACGGTCGTAAGTCAAAACCTAAACATACATTTAATAACTTATTTCTCTATCTAATCCTATCTTGTGACATCTCTTTGGAATTGTCTTGAAAAGACAATTCCAAAGAGGTGTCACAAGACATGAATAGATGGAGAAATAAATAATAATTGAGACTTTTATAATCTGACTTACGACAAAATTTGTCTAACGAAGTTTTATGAAACGGGCACCTGATTGTTTGACGCGAATATTTATTGCTAGGAAATGTAGATAAATATATCCCTTAGTGTGTTAAGAATAATACAATTTATAATTGTCACTGACTGGCTATTTTTTCTATATTTGTTACTTATCAGGTAATAGAAAATGTGGCATGGCGTGTCCATGGCCACGCAATCTTTCTGGAGGATGGAATTGAGAAGGCCACTATTCTAGAGAAAAACCTTGTTGCTGGCGTGCGTAACGTGCCTGGGGATTTTGAAAGCGATGTAGAGTGAGTATCGTGTTTTCGAATATTGTTTGATAATTAATCTACATGTATTTTCACATTTCATATAATAATCTTTATTCATGTTTATTAATAAGTGAGTGAGTGACTTGTATTTTTACAGCACTGTGGCAATTCTTAAGTCAAATAGCGCTGATGAGTGATGCAAAGCTGTGCATGTGATCAAAACCACCTACCTGTCTTCCTTTTAGTTCTTGTCAGAGACTCAGAAGGGACAATCTCCGTCAAAACGAAAATGTCCTCTATGACAATTAAGCCCCAGAACCTCATCAAGAAAAGACGGTCTCTGGATTACTACGAACATGTTCTTCTATAGTGACAAAAACTGTGTGCAGTGTGTTAAAACCACCATTGTACGAGCGTATATCTTCATAGTCTAAATAAGCTGCACCTAAACTGCGTACTTTCCAAGTGCGACAGAGAACCTGAGTATATTCCGATAAACAGTCATTTTGTTTGTTTTATTTGTTAACGTCTGTTTCTGCCATCTATGGGCTACTAATCGGACGCATCAGAGAGAGGGGAGCAGATATAGAGAACCCGGGCGCGATGCCCTACTCTTATTATCGACAGATTTCTCTGGTTCTTTTAGATGCCCAGTGTATCGGACCTCGGTTTAAAAAGTCTCATCCGAAGGACTTGGTCCAGCGGGGGTCGAACTCACATCCCCTGACGTCGTAATCGAGCGATTGACCCCTCGCCTACGTCTGTCGGTTCACAAACACCCATGGGGAGTTAATTACAATAATCAACCGTAGATGAAACTAAAAGTAAATCCCAGGGTCGCAATCTACAATGTTCTAGGCAAATGCTGAGAATGCCATACAACTCTGATATTGGCGTCTGATTTCGATTATATGAGAAACTCGTGGAACAGACTCGTTAACATGCTTTACTATTTGAAATTCTATTTAAGGCGCGCTGCTGGGTTTTGGATTACCACGCCCCAGGTCGTTGTCATTGGTAACGTAGCCGCTGGAGGCTCTGTAAGTATAATTAAAAACCTTAGTTCCTGCTTTCATGAACAAAATAACATGTTTACCCTTTCATCACTAACTGTTACTGTCCCAGGGCTGCCATTTCTCCGGATTTTTCCTAAGTCTTCGGATTTTTATCCTAGCAGATGGTACCTCAAAACAGGCTGAAAGAAAAGCAGAATGCGCCTTAAGGCGCATTCTGCTTTACTTTCAACCTGTTTTAAGCAGCCATGTGTCTTCAAAAAAGATAGACTATGAGGTAAAGGTACGATTAGTAAAATTGCGTCTGAAAACATGAAAAATTGAAATTTTAGGATTTTTATGATCAACTTATGGCAGCTTTCCCAGACGAAATATCGTTATCTAAAATTTGTCATCTGCAATATTATTCCAAATCCGAATGCGCCGTGTCATGAGAAATCGTGACTAACTGCATTGCAAAAAGGGTATATCAAGACCAGCCGCCGCGTCAATGACGCGCCGGCTAGTCTTAAACTATACTGTTTGACACCCATTGACCATGCATGTTTATCGATGTATTTAGCAGTAGTATATATGATATTTAGCAGTGTAGACCAAACTCAGAGAGCCTTGGATGACAACGATGCTTTGTCTGTACAATGTTGCATTACAATAAATAGAGGATATCGAATGAGTGCGTTTCAGTCGTGAATTTATTGAACGTGTTACATAAAATAATATGTTGCGAGCCTCGGCGAGCAATATTATCATTTTATCCAACTTGTTCAATACATTTACTGATGAAAACATACGAAATTGATATTCTATTTATCACATAAACAACAACTGACACAAAAACGATTCGTCATAAGTGTTGTTAAGTTTTATTCATCCGTAGTCTAGATAAAAACACCTATCAAACTAAAATAAAGAAAAATAACACCAGTGTGTTGTGAAAAGACTTCTATGATATCATATTCAAATCTTAAAGTTCTTGTTGACTAAAATGATAATTTGACCTTTCGTTATCAAAGTTTTTGCCACATGACGTCACTTTAATGTTTGAATTTTGAAAAATTAACGTCACTGAGTCACTGGGCTATACGGATCCCGATTTGCAGCCTGCCATTGCCGCAATGCGGGACTGCTTGGGAGAATGTTTTAGGACACTAGGAAATTTTTCAAACCTAGACTAGTAGTGGTGATCTAAGTGTGTCTAGTTTCCCTAAACTGATTAACAGTCGGTGGAATAGTGCAGTATTTTGGTGATTCGAAATTTAGTATAAAATATATGCACAGTACGCCGTATGATATTTACGGAACGCTATATTTTGCACGTTTATGTCATGGTATGGCATAAATGATTGAAGCAATATCATATTGAGTGTTTAACAGTTTTGATCCTGATCAAACGTAGCGTAATGCGTATCTGATTTGAATCCAAACTAGTTGCAAGGTGACCTTTGGCGGTGAAAGTGTTGAGGTGTACAGTTGTAGCGAAGTCGTACAACAGCACAAAAGAAAGATGAATTATAGAGTTAACGTGGGTAACAGCGTATAGTTATTTCATTTGTCATATGATATTATTATTGTTGAAGGAAAGTCGTTAATCCATTTGCGCCCAGTGCACTCGTCCATGATTATATATTGGACTTGTCCATTTTTCTGTAACGGGTGCCTGGTCTATGTTTTCATTTTCGGTTTTTATAAATACATGATATGTATGTAATAATATGTTATATTGAAATTCCCATCAGTAAATAGTGTAGACTCTGATCAGACGCCGCATGATGCCTTTTATGGGACACTTTGCACACATAAGTTAAAGATACGTAAAAGAGTATTACAATGACATATTTAATGATATATTAAATAATAAATATATATCAATGACTATTTTGCTTAAGACAATATTTTAAAGATAAGTTAAACGCATCTGTTAAAATAATGCAGTGAACCTCTCGATTACAACCATCTAACTGCGTTAATTATAAAGTGTTTGAGCAATTGACTGATAAAAGCAAAGTAAAATTCAAAAAAAGGATAGAGTTTCTTTTCTACTTTCACCTTACGTTAAACTACCGCCTTTCTTTTATACAATCAATTTTGCCGTGTTTTAGTGGTCGTAATGGAGAGGTTCTACTGTATTTGATATATTTTGCATGTGGTATTGTTCGATTTTTCTGACCTGTCAGAGTTATTTTTAGAACAGAATAGTTCATAATGGTAAATAGATAACAGGGTAACATCGGATCTATATAGTCGTACACTTTCCAACTTGAGATAAGCATGATCCCCGTGCAGCACGAGACCGCTGCGCTAACTTTACTGATATTTTATTCTTTCCCACAAAATCGAATTGATATCCTAAACTATTATTTCCATTGCAAACAGGTTGGAGCCAGATCAGACGCCAGGTAACCCGGCGTCTGATCAGGTTCCAACCTGTTTGCTACTCACATTAAAACTATAGAAAACATTTCTAAAAGTTAATTTCCACAGTTTAGTGCATTGCGTTTACGTTTCAACGGGATCGAATAAGGTATCCTCTACTGCACATTACGCACAAAAATTACAGCTATCCGTATCATTAACTGGATGTAGAGAAAACTCATCCCTTTAAAAGTTTTAGAATGTTCCAATCTAAAAATAACTCCGACAGGTCAAAAGAAAACACTAATATCTTCCTTTGTATATAAAGGGTTTTGGGTTCTGGTATGTATTCCCTGATGAGCCGGTCGGACCCTCTAAAGGTCATGTGTACCAGAAGTTTGAAGCCAGACAAAGCCCCCTTTGGACATGTGACAACAACGTTGCCCACTCAAACATACGGGTATATATTGAATTTTATTTTATACCTTCTTATGATATCGAGCGTTTCCTAGTGTATCTGCACAGTAAATCAGCCACCATGTATTTTACTCCAACTTGGTTTTCGATTTAGCGTGCCTCCAATCACGTAAATGTACAAGTTCCGCGTTATTCTGTGTGGCATACAATAATTCTTGTTCTCCTTCAATGTTTCGGGATATAAAATGATTTAAACAGCTTTTTAGTTGCTTTTTATGTGTATTGAAGTCATATAATAAACACATCACCAGTTGGCAGTGCACTACTCTGTGTTGTATTCAGCTCTCAACGTTTTAAGGGATGTGTTCCCCTAAATAAATGGACAGGTTAAAGTACTTCGCAGGTGCGCTTAATTTCCATACAATGTGTATGAAACTTTTCATGAAGAATGATAATAGCCTAAGAAACAATGTGTGAAAATATAGGCAAAATCTATCGTGTGGTTTGTCTTTTAGGTCTCTTTTTCTGACAAAAACCTGGAATTTTGATGATTTTATTTTTCTCAAAAATAAATAAAGCTAATGACTACAAGTCTCGCCCAATAAGTAGTCCACAACATTCATTACAAGAAAAGCTAAAATTATTTTTGAATAAAAGTATTCAGAAAGATGTTATCAGCTATTTAAATTTTGCATAATGGTAAAAAATGGATTTACAAAAAACTGACTCATTCAATATAGATTTGTTTTCATTTTATTCAAATATATGGTTGATGAAATAGTTAGTCTGAAAAAATTAGAAAATATTACAGTCAGGATTTGTTGCAATAACAGTTTTTCTTATTAAAATGTGTGATATTTGAAGTTGAGATACAGTTACCTTCCTTAAAATTATAATTCTGTCATTAAAATGCATTTTTATTTATTCATGGACTTGCATACAAGGTTAATTATATTATTTAAACATAATTATAATGGGCAATATCGATCTTGAAAGGATTGACGTATTGATAAGCTTCAATATGTGGCGTTATAGTTCGATCAAATCGTATACATGTATACCGATTTTATTGACTTGTAAGTCATTAAACTAAAACGTACATGTAAGTGGAAATATAATTGGACCGTATATAACATCACTTAAGATGAAGGATTATACTAATTCGTATCAACATTTCCTTTATATAAATTTTCTAGTATATGCACGTACGGGAATAGTCTGTGTCGTCCAGACGCATATCCGCTCGCCCGCAAGGCCGACTTCCGGTAGCGAAAGGCCTTAACGTGGTTCAAAATTAATCTTATTTTAGTAGATGGCATAAATTTTGCATGATTAGTTAGATATAACAATTTTCTGGTACATGTAGTTATGATAGTGTCTATTTAAACATGTTATTTACAAAGGAGTGACGACGTGACGAAGGACAACTGTAATGACGTCATAAGTACACTTTGCATACCTGGTCGCGACTTTATTGATTTTTGCAAACAGTTTAGATCCAGATCAGACACCGCGTAACGCGGTGTCTGATCTGGATCCAAACTGTTTGACACTCTTCTTTAGGTCTCTTTACTTAAAGAATGTATAAATCTAAATTTAACAAACTTTGCAGACGACAATTTCGAAGCAGACGACATCACCGCAGGATAAGGGTTAAAATGTATACATGCAATCGATTTATGCAATTTTGGAGCAGAATAAAAGATCAGTGTAGAAATGTATTTTTGTGTAATGAAAATAATAATATAGCCTATTTCATATTTCCTGAAAATATTTGTTGAAGAAATTAACTGTTTAACCATTTTTTTACAATACGATTTAGCTAAAATTTAACTGTTTCAATGGACAACAAATTTTAAAATTACATTCGTTGGAGGTCTGGATTTTTTCCCAGAAGGAAAGCACATTTTCGTCACTATTTTTATTATTTTTGCCCTTTGTTCTTCCATATTGACATACCGCGATAATATAGAGTTGTTCCCCTTGACAAATGAAAGTAGGTTGGCCACTATATTGTTCGTCGGTAAACGGAACGGTAACCAGCTACTAAAAAGGTAAAGGATTAATGATGTGTCCCATATTTATACAAACATTAATTAGATGGTACCAAGTTCGTTTCTGAGATTAGCAAAAATCAACAACTACCGCGATAATATAGCGTACCACTAAAATATAATCAACAGTTGTTATTCAACGCGCACATCGTCTGTTTTTACATAATTTTGTTTATTTTACAGACTGGGATGTTTTTTGATAACACACTTCTCGACAACCAGGGCACGGCAGATGGGGTATTAAGGTACAATCCATTGGCAAACCCGCTGGATTCTACGTCAGACACCGTTAAATCACAGATAGTCAGACTCACAGGTAACCTATACCCCCATTCCACTGGGCGGCGGTTCCACTGCGCTCATGGCTACTCTCCAAAATCATCCAAATCGCCGGGAGGCGTTTCCAGTACGCTATTGATACGCTTCAACTAGGTCCTCGCTACGCTCATCACGACCCCGCCGCGCTGTTGCTGTGCTTCTATGGCGCTCTAAGTTGCTCCAAGACGCTTCTATTACGCTTCCACTACGATAAAGGATTTCTGCCTACGCTTCCTCTACGTTTGCTACGTTGCTACTGCAACCATGCTTCGACCTAAGCTCAGGGGCTGTGCTTCTGTCGCACTTTTGGAACTTTTCTATGTAAAATATGCTATTTCATTGCTTTTGCAGCAGTTGACCAGAAGGAAATTAATCTAAATGGCTTCTTGTAAAACAGAATCTTGTGGAGTATCTAACATTGAGATTCCACCACATGAGGTTCATGCTGCGTGACAATAGTATGTGCAGGCCTTGATTGATTTTGTCTCTCGTTTCTGACGGGGTGGTATTTTGAATAACGATGTGGACGGTTTTAATTGCAAACAAATAATGAAGATAAAGGTGGAAATGATGCATATTCATACACTGATCGGCAAGCGCGAATCGTAAATCGCCGTGGGCGTGGCTCAGTTGCCAAGAGCGTAGCAGAAGCGAAGAGGAAACGCAGTCAAAGCGTAGTGAAACCGTAGCAGAAGCGCCATGGCTTGTGATTCATAAATGGTCGAATCGCCGTGAAACGCTTTGATCGTCGCTAGAGCGTACAGAGCGTAGTGACGCCGCACAAGCTAAGGTGGCACAACGACGTAACGTCAAATTTCGTCAAATAATGAGGGGTTTTACGTCAAATATGTACAATCGCATGACATATTGCACGTTCATGTATATAAATAGAACTGTTTCTGTTATAATTTACTTTCAGCATATACATGTAATTAATGTAAACACATGGCATATGATTTATTACAGTAAAAACACATAAATAACTGAACATTCTGCATCACGTTAAATGTGAATCTGAATGATAAAAAACTGCTGCATTAGACCTGGGTCCAAAGTGATAAAGAGTTTGAGTTGAGTCTGAGATCGTTCTCAAGTATTTGTGTATTCAGATTTGAGCTTTTGAAAACCGAGTAACCAAATGCTTGAAAACAGTTTCAGATTCAGCTCAAACTCTTATTGGCATTTGGGCTTGGACATATTATAGAAGCTTAAAGCAGGGTGTAAATAAAGCGGAAAGCCCCTTAATGCGCATCTTGCTTTACTTTCAATCTGTTTTAAGTGGTAACCTATCGTCAATACTAAAATCAGGCTATGAATTGAAGGATTAAGACAGAGATTTCAGAATTCGCCTATGTATAGAGTCTAATATATGAATGATGCCGTTTGACACGTCTACTTCATTACAAATATATACCGGTATGACGCTTTTTGCGGGAACAGTTGCTTTCAAAACAATTTAACTAAGCTTTGGTGAAACAAATTATCGGCCAGAGCTTGTAAATAATTCCCATGTATAACGTTATATGACCGGGTTGGAAATATGAACCCCATTTATCACGACACGGTTTGCGCAGTCAACTTTATTGAGACGACTTTCTCAGACGCCTGGAAACATCAAACGTCAAAACGAGTAGGAGTGACATTTTCCTCCACACAGATAATCTTCGATTTAAAAATTACCTGTTATTCGATTGACTTAAAATTCACAGTGCTTAAACTAGAGAAAACCCCAATTATGTCATTTTATTTTTAAATCAATAATTTACGTCTGTCATGCATTTTAACCACTGCTAATATTTGCATTACGAATAGAACCGTTAATTTTAAAAAGTGTGACATTTTCCTCCACACACATTTTCAGTGATTTTATGAAAAGTTAATACGCAAAATAAACATGCTTAAGTATGCGGCAATAAAAGAAAAACCCAATTTTATGGTTTATATTTCAAGCCTCTCCAAGTAAAATAAATGCTTAAAAGGCTTACCCTCGCCGCGTTGATGTTAGAAAAACGCCGTTTTTCTTTCGTCTTACAAATTGTAACAGTAGATAAAAGCCACAAGTTCTACGTCGTCTTAAAAAATAACGCTTTCTCCTCCCGTGACGTTAAATGATGTCACATTTAGACCGTGTCGTGCATTCTTTTCCCGGTCAAAATCGTTTACGGTTATTTTGTAATCGACTTGAGACAACAGAGAGACGAGTTCAAGTGTTGTCGTCTCACGCGACGTTTTTTCTGTAAAGTTCAACAGTTTCTTCCTCGTAAGTCCCTTCTTACCGATTATACGAAAAAAGTAAGTATACCATAGCATAGCAAAGGTAGCTGGCATGCTCCACCCGACAAGCGCTGTTGACGTTGTGCCACCTTAGCTGGCGCGACGTCATTGTGATTGCACAGAGCGTACGAGAAACGTAGCGGAATCGCGGACAAATATCTCGACGGGGCGTTTCTATTGCGTTGTTGTCGTTCCTACTACGATTCACGGCGTTTTTACCAAAGTTTCGAGGCGCAGAGGAAACGCCGCTCAGTTGAATGGAGGTATACACGACTAGTGTACAGTCGATTGCGGAGTGCTGAAACTCGCTTAACCCTTTACCCAAAATTCTGTTTCTTGTTTTGGAGACAGGGTATCACTTATATCAGGTTTAAGCATTCACTACCTTAAGTCTGTTTTAAGCTATCATTTCCTAGGATAAAGAAAATATTTCCTATTTTGCATATTCATGAATAAATTTGGAACCATTTTCTTCAATGGAGGCTTAAATAAACCACATTTATTAGAACATGGGTTACGGAATATATCAGTTAATGATATCATTAATATAATAAATATTCATTTAAGTGGTAAAAGTGTTTGAATCCAGATCAAAACTGCAGAAATATGGCATTAACCTATAGGAGCCCTCTGATCTCGGTCTACACTGTTGGCAAATGTAATTCGGTATATTTTAAACATGGTCATGGTGTTAAAAGAGTTAACTTGTTATTCTGGTGTGTTTACAGCCTACAAAAATCAAAGACTAAATGCGTGGATCAGAGGAGGAGAAATTGAAGTGATTCAGATGTCGTAAGTATACATGTACAGTGTTCCCTCTCTACAACGGCCCTCCCAACAACGACTCCCTCCTTACAACGACCATTGTCTCTGTTCCCAAAAACAAGACATGTATGCCAAACCTATTCACTTCTTTAATGTTGTCTGTTAAAAATTGTCGTCTGCTGTTTTTCACAAAGTTACATTATGGACATATTGGCAAAATACCTTAATAACGAGTGACAAACAGCTTGAATCCAGATCAGACGCCGTGTTACGCGGCGTCTGATCTGGATTCAAACTGTTTGCAAAATTATGTCATTTTCTCTCTCTATAACGACTCCCTCCCAACAACGAACATATAAAATGTATCCCATCGGGTGTCGTTGTAGAGAGGGAGTGCTGTATAACTATATTTATTTCTTTAACAATTTATTTCTCTTAAGTGTACAATACATCAGTAATTACATAATACATTACTAATCACTAAGTACACTACCACTCTAAATAGAGTTGTAAGAGACTACAAGCAAACAACTATAAAACAACATATCAACTTTCATACACATAAGATTTTAGTATCAAAGAACATTTGTGTTTGCCAGTCAGACAGAGGCTGTAAGACAAGGATATGATGTGTGCAATAATTTCTGATTCAGTATTGTTAATTTTAATGTCTCTTAGAATCCTATTTTAATTGAAATGAATAACTTTTTATCTTGGATATTAAGTTTTAAGAAATATGCTTTTTCCTTGAAGAAGTTTTAAAAATACATTCTGTAATTGGTAAGCGTCTCTTCTTAGATGGGATCCTCAAGGCTATCTGGAAGAGATGGTCTCTCATTGCAGATATGGTACTATTTCTTTTTGCCTCTTAGGTGCTCTGTTGGTGGAGCCCTCTTGAAAATCAACCTTATTATTTTCACAAAGGAAATGGAATAGGCCTGAACAATATATCTCTGCAAGTGAAATAATGTTCAGGGCTCTTCATCTGAAACTTCCTAAATTGTACAGTGTGATAAGTACGATTTAAGTGTAGATAGTCTCTTATAACTCTATCTTAGAGTGGCAGTGTACATCTTATGTTGAACTTTTAACTGTGATATATTGTCATGTTGTATAGATCTACTGAAGAGAAATAAAAAAAAAAAAATAAAAAAAAATACATAAGATAAGATAGAGTTGATTTTAAATAGCAATCTGAAACTATACTCGTAGTCAAAACACTAAAGGGTGTCAAATTCAACAGTCAGCTTAAGTCGATTGCGCCCTGCGGATTCGGCCATGCGTATATAATGGATTAGTCCATTTTTATTGAAGGGGTGTCTGATCTATATTTTTATTTTTGTTTCGTTTTATATTGAAACTCCTGTCAGGAAACATTGCAGACTCTGTTCAGGTGCCGCATTATGCGGTGTCTGATCAGTCTACACTGTTTGCCCATGTCCCATATATGGGATCGTGGGCATAAATGAGTTAATTAAAGCCCTTTCATCGACAAAATATCGTCTACTTTAACCCCATTTATTCCTATCTAGTGTCCACACAAATAGACCACGGAAACAATTCATACGAAATGACCCCCTGTATGGACCTACACTCCAGTGCCTAAGATAGCCTCCAATTTATCATAATTGTCATACGTACACGTTATATGTGCACTGTTTGTTAAAGACACAAACACGTGGCGATAGGGGGCAATGAGTTGACAATCATTTTCACTGTCAAATTGAAGACAAAGAACAACAATCACATCCGCGATCGTATCCTCTATTTAACCCTCTCAAAGTCAAATTTATCGTGAGATGTTTACCCCCTCACCGCCATGTTGTCGTCTGCTTCAATACTGTTGTCTGCAATATCTTCAACATTAGATTTAAGGCAGTATAACTGACGTCATTTCAAAACAAGAAGCAAATAGTTTTTATTCTGATCAGACGCTCCGTTACGTGGCGTCTGATTAGGATCTAAACTGTTTGCATATGAGTTTTATAACGTTATTGAGAATAAAGGGTTTTCTATATACTAGTTTAAATTGAAACAAAAGTATAACTTTTAAAGCTTCATGTATTGATTTGAAAATACTTCGGTATAAGTGTCAAACAAAGTTCAAGTAGACATGACACGAGTTACCCGGCGTCGGCTCTTATTTTGAGAATACACTTATCATTTCAAATGAACGTGTTCGTGCGTGAACATTTTGTTGCCACAAAAAAACGTGAAAATGAACTACTTTTGCATTTCAGATCGGTTGAGAGCAAAAAAGGTATTCAGTTTGCAACGTAAGTGTTGAGCATTCTTTGCTTCTTGTTCTTGTGGTAATGTTAAGTTATTTTCTCTAGAATATTATGTTTGTTTTGTTTTGTTTGTTAACGTCCATTTCTGCCAGCTATGGCTAATTGGACGCCTCAGAGAGAGGGGAGCGGATACAGAGAACTCAGGCGTGATGCCCTACTCTTATTATCGAAAGAGTTATCTGGTTCTTTCAGATGCCAAGTATATGCACTCATATATCGATCCTCAGTTTATAAAGTCTCATCCGAAGGACTTGGTCCGGCGGGGGATCGAACGCACAACCCCTGACGTCGTAAGCGGATGCTTTACCCCTCGACTACGTCCGCCGGTTGAATATTATGTAAACTTGGCCTTTTTCTCTTTAGAATATTATGTTATATTAGCCCATTTCCTACTGAATATTTATACACAAAACTCCGCCCACGATCAAATATCTATCATCTAGGTTACTGAATTGGCTAATGAAACAAGGACGTATTTTCTCCAGGATAGAGTTGAGGCTCATGTTAGCATATCATATACGAAAACAGTATAGACCCTGATCAGATAGCTCATATAGGAGCTGTCTGATCGGGGTCTACACTGATTTAAAAAAGGCGACAATATTCGCTAGACAAGCAGATGGGTCACGTTTAATGTTCAATATACATGTAATTCACTTTATCATAATAAGGCAGAATTCTCATAGTTATCGTATAATGTTCGTGTAGAAATATGGTATTGAAAAATTGAGCCATGATTTGTTGTATTGGAAAAAAACGTATACATTTATCGAGTCAAGCCACCATCTCAGATTGGAGGATGATCAAAATCTAAACTGGCAAACAACTTGAAACAAGGCAAACAACATACTGCATATGTTAATGAGTGTCAGTATTTATCCTGACCAATCTGAGATGGTTGCTTGACTCCGTACATGTATACGCTGTTTTCCAATACAACAAATCATGGCTGGATTATATATAAGGCTCAAATATATATTCCAATTTCTACAACCCTACGTTTGAGCACTAGCACTTCCGGTAACAAGAAGGGCACGTAAATCACCGTGTCCGTGGAATCATTTTCCAGTGATAAGCGCGACTGTCAGTGTAATGAAAGTTTACTTATAACTTACTATAAATTGGGCATTTTACCTGCTAAATGAGCCTTTCTACAGATATATTCAAATGTTTATTTAATTCACCGAGTGTGTACATTCCTGAATTAGAAAACATTAAAACGTATTAAAGTTAAACTCCGTTTTGTTAAAAGCTTAAAACTTACGATGATCTTTCGTGCGATAAGTGCAGAGTACATGCAATACATTATGATATAATTTTGACTACTATATGTATGTTATGATGTAAATTACTGAAATGACTAACGTTATGACAATTTATGATAAAGTGGAGAAGATATTATTCTTTCCCAATAAACACGTTTATGCTAAAACTCATATGACCTTTGCAGACACTGCGGAGACAGATCAGATGTCGGGTGGCCCGACATCTTATCAGGCTCCAAACTGTTTGCACTCAGACTATAAAACGAGCAGTCAACCATTTCAAAAGTTGGCAGTTTACCCAATTTTGTTTCGTTTGCTTTTAAACGAGAATGAACAACATCTTCTCCATGCATTTCTTAATGGAATAAGCAGATGATTCAACTGAGAAGTTTAAAAAAAAAAAAAGACCAAAAACACACGTTTGAAAAGGACAGCATGTTTAACCTAAAGATTATGTTTTCTTTGATAAACTAGGGGAAGCAGCCAAGTGCAAACCTTGAAAAAGAGCGTGTTTGTTGGGCGATCAGAACTGAACGGGGAACCAGAGGACTACCCGGATGCTATCAAACCTAAATAGTAAGTCACGTGACCCTCGCTAATGGAGTAAGTAATTTGGATTGAGTAACTCGGCCTTTTATACCTGTTGCTGCTACATGCATGCTATGAAGAAATCTCCTTCTAAAGCCCTCTCCATACTTTTGTTCTGGGTCCAATTTGTTTGACACTCTGATAATATTTTCAACAAGAAATTTTACACGAACCGACATTGTGCACTGTGCAAAACAGTGCAATTTGCAAGCGGTAATATTATTAGATCTACACAACGAGCTTAAGGTTAAAACAAACTAAAGTCAAAGTTTGGAGAATACTGATGATGGAGAGTTGGAGATTATCTATACGTATGATCTTTGAATTTTATCAAGCAATCTCAAAGAGACATTTTCAAAAGCCGAATACGGAGGTGCGGAATGAAAATTAAATCAGGAGATTAATAGTCAAAACTCCGAAAACAATGCTTCTTTTTAATATCTTTGACAGTAGGATTTGTAACTGTTATTGTTTATATATACAGAGAACCTCTAATATTGAATAATACTGTAAATATATAGCATGAACACCCGGATTTGGTCCAAACCCATTTTAGTAAATAATTAGGACATGGAATATTATTTCAGAGATGCTTAGGGATTATCTATATATACGATCTTTGAATGTTATCAAATAATCTCAAAGAATCATTTTCAAAAGCCGTGGTATCGACAACCCTCGATGCCACCGAATTTTAAAGCAGTGTGATCCTTTCCCGGGTTATTATTTGTGTATATACACAATAGACAGTAAAAATCAGGTTTACTTCAGAATGTAGTAGTTATTAACTAATGCTAAACATTTTCAAATGGTTTCTATTGTTTCGTTCAACACATTTCTCAAAATAAATCGTTTCTTGAATTATTGATGGTTATGGTCTTATTGATAATATCAGATATTGAGTGTTGTTTTCTTGCGCGGACGACGACTGAGTCAATGTCTTGGAGACTTGACCCTGACTACAGCACAGGGACTCAACTCAAAAATCAATTGTTTCGGGTCCCTGTGGACTACAGAGGTTTCAAAGGATTCAAACCATAAAAAAACTACCGACTATCCCTGCTACAGAAATTGTTTTAACTGCCAAGTTTGTGTACAGTGTAAAATTGTAAAATACGTTATTATTTTCAAAACAAAACTCATTAATGGTATGATAGTTATGCCCATTGCAATCAACCTGGAACCAGATAAGGTGCCGGGACAAACGACGTCTGACCAGGGGCCTTTCATAAAACGTCGTACGACTTAAACGGTCGTAAGTCAAAACTTTAAAATACATTTAATTTCTGATTTCTCTATCTAATCATGTCTTGTGACATATCTTTGGAATCGTCTTTTCAAGACGATTCCAAAGAGATGTCACAAGACAGGATTAGATGGATAAATGAATAAAATTGAGACTTTTATAATCTGACTTACGACAACATTTGTCGTACGAAGGTTTGTGAAACGGGCCCAGGCTCCTAAAGTATTGCCACACAGATTACGCTTCTTCATGTCCTTGAAGAAGGATGCTCTTTGCTTTAATAGGGTAAGTATTAGTTATAGTTCATTTTTTGAAAATTATGCAATATAACCTGGAGCGACCGTAGGGAGCGAACAGGTTATGTTGCATAATTTTCAAACAAATGAACTATAACTGATTTACCGTTTGCCTCAAATATGGCACGTAGGCTAGTGTATGGCAGTTGCCGTTCAACTTACTTTACCTATACTAAGTTGTCGCTCAACCCAAATTACCACACGACCTAGTTTGTCAGCCAATGCCAGGGCTTTATTTCGGAGGGCGGTGCTTCGTATTTTCAGAAGCCGGCGAGTTCACTTTTACACATGACGTCACACAAAAAAACTAGGAAATCGACCGGGAACCCTGTACGCGTGTAAGGCTCGCTGTAGGCATAAAATAAGATTGGCCGTAAAATTCAGTCACCAAGTACTACAAATGTAAGCAGCACCTGATCAACCAAGGTTCGAGTCCTTTAACCCACTAATGGAGCCAAGCAATACTTGTTTTAAAGTATGTTAAGAAATAATAGGAAAACACAAGTTTCAGGGTGAAAACAGTTCAAAACACCCCAAATCAAGTGCATTCTTAGTTTTTAAATGACATTGATCTGGACTGTGTTGTTTAGTGCGTTGTACTATTAATGACAAAAATGCCCATGGCAATGAAGGGGTTGAAGACGGCTGGATGTTAACGCAAAAATAAAACGCTTATAGGAGCCTCTGTATTGCTTACCTAATGCATTGATAAAAAGCAACCGTATTTAAGTACAATATTGAAAATAAACTCATTCCTTTCGAGACGTTTTACAGTCAAATCTTTGTAAAGGGATTACACAAAAGAAGACTAGACCCACAGCTTAACCCTTTCAATCCAACACTTATACAATGAACAATTCGGGTCTAGTCCATTTTTTGTAATAGGATCTCTACGATGTGGTTCTACAATGTTTGCTGTGGACAAGTATAACGGGTGGTACATTATAAATGACCTGTGGTTCAATGAGTTAATGCAGGACATGATTAATGTGTTTCATATTAAGTTCATTATGCACTAACTATAGTATCATGTCTACAGAAATATTTGATTTATTCGAGCCTCTTCATTGAAAGGCCGCAGTACATAGGTTATACTGTAATTCGTAATGTGCGGTTGCTGTATGACGTAATGATCCGCTACGCTCCTCCTTAGCACGCGGTGTCCTTGACCGGTTCGTGACTTGTTTATTTCTCTGCCATACCCAAGTACAAAATTGAACGAATATGCGATATATTCTTTCATTTCTCGCTGAAATGGAGCCCTTTCATTGGCTGGCAAACTAGGGCAAACGGTAAATATTTAATGTAAGACAAAAGGGAAACAGAAAACTTCTATTTTAGATTTATCTTCTGTTTCACTTCAAGTTTAGCCTGCATCAAGTTACCGCGTGCAGCTTAAACCGCATGTATTTAGTTTTCGGGACCGCTTAACACAAGCTTGCTTTCTCAAATACATGTATCTGTTTCATTATAAAAAAAATGCTCTCACGGTCATACTTACACTCTAACCCTAAGCAAAATTTTCAACTTTTTTTCTTTCATGTTTATTTTGAAAGAGCTGTTTATGATAAATAAAAAAACAGGGAAAAAACATATGTTGGTGTCCATTATTTAATTTATTTTGTTCTACGGCAATTTGGAAAAGATGTGTCAAATTCAGACTTTTTCTCAAATTGTGTCAAATTTAAAAGTATAAGCTTCAGTAAAATCTATTTTAAATAAAAACAAACATGGTGATTTTGTTTAAATTATGTATTTCATGTCTGTGGAAGTATTTTTACATAAAGAAACTAAATCAAGACCAAACAGGCACAAACTTTGTAAAATATGAATCTCTGAATCAACAACATGGTTTTTATGGGTAATGATATTTTTTTAAAACAAAAAATTATGAGAAAAAATATATTTCTAGTATCTAACTTTTTGTTAAATTCTACCAGATAAATCAATATAAAGGCAATTCACAATATGAAAACAAATTGATAGGTTAGTGTTGAACATTTTGAGAAATTGAAGAAAAAGGAGTTATCTCCCTTTACCAATTTTACAAACAAGTACATGTACCATATCAATGATTATTTAGAGCTTAATAAATTTCACATTTGGTGCCTGTTTTATCTTAAATTTGTTATGTATAGTTCTCATGTTCAATTGTTATTTTAGTATAAACCATTATCTTGGAGTAGTATTCTACGATGGACCTGTCTATTTCGAGAGTACATGGTTCGCCAACTTCTACAACAGCCCGGACAACAAGTTTGTTTCAGGGGCATTGGGCTTTAACCCCGTTAACAAATTCTCCAGCTCCGCCGACAACGGTGCGAGGGACCTGAGGTTTGCATATAATGACCAAGTAAGAACAACTACAAACTGCAATCGTTATTGTTTCCGTGTTAACTTTATCGTGCCGATCGCGACATATTTGATATTGGCAAACAGTTAGAATCAAGATCAGATGTCGCGCGACGCGGCATCTATTCTGGATCAAAATGGTTTGACACGCGTTTTTAAGTTTTGTGTTAATTAATAATGTATAATTGTGCCACCTGCTGTAGGCAGAGGTCAGATTTAGAGATCACTTTTCCGGCGTATGTCCGTGCTCACAAAATGATAGTTGCGTGGCTTAAATTGGCTTCCATAACCAGACACATAATTAAAAAACATTAACCTGGCAGTTTCTTGTAATAACATTAATCTGGCCATTTCTTGTGACATTAACCTGGACAGTTGTGGGACATAGGGTTAGGGATAGGGTTAGCCTCCAGATCATTCTATAACAAAGTTATATTTCATTTATGTGGCTAACCACACACATTTTAACCACATAAAAGAGATACAATAAAGAAGGGAATGGCCACTTAAATGAAGATTGTGGGTACGTCCGGACAAGCAGACGGACATCTGTTGTCCGTCACGCCTTTTGCGCCACGCTTCATAACTCCTGTTCTACAGAAGTTTTAAACATGAAACTTCATTTATGGAAAAAGCTTGACAAGTGGTTCAGTGTATTGCACAAGGGTCATAACTCTTGTATCAATATTGTGAGAGTTATTCCCTTTTTCAGCATTCTCTTTTCATGCAGATATCTTCTGTTTTACTGAAGATTTGGAAATGAAATTTCTTTTATGGAAAGGGAATATTCAACTGATGCTTTCTAGCAGGTGACACACGTGTTTCGAGGAACAATCCTCTATTTTTCTTTAAGGAATAGTGTTACGATAACTTCAAAGCACACGGTATTAATTAATGTAGGAATAGGGTAAACGAAACTTAATAATAATGCTTTAAACTGTTTATGATTGGCATGTTGCAAGCATAGTTTTGGCACATAAACAGTAAACGTCTCTAAACCGGACACGGTTTGGAAAAGTTGATAACAAAAGACCGGTTACTTAAGAAATAATCTTCGCTCCATGGTTTGCAATCGCCTCATATACCACGATTTGGAGTTCTTACGCGTAGCAAATTAACCACGAGGGCCGATGGTTAATTTGCAGCGCGTCAGAACGACAGATCCTGGTATATGAGGCCATATCAACAATGGAAGAAGATTATTTCGATTCTAACATTACAAATAAGGAGATTTAACCGGGTCAACACTGTTAGCTTTTCAGTATTAAAAAGTAACAATCGCCTCGGACTGTTTTTATTAGGACTCACCTTCTATGGTTGTTCCATTCTACCCATTTAAAAAGCATCATATCTTAAATCGTTTTGAAGTTTTATTTTAAACCCCCGCTTTAAACAAATTTAGCATCTAAATACATTAAATACAGTACATGTATTTATCACCTAAATATTTCAACTACATTACAAACTATTAGCAAATAGTTTTAAAATTTGCATATATTTATTTCAATCGAGCATTCTTAAAATAGGATTTGTCGTAGGGTGGACACAGGAACAGCCATTTTAACCAGACTACTAGTATTTTCACATCGTTGTATATCAGTTTCCGGTCGTTGTTTATCATACTGATATATCACGGTAAATTTGTTCTTTGTTTATAGAGACGAATTTACGTGTCATGTTAGAATACTTAATACAGGATAAAAGTCATACAGAAAGCCCACAGTCTTACTTTTATCCTACATTAAGCTGTTACTTCTTACTAACATGTCTTTTTCCGGATCACACTTCAAATACTATATCAGCTAGGGATACAAAATGGGTTATGTAAGTACAGTTGTTAGCCATAATTAAGTTCCCACCCTGGAATCGGTCATAAGTTTTTGATGTATTTGAGCTGTTTAAGGTAGACAGGAACCTGTCGATTAATATAAAAGTCACCGAAGGTAAATATGTACCAAAAGCTGAATTAATTTCCGATCAGACAGAGGTGAATTTTTATTTATTTTGATTTGGTTCCGTTGCTAAGCAACTTTAGAACTCTAGTGAAAATATATGACTAGTGATCTTAATAATGTTGCCATGGTAACAGGAACATCACATGGCATTAAGTGTATCATGCTATCATTTTATAGAGAAATCATTTATGATTATTAAAAAAGTTCAACTGTTAAGCTAAATCGGAACTTTGTAAAATGCCAGATATGTATATAATAATGAAACTTAAGTTGTTGAAAATGCCATCTCCATTGCTTTCAATGTTAATTGTATGGAAAGCAATGAGAATGATGTTATCAACAACTGAAGTTTCATTATTACACATCTGTCATTTTTTTATCAAGACTTGATTCAGCTGAAAAAATTCAAATGTTTAGTAATTATTAATATTTTTTCTTTAAAATGACAGCATGTCATCATGGCATGTGATGTTGACGTTGCCATGGCAACATTATTAAGAACATTAGTCATGGATTTTCACTAGTGTTCTAAAGTTGCTAAGCAACCGAATCAAATCAGAAGAAAATAAAAGTTCACCTCTCAGTCTGAGTGGAAATCAATTCAGCTATTGTTAGATATTTACCATTAGTGAATTTAATTGACAGGTTCCTGTTTACCTTAAACATCTTGACAGGCCCGTAGGAAGCAAATTGCGATTGTGGGTGGGGGCACACCTCATATGCATAGCTTAATCAATCGGTGTACACATCCTAACTAGGTGTCAAGGCATACTCCGGTGGGCAATTTTTATTCCTAGATGTCCTCTGGTGCGTTCTGTGGGTGTTTTAGTTTAAACATATTTTATTTCCAAAGACATTTCTAACAACATTAAATAAGAACTTACCCTAGTATAGAAAACTTTTATATGCTAGAAGGTAGGAAATCGTTCAGGAACATTTTATTGGTCAGATTTCTCAACTCTTTGCAATGGTCATACGGCTTTTGGCATTTTACCGTTTACATAGTGTATATATGCTTGAATGTCTTTCCCAATGAACAATCGAATCTATCAACAAATAATTCCATTTTAATTTTAGACCGAAGGCAACAGAGTCTTCGATGGAACGGCCAACGATACAGCGTTCGGATTTGGAAATTTTAACGGGGATGAACATACGGTGTTTAGAGACGAAGACGGAAGTGTAACTCAATGTCCCGATGACACGGCCATGACTGGGCCGGTGTCGGTGGTGAAGCCCGAGAAATTCGTGCTAACAGCAAAATGCGAGTATAGAGAGAACTGGCAGATGGCGATCTGTGACGAGAAATACGGGAAGGTTTGTACAGAGGGATAACGAATAGCTGCAAACACCATTACTTTATTAGACATTGAAAATTATGCTTGCTTTTAGCTCACCTGGCACGTAGTGCCAAGGTGGGCTATTTTGATCGCCATGTGTCCTTCGACATCTGTCCGTTCGTCCAGTGTATACTATAATCCTTTATTGCTTTGAAATTGCCATCAATACAGTATCGGGGTTAAATATATTATATTGACAAATATTTCGTTTAATATTATTTTATGTACTCGATACACATGTTACCATAATGGCGAGTTTATCAACTTGTTAATTAATTTATAACTATTTTATTCGGGGAAATAGTTTTTTTTTAGATTTTGGAATTGTTTCAGTGCTCCCTTTCTACAACGACATCCAATGGGAGACAAAAAATATGTACGTTGTTCGGAGGGTGTTGTTAAAGCGAGGGAAATAGGTTTACATTTGCAAAAAGCTTAACTCCAGATCAAACGCCGCGTCACGCGGCGTCTGATCTTGATTCAAGCTGTTTGACACTCGTCATAATGATTCTTTTTTATCAAAAAAACTAGCAGACTATAACTTTAAGCAGACGATATTGCAGCCGTGAAATTGTCTCATTTGGGGAACAGAAACAAGGGTCGTTGTAAGGAATGAGTCATTGTTGGGAAGGTCGTTGTAGGGAGGGAGCGCTGTAGTTAATTTTCAGAGTAGGAAAACAGTGGTTCATTGTTTCTATGGGGCTTTGAACAAGTTAATTTAGACACTTAATTTGTCCATAATTATACAATGTAAAAAACAGATGAATTAGAAATGGCAGTCATGCGTCCTAATTATTTGACCTACCTTATTCCTATTGCAATTGTTATTTGCAAATAGTTTGGATTGCAACACGGCGTATGATCAGCATCCATACTTTTTTTCACTTTTAACAATACTACTTACTAGGCTACTTTAGTCAATTTACATACATGTAAATTAAAATTTGACAAAAAAAGCAAATAACATTTTTAAAATAGATCAGCTGATTTCGTGAACTGACGGACCGTCCTAAGCGAGGCTCGAGCATTATTCAGTGTTGACAGTCAGTTTACGGACATACCCGGTAGCCGATCTTTCTATGGAGACTGCAGTGCTCCCTCTCTACAACAACACCTATGGGGAGCAATTGTTGTGTCCGTTGTTCCGTTGGTGTAGTTAAACGGAGGAAATATTACGACTTTGCTTACATTTGCAAACAGCTTGAATCCAGATCAGACGCCACGTAACGTGTCAAAATGTCCAATTATATGTAACTTTGAGAAAACAAAGAGCAGACGACAATTTTAAGAAAACGATATTGCAACAGTAAAGTGTTACACACAAAATCTTGTTGGGGTACAGCGGCAAACATCGTTTATCAATCTCAAATAGCGCGTACAGTAAAACCCTGTATTACGACCACTAAAACGAAGGATAATTGATTGTATTTTAAACAGGTGACAGCTTAAAGCAACGTGACAGTAAAACAGAAAGCTCCTACAGCTTAAAGAAAGCAATGTGACAGTAAAACTGAAAGCTCCTACAGCTTAAAGAAAGCAATGTGACAGTAAAACAGAAAGCTCCTGAAGGAGCTTTCTGTTTTACTGTCACCTTGCTTTGAGCTGTCACCTGTCGTAAACCCCTAATTATTAACACAAAGTATTGGTCGTAATATTGAGGTTTTACTGTACTGTCTTAAATTTCAACAGGCACAATTCATAACTAGGGAAGTTTTTTCTGGAAGTGTTATCAGCTTCCCCGTAGCTAGCCAAGTTCGCCGCATCAGCTACAATGACCCAGCCGACACGGCCTATGAGGACCACGACGGTTTGGGCGGCGTCACGCCAGAGTTTGCGATTGTCCTTGGTAACCAGAGCTTTTATTACCAACATCAATACGAGCAGAACTTTCCCAAAACTGTTGAAATAAGGGGAAATGGAGTGGAAAGGTAAGTGCAAATAAAACGGTAAAACCTTTCTTTTACGGCTTCTAAAATCAAAAAACAGCTGACATCTTCGAAATAACTTTCTGTTTTACTTTCACCCAGCCACCTGCATTTAATACATCTTACCCTACAGCACCGAGTTTCTTGGCAATTGATCTGTCACCGAACAACGGCCCGCTGAACAACGATTCCCTCCTAACAACGACACTTGCCGCAGTTCCCCAAACAAGAAAATCATGTCTAACGCTTTTACGCGTCATTATATTTTTTCTGTCAAATTGTCCAAATTTGTAACTTTGAGATAAAACAGCAGACAATAATGTAGCAGTAAAGTCGTTAGACATAATTGTCGTGTTAAGGGAACTGCGGCAAGGGTCGTTGTAAGTAGTTGTTGTGGGATAGTTGTAGAGAGGGAGCACTGTACACAATTTTCATTACGACACATTTGTTCCTGTAGGGACTACTCATTTGTGATTGGAACGTGTCTGCCCGAGGGTACTACTAGAGAAGATATGTCATTGAAGATATCTAGTCAGGATGGCTTTAAGAACAATGATAATGTTGGGGCAGCAAACAGCCTTCAGGAACTGGCGGATTCCAAGAGAATGGACAAAGTGCTCATAGACGGCAGGTAAAATGGAGATGACTTCATTAATTCCAAATAAACGCGTTTATTGTAAACAGCTTTGAGCCGAATCAGATCACGTGATGCCTAGAAAACCTGGCGTCTGGTCAGGATAAGAAATGTTTGCTATTCAGAGAGAGAAAGTAATCGTTATAAATTATAATATTTCAAAAAAAATTATGTTATTCTATCTTCTACGGCAGATGTCGAGATGTCGGATGTCAGATGTTTGCTTTTCAAATTAAAACTAATAGTTACATTGTCAAATTTTCTGAATTTTATTGCATTATGTTTAAATTCGTTTCGTTTTAACGGGAAACAATAACATAATCTTTACCCACTCCCCCATTCCAAAAAAAAGTATTTATGCTACAAATATAACTTCTGGAAATAGTCTGGAGTCGCCCGGATCAGAAGCCGGTGTCTTGCAGGCTCCAAACCATTTTCCCCTCAGATGTGTTTTAAAAAATTGACACTTTCCGAAATATATTGCAATTGCGTTTAACCCCTTCACTGCCATGACGTCATCAATTTTAAACAATTGTCGTCTGCTTTTATTTATCAAATTAAACATTTAGTTATTTTGACCTTACCCCGAGTACACTAGTTTTTTTTTAAACAGTTTGTATCCTGATCAGACGCCGCGTTACGCGGCGTCTGATCAGGATCCAAGCTGTTTTCAAATAACTAGTGTACTCGGGGTAAGGCGGTGAAGGGGTTAAACGGAAAAGGATATCGTTTCCCCCACTCAACTTTACAGTTTGTTTTGTTTTACAGAATGATCTATGTAAAGATGATATTATCGAAAACACGAGATCCGGCCTGGGACAAATTTGACAGGAAAATGTGCGCTGGCTCGTCTTGCCCGGCTCTCCACATCACGCTTAACACCGAAAAGACGTATACGCCTTGTTTTGAACCTACCACAGCGGAGGTAATGGTTTAAACGCCGTCTAGTTCTATATAGCAATGTGATAAATAGAGGATAATCAATTTCTTTGGATTAATATGAAAAATATATCACTAGAATGGGTTGTTATCTGGTTAAAAAACGAACCCGCAGGACTCGTTTTTTAACCAGATAACAACCCATTTGAGTGATGTATTTTTCATATCTATTCAAAGGAATTGATTATTCTATTTATTATATATATTTTAATGAAAGAAAAACACACAAAGTTAATTATTTACCCGCGACGTCCACAAAAAGTATTGTGACGTGACGTCACAAAAAGTGATAGCATCACTTGTGATGATATCAACTGTGCCGTTATCAAATTTATCTATCTGAGAAATCTCTATTAATCATCGACAGGTATATAATAAACAAAAACCGATGCAACTAATTTGATATTGAATAAGAATAACACGATTTAACCCCACCACCGTCATTGCGTCATCTGCTTTTAGCAGTTGTTTTTGTTTTCTGCTTTTATTTTTATTAATAAAGACCTTAGGCATTTTGACTGAAAAAAAACCGGCAATATGAATGTCAAACAGTTTTGATCCTGATCAGACGCTGCTTTCCGCGACGTTAAAAATGAATGCGTGTGATGAGTACACGTGTCCTATGAAAACAGTATAGAGTCATATCGGAGCCATTATCAGGATCTGCAATGCTTGGTTTTATGGCGATATTTTACTTAAACACCTTTATTAGTCCGAAATGGAGTTAACATTATTGGAAACTGGACTAGACAAAGACAAGACAGACAAATTTTATTGTGATACAGGCCTCTAGCCCTGACACAGATACAAAATTCACAATCAATACATACGGTGTGTAACAATATATATTTGTATATAAACAAACATTGGCAAAATTCAATTTAAAAATTATTAGAGTGATTATTTGCGTAATTGTAGGGCATAATAAATGTAAATTGTAAGATTTCGCTTTGTATCTCTATGTGTATGTGTCATTAGTAAATTGAATCGTCTTCTATGTTTCTTGAACAAAACTCAAATGTCTGCCCTTATCGATCATGAGATTGTGAGAGGATATCCTAAACGGCGCTAAACTTACTCTAAATTTCTTAATGTCAAGAACATTAAAGTACTCTTCAAATTTAAAGTCAGTTTTAAAACCAATATACTTGTATGTGGAGAGCTTTGAACTTGATTCATGACACTGTTACACGTATTGGTCTTTCATTCTTTGTGTGTTCTGATATATAAAAAGATTTTCATTGTACATACATTGGTTTTCCCATACATAACCGAAACCAATGCGATTCAAGTATGTCCTAACTAATGATACCCAATTTTGATACCCGCTATTGTCAAAATATCTTAGCATTTTATAGCTCTTCCAGGCATATCTATGTTTAAGCAATGATAAGATTTTCATCCAATATTTAATACTTCATTTAGCAGCTTGTATATACATTGGAAACTTATCACATTCGCCAGCTACAGCTGTGTTTGCTGAACGGTTTGGTACACACATAAAACGTTTGCATGCATACATCTGGATCATTTATGTACATTATATTGGTACAAGGCGCCCAAAATTTGGACACTGATCAAGTGATCATTTAACGTTTCAGGACTCACTGATCGAGTTTAACCATTTCCCCTATAGAAGCGCCTTTTAGCTCTTTTCCTCCACTGACGAGAATATACATGGAGTTCAAATTTATATAGTCATAAAAATGTACGATAAGAACTTGTTTCTATATCGTAGCAGATGGAAGCTAAATGCAGTCTGAAAGTAAATCAGAATGTGCCTGAATGTGTAATTTTGTATACCTTTCAACCTGCTATAAGTAGTAACCTCCATAACAAGGTTATGGAGTACAGTAAACCCCCTCTAAACCGGACATGTTTGGGGACAACATAAATTTCCTATTTAGAGGGATTTCCGGTTTAAGAGGGGTTTTAACACATAGCTTGTTTCTGGGATGGAAGATAGCTGATCACTTAAAACAGGTTTAAAGAAAGGCAGAATATGCGCCTTAAGGCGCATTCTGCTTTACTCTCAACCTGCTTCAAGCTATCATCTGCTAGACTGTATAAAATGGAACTATTTTCTGCAGTGTAGAAATAAACAAAAGACGTTGAAAGGCGTATTTTTGGTGTAACGGGTTAAAATAAAGAAGGGTTGGAAACGGGACCAACTTTTTTGTCCGGTTTAGAGAGAGCTCCGGCTCCGGTATTTATAGGTTCCGGTTTGGAGGGGTTCCACTGTAAATGGTTTAGGCATGTGTTTTTGTACAGTTGTCGGTATTTTTCAGCTGTCGACTGACTTTTACATAGACCACCTTCCACTGAGTAACTGCGTGTATCCACCATCTGGCCAACCCGATCCTGTAAGCATTTGGTTGAATGGTTGTTCAGTTCCATGCTAAAACATTCCGGTATACGTCGTTCTTCGTGTGTTTTGTTCGGAGGGATTCGTTAAAGAGAGGGAAGACTTGACTTACATTTGCAAACAGCTTGAATCCAGATCAGACGTCGCGTCAAGTCTGATTTGGATTCAAGTTGTTTGACACCCGTCATTGTATTTCTTCTGTCAAAATGTCCATTTATATGTAATTTTTCAAGAAAATCAGCAGACGATATTGCAGCAGTAAAGGCATTCTAGATATTATTGTCCTGTTTGTGGAACTGCAACAAGGGTCGTTGTAAGGAGGGGTCGTTGTCGGGAGGATCGCTGATGGGGGGGGGGGGGGGGGCACTATAGATGGAAATTTGACTTGACCTAATTGGAATCTGGAAGTGTCTATTTCAAGCTTTGTGGGGTAAATAATGAGTTACGTTTTAAGGTTATTATTACCGTGGCGTATTGTCGCTGCGTTCTATTTTTGGATGAAAATTTTCTGCTCAGCGTTTGAGTAAATAGATTTAACATCAAAGCGACAGTTTTAGAAAATGTATTGAGTGCTATATAAATCGGGTATAATAATAATCATCATCATCATCATAAAAATGTTTTGCTAAGACAACTTATATGGGTATTATAATAGATTTGCATTCCTACGAATTCAGTGTATATACTAGGAAATGTTTTGCTACGAAAACAAAAATGCCTTCGTAGTAATACAAATCTATTATAATACCCAAATGAGTTTTCGTAGCAAAAATAAAATTGACGATAATACCTAGTCGGCCGCCATTGATGCCATCCCATATTTTCAACTGTGTACAGTGAGAACCTCTCTACAACGACCATTAAATTGTCTAAAATATTAGTAGTTTAAGACAGGTGACTGCTTAAAGCAATGTTAAAGTGAAACAGAAAGCTCCTAAAGGAGCTTTCTGTTTCACTTTCACAATGCTTTAAGCTGCCACCTGTCATTTATACAGACAAGAAGCCTTCTTTTAAGTGGTCTTTATAGAGGGGTTCTACTGTAAATGGAATTGTATAAACACGATTATCAGTTAAATAATATTCAAATCTATTGGCAGTATGGTTTATATTGATCTATTCATATCTATGTAGGACTGGGGAGCAGGGGACACCATGTTGGCGGCACGTGACGGTACCTGGGGCGAGTGGAGCAGTTGGGCCGAGTGCTGTAATGGTATGAATACATGTAATACAGTAGCTAGACTTCTGTCCAGTTTGATCCTTTAGTCCATAGCCTGATTTGAAGTGATGAAGATAGATGGCCACTGGAACCCGGTTGATAGTAAAACTTAATGTGTCTTCAGGGCTGCCATTTCGCCGGATTTTTTCTAAATCTTCGGATTTTTTTCTTGTACTTAGTAGCTTAAAGCATGATGACAGTAAAGCAGAATGCGCCTTAAGGCTCATTCTGCTTTACTTCCAGCCTGCTTTAAACAGCCGCGTGTCAACAAAACTAAAAACAGACAATGAGGTAAAGGTACGAATCGTAAAATCGCACCTGAAAAATGCAAATTCATGTCAACTTATGGCAGCTCTGTGTCTTAAGGTGCAGTCTGTTAAACGTTCAGCCTGCTTTAACCTTCCATCTATAGGAGAAGGAAATAGTTCCGATGATTCACATTTATTACTGCATAAAATGAAACAATTTTCTTTAGTGGATGAATGGATTAAATGCGTAAAAATGCGTGTCAATGGAGTAAACGTTTAAACTTTACGGAACGAAAAACAATGCACCGCAGAAAGAAACATTTTTGTTTTAAAAATCGAATTATTTTTATGTCAGTGCCAAACAGTTTGGAGCCTAGTCAGATGCAGGGCTACCCGGCGTCTAATCAGACTCCAAATGTATAATAAGAGGTTAAAGTATGAGCTACAAATGTATGCGTGCCTTCTGTCTATAATGGCACACCTGGTGTCATAATTGTCGGAGGGATAGTGTGACATCACGTGTGACATTATGGGCAGAAGGCGCCCCTGTATCATGTTTTGACCTTTTTATTGTATATCTTCAAGCAGATGACGTGGTCTCAAACATCATTTGATCAGTGCTACGTCGTTTTAAAGTATGGTTATCGTCATTAACAAAGGTCACGTGACCGAGTAGGTCAATATATAAATAGTTATTGAAATGATAAAGAAACAATTATTTTTGTATTCAAGCCGATGGTGTGGTATCCGTCACCAATCGCCACAGACTGTGTGACAACCCGCCAAAGTTTGGATCTGGGGCAGATTGTCCGGGCGACGCCCAAGAAACAGGAGCATGTGGAAAGGATTGTCCAGGTAAATAAACAATTAAGCTATTTACTGCCATGACGTAATCAACTTTAGATATGTATGGTCTGTTTTTTCTCAAATTAACATTTTAGCTATTTACACTCAAGAAATATTGAGTTTCAAACAGTTTGTATCCTGAGCAGACGCCACGTTCCGCGGCGTCTAATCGCGATATAACTATTTTGTAAAGAAATATTGTACTTGGGTATAAGGCGGCGAATGGGTAAAACCCTCTAAACAGTGTTGTTGTTGTATCTGGCATTTGAATAATGCAGTATCCCAAAGCTCTTTCAATATCATACATATACATAGAGGATCTTGTATGAGTGCTCATTATTTATCATTTTTTAATAAACGAGTTGACTAAAATAATATGACGCGAGCCTTGGCGAGCGTCATATTCATTTTAGTCAACGAGTTTATTAAAAATGATAAATAATGAGCACGAATGTAAGATTCTATTTATCACATAACAAGTTTAAGCACCTATTAAATTGATTGAAGCCGTAGTTTGTAGACCCTCCGCTATATAGAATTTCCGCCAAAAATTACGTTGTTTACGTTAACGTCATAGTAAATGACGTCATCTGGCGTCCCGCTACATGCAGCGCTTGTGGGCGAACAAGTTGGGCCGGAGCCCAAAAAACGATATTCCACTAGTGGATTACGATATTTATACAATCGCTTTATGCAACTCCCAGACCGCAAATTATGTGATAAATGCATTTTTTAAATATCAGATTTAAAACATAAACATTATGACAGGTTTTAGGTTTGAGATTAGCACTTGGTGTATATAGTACATGGTTTTAGTTTTATACTTTGTTTTGAATTACTAATACTTGAAATATGAGTTTCAGAAAGTAGTTTGCTGTGATTATTACTTCAAAGTCTCTTATAATTCTTATTCAAATGGCATGATTGATGTTTTACATGACTCAATGCATATGTTAACATCACGAGACTGAAAAAAGATAGTACAAACCATACCTACATAATTATGGCATTGTGATCGACTTTGTTAAATTGGTTGGTTATATTTAGGGCAAATGACATTCTTTTCCAAATCAAGCCATTTCGCTGCCAGGCTATAACACTAACAAATACAAACAGTTTTTCAAGCGCGATTTAACCCTTTACCTGATAGCCTATTGCTAGTACTGAAGTTAGGTGACTACTTAAAGCAGGTTGAAAGTAAAGCAAAATGCGCCTGAGGGCGCATTCTGCTTTACTTTCAACCTGCTTTAAGCTATCATGTGCTATAATATAGAAAATATTCCCTATAATACATATTCATTACTGATTAAATTGGAACTATTTTCTTCAGCGGATGAATAAACCATATCCGCTAAAAGGCGTTTCTATTGGGGAAAGGGTTAAGGAATAGTACCTTCCCCCCTTTACAAAATTACAATATAGTCTGTTTCTAGTTTTGAAGACACGTGGCTACTTAAACACTTAAATGTTTAAAGCAGATTGAAAATAAAGCAAATTGCATCTTAAGGCGCATTATGCTTTACTTTCAGCGTGCTTTAAGCTGCATTGCACTGTGATAGCCGTCGAGTCCCCCATTGTCTGGTCCGGTTAAACTTAATTCCAATGACCAGTAGTGTTTTGTTTATAAACGCGTCTTTTGAAACATAAACCAGATCTATGTATCTTATTTAAAGCTGTATAACCAGTTTGAAGGTTGTTAAAAGAATCACTAATATTTTGACAGTTGATGGCGTATTGACCGATTGGGGCAGTTGGTCGGATTGTACGTGTGATGGAAGAGCTGCTGGGTCGTCAGGAGTAAAGGTGAAGACGAGGGAGTGTACCGGAACAGCCAACGGCGGGAAATACTGCAATGGCTATTTGGAGTATTTCAGTACTTGCGATGGCAATTGCCCGCAGAACTAACTGAATTCAACCGCGTAAGGTTGATATTGCGATGTATACTAAAGAAAATAATGCAATACATCTCAGAAACTAGCTTTTGTTGTTCAGTCTTAATTACTGAATTGGTTTCCAAAGACCATTGCAATGTAGCATATACAGTGAAACCCCTCTAAACCGGACATGTATGGGGACAACAAAAACATCCGGTTTAGAAGGGTTTCCGGTTTAGAGGGGTTTTAACCCATAGCTTGTTTCTAGTATGAAAGGTAGCTGACGACTTAAAGCAGGTTGAAAGTAAAGCAGAATGCGCCTTAAGGCGCATTCTGCTTTACTTTCAACCTGCTTTAAGCTATCATCTGCTAGAATATACCGGTAGAAACTATTTCTGATGAAGTGAAGGAATTAATCAAAGGCGTAACAATGGGAGGGAAACGGGACCAAAGTTTTGTCCGGTTTAGAGAGAATTCCGGTATTTAGAGGTTCCGGATTAGAGGGGTTTCACTGTATATTCGCCTATAAAAACGTTACAGACCGGACACGAAATGTGTGCGATAACACTGTGAACTTAACCTTTGACCCATGGACACAGAAGTTACACATTGTCTTTGTCTAGTGAACATTTGTTGCAAGGAAATCCATTTACTGATAAAGAAATAACAGACTGGACACGAAATTTGTGACAACATAATTATATCGTATAATTTGACTTTGACATTTTAAGTTTTTACCATGGACACTGGAGTTAAAGGCGACACATCACCTTTGTTTATCGAACATTTGTGCAAAGTTATTTCCAAATATACCAATATTCATCGACAAAAAGATTACAAACCGGACACGAAATATGAGACGGACGTACGGTCGGACGGATGGACGGACGTACACCCGTAGGTACGGCCGGACGGAACGATTAGACAATACGAATACTATATGCCCGCATTCGGGGACAAACTAGAATTACTTGAAATATTTGCCTTGAACTAAGTGAAATTTAATGTCGGAGATGTTTCTCCGACATTAAGGAACTCGATTTAAAAATAGAAAAAAGTACAACATGCAAATCTTGTTCAGTTGAACCGCTGGACAAGGGACAAGGCGAAAAAGTGTCGGTGCACTTTATTGTTTGTTTGTAAAATGCATGTAAATATTTGAAATAAAATATGTTTAAAGCAATGTGTCAGGGTAGCGAAAGTTACAGTATTCAATCATCAAACTAAATGGCGGGTGCGAGAGTCGCTCTTACGTTAAGGTAACAGTTTGTGTGGTTTGTTTCTGTTCTCATTTATGATTTGAAATTTAAAAGCATTTAAGGTTGTTTGATATATATATCCAGACACAAACCAACGTACTGAGCAGTACATGTATATGCTCTAGCAGGCTAGCCGTCCGGAACCGTCCGCTTTCAGACAGCTAGCCATTGCCTTTTTTTTTTAAATGTCAACCCTAGATACAGGTATCTGAATGATCGAACTAAACAAAATTTAAAGTCGGAACTGACTGTTTGAAGTTGAAGGGGTCAGTGAGTAAACAAGAACATTGTAATTCAGAAGTACCAACGTAGTGACACATAGTGGTTATACCTAGTGTCTAATGCAGGCAGTGCAAAAAAAATACATATTAAATACCTGTATTTTGGCATTGCAACATTGAACAGTTTAAATAACCATTGTCATCCTATGCTCTGTATATGAATTTGGTCTACACTGCCAAATACCATAAAAAATAAAGATACATAAAATGCTTTAGATGCTTGTGGGTGTAATACAGTGTAGATCAAGGCCAGCCTAACCAAGGACAGAGTGGATGTGTGCCATGTCCTGCGAAAAAAACAACGCTCTCCACTGGCAGCTCAACTGCTCAAGCTTGTAAAGGTATAATGCGCCCTCCCATGTGACAGCCCTCTGAACATTGACTCCCCCTCATTACAACAACGCTTGCTGTTGTTCCAAAGACAAAACCAATATGTCCAATATTTTCATCGCTGCAATGTCTTCTGCTTAAAATTGTCGTTTGCTACTTTCTCAAAGTCACAGATTGGACATGTTGGCAGAGAAAGCATAATTATTGGCAAACGGCTTGAATCCAGATCAGACGCCGCGTAACGCGGCGTCTGATCTGGATTCCAGCTGTTTGCCAATGTAAGCCAATTTCCCTCCTTAACAGCTCACACCGAACAACAAACACACTCTTTGTCTCCCATTGGATGTTGTTGTGTAGAGAGGGGGCACTGTATTGCCATCCTTTAGCATGAATATTTGAAAGGTGGGTTTGAGTGCCTCGAAAATACTTAAACTGCTTGAAATGCAATAAGGCAGTTATTTGTCAGGTTCTATGTACATATCAAAAATGTTTGTTTACCGACACAGTTTCGATCCTCTAATGGAATAACTTCCTCAGACAGGGTCGAAAGTGTCACGGTAAACAATACAATGTTACTGTTTCTAAATCAGCTATAGCGTAACTAAGTGTGTGATGTTCGTGACCTTAATATGTCAGCACTGAGAAGAAAATGTCATTTTTAGAATCAAAACTGGAAAATAATTAACTAAATCGGAACCTTTAGAAACAGAACCAAACTGCAAGATAGGCTTTATATATCCACAGTTTAGAATGCGATTCAACTAACGATTGGGAAACTACCTAGATCAAAGCCCACAATGGTGTTGGAAAGGATATAATACACCTGGGTCGGAGGTTATAAAGCTTTTGACTTGAGTCTAAAGTCGATCTTATGTAGTTTCAAAGTAATGCCCTAGGTTAAATGAGTCGACAGACAGACAGACAAAAAACAGACAACTGGACAGACATACAAACAATCAGACACACCCAAAACAATATGCCCCGACTAATTCGTGCCGGGGGGGGGGGGGGGGGGAGTAATAAAACAGAAAACTTCTTAAGCAGTCTTCTGTCTAATGCGAGATATTTAAATGTAAAATTATGCAACGTTTAACAATATACGAGGGGTATTTGAAACGTCCCGATGATTGAGCGATAACTTTACATTGGTTGGTCTAATTTTATAACAGTGAACATTTTCGGAAATATAGACCTTTCAGCGAGACTTTCATAGCTTTAATCGACCTTACCTTTTTTTCAAAATTTTAATTTTCTTACTCGATCGCGCTTAAGACGAGCATACCCGTATTTCAAAGTTAAAACGTGGCTAGGCCACGTTTTAACTTTGAAATATGGTTATGTTCGAGCTACCGCGAGGTCGAAGTATCGAGTTTCGCTTGTATGATGTTTTTTCTTCAACAAGTACTGTTGAAGCGATCTTGCAAAACAAATATTAAAGTATTTTTTGTTTAAAAGCATTGTTTATCGAGTACAAACGTGTAGAAGATGGTGTACAACATTTTAACAAGGGTCGTTAATCGCTCACCAGGAATAATTGATGTAAATGTAAAATATTTTGGAAAACTAATCGAATTATAAAAATATGATTTGAGTCAACTGATGAGTATGTGCCCAGGGAAATAATTTGAACAATATTGACACAGAAAGATTTAGAAAATGTATGACTCACAGAGCGGGCTAATTTGACGCTAAGGGCAAATTTTGAACAACCTTGGTTAAGGTCCACCATGCAGATGATGCTACAAACCAAACATCACAATCTAAGCCTTTCAGTTTTGGAGAAGAAGATTTTTGAAGTTTTAATAGTGTATTCCTATGTAAAATGTGTGACCCCATGACAGGCAAAATTTGACCTAGGGGCATAATTTGAACCATCTCAGCTTCCAATTAGTCCAGCAGATATGTGAAAGTATCGTGCATTTTATGATAAAAGCATGAAACTTGGTACACTGGTACAAGACATTATGAAAAACATTTTAAAGATTGGAGGCATTCTGGATCTGTCCTGTGTCGACCATGGTGGCCATTTTTAAAATGGCCGCCAATTAGAACAGTTTTCTGCAGTCTAGTGGCAATGTGTCTCGGTTTATCATACTTCAAGAGGGCTAAATCACTAAAAACAGCTGCAAGTGCAATGACTTATTACAGAAAAGCAATATAAGAATATTTTGGATTTATATATGGGTCATTTAAGGTATTTTAAATCCTCAACCTCCCCCCCCCCCCCCCCCCCCCCAAAAAAAAAAATCAAAAAAATCTAACAGAATTTTAAGTACAGTGGAGAACCCATTATTCTCTCCAATAAAGACATTTATGCTTAAACAAAATGTCCATTGCAAACAGTTTGGATTCAGATCTGACGTGTTACCCGGTGACTGACCAGGCTCTTAACTGTTTGCCAAATATAAATAAATCGTCAGAATTTTAAAGAAATTGACATTTTCTACATTTCTTTGCACTATTGTATTTGCATTTATTTTCCTTTAAATGAAAAGAATATTCTCTTCTCCAATGTATAACAACTGAAAAAGCTTAATGACTTTCATACTATCAGATGCATTTTGGGGGCACAGTAGATCAGCATTTGCGCTCACAACGACCGCATTTGCTGAGTAATGCATGTAGGGAACGTTTTCTTTCCTATATCAACATCTTCTTCAACAGCATATATGATAACAGCGCGGTATGCTGAACCGGCAGGTGGCAGATTTATCCACATTTCTTCCAATTTGGCCGAATCATTATTTCATGTTCAACCCAATTCGGCTGGATCTTGTTGTGGTGCTTTCAGCAAGCTCTGATCCAATAGTTGGTCAGGCTGGTACCCCACACTTAGGAGATGTTAATAGAGAGCATCCTGTGTTGGCGGTATATGTTCAGTACTCTTGTGTATTTGGGTGAACACCATCTGTCTTGCCATGTAAACATTGTTTTCAGAGCTTTCATAGATCAATACGTCGTACCTTGTGAGACACACATATTGATCAAGCTGTTTGTTTTCCTATACCACCTAAACATGATGTTAGTGTCACTGTCACATCCTGTTAGAGCATGGACAGCAGGAAGCGAGCTCGTCACTTTCTAGAGTCTGCGCCATTGACTTAATGTCCAAGTACATGTAGTAAAACCATTTCTCCATTTCAAAGGCAACACACAGCTGTTTACACCCGATCTTGTGAGCAAGACTGACCGCTACTTTTTCTGTGTCAACAGTTTTGAGTAAGATATTTTGGCAACCTTGTTTGGGGGCATCTGCGGCATGAAGTAACATCGTTGTATCCGTTTCCTTGTGTCAGGAACGTATATTTTTAAAAATCTATATACGTTCCTGCTTGTGTTTAGAAGGAAATAACGATTCAGCGTCAATTGCCTCTCAAACAACGCAGCTTCTCCATGTGTAATGACAACTACATGTATGTTCCCCTCTTGTTACGTGTGTGCGCTTTAAGACTCAGATTTGTAAACATCAAAACTACATCACCACGGCAAACAAAATCTGACAATTGTCTCCGTATGTTGTTGATGAACTCAAGTTTATCCTCATTTAATTGATTGTATAAGACTTGATTGCGTTGGCAATTTCCGCACCACCAATGGTGACCATGCCCATTGCAGATGATATGCTATCAGCATCATCTCTTTCTGGTACCAGAGTTCTAGGCATTGGAGAAGGTCATCTCAATTCACTAAATAAACTACAATAACGTATTATATGGACTTCAGCTTATAGCAGGTGAAAGAAAAACAGAAAACTCCTAAATGAGCCTTAATTATATGTATACATGTACTTTCACTTTGCTTTTTGCAACCATCTGCCTTAAAGAGGCTCGCAACCAGACAACGAAAGTACTACATAACAGATATTGAATTTTTTCCCTATATATCCTATAGAATCTATGTGGTACGCTTCGACCAAAAGTGGTACCTTTTGACTCGGTATGCTTTATCTGTGGACTGTGGTACGCTTTGACCATAACCCATATAACCCATAACAATGCGTAGACGATCGGCCCGAATTTATGTAATCTGCCGCCTGTTAGGGTCGGCGTTTTACCCCAAATCGTCCAGTTCAAGGAACGACAATCTCGCGCCAAACGTCGATTAGAAAATGAAACTAAAAATATATCTGGTGTCAACATCTTTCAAATTCTCAACTCAAAGCAAATATGACTGCACGAAAAAAACCAGCCACAGATTCCCAATTCTGTGAAGGCTCAATTGTGCGGATAAAACTTGAAAACGTTCTGTAAGTTCATTTTCTTTTCTCAACTGACTAGTCGATAGCAGGTGGGTGGAGAAACACGCACACAAAGTAGTTGACACTTGGAAACACTCCGTCAACAAAGGTGTGGAAAAATGGGTGCTGGTGAATTCGCCTAGAGACGAACTGGACTACAATTAGATATATAGTAACCTAAATGGTGAATTCGCCTAGAAAGCAATTATATAGTGATTGTATTTCACACCTTGTACTTTGTACCGCCATTGACCCGTTTACCGTGGACATCCTATTACCGGTGACTTCCGAGTATTATGTGTAAAATCGTAACTTCCGTTTATCTTTCGGCTGCTGCTCAAGACTAATGTGTATAAAGCAAAAAAAAACTTTCCTAAAGGGAAAGTGTGCATTTTTTTATTAATTACGCCATGGAGGAAGTATACCTGGAGAAGTATCCGGCCGGCTCGCGATTTATCTTGTCGTCCAAAATCGGTCAATCAGCGGCGCTCGCTGGCCGCTAGAAAACAACGTTTTTCCGAAAGTTAGGTGTTAATAGAAATGCTTTTAATGTCATCTTTTCGTTATAAATCTTAATACAGATGTTTTATTAGACAATAATCTTATGCGTAGAACAAAATTTGAGGCGATAGCTTATAAATTGTTAGTTTAGTGAGGTTTTGAAAATGAGAGAAAAACGTATTTTTTCGTTTACCTACGAAGTTTAATGTTTAATAGAAATGCTTTTAATGTCATATTTTCATTATAAATTTTAATACAGATGTTTTATTAGACAATAATCTTATGCGTAGTACAAAATTTGAGGCGATAGCTTATAAATTGTTAGTTTAGTGAGGTTTTGAAAATGAGAGAAAAACGTATTTTTTCGTTTACCTACGAAGTTTAATGTTTAATAGAAATGCTTTTAATGTCATATTTTCATTATAAATTTTAATACAGATGTTTTATTAGACAATAATCTTATGCGTAGTACAAAATTTGAGGCGATAGCTTATAAATTGTTAGTTTAGTGAGGTTTTGAAAATGAGAGAAAAACGTATTTTTTCGTTTACCTACGAAGTTTGGTGTTTAATAGAAATGCTTTTAATGTCATATTTTCATTATAAATTTTAATACAGATGTTTTATTAGACAATAATCTTATGCGTAGTACAAAATTTGAGGCGATAGCTTATAAATTGTTAGTATAGTGAGGTTTTGAAAATGAGAGAAAAACGTATTTTTTCGTTTACCTACGAAGCTTGTGTGTGTCTATATTTCTCTGCCACTGTCTGTTTGCCTCTTGTCTGTCTCTCTGTCTGTCTGTTTTTCTCTTATCTCTGTCTGTCAGTCTCTCGCTTCTTCTTTTCTGTCTCCATCTTTCTGTATGAATGTCTGTCTGTCTCTCTCTCTGATGATCCTCATGCGGAGAAAAGATAAAATGTGTCATAAAGAGCTTAATTTGAAAAAGGGGTAAACTATATTTCAAGAGACATACTCTATGAATCCGACATTTTTGCACCCTGGTCTGGATTACAACTGTTTGCAATTGCAATAGTCATCATGTTACTGGTATTCAGTAATGAGAGGGTTAATCCAGTCATCAACCAAACCAGGTGCATTGATGTTGGTCTTTTTTTTCTTTTCTTTTTTTCAATTCAATTCTATTATCTTTATTTTTTGTGATTTGTATAATATATAAAAATCATGCGGTTACAGAAGTCAAAAAAACATGTTCAAGTTACACGCACGGGTAGCATTGATCTTTTTTTATTAAAGAGGAAACCCCCTGGTGTCCAGTTCCCTAACAAGCACTTCATAGATAATCGGCATGTTCAAGAAGCATGGACTTCATGCTGGGACAGTTTTATGACGCTTATAAATGGCCTGCTAATTGTGTACGGTTACGTAATGTGTCACATTCCTTTGTGATGTGTAATATGGTAGACATGTAGTTTACAGATGAATAGCCCTAGTTCATTATTTAACCACAATTTCTTGATGATTTTATTCTTAAATAAACGTCTATTACCTTTGTAGGTCATCATTACTTTTTTCGCTTCAAGAAAACCCCTGGTATTTTTACAACCGAAAGATAAGTGTCACGGCTTTATATCAAGACCTTTTTTTAATATATATATATATAAAAGACGGAAAATGTAAAATATTCCGGCAAATATATATATATCGGACGAAAATTATGGATTAAATTCAAGTTTTTGAAACGGGACGTTGTATTTATTTCGCGATCGCCTGCTCTCGTTTATCGACTATTTCATTTGGCAATCGCTCTTTAACTCGCCATAAAATTTGTTGATTTCAAAAATAAACACTGGCATTTTCTACAACTGAAAGAAAAATATCTTAGCTGTCCTTTAAGACCATTGTTATGGAAATCGGCCTAAAATTGAGGATTTTATGAAAGGTTTTGTAACAGGGCGTGATATATTTTTGCGCGAGCGCTTGCTCCCTTTTAGCGGCAAATTCATTTGGTAACCGCTCTTTAACTCGCCATAAAAATGATCAATGTAAAAATTAGATTATGTTATTTTCACAAGTGAAAGATAAATATCTTAGCCTTCTTTTAAGATCATTATAATGAAAATCGGGTAAAAATTAAGGATTTTATGTAACTTAAACTAACAGTAGGTAACCATTCAACACGATAAAAAAACGCGATAGCCCGCTATCGGCGTACCGGTGCAGTTGAATTATCGATCGATTAAGCGTTATCGCGCATACAGGTATTGGACGACAACATTTTCGGGAAAATGCAGATTTGTGTATATGATTCTTCTCCAGGTATACTTCCTCCATGATTACGCAAGATAAATCATTTTCTCCCCATATAAAACCATTTAACCTATTTGTATAATGTGACATATTCCATTGCCCCCACTGTGAAAAAATGTGACGGAAAATATTACAACTTTTCAGTTAAAAATTATGTTAACAGATAGCCTTTCTTAATAATGTTTGATAGAAGTTCAAGCCGATACCTGAAAATTATTCCGGGTGTCATTTTACCTCATCACCGATAATAGGACGAGTAACCAAAACAAACATGGCGGCGCACTCGCTACAGTTGACTATGATTATTTATGTCAAATTATGGGTGTATTTATATATTAAAGCTGAAAATCATAAAGAAATGTTTACTTTATATGTTTAATATATTTTTTAGTTAAAAACCTTATTAATTGATGAGAAATAGTCAGACGAATCCTTAGATCACCGGAAATTGGGTGAACCAGGATAGTACAGTATAAGAATTTACCGTTTACAGGTAGATCAGAGACAGTGTATTAACAGAGATACACGGCTCCAGTGATTTATACATACGAGACTGTTGAGCGAGAACAGGTCCTAGCGAGTTATATAAGCATAAGCGACGATCGGGGAAAAAAGTCGATATTTGGAATTACTTATCAGTTGCTTCGTTAATACGGTCTACAGTTATTTTACAATACAAACATTCCTTAAAGAAGCCTCTTTTTCGAGGTTTAACACAAAATAATAATTGACATTTTTATTTATTCAGTTTACGGTCTCCTTGACCAAACTACGAACTCTAATTAGAATTTTAAACTTTAAAAACAGGACATACTCACCTCTTTTTTATTGTATTCATAATTTTGTCATCTCATCCATCTTTACTTACTGAATTACATAACTTAACTTTTGTGTACATTTACTATTAAAATAATCCTCCCAAATTACAAAAACATATCCTTACCTAAGAACAGAAAATACCACCCGTAGTTACAACGGAGGGTACTTTCTATTTTTAGAATCTGATCACGTGATTTAAGTACCGCTTTTCATAGTACTTCAGTAAGATGTTTGACTTATATGTATTCCTGATGAAGACCCGTTGAAGGTCGAAACGTTGAATGTGAATAAAAAACGGTTAACACCATATTGCCTCGGTTGTGAGTGTACTACTGTACTTGCCTCTCCTTCCAAAATAATAAAAAGAATAAAGTCCTAGCAGGCGAGCATCAATTAACCCCTCCGCGCATCGCACACACGTTCTGTATCTGTATCAATACGTCGTAGAATCCTTAAAGGCTTTTACACGACGGTGAGAAGAGTCGCCAAATTATTGGCGATAATCTCGTAGGGCTGTTTTGAACGCCTCTACGGAATCGGCATGCACTATGCTGTCTGGCAGTTTGTTCCATTGTATTAATTACTGTGTCTACAAAGAACGAGTGTTTGTATTGATGGGTCTTGCTATCTGGTACTGTGAGCCCTCTTGTATTGTTGCATACTTGATTTTCTATTATATTATTTGTACTGAAATCTTTAAATCTGGTTGCTTTGATGTTTCTTCTTGGTTTTGCACGTTAATCAGTGTTTGGAAAATGCCAATTGAATGAAAAGTGACGACAGTTTGCACGAAGGTGTGAATGGACCCATGGGTGGCCTCATTTAAATTTAATTTATAGCAAAGTGCGTGGACAGATTGACATGAAAATTCAGCGTTTTTTTTCACCCAATTGGGAACGGGTCCGGTACCCCTCAGATTGGGAATTTTTCAAGTCAAATTGGGAAAAACGAGTTTTGAAATGATGACAACGCAGAAATTGGGAATTTAAGTTACTAAACCGTTAGAACTGTTTATGATGGTAAACATGGTGTAAAAACTAAATCTACGCTGGGTGTGTTACTCACAGTAGACGCTGTTGCGGCCGAGACAGAGTTGGTGTCTTGGTAAAATCCAAAATCTTATATTATCTATCTCTGAATACTGCCAATCAAGCTCGCGAGTGTTGATTCAAGTTCTTCATTATCGTCTTCAGTGTTGTGCCTAGGCCGCGGGATTGCGGAAATCCCGCATTTTTTTCACGATTGTCCCTTAAAAATTCGCCTTGCGCGGGCGTATGGGCGCGCCGTAAAAAATCGCATTTTCGGCAATTTCTACTAGTTTCTGCTCCATTCCGACTCAATTCCGGAGAATAGAGAGATCACAAAGGAAGATTAATCTTAGTAATGAAAATAGACTGTGCGCGTATACTATACGTGAAGAATATCGGCATATAGAATCGGTATGTAAACCAGTCTGGTTCCGCTTTGTGATAATGGCGTCGGAACGATGCGCTTGACGGATTTTCTTTCCGATTAAAATAGACAACTAGCAGACGATTCTTCGTTTAAACAAAGTGTTGAGGATACTCCTTCAACATCATCTGAACCAAGACACTCGCTTCAACATGTTTAAAAAAGACAAAAATCAAATTGCCCGTCGTGTAAACAGCGACTCTACGATACGAGATACAGCGACTGTCTCCCGATCGGAGAATCTTCCCTAGCTGTACAGTCTGACAGAGACAGTCATGACAGTTAAAGACCTTAAGCTGTAAAAACTGTATTCTAATTAAAAGGTAGGTATATCGTGTTTTAAAGGTTTTTTAGTGTGTCTCCCCAAAATTTCAAATGTCCCCCAAAAATTTTGACAGCGCGCCACCGTGTCCCCCAAATATTTGGACCTAGGCACAACACTGGTCTTTCTCAAAACAATTCTGTAATACTTTGAATTATGGCTCATGATTGTTTTAATTGTAGGTTTTCTATATTATAAATGATGGTAAACAGAGTAAGACTGGGTTTGTAAACTCTCATCAATTTCAGCGGATTTTGCGATCACGCAACATTAACCAGTCTCGATGAAGGGGCATGTATAAATCTTCGCCCGGACCGTTTCCGAAATTCGGCCGTAATCACTGGTATTGTTTTATACATACTTCCAAAAATGTCAATGGAGTTGCGTAACTTTGTTTACATTCACGAGACCACGGAATTATAAACTTCTGTATATTTCCTTGACGAGACATTCATTGTAACAAAAGATAAGTTGAAATATGGATGGTTTGCTATGATTTAAAGGGAAAATGTAATTTGACAATTGGGAAATATGTTTATTTTGATTGGGAACGGGTCCGATATGTGATTTCTTTTGATTGGGAAGGGTCCGGTCGCCAAATTGGGAAGGGTCTGCCTCCAATTGGGAACGGGTTCCCCGGTACCGTTCAAAGAAGGAAACAAAACGCTGATGGGTGTGACCTCAAATGTGCTTACCGGGTGGAGCATGTCAGCAAACCTTTAACAACAATATAAGAATCAAATACCTTACCTTACATTTACTTATATATTCAAAAGTTCATTATCAATATGTGTATGTTATGGTTAAATCACATTTTCGTAAATACAATACTAAGCAACTTTCATGATAACCCTTTAACCCTTTACCCCATAACCTGTTTCTAATTTTGAAAATAGGCGGCTACTTAAAGCAGGTTGAAAGTAAAGCAGAATGCGCCCTAAGGCGCATTCTGCTTTACTTTCAGCCTGCTTTAAGGTACCACCTGCTAGAATAAAGAAAATATTCCTTCTAATACATATTCATGACTGTATATATTGGAACTATTTTCTTCCGCGGAGGATTAACCGGAATGCGCTAAAAGGCGCTTCTGTAAGGTAAAGGGTTAATGATCAAATGTGTCAAGTGTTTAACCCCTTCGCAATCAGGGCATCGTCTGCTTCAATATTGTTGTCTGCAATATCGCTTCAAAGTTAGATTTAAGGCATTATGAATGACAAAATTTCGAAACGAGTGTCAAATAGTGTGTGTCCAAATCAGAAGCCGCCTTATGCGGCGTCTGATCAGGTCCCAAACTGTTTGCAAGCTCGCTTTATGGCATCATTGAGAGTAAAAGGTTTAAGAGGTTGAAACTGTCGATTTATTTCAAAACTTAAAAATACAATCAATTTCTGATTTCTCCATCTAATCATTTCTTGTGAAGACAGAATTAGATGGAAAAATGAATAATAATTGACACTTTTATAATCTGACTTACGACAACATTTGTACGAGGCTCCAATGTTATAAAACTTAAAAAATACTCTGTGCTAATTTCGATGACAGGCTCTAGTTAGTTGATCATATTTAAAATAGAATTATGTATAGTTTTCTCAGTTTTGAGCACAGAATTCATTTTATATACTAGGTGCATGATGATTGTGGCAGCTAAAAATCAAATATATTCTAGTATAAGGGGTCCAATCCCGGCTGCTGTAAATAGTCCAGGAGTCCAATAAAGCTTGACGACTCGTTCTCCTCGTTTGCAACAGTAACTACCTCCTTCGCCTTTTTCTCTTTCCTCCTGAGAAATTCATTGATACTTGCAACAACGTCCTTCTGAAACCTGGACTCATCTGAACACTCAGGGTGAAAAGTGGTCACATAACCCTAACCACTTCCTTCCTTACTGCACACAATGGGAATTTCTTTAAACTGCCACCACCTTTCCAGTTATACATATGCTTGAGAATTGTTGGCCCACAAACTCTGGAAATAACTTAATAACCAGCTGGACTCAGAAGTTCCCTACGGAGAGCGACTTCCTATGGAGCTCCCTTAAAGCTTCTTCACCGATGACATACTCTTCTGGGACACTCTCGTTGTCTACTATCCCGGGCTCTTCATTTTGGTCTGGCAGTCTTGATAGCTGAGAAAGATGTTGGAGCGGCCTCCTTTCGTTTGTCTTTGCTGCCTGCTTCTCAAGCAAACCCCTAATGGCCCGCAGCTCGTCCTTAACCTCTTGGCGATCCCGTGCTACTGCTTCTTCTAACTTCCGCAGTTTAGTATGCTCCCCTAGCATAGATCGCTGTGAAGCATCAATGGCATTCATCTGTGCTTGTGAGGAAGCCATCGGTCGGGATCTGCGAAAGACCAGGTTCCTCGCTGGTGTGTCCTGATTCTGGTGCCAAGGTGACCGGTCGTTTGGACTTGAAGGCTGGGGCTCGACGACTGGACTCGGGTCCTGTACTGTAACAGTGCAGGTTGGAGGCTGGGGCTCGATGACTGGACTCAGGTCCTGTACAACAGGGCAGGTTGGAAGCCGGATCTCGACGACTGGACTCAGACCATGTACAGTAACAGGGTAGGAGGGAGACTGGACCTCGACAACTGGAGTCAGGTCCTGTAAAGTGACAGGGCAGGATGGAGGCTGGATCCCGACGACTGGACTCAGTTCTTGTAAAGTGACAGGGCAGGTTGGAGGCTGGACCCCGACGACTGGACTCAGGTCCTGTAAAGTGACAACAAGATCTTCGGCATAGTGCTCTTGCCCACATCCACAAAACATCCTCTGTAACGTCTACTAAGTCTGGCGTTGACACTGCGTCGTATTTATTGGAAATGCTCGGCGTCGATCCCTAAGCGTCGCTTGATGTTTCCCCTCTGGATGATGCTACAAACGTAGACCTCCTCTACCCCAGCGTCTTTCATAGCACTTACCACTGATGAAATGTCGGTATCAATCTGCTGTGGGCTGCACCTGTTGTTGATATCGTTTCCGCCTAGCAGTAGAAACACGAACCTGAAATGATACAAAATGCATTTTAGAATGAGGAGCAAGTAGCACTTAGTACTAGTAGCAGTTGCAACAACAGGAGTATCAACATTGGTATCATGAGTAGTAGTAGTTGTTAGTAGTTTCGGTATCAAGATCAGAAGTTACCGTGAAAGGGTTAATTGTGTATATGTGATGCCCTATGGAATATGTAAATATATAAGTGATATGTTCATTTCTACATGATATACACAGGGCTCCAGATAAGAGGGAGTAAACTGAACAAATTCAATGTTTTCTCACTCATTTCAGCACCAATCGTATGATGTTACTACTCATTAGAATCGTCTCGAAGACACCATATGGTTTCATGCAGAAATAAAGATTTTAATTTTTTAAATACTCCCCTTATCTGGAGCACTGTATACAGGTATAAAGAATTTTATTATTATTATTAATAATAATATTCTTAATAAGTAATAGTAAATCAAGAAGTAGAAAAAGTGAACAAGTGTTGTAGCAGAATAGAAGTAGTTGTAATTTTAAAAAATAAATACAGCAAAATATGTGTACTTACCATTAACTGTTCTGCAGGTAATTGTCAAGATGTTGCCAGATTGTTCGTAATCATCCCCGATACACCTTGAACATCACGGCGTCATCTGTGTATCTGAATAATCCTTATTTGAAACAGATACTATACTTCGATGCCTTTCAGTGATACTTTTCCTTATAAGAATACATATAAATTAAATACTGCTTTGGTTAAAAAAAAAAGAAATCTAGTTCTTTTTTCTAAAAACTATATGAGCAAACAGTATATATTACAATTGTTTCTATTTAAAATCGTCACTAAATGAATTATTAAACGATATTAACAAATTCAGAAATTTCCCATTTCGTAAATAGGGCGAATCCAAAATGGTCAATACCTATACGAGGACGAACATGCATTTGTCGCCATTTAAAAGTCGGAATTTAGTATTTATTTCCGACCGCTTAAAACAACTTTATATTTGATTTATGTTCACACTCAACTAGTTTTCCCGTTTTGAGTGTTAAAACAAAGAAAAATGTCTTTCTATCATCTAATTACGACGAGTTAGCGTTTGCGGTCGATTATCGATTTTTATATACATAACTTTAGCAACATCGATGCCGACAGAATTCCTTCGCAAAATACAAGTGAAACTTATTTTTATCAAATAATGTTAGAACTGTTTTGTTAAAGAGCTTACCTATTCATTTCTTTCCTATATTTGTAAAAGTGCAGTAGAGTGTTTGGTTGATCGACGATTTTCTTCAGCACGTATCGAGTTTCATCGTAAACAATATGGCGGCCATTGGGAGGTCGGGTCACGCGGCAATTAGTAGTTCAGAGGTCTTAATTTAGAATTAAGTCCGCGTTATCAAAATATTACTTATAGTTCTGATTTTGGTACCAAATGAAAATTTGAAATAAGCAGTTTTCAAATGTGTTTCCTAAAATTTAATATTACGTTCATAACTGATTAAAAAATTGTTTAACTTTGGGGACTATTTTCTCGGCCTACATTTAACTTATTCAAATTTAGAAAACACAGCGGGAAAAGGAATTCTTCCAGGAATTCATTCGTGATTTGCTTGTGAATATTAATGAGCGTTTGACACGCTGGGGTTACATTTAAACACAGTAGGGGTCTAGAGCCATGGGCTAGGAATTATCAATTATCGGCATCTGGTCAAATCTCTGGCTCCAGCAAATCAGCTTGTGGGCTGTTAAACAGTTTATCGACGGATTTCAATAAGATTTATATCATTACAAAGCTGAAACAAATATCTTTTAAATGGTGCATACAGCATGTGTCTTAGTAAATAAATAGTGAAGTTATAGCAGATTTTCCCACACTGATCGATAAATTGATTTCACCAGATAACTGATAAGCCCTGCAGCAGCAGCTGGGGTTGCTTGTCTGCGACTGCACCCTCTATTGTTGCGTCCAGATCCTGAGAACTATCATGAACATGGGATGAAGTGGCTGAATCTGAACCATGCGGAACAGAACTGCCGGACATATCACGCGCTGTCACAGTACCACCAACATCATAAGGCGTGGATGAATCATTCCCAGATTCAGCGTCTGATGCCAATGGATCAATGGCCCATTCCGCCATTGGCACATTTGTAACAGTCTCACGCCGATTCCATGTGTCAAACTGTGGCATTGTGTAATGATACTGTAGGGGGTTTGTCCAGAGTATAGATGGACCTCAGAATCTGGAAAGTCCCCTTCACCTCTACCCACCACATTACCTCTGCTAGATGGCCCTCAAACTGGGATAGGTGAGTGCCACTCATCTTTTTGAGTGTTGCATAGCGTGCTTCCAAGCCCCCTCTATCCTATCAGTGTGAACCTCAAACTCCTCTTTGGTTTCCATGTTGATGTAGATCTTCTTGTAGGAGTGTTTGTGAATAACTGTGAAATGGTTGCATCCAAGCTCGTTTAGTATGCAATAAGCACTCCACCCATCATTACATATAGTAGATCTTGGGGCCACATGCCTCTGAATAAGCGGAATTACTTCACTTCTGTCATCCACGGGGTACAGTTTAAGCCATTACCCCATAAATACGCTTTTTAACGCCTTTAATTTATTCCTCTTCTGAAGAAAATAGTTCCAATTTACACTGTCACAAATGAGAACCATAAGAAATATTTTCTGTATTCTAGCAGATAATAGCTTAAAGCAGGCTGAAATTTAAGCAGAATGTGCCTTAAGGCACATTCTGCTTTACTTTCAACCTGCTTTAAATGGTCAACTATCTTCAAAACTAGAATTTAGAAACAGGCTATAGGGTAATCACCCGGTAATGGGATAAGAGTGTTTGATTGTCTCTCTACCATGCCAAATATCCACACTCTAAGTCCTAAATGAGGATTCCCCCTCTCGTATTTCCTTTGACTACCAAACAGGGACTCATCTATTTCTATCTCACCGTTCAGAACCCTATGTCTAGTATGCTTGTAGTGATATTCCTCGAAAAATTCCCTAATGAAAGAGGCCCAGTGAGCTGCTGTGCTCTTGTATGCATCACCCGCAAACTTGGAACACTGCAGCAAAGTACTTCCGTCTAAGTAGGACTTGATGAACAGACGTTCTCACAGTTGGACATTTGTTGGGTATATTTTTTGTTTAAAAGTACCCAACAGTACACTAATATACCCAACAATAACAATAGGGCAATCACGGAATGAATGGAATCTATTGTTCTCCCTACCCAACAAAGGACCTTTCGTGCGCTCATCATGACATGGGGAATGGACAATTGGGTATGTTCCAAATATGAATATATCCTATATGCCCACTCATGATTCCGGTTGACATTGCATCTGAAAGACTGCTAGAACTCTAAGGAATATCTCCCCATCACAGTCCTGCACTGGACAGCCAATAGTAGAGGCCAACAAAGAGTTGGTGACACACCATTCTTTTACCTTCTCCTCATCCTCCATAAATAAGGAATAAAAATTCCATGGATTACTGAAATCGCCTACAATGTACTTAGATATCTTCCACATTACGTATCCTCTTTCGGAAATTACCAATGACTTTACACTGTTCCGACATGATAACAAATGCACCCAAAACTATTTACGCACTACAGAATATGAAGTGAGCAGATATCAAAAGTGAATGACGAGAACTCAAAAATACAGTATTATAGTAACTTCTCTAAATGGATACCTACCTGTATCATTCATTCTTCTGTCACTTATTTCGTTGGGACCGAGGTGCAAAGTACAAGTTTACATCACTATCACGTTCAATACAGTCAACATCTCTACAATAAAACCTTCTACAGTAGAACCTGTCTATAACGGCCACTAAATTATGTTAATTATTTTTTGTTTTTGACAGGTGACTGCTTAAAGCAAGGTGACAGTTAAACAGAAAGCTCCTTTAGGAGCTTTCTGTTTCACTGTCACCTTGCTTTAAGCTGTCACCTGTCTTTTATACATCTAATTAGCATTTATTTTAGTGGTCGTTATAGAGAGGTTTTACTGTATATATATAAGTGTTTGTCACTAGACTAGTCTGCAGTGTCTAAAATACTCTTAACTGAACAACCTTGAGGCATAGGCAGCTGATACTGAAGCACTTCTGAACGAATGAGCCTTTAAGATACATGTAGTAACATCAATCCCTGCCATTTGTAACACCGTCTTAAACCATTTGGTCACAGTGCTTGTAGAAACTGGCTGAAAAGTCTTACAAGACACAAAAAGTTGAGAAGACTTTCCCAATCCTTCATTTTCTCAATATAAAATAAAAGGTTTGCATAACGCATAAACTTTCATCCTCATAATGTTTCAAGTTCTTGCTCTGAGAAGAAGTCTTCAATAACACTGGAAAGTAAAACTTTACACACCTTTACACAATTCTGTTCCTCTTTAGCTTGACTATTCGAAGAATATGGAGAGCTATTACGTACAGTCATTGAATAAAAACATTAGCTGCAGTGATATGGCTTCCCTCCTTGGCGCTCAGGATTTCGGGTTAGCATTACAACTGGTTCGTCGGTGTCAGGATAAAGTGACCGGCCGGGTACAGTCCCATTGGTGCACCTAAAAAGTGCCCCTGCTCGTAATACCCGAAAGGGGTGTGTAGCAGTATATATAGAAAGAAAGATATATGCCATTATGCTTTAAGAGGATTGTATTTTCTAGGTTGATCAAAAATCTTAACGTGGATGTCTAAGTTCACCCAAAATACCATCTAGAATTGTCCTCCTTGATGACTGAGGGCGGGTTAGATGTGTATGGTAAAATTAAATACAACATAAGTGATATATGCTTTAAGAGGATGTTATTTTCTAGGTTTATAAAAAGCCTTAACATGCAACGAATAGTCGAGCTAATAATAGCTTTACCTCAAACATCTTGCATTGCATCACAAAGAGGTCAAGGAAGACCAAAACTATCCTGGATGGACCTTGTGATGCGTGATCGTGCATCTCTTGAGATGGAGTCTACCCAACCACAGGATCGCCAGAAGTGGAGAGGAAGATTCAGCTCCCCGACAGGCAGACAGGCCTCTCCCTTGTTAAAGGATTAATCGTTTGGCCTGTATAAACTAAACAGAATGATGATGATCTTACTTGCCCCAGGCTAGAGGCGGATAATTCTAGATGGTATTTTGTATGAATTATCTCCTCTTTTGGACTTAAACAGCCACGTTAATATTTTTGATCAACCTAGAAAATGCCATCCTCTTAAAGCATACATGTATATCACTGTAATTAATGCTTTTATTCAATAATCACTTTACCTCAACCATCTTACTTGCCCCAGACTAGAGGCGGATAATTCTAGATGGTATTTTGTAGAATTATCTCCCCTTTTGGACTTAGACAGCCACGTTAAGATTTTTGATCAACCTAGAAAATGCAATCCTCTTAAAGCATTAGTTTACATAATGGACATTTTGACAGAAAAAAATAAATGATGCGGCGTCTGATCTTGATTCAAGCTGTTTGCAGATGTTAGCCCATTTCCCTCCCTATAATGACTCCCTCCAAACAACACACACATTTTTTGGCTCCCATTGGGTGTCGTTGTAGAGAGTGAGCACTGTAGATCTAAATCATTTTCAAACAATAGCACATAAGAAATAACGAAAACGACATAGGATACATGAACTTAGCACATACATTAAACATTAGCACATGACTAGGCCTATATACAGTTCACACACAGTTCATGAAGCACATGTTAAACAGCACTAAACACAAAAGCACACATGATTAATGTTTATGTCCAAAGCACACATGATAGACACATATCTCAACACATTTCAAAGAAGTCTGTCAGCTTCAGCTGTCTGCTGGAGTCACATGCTTCTTTCTTTGCTCCTCCTAGCATGTTTAGAAGGAAAATGTATAGTGAAGTGCTTGTTGGTGATAATTCTACCCATTTACTGCTAGATGGAAGTCCCTGTATCACATATTTCATGGCAGGCTTTGGTTCTGTTTTTTGTCATCGATCTCTTCCACGTCTATGGTGTCGGTTGATGTTGAAGTCGTAATAATTTCTTCTTCCATCAATGTGTGGGTTGTTGGTGCATTGTTGTCATGTGTCAGCCATTCCTCAATTATTGCAGGCAAAACTTCTTCTAAGGCTTTTCGTACGTTCAGCATGTCCTCTGCCTTGAATCCGTCATACTCATTCAGTCTATGTTCAGTTTGCCTCAGGTCTTATTCCTCAAAACCTTCAAACTCTGTGTCTGAATCCTGTTCACTGGGCAGTGAAGAACCTTTTGTCAACATATTTAACCCGTTACCCATAGACTGTTTCTAAGTTTGAAGAAAACCACTTAAAGCAGGTTGAAAGTAAAGCAGAATGCGCCCTAAGGCGCATTCTGCTTTACTTTCAGCCTGCTTTAAGCTATCATCTGCTTGGATAGAGAAAGTATTTCATATCATGCATGTACATAACTGTATAAAAGTGGGACTATTTTCTGTGAGAAGCAATAAATTAGAGATGTAAAAGGGTGTATTTATGGGGTAATGGGTTAATGCAACATACAGACACCTCTTCCCAGGTCTGCCTGAACAGATGCATGGCCTCTTTGATGGTCAGCTTCTTGACATGCTCTGTCAGAGTTACTTCACTGTCGGTGATTCCCATCACCAAATTTCGTCAATAGTTGCATTTCACGGTGGTTATTATTGTCATGTCCAATCATGGTTCGCACAGCCTTAAAAAGTCCTTAAAAATGGGATGGTGGCTTTAAAAAAACCCTCAATTCTGGCTTTAAAAAGACCATAAAAAGTACTTAAAGTTGGAGCAACAGGCCTTAATTTGATTAAAAAAAACATGTTTGGAAAAAGTCCTTAAATTTGGGTCTGGGTTTTCTGTATGAACCTTGCCAATGGCTGTAGTCTGGATGTTGTGTTTTTCGGCAGAAAAGACACTACTATATTGCCGTCCTTTGACTTCAGGTTGGTTAGGTGTGCTGCATAGTTGTCTACCAGGAGAATTGCCTTCTGGTCTTGCTTGTTCTTTCTCAGGTGGAGATTCACGACAGGTACAAAAACTTTGTAGAACCAATCTTCAAAGATAGCCCCTGTCATCCATGGGTTCTTTGAAAAGTTTTAGTTTGTGAGAAAAGCCCTTCTGTTTACAAAGTGAAAACAGCGAGGATTTCTAATCTTCCAGATGATCAAGGGCTTCAGTTTGTGTGTGCCAGAGCTGTTTACACACGAAAGAGCTGTATACAGTCAGTCTGTTCTTGTCCTGGGTGTATCCCGGGGTCTTCGTCATATTGTCTTTTTGTCGCCAGGGTTTTTACTTGGCAGCATCTTGATGTAGAGGGCCGTCTCGTCACAGTTGAAGACTTGCTCTCTAGTATAACCACCTTGGAGCAGGATTTTCATTTACTCTTGAGGATATATAATCTTTCTATTGCGTCTTCGCCTGAAGAATGTTTGCCACGAATGTTGACTTGCCTAATGGCATAGCGATTTTCGAAATTTACACAGCCACCAGTTGCTTGCTTGAAAAGAGCTATCGTCTGGGTTTAGCAGCTTGTTGTAGCTTCTCTTTGTCTTTCAGCAATTCCACGCTGCGGGTTTCATCACCACAAAGAAGTGTTGATACCGAATTGGAGAGACAATCTCTGTCGCCAGTGCTTTCTAGAGCTCTCATTTGATTCCATTGAAAATGTTCCAGATATGTATTTGCAACCTGATCCTGTTCATGAGTGTTGAAATCACAGTGAAGCTTATTTTCCACTGGGACAAACTTCATATACATGCAGGGCTCCAGATAAGAGGGAGTATACAGAACAAATCCAATGTTTTCTCACTTATTTCAGCACTAAATCCTATGGTGTAACTACTCATTAGAATCGTCTCGAAGAGACGATTCTAATGAGTAGTAACACCATAGGGTTTAATGCAGAAATAAACATTTTAGTTTTGGAAATACTCCCCTTATCTGGAGCTCTGTACATGTTTTCACTTCTTGCAGCTTTTTCCAGTTTGTTTTTGCCATGTTTTGCGGCCTTCTTCATCCTGTCCAGACCCATCAGGTAGTCAAATGACCAGATTTTCTTTCCCTCCCAGTTGTTTCTGTTATGCCAAAATCACGACAAAACAATGATCTGGACTAGTTATTCTTAGTCTTGTCAATTATCTCTAGCTTTTATTCATAGAGAAATTCTTCCTCTTCTTGGCCGACATGGTCTGGAGTACGTTGATTAATGATTATCTGGTACAAATTCAAGATGCAAGTCACTAATGAAACTTCATTTGTTGAAGGAGCTTGACAAGTGGAAGAGTATTGCACTGTTTGCACAAGGGTCATCACTCTTGCATCAATTTTGTGAGAGTTATTCTCCTTTCTTTTCATGCAGATATCTTCTGTTTTACTGAAGATTTTGAAATGAAATTTCTTTTATGGACAGAGAATGTTAGACTGAAATTCTGATACTTGCGGGCGGGTGACACAAATGTTCCAAGGAACACAACTATTTTTATTTCTATTAATGGAAGGCATAAGCGATTATGCAATACATGTATATACATGTGATGCCGGAGGCTGATGGAAAATAATGACATTGATAAATTCATGTATTCCAGTGTACATGTATTTTGGTAGTGAGGTGTTTTATGAAATGTTATAAAATAGCTGGTGCTACAATAAAAATTTCAAAAGCGGTAAATGAACTTATAAGAGCCACTTCACAAGAAAAAAGAGCTTTTGGTCCAGCTGATCAACCTGTCTGATTAGGCTCTTCCCTTTTTGCAGCAAAATTGAAGAGTTCAGTCAATCCTGTATACTGGTAATCTCCTTGCATGCTAGCTGCGGAACTGATTTTTGGTGCAAACAGTTTGGATCCTGATGAGACGCTGCATAAAGCAGAGCAGCGCCTCATCGGGATCCAAACTGTTTGACACTCAGTCTGACACTGTTAACTCTTTCCTCCCTGAAACTTTGAATGGACAATTCCAGTTTCCATTTAAGTCTGGTCCATTTCTGACTTTTAAGGGTTGTTTTTGTCAATGTTTGGCATAATGACAAACAGTGAAGACCCTGATCAGAGGGCTCCTTTCGGAGCCCTCTGATCTGGGTCTTCACTGTTTGCACAGGACAAGTGTACTATTCACATGTACACTGTTCGAAAAGGAGGCCTATATGCGGGACTAGGGTTCAAAGGGTTAAACACAAATTGCGAAAATACTACTTTTAAAACAGTAGCAGATGACAATTGTTGCAAACGAAAGAAATGCTCAGCATGCAGCGAGTTAAGCTGTTTTTTTCTTGTGAAGTGGCTCATTGAACTTATGTTATTTTTTCAGGACATACGATTCAGTGGAGTTTCAGTGTGGCTCCAATCTTAACGTGATTATTGGACCAAATGGGACAGGCAAGTCCAGTATCGTATGTGCCATCTGCCTGGGTCTGGCGGGTAAGACCAGCATACTGGGACGAGCTCAGCAGCCCTCAGGTTACATAAAGTATGGGCAGAAAAGTGCCAAAATTGAACTTGAGCTGTAAGTTACTTAACACGTTGAACCCTAGCAACAAGTATACTGGTCGTTAACAAACAGTGTACCTGTATATAATACATTTGTCCTAAAAGAGCCACCTGAAGGCTCTGATCAAGGTCTTTTCTGTTCGTCATTATTGCTAGTTCAGAAACAACTCTAAATTCTAATAAATAGACTAGACATAATAAGGCAATTGGAAATGTCCATTAATCCTTTAAGACTGTTTCTAGTATTAAAATAAAGGTGACCACTTAAAGCAGGCTGAAAGTAAACCAGAATGCGCCAAGAGGCGCATTCTGGTTTACTCTCAGCCTGTTTTAACCCTTTGCCCCATAGCCTGTTTCTAGTTTTGAAAATAAGTGAATACTTAAAGCGGGTTGAAAGTAAAGCAGAATGCACCTTAAGGCACATTCTGCTTTACTTTCAGCCTGTTCTAAGCTTCCACTTGCTAGAATAAAGAAAATAATCTTGATACATATTCATGACTGTATAAATTCTTAATTGGAACTATTTTCTTCAGTGTAGGAATGAATATAATGTGGCAAAAGGCGCTTCTATAGGGGAAAGTGTTAAGCTAGCATCTGCTAGGATATATTTTAATATTTGTGATGGTGCATACTCTTTTCTTCAGTGGAGGAATAAAGCGAAGGCATGGAAAGGTGTATATATGGGATAATGGATTAAATGTTTCAGGGATGAATAATTTGAACAAAATCAAGCTGGAAAGCATATGAGACGTGCAAATAGTTTGGATCCAGATCAGATGCAAAGTAACTTGGCATCTGATCTGGATCAAAACTAGTTATTTACACGAAACTAACTCCACTTTTAACAGTCAAGATAGAATCTTAAAGCAGGCTAAAGGCTGAAAGTAATTAATGCAGAATGCACCTTTACCAGCAGTCTGCTTTATTTTTCAACCTGCTTTTTAGCTCACCTGAGCCAAAGGCTCAAGGTGAGCTATTGGGATGGCCCTGTGTCCGTCGTCGTGCATCGTTAGTCGTCCGTCGTGCGTCGTCGTTAACAATTGCTTCAAATGACATCTCCTCCTATACGGCTTGACAGAATTCAACCAAACTTTACAGAAATGTTCCTTGGGTCAAGCTCTTTCAAATTTGTTCAAAGAATTAAAAACAATGCAGAACTCTGGTTGCCATGGCAACCAAAGTGAAAAAATAAGGAAATCTTAAAAAATCTTCTTGTCAAAAACTGGAAGGGCCAGAGCTTACATATTTGGCACATAGCATTATCTACTGGTCTTCTATCAAGTTTGTTCAAATTATGCCCCTGGGGTCAAAATTGGCCCCGCTCCGGGGGTCACAGATTTACATAGAGTTATATAGTGAAATTTTCAAACGTCTTCTTCTCTGAAACTAATGTGGCAGAGCATTGATATTTGGCATAGTGACACTTCTAGATGTCCTATACGAAAATTGTTCAAATGGTTCTGGTCAGTTGAATAACTAAGGGGAGGGCCGTAACTAATGTTGGTAGAACTTGTGGCCCAACCCTTTTGCTCTTAAATTTGTATTTTGTAAATATGATTATGAACTTGTGTTATATGGTTGTACAAATATATGGCAATAAAATATTTTTAAACTTTAAACTAGTTGAATAACTAGGTCACAGGAGCTAAAAATAGATTTTTTTTCATGGAAAACTTAAAAAATCTTCTTGTCTGAAACTACAAGGGCCTGAGCTTAGATATTTGGCACATAGCATCGCCTACAGGTCCTCTATTTAGTTTGTTCAAATTATGCCCCTGGGGTCGAAATTGGCCCCGCCCCGGGGTCACAGTTTTACATAGAGTTATATAGTGAAATTTTCAAACATCTTCTTCTCTGAAACTAATATGGCCAGAGCTTTGATATTTGGTATGGTGACACTTCTAGATGTCCTAAACCAAAATTGTTCAAATGGTTCTGGTTGGTTGCATAACTAGGTCACAGGAGTTAAAAATAGATTTTTTTCAATGAAAACTTAAAAAATCTTCTTCTGAAACTACAAGGGCCAGAGCTTAGATATTTGGCACATACCATCGCCTACAGGTCCTCTATCAAGTTTTTTCAAATTATGCACCTGGGGTCAAAATTGGCCCTGCCCCTAGGGTCACAGTTTTACATAGAGTTATATAGAGAAAATTTGAAACGTCTTCTTCTCTGACACTAATATGGCCAGAGCTTTTATATTCGGTATGGTGACACTTTTAAATATACTTTACATAATTTGTTCAAATTGTTCGGGTCTGTTGCATATCTAGGTCAGTCCTGGAACTAAATTATTATCGCCATTTTTTTCAGCTATTTTCTCAGGTGAGGGAAATATGCCCCATGGGGCTCTTGTTAAGTGGTTATATTTCTTCTAAACTAGAAACAGGCTATGGTGTAAAAGGATGTTAACTTAAAAATTTGAACTGTCACCGGGGTCTTAGTCAAATTTTCATTTAGATTATTCCTAATTGTATTAAAAAGAACCCTAAATTATTTTGTATTTCTTTTGTATTTTCTATTTCCTGCATTGAGCTGCTACCTACCTTTATTTGCAGGAAAAATGATGATGGTGAAAATTATCTTGTTTCTCGAGAAATTTTGAGAGACAACTCATCAAAATGGTCAGTCAACGGGAGACATGCTACTCTGAAAGCTGTAAGAAATGTTTGCTGTTTTTAGCTCACCTGAGCCAAAGGCTCAAGGTGTGCTATTGTGATAGCCCTCTTTCCGTGGTCGTTACAGGCCTTCAACTATTCTTACTTTTCCCACTTTTTCCCTAATTTTTGATCACCTTCCTACTTTTCTACCAAAACCTCCTTCTATTCCAACTTTTTGCCTAATAAGTCTTCAAGCACCCTCAGAATGGCCCAGAATGCAGGAAATGAAGTGCTTGATTTCAAAATGTTTTTGGCATTTCAACAATATTGGTAAAAGACATATAGATGTGTCTTCATGCAAATATCAAATCTCAGGCCACATTAGTTTCAGAGAAGAAGTTGTTGAGATGCTTGTAATTAAACCACTTGACCTAAAAGCCTCGTGATTAAATTACTATGCATCTCAACTCCTACTAGTTTTCGATTGCATGATAAAACACTGGTATAAATTTATTATACTTAGATAAACATTGTCCATACCCAACCTAGTTTCCCACTATTAAACAGTCAGAGAACTGCCACATTAGGAGTGCCTTTGTATTCCTATATTTGGCTTTCTCTAGCTCCTGTTTTTATGGTTTCGCTTTTCTGTTCAATCATGTCATCTTCTTATAAAACTATAGGCACTTTCACAGGGCTCCAGATAAGAGGTAGGTATTTCAACAAATCAAACATTTTGTCACTCATTTCAGCATTAAATCCTATGGTGTTACTACTCATTAGAATCGTCTCGAAGAGACGATTCTAATAAGTAGTGACACCATAGGGTTAAATTCAGAAATAAAGATTTTAAGTTTTGAAAAACTACCCTTATCTGTTGCTCTGCTTTCATATATATACCAATGGTCTAAATAAACAGACAGCTTTTTCTATGTGATCTTGGGTTCACGCTTATATTCAATTTGGTTGAAGTTCTGGGTTATTAACTTAGCCTTATTAGATACAGTATTTGCCAAGTTTCACTTACTTTCATTTACCAAGTACAATTTCATGCATTTAACGTTTATATTACGCGATTAATAGAGATTGTTTGAAACCAAAAGTACCTACGGAAGGAAACCGATATGCTAGATTTCGTTGAGTAAGGATGCTTGATTTATCGTACTTGGTTAAAAGCCACTAGGTGTCGCACAAGTTGGTAGCATATGTCCTTAATGGAGATATTCTCTTGTTCTCTAGGTTGAAGAGTTGGTAGCTCGCCTGAACATACAGATTGGAAACCTGACCCAGTTCCTGCCACAAGAAAAAGTTGCTGACTTTGCCAAGATGTCAGAGTATGAGTTGCTTGAGAACACAGAAAAGGCAGTAAGTATTAAATGTACAGTAGAAACTCTCTATAACAAGCACTTAACTGTGTCAAATATTAGTCATTTAAGACAGGTGACTGCTTAAAGCAATGTGAAAGTGAAACAGAAAGCTCCTACAGGAGCTTTCTGTTTCACTTTTACATTGCTTTAAGCTGTCACCTGTCTTTTATACAGACAATTAGCCTTCTTTTTAGTGGTCTTAATGGAGAGGTTCTACTGTATTCAATGGTAAAATATTTGGATCAAAACCGACTGGATTACCATTTCATTCTTGTCGGCTTAGGACACAGTTCACAGTTCTTCTTAGAAATTCTGAGACCGACAATCACTGATATGCACACACCCTGAAAATAAAGCCTCTGAGCACAATCTGAAAATAGAAGCAGACTTTCTCTACAAAAACTGAGCAATAGCATAAAAATAAAGCACAAAACAAAGCAGACAGTTCTTTTTCTATTGTTGTTTGGGTAAATTGGCATTTGGCTGGGGTCTCGGAAACTTACCGCAAAAACACCCATTTTGGACTAACCCGCCTAACGGATTCATCATTTTCTGTAAGATGGCGCACAAAGCTGACAACGTGCTTTGAATAAGGACAGTATGTACTTTCAAACCAATCCAAAACAGAGTACTTGACCTGCAATTTATTCCAGAATGCTAACTTGTTTAGACACACTGTTGAAATCTGTCAAATGTTGTCGGTTTCCAGCAGGAAGTACATGTGTTTATTTTCACTGGGCATGTGCAGAAAAGGAAGTAAGATCAAGGTCAATTTAGTTTCGAATTAACAAAAACATGTGAATTTGCTGGAATATAACACATTTAAAGACTTTTCCTCAGTCCATTGAAGGACCACCAGCCCATTGTTCTGGAGGTGTCAATGTAACTGTAAAGCATGTGCAACACAATCTCAGTTTACCTGGTGAGGTCCAGATTATACTCATGCTCTAGTGATTTTCAATGTTTATTTCTAACCAAACTATCAAATATAAAGGTCCGGTCTCACATAAGACGATTCAATGGTTCGATATGCACCAGACCCATGCTTTTTGCAAGGAAATTGACAGTAAATAATCTGGCAAGGCGTTATGACCAAAAGGTCGTCAGGAGTTCAATTTGAGCTTCTGGTGTTACAAAAATAACGAGTCCACAAACCTTAAATCAATGAATCTGACCGGGGCGAATGCGCAAACAGGGCTAAGAACTGTATACTGACTCCTTTAGATTAGTTCTTATAATTATAATTAACTGTGGGATCACATGACTGTGGAGGCATTCTAGCTAGCTTGCAGAAGGTTGGTGATTCTAACCAGTTACTGATTTGTTACTGATTTATACCTGGAACAGTGTATGAAGGGCACCTAAAGTGTTTTAGTTGAGTCTGAGTGAGTTCCTAAGCATTTGATTGGTCAGATTTGAGCCTAGGCTCAAATCTGACCAATCAAATGCTTGGGAACGAGTTTAGACTCAAGACAAAAGCTTTATAACCTCGGAGCCTGGAGTATCTGTCTAACTGTTATTCTCATGGCAATGTATAGACCTAAATTTTAAAGCTCCCTTGAATGCTCAATTTGTAGAGCATTGGAATAAAACTGTCTTTAAAGTTTGTTACAATTATGTTTTAATTGATTATGGCCGAATTTATATCAATTTGCAATTCTGAAAAGGGATGCCTCATGCCCTGTTTATTAAATTAGATAAGTGACTGTTTAAAGTGGGTTGAAAGAAAAGCAGAATGGGCCTTAAGGTTCATTCTGCTTTACTTTCAGCCTGCTTTAAGCTGTCATCTGCTAGAATATCGTAAATATTTCTTACAATACATATCCATGAGTGTGTAAATTCAAACTATTCTTCAGTAGCTGAATAAATTAAAGGTGTTAAAATGAGTATTTATTTTTGTCGGCCCAAGAAGTTTTGAAAGAGTTATGCCCCTTATACTTTGAATATTTCCAACAATTAGTGGTTTCTGCTCATTATCTCAGTCATGCATTGATATTTTGACTTGAAATTTGGTAAACAGACACATCACTGTTTCCAATTTCTTGATTAAACTCAGTTTATGATATACATGAATACATGGCAATATGCCGGTCAAGTTTGAATTTGGGTTCTGAGCATTTCAGAGTTTTGACAGAGTAATGCCCAGTAGATTTAGAAATTTTTCAACATTTTGCGGTTTCCGCTCATTATCTCGGGCATACATTGACATTTTGTATTGAAATTTGGTATATAGACAAATCTTGGCAATATGCAGGTCAAGTTTGCAATAAGGTTTCGCCTAATAAGTTTTGACAGAGTTATGCCCCTTAGAGTTAGAAAGTTTCTGACAATTTGTGATTTTTGCTCATTATCTCAGTCGTGCATTGACATTTTGAATTAAATTTTGTTAAATAGACATATCATGGCAATACGCAGGCCAAGTTCGATTTTGGGTTCTGCGCAAAGTTTTGACAGAGTTTTGCCCCTTGGATTTTTTTGTTGTTGAAAATTAGTGCTTTCAGCTCATTATCTCAGTCATACATTTACATTTTGAACAGATATTTCAGATAAAAGAACATAATGAGGATACACAAGTCATGTCTAGTTCGAATTTGGTTTTGATTAATTAAATCTTAACAGAATTATGTCCCTTGCTCTTAGAAAATAATAATTTAATGAGTTATGCCACTATGAGTTCAGATCTACCTTGTACTAAATTGGTGCAGTTGGGGGCATCCGTGTTGCACCGATACATTTGTAGTTATAACAAAGCTGAGAATATATTGTAAATCCTATTACCCTGCAAAGGCTCAATATTGAGTTAACCCATTACCCCTTAAAAACGCCTTTTTACGCCTCTTACTTATTCCTCCAGTGAAGAAAAAAGTTCCAGTTTATACAGCAAAGAATATGTACCAAAAGAAATAGTTTTCATATCATAGAAGATGGTAGCTTAAAGCAGGCTGAAAGTAAAGCAGAATGTGCCTTAAGGCACATTCTGCTTTACTTTCAACCTGCTTTAAGTGGTCACCTGTTTTCGAAGCAAGAAATAGGCTAAGAGGTAATGGGTTAAAACTAGCATGAATTTCCCATGTCACAAACACTAAGAGCTCCAGATAAGGGGATTATTTCAAATACTAAAATCCCATTATCTTTTATAATCTTATGTTATGACTACTCATTTGAATTGTCTCAATGTGTAGGAGCTTTCTGTTTTACTTATTTTCTGCTTTAAGAAGTTGCCTTTCTTAACCCATTACCCCATTAATACGCCTTTTTACGCCTCTTATTTATTCCTCCACTGAAGAAAATAAGTCTTGTAATATTTATACAGTCAAGAATATGTGTCATAAGAAATAGTTTATATATTCTAGCAGATGGTGGCTTAAAGCAGGCTGAAAATAAAAAGTAGAATGCACCTTAAGGTGCATTCTGCTTTACTTTCAACCTGCTTTAAGTGATCATCAATCTTTAAAACTAGAAACAGGCTATTGGGTAATGGGTTAAGAGATCAGCATGCTTCTGCAAAGAGTGGCCACTCATTTGTTGTAATAGGTTAACTCTTTTAATCTGGAGTCCTGACATTGTTTGTAGGTTGGTGACCAAGAAATGTTTGAACGCCACCAGAAGTTGAAAGAGTCGAGAACAAGTGCAATCACGTTAGAGAATGACTATAGCAATATAGTGGCAAGGCTTGAACAAGAGAAGCAGAAAAACTCTCGCATTGAGCAGGATGTGCAAAATTACGAAGAACGAGGACGAATTTTGAAGAAGATAGAACATCTAGAAATGAAGAAAGCATGGGTGGTATGAGATTTTCTTTCATTCTGATAAAATACAATAGGTGTCTGCTATCTTATGAAATATTTATTGAAAAAACTAAACCAATTTACATATTGTTCAGTTCTGGGGAAACTGAAATTGATAATTAGTTAATAATTAATTATCAAAAGAGAAATAATTGGAAATAATTATAATTATAATTAATAAGTAATTTAATGGAATCATAACTTTTTGGAAAACAGAGTAATTTATTTGGTAATTTAATTGAATTTTATTCAACTAATTGGTAATTTAATTAATTACTTTGCTAAGTAATTGTTCCCATGTCTTATATTGTTAAAGTGACACAAGATCATATAAAATCTTAAAGAGTGAATGCAGGATAGAAATATTGCAGAAGGCTTTTAACCCTTTCCCCCCATAGAAGCGACTTTTAGTTTATTTGATTTATTCCTCCGCTGAAGAAAATAGTTCCAGTTTATACCCTCATGAACAATAACCATTACAAATAGTTTATATATCCTAGCAGATTTTAGCTTAAAGCAGGCAGAAAGTAAAGCAAAAATGTGCCTTAAGGCACATTCTGCTTTACTTTCAACCTGCTTTAAATGGTCACATGTCTCAAAACTATAAACAGGCTATGGGGTAAAGGGTTAAAGGAGCTTTCTGCATGGTTTCTATCGAGCATTAGGAAACTATGTATTAAATACTGAACATGGGTCTTCCGTTGAAGAGGTCGTTTAATACAAAATTGTTGTTAATGTTTTCTGTATGTTTTAATAGTTATACGAGGAAAAGCGTCAGGAATTTATAGCCATGAAGAGTGAAAAGGATGAGGCGGAGAAGCTGATGCAGGCAGCCAAGGCAGCAAATGCTCCACTGCAGAAAAAACTGGACGAATCTCGGGCGCAGAAAGAGGCTATAAATAGCCATGTAAAGAACAAGGTTGGAATATTTCTCTCATCTGTCTCACTGTTTAATTAGTTGTTTATCCCAGTACCCTTGTACAGTCGTGAATATGGACCAAAAGAAATATTTTCTACATCCTAGAAGATGGTAGCTTAAAGCAGGATAAAAATAAAGCCTTTGCATTCCAGTTGTCAGATTATGTTTTAATTTTGGTTGTCCAAGGAAAAATGAGTTGTTCAAATGAGTCTCTGTTATGTTATTTGATATTCAGTTCCATCTGTAACAAAGTATAAATGCCTACCGATGGAGTTAAGGGTTAAACAAGGGTATCTGTCATAATGCAAACTATTTTATAACAGTGATTTGTAGTTGACCCATTCCACAATAAAAACCCATTTTTACGCCTCTTATTTATTCCTTAACTGAGAAAAAAAAGTTCAAATTTATGCAATTATAAATAAGTGTGATAAGAAATATTTTCTATATTCTAGCAGATGGTAGCTTAAAGCAGGCTGAAAGTAAAGCAGAATGTGCCTTAAGGCACATTCTGCTTTACTTTCAACCTGCTTTAAGTGGTCACCTGTCTGCAAAACTAGAAAAAGGCAATTGGTTAATTGGATAGCTGATTTTGATAGGAATAGTTGTCCCAATTAACTTTTAGTTGTCCCGGATAACCTTACAACTGCTAACAGTGCTTCACAAACTGACAACCAACACTGATGACATTGTCTCTTGTTTTCTCTCAGTATGCTGAACTGAAATGTCTCTTGTTTTCTCTCGGTATGCTGAACTGAAATGTCTCTTGTTTACTCTCAGTATGCTGAACTGAAATGTCTCTTGTTTTCTCTCAGTATGCTGAACTGAAAGAAGTGGCAAAGAGGGCTGAGGCAAACGGAAAAGAAGTGGATATCCTAACAGACAAGGTAACTAACTGCAGGTATTGCAGGCTGTATACAGTAAAACCTCTTTGTTATGACCACTAAATTGTGTTAACAATTAGATTTAAAGACAGGTGACTGCTTAAAGCAAGGTGCTGTCACCTTACTTTAAGCTGTCACCTGTATCTGATATAATCCATTAGCATTCTTTTCAGTCATTGTAATTGGGAGGTTTTACAGAGAAGTCCTGCTAATACGCTACCTAAAATGCAACCGTAATTTGGGGGGGAAAATAGCATAGTCAAACTTGTATTAAGTGACCATTCAGTACAATGCTCAGAAACCATCTCATACAGTCCGTCCATGTATCTGTCCTTCTGTGCGTGTGTCTTAAGCATTATTAGATTTTACTGTTTCATCTTGGGTCAGCACTGCTTAATAAAATAGTTGCATACTTGTACAGTTGCGACCTTGGACCATTCCTAATCCACCAATATCACCCAACCTTGGTGTTGACCCTGATCCTATTTTGACTTAGAATATATTGTAAGTCAGTTATTTCCTAATTGACTAGATTTTACTGTTCTGTCTAGTGTTTAGCGCAATTGACTACAATACTCAGGGTTCTAGGTAAGAGGAAGTAAACTGAACAAATCCAACATTTTTTCTCATTTAAGCGTCATTTCCTGTGGTGTAACTACTAGTGTTTTAGCCAGACTCTCAAAAAGGGCAGGGGGGCACCAAAAAGGGGCAGGGGGGCACCAAAAAAGGGCAGGGTGCAAACAAAGTGCGGACCCGCAACTTCGGCGAGGGGATTGTTAACATTTCTAGGTGTCTTTTCATCATATTCGAAGTCTTATAGGTCCATAAGCACTTTTAATGTATTCAGCATATAAGTCGGTAAAGATAAAGGTTATACATGTGGCATTATAGAACAATGGGGAGGGGCGTCCCCTCCTGCGCTGCGGCGGAAATTTTTTGGACTTTAAATGATGAAATAGTGCAATTTTGCTATACAGGGATATATTAATATAATAAACATGTATGCACATGTAGTGGATTTTAGCTATACATGTACATTATACAGATGCATACAAGTATTATGGAAAATGGATGAAATCAGTCAATGTCTGAATATTAACAGATCAAGATTTTTTTTCTTTAAATCACACATTATTAATATTTAAAGTTACACAACTAAATTTTACTCCAGCACCTGATGATTTCCCATTACAGCTGTTGATTGAGGTTGGCATTTAAACTAGTATTCCATTCTTTTGCAGACAACGTATTTTGTAAAACAGGGGTGTAAAAGCCCCAAAACGATCAATACTAGAAAATATCAATTCTCTTACTTAATTCTTTAAAAAAAAAAGAGCAAGAAAAAAGGTTATGGAGTGTCTTTACCTTTATGCAAATAGTATAGACCCAGATCAGAGTGCCCTGGGTAAGTCCTTTGTATAGGGTGTAGATCTATTACCTGTTTGTCTGATTTAAAATTATTTTGAGATTTTTCTAATATCGCACACAGTTAAACATGCACACAAACAAATAGATCTACTATACAGTACAATAATTATTGGCATTGGATTGTTGCTGTATCCAGGCAAGTGGGTGTCTTAAGGATTTTCCTATTGATAAAATTCAGCCTTCCCTAAGCAACCACCTGTCATAAAACAAAATACAATTAATTAGACCGCATCACGGGAAAAATTAAACAGGATCTACTTAGATATGTGTTGTCACGCTGATGTTCTGTTTCAAATAGATCATTCAATATGAACTTACCAAAATAAAAACAACAGCACAGAACCGATACTTTTAGAAATAGAAAAATCCCATTTTCGATTCTCGCGCGTATGTAGTATTTGATGGCAGAAACGGACGTTATCAAACCAACCAAACCTCTCTCGGTCGTAACTTATTTCCCGAAACTCCAGCGAAATATACACCTGTAAGATGTAATTTGTTAATTTCACGTCAATCATCAATACTGTCTTTCTAAATGGGTGTATATAACGTCTACATTCATTGGATGTTTAAAAAAAAGATGCGGGGAATTACCTTTCTTATAGCCAATAAAACGAGTAAAGACAACTTGTGTAAAAGTTCGAAGCACGGTGCGCGTTTGAATTTTCCATTTCCGAAATTTGGAAGACTGTTCGTTTCTGGTACGTGAATATTAATAAAGATTTGTATGGAAAGTATTTCCTTTTAAGAAAATTAATTTCGGTTTTAGATCTATATTCACCTAAAATGTTCGTTCGTCGAGCATTCTTTATTGGCCCTGTATCGAGCATATTTTTCCAAGATCCGACTCGCGTTTGCGTTTTAATCTGTGATTTTTTTTTCAGTCTTCATAATGGATAATAATCATATGAATGTTTAAATTTAGGGAAAAGGGTGTCGTATATTCTGTTTTTCAACGATGCCAACATGCGTTTCGATTTAATCCGGCTTCAGTCGTACACTCTCGCTATGCGGGGTACCACACCAGGTACATATGTGTATCGGTCGATTACACACTATAATTGTTGATTGTCTATGACACGCGCGTGTCGCATTGCACTGATTGGCAATAATGGGATTAGCGACAGTAAGTGGTATCGCTCCGGGCAGCGGGGCGGTCTATATCAAATGGATAGGGGCACAGAATAGGGGCACTAGGGCGGATCCTTACACCGGAATAAGGGCAGAAGGGCGGATCAAAAGGGCAGAAGGGCGGGCCGCCCCGCCATTCCGCATTAGCTAAAACACTATAACTACTCATTAGAATTGTCTCTTTGAGACGATTCTAATGAGTAGTGGCACCATAGGGTTTAAAGCAGAAATAAAGATTTCAGTTTTCAAAATACTCCCCTTATCTGGAGCCCTGAATACTTATAAAGTTGTTACCTACATTGAGTTTTTACCTATTCACCTTTACACCAATATGAGCACTGATGCCACTGTCATTTCTTGGGTCTCTCTTTCACTCCTCCATCACAGTGACATGACATTTAGCCGGGGATTCTTGATAGTGGCTAACTCATTGAACCTTAGTGATCAGTATTAGGGGTGTAACGATTGGGGCGGTGTACAGATATATTGCGGTGTGAGCTGAATAATATTGCCGCCATCAAGGGTCTGGTTGAGCAAGATTAATATAGTAAACACGATGGCAGATGCTTGTTCAGTACTTACACAATATATTGCAATATGTTGTGATTCGGTTTCTTCGTATTGCGATATATTGTGATGCAGGTTTCAGCATATTGTTACATCCCTAATCAGTATACTAACTATACTTGTCCTTTACAAACAGTGTACTGGTAAAAAGTATACTTGTCCTTATAAACTGTGTACATGTGTAGAGAATACTTATCAAAGGCAAAAAGTGTAGACCCATATTAGAGGGCTGCTTTCAAAGCCCTCTGATCAGGGTCTGCACTGTTTGTCATTTTGCAATAAATTGTAGAATCCAACACAAAATGTTCAAAAATAGACTAGGCTTTGTTGGAAACTGAAATTGTTTGAAATTTTCCTCTTGAAGTTTCTGGAGTGAATTGATTGGTACCAGTTGGCTGCTTAAATCAAAATAAAAGTGGAAAACTTCTGCATTAACCAGTTGAACCTTAGCGATGAATAAACTTGGCCTTTACCATGTGTGTACCTCCTGTGAAAATAGTGTAGACCTTATAAGAGGCCCTCTGACCAGGCACAGTTTGCCATTTTGAATATACATTATAGAAGAAAAAAATAGATAAAAAAAACTTAATTGGAAACTTGAACTGTTTATTTGAAATTTCAAGGGCTAAATGAGTTCAGCATTAAACTTCTGTAATTCAGTAAAGATTCAAACTGAGATAGCATTTTGTATATTGTATGATATTAATGTGATTCATGATCATTTCAACAGCTTGTAGAGATCCAAGATGAGCTGAAGTTCAAGCGAGATCAAGAAGAAACCAGAAAAAAACGGTAATATTGAGATCCTACCTTGAGTTTGATTCTTTGGTTGTGTTTTAGGAGGGGATAGTATGGTGCAAAATTTGGTTCAACTTATGTAAATGAAAATTTTATATTTTCCCTATATTCTGTAAAACATTTTTAAACGACTCAAATTTACCTTTTTTATGCCCCCGGGAGTATCAGTCTGGAGGCATACTGTTTTACCTAGGGCTGTTGGTTCTTTGTCCATCCATCCTTCTCACATACAGTACATACTTTGTCCAGCTAACTCCTACAGTTTGCAAGCTACAACCTTATAACTTGGCAGAGTGTTTGCACATATACCATAAATGTGCATGTGAACAGGGTTTTGATCTGCTTTAATTTCTCACAAAATTAATCAGTTGAACTTAGTCAAACTTTTTCCAGCGGGGGCATCATATTGTCTAACAGACAAAGCCATCCCTCTAGTCTTTCCATCCACCAACCTTTTATGTTCCGTGATAAATCAAACAGTTTTTCATGAATCCGGGTCATATTAACAGCATATATGCTTATTATCATGAAAGGAAGACACCTATACTTTTTAGGTTCAATGGAATAATCATGTCCAGTTATCTGCCCTTGAATTATCAAAAAGGCCATATTTAACCATGTTTACACTTGTGACGCGATAACTCAGAGTTGTTCCTATATTGAGTTCATATTAACAGCATATCCCAAGTTGTTTGTAGTTGTTCCTTGCTAAGGTTTTTAGTCCCACATAAGCTGTTTCAGGTGCGTCATCCCATTGTTGTCAGGATTGAGACAATGGTCAGCATCATGCCTATTGCTGTCTGGATCATGCTATGTATTATGAGAGGAAGGCACCTATCATTTTTGGAATCAATCAAATTGTTAGATCCAGATTATCAAAAATCCCATTTCAACCAGCAACCTCATTTATCCACCAATTCTAATCACATTTTGACAGAATGTGTACCAGTATATGATCTTTATAAAGTTTGACAATTTACTTAAATCAGATTAGACTGTTTATGGTTGGTTGTTTTTTTTTTTTTTTTTTTTTTTTTTAATGTTTTTGTTTACATCATATTATATGTCTGATAGGAATAAAATCTTGTGGATCTGTCACGGGTTGTCCCTTGAGACCTGCAATTGGTGGTCTGGGGGGAGGACAGGTGTCGGATTCCTTTTCTCTCATTTTAATTTTTTACCTCATAGTGACACCTTATATGGGCTGATTGGGAACGGATCAGTCGACTCTGATCTGGGTCTACTCAGTTTGCATACAGAAAGTGTATACATTTAAAAATCTATTGATTGCTATAGAAGAATTCTCATCCTCCATACACATTGTGATTGTTCGTTTTCTGATAAAAAATTACAAATTGATAATTCACTAATTTGTACTAAAACAGATCTATCTCAACTGTAATGCCATGCTTTGTTTCATTATGTTATGTTACTATGTTACATGCCCATACGGGCCATAACAAGAAAATAAACTTGTAAACTTGTTAAGAGTTATTGCCCCTGATTATAAAAAATGCTATATTTTGCCTTGTTAACAGTGACTCTAGCAATCTCATTTGTACTCTAGTGGGCTTCGTTGACAGCTGTTGATGATACTTACTATGTGGCTACTTGCTATGTGGTTATATATCAACTAGACACAGTCAAGTGAATATAGAAAAATTATGTGCATATTAATTAGGTGATCTGGCCTCTGATTGGCTGATAGTCGATCCACTGTAGAGACTGTATTTGATCACCAATTTTGAGGGTACTTGAGGGATATAGCTTTATATCAATGAAACCCAGATCAAATTTGAACATGGAAGAGATCCATACATATCAATTAGGTGATATGGACTCTGATTGGCTGATAGTTTATGGACTGTAATGGTTGATTTATTTTGATGAAGCTTTATACCAATATGGCACATGAACTGTATCTACATCAGTGTTCAGACAGTGAATGAATTAAGATCTATTATCTCCAACAAAAGTTCACCTCATGATGATGGCCCTATCTGACTTGTGTCAGATTTTTAGCTCACCTGTTCGTAGAACAGCAGAGCTAATGTCATACCCCCGGCGTGAGTGAGCGTGAGCGTGGTCAGGTTAAAGTTTTTTGGACGGGTTGTTTTAAAGCTTAATATTTGTGCTAGGGTTATAAAATTTTGTATGGAGGTTCATTTGGGGTTAAACATTGATGTTATGATGTTGGAATTTAAAAATAATTTTAAGTTATGTCAATTTTCAACATGTTTTGGACTTAGGTTTTTCGACTACAAATTACCAGGTTAAAGTTTTTTGGACGGGTTGTTTTAAAGTTTAATACTTGTGCTAGGGTTATGAAATTTTGTATGGAGGTTCATTTGGGGTTAAACATTGATGTTATGATGTTGGAATTTAAAAATAATTTTAAAATATGTCAATTTTCAACATGTTTTGTACTTAGATGTTTCGACTACAAATCACCAGGTTAAAGTTTTTTGGACGGGTTGTTTTAAAGTTTAATACTTGTGCAAGGGTGCTGAAATTTTGTATGGAGGTTCATTAGGGGTCAAATATTGATGTTATGAAGTTGGAATTTAAAAATGATTTTAATTTATGTCAATATTTGACATGTTTTGGACTTATGTTTTTCGACTACAAATCACAAGGTTAAATGTTACACAAGTTGTTTTAAAGTTTAATATAACTAGATTTAGACTCAACATTAATTTAATAATCTTTCTAAACTGAAAATTGATTTGCTTTCGATACAAGATGTTTTTTTAGACTTAAACTTTAAACAGACAAGCATCAGGTGGCTTTGACACCCATTTCTGGTTACTAGTTTGATTGGATTGTCTTTTTGTGTCACGGTGTTTTACAATATTCAATAATCTCTACCCCCATTTTAACAGAAGCCTGATTTTGTTAGAGATTATTCTTGAGAGACTCTCAAGCCAAGGAACATGTTTATTACAGACTTAAAGATCTCCATAAGCAACAAGAGCAATTACAGAGGGAATTTGACAGTACAGAAGAGACGGAGAATGTCCAGGTAACTCTCTAGATTGGTAAACCTTCTACTGTTATAAACACTCATTTGTACTTTTTGAAAGCAGTGTAGACCCAGATCAGACTCTTGGGAGCTGTCTAATCAAGGTCTTCACTGTTTTCTTATAGGATCTATCTGATACGAGTCTGCACTCTTTCCTAGAGAAAATGTTCGGGATTTTAATAACAAGTATAACATTTCAAATGATAGATGTTCATGGCGGGCACAGTTGTTTATAAGGATATTCATAGGAGAAGAGTTAAAACCCTTCACTGCCTAGAGTGAAAATACTAGCATGGACAAACGTTACCCTTTCTTCCCTGGCCTGTTTCTTGTTCTGAAGATGGGTGACCACTTAAAGCAGGTTGAAAGTAAAGCAGAATGTGCCTTAAGGCACATTCTGCTTTACTTTCAGCTTGCTTTAAGCCACCATCTGCTAGAATATAAAAACTTTATCTGATGATCCATTTCTATGACTGTAAAAATTTAAATTATTTTTTCATGGGAGGAATAAATAAAAGGTCATATTAATGGGGTAATAGGTTAATCCATCTTAGATAGCAAAGGGCTCCAGATAAGGGGAGTATTTCAAAAATTAAAATCTTTATTTCTGCTTTAAACCCTATGGTGTCACTACTCATTAGAATCGTCTCTTCGAGACGATTCTAGTGAGTAGTGACACCATAGGATTTGGTGCTGTATAAGTGAGAAAATGTTGGATTTGTTCAGATAACTCCCCCTTATCTGGAGCCCTGATAGCAAGTAAATCATCTGATCTGTATTCAAGCTGGGTGATATTAATATCATATTCTCACTTGAAAGAACTTATATAGATGATCATGTTTAAGCATGTTTGTAGTGAAGGGTTGAAATATAGCATTTATCATTAAGTTTTCAGTTTCAGAGAGGTAAAGTGGTAACTTTAGCCCATTCTTGCCTGAAACTTCAAATGGATTATTCTACTTTTAGCTCACCTTTTGGCTCAAGGTGAGCTATTGGGATGGCCCTGTGTCCGTCGTCCGTTGTCGTGCGTCATTGTTAACAATTGGTTCAAATGACATCTCCTATACCGCTTGACAGAATTCAACCAAACTTTACAGAAATGTTCCTTGGGTAAAGCTCTTTTAAATTTGTTCAAAGAATTAAAAACAATGCATAACTCTGGTTCACTTAAGTCTAGCCCATTGGTAACTTTCATGGTGAATGTTGGCAAAGTATTACAGTATGATAAACACTGCAGACCCTGATCAGATGGCTCCTTTAGGTCTACACTGTTTGCACAGGACAGGTGTACTTTTTGTCAAAACACTGTTTGCTAAAAATGTGGTTATGCATCACTAATGTTCTGGTAAAAATTGCACTTTGACTCCAACTAGTGTTCATACAGGGATATGGGTCAATTGATTTAAAGAGAAAGTTGTGTCACTTCTATAATTAATTCTTTAGTTCAGGATGAAGAACTTAAAATAGTTTTACCAGTTTAGAAATATTGTTTGCAAGATCTTAGATAATCTCTCCTACTTTATTGATCTTTTGGTCGTTTTTAATGTGGGGTTGCCTTCCAGCTGGCTTGCGGAAGGTTGGTGATTCTACCCAGTTGCCGATTTGTGCCTGAAACAGTGCATAAAAGTGTATCTAGGGTATTCCTCCACCTTTATTTAGCTGAACATCGCAATATGACTGAAATACTGTTGAAAGCGAAGTAAAGTCATAACAAATCAAATCAAATTTATTGGATCTTCTGTAAATCTATAGACGGTTGTTCACCATTCAATTTATTCAACATCATACGGGATTCCAGATAAAGGAAGCGGAGCACCAGATAAGGGTAGTTTTTCAAAAACTAAAATCTTTATTTCTGAATTAAACCCTATGGTGTCACTACTCATTAGAATCGTCTCTTCGAGACGATTCTAATGAGTAGTAACACCATAGGATTTGGTGCTAAAAAGAGTGAGAAAATGTTGGATTTGTTGAAAAAACTACCTCTTATCTGGAGCCCTGAGGAGTGAGGAAGTATTTCAAAATCTAAAATCTTTATTTCTGCATTGATCCCTTCGAGGCGACTCTAATGAGTAGAAACACCATAGGATTTGGTGCTGAAATTGATGAGAAAATGTTGGATTTGTTCAAGGTACTCCCTCTTTTCTGGAGCCCTGCATATCATAGGTTTAAGAAGTGTGAGGTTTACAGGGCGCCAGTTACAAATCCAACATTTTCTCACTCTTTTTAGCACCAAATCCTATGGTGTTACTACTCAATAGAATCGTCTCGAAGAGACGATTCTAATGAGTAGTGACACCATAGGGTTTAATTCAGAAATAAAGATTTTAGTTTTTGAAAAACTACCCTTATCTGGTGCTCTGGGTTTATAACTGTTGCTGAATTAGTACTTCCCCTTATAGAAACATCTTTTCACACCATTATTAATGTCTCATAAAATGCCTTTTTATGCTTTTATTAACCTCTTCACCGCCTTACCCAAAGTACACTAGTTGTTTGCAAACAGTTTGGACCTTGTTACAAACTGTTTGACACTCATTTCAATATTTCTTTAATCAAAATACCCAAATTTTAAAAATAAAAGAATTGCAGAAAATGAATTTGAGTGTCTATTTCGATCTGCTGGATCTGATCTTTATCCAAACTATTGGCAAACGGTTATCAACAATTTATAAGAACGAATTTAAAGCAGAGGATATGTAACAGATCTGTAAAATTGTTCTATAAAGGAATGGGTTTAACAACCATGATTTCTTTGTATGTTTTAATATACCAGCCCCAAATTGAGCAAGTGAACAGGAACATGAGGGAAATCTCTCAGAAGATGGGTGAGATAAATCACCAGGGGGACAGACTGAGAACAGAGATAGACGGCTTCAGGAGAAGTCTGCAAGGTATCTAACTGTACCCTTATCTCCACAGAAGTGCATTTGAACCCCTCTACTTAACTCTTTCCTCCCTGAAACTTTAAATGGACAATTCCAGTTTCTATTTTTCTCTAGTCCATTTCTGACTTTAAAGGGTTGTTTTTGTCAATGTTTGGCATTATGACAAACAGTGAAGACCCTGATCCGAGGGCTCCTTTCGGAGCCCTCTGATCTGGGTCTTCACTGTTTGCATAGGACAAGTGTACTATTCACATGTACACTGTTTGAAAAGGATGCCTATATGTGGGACAAGGGTTCAAAGGGTTAACCCTAAGCATGCTGGCAGTGAAACCATGATGACCTTTGCAAAGAGTTTGGATCCTGATGAGACGGCGTATAATGCAGCATCTCTTGAGGATCCAAATTGTTTGACACTCTGACTCTGTTTTGTAAAGAAAATTTGACAACTATGTTTTTAGACAGTAGCAGACAAAAATTGTTACCCAGCATGCAAAGAGTTAAACCTCTATAGAAGCACCCAAATGAGTTTCAGTGATTGTTGAAATACAGATGGGAGCTTATAGCAAGATGAAAGTAAGGCAGAAAGTTCCTTTCTTCTATGTTGGATAAAGGTGATTTTAAATATTCTTTACATAAGAATGGTATAAGCTCAGCTCAAGGCTTGCCTATAAACCTTTTACCCCATAAAATAGGCCTTTTTTCGCCTTTTATTTATCCCTCCATTAAGGAAATAATTCCAATTTTACAGTTGTAAATATTCAACATTAGAAATAATTTCTATATTTTTGCAGCTGGTAGCTCAAAGCAGGCTGAAAGTAAAGCAGAATGCACCTAATTGCATTCTGCCTTACTTTCAACCTGCTTTAAGTGGATACATGTCTTCAAAACTATAAACAGGCTATGGGGTAATGGGTTGAATACCCTCCTCCATATCCCCAGGTGCAAATCAGCTATACTCAAGTATATTGCTTGACCATACCAAAGATATTGAATAAGTGCAAATAGCCCCCAGTACTGGCATTATGAACTTGCTTTCTGCTCTACTTTTAACCTACTATAAGTGGTCACCTGAGTCGAAGGTTATAAAGCTTCTTCAGTTAGGTCTAAAGTCGTTCTCAAGCATTTGATTGGTCAGATTTGAGCCTAGGCTCAAATCTGACCAATCAAATGCTGGAGAACACACTCAGACTCAGCTCAAACACTTTATAACCTTGGACCCTGTCTCCAAAACTAGAAACAGGCTATGGGGTATAGGGTTATGTAATCCTTTTAGTACTTTTACTTTGAAATACCCGAACTCATTTTGATCAGGAACTATGACTTTTACTATTGATGTTCTTATTCCAGCTGACCAGAAAAATCTGCAGAACCTTCGCAGTATAGAGAACCAAAGATTGGAAACACTACGCGCAAAACACAAAGACACCTATGATGCAGTGGTGTGGCTCAGGGAAAATAAACATATGTTCAAGGGAACTATCCATGAACCAATCATGTTGTGTGTAAGTGGTCTGTTTTAAAGGGAGATCTCCTGCTTGTACTGTCCAACCTGGGTTTAGCAACTTTTCAGTGAAAAAATATTGAGATCTCTAAACTCATCCTTTTTATGCCCCCTAAGAGAGGCATTTAGTTTTTGGACTGTCTGTTTGTTCGTCTGAAAACTTTAACATTGCTAATTATATCTTCCTCATTATTCAATGGATTTACTTCATATTTGGACACAACACCCCTTTGAACAGCACCTATCGACTGACATATAGTTTTTTTTACCTCGACTCCTCAATGACTTTGACCTGGAGGATGTAGTTTTCCAAAAACTTTAATATTGTCCATGACTTCTTTATTAGTCAATGGATTTACATCAAACTTTGACAAAACACCCGTTGACACAACACCTTTCAGCTGACTAATACTTTTTTTACCTTGACCTTTAGGATATGAAATTCCAAAAACTCATACATTTGTCATAACTTCCTTATTATACCCCTGCGATTCATCGAGAGGGCATATAGGGATCTGCCATACGTGTGTGTATGTGTGTGCGTACGTACATGCGTGCGTGTGTGTGTTACATCTTGTGATTGCAGAGCGTTTCATACTACTTTTGGGTCACCTTGACCTTTGACCTCATTTTTTAGCTCACCTGAGCCAAAGGCTCAAGGTGAGCTATTGGGATGGCCCTGTGTCCGTCGTGCGTTGTGCGTCGTCGTTAACAATTGCTTTAAATGACATCTTCTCCTATACCGCTTGACAGAATTCAACCAAACTTTACAGAAATGTTCCTTGGGTCAAGCTCTTTCAAATTTGTTCAAAGAATTAAAAACAATGCAGAACTCTGGTTGCCATGGCAACCAAAGTGAAAAAATAAGGAAATCTTAAAAAATCTTCTTGTCAAAAACTGCAATGGTCAGAGCTTAGATATTTGGCACATAGCATCATCTACAGGTCCTCTATCAAGTTTGTACAAATTATGCCCCTGGGGTCAAAATTGACCCTGCCCCGGGGGTCACAGTTTTACATAGAGTTATATAGTGAAATTTTCAAACGTCTTCTTCTCTGAAACTAATATGGCCAGAGCTTTGATATTTGGCATGGTTGCACTTCTAGATGACCTATACCAAAATTGTTCAAATGGTTCTGGTCGGTTGCATAACTAGGTCACAGGAGCTAAAAATAGATTTTTTCAATGAAAACTTAAAAAATCTTCTTCTCTGAAACTACAAAGGCCAGAGCTTAGATATTTGGCACATAGCATCACCTACAGGTCCTCTGTCAAGTTTGTTCAAATTATGCCCCAGGGGTCAAAATTGGCCCCGCCCCGGGGGTCACAGTTTTACATAGAGTTATATAGTGAAATTTTCAAACGTCTTCTTCTCTGAAAGTAATATGGCCAGAGCTTTGATATTTGGCATGGTGACATTTCTAGATGACCTATACCAAAATTGTTCAAATGGTTCTGGTAGGTTGCAAATGTAGGTCACTGGAGCTAAAAATAGATTTTTTCAATGAAAACTTTAAAAAATCTTCTTCTCTGCAACTACAAGGGCCATTATAAATGTTAGATATTTGACACATAGCATCGCCTACAGGTCCTCTATCAAGTTACTTCAAATTATGCCCCTGGGGTCAAAATAGGCCCCGCCCCGGGGGTCACAGTTTTACATAGAGTTATATAGTGAAATTTTCAAACGTCTTCTTCTCTGAAACTAATATGGCCAGAGCTTTGATATTCAGCATGGTGACACTTCTGGATATCCTTTACCTATTTTGTTCAACTGGTTTCAGTCTGTTGCATATGTAGGTCACAGGAGCTAAAAATAGATTTTTTTTCCAATGGAAACTTACAAAATCTTCTTGTCTAAAACCCTACTACCCTGATCTTAGATATTTGGCACATAGAATCATCTACAGGTTCTCTTACAAGATTGTTCAAATTATGCCCCTCGGGTAAAAAATGATCCCTTCCTGGACATAAATATTTATCTCCATTTTGTCAGTTATTCTCAGGTGAGCGATAATGCCCCATGGGGCTCTTGTTAAAAAAAGCTTGTCCAGAGCATTTCTTCTTTACAGTATCAGCTTGGAATAGCAAATTTGGTGTGTGAGTACATCATTGGATGGCGGAGTGTCACATACTACAATGTTTTCTCTTTCACATTTACTAGGTGAACATGAAAGACAGGAGAATGGCAAAGTACCTTGAAAACCATATAAGCTTCAACGACATGCGTGCCTTTGTCTGTGATAATACGGAGGACATGAATCTGTTCATGGATACAGTGAGAGAACAGCAACAACTCCGTATCAATGCCGTCCGAACTCCACCCAGGGTGAACATGGAACCCAGGGAACCAGTATCAGCTATCAAGTAAGCTGCAGAGAGCAGGGATACAGAATCGGTTTTGTATTAAGTTAACACTCAATTAAGTAGCTTGATTACTTTCTACTACAGGTGACTGTTTAATGCAGTAAGCTCCTATTGGAGTTTTTGGCATTAAACAGCCACTGTTATAGACTGCATGAGTATTATATTGAGTGCTTACTTTTATAGGTTACTAAGGGTCACTGTGAAAAACATGGGCTATTTGGCAAAAGCAAGGGGTCTAATAACAATGTTGCTAAAAACCAAGCCAGTGTTAACCCATTACCGCATGGCCTGTTTTTACATTTGAAAATAGGTGACCACTTCAAGCAGATTGAAAGTAAAGCAGAATGCGCATTAAGGCGCATTTTGCTTTACTTTCAGCCTGCTTTAAGCTTCCATCTGCTAGAATATAGAAAATATTTCTGATGAAATATTTTCATGACTATAAATTTGAAATATTTTCTTCAATGAAGGGGGGGGGGGGGGGGGGGAAAGGTGTAAAAATGTGTATTTATGGGGTAATGCCCACCGTAATGGGTTAATCCTTTCCTCCACAGAAACACCTAAGAGCATATCTACCTACTCCTTCACATAAGTTTCACAAATCTCTGTTCAATAAAGTTGTCAAATACAGATGGTAGTTTTAAAGCAAGATGAAAATGAAACAGAAAGCTTTAGCAGTATCCTAAGAGTTAAGTAGTCGCCCTGTCAGGATGTACGAACTGTTTCGTTGTTTTCAGTATTCAAGATAGGTGGCTTCAAACCCATTACCTCTTAGCCTATTTCTAGTTTTGAAAACAGGTGACCACTTAAAGCAGGTTGAAAGTAAAGCCTGCTTTAAGCTACCATCTGCTAAGATATAGAAATATTTCTTCTGGTACATATTCTTGGCTGTATAAATTGGAACTATTTTCTTCAGTGGAGGAATAAATAGAGACATAAAAAGGCTTTTTAAAGGGTAATGGGTTAAATATCCAAAATATGAAGGAAATGAATCGTTTATCAGATCTAAGCTGCCACCTATCCTATTTGGCTAGATTTGCATCTTGAATTGTAGTGGGTTGTATTCTCGTCATATTTAACCCACTATCTCATAGCCTGTTTCTAGTTTTGAAAACAGGTGAAAGTAAAGCAGAATGCGCCTTAAAGGGATACTTGCGTATTTGAAAAATTCAACAGAATCTCATGAAAAGTTCTACAAGTTGAATTAAGGTATATATAAGCAAATTGCTAAAATAAAAATTGGGGGTTGCAATGCTTTTTTCAGCTCTAGCTGGCTTTGAAAAGTGTGACGTTTGCCGCATTTGCTCATTGTCAGAGCAGAAAACGTCATAAGGGACAAATGCACTTATATTACTACACAAAAACATATTTCTAGTACACTTTTTAAGTTTCAAGCATTCACTCATCACAAGCAAGTGTGAAATAAACTTTTTAAAGCTCTTTCTTGTGTTTTTAATGAGCTTTTGGGCTATAATGAATGCTGAAAACCGGAAAAATAAGACATTTTTTCTTGCCAATGTCTCACAAAAACATCAATTGTGTAAAATAAATCCAATGAAAATTCTTTAAACTTTCTAGGCATCTAGGTTAAAGTATTTCTTATCAAATGGTGTAAAGAAACCTAGGTGTCGCGTTGTTCATTTATGAAATATGGTCAAATTTCTAACCCTACCCCCTTAGATTTTATGCAGAAAATATACCTCCCCCAATAGCCAAATTGGGTCTCTGTTGACCTAAAAATGAGAAATATGCATCCAATAGTTGCTTAAATTGGTAAATATATGAGTGTATGTGAATACAACAGCATTAAATAAAGTTTTAGTTACTTAAAGCATTTACAGTGCTGCTGATAAAAACATAAACATAATTTCTACAAGAACTGCTACTCGGGACAGTTTTTTCAAATCTTGAAACAGTGCCTGTACGGAAAGGACTATATTTTACATAATTTACCAATGAGAACTTTTCAAAATTCATTTTTATGGTTATAAATGTATTGCAAATCAGAAAATATATAGAGGATAACTGTTTTTTTCAGTGTAAGATCGAAATTTAATCCATTGAGTGAACATCAGACGTTATATTTTCACGAGTGGCGAAGCCACGAGTGAAAATATAACAGTCTGATGTTCACGAAATGGATTAAATTCGATCTTACACTGAAAAAACACAGTTATTCTATTTATTTATGCTTTTAAGCCACTTTTTAAACGAAATTGTTTAAAAATTGAAAGCGAACGTACACTATTTATCCCGTGTTGAGCCCCACGTTTTATGTCGAACACACACGTGCGTGACAGTTGGCGGTATATTTGTTGATTTGACGTCATCCGAATGACTTCGTTGCTCCCGAGTTTGGATTCGTGCTCTTCCGGTGAGTAGTTCGCGACAAATCGGACTGCCGGAATTTAACGATAAGACACGATTGACTACGATTCTTGGGGAGCCCTACGGGGAAAATTCATAATAAAAGCGATTGGTGATAATCCACTGCAGTGGATTACCAAGTGATCATCCACTGCTATATCGTGGTAATCCACCGAAAAGCATAAATAAATAGTAATCAAGGTATTTAAGAATTTTGTTTTTCAACATTTTTAATATAGTCGAGTATGTCTTTAAGGCTTTACTTCCAACCTGCTTTATTCTACCATCTGCTTCAATTTACCATCTGCTGGGATATAGAAAACGCTTCTTATGGTGCATATTGACTATTGTATTAGAATGGAACTATTTTCTTCATTGGAGTAATGATTTAAGGCATAAAAAGGTATTATATGGAGTAATGCTGATTAACGCAAATATTACTATACTGTGAATACATTTTCTTGTTCCAGACATTTTGGCTTCCAAAACTACCTACAGAACATGTTCACATGTCCAGACTCGGTTATGAAGTTTCTGTGTGCTCAGTATCGGGTACAAAGTATACCTGTGGGTAACAATCAAACAAAGCAGCTGGTGGACAGGATAGTTGCAGAACGTCCAGATATCTCGTGTTTCTACACTACTGATAATCAGGTGGGAGTTTTATAGATACAGTAAAACCTCTCTCTTACAACCACTTCATGAGGTAAAATCTTCGAAGTTTTAGGCAGGTTACTGATTAAAACAAAATGAAAGTAAAGCAGAAAGCTCATATAGGAGCTTTCTGCTTTACTTTCATCTTGCTTTAAATCAGTCGCCTGTCTCAAGTGTCACTAATAAGCCTACAGTTTGGTGGTCGTTATAGTGAGTTTTGCAGTACTGGGGCCCGTTTCATAAAACTTCTTACGACAAAAACGGTCGTAAATAAAAACTTTGAAATACATTTAATTTCTGATTTCTCTATCTAATCCTGTCTTGTGACATCTCTTTGGAATCCGCTTTTTAAGACGATTCCAAAGAGATGTCACAAGGCAGGATTAGATGGAGAAATGGATAATAATTTAGACTATTATAATCTGACTTATGACAACATTTGTCTTACAAAGTTTTATGAAACAGGCCCCTGACTCTCTTTTACCACATAGCTGACATTTTTTTCTGTTTAAAACAGGGATTTTTACTCTTGTTGAAAATGGTGTAAACCTAAAGGAGCATCTTCATCATGGTCTACATTGATTTCTTGTAAGCGCCTTATTTCATTAGCCAATGTAATAGTTGAGGTGGTAGATATATGCAAAGTTTTATAAATGAATATTCAGCAGGTAAACAAACAGAAATTTAATACACTTTCTTCCTTAACCCATTACCCCATAGCCAGTTTCTAGTTTTGAAGACAGATGACCACTCAAAGCAGGTTGAGAGTAAAGCTGAAATCTGCTAGACTATATACAATATTTGTAACGGTAATTGTTCATGAGGGTATAAACTGGAACTATTTCTTCAGCGGAAGAATAAATTAAATACGCTAAAAGTCGCTTCTATGGGGAAAAGGGTTAAGATATTTCATGGAATTGCCTTGATTTAAGGATGTCTAACTCTCCCTATTTTTTCAGTACAACATCAAGAGATCTCGTTATGATGGTGGCATATCATCCAGGAGTGTACGACTGAAGTAAGCTTTATACACTCATTTAACCCCCCCCCCCCCCCCCCAAGTACTGTATCCTGGCTCTGTAAGCAACCACAAATTGAAGTATTAAGGAAACCTTTACAAAGAGGTTACTTCTTGAGGTGGAATAAAGAAAGCTCCCTTAGCAACAGTCATTACTTTCCAATTTCCAAAGGTGTGGACCTAGATCACAGCCTAAATTAATGTCTGATCAGGGTCTACACTGATTGTTATATTTTAAGATTTTTGGGGACCTTACAGGTCATTGTATACTGGTTATTTGTCAGAAAGCGAAAAATTATTTTTGAAATAACCCCTGAAGATTTTAATGGACAATTTCAATTTCCATTTAAGACTATTCCACTGTTGACTATTTGTGGTTGAGTTTTAAAAATCTATTGCAAAATGACAAACAATGCAGATCCTAATATAAAAAGTGTACTCTTCACAGGTACACAGTTAGTTGACGACATGCATACTGGTTGCGAGGGTTAAATGTGTTGAATACAGTTATGATTCTGTAATTATTGATGTTTTTCATCTCTTCAGAGAGGCTTCCTTGTTGACCATTTCAATGGATGAAACCAGGGAAAAGGAGCTGTTAGATCACATAGAAGTAAATGATTCTGTCTGTTTGGTTCTTCTTTCTGTCTGTCCAACTTTTTCTTCTCTCTGTCATTTCTGTATGTCTGGTCTGACATACATTGTGTTTGTTTGTGTTAACTTCGTTTTGTCTGTTGCTGGTTCATTTTTACTGTCTTTCTGGTTTTGCTCTTTGTTCCCATATCAATACTATTTAATAATTTTATAATAAACATATTGTTTTAGCTAAAACAACAGAGGTTGAAATAAATACAGTGAAACCTATGATAATAAAAAACCCTTTAGTATGAGGAAAAATTGAGTTACATAATATAAGAGAGGTTCAACAGCCCTAAAAAAAATATTTAAATAAGGGGATTATCCTGCATTAATTAACCCATTACCCCGTAGCTTGTTTCTAGTTTTGAAGACAGTCTGTTTTAAGCTACATTTTGCTAGAATATAGAAAATATTTCAAATGGTTCTTATTCATGACTGTATAAATACGAACTCTTTTTTTCAGTTGAGGAATAAATTAAATGTGCTAAAAGGCACCTACATGTGGGAAAGGGTTAGCCACTTGCCCCATACAGTTCCTTATTCAACTTTATTGATGGCTAAGACAACAGAACAAATGGTTGGCTTTTGGAGACCTATTTTGTATGAAATGTGGTTGTTGGTGGTTACACTGTAAATCACTGTGGTGTGGAATTTTTACAAAACAAGCTAACACTATTCCTCCAGCATAGTTGTCGTATACAGTGGAGAATCTGTTATTCTTTCCCAATAAACGCGTTTAGGCTTAATCTATTATTTCAAGTGCAAACAGTTTGGAGCCAGATCAGACGGCGGGTAACCCGGCGTCTGATCAGGCTCCAAATATGTTTGCCACTCAGATAAAAATGAAAAGTCAAAATTGTCAAAAGGTTGTCCTTTTCTACATTTTAGTGCTTTGCATTTCGTTTGCGTTTAAACGGGAAAGAATAACAGATTCTTCACCGTACCACTGTACATGGTTTTCAGAGGTTACACCGTATACCTATGTGTGTTTTCAGAGAGACACATCAGCTGCGACAGAGAGAGAGGAGCAGTACAGGACCCTTCAGCAGCAGAGTAAAGATCTGGACAAGAATCTAGACAATCTCAGAAAGGAATTGGTAGGTATTCTAAACAATAAACATAAGTGTTGAACATGGAGCACATCATTCTGTGACCTGTGTATAGAACAACTTGACTGAATTGTAATCCTAACTGTTTAGACACTTTTCGTATCAGCATGTATGAATTTTTGATTGTTTTCTTGTAGACAATTATAAAAGCAGACTTAAAAGTAAAAACTACCTTCACAAGATCTAGGAAAACCTTAGACTATCAAAAAACACACTGCTTAACTCTTACAATTCTGGAATTGGATGTATACATCCTTTTCATAGAGTTAAATTTTGGGAACACACCCATTGAGAGTCAATTTAAACCAGTCATTTATCAGAAAAAGGGTAAGTCCATTTGAAAATTTAGCATTGTAAGAGTAAATGGTAATGTTCATTCAAAGTACATAACTCTTAACTATTTTCAACACTAAAGTAACTCTTGTGAGTTATTAGGTTCCCATGTGGCTTATTTTTAGTAACCAAAACATGAACCAGTCTGCTTGGAATTTTTGGTAGTTTAATAAATACTGGCCCTCTGATCTGGATCTACACTGCTAAAAATGTAATGAGTATATTTCAAACAGGTCCATAGAGTTAACTATTAAAGTAATTTTAGATGGCAAATTTTAAGTAGACGTTATTTTGGCAGTGATGGTAAAACAAGTTGTCTTTTATTTATTTCAGAGAGAACTGAGAATGAGAAAAGATGTTAAGAAAAAATTGCAATCTCAGATTGAATCTAAGAGACAAAAGTGAGTAAAAAAAACCTCCCTATACACAGCCCCTGTTGTGCTGGACTAGTTATAAAATACCCTGCAAAAAGTTTGGGTATAACCCTTTACTACATAGCCTGTTTCCAGTTTGTAAGATAGGTGGCTATTCAATGGTGCATTCTGTTTTATTTCCAACCTGCTTTAAGCTCTAGAATGTAGAATAAATTTCTCATGACGTAAACCCATGACTGTATAAAGTAGATGCATCTTCTTCAGTGGAGGAAAATATTAAAGGCGCAAAAAGGTGTACAGTAAAGCTAGCTTATAAAGAATACCTCGGGACCTCAATAAAGTGTTGGCTATAGCCGAAGTTTGTTATAAACGTATAGCGAACTAGTATGCTATAGTCGAGGTTAGTATTACAAACTGATTTGACTTATAATGAGCACCAGACATGTACTTGTGTACATGTGTAAACCTATGTGTTGAAATGAAACATTATAAATTTGGCAAACAAGAATATTTATGTTTTAACGAAACAGTATTTCAGTAATTTGTAAGTTCGTTTACCTTCAGCATGACAGCTCGTGCCAAGGTAGTCTTATTTTCATTGTTTGTCGGACAAAACTTTGACGACTGGTAGCCATTTGCATTCATGCCTCAGTTTCGTGTCAAGCTAAAAAAAAATTCACTTTCGGAAAAACCCTAACTTGCAGGTGAATGAAATACAGAAAACGAGGCTCTAATATTTCCGCATTATAGGGCAACAAATAACTAATATTACACTTGACAAAACAATATTTTCAATCAACCACTTTACTTGTAAGAACAAACACAGAGATCATTTTGTAGACTTATTCCACCCATTCATCGCCTAATGTTGCCTTTGTAAACAGTTTGGATCCAAATCAGTTGCTGCACAATGCGGGGTGTGGTCAGGACTCAAACTGTTTGACACTCTGAAGTCATTCCAACTTAAATCTAACTTTATGGAAAGGATTAAGACATTTCCGCTTGTCTCAACCTGAGTTGCCTTCATTTGCTCTATCTGATAATGTGATTCTCACCAATGGTTCAGGGTTCCAGATGAGAGTGGGTAAACTGAATATTATTAACCTGATGTTATGAAATACAGTAAAAATTATAAAAACTGATCTGTCCTGTATTCTGCTGTAATTTTCTGAAAAAGTGAACTGATTGCTAATTGTCCCAAAACGACAAAGTGAACTGCAAACAGTGTAGACCCTGATCAGACTGCTCCTGTAGGAGCAGTCTGATCAGGGTCTACACTGTTTGCTCATACCTGTCTGTCTCAATATTTAGGGTAATTATGATACTCATTTTATCTGGGGCTCTTGATATCCAGAGTTCAATAGCTGTGTCAGTGATTGTCCCCTATTGTTTACAGGATACACAGTGTGGAGTCCGAGGCCATAGATCTGGATGCAGAGGAGGCTAGAGCAGCGCAGAGAGTGAGAGGTATCAGCAATCAGAAACTCAAGAACCTCCAGGAGTATCAGGCAAACACAATGGTAGGAAGCAGAAACAAACTTTTCTTTTGTTTTCTGTCGCATAATGTCTTTTTTCCAGTTTGATTTGATTCATTTTACGACAATCAATCATAAAACAAGCTAGTCAGTGTTCTAGTGATCACTAATAGAACTTTTACGGAGAGCTGTAACGACAGTTGAATGATTGACCCTTTTCACCATGAATAAGCCATCTAATTCATTGCTCCTTGGAAGAAAATATTTCTAATTTATACTGTCATGAATATGCACCATAATAAATAGTTTCCATATCCATGCAAATTACATAGCATAAGGCAGGCTGAAAGTAAAGCAAAATGTGCCATAAAGATTTTAAATGTGAATGTCCTTTACATAGACATGGCCATTTTCTTTTGTGTACACCTGTTCACAAACTGTTTATCAATCTCTTTACCCCATTGCCTGTTTCTAGTTTTAACACTTTCCCCCATGGAAGCGACTTTTAGCACATTAGATTAATTCATCCACTGAAGAAAATAGTTCCAATTTATGCAATCATGAATATGTTTTGGTAGCTTAAAGCAGGCTGAAAGTAAAGCAGAAGGCGCATTCTGCTTTACTTTCAACCTGCTTTATGTGGTCACCTATCTTCAACACTAGAAACAGGTTATGGGGTAATGGGTTAAAGACAGCTATGTGTTCAGTTGCCATTGTTTGTGGCTTAGGTTAGCGGTTTATGCCCATTTGCAGCATATTTCATACCAAGTAGCCAACTTGTAATTGATGGCCATCAAGGGCCATCGATTTCTTTACTAAACTCATGGCAGTTGGCCACTTAAAACAGGTCGAAAGTTTGTGCATTCTACTTTACTTTTAGCCTGCTTTAAACAACCATCTGCCAGGATATAACACATTCATTACTATTTTCTTCAGTAAAGGAACAAATTAAAGGCTTATAACCGTGTTTCTATGGAGTAATGGATTAATATTCCTTGTATGTTACAGAAATGTGTGAAGGTGTGTGCAGACAAGGTGAGGCTAAGTCTGCGCAGCACAGAGGCAGAGCGGCGGAACAATGAGCTACAGGCGGAGATACTAGAGCAGTCCCAATCTCTTCAACAGGCTGAGGTATTTCACATCTCTATAACCCAAAAGCGTTTCAGAGGGGTTGGGTGGTTATTTCACTTACTTTGAAATGGTGGCCAGTCCCTTTACAGATGTATTTTTGGGAGAAATTTATCTTCACCGAATAGCATCGAACTCTATATACAAAGAGAATTTGTAAAAAGTTTATGATCAGGCCTTTATCAGGCCCAAAGACATTTCCTTTTCGTATTGAATCTTTATTTGTTGACTGACATTTAAAGCTTTGGGTAATTACAAAAATGTCCCCTAAATCTCTAAATGTCTGTTTAAAATTTCGATGACAAATTAGAAACCAAATGTTCCTTTGTTACATGTATATAGAGAAGTAGAAAATGAACAAAGTACAAGATAAACTTATGATATACCCGCGACATAGATGTTGGCACGGCATGAATGGGCTAAAAAAGAATTAAGAAAATGCTAATAATTGTTATGTACCTTGAGATTCATATTTGGTATGCATGTGTTCATGGACCAAGATCTTTCTATACACACAAACAGTTTTTGAACCCCCAGTGAACTTTGGACCCACGTTTAAGTTTGAAATGCTCATAACTCCCTGTCTTTTAAGGTATTACTTTCATATTTTGAATGCATGTGTATATGGACAAGACCTTTCCATGACTGCAAAAAGTTTGACCTCAATGACATTTCTATTACCCCTGCAGGGCTGCCATAAGTTGACCTTGAAAAACCTAAGACCCCCATATTTTCTACTTGTAAGCGTGATTGCGTAAAGCAGGTTGAAAGTAAAGCAGAATGCGCCTGAAGGCGCATTCTGCTTTACTTTCAGCCTGCTTTAAGCTACCATCTGCTATAATAAATGTACAAAGATTTTAGAAAAATCCAGAGAAATTGCAGCCCTGCCCCTGCATCTAATAGATAAATGTGGAGGCAAATACTAACTTATCCTGTCCATGCTTGCGTACAAGGTTGACCAAGTTTTACCGTTTCTTCTTGCATCAACACAGCTTACTCAAATAATAGATATTTATGCAATTGTTGCCTTGGACCATTCGTAATCCACCAATGTCATCCAACCACATTTGATTTTGAGCTTGATCTAATTTGGAATTAGTAACCAAGAAATAGCCCATTTTAAATATTCTAATTTCAACACTACTGACTACAATACTTTGATACTTATACATTTGTTGGCTTTGACCACTACCAATCCACTCATATCAACCAATCTTGGTTTTGACTATGACCTAATATGGGCTTGCAATATATTAAATTGGGGTGTATCTTGATTAACTAGATTTTACTGTTTCATCTAGCGTCAACACTACTGACTGTGCAGTGCTTGGATACTTAACCCATTACCCCTTAAATACGCCTTTTTACGACTTTAATTTATTCCTCTTCTGAAGAAAATAGTTCCAATTTATACTGTTACAAAAAAAATTCTATATTCTAGCAGACGAAAGCTTAAAGCAGGCTGAAAGTAAATCAGAATGTGCCTTAAGGCACATTCTGCTTTACCTTCAACCTGTTTTAAATGGTCAACTATGTTCAATACTAGAAACAGGCTATGGGGTAATGGGTTAACTTGACCTTATTTAGGCAGAAAAGAATCATAATATATTGTCAAGGATACCTTCTTTTGCATAGGCAATTCTGCATTGAATGCAGATCTTGTTTTTCAAAGAATTACCTTGTGATTCTTTTTCAGATTGTGTTTGAAAATGCGAAGAGAAAGCTTCAGAATTGTAAGACGGTGGCTAAAAATTTCCTTGAGCTTGCAAAGAAAGCCACTGGCTCCGGCCCCAAAGAAGATCTCTCTGAAAAATATAGACAGGTGAGGCTTTTAAATGCAGTGTTACAGTGGAGAATACGTTATTCTTTCCCGTTAAAACGAAACGCAATACACTAATACGTAGAAAAGAACAACTTTTGGACAATTCTGATAATTCATGTTTATCTTGGTGGCAAACAGTTTGGAGCCAGATAAGACGCCGGGTAACCCGGCGTCTGATCTGACTCCAAACTGTTTGCAATAGAATTAATAGTTTTAGCGTAAACGTATTTATTGGGAAAGAATAACGTCTTCCCCACTGTATATTCTCACTAATGAGGGATGGTGGCAGGGGACACCGAAATGATTGTCATGCTTTAGCCACGGAGCTTCTTTAAGCTTATATATGAAAATCTATGCTCAATTATCAATGATAAAAAAGTTAAAATTTTGTTTTATGATGAGACCTTAACCCATTACCCAATAGCTTGTTTCTAGTTTTGAAGACAAATGACCACTTATAAAGCAGGTTTATTTTTTGCCTACTTTAAGCTACCATCTACTAGAATAAAGAAAACATTGCTATACATTAACTACTTTCTTCAGTGTAGGGATAAATTAAAAGCATATTTATATAGTCTACTGGGTTGTTTGCAGGACAAAACAAGGTTGGGCTATACAGTGCTCTCTCTCTACAACGGCCCTCCCAACAACAATCCCCTCCTTACAACACCCATTGCCACAGTTCTATAGACAATTATGTCTAACGCTTTTACTGCTGCAATATCGTCTGCTTAAATTTGTTGTCTGTTGTTTTTCTCAAGTTACATAATAGACATTTTGACCAAAAAAAATGAAAAGTGACAAACAGCTTGAATCCAGATCAGACGCCGCGTAATGCGGCGTCTGTTCTGGATTCAAGCTGTTTGCAAATATGGACAATTTTCTACCCTATAATGACTCTTGGAACAGCGCACAATCTTTGTCTCCCATCGGGTGATGTTATAGAGAGTGTTGTATTGGTATTTGTTTCTTTCTTCTATCAGATGTTTCAAGGCTTACCCAACACTCTGGAGGAGATCGAGAGTAAGATCCATGAACATCAAGTGCGAGCTGATGTAACTGTCCAGACAGACCCGGGGGTAAGTACAGTGGAGAAAACATTATTCTTTCCCGTTTAAACGCAAACGAAACACAAACGCAAAGCAGTAAAACATAGAAAAAGATAATATTTCGACAATAATGACTATTTATGTTAATCTGAGTGGAAAACAGTTTGGAGCCTGATCAGACGCCGGGTTACCCGGCGTCTGATCTGGCTCCAAAATGTTTGCAATGAAAATAATAGTTTTAGCAAAAACGTGTTAATTTGGAAAGAATAACGTTTTCTCCACTGTACACACTGGTGCCAGCAACATATCAGTCAAATTTTATTGTCAGATTTAAATCTTTGCATGCTGGGTAATGTTTTTGTCTGCAACAATAGTCATGCTTTTCTAGTAAAAAATTTCAGAATGAAATTAGATGGCGTCTCATCTGGATCCAAACTGTCTTTTTTTGCACAGATACCACAATTTCGCTGCTAGCAGTCAAAGAGTTAACCTTTTACAGCCATTATACTATTTGCTTTACAAATGTTTCCTAACTTTTTATTTCAAAGTAAAATTTAAAGCAGCTTGACCAAAGCAGTATTGATACGAGTGTGAAACTGTTTGCAAAGGTGATTTTTGTGGTGAATGGGGTAATGGTATGTATTATGGTCTGCACATTTTTTTGTCTACAGCATTTCTCAAGAGTTGAAATATCTGCATTTTCATTCCTAACTGTGAAAAATGGGCGTTGAGCTAGATTTGATTGATTGAGCTAGAGTTATCGAGACTTGTGTGTATCTTACACATGGGACTCATCGTTTTACAGAATGTGCATCCCAAGGACTCATTCATCTGATTTCTAAAACCATCACTGTTTATGGAGACTTGTGTGTATCTTACAGGTTGTAGAGGAGTACAAAAAGAGAAAGGTGGAAATAGAGAAGTTAGAGGTGAAGATGAGAGAGAAAGAGTTGGAGCGAGACTCACATCAGGAGTCTATAAATGAAGCAAAGGAGCAATGGAAACAACCCCTAGAGGAGCTTATAGGTCGAATCAACGAAAGCTTCAGTTACTTCTTCCAGTGCCTTAAGTGTGTAGGAGAGGTTGATCTTCATGAACCAGAAAACAAGGTAGGTATTGCATTTATCACATGGTCAGGGTCTGCATTGTTTGTTTTACTTTTAAATGATGACTGGAAAAGGTCTCATAAATCAACATAAACTTGATCACATGGGTGAAAGTTTTCCGTATTGTGACCGAATTCCGTATTTCCGAAATTACCGAGGGTCATTTTTCCAGAACATGTAAATCCGTTTGGGGGGGGGGGGGGGGGGTAGGTAGGTAGTTGATGTCTGTCGAGTAAGATTGAAAAAACAAAATCGAAGGTGATTTCGAGAGCTGTCAAATTAGTTGAAAGTACGGTGTCAATGTTCGCCAATGTTATCGTTCGGCCCTATCGTTCGTCGTACTATAACAGTGACGGCAATATCCGAGTGAACCAAAACAAATGGGACTGGTTGCCGAATTAGGTTGCTACACGCACGCGGACAGCGTTCAAAACACGGAAACCAGTCTCTGACCAAAACATTTCCGTAGTTGATTTCAATAATATGGCAGGCTTGCTTAAAATAACGAGGTAAGCAAATTTATGAGGGGGCTGTTTGTGATTTTGATCTTGTTGCCGATAATTTTCCGTAGCGGTACGAAAAACTTCTTTTAGAAAATCTAAAATCTCTTTCTTCGGAGTCTTACTAGGCGCTCATTGTTTTATGAATAATCCGATTACCAGACGCTAAACTATATCACGTGGAACGCTTCGTGTTTTATCGTTGGTGCATAAAAATGCAATTAGCTCATTTTGTCACCAGTTTTCGCGAATTTAAAATACCGGCGTATCTGTCAAATGCAGCTGAATGGTTAACTTTAATGAAACGCGAACTAAACAAAATTAGGAGATTGAATAGGAAATTCGGCTGAAAATCCGATTTTATTATAAAACAAGTAGATCTAGCTTACACAGTTACTGAAGTATTAATGTCACCTTTTTTAATTTTTCACATTACATATTATTGGACTGTTAAACAATCCGTTTTCTATTGCAAAAGGTATTTTAATAGCATTCTTATCATTAAAGTAATTGATAGTAACCATTTAATTCATTAAGTAAAGAAATATTTATCTGATTTGGTTAACCCAAGATTAAAATTTAGTCTAGCATCACAGCTTTGAAACAGTTTAGAAAAATCAAAATGTATAAAATTGAACCACTAAAATCATTTTTAGGGAGGCCTTTGTTCCATCAACTATCATGGGAAGGCTTCCCTCTCCCATCATAGCCTACTGCTTTAAATTTTGTGCCACTTAGTTTTAACTTTCTGAAAGCAAATTGAACATGAAAATGAGAGCTAAAATAAACTCACACACAGATCACGGTTAGAAATCGTTTATCAAGTAACCATTTATCAATCAAATAAAGTAGACATGGCACAGAGGTAAGTTATTTACTTTATGAGTAAATCCTTTGAGCAGAGAGAGGGAGGTATTTTCATTAGGATAAGTGAATTGCCTATCCCCACCCCTCTCAAATGTCATGCCTTTAAATGTACAAAACTTTAGAATGGCCTGTACACATAATAATGAAAAAATATTTCTTAAATATATTTATAGGGTAACCCAAGTCCCATGCCATTTTTAAAAAAATCATTTTATGAGGCGGGGGTATGTGGTCAGCCCCTCCCCCTTCATATATATAATCCTGCACCTATGCACTGGTCTGTATAAATGAAATATAGGTGTCAAAACAGGATCAGACAGGACTTGATGTTTTCTGTGACAATGGCTTTTAGTATCTGTACGATAGTTTAACTATATTCAACTGAAAAGTACTGACAACAATGATTTATTTGAATACTCTAAACTGTTAACTGAAAGCAAGGGCCAGTTATGAATTATATGTACATCTATCCTGTACGAACAGTGTAGACTAAGATCAGAATGTTCCCATCAGAACCTTCTAAACGGGATATGTACAGTATCCTTGCAAAAGCTTGTACAACCCGAGTCAGTTTTTATGGTAATGCTTGACTGGAAATAGAGTATGTTCTAAATGTTTTGTATTGGATCTAGTAATACATGTCATAATTTTTAAGTGTCAGTGATACAAAATCTTATACATACAGCTTTATAAAACAGTATAATGATAGAAAACCTAAATACCATCTCATCTCATCCCTTGGATCTAACCCATACATGGACCTAACTAGAAACATATTTGTGTGGCCTTACAATGATAATTGTACAAGCAAAGTGCTTATCATTTACTTTGGAGTATAACAGTTTGCTGAAAGCAATTTCCATCTTTTGTTAAATAAAATCAAAATTAAGATTTATTTTTCAATCCTTGGAAAAAATTAATGCTTATGACCAAGAAAATTATTTTTATATTTTTCCATTGCTTGTCATTTTCAAACAATTTTCCAACAGTTTCAGACCTTCAAAATCCTTAAAACCCAGGAGCTTCCGGGGGCCGGAGGCCTCCTGGTCCCCCGGCCAGGGCCTTGCCCTGGACCCACTGGGGGTCCTAGCGGCCCCCTAGCCCCCAGCATAATTTTCAGTATTTTCAGTTTTGCAAACTTTCACCCATGTGATCATTTGAAAAAAATTAGTGTGATTAGCATTTAGCGGAATGTTTTTATTCCTCTCTTCGTAGCCATCATGAGCAAATCACTAGTATCCAACTGTATTTAAGGCAGATTACTGCTTAACCCATTACCCCATAGACTGTTTTCTAGTTTTGAAGATAGTTGACCACTTAAAGCAGGTTGAAAATAAAGCAGAATGCGCCTTAGGGCGCATTCTGCTTTACTTTCAGCCTGCTTTAAGCTACAATATATTAGGGCATATAGTATTTTTCGTATAGTACATATGTATGACTATGTAAAATGGAACTGTTTTCTTCAGTGGAGTAATCAGTTAGAGGCTTAAAAAAGCGTATTTATGGGGTAATGCATTAAAACAAAGTGAAAAATTATATGTTTCGTCTTGGGGAAGGTCTGCTCAATACTGAAATGCTTGGATATTTGTACCACTATTGCTATGGACCATTTTCAATCCATTTCACCCAACCTCTATTTCACCATAGCCTTATTTGCACATAGGAAAGGTTCACAATCTATTGTCAAGCATGTCACCTGGGGCGCATGTGTTTATTGAATGCAGCTTCTTATTCAGTTAGTGGTTGCTTTACCCATTACCCCATAAATATGCCTTTTAACGCCTTTAATTTATTCCTCTACTGAAGAAAATAGTTCCAATTTATACTGTCACAAATAAGAATCATAAGAAATATCTTCTATATACTAGCAAATTAAGCTTTAAGCAGGCTGAAAGTAAAGCAGAATGTGCCTTAAGGCACATTCTGCTTTACTTTCAACCTGCTTTAAATGGTCAACTATCTTCAAAACTAGAAACAGGCTATGGGGTAACACAAGTTTAACTGCTGTTTTCTCCTGACACCTTTAAGTAATGTATGAATTTATAAACCGTTACAGGAGGACTACAACAAGTACGGTATTAGAATTCGTGTAAAGTTCCGTGACTCTGAACCGTTGCGAGAGTTATCTCCCCATCACCAGAGTGGAGGAGAGAGAAGTGTAACTACAGTACTCTACATGATGGCCTTACAGGAACTGGCCAGGTGTCCATTCCGATGTGTGGATGAGATTAATCAGGTTTGTTGTTTGTGACAATGTGAATTGATTCCATATTCAAGGTCTTTGAATAACGGCCCAGTGCTTATAAAGGGGTTGAGTTGAGTCTAAGTTTGTTCTCAAGCATTTGATTGGCCAGATTTGAGCCTAGGCTCAAATCTGACCAATGAAATGCTTGAGAATGATTTAAGACTCAACTCTAACACTTTATAAGCATGGGCCCTGGAGACGGTCTAGATTTGGATCAGGTTCCTCAAAGTATAGGCTTTGAGCAAGATCCAATCTGCTAGTCTCTGATAGTATTTGAGTAAATGTCAGCAAAGGACATTGTTGATAGAAGACATTTGTTTAGTAGTTTAAGAAAGATTTCTGGTTTTTCGCTGCAGATATAAATTGCACAACAGAAATGGTATCCATTTCAAACTTTAATCAAATACCCCGTAAATATAGTGTCTTTTCACACCTTTAATTTATTCCACTACAGAAGAAATAAATTCCACCTGACACAGTCATGAATATGCACCATAGTGAATATTTTCTGTAAGGTAGCAGATGGTAGCTTAAAGCAGGCTGAAAGTAAAGCAGAATGTGCATATTCATGACTGTGTAAAGTGGCATTATTTTCTTCAGTGGAGGGATAATTTAAAAGAAAAAACTGTATTTAAAGAGTAATGCAGAGTGGCAGCATACTGTAGGACATGACATAGTTAAACAAGCTGCCATGCTGTTTTTCTCATGCCCTTCACTTAGCAATTACCAATGATTTAGACTTAGGAGAACCAAGATTGTCAAGGATTTTTTGTGCTTACCACAATAAGTATAAACAGTAAAACCACTACATGTATTACGGACACTTAAATGTGTTATTTATTAGGTGTTTATGACAGATGACTGATTAAAGCAAGGTGACATTAAAACAGAAAGCTCCTTTTTATGCCCCCGGTATCGACAGATGCGGGGGCATATAGTAATCGTCCTGTCCCTCCGTCCATCCATGCATCCTTAACAAGGTTAAGTAGATTTTACCGTTTCGTCTAGCATCAACACCCCTTACCCAAATGCTTGGATACTTATACAGTTGTTGCCTTGGACCATTCCCTATCCACCAATATCACCAAACTTTGGTCTTGACCTTGACCTAATTTGGACTTAGAATATTTTAAATAGGCTATTTCTTGGTTAACTAGATTTTACTGTTTCGTCTAGCATCAACACAACTCGCTACAATGCTTTGATACGTATACAGTTGTTGCCTTGGACCATTCCCTATCCACCACTATCACCAAACTATGATTTTTACCTTGACCTTGACCTAATTTGAACTTAGAATATTTTAAAGGGCTTTCTCGGTTAACTAGATTTTACCGTTTCCTCTAGCATCAACACTGTTTACTACAATGCTTCGATACTTATACAGTTTTGCCTTGGACCATTACCAACTCACCAATAATACCCAAGCTCAGTTTGACCTTGACCTTGACCTAATTTCGATATAGAAAAGATTCAGATTATATTGTCAAGGATGCCACTGGGGGTATAAGCGTTTATTGAATGCGCAGTCTTGTTTAATGTCACATTGCTTTAAGCTGTCACCTGTCTTTTATACAACCAATTAGCCTTTGTTTTAGTGGCCGTTTTCGAGAGGTTTTACCATACTCGGTCTTTTACATGTCTGTGTTTGCTAAATGCAAATATCTGCTTTATTTTCAGGGTATGGATCCCGTTAACGAGCGAAAAGTGTTCGAGCTTGTAGTTCAAACTGTCTGTAAAAAATCCAGTTCGCAGTATTTCTTACTTACTCCCAAGGTAGGTCTTCAATGTATTGCACTTGTTATCCCCTACTGAAAAGCAGAGGGATACTGTTTTAGGTCTGTCCGTCACGTTTTCCGTCCGTCCGTCACGTTGTCCGTCCGCAACTGTATCTCTGAAACCGATTAACAGATTTGAATGAAACTTGGTATAGTTATTTGTCATCATAGGAGCACCGTGGGAAATTAAACTTTTTTCTGAAAATTTTAGGAATTTATGAGTTATCTGCCCTTTTTGTGTTAAAAATGCCATATTTAATAGTTTTTACACTCTAGCAACTACAGTATTCAACATATTTTGTTTATACTTGCACACATTGTCTATAAGTACAAGTTCTTGAAGGTGTGCACTTATTGATAAAAAAGGATACTTGTGACTAGAGTTATCTGCCCTTGATGTACTTAGAAATGCTAGAAAATGCTTTATGTTTACATTGTTTACATACTAGTGTCTATAAATATGCATGGATTTTGATTAAAACTTTCTTGAACTATGTATTGCTATTAGTTTTCAAATGAATTTGATTATTGTTGAAAACGGAGAAAATAGTCACGAGTTATCTGACCTTGATAAGTCAAAAAAAGCCATATTTAACAGTTTTTACTCTTTAGCAACTATAGTTTTGAATGGATTTGAATAATACTTGCACACAATGTCTATAAGTAAAAGTTCTTGATGGTGTGCAATTATTGTCAAAAAGGATACTTGTGACAAAAGTTATCTGCCCTTGATGTACTTAGAAATACTAGAAAATGCTTTATTTTAATATTGTTTACATACTACTATCTATAAATATGCATGGATTTTGATAAATAAAACTAGGTATTGCTGTTAGTTTACAAATAATTGTGATTATTTTTGAAAACGGAGAAACTAGTCAACAGTTATCTGCCCTTGATGAGTCGAAAAAACCATATTTAACCATTTTTACCATCTAGAAACTACAGTATTTTGATTTTAACTTACACACAATGTATATAAATATAAGTTTTTGAAGGGGTGCAATTATTGTCAAAAAAGGATACTTTGTGGCAAGAGTTATCTGCCCTTTATGTACTTAGTAATGCTGGACAAGGCTTTATTGTTTACATGCTAGTGTGTACAAATGTGAATGGATTTTGAAAAAAAAAATTAAACCATATATAGTTATTATCTATAGAATAAGTTCAACTATTGACGAAAATGTGCAAATAAGTCAAGAGTAATCTGCCCTTGATGAGTTGAAAATGTATTATTTTACAGTGTTTACACTCTAATAACTCCACTATTAAACAGTTTTATTAATACTTGCATAGAATGTTTACACGCTAGTATGGACAAATGTGAATACATTTTTATACAAACTTTATTATAGATCTACTATAAAGTATAAATACATAGCCATTAGTTTTCAAATGCGTTCATTTATTGTCGAAAAGGGACAAAATTGTCAAAAGTGTTATGCCCTTGATGAGTTGAAAATGCCATGTTAAACAGTTAGTCTAAGAGCTGGGTAAGATTTATTTATGTTGAAAGCGGCACTGGAACTTTTATATATACCTTATAGGCAATTGTCTCAGGAGTTCACAAATGGCCGTCTGATGAGAGTTTAGGTAGAGACAAGGGAGAAAATTGAGATTAAAGTTATCTGCCCTTGGATTTTCTTGTAAATTTTGAAAATGCAATGGTATTTTTCTTTTCTATATTAGAGACTTAAATGTTGCCTAGGATGCCCAAACTTTATCCAATGTGTCTACATTAATGTCAAAGTTTGTTTTACAAGACTTTTTTACATTCTATCTCAATCCAAGATGGCCGCCAATGTCTATTTTTAGTAACATATTACATTTTTTCACAAAATTTCGTCTTTTCAGTGGATAAATCTACTGTGAAACATATAATACAAGCAACAACTGTACTTATTATTGTTACCAGAAGTGTAATAGAGTTTTGGTGTGCTATTTTAACCAAAAATATGTCACCATGTGTATGTACAGGTGATAATTAAGGCAATACATCAGTTTTCAACAGTCATAGACTTTTCTGAAAAATTGCCTATAATGACACATTTCTTCTCAAAATGAAGGAGTAAAAGATTGTGTAGTGTTTTGAAATTGAATTATCTATACCAGTGTGCAATAAATTAATAAGATATGCTCTTTTCCAATCTAAAATGGCTGCCAATATCTATTTTTAGTAACAGAATTTAATCTTTCCAAAAAATGATTCAATACCGAATAAATTTAATGTTAAATTTTACTTAAAACAAAGAAACAATATATTATTTGAAAAACATTTATCTAGCTATTTTTTCACCTGGCAACATATCTATTTCTAGCACATCTACACATTTATATTGGCTTCATCATTTTGTTCTCTCCCTGTTACTAACTTTAATTTTTTTAAGCTATCCAACTCATCATGCACCAACAATTTAGATCTCACGTTATGAAATTTACTGTTAACATGGACATCATTCTGCTCAAACACCACAATTAATTCATATGTCTTACTATGAGTATCCAATCACTTGTGTCACACACCTAACAAAGTTAATCCTGCTCCTCATCCGTATCGTCTGATCCATATATTTGTTCTCCATACTTGACCTCCTCATCCTCCATATCATCGTCAACAGTGTGGCATCACCACTCTGGGAATCAATGACTTTGCAATGTCCTTTGGCAATTGATAGCCAATACCACTGTATTTGATAAATTTCATCAGTGAAATTCTACCCATATTTCACTTGTGACTCTTTTACTGGATTCGGCAGCATGGCACGTTGCCATATGCCAGCAATATAGAATACCATCATTACATGTAGCTGGACAGTCACTGCGCATGGTGGTAGAGAACTTGGGTTAATACCCCTGATCGATGCCATGGGATTTTCAAAGGACTTCGGGGCATATGTCCTTTAAAAAGCCACATACCATGCTTTGTTTACATTTGTTTCTTTTAGTTGGCCATACACATGGCATATGAAGGTTTCACACTGTTCAACGATTGCTTCACACATTTCCCCCTCGCCTAGAGCCGCCATTGACTTCCTGAAGTTGGGATACTTCATCACAAGCTCTAGAGGTCTTGTTTTCCCCTTGTTCAGGAACACAGGGCTGTAGTCACGCACAGTTAAGGCATGTAGACCAGGCAAGGCAAGCACAACTTATTCTGTCAAATTAAGAACAAGATTGTTGACACTGATTAACCGTCGTGTGTTATTCCAATCATGCCCTACATCTATCCATAATTTCACTGTGCTAGTGCTTTGGACCCAATAGTTGAGCAGTATCACATACACGTCTGTGTCCCAGCTTCTAGCAACGATGTTGACAACATGTTGAAACCTACTCTTGCAGTCGGAATGAAACACCGTACGAGTGTCTGCTTCTTCATGGTTACCTGTGAGCTCCTCAACTTGGATTTTTTGCACGGTGTCTATTTCTATTTCTATTTATTACTTCTCCGCAATCAATTCTGATGATTATGAGAAGGGGCACTTTTTAGGTGCACCATTGGGACTGTACCCGGCCGGTCACTTTATCCTGACACCGACTAACCAATCGTAATGCTAACCCGAAATCATGAGCGCCAAGGAGGGAAGCCATTACTACCAATTTTCAAGTCTTTGGTTTGACCCGGCCGGGGATTGAACCCGCAACCTCCCGCACTGTAAGCGGACGCTCTACCACTGAGCTATACAGGCGGTCACCTATCCTATTGCAGTAAAGCGAAAGCATTCGCTGTTGACATTCTGGTACAGATGGCATTCCTTCAAGGTGTCGGCATATGTGTCTTTATCCCATTCTTTAGCTAGGAATTCCATTAATGATTTCTCAAAGGATCTTGACCGCAGAGCACCTTGCCACTCCTTTGACCGCTTTTGATCTGGTCCCGTGTTGACATAGACTATGTATTCTTCTCCCCTTTTGGCTCTCTCACTGTCTTTAATGGATGGTGTTGAGTAGACATCACACACAAGAGGATCTTTCGACAAACTAGTAAATTGCAGGAGAAGCCATCTTGCAAGGTCCCCATATGACCTTGGTGAGTCCTTTTGAAGATGAAGGGAGAAGGTCGCATACATGATGCCGAGGCACTGAATCACCTTCCATTTGATTGGTTTCTCAAAATTTGCTGGTTCTTTGATGCACGTCTCTCTATATTCCACAGAGGAGCATTCGTCTGTCTTTGTGAACCCCAGCAGATCATCCTTGATTCCATCTGTCACTTGTTTTCCCTATGTCAAACCGTACAGGTCTGTGTTATCTGCTATTCTGAAGGGATTCATTGTAGACACAATTGATGAAACAATATTTTCAAGGTCTTCATGGTCCCGCTTGATTATATTAGGCATTAGATCTTTTGTTGTGTCTTCGATCTTGTTGATCCCTGCAGAGTCCAACAATGAACCCACACTTCTTATCGATCTTATAACCATCTATCTAGATCTTGCATTCTTTGAATGAACAAATGAGCCCATTCCTGTCTGCCGTGAAGCCGCATCAGTGTTTACAGTTTGCTCGAGAGTCATATCAACTGCTGTCCTTGAGAAGTTTTTCTTGTTCTCCTTGATGAAAATACACCCCCTTGAAGTATTTCCGAGTGGGTTCATTGTTGGACTCTGCAGGGATCAACAAGATCGAAGACACAACGGAGGATCTAAAGCCTAATGTAATCAAGCGGGACCACGAAGACCTTGAAAAGAGTGTCCCTTCAATTGTGTCTACAATGAATCCCTTCACAATAGCAGAGAACACATACCTGTACTGTTTGACATAGGGAAAAAAGTGGCTCAAGGATCTGCTGGGGATCACAAAGACAGACGAATGCTCTTCTGTGGAATATAGAGAGGCTTGCATCAAAGAACCAGCAAGATTTGAGAAACCAATCAAATGGAAGATGATTCAGTGCCTCAGTTAAAACATGGTCACCAGTGGGGAAAAGGGTACAGGAAATTGCTGGGACAAGGGATCTTTTCCCGCTGCCTACTCCTGTTAAGCAATGTTCAGAATATAGACCTGATATAGGTGTTAGAGTAACCTCTCACACCAGTCCCACTAGCACTAGCTCATACTGACGGCAGCTTGAACACAACCGATAAATCCAAACTAATTAAAAAACCTGGAAACATTCAGCTAGAATCCTCCTGTGCCACCACAGACAGGCACACTCATCATGTATGCGACCTTCTCCCTTCATCTTCAAAAGGACCCACCAAGGTCATATGGGGACCTTGCAAGATGGCTTCTCCTGCAATTTACTAGTTTGTCGAAAGAGCATCTTGTGTGTGATGTCTACTCAACACCATCCATTAAAGACAGTTAGAGAGCCAAAAGGGGAGAAGAATACATAGTCTATCTCAACACGGGACCAGACCAAACGCGATCAAAGGAGTGGCAAGGTGCTCTGCGGTCAAGATCCTTTGAGAAATCATTAATGGAATTCCTAGCTAAAGAATGAGATAAAGACACATATGCCGACATCTTGAAGGAATGCCATCTGTACCAGAATGTCAACAGCGAATGCTTTCGCTTTACTGCAATAGGATAGGTGACACCGTGCACAAAGTCCAAGTTGAGGAGCTCACATGTGACCATGAAGAAGCAGACACTCGTACGGTGTTTCATTTCGACTACAAGAGTAGGTTTCAACATGTTGTCAACATCGTTGTTAGAAGCTGGGACACAGACGTCCTTGTGATACTGCTCAACTATTGGGTCCAAAGCACTAGCACAGTGAAATTATGGATAGATGTAGGGCATAATTGGAATAACACACGACGGTTAATCGGTGTCAACAATCTTGTTCTTAATTTGACAGACGTTGTGCTTGCCTTGCCTGGTCTACATGCCTTCGCTGGGTGTGACTACAGCCCTGCGTTCCTGAACAAGGGAAAAATAAGACATCTAGAGCTTATGATGAAGAATTCTAACTTCAGGAAGTCGAAATCAATGGCGGCTCTAGGCGAGGGGGAAATGTGTGAAGCAATGGTTGAACAGTGTGAGACCTTCATATGCCATGTGTATGGCCAGCCAAAAGAAACAAATGTAAACAAAGCATGCTATGTGGCTTTTCAAAGGACATATGCCTTGAAGTCCTTTGAAAATCCCATGGCATCGATCAGGGGTATTAACCCAAGTTCTCTACCACCATGCGCAGTGACTGTCCAGCTACATGTAATGATGGTATTCTATATTGCTGGCATATGGCAACGTGCCATGCTGCCGAAACCAGTTAGAGTCACCAGTGAAATATGGGTAGAATTTCACTGATGAAATTTATCAAATACAGTGGTATTGGCTATCAATTGCCAAAGGACATTGCAAAGTCATTGATTCCCAGAGTGGTGATGCCACACTGTTGACGATGATGTGGAGGATGAGGAGGTCAAGTATGGAGAACAAATATATGGATCAGACGATACGGATGAGGAGCAGGATTAACTTTGTTAGGTGTGTGACACAAGTGATTGGATACTCATAGTAAGACATATGAATTAATTGTGGTGTTTGAGCAGAATGATGTCCATGTTATCAGTAAATTTCATAACGTGAGATCTAAATTGTTGGTGTATGATGAGTTGGATAGCTTAAAAGTTTAAAGTGAGTGAGAGAGAACACAATTATGAAGTCATTATAAATGTGTAGATGTGCTAGAAATAGATATGTTGCCAGATGAAAACATAGCTAGATAAATATTTTTCAAATAATATAATGTTTCTTTGTATTAAGTAAAATTTAACATTAAATTTATTCGGTATTGAAACATTTTCTGGAAAGATTAAATTCTGTTACTAAAAATAGATATTGGCAGCCATTTTAGATTGGAAAAGAGCATATCTTATTAATTTATTGCACACTGGTATAGATAATTCAATTTCAAAACACTACACAATCTTTTACTTCTTTATTTTGAGAAGAAATGTGTCATTATAGGCAATTTTTCAGAAAAGTCTATGACTGTTGAAAACTGATGTATTGCCTTAATTACCACCTGTACATACACATGGTGACATATTTTTGGTTAAAATAGCACACCAAAACTCTATTACACTTCTGGTAACAATAATAAGTACAGTTGTTGCTTGTATTATATGTTTCACAGTAGATTTATCCACTGAAAAGACGAAATTTTGTGAAAAAATGTAATATGTTACTAAAAATAGACATTTTCGGCCATCTTGGATTGAGATAGAATGTAAAAAAGTCTTGTAAAACAAACTTTGACATTAATGTAGACACATTGGATAAAGTTTGGGCATCCTAGGCAACATTTAAGTCTCCAATATAGAAAAGAAAATTACCATTGCATTTTCAAAATTTACAAGAAAATCCAAGGGCAGATAACTTTAATCCCAATTTTCTCCCTTGTCTCTACCTAAACTCTCATCAGACGGCCATTTGTGAACTCCTGAGACAATTTGCTATAAGGTATATATAAAAGTTCCAGTGCCGCTTTCAACATAAATAAATCTTACCCAGCTCTTAGACTAAGTGTTTGCACTCTAGTAAACTCTACAGTTCTGAATTTATTTTGATAATACTTGCACACAATTATAAGTTCTTGAAAGTGTTTAATTACTGTTGAAATTGAATCAAGAGTTACCTGCCCTGTCATACTCAGGTTTGCTACAAACGGCTTTATTTTAGTATTGTTTAGGCTTTAACATGTACAAAATTGAATGGATTTTTATAAAACTTTGTAAAAAGCTTTTGAATGTTGATCTTTAAAGACAGGTGATCACCATTTGCCCCTTCCTCCCACAATAAATTTTGCCACTTTCTTCTGGACAATCGCTGCGGCAGGGGATATCAGCTCTAAGGTGCTTGTTCCTTTTAATCTCACATCTTAACCATCATCTGGTTTATACATCAATTCTTTGCGCCATAGCTTGTTAGTCTCCTATTTTTGAAGGAGAGGGACTTTAGGTTTTTTCTCACATAACTACCCCTGTTTTCAAAAGCGAACACCGATCACGAATAGCCTTTTCTCCAACATGTGTGAAATCAATTTGATGATTTATAAAGAGTCCTCTGATCAGCGTCTTCACTGTTTGTCATTTTGAATTGTATTGTTAAAATCAACCCTAAATAGTCAAAAATGGACAAGACATATTTTGAAATGAATTAAAAGTTTCAGTGGTGAATGAGTTAAGCAGTTGGTACCTTAACCCTTTACCTCATAGCCTGATTCTAGTTTTGAAGACAGGTGACCACTTAAAGCAGGTTGAAAGAAAAGCAGAATGTGCCTTAAGGCACATTCTGCTTTACTTTCAGCCTGCTTTAAGCTAAAATCTGCTAGGCTATATAAAATATTTGTAACGGTAATTGTTCACGAGGGTATAAACTGGAACTATTTTCTTCAGCGGAGGAATAAATGAAATACGCTAAAAGTCGCTTCTATGGGGGAAAGGGTTAAAGCAGACTGGAAGTAAAGCTAGAGTCTCTTCTTTCTTTTCAGCATGCTTTAACCCATTACACTATAAATACACCTTTTTACTCCTATATTTTATGTCTCCCCTGAGGGAAATATTTTCAATTTATACAGTTTATCATTATGTATGATAAGAACTATTTTATATATTCTAGCAGATGGTAGCTTAAAGCATTCTGCTTTACTTTCAACCTGCTTGAAGTGGTCACCTATTCAAAACTAGAATCAAGCTATGTGGGTAATAGGATAACCCATTACCCCATAGCCAGTTTCTAGTTTTGAAGATATGTGACTGCTTAAAGCAGGTTGAAAGTAAAGCAGAATGTGTCTTAAGGCACATTCTGCTTTACTTTCAGCCTGCTTTAAGCTACCATCTGCTAGGACATAGAAAATATTTCTTGATATACATATTCATGACTGTATAAATTGGAAGTTTTTTCTTTGGTGGAGGAATTAAAAAGTCGTATTTATGGGGTAATGGGTTAGGCATGAATTTACAGGGAATCATGCTATTGCTCTTATCAGCACATGATATAAGTATGGCAAGACATTCCAAAGAGGAATAGGTAATAAAAGTAAGATACAGTAAAACCTCTCTATTATGACCACTAAATTGTGTAGATTATTAGGTGTTTACGACAGGTGACTGCTTAAAGCAAGGTGACAGTAAAATAGAAAGCTCCACTAGGAGCTTTCTATTTTACTGTCACCTTGCTTTGAGCTGTCACCTGTCTTTTATACATTCAATTAGCTTGTATTTTAGTGGTCGTAATAGAGAGGTTCTACTGTATGGCTTGAAAGGGATAGGAATATAACATGATTGTTTACTGACTAAATGTATTAAACTGTTAAGTGCATTTTTATGGTGGCATTTTTATTTCCAACTAATCAAAGACCAAAATATTTCTTTCAGTTGTTACCAGATCTACAATATGCTGACAATATGTCCATACTGTGTGTTACCAATGGACCTCACATGCTGAATCATACAGAGTGGAAACTGGACAGGTTTATACGCAGGAGGAGCAAATTAAACTAAACCATTTGAAGGCTTGATACATAAGGCTGTACAGTGACACAAGTGTGTGGAACAATCATTCAAATTCTGAATCATGGACAATCTTTAGGCCTTTCTCTGTGGTAAATCACAGGGCTCCAGATAAGGGGAGTATTTCAAAAACTAAAATCTTTATTCCTGCATAAAACCCTATGGTGTTACTACTCATTAGAATTGTCTCGAAGAGACGATTCTAATGAGTAGTAACACCATAGGATTTGGTGCTGAAATGAGTGAGAAAATGTTGGATTTTTAGCTCACCTGGCACGAAGTGCCAAGGTGAGCTTTTAGGATCGCTGGATGTCCGTCGTCTGTCTGTCTGTCCGTCCGTCCGTTCACAATTGGTTGTGAACACTCTTGCGGCTACAAATTTCATCTGATCTTCATGAAACTTCATAACAATGTTTGTCTTGATAAAATCTAGGTCAAGTTCGAATGTGGGTTATGTCCGGTCAAAAACTAGGTCACTAGGTCAAATTAAAGAAAAACCTTGTGAACACTAGTGGCTACAAATTTTATCTGATCTTTATGAAACTTCATAACAATGTTTGTCTTGATAAAATCTAGGTCAAGTTCGAATGTGGGTCATGTCCGGTCAAAAACTAGGTCACTAGGTCAAATTATAGAAAAACCTTGTGAACTCTCTAGCGGCTACAAATTTCATTTGATCTTTATGAAACTTCATAACAATGTTTGTCTTGATAAAATCTAGGTCTAGATCGAATGTGAGTCATGTCCGGTCAAAAACAAGGTCACTAGGTCAAATTATAGAAAAACCTTGTGAACACTCTAGTTGCTACAAATTTCATCTGATCTTCATGAAACTTCATGACAATGTTTGTCTTGATGAAATCTAGGTCAAGTTTGAATGTGGGTCATGTCCGGTCTAAAACTAGGTCACTAGGTCAAATTAAAGAAAAACCTTGTGAACACTCTAGCGTCTACAAATTGCATCTGATCTTCATGAAACTTGTTGACAATGTTTGTCATGATGAAATCTAGGTCAAGTTCGAATGTGGGTCATGTCTGGTCAAAAACTAGGTCACAAGGTCAAATCATAGAAAAACCTTGTGAACACTCTAGAGGCAACAAATCTCATTTGATTGTGATGCAATTTGGTCAGAATGTTTGCCTAATTAATATCTAGGTCAAATTCGAATATGAGTCATGTCAGGTCAAAAACTAGGTCACTAGGTCAAATCATTGGAAAATCTTGTTACCACTCTAGAGGCTACAAATCTCATTAGATCTGAATGAAATTTTGTCAGAATGCTTGCCTACATCAAATCTAGGTCAAAATCGAATGTGTATTGTGTCTGGTCAAAAATTAGGTCACTAGGTCAATTCATAGAAAAATCTTGTTTACACTCTAGAGGTTGATTGTGGGTCATGTCAGGTCATAATCTAGCTCACTATAGGTCCAGTTTTACATGGTGTTCCAGGTGAGCGATTTAGGGCCATGGTGGCCCTTGTTTAATTGTACTCCCTATTATCTGGAGCCCTGCATCATATGCAAGTGGTGTAGATCCAGATCAGAGGGCTCCTTGAGGAGCCCTCTGATCAGGGTCTGCACTGTTTGTCATAGACATTTGTACTCCTCAAGAGTGGAAGTAAACTGGACGTTATGTTGGAAATTGAAGAGTGCGTTTGGAAAAGACAGCCGTATAAGTGTTAAATTCAGCTGACAGCTTAATTTGAGAAGCGCCCAAAGATGCTGATTTCAGCTTGTATTTTAGGTGACTGTTTTGTGCAGGGCAAAGCTTTTAGTTTATCTTTGTCCTACATTAAGCCGCCATCTGTATTAACCCATTTGTGCCCACGATCCCATATATGGGACATAGGCAAACAGTGTAGACTCTGATCAGACCAGGCGCCACATTATGCGGCATCTGATCAGAGTCTACACTGTTTGCTGATAGGAATCTCAATATAAAACAAAATGAAAATGAAAATTTTGACCAGGCATCCCTTTGATAAAAAATGGACTAATCCAATATATAAATATGGAAGAACCCACTGGGCGTAAATGGGTTAAAGACTAGTTCTGTCTTTCTGTGTTGTTATTACCGAGGAATAGTGTGTCCGCCACTTGTTCATAAAATAACTTTTTGAAATGTGTTGTATGTACTCTTGCATTCCATATGAATTGAAGAATGCATTTTTTTTATGGATTTCGCAAATAGTATAACCCAATGTTTGCTGATATGTTACACACAGCTGAGTGCAGTTGGGGGCCATTTGCATTTGTAGTAGATAAAATACTGCCAACTTTTGACATATTTGAAACACTGAAGACCATGAAGCATTTCCATCTTTATTTACCCTTTTGATACTGAAAATATTCAAATGAACGTTGCCACTTTTGAAAAATGACTTGTATGTTGACTAATAAACCTTTTTTAGCTCACCTGTTTGTAAAACAGCAGGACTTATGCTATACCTTGAGCTTGAGCGTGGACCAATGTTGAAGTTTTTTGGACAGGTTGTACCTGTATTTAGGCTTAATATTTGTGCTAGGGTGCTGAAATTTTGTATGGAGGTTGTTACGGGGTCGAGCATTGGTTCTGTGCAGATAAAACTAAAATTGAAATTCTCATGAAACTTCACACAATCATGTTCACAAATATCACCTCTTGTACAAGTTTTGCACCTTCTGCGTCCAAAGCTAGGTTACTGTTACTACCACTATAAATAGAAGTTGACTGAATTTTCAATGTCGCCACTCTACAGACTGTATTTCTTATAATAAGATTCTCCTGAAACTTCACACACACATGTTCACAAACATCCCCTCTTGTACCAGTGTGTATCTACACTTCCTGGGGTCCAAAACTAGGTCACCAATATCAAAAATAAAAATTCACTACATTTTTTATCTGATTCTCATAAACTTCACACAGATGTTCACAAATATCACCTCATGTACAAGATCATGTCTCCATCACATCTCCACTGCCTGTTGTCCAAAACTAGGCCATCATTACTATAAAAAAAAACTCGGGAGTGGTATCGTCTGTGATGCCTTGTTAACCCTTTGAATTCTAGTCCCGCATATAGGCGTCCTTTTCAAACAGTATACATGTGAATAATACACTTGTCCTGTGCAAACAGTGAAGACCCAGATCAGAGGGCTCCGAAAGGAGCCCTCTGATCAGGGTCTTCACTGTTTGTCATTAGGCCAAAAATGGACAAAAACAACCCTTAAAAGCCAGAAATGGACTAGACTAAAATCGAAACTGGAATTGTCCATTTAAAGTTTCAGGGAGGAAAGAGTTAATATATTAGTCATTGTACATTTCTTTGCAGCATAGCTTTCCATTATCATTTTCCATTGCATTTGCACAACTCACTCGTATAAATGTGCAATAATTTTCCAACAATATTGCTAAATAATTTGTTTACTAGCAAAAATTATGTTTTACCTGGGTTCAAAAGAAATCTAGCTTAAATCATGATTAGATACAAGGTTCCATGATATCTAGTATTAACCCTTAGCCGGCCAAATAAATTGTCGTCTGCTATATTTCTCGTCTGCTTCAAGTTTCAAAGTTGCTCAAAATTGCTGAAAATGTTGTCCGAGTGTCAAACAGCTTGGATCCGGATGAGACGCCGAGTTACTTGGCGTCTCATCCGGATCCAAGCTGTTTGCATATGGAGCTATAGTCGTGAGTGGCAGGCTAAGGGTTAAGTGATAACTGAATAAAGAAGCCTTGTGACCTATAAAGACAGGTGATGGCCTAATGCAGGACTGCCATAATTTGATCTTGTAAAAACCCTAAGATTTCAAAATTTTCTTTTTTTTCAAAGGTAATTACTTAATGTAGGTTGAAAGTAAAGCAGAATGCACCTTGAGGCGCATTCTGCTTTACTTTCAGCCTGCTTTAAGCTACCATCTGCTAGGATAAAAATCTGAAGATTTCGGAAAAATCCATAGAAATGGCAGCCCTGCTAGTGCTGAAAGCTGTCTATTTTATCCAGCATTAAGTTGACCACCTGTCCTAAGGACTACAGATAAAACATTGTTTGAATAATCACTTGTTGTATTTAACTCTTCCCCCCCATACAAGTGCCTTTTAGCGCATTTAATTTATTCACCCATCGAAGAAAATAGTTTCAACTTTATAAAGTCGTAAACATGTTATGTACTGAAAGAAATGTTTTCTATATCCTAGCTTAAAGCAGGTGAAAAGTAATTCAGAATGCGCCTTATGGCACATTCTGCTTTTCTTTCAACCTGCTTTGAGTGTTCACTTGCCTTCAAAACTAGAAATAGCCTATGGGGTAAAGGGTTAATCTTTGACTAGTATTAACAAACAGTGTACTTGTAAATAGTATAATGGTTCTTATAAACAGTGTGCCTGTGAAAAATATACTTGTCCTAGACAGGGTAGACCCAGATAAGAAGAGTCTGCCCTGAATGCCATGCTTTCTAGTCATTCAACCAATAACAGTAGAGTGCTTGGAGGAAAGTTAGTAGCCTTAGACAGGACAAAAGTAATGCAGAAAGCTTCTATAGGAGTTTTCTGCATTACTGATGTCCTGCATGATTCTACCATTATTCCATAGATACACATTTTATTAATTCATCTAAAATTGTTGTTTGTTGTTTTGTCTCATTTTGACATATTGACAGAAGAAATATAATGTCAAGTGACAGTTTAAATGCGATCGGACGCCATGTTGCATGACATCTGATCTGGATTCAGGCTGGTGTTAAGCACTCTAAGTATATTATATTTCCCTCCCTATATCAACTCCCTCCAAACAACCCACTCAATGTTTGTCTCCCATTGGGTGTTGTTGTAGAGGAACACTGCAATGGCCAAATGTTGCTTACACATAGTGCAAGGCTCCAGATATACCCAACCTTAACATTCTGGTTATGTTTCCTGCCTAACCCTATGTTAACTCTTTCCTCCCTAAAACTTTAAATAAACAATTCCAGTCTAGTCCATTTCTGGCTTTTAAGGGTTGTTTTTATCCATTTTTGGCATTATGACAAACAGTGAAGACCCTGATCAGAGGGCTCCTTTCGGAGCCCTCTGATCTGGGTCTTCACTGTTTGCACAGGACAAGTGTACTATTCACATGTATGCTGTTTCAAATGACGCATATATGCATGATTAGGGTTCAAAGAGTTAACCAACTAGAATTGTCTTCAACTCATTGTGCCCTAGTGACATATATATGCGTTCTTTACCAAATGTGTACCTGTAAAGAGTACACTTGTCTAAGTCAAAGGGTGAAGTCCCTGATTAGAGGGCTCCTGCAGGAGCCCTCTAATCAGATACTTCACTGTTTGTCATTTTGCAATATATTATGAAAAACAACCTGAATGATCTAAAATGGACCAGCCTTTATTGTAACCTGGAATTGTCCATTGACAGTTTCAGGGGATAAGGAGTTAATAAATTTCAAAAATGAGTGGTCACTACTTGCAAGACAGGCAAGAGCCGTTACATGCAGGAGTAGGTTAAAATGTATGTAATGTCTTCATTTGGACCATTTTGTATTTTTGTAAACTTGATACATTTATTTTTGTACCAGTTATGTTTGTTTAAAAAAGACTGTTCAAACCTTTGTTGAGAAAACTACAGACCTTGTCCATGTGGCAGCTATTTGAACAACACAAGTTAAGCATAAACACATTGTGACATGTATACACATTATTCATAAATAGTGTACCTGTGAAGAGAACACATCCTACCGGTATGCAGACAGTGTAGACCCTCATCAGAGGGCTCCTGCAGGAGCCCTCTAATGAGGGTCTAAACTGTTTGCTGTTTAACTGTAACAGTATATTGCAAAACATCTTCAAATCGTCAATACTGTACTAGCCTTAATTAGAAACTGGAACTCTTAACCCATTACCCTGTAAGTTCACCTTTGAACACAGTGAGTTTATTCCCTCAATGAAGAAAAATAGTTCCATTTTATACAGTCATGAACATGACCTATGAGTAATGTTTCCTATATTCCGGTAGCTAAAGCAGGTTGAAAGTAAAGTAGAATGCGCCTGAAAGGCACATTCTGCTTTACTTTCAGCCTGCTTTAAGTGGTCACCTATCTTCAAAACTAGAAACAAGCTATGGGGTAAAGGGTTCATTTTGAAGCTTCAGGTGTGAAATGATGTCACGTTTGCTTTCTTTTGAATGATTGCTTATTAAAGGTTTGACATTGGTGATGTATTACTCTCTGCTTGCTTTGACCAGAAACTGCATTTGATGTTCTTACTGAAATTAAAGGTAGCTTCTTATCATGTGAACAGTTAGCAAGAGGAGTACCAGCTTAAATGATGGGAATACAGGCATATTTGATTCTAAGCAACCACTGACAAGATATATTGGTAGTTTGTAGGAAAGGATACAGCTAAATGCAGGGCAAAAATAATGCAGAATGCTCCTATAGGAGCTTGCATTACTTTTGTCCTGCGTTTAGAATTGATCCATCTTGATTAATTTCTATGGTTCTTTAACCCATTACCCCATAAATACGCGTTTTACGCCTTAAATTTATTTCTCAACTAAAGAAACCACATGTAGTTCCAATTTATACAGTTATGAATATTTATGATAAGAAATATTTTCTATATTCTTACAGGTGGTAGCTTAGAGCAGGCTGAAAGTAAAGCAGAATGCGCCTTAAGACGCATTCTGCTTTACTTTCAACCTGCTTTAAGTGGTCACCTATTTTCAAAACTAGAAACAGGCTATGGGGTAAAGGGTTAATCAGTGGTTGCTCGATCCAGATTAACTACACCTTTGTTGTACTGTGTTCAGTAAATACTCTTTATAACGGCCACTAAATTGTGCTCATTGTTGTTTAAGACAGGTGACTGCTTAAAGCAGTATGAAAGTCAAACAAAGATCATCTAGGAGCTTAGTTTTACTTTCACCTTACTTTAAACTGTCACCTGCGTTTTAGATGAATCAATTTTAGTGATCGTAATAATGAGGTTTCACTGTACCTGTATGTCCAGTGGAACTTACAGGGCTCCAGATAAGAGTAGTTTTTCAAAAACTAAAATCTTTATTTCTGCATTAAACCTTATGGTGTCACTACTCATCAGAATCGTCTCTTCGAGACGATTCTAATGAGTAGTATCACCATAAGGTTTGGTGCTCAAATGAGTGAGAAAATGTTGAATTTGTTCAGAAAACTACCCCTTATCTGGAGCCCTGTGTCTTACTTTGGGTTAACTCTTTGAACCCTTTACAAACTGTGTACAAATGAATAGTAACTTATCCTATGTAAACAGTGTAGACACAGATCAGAAGGTTCCTAAACCCTCTGATCAGGGTCTGCATTGTTTGTAATTTTGAATTATATTTTCATAAGTAAAAAATGGACTAGATCTAGACTTATTTTGAAACTGAGATTTCCAATTTCATGTTTCCCGGGTGACCATGTTAACCCATTACCCGTTAGCCTGTTTCTAGTTTTGGAGAAAGGTGGCCATTTCAAGTAAAGCAGAATATGCCTGTAGGTAAATTCTGATTTACTTTCAGCCTGCTTTAAGATACCATCTCCTAGGATATAGAAAACATTTCTAACTTCATATTCACGAATGTCTAAAGTGGAACTGTTTTCTTCAGTTGAGGAATAGATTAACCCTTAGCCTGCCACTCACGACTATAGCTCCATATGCAAACAGCTTGGATCCGGATGAGACGCCGAGTAACTCGACGTCTCATCCGGATCCAAGCTGTTTGACACTCGGACAACATTTTCAGAAATTTTGAGCAACTTTGAAGCACTTTGAAACTTGAAGCAGACGAGAAATATAGCAGACGACAATTTATTTGGCGGGCTAAGGGTTAAAGGCGTAAAAAACCTTTAACACATTCAACCCTAGCGTCTTGTACCTGTAAAGATTACATTTGTCTCGTACAAACAGTGTAGACCCTGTTCAGAGGGCTTCTTCAGGAGCCCTCTGATCAGGGTCTACGCTGTTAGTCATTTTGAAATATATCGTTAAAATCAATCCTAAATTGTCAAAAATGGACTAGACTTATTTTGAAATTGGAATTGTCCATTAAAAGTTTCAGGGCTGAATGGGTTATGGGTTAATACAAGATTGACTGTATACTGTTTTAAGGTCTTGATGCATGTGCTAATATTAGACTGCTGGATGCAGAAGGATATTGTGCTGTTGGTATAGCTACTTATTACATGAAAAATACACTTTGTTCTTTATATTTGTACTTTTTAATTATTAAAGTTTGACATAAATTACTGTTCTTTTTATTTTTCAATAAAATGTACATGCAAGAATTGAATGCCACCTTTAGTGAGGTCATAATGTGCGAAATCCCATGACATCATTGGCAAAACAGTTGAACTGTCAAATGTTTCATGCTGAACTTTGCTCTTCAAAAATTTGGCGTTCATTAAACTAAGATGATAGAAGAATCAATCCATTGACAATTGGCAATTAGACTTTACTTGGATATTTTGACGTTATTTTACACACTCCATCCAGGACGCAAGCCATGTGACACCAACTGGTTGCATTTCCATTGTGTTGCTGTTTAAGCATTCAAAATAAATTTCATATGCGTCATCCAAATATTGTGCCACTGGTCAGTATCATGCTTATTCCTGAATGGATTAAGCAAAAATATCCAGGTGTAGGTCGTTTTGTGTTTCTGGAAACTAACGTTGTCATTAATATCTCAACATCAAATATCACCAAAATTTGCACATAATTTCCACCAAACGACCTATAACAAGATGCATTTGTAAAGGTGAAGCTTACATAATTTGGTGCTCTGGTTATAACTATTTATGGATGCTTGGCCTCTGTTACAACAACTCGTACATACTTGGACATTCATTCATATGTACATGTAATTCATCAATCTAATTTTAAGAGAATTAATACCTGCATCCGTTCCATTAAAATCAAATTAAAAGTCAAACAAGGTTTCTTAATCTATAAAACAATCACAGGGTAACAAATTAATATTTTGATAAATCTCATTAGATCTGCATCTAATATTGTCAGAATGTTTGCCTACCTTACATGTGGATTGTGTCCAGTCAAAAACTAGGTCGCTAGGTCAAATCGTAGGAAAATCTTGCTTACACTCTTGAGGTTGATTTAGGGTCATAATCTAATTTACTCTAGGTTAAATTTTTACATGGTGTACCAGGTGAGCGATTTAGGGCCATCGTGGCCCTTGTTCTTATTTGACCTAGTGACCTAGTTTTTGACTCCCAATCAAACTTGACCTAGATTTCTTCTAGACAAACATTGTGACCAAGCTTCATGAAGATGGGATGAAATTTGTAGCGGCTAGAGTGTTAAATAACCAGTTCACCACGGACAGACAGCAATCCAAAAAGCTCACCTTGGGGCCAGGTAGGCTAAAAACAGTTAAACACTCTAGTAACCACAATTTTGATCCAATCTTTATGGTTAAAAATGATCAAACCTGGTCAGAATGGCCATCTTGACAAAATCTAGGTCAAGTTCAATAATGGATTATATGAGGTCAAAAAGTATGTCACTAATTCAAATCTTGGAAAAAAGCGTGTGTACACTATATAGTAGCCACAATTTAGACCTAATTATGATCAGAATGACCATCTTGACAACATCTAGGTCAAGTTAGAGTATGGGTTATGTGGGGTTAAACACCAGTTTTAGCCCAATCTTTAACATGACCATCTTGACAAAATATTGGTCAATTTTGAATATGGTTCATTTGGGATCATAGAGTAGGTCAATAAGAGGATTCAACTGTTGGCCAATCAAGTGAGCGACCCAGGGCCATCATGGCCTTTTGTTCGATGATTTGACCTAGTCTTTGACTGGACATGACCAACATTTGAACTTGGCTTAGACATGGGCAAACATTTGGACTAAGTTTCATGAAGATCAAAAGATTGTAGTGCTAACAAGGTTTTTCTATGATTTCACCTGGTGACCTAGTTTTTAGCCTGACATGATCCACATTCCAACTTGGCCTAGATTTCATCAATACAAACAGTGTATCCACTAGAGTGTCAACAAACAATTGTGGACGGATGGACATCCAGATCCTAATAGCTCACCTTGGCACTTCATGCCAGGTGAGCATAAAGTGTGGAGTTGTACAGCAGTATGGACAAGTGATCAATGTGATGTTATTTTTCTTGATTCATGCAATATTTTCACACTGTATCAAGATCAGTCATGTATCCCTATGCTTTGTTACAGTTAACTCATTCACCCCTACAACTTTTAATGGACAACTCCAGTTTCCGGTTAAATCTAGTCAAATTATGACTATAGGTCAAGTTTTACATGGTGTACCAGGTGAGCGATCTAAGGCCCATAGTGGCCCTTGTTCTAATATTTGACCTAGTGACCTTCAGGCTTGTTTGGTAATTTATTGCAATATGACAAATGATCAAGAGCCCTCTGATCTGGGTTAATATTGTTTCCATAGAACAAATGTATTTTCACAGGTACAGTGGAGAATCTGTTATTCTTTCCCGTTTTAACACAAACGCAAGACACCAAAATGTAGAAAAGAACAACCTTTTGACAATTTTGACTTTTTTAGCTCTCCTGAGCTAGCTCAGGGTGAGCTTTTGCAATACTTGAATGTCCGGCGTGCGTCGTCAAAAATTTTAGTGTTTACACTCTAGAGGCCACAATATTTATCCAATCTTTCTCGAACTTGCTCAGATTGTATATTACCATAAGAGTTCGGATGAGTTTGCGTATTGTTGAAATCGGATCAATAGGTCAAGAGTAATCTACCTTTGAATTGCTGAAAATGTCATATATAAGGGTGTTTACACTCTAGAGGCCACAATTTTTATCCGATCTATCTCAAACTTGCTCAGATTGTATAAGACCATAAGAATTCAGATGAGTTCGATTTTGGTTGAAATCATGACTAATAGGTCGAGAGTAATCTACCTTTGAATTGCTGAAAATGTCATATTTAAGGGTGTTTACACTCTAGAGAATTTTTATCCAACCTATCTCAAACTTGCTCAGATTGTATATTACCATAAGAGTTCGGATGAGTTGGATTATGGTTGAAATCGAGAGTCATCTACCTTTGAATTGCTGAAAATGCCATATTTAAGCGTGTTTACACTCTAGAGGCAACAATTTTTATCCAGTCTTTTTCAAACTTTCTCAGATTGTATATCCATAAGAGTTCAATTAAATATGATTATGGTTGAAATCGGACCAATAGGTCAAGAGTGGTCTGCCCTTGAATTGCTGAAAATGCCATATTGAACAGTGTTTACACTCTTGCAACTAGTTTTCAATGGATTTTGATTTTACTTGCACACAAAGTATATACCTTTAAGTTCTCAAAGGAGTGCAATTATTGTTGAAATCTAATCATTGTGGCAATAGTTATCTGACCTTGATATACTTTGAAATGATAGAAAAGGCTTCATTTCAGTATTGTTTAGGCTCTAGTTATCTGCCTTTGGATTTAGATTAAAACGGATGAAACAGAAAGGCAAGCTATCAAGCTTCAGTACAACAGGTGAGCGATATCAGGGCCTTTAGGCTCTCTTGTTTTTTTTTATCCGAGTGGCAAACTGTTTGTAGCCTAATCAGACACCGGGCTACCCAGCATCTGATCTGGCTCCAAAGTGTTTGCACTGGAATTAATAGGTTTAGCGTAAACACGATAACCCATTACCCCATACCCTGTTTTTCATTTTGAAAATAAGTGACTACTTAAAGCAGGTTGAAAGTAAAGCAGAATGTGCCCTAAGGCACATTCTGCTTTACTTCCAGCCTGCTTTAAGCTATAATCTGCCAGTAAATAGAAAATATTTCTTATGGATCATATTCATGACTGTATAAAGTGGAAGTATTTTCTTAAATGAAGGAACAAATAAAAGGCGTAAAAAGGCGTATTTATGGGGTAATGGGTTAATTTGGAAAGAATAACGTTTTCACCACTGTACACTGTTTGTAAACGACAAGTATACCGTGATAATACCTAGGGCTAGGGCTCAATGTGTAAAGGTATAAACAAATAAAAATATTGAACTGATAACATAATATGCATTTTTATTCATATCAAACATAATATTCATATTTCTAATAAATATTTGAAGATTTTCTCACAAATAGATTAGTGATCAAAATAGATAGCAAATGACTAACAATCAACATGTTGGTTGATATTGCCCATAACATTAAAAGCGCTCAGTTAGAGAAGAAAGATTTCTGCAGAATTGAATGAACGAATGGTGTTTTATGGCCCACCAACAAATAAAAATCGTAAGAAATAATTTCTATATTCTAGTAGATAGTAGCTTAAAGCAGGCTGAAAGTAAAGCAGAATGCGTATTCTGCTTTACTTTCACCCTGCTTTAAGTGGTTAACTATTTCCAATACTAGAAACAGGCTATGGGAGAATTGGTTAAGAGCAGATCTTCATAGCAAAGCCATTACGCCATAAATACATCTTTTATGCCTCAAATTTATTTCTCAACTGAAGAAAATAGTTCCAATTTAAAAGGTCATAAATATGCACTGTACATTCTATATCCTAGCAGATAGAAGCTTAAAGCAAGCTCAAAGTAAATCAGAATGCACCTTAAAGGCTCGATGCACATTCTGCTTTACATTAAACCACCTTTAAGTGTTCATCTTTCTTTATAATTAACTAGAAAGGGCTATAATTAAAATGGGGGTTCTGGCACTTCTCCTTTTTAGCAACAGGGCTAAAATAGAAAGCTTAACATTGGAGCTAAATGCAAACAGTTCGCCCCAACTATGACCGAAAAGCAACACTTAGCCCTCCTTCTTCTTGCCAAGACAAAAATTAATGCCCTAATTGGTTACATGTCTTCAAAACAAGAAACAGGCTATTGGGTAAAGGATTAAACAGTAATCTTTGGCAATGAGGATTCTTGAATTTTACGATTTGCACAGAAACATATTCAATCAATTATATTTAATTTAACACACATTTTAGGAACAGTAAACCATGGTATTTTACATAACCCATACATATCATTTAGTATTGAGTTCACATTTAGTATTTTAAACCATTATCACTACATCGTAGTACAACCAAGTAAAAGGGGCTTATAAACCTTTCCCTTATTGACACGCTTTGTCATACCTTTACAATTTTCATTGAAGTACATGTAAAACCTGTCTGAAGTGGCCACTTTAAAGAAGACAAAAAAATATGTTTTCAAGACATTTAATTGCTCAATGCAGGTCAAAGTATTGCAGAATGCTCTCTTAGGAGTTTGACCTGCATTACGCTCCCATCTGTCTTTAAGACCTTTTTGTCTTCTTTTGAGTTGCTGCTTAAGACAGGTTTAACATGTATCTTTTTATGCCTCTGCCTATTGCACTTAGAAATCCCTTATAGTGGTCCTACTCCGTTGCATTTAATGAAGCAAATAACAAAGTTTCCTACTTCATAACAGGTAGATAGAAACAGGCTGAAAGCAGGGTTTTCCCTGGCGCACAAAATGCGCGCCAATGACCCCCTTTTTGATTAAATGTCCCTCAAACATTTTAACTGGGGGTCAAATTTGACGCAACTTTGAAAATCCATCACAGTGATCACAAAATGTTATCATTATGTGTTAAAAAATTAAAGAAAAGAAACTCTGAAGAGTGAAGACCATAATCTTTGTCTTTTAATAGGTGGTTTTCTGCAATACTGTCACACTGCATTAAGCAACCAGCACTCTTTACATCTCTAAATTATTCATAAATATAAAATTAAGTGTCTGGTTTTTAGAGGATTTATTGAGATATGGAAGGGTATACTATATGTCTATTATAAAACAAGTTACCTACCAAACAGCAATGCTGCAAATGCATGTCCTAAAATTTTATTTGAAGGGTAAAAAGCAGTGTCTAGACAAGTGACCCCCTAAAATTAGTTTTGTCCCCCAAACTAAGGAACCTGGGGGACACAATGTCCCCCATTTGTCAATGCCTAGGGAAAACCCTGGGCTGAAAGTAAAGCAGAAATCCCATTAAGGAGCTTTCTGCTGTACTTTCAGCAGCTGTAGCTTGTTCACCCCTGAAACTTCAAATGGAGTATTCCAGTTTCCAATAAAGCCTGGTCCATTTCTTATTATTTATAGTTGGTATTACAATTTTTTGCAAAATGACAAACAATTAAGATCCAGATCAGATTACTCTTTTAGGAGTCCTCTGATCTGAGTCTTCACTGTTTGCATAGGACAATTTTCCTCTTCATAGATATATTGTTTGTAAAGACAAGTATACAGTCATATCGTTAAAGTCTAATCACATGTTACTTTGCATCAAATGAGGATCTGAAACGATTTGCAAGAGCATGTGTAGTTCTGTATGACAGAATAAGATGTTAACCCATTATCCCATAAATACACCTTTTTACACATCTAATTTACTTTTACGAAAATAGTTCCACTTTATACAATAACTAATATGTACCATGAGAAATATTTTCTGTATTCTAGTAGATAGTAGCTTAAAGCAGGCTGAAAGTAAAGCAGAATGCGCCTTAAGGCGCATTCTGCTTTACTTTCAACCTGCTTTAAGTGGTCACCTATCTTCAAAAACTAAATGTAGGCTATGGAGTAATGGGTTAATTCTAATCTTCATGGAGATACCATGACAGACATGTTAATTTTTTGCTATTTTAAGATATAGTTTCAAGCTGCATGGCTAAGTCATCATCAAATCCATCATCCATTTCATCCACTGGGTTAGTTTTGGCTGGTGGCTGACTGTTTGCCTGTGGCTGTGTCTTGGGTGTACCAGTATACTGAGAAGACTGGGAACCACGGTACTGACTTCTAGGGGTCTTTGGTGTGCCCATGGACGACAAAACTAAAAGTACACATCAAAATGTAAATGAACTAGAATAGAAAATTCCAGTATCCCATAAAGTCTGGTTCATTTTTTACAATTTAGGGATAATTATACCCCCCACAAACAGAGTTTGAGGGGGGTATACTGGAATCAGCCTGTCAGTTGGTCGGTCGGTCTGTCTGCAAAATCTTGTACTTTAACTCCTCCTTCAGTTTCAACCTGATTCATTTGATACTTGGCATAAATGTTACTCACGTGTAGTAGATGTGCAAGACACAAATTTCAGGTCTCTGTGACCTTGAACTTTGGCCTTTAAATTGGTAGGCAAAATCTTGTACTTTCAACTCCTCCTTCACTTTCAACCCGATTCTCTTGATACTTGGCATTAATGATACTCAGGAGTTGTAGATGTGTAAGACACAAATTTCAGGTCTCTGTGACCTTGACCTTTGGCCTTGAAATTGGTCTTGAAATTCGTTGGCAGGCAAAATCTCATACTTTGAACTCCTCCTTCAATTTCAACCTGATTCGCTTGATACTTAGCATAAATGTTACTCAGGAGTAGTAGTTGTGCAAGACACAAATTTCAGGTCTCTGTGACCTTGGGCCTTGAAATTGGTCTTGAAATTGGCAGGCAAAATCTTGTACTTTGAATTCCTCCTTCAATTTCAACCTGATTCACTTGATACTTGGCATAAATGTTATTCAGGAGTAGTAGATGTGCAAGACACAGATTTCAGGTCTCTTTGACCTTGACCTTTGTCCTTGAAATTGGCAGGCAAAATCTTGTATTTTGAACTCTTCCTTCACTTTCAACCTGATTCACTTGATACTTTGCATAAATGTTACTCAGGAGTAGTAGATGTTCAAGACACACATTTCAAATCTCTGTGACCTTGACCTTTGGCCTAGAAATTGGTGTTAAAATTGGCAGGCAAAATCTTGTACGGCGAACTCCTCCTTCACTTTCAACCTGATTTACTTGATACATGGCATAAATGTTCCAAGTTTTTATGATGGTCCCAGCACCCTGCCATTGTAAAACCTCATTGAAAACGTCTGCAGAGTGTGACAGAGTGCTGTATAGTAGGGGTATTTATCACCTTTAGTGTTAGCCGTTCTAGTTTTTGCAATATCTTTCAAAATGACAGTCAATTCAGACAGCTCCTTTAGGACTTTATGCACTGTTTGCATGTTAGTAAATGTCAAGTATACAGTAAAACCTCTCTATTACGACCACTAAATTATGTTAATTATTAGGGTGTTTACGGTAGGTTACCGCTTAAAACAAGGTGACAGTGAAACAGAAAGCTCCTGTAGGAGCTTTCTGTTTCACTGTCACCTTGCTTTAAGCTGTCACCTGTATATTAAACAATCAATTAGCCTTCGTTTTAGTGGTCGTAATAGAGGGGTTTTACTGTACTTGTCAATAGAGTTCAATGTTTTCACGTATGTGTTACCTGAAACAGTTAAATGCCAGTTTCCAACAAGCTATGTTTATAACCCCACCCCCACCGCAACCCTGATCATGAAATGAACTGGACCTTTGATATTTTGACCTCAAAAGAGATAGCAATCACCTTCTCCTCATGATTTAAACAACCAATAAGCCTCCTGGTCGTAATAAAGAGGTTTTACTATCTAGATAATGCAGAACTCTCGTAAAGGAGATATTTGCATTATTTATGTCCTGCAATTAAGCAGTCACTTTTGTAGAGGAAACTAAACAAGGGCCACTATGGCCCTAAATCGCTCACCTGGTAATTAACCATGTAACCATGTACACCGTGTGACCTAGTTTTTGACCGGGCATGACCCTCATTCTATCTTGACCTCGATTTCAATGAGACAAACATTTTGTTCAAGTTTCATGAAGATTCAATGAATTTTGTAGTCTCTAGAGTGTTAACGAGGTTTTTCGATGATTAGACCTAGTGACCTAGTTTTTGACAAGACATAAGCCACATTTGAACTTGACCTATATTTCATTGAGGCAAACCTTTTCATCTAGTTTTATGAAGATCAAATGAAATTTGTAGTCTCTAGAGTGTTAACAAGGTTTTACGATAATTTGACCTAGTGACCTAGTTTTTGACCGGACATGACCCACATTCGAACTTGACCTAGATTTCATTAAGGCAAACATTTTGATGAAGTTTCATGAAGATCCAATGAAATTTGTAGTCTCTAGAGTGTTAACAAGGTTTTTCGAAGATTTGACCTAGTGACCAAGTTTTTGACCGGACATGACCCACATTCGAACATGGCCTAGATTTCATTGAGGCAATCATATTCATGAAGTTTCATGAAGATCCAATGAAATTTGTAGTCTCTAGAGTGTTAACAAGGTTTTTCGAAGATTTGACCTAGTGCCCTAGTTTTTCACCGGACATGACCCACATTCGAACATGGCCTAGATTCCACTGAGGCAATCATATTGATGAAGTTTCATGAAGATCCAATGAAATTTGTAGCCTCTAGAGTGTTAACAAGGTTTTTCGAAGATTTGACCTAGTGACCTAGTTTTTGACCGGACATGACCCACATTCGAACTTGACCTAGATTTCATTAAGGCAAACATTTTGATGAAGTTTCATGAAGATCCAATGAAATTTGTAGCCTCTAGAGTGTTAACAAGGTTTTTCGAAGATTTGACCTAGTGACCTAGTTTTTCACCGGACATGACCCACATTCGAACTTGGCCTAGATTTCATTGAGGCAATCATATTGATGAAGTTTCATGAAGATCCAATGAAATTTGTAGCCTCTAGAGTGTTAACAAGGTTTTTCGATAATTTGACCTAGTGACCTAGTTTTTGATGGGACATGACCTACATTCAAACTTGGCCTAGATTTCATTAAGGCAAACATTTTGATGAATTTTTATGAAGATCCAATGAAATTTGTAGTCTCTAGAGTGTTAACAAGGTTTTTCGAAGATTTGACCTAGTGACCTAGTTTTTGACCGGACATGACCCACATTCGAAATTGACCTAGATTTCATTGAGGCAATTATATTGATGAAGTTTTATGAAGATCCAATGAAATTTGTAGCCTCTTGAGTGTTAACAAGGTTTTTCGATAATTTGACCTAGTGACCTAGTTTTTGACCGGACATGACCCACATTCAAACTTGGCCTAGATTTCATTGATGCAAACATTGTGACCAAGTTTCATCAAGATCCAATGAGATTTGAACCTGCTAGAGTGTTAACGAACAATTGTGGACGGACGGACAGACAAACGACGGACGACGGACATCCAGCGATCCTAAAAGCTCACCTTGGCACTACGTGCCAGGTGAGCTAAAAAGTTAAAACTGCAGGTTCAATACTGTCAGGTGAGCGAATTCAGTGCCAGCATGGTTCTCTTGTTTATATTAACCTCCATTGCCCAATCAACATATATCCAAATTACCTACAGTGCTTCTTCGGGAGAAGGGTATGTTATGTAACCCTTTAACTCATTCACCCTGAAACTTTTAATGGACAATTCCAATATTAAAATAAGTCTAGTCCATTTTTGACTATGTGGGGATGATTTACATAATATATTTCAAAATGACAAACAGTGTAGACCCTGATCAGAGGGCTCCTTAAGGAGCCCTCTGATCAGGATCTACACTGTTTGCATAGGGCAAGTGTAATCCTAACAGGTACACTGTTTGTAAATGACAACTAAACTTGTCGCTAGGGTTGAATGTGTTAACAGGTCATCTGCTGTATTTCTCTGTGCTGAGTTATCTGCATTATCCTTTAGAACCTATCTTCTGAGATTGTCAGTTGGGATCCAGGTAGGAAGCCAATGTTTACAAGTTTGACCTTTCCTATCTTCAAATCTCTGACTTTTACATACCTTTGCTCTCACCATTATGGGACCTCTGGCTTTCATCAAACCACTGGTTTGGGTGACTAAAGGTCTGTAACTGGGAGTCTAGAGGTAACTTATGGACCGCCTCATAATACCTTGTACACGCCACATTATACTTGCCCATCTTTACATCAGACATAATCTGTAAGAGATTTCATAATGAAGACATTCAGTCTACTCTGTTGTAAGTGACAATATAACCCATGACTCCATAGATAGACATTGTTAATATTTAATTTATTCATCCACTGAAGAAAAATGTTCAAATATGTGCAGTCATGTAAGATTAAGAATTCTAACACACTTCACACACGCCCCTATATAAACAAAGTATGATTGTTTCAGTATTAAACACTCACGCGCTAAAACGTTCTAATGTGACGTCATGTGGCTTCGATAATGCATACGCCAAGAAATCTAGCGCCGTTGCTTAGGTGCAAATTCAGGTAAAATTTTGTGTTAGAATCGAAATAATAAATTAATACCAGTGTTTTATCTAACAATCGAACACAGGTAGTCGTTTAGATGCTTGTAATTAAACCACTCGGCCTAAAGGCCTCGTGATTAAATTACTACGCATCTCAACTCCTACCAGTGTTCGATTGCACAATAAAACACTAGTATGAATTTATTATTTCTTAAATGTTTTCTATATTCTAGCAGATGGTAGCATTCTGCTTTACTCTAAACCTGCTTTAACTCTTTCCTCCCTGAAACTTTAAATGGACAATTCCAGTTTCCATCTAAGTCTAGTCCATTTCTGACTTTAAAGGGTTGTTTTTGTCAATGTTTGGCATTGTGACAAACAGTGAAGACCCTGATCAGAGGGCTCCTTTCGGAGCCCTCTGATCTGGGTCTTCACTGTTTGCATAGGACAAGTGTACTATTCAGATGTACACTGTTTGAAAAGCACGCCTATATGCGGGACTAGGGTTCAAAGAGTTAAGTGGTCACATATCTTCAGAAGCAAGTTATGGAGTAAAGGGTTAAAAGCAGATCTAATTGACCCCTACAACTTCAAATGGAACATTCTCCTTTCCAATTAAGTCTAGTCTATTTTTGACAATTTAGGGTTTATAAAATTTATATTGCAAAATTTATATTTATATTGCAATCTCTGATCTGGGTCCACACAGTTTGCACTCTTCACAGATGCACTATAAAATATGCATGTATACCTGTCACAAGGGGTGAATATGTATGCTAATATTTTGTATTCAGACTAGACATGTCATAAAGCTAGATACAAACTATTTGTCACTCATTTTCAACATTTCTTCAGTTCAAAAAGCATAAAAATTATTTTTAGTTATTTTCAGACAATAAATTGGAAGCAGATTGCAATTCAGCATGACAAGAGTCAAATCCAATTTGACTATCTAGTTTCGTTTTTACAGTGTTTCTCAAAACAAAATGACAGTGTAGAACCTGATCAGAGGGTTTCTGTAGAAGCCCTCAAATCTGGGTGTAAACTGGTTGCAAAATATTGTGTACTCTTCACAGGTACACTGATTTCAAAGGGTTTGTATACATTTTCCTAGGTATCAACCAACAAAAGAATTGTTACAGCATTCCCTCTCTACAACAACACCCTATGGGACACAAAAACTGTGTGCTTTGTTCGGAGGGAGGCGTTATAGGGAGGGAAATTGATTTACATTTGCAAACAGCTTGATTCAATAAATCAAGATCAGACGCCGCGTAACACAGCGACTGATCTGGAATCAAGCTGTTTGTCATTCGTCATTATGTTTTTTCTATAAAAATGTCCAATGTAAATTTCAGAAAACCAACTGACAATCAATTAAAGCAGACGATATTGCAGCAGCAAAACGTTCAACATAATTGTCAAGTTTTAGGAACAGTGGCAAGGGTCGTTGTAAGGAGGGAGTCGTTGTTTGGAGGGCCGGTGTAGGGAGGGAGCACTGTATATCATTTGTCCATGTCTCATATAATAACAGCACTAAAGAGACACAGCTGACAGTTATAAAAGAAATGTTACAGACACATGAAGTCTATGCCAAATTACCTTATCCAAATAAATATCTGACACTCCCTGTGATCTCAGCTTCTGCTTCAACAAGTCGACATCTGTGTGCTTGAAAGGACATCCTTGAATAAAGATTGTCATTTTTTATCACAATAATAGGAATAGAAATCTTAGCTCACATAAAATTATGTGTGCTTGAAAGGACAGCCTTGAAGAAAGAGTGTCATTTGTTTATCACAATAATTATAGCAATTGAAATCTTAGCCAACATATGTTTGGTAATATTAGTAAAGAGCATTTGTATATATAAGTTTAAATACCTACATGAAACTAGTTACAGCAAACACATGCCCTGTACACCTTATTATACCCTTAACCCTTTCCCTTATAGAAGCGACTTTTAGCACATTCATTTTATTCATCCGCTGAAGAAAATAGTTCCAAATTATACCGTAATGAATATGTGTCATATTTAATACTTTCCTTATTCTAGCAGTTAATAGCTTAAAGCAGGCTGAAAGTAAAGCAGAATGCGCCTCATGGCGCATTCTGCTTTACTTTCAACCTGCTTTAAGTAGTCACATATCTTCAATACTAGAAACAATGCTATCAGGTAAAGGGTTAATAAAAACTTGCTCAAAACATTATTACAGATGGGTTGTTATTAGTATGAATGAATTGCGTCGTGCAGGGACATAAATAGTGTAGGTCTGTATTCAAAGTTTTGGAGTTAATCACTTCATTAATTCTGAGGTCAACTATTACAGTCTAAAGACTCCTGACCTAATCTCGGAAGAAGAAAGAAGAAGAATCCTTGAGAGGAAAATAACAGACAAGTCCCTCTGCTATGACCACTCCAAGGAAGATGCATTGATGGTATTAAAGATAGGTGACAGTTTAAAGTAGAATGAAAGTAAAATGAATGAAAGTGCAGGGTTTTCCCTGGCGCACAAAATGCGCGCCCATGACGCACGTTTTGATTAAATGTCCCTCAAACATTTTTACTGTGCGTCAAATTTGACGCAACTTCGAAAATCCATGGTTCGACTTCGATTTCTGCTCCGGCGCCATTACGATTTATGAAAACCGGAAGTAAAATTTAATTGAAAGATAAAAAGCAGTGTCGAGACAAGTGACCCCCAAAAATTAGTTTTGTCCTCAAAATAAGAAACCTGGGGGACGCAATGTCCCCCATTTGTCAAAGCCTAGGGAAAACCCTGAAGTGAAACAGAAAGCTCATTTAAGCCATCTATATTTACCACTATCAAAGAATCTAAAATCTTAAGTCATGACATCCTTTTAACCCTTTGAGCCCTAGTCCCGCATATAGGCGTGCTTTTCAAACAGTGTACATGTGAATAGTACACTTGTCCTATGCAAACAGTGAAGACCCAGATCAGAGGGCTCCGAAAGGAGCCCTCTGATCAGGGTCTTCACTGTTTGTCATAATGCCAAACATTGACAAAAACAACTCTTAAACGTCAGAAATGGACTGGACAAAAATGGAAACTGGAATTGTCTATTTAAAGTTTCAGGGAGGAAAGAGTTAAACAATTGTCTGCTTTTATTTCTCAAATTTAAATTTTCGGTAAATTGACAAAATTACCATAGTAATAAGTATTAAGAGTTTGATACCTAATCAGACATTGATTTGTGTTTCTTGACATCAAGGTCTGATCAGGATCTGCGCAGTTTGCAAATAACTATTGTACTCGGTCTTAAAGCAGTGAAGAGATTAATAAGACAAGAGGGATGGCTTTGTCTGTAAGACAAATATGATGCCCCATCCGCAATAATTTGACTAAGTTAAACTGACTGTAATTTTGTTTAATAATTAAAGCAGATCAAAATCCTACTCACATGCACATCTATGGTATATGTGCAAACACTCTGCCTAGTTATTAGCCAAAGTATATACTGTATGTGCGACGGACAAACGACCAACGGAGGATGGATGGACAGAGAGGGATAAACAGTATGTTCCAAACTGATCATCCTGGGGGCATAAAATTGTAATAGGGAAACTTTAAGGCAGTTTATAGAGCCCTCTGATCTGGGTCTATACTGTTCGCATAGGACAAGTGTATTATTTACAGGTACATTGTTTTGAAAGGACACCTATACTTATTATTAGGTGCAAATGAATTGAGAAAAGAGAGAGAGGCATTTACCATGGTTATCTCCAGGTCCGGGGGCGTTGGACATTATGACCTTGGCACAGCTGTAGGGGGTGTAGTCAGCTCGTTTACCTTCTTTACCATAGTTGTGGCGAATGTTGTAGGAATATTGCTTATCAAACTGTCAACAGACAAAAATGAGGTTGCCTTACACTTGATTGTATCTCCAAACGATGGATTTCAAGCTCAGATTATAAGATAGCTAAGCATATACAGTAGAGCCTTCCTATTACGACCACTTAAAAGAAGGCTAATTGTCTGTATAATAGACAGGTGGCAGCTTAAAGCAATGTGAAAGTGAAACAGAAAGCTCCTGTAGGAGCTTTCTGTTTCACTTTCACTTTGCTTTAAGCAGTGACCTATCTTAAACGACTAATATTTGGCACAATTTAGTGGTCGTAATAGAGAGGTTCTACTGTATAGCTGTTTGACATGCATATCGTTTCCTTATGTCCCCATAGCCACTAGTGTTAATCATGTATAGTCATCTCTTGAGCCTTCTCTTGCTAGTACAGTTAAACCTCTCTATTACGACCACTAAATTATGTTAACTACTAAGTGCTTACGCCTGGTGACTTGCTTAAAGCAAGGTGACAGATAAAACAAGAGCACCGCAGTGCGGCAAAATACGCCCGTCACGGCCGGCGGGTGTCAAAGTCGTCCAGACTCAGGCCGACTGGAAAAAATCGCCCGGAGTGTAGGCCCGACTATCGATCTCAAAAAGACTATGCTGTAGTATTGCGATAGCTCAAGTACTATCCCGATAGTATTGCGATAGACAAGAAAAAAGTTCTGGGTTTTTAAAAAAATGCCCATTTTTGACAATAAAGGGGGCATAACTCTGCTAAAAATAGTCGCCAACGTCTGAAATTTAACAGGAACCAAAATTCACAGGTGCCTTCCCTGTATGATGAGAAAGCTAAATATGAAATTTGGTTACAATAGACAAAATGTAAGTAAAATTATTATCAGGAAACAATATATTGTTAAAAAAATTGTGTGAAGGGGCATAACTCTAAAAATACAGAGTCAAACCAAAAACCCGTAATATATATTAAGTCACTTCATTCATTGTATCACCATATCAAATTTGAAATCAATTGAATCAAAAATAAAAAAGTTCTGTTGTTTTTTTTAAAAATGCCCATTTTTGACAATAAAGGGGCATAACTCTGCTAAAAAAAGTCGCCAACGTCTGAAACGCGAACTCGTCCAAACTATTGTGGTATGGAATATTTGTAGGAAGTTTAATCAAAATCGGTCAATAAATGAAGGTGAGAGAGCGCTAAGAAGAAAAGTTAACGGACGAAGTGTGGCTTATTTTAAATTTTAAGGATGTAAAGGGGCATAACTCATAGAAAAATAATTTAACAGGAACCAAAATTCACAGGTGCCTTCCCTGCATGATAAGAAAGATAAATATGAAATTTGGTTACAATAGACAAAATGTAAGTAAAATTATAATCAAGAAACAATATATTGTTAAAAAAATTGTGTAAAGGGGCATAACTCTGAAAATACGAAGTCAAACCAAAAACCCGTAATATATGTTAAGTAACTTCATTCATTGTATCACCATATTAAATTTGAAATAAATTGAATAATTAAAAAAAAAAGTTCTGGTTTTTTTTTAAAAATGCCCATTTTTGACAATAAAGGGGCATAACTCTGCTAAAAATAGCCGCCAACGTCTGAAACGCGAACTCGTCCGAGCTATTGTGGTATGGAATATTTGTAGGAAGTTTAATCAAAATCGGTAAATAAATGAAGGTGAGAGAGCGCTAACAAGAAAAGATAACGGACGGACGGACGTACGTACGGACAGCGCTGGGTATACCATAATACGACCGTCGATGACGGGCGTATAAAAAAGCTCCTTTAGGAGCTTTCTGTTTTACTGTCACCTTGCTTTAAGCTGTCACCTGTTTTTTAACAATCAATTAGCATTCGTTTTAGTGGCTGTAATAGAGGGGTTCTACTGTAGTGTATAGCGATGCCTTATAGAAGTGTATATTGATGCTTTATTAAAACAACATAGACCAAGCTCTTGAATATGTCTTATCTGGGTCTGCACTGGTTTCTTAAAGCATTTGTCTAACAGAAGTTTTGCACTCTTTCTTGGTGTAATTTTTCTCTATTTTATCACCTGTTGTAATAGAAAAGATGACAGATATTCATAATGAGCAGATAGTGAAACCTGTGTTAAGCAACCACATAAAATCTGTCATATTTATGACAAGGGGATGATTAATCCAGGGCAAAAGTCATGCAGAAGGTGCCTTCTGCATGACTTTTGCCCTGTATTTAGCTATAACCTGTCTTTAAAGATCACCATCTTCATTCAGTGATTGATTAACAGAAGTTTGATCGTATCTATACATAATTATTGAGTTGGTGAAACATTTAATAACATTGTATGATACTGTCAAGTCCAGCTTCTACAATCATTTAAAAGAAGGCACCAAGACACTCCCTCAGTTCTAACAATGCAGACACTATACAGTGTCTGTACTGTGAGCTTTGACAGTAGTATATACATGTATGCAACTATTGATCTGTGCCTCTTAGTTATGAATTTGGAGCTTTTTCACTTGAAAGTGCTTTCACAATAGTCAAACTGGCACATGTATAGCAGTCACTCTTAGAACAATCCTGCATCTGTCTAAAGAAAGGTGACTGCTTAATGCATAACAAATGCAAGCTCCCATTTTACTCCCCTGCTTTGCACTAGGAATTTAACTCATTTTGTCATTAATTAAATTGTTTATAGTAAGTATACCTTATCTGCATCTATCAATTTGGTGAACTCTGACCTCCAGAATCTAAGAGCTTCATCAAGGGGCAGCCCTATACCTTTAAGGAAGAGTCCATACTGTTGTCTACCACCATGTCTGAGATGGTGTGTCTGGCGTAGTGAGGAATGCAGCTGCTGCATGCATGGTGGAAAAGACTTCTTTGACAGCTGCAACAACAGAGACAAGAAATGAGGGTAAATCTACTCCAGATTTGAGTCATGGTTGTCTCTGGAAGACAGATATGATGTCTCCTAGCTGCAACGAGAGCACCACAAACTGTACATAATACGCCCACTGGCAGCCTTTAAGTTATAGTATATCTGAGTACATCCAGGACAGATAACCTCAAACTTGACTCAGCTTCAGATCTTTATGCATATACAGGGCTCCAGATAAGAGGTATTTATTTCAACAAATCCAACAATTCTCACTCTTTTAAGCACCAAATCCTATGGTGTTACTTCGAGACGATTCTAATGAGTAGTGACACCATAGGGTTTAATTCAGAAATAAAGATTTTAGTTTTTGAAAAACTACCCTTATCTGGTGCTCTGCATATAACATTTGTGTGAAGTTTCATTAATATCCTTCTGACAGTTTTCCGTAAAAAACTCCGGACAAACAAAATGTTGACGGACAAATGAACAGACGGATAGAAGAACAGGGCCACACCAATATATGACCACCTTTAGAGGTGGGGTATAAAATTGCATGAATTTCAACTAGCCATAATTCTGTGAAACTGAAGCATATTAAAATTCCGAGGATAAGCACATCTGTGGTATAGGTGAAATATGTTGTAAAATTATAAGATTGTAGCTTGAAAACTGTACCAAAATTTAGACAGACAGTTTTGTTATGTTTTTATGTCGCTTTAACAGTATTTCAGTTACATCTCAAAGTCTAGCTAATCACAGGTGGAGGAAGACTCTAGATGCCCTTTATGCACTATTTCGGGTACAAATTGGCAACTGGGTAGAACCACTGACCTTCTGCTAGCCAGCTGGAAGACTTTAGTATTAAAAAATGTGCATCAAGTATTCTGTCTGAAATGTTTATCAAGAAAATGAATATTGTAGGGATACCACTCTTAAACCTTTCCTACCTGAAACCTCACATGGATAATTCTAGTTTTCAATTTAGTCTAGTCCATATTTTACTTGTTTGGGTTGATTTTTAAAATATATGTCAAAATGACAAACAGTGTAGATCCTGATCAGAGGGCTCCTTAAGGAGCACTCTGATAAGAGTCTACACTGTTTACATATAGGACAAGTGAACTCCTCACAGGTACGCTGTTTGCAAATGACGCATATGCCTGAATAGGGTTCAAAGAGTTAAACAAGTTATGTAAAATAGTCATTTTTCGAATAATGAAAGGGTCCATTAATTTGAACATTTAACAGTGTAAGGATTACACATATATTCTCAGACTTCTTACCATTTCAATCATGTCTGCTGTTATCTGGCCGACATTGTTTTTCTTCACACTGTAGTCAGACCCAAGGTAACGTTTACTGAGACCACAGAGCATAGGAAGTAAGCGCCCATCCTCCTCTAAGTGGGGTAGAGCCCGGGCTGTCAACTGCCAATAAAACCCATTAAACCTTAGCTTTTTTTCAATATACCAGTAAGGCTCTTTTTATAAAGACTCAAACATTCTGTAATTAAAGTTTACTAGTAGTTTTTATAAAAGCCTAAGTATACGCCCTACTGTGAAAATATTGCTAACAATTTAGATCATGTTCATGAGAATATTTAAAGTATTTAAACACTAATATCTCAACCAAAGCCTATGCTGTGAGTTTTGATTACAAATTCTCTGATGATTCTAGTGATTAGTCACAATATAAGGTTGGTAGAGACATGAAGACTTTTTTCTCTCATCTGGAGTCTTGTTAAAATAGTTCCAGTCTTTATGAAATGATAGTAACCCTTTAGAAAGTTTAAAGCAAGGTGAAATAAATCCGAAAATGTAATTAGAAGTTTTCTGCTTTATTTTCATCTTGCTTTCAACAGTCACATAACTTAAACATAGTTTGACATGAGCAAATTTCAGTTTTGTCTATAGAGGAAAAGATGACCCGAGTCAAACTGAATCTTAACAAGAGACCCAGAGGGTCACATTTCGCTCACCTGAGGACACTGTACCATAGAATCTGACTGGGCAAGACAACTTTTGGATATAGCTATGACCCAGGTGCCATAATTTGATCTTGGTAGAGGACCACAATGCGAAGCTACATGTCAGATATTCATGATCTGGGCCTTACGGTTTAAGAGAAGAAGATTTTTAAAGGTTTTCCTATAAAAACTGATAAGCCCCTGGGTGGAGCCAATTTTCGCCCGGGGGTCATGATTTGAACACACTTGGTAGAGAACCACAAGGCAAAGCTATATGTCAAATATTAAGAATCTGGGCCTTACAGTTTCAGAGAAGAAGATTTTTAAAGGTTTTCCTATATAAGTCTATGTAAAACTGATAAGCCCCTGGGCGGGGCCAAATGTGATCAAGGGGTCATAATTTGAACAATCTTGGTAGAGTACCATAGGGCAAAGCTACATGTCAAATATAAATGATCTTGGCCTTAAGATTTCAGAGAAGAAGATTTTTAAAGGTTTACCTATATAAGTCTATGTAAAACTGATAAGCCCCGGGGCGGGCCAATTTTGACCCAGGGGTTATAATTTGAACAACTTTGGTAGAGGACTTTAAGGCAAAGCTACATGTCAAATATAAAGGATCTAGGCCTTACAGTTTCAGAGAAGAAGATTTTTAAAGGTTTTCCTATGAAAAACTGATAAGCCCGAGGGCGGGGCCATTTTTGGCCCGGGGGTCATAATTTGAACAATCTTGGTAGAGGACCACAAGGCAAAGCTATATGTCAAATATGAAAGATCTGGGCCTTACAGTTTCAGAGAAGAAGATATTTAAAGGTTTTCCTATATAAGTCTATGTAAAACTGATAAGCCACGGGGCGGGGCCAATTTTGACCCGGGGGTCATAATTTGAACAATCTTGGTAGAGGACCATATGACAAAGCTACATGCCAAATATTAATGATCTAGGCCATACAGTTTCTGAGGAGAAGATTTTTAAAGGTTTTCCTAAGAAAAACTGATAAGCCCCAGGGCGGGGCCATTTTTGGCCCCAGGGTCAAAATTTGAACAATCTTGCTAGAAGATCATTAGGTAATGATACATACCAAATATCAAAGGTCTGGGCCTTTGGGTTTCTGAGAAGAAGATTTTTTAAGATTTTCTTATGCATTAAAAGTTGTCTATAGGGTCATGTTAGAAAATCTGGTCCCACAGCAAGGGGAATAACTCTAGCCAAAATCTTTGAACAAGATTTCGTTCCCCCTTGTCACTGATGCTTCTGACAAAGTTTGGTTGAAATCGGTTCAGTGGTTTCTGAGGAGATGTTGTTTGAAAATGTGAACGGACGACGGATGACAGACACCGGACGGAATGGGATCACAATAGCTCATCCTGAGCCTTCGGCTCAGGTGAGCTAATAAATCAGCTCAACATATATACTACTAAAAGAATGGACTTAATTTTGTGTCAAATTAAATACCAATGTCAGACAAAATACATCGAAAAATCGTTACTGCTAATTAGAATATAAATGGCCATTAGAAATTTTGAATTTTAAACTGAAGCTAGATATGTTTTTCCATGACTTACAGACAATGACTGTGACAGGTGCTCTCTGTAGACTGTTACCAGTAGTGACACCATCTCATTATAGGGAACAAACGCCATGCCTCTCTGAATGTAGACACGCCTCTTGTGAACCAGGTCCAGAACCTCTGTAAACCTCACCTGGAAATGGGCAGGGCTCCAGATAAGAGGGAGTAAACTGAACAAATCCAAAATTTTCTCACTCATTTCAGCACCAAATCCTATGGTGTTACTACTCATTAGAATCGTCTCGAAGAGATGATTCTAATGAGTAGTGACACCATAGGGTTTAATGTAGAAATAAAGATTTTAATTTTTTGAAATACTCCCCTTATCTGGAGCTCTGAATGGGTATTAATAATACAATTCTATAGCCAGTCTAACAGGAACGCCTTAATGTCATAAAATATGCCATCAAAATAAATGCTTGGCATTTTAGGGTTTTTCTTCAGCCAATTTGGAACGGGTCCGAGCAAATGGGGAAAATGTGCGATAATCACCCTGTTATCAAATTCAACCCTAGCGACGAGTATTCTGGTCATTTTCAAACAGTGTACCTTTGAGGATTACACTTGTCCCATGCAAACAGTGTTGACCCTGATCAGAGGGCTCCTTCAGGAGCCCTCTGATCAGGGTCTACACAGTTTGTCATTTTGAAATATATTGTTAAAATCAACCATAAATAGTCGAAAATGGAATAGACATATTTTGAAATAGGAATTGTCCAGTAAAGTTTCAGGCGTGAATGAGTTATTATGACATAGAATTGGTGCTTGAATGATGAGCGGTTACCTTGAAGAACTCCATGGTCTCCACTGTACTGGCTGTTGTGTTGGAGGCTGCTGCAAGCTTTTCTTGTAACTCGGCCTTCTCTGCTTTATTAATCTGAAAATAGTTTACACTTTCACTGCCATTATCACGTCATTACCCATCTACCTCAATCACTGTCATAACATTGTCTGCTCTCAAACTTATCATCTGCTTTTATTTCTAGTGATTATTTTGCAGCTTGACTTAAAAAATCATGTACAACAGTTTGGATCCAGATCAGAAGCAAAGCAATGGTATTACAGTAGAACTTCGATGTGTCGAACTTTGAAGAGTCGAGTTTCTCGATGTGTCAATCTTTTTTTAAAGTCCCAACTTTTCTCCCTATATAACCTTATTTAAAATCTGCGTTTGACTCGAGTTTTTATAAGTCGAGTTTTTCGCTATATCGACTTTTTTTCTCGGTCCGTAAGTACTGTTTCACTCAAAATTCACTACTAATGTTCAACTGTACGATGGACCGGAATTTTGCGTGTCGAGTTTTTCACACCTCCGTGACCATCTTTACTCGATTGATAGTCGTGAATGAAAATTACCTGACTGCCCAATTATCCAGGACAAACAGGCCAACACCTTCTCATGGTGTCATCAGCCCTGTGTATTTCTTGATTCATCTACTCTTTTCCATATTTTATTCCTCACGGACGTTATCGTAGCGCCCTTATTCAGTTTCGTGTAAAGTCAAATATAAACCGCATATTCGTAGATCGGTCGATGTTTTTTATGCCGGAAGAGAAATGTGTGTGTAAAAGACAAAGAACAACTCACGCGGAACCCATCCCGAAATGTGTAGCATCAATAGTTATGCAATTATCCCTCTAAGGAGATATTGTTACTATTTTAAGAAAAGGGTTTCCCCTGAATTTGGTTCCAGCGTTTCGAGAAAATGTATATGCTGGACTGGGTAAAAGAAACCGGTGCGCAGATAAAAAGCGACTTCCGTTCATACCGCTGTGTTGTTATTTTCTGAAAATCGAGTTACGGCAAACGTATTTTCGCCTGACGATTCGTTTCAAGTTGAAGTTTTTGTAAAATGAGTAAATATGCAACCAGTTTGGATGCGATACTAGCGTTACATAATTGCATTTTAATGTTTTTAATTTGAAATCATCGATATCAACAAGTAACATACGGACATGTCGGCATATATGGAGATCGAGTATTTTTGAAAAAAAAATCGAGGGAGCATAAGGTAAAACATGAGTCGAGGCTTCGATGTGTCGAGTTTTTTCTGATGGTCCCTTCAAACTCGACACATCGAAGTTCTACTGTATATGAAGCTAGGTGCTTACCGACTCATAATTCAGATTGTTGACATCCAGGAACTTCTTCCTCTCATCTTGACTCCTCTCACACTGGAATCTCAGCTTGAACAGATCCAGCTCTTGTTGCAAGAACCATCTCCGTAACTCATCACTGAAACAGAGCTGTAGATAAGCAGAGTACCAGAGTACTTACCCAATCGAAATTGGTGAAATACCCAATTATGTCAAAACCAATTATTTGAAAGTGATTGCGTAAAAACCAAACAAATACTCAAGTGCTTTTTAATTTCATCGGGTTATCAACTGAACTTTTATTTTAGTCAAACGTGTGTAAAGTTACTGTTGCGTTTTTTGATGCGACAACAAAAACCAATGAAAACATCAAACAGTGTAGACCCTGATCAGAGGGCTCCTATAGGAGCCCTCTGATCAGGGTCTACACTGTTTGCATATATAATCAGTAATCTCTACAGAGGGTTGTATGGTTGAAAGGGTTAACTCTTATCCAGGGGCCGTCTTATGAAATGTTGTAAGACATATACTATCACAATTTGAACCAGTCTACTGTTGTACTTTTGATGTGACAACAAAAACCAATGAAAACATCGAACAGTGTAGACCCTGATCAGAGGGCTCCTATAGGGTCTACACTGTTTGCATATGTAATCAGTTATCCCTAGAGAGAGCTGTAGGGTTGAAAGGGTTAAAAAAAACTAAACCTGTACATACGATCTACAGTAGGCCAGCCTCAGTATGAAATGAGATACATAGTCCAACTTTCGAAGATTCAACTCATCGTCCTCTTCTTCGTTCTCTTGACCGGATTTTTCCTAAAATATTTTAAATGACGTTTTTTAACTCTTTCTTCCCTGAAACTTCAAATGGAAAATCCAAGTTTCCATTTTAGTCTAGTCCATTTCTGACTTTTTAAGGGTTGTTTTGTCAATTTTTTGCATTATGACAAACAGTGAAGACGGAGCATCAGAGGGCTCCTTACGGAGCCCTCTGATCTGGGTATTCAATGTTTGCATAGGAAAAATGCTATTTTCACATGTATACTGTTTGAAAAGGACGCCTATATGAGGGTTTAAGGTTAACCCATTCTCCATAGATACTCATTTCACGAATCCTAAGTTATTCATCGACTGAAGAAGAAAAAATCTATTTTATACCTTCATCAATACATATGATGATCATAAGAAATATTTTCTACATTCTAGCAAATGGTAGCTTAAAGCAGGCTGAAAGGAAAGCAGAATGGCACCTATCTCCAATACTATACCAGAAACAGACTATGGAATAATAGGTTTATAATAAGAAAGAGCAATTTTCAAGATAGATCCATGTTTTGTTTAATTTTCAAATAAGACTTTTTTTAATTCTTTTTTCCTTTTAAATCTACATAATAAACTAGACTGTAGTGAAATGAAGCTGATTAAAAATCTAAATGCTTCATGTTTAGTTTGATTAGTATCTTGTGAAATTGTGAAATGCCTTTTACAATTCTAACAGTTTTATTAATTTTGTAATCGAGTCAATTGACAGGTCAAGGTCAAAGGTCAAGATCACCAAACTGCCAAATGGTGTATGTAAGTACCGAAAAGTGTAACAAAATGCATATTTAATGCCCCTCACCTCTATTTGACAGGGCATAAACAGGACAAAATACACCCGTTACCTTTGAGTTCAATAGGTTTTTGAACTTCGTCTTTCGCAGTTCACCTCTTACAAAGTCAGCATATTCAGTTTGACCTTTGATAAACTTCTCACCAGCAGTTTCAACAGCTTTCAGCACTGCAAATAATAATTACATAATTAAGGTAGTGATCAATATACAGATTAAAGGTTATCCTGAATTTCTTGAAAGTGCATTTTATTTTTTGAATTGGGATTTGTTAAATTGACTTCATATTACATTTGTTACCTAGCACTGACATGTATCATACCGGTATATATGCAGCGGACAAGCCAGGAACAGGAAAATATTTCAGACAACTTTGTTTACAATCAGCGATCTACCCTTCTTTTTGAGAAGTTATGACGAAACAGGTTTTGTGTCGAGCTATAACATACGGACAAAAGCTGAGTAACTACTTTAAATTAAAGTTTAATTAATAATTTAAATATCTAAAGTAAGTGGTACCAAGCAATATGCAAAGGAACCGAAGGAAAGAGGAGTGTAAGCGAAACGTGTAAAGCTGTTAACACAGATAAAAAAACTTTTTGGGGACCGGCAAAGTAATTGCGTTCCAATAATAATGCATTTGAAAACAGTAGAAATGTGTTGAAATTCTATGCAAAAACAGACTTTAATTTACATTGACACTTTTAATGGATTTGGTGATTAACGGGAGAGTTTAAACTGGGTAGTGTCTAGGGGTACGTGACCGTACCACAAATATTTGAAATTAGCGGTACGGTCACGTACCCCTAGCAAGTCCTGTGAGGGTTGGCTAGGAGTATGTGAGTCATACCGCCAAGCAATCTAATACTGTGTATATATATATATATGTAACTTGTTATACCGGTGTAATCTGAGAAATCCAAATAGAATTGACATCACTTCATTTACATACCGGAAATTTACATAGAGAACAGTTTAACCCCAGCGACAACCGCCAAATCCATCAAAAGTGTCTATTATGAATATGAGCATTTTCATGTAAATTTAAACTTTTTCTCGATAAAAGTTCATATTTGCAAAGAAATTCAACACATTTCTATTTTCTAACATTTTCAAGTGACCATTATGTTCTTATGCCTGAAATTCTCTATATACTAGTTCTGTCTGCTGTTGCGTGTCTTATGAAACTGTTTCCAGTCATTGACTAGAATCGCAGCTTCTTGGACATTATTTTACATGAAGATATTTTTCTATAGGAATTTTCGGTTGATGCACCGTTAATAATAATACAGAAGAAATGACCTTTACCCATTAGTGTGTATCGGCTGAAATTAGGTCAAACATAAGAAAACTTATGGAATTTCTTGCTGTTTTGACGTTAAGATGTCATAAATAAAACGTCCAGCAACCGAAAATAACCAGGGAAGCAAGCATAAAAGGTCTTTGTGATCATTTAAGTTTTCAATTACATTAAGACCACTGGTAATAGGAAGTAGATATATCCTCTTCATTCGTATCGCCGAACCCCTTAGCATACATGTGATAACTACCGGCGGCAGGGTGTTCATACCGTTTTGAGAGGCTTTGAGCCGTCTACCTGAACGGCAGACGATTCCTACCGTTATGAATTTTCCACGGCATACCTTTTTTTTTCTAAACACATTCTTATCTTTAACTCGTAAAATCAGCCTCGGCAAGCCCCCCCATGTAAACAATAAACAGGTTCAGAGGTCAAATCAGGTCACACTGTTTGACGGTGCATTATACTACAGTAGCCAATCAGAATAAAGATAGCTTCTACCTATAACCATTAACCAATGACATTTAAGCTAACAAATAAGGTGCTTTGTACCGGTATGTAAACACACAAAATCACACATGGCTCTATAAATCCAGTGCTGGGAGATAAGCAATTACGTAATCAAACATTGTCCATGCCAAACTGTATTTTCCCCCATTAGAAGCCAACCTTGAATACACATGTGTCATAATTTCTGTTTTGACACCAAACTGGTAAAATCGCCGACTGGATACACAAGTGTCACTGTGTGTTCTTAGAATTTCTTTGGTGATATACCACAGGGGGGCATGGACAAATTTAAAATGTATCCTGTTACTATTATAAAGTCTATTATTATAGTAGGCTGTCGTTTCCTAATTTTTGTGTTTCAGGCCCTTGTGGCCCACATTCTGAACAGGTCGCGAAGCCACGACGTACAACATCAAAGACGGTGACCGTCTTCAACCCTAGTGACGAGTATAGATCAAAGGGTTAAGATTATGGTCACCGTCTTCAACTTTATGTCAATTACAGTGTCAAAACTGCAGCTGCAGATATTGTCCAGTGTTAGATATATATCTAGATAAATATTATAAGTGAACCCATAGGTCATTGAATCAAAATGGGCGGGGCTCCTCAATTATGCTGTGATGTTTAAACACATTGTGTGTAAATCGTGTCTGAGTAACTCAGTATGAAAAGTATCATATATAGAGATTGTGGATGCTATTAGCGGCGAACAATCAAGGTGATTATCTGATATTATCTATTTTAGACTTTTTATTGTCATCTTAATCAAACTTTTTAGGGGTATAGGAAAGCATCAGTAGTTTAGATATGCCGAAGTTCCACCATATTGGCATAAGTTTTACTTGTAGTGGTGCGTTTCAACATTGATCAGAGCTCCAGATAAGGTGCGTTTTTGCGTTTTTCAGCATTAAATTTCACTGAAAACGCATTGGAAATGAAATCCAAGGGTGAAAAAACGCATTTCAAATGTCCGTTCAGTATTACAATTCATATGAGTGCGTTTTACTCGGTTAGAATCTTAGAACTGTATTCCTGTTATTTCGAAATTTATTCACGCAAATCAAGCATACCCCTCGACTGGTTCCCGTTTCTGTTTTTAGTTTTATCTGAGAATGTTCTAGGAATAAGGGTACCATGCTAATTGTCTAGATGCATTGCAAGCGTTCCGCGATTTGTGTAAAAATGGCGAACAGACGCAAACCCGGGAGGTGTAAACGAAAATCAAGCGATACAGACACCACAAGCAAATTAAAATTCTTTAAACACGATGAGAAAACAACAGCTGAATCAGTCGTGCGTGTGATATTGGTCGAAATAATTCCTGACAGTGTCAGCTAGGTGGAAATATCTTCGAAGAAACACGCAGGGGATAGATTTTCTTATGAAACTGTTCAGCTTTGGAAAGAACAATTTCGTGGTTTTAAGTAATCGTAAGTAAAAAAGATCGAAGACTGAGAATTGGGAGGCGGAAAATATGGTCTAATATTAACCCAAACAGCAAACTCCTACCTGTGTATGTTTTGGAGTGAGGGTGAAAACAAACATTGTAATTTCAGATTTCAGCATTAGAAAAAAAAATAGGGGGTCAATCAGCATTAGGTTACAAAATTATCTGGAGCTCTGATTGATCTCAATGTAGGACCAAACATTTTCTAAAAAAAATTTAAATCTAATTCTTGGGCCACTGAAAAAAAAAAAAAAAATTGCTGGCCATTAAAGACTTGGAAGAAATACGGTACTCATAACATTTGCAAACATAGATATGCAAATAGTGCAGACCCTGATCAGAGGGCTGGTATAAGAGACCTCTGATCTGTGTCTGCACTGTTTCCTAATTAAGACCAGGATTTATTAAACTACCAAGAATTCCAAGTAGACTGTTTCATGTTTTGGTAACTAAACTGATTCACAAGGGAACCTAATAAACAACAATATTTCCTTAGTGTTGAAAGAGTTAAAAATGTGAAAAGGTGTATTTATCAAGCTGCTGCGCTTTATTTAACCCTTTTTATGCTTACAAAGCCGTTATTAAAGATGTTAATATATTATACTTAGAATTAAATTAAATATTTAACCCTTTCTTTTATAGATCCATTTCAGTATTTCGTACATGTGAATGTTTAAAGGAAATTAAAGCAGGCAGAAAGTACAGCAGAATATATGGTATAGGTTTGCTTTACTTTCAGCCTTCTTCAAACAGCAGCTTGATGTAAGAAAATTTTCCTATTGATCTTTATAAGGTTAGAGTAGAATCAAGGACAAGCAGCTTGTCCTTTGAAGCAATGCTATAAAGGAAAGGGTTAAATGCCTACAAATATAACATTTGTTCGTATATCTTCTGATGTATTCCACAAACCTTTCATATAGATCTAATTACCATTTTCATCCTGTTTCTCAGTGTTATTTAACAATTTAATGGAGTAGAAAACTGACACACCCGAGAAAGTCGATCATTGTTTTCCTATTTTATGGATAAAATACCTATATATGGCTAATGCTCGTTTTTGCAAATCTACCTGACAAATGTCAAATCTACCTGAGAAAATGTTCAAATCTACCTGACAGACCAGTGAGGGTTATCACATGTATGCCTTAGCAAAAAACGATAATAAAGATTTATAATCAATTTAAATGAAAACTGGAAGATACATTGAAGGAATATGGAGAAAAAAAGTAATTTTCTAACTGAAAAAAAACCCACTTAAAATAATCAAATATCTTGTTTAAATAAATACCAGTTATTCAAACTAACCTTCGGCTGTAAATGCTGCGCCGCGAATTTCTATTACGTCGGAAGTTTGACGTCATCTGATCATCCAGGTAACAAAGGCGCTCACAAGCACACAATCGGGTCAAATTTATACTGGATGTCACATGAAAGGTCAATTTCTAGAGACTCGCTACACGAAATAAACATTTAGAGATATTTTGGAAAATGTGTTATTCTAAATTATTTTACAAAAGGACATTAAAAGAATAAGGTACGTGCTCAATTTTAGTATTTGTTTTTTGAAAATATGATTTTCTTCAAAGTTTCACTATATCCTTGCTTCTTGTCATTTCGCCACTTTCTTGTCAATTTGCCACCTAAGCAAAACTTAGAATTCCGTCACGAGCAGGCTACCGAGTATGTCTGAAAACTACAGAGGATATCCGAATACTAGGACAGTTTCACTGAGGAAGATTCCAAGCGCCGAAAATGCGAAAGAAACAGGTAAAAAAACACTAATTCACAAAAAGTTTCAAATCAAAGGACATGTTGGTAATTTTATCTCTATTTGCCCGTTGTTACTTTTTTCATGGAGAAAGGACAAATGGAGAAGTATCCGGCTTGCTCGCGATTTATCGTGTCGTTCAATCAGCGGCGCTCGCTGGCGGCTAGAAAACAACGTTTTTCCGAAAGTTTGGTGTTAATAGAAATGCTTTTAATGTTATCTTTTCGTTATAAATTTTAATACAGATGTTTTATTAGACCATGATCTCACGACTAATACAAAATTTGAGGCGATAGCTTATAATTTGTTTGTTTAGTGAGTTTGTGAAAATGAGAGAGAAAACGTACAGTACTGTATTTTCCATTTTTCCTACGAAAGTTTGGTGTTAATAGAAATGCTTTTAATGCTATCTTTTCGTTATAAATTTAAATACAGATGTTTTATTAAACCATGATCTCACCACTAGTACAAAATTTGAGGCGATAGCTTATAAATTGTTAGTTTAGTGAGGTTTTGAAAATGAGAGAAAAACGTATTTTTTCGTTTACCTACGAAGTTTGGTGTTAATATAAATGCTTTTAATGTCATCTTATCGTTATAAATTTTAATACAGATGTTTTATTAGACCATTATCTTACGCGTAGTACAAAATTTGAGGCGATAGCTTATAAATTGATAGTTTAGTGAGGTTTTGAAAACGAGAGAAAAACATATTTTTTCGTTTACCTACGAAGTTTGTGTGTGTCTATATTTCTCTACCACTGTCTGTATTTATGTCTCTGTTTCTCTTTGTGACTGTCTCTCTGTCTGTCTGTTTTTCTCTTATCTCTGTCTGTCAGTCTCTCGCTTCTTCTTTTCTGTCTCCATCTTTCTGTATGAATGTCTGTCTGTCTCTCTGATGATCCTCATGCGGAGAAAAGGTAAAGTGTGTCATAAAGAGCTTAATTTGAAAAAGGGGTAAACTATATTTCAAGAGACATACTCTATGAATCCGACATTTTTGCAGCCTGATCTGGATTACAACTGTTTGCAATTGCAATAGTCATCATGTTACTGGTATTCAGTAATGAGAGGGTTAATCCAGTCATCAACCAAACCAGGTGCATTGATGGGGGGTTTTTTGGGGTTTTTTTTTTTCAATTCAATTCTATTATCTTTATTTTTTGTGATTTGTATAATATATAAACATCATACGGTTACAGAAGTCAAAAACACATGTTCAAGTTACACGCACGGGTAGCATTGATCTTTTTTATTAAAGTGGCAACCCGCTGGTGTCCATCTTCATAGATAATCGGCATGTTCAAGAAGCATGGACTTCATGCTGGGAGAGTTTTATGACGCTGATAATTGTCCTGCTAATTTGGTGCCGGTTCTGTATACGGTTACGTAATGTGTCACATTCCTTTGTGATGTGTAATATGGTAGACATTTTGTAAGTAAATAAAGCTAAGGACGAGTGTCAAACATTCTGGATCCAGATCAGACGCCGTGTTACGCGGCATCTGATCTTGATCCAAGTTGTTTGCAAAAAAAAGAGTAAAGTCGCGATCAGCAGGCAAAGAGTTAAGCAGTCAGTAAAATAGATTGCTTAAGGCATTGGCTGCTTTATAATTTACTCCGTTATATAAGACATAAGTAAAGCAGAAAGAAACGGAGATCTCATGTTATCATATTTGCAATTAATTTCTGAAGATAATGCAAACTGTTACCTCTTTCATAGAAATGGGACGGATAATATGTATATTTTAGTCTGGATGTAAAACTAACCCTAAATTCATTTTTTTGAAGTAATATGCAGTGTGTTCATTAGTAACCGATTGCCGATGCAAACCATCGGTTGAAATCGCTTCTGCATCGGTTGTTTTTTGTACAGATACATAATTGAAGAATCACAAAAAGTGAAGTTTCACTCAAATATTACCGTTTTCGGCAAGTTAATTGAGTAAAACAAAAGCCTAGACCTCTTGAAACTTTGAAAGACGGACGTTAGTTGCCTAAAAATAGCGCCGATTATTGTAATTGTCTGAGTTGTTGCGTATACGTAATGCTCTCGGATCTTATCCTTACGATCTATATAACCTATTAGCTTCCGGTTTAAATATCTTATTTATTTGTTATAACCCGTTGTTACCGTTTGAGTTTTTGCAAGTTTCGCATGATGTTTCTAGCTTCTTCAGGGACGTAGATAAGATATATTTAATCTATGTCCCTGGTTTCTTGTTCAGTTTTCATTTACGATATTAACGTGAAACGTTCGATCGCCGTCGGTGTCCGTACTCATGGAAATAGTAAAACTTGAATATATCCTTAATGAAGTATTGTTTCCCCTCGTACTAATTTCGCCAAACATCAAAACGAATCTTCGGCATATTTAAATCACGGAATTATACACGCACGTGTGTATAGATGCTTTCATATGCTGCTGAAAGTTTGAACAAGCTGTCGGTAAAACCACGAAGTACTTAGGTCTAAGTACTCCATGGTAAAACGATATACAAGATAATCACCTTGAATTCCAGCGCATCCGCGTATTTTGAAATAAATACATTAGCGCGCAATCAAACAAGTCGGCGTTAGTTAAAGAATCCATTTTTTTTGTTTATTTCGTAACACACACCACTGCAGGGTTCGACACTAACGGGAGTCAGGAGTCCGAGACTCCTTATTATCGTGTCAGACTCCTTTGCTGATTTGCATGTTGGCAGTCCCACGGACTCCTTAAATCTGGAGAGAAAAAACTAGAACAAAAATCATGTTCTGCTGATTTTCTGTAGCACAAAATCTACTTATAGAAAGTTAAAAATCAAACATAAGTCGGCGCTATGTTTTGTTTATTTCGTAACACACACCAGGGGGTTGATTGACATATTAAGTGTAGTTATATAATGAAAGTAGCGCTAAAAATAGTTTTCACTTGCTTGCTTTATTCGCTTAAACGTCTCACCCGAGTTATCGTTATCTGTTAAGACTAAACTATTGCGGGGGAGCGTATAAATTAAAGTCTACGGCACCCGGTATTCCCAGGCGGTCACCCATCCAAGTACTAACCGGGCTCGACGTTGCTTAACATCTACATCATACGTTGGTGCAGTCACTATATATATAATGACTATTACCCAACGGCTTAACTTCGGTGATCGGACGAGAAACGGTGTTTTCAAAGTATTTTCAAACGTGTTCAATTGCTGTTAAAAGATTTTCGGAAATCCGTTCTAAAGATAGCAGGTATTCCCTAAAATGTGTGCGACGGAAATTAATTTATGCGTTGAACTAATGCCGCATAGTCATTCTTTACTGTTCGGTACAGCTCGTAAAAGGCGGGAAAATAATTCCTTTGTCTTTGTCTTAGAAATCTTAATTTATCAACCAATGAAACACGGAATTCCGTACACACCCTCACGAGAAGTCACGTGTAATATACGTCACTATTACACGTGATTTGTTATCTTTCTAGGTATTCCTCTTTCAAAACAATCATGGCAGTCTACGCTTCATTGAACAGAAAAGCGAGACCATAAAAATAGTAGCTAGAGAAAGCCAAATATAGTCATACGAAGGCCCTCCTAATGTGGCAGTTCTCTGACTGTTTAATGCAGTGGGAAACTGAGTCTTAGGTGTGTACAATGTTTCTTAAATATTACGTAATTGCTTATCTCCCGCACTGGTAAATTGACAATCTTGTTAATAACACACACGGCCGAGCACACTTTTGACGAGCATTTACGGAGGTAAGAGAAAGTTGGATCCTGAAAATACGCCGATGATCTCTTACCGGAATTAACGTATATATATATATACGTTCCTGGTTACATGGTGTCCAAAAACATGGAAAATACTTTTGATCTTGGTGTCCGAAATAAGAGGCAAAAAATAATTTATTTTCATGAAAAATTATAGGTTTCCGAACTCTAAGAATGTCCGAACTGTTGGAGTTAATGCGGTACGGTAGGTTGTGAAATTTGGCCAAGGAGAGCTCTTCTTTGGGGGTGTAAAAATGCTTAAAATCGTTTTCGGTCGGGGGGCTTTGCCCCCCTGGTCCCCCTACCAGGGCTTTGCCCTGGACCCACAGGGGGCCTAGGCGGCCCCCTTGACCCACCGCCAAATCGGTTGGTTTCACAAAATTATCCCTTGATACAAATCTTATTGACAACCCTGAATATGTTAATAATTCTAATTTTCCTTTCAATAATAATAATGATCACATACGACATAATAATACAGTTACAACTTTGACCGTTTTGGATTTTGGCCGTTTGACGCGCACTCCTTTCAAATGTCTCTTTACATACAAAATGGATTTTTTTTTTGCCTCCAAGGAAATATTTCCTCCATGTAAAACATTGTAACAATGCATGAACACATTTTTAGAAGTTTGCTTAAGTTTTTATACGGAAGGAATTCTTTTCTTACGCGAGTTGGTCTAGTCATTTCATTAGCCAGCAACCTTTGTAGGTCATCATTACTTTTTTCGCTTCAAGAAAAACCCTGGTATTTTTACAACCGAAAGATAAGTGTCACGGCTTTATATCAAGACCTTTTTTTTAAATATATATATATATATATCGGACGAAAATTATGGATTAAATTCAAGTTTTTGAAACGGGACGTAGTATATATTTCGCGATCGCCTGCTCTCGTTTATCGACTATTTCATTTGGCCATCGCTCTTTAACTCGCCATGAAATTTGTCGATTTCGAAGATAAACACTTGCATTTTTACAACTGAAAGAAAAATATCTAAGCTTTCCTTTAAGACCATTTCTTTGAAAATCGGTGGAAAATTGAGGGTTTTATGAAAGGTTTTGTAACGGGGCGTGATATATTTATGCGTGAGTGCTTGCTCCCTTTTATCGGCAAATTCATTTGGAAACCACTCTTTAACTCGCCATAAAACTGATCAATTTTAAAAATAAAATCTGTTATTTTTACAAGTGAATGATAAATATCTTAGCCTTCTTTTAAGACCATTATAATGAAAATCGGGTGAAAATTAAGGATTTTATGTAACTTAAACTAACAGTAGGTAACCATTCAACACGATAAAAAACGCGATAGCTAGTGTTGTAGCGATGATCGATTATAATCGATCGAAAACGGCCATAATTGTAGATAATCGATTATGATTTGCCGTAATCGATTATGTTCGATTATTTTATGATAAAGCTATGAAGGAGCATAGTGCATATTAAAGACAGGTTGTAGCTTAATGCAGGTTGGAAGTAATGCAGAACGCTTCTATGGGAGTGTTCTGCATTACTTCCAACCCACATTAAACAATAATCTGCCTTTCAAATGTTCATTATGTATCCTCAAAGTATGGTTAAGTAAGCTTTGACTGTAATGTTAATCTGAAAAAGTTGTGTTCTTTAATATTTGTTCTTGAAATAATTTTTATAAATTGTTTTACTTACTTGCACCAAATATATAAATGAAACAGTTGATTCCAAACCAAGACACTATTCAAACAATGTTAACCCAGATGAACTGCTGCAGCAATAGTAATTACAGGTAGTAAAAGAAGTGGTATACAATTAGTACAAAGCAAGCTCAATTAATTTGCAAATAAAAATAGGACTTTAATTTAACTGTTTTATCAAATTGCTGCTTTATTTTTTGTTTGACTTCATATGGGTGCATTTGTATATTATCACATATATTCAGCTTTTCAGAGTACATATACCGGTATAATATGAAGTTTATGTTAAAACGATTATATAATCGATCATCAATCGATTATGGCAACCAATAATCGTTTATAATCGATTATGGTTTTCGGACCGATTATACAACACTAGCGATAGCCCGCTATCGGCGTACCGGTGCAGTTGAATTATCGATCGATTAAGCGTTATCGCACATACAGGTAACGGACGACACCATTTTCGGGAAAATGCAGATTTGAGTATAAGTTACTTCTCCATTTGTCCTTTCTCCATGCTTTTTTATTGTAAAGTTGTAAAAGTTATTATTTACTTTTAAAAAATTAAATATTCCAAAATCATTAAACAATGTTCAAATTTCATGAAACAAACTATAACATACTGACAGAGCCTACATTGACCTAATTATCGAACGACCAATCAGAGGTGGCGAATTGACAAGAAAGCATCCCGATGATCCAGAGCAATGACCTCCTTCGAAAACGGTACAGTAATTTACATTTGTATTTATTTCACAAGTTTTATTTGTATATATTCGTGTTATTGAAGGTTCAGTTCAGAATTAGGTCCGTGAACAAGTAAGAAATGTTACATCAAAAAGCGCATGCGCGAAAAATATAGCTAAGGGTGGCGAAAACACAGGTTAACAGGCTAATTCCCAGGTTTTTTCCGGATTTTTTTTGGCTATGTTGCTGCCCACATATAACATCAAACCTGAACTGTTTTATGCGATGACATCAGCAGATCGCACGCGCTAAAGCAAGCTCTTTTGTGAGGCTTCCGGAAATGTAGGAAGGGTCCGGTTTATGAGAATCAAGGACACTATAAATGTTCTCCAAGCTCGATAAAGTTTCCTTAAGTTTGACAGCTGAATTGAATCGTCCTACGGTATCGAAGCCTTTCTCCGATCAATGTTTTACGAATTTTTACAAGCAGAAGCATTAACAGTTTGCGAGTAGATACATGACAGTTGACATGGTGGAGTCTGGAGACAAATTATAAACGATGTGAAGTAGGCGATGTACCTTTCAATCGTTCCAAAGCATAATCCTCAAACTGGTACAGCGATATAGTGTCGGTAGGAGGAATTTTATAAAACTGAAGCCTGTGTTTATAGAAACTGACATCTATGTCAATGTCTTTATTATTTCGTCTTGCTCGCCTTTTGTTTGGTTTCCTTACGAAATCCATGTTTGTTATTCCCGCTAAATACCAAGCTTCCGGTTTACAAACAGGTTGTAGAACACCAAATTTCGGTATAATAACAAAGGTATTGACTAAAACATGGACCAAGTAATCATTTCTGAATACGGTATTCGCTGTGGTATGATGCTATTGCTACTAATAATCTACTAGTTAAACTAGAATAGACCAGAAAAAAATCACCTGACGCTGACCTTAAAGGGACTCGCAACCGGATGGTGTACTTGTCAAAATAAAATAAAATACTCATATAAAAGCAAATTTGTGGCATTATTTGGCTTCTGACATTAAAAAAATATGATCAGTCAAATAAAAGTCTCAAGAATCGTCACCGAATCTTAGTTTTTTAAGATATTTTCGATCGTTTTTCTATAGCGTTAGTAGACGGTATAGTTGTTGTTGTTGCTTCTCTACACAGGCTCAGACATAAACCCGAGCCGAATAATGAACTATCAATCGCTACCAGTGAAGTACGTTAATTTGCTACCATATAGATATAGAGAGCGCCAGTAGCCGCATGGGTAAAGGCGTTTCCTTTTTTCATGTTTGTCTCCGCATGGAGGGTCACGGGTTCGAATCCCACCAGAGCTTCTTCATCTTTTTTTTCTTGAAATGCATTTTTTAACGGAATTTATTATCCTAAACTAAATCTTACCCATTTATATAAGCAATTACTCTTTTTAATGCTACCTCCAGTAGCGAGCCTCTTTAAATGCATGAATAAATGTCTAAGCAGAAGTCTTAACTATTTTTTATCTTTCAACGTTTCCAAGACATTTGAATAAGACCCAAACACAGAGGGACTGTCATCATTTCTGGCCCAAACCGTGTGGAAGACACAGGACTGTGAGCATTATAGTAGCAAAATTGACCTTTTGAATTTTTTTTAAAAAAGAAACATATTCCAATCAAATAAGAGATGTAAGAATAATTGAAAGAAACAAGTGAGTTTTGTATGTTTAAACGTCCGTGTCTGCCCCGAGCTATGGACTAATTGGACACCCAAGAGAGAGGGAATCAGATACAGAGAACCCATTGTTGCGATGCCCTACTCATATAATTGACAGAGTTCTCTGGTTTTTTAGATGCCCAGTGTAAAGCACTGATACATTGGACAACGGTTTATAAAGTTTCATCCCAAGGACTTGGTCCGGCCGGGGATCAAACTAACGACTCTTGACGTCATAATCTAGAACTTTACCCCTCGGCTAATTGTCCACTGTTGAAACAGTTATGAGAGTAGAAAAAGAAAAATGAAAAAAAAAAGTGTATTGCAACAGATTGGAGCCACTGACTGTACGTACAGAAACAATGTATAGTTCCTCTTCCTTACCACTTGAGCTAAAAACTTGTCAATACTTGGAGAAACAGGCAATACTATTTGTTCTTGTGTATACTGGTGCAATTTTTATTGTGTTTTCTCATATAAATTATAACAAAGGGTCCTATATTGAGAGTCAGAGAGAGAGAGATATATGGAGAAGTAGGATTCTTCCAACTATATTGGCCACTGAAATTCAATATTAACCCATTACCCAATAAATATGCATTTTATGCCTTTAATTTATTTCTTCACTCAAGAATATACTTCCTATCTATACAGTCATGAATATATATCATAAAATATATTTTCTATATTCTAGCAGTTGGTAGCTTAAAATTTACTTTCAACCTGCTTTATGTGGTCACCTATTTTCAAAACTAAAATCAAGCTATTGGGTAGTGGGTTAAGACCACCCTGTTATTAAGACTGCTTTGGTCTTTTTAGTGTTTTTCTATGATTTGAGGCTTAGTAACCTAGTTTTTGACCAGACATTACCCACATTCGAACTTGACCTAGATTTCTTCAAGACAAACATTGTTATAAAATTTCATGACTACTGAATGAAAGTTGTAGCCGCTAGAGTGTTAACAGACCAATTGTGGATGGACGGACAGAAGACCCATGACAGACATCCAATGATCCTAATAGCTCACCTTGACACATCAAACCAGGAGAGTCAAAAATGGACTAAACTTAATTGGGAACTGGGATTATCCATTTGAAGTATAAAAGCTAAGTCCAAAACATGTTAAAAATTGACTAATATTAAAATTGTTTTTAAATTCCAACTCCATAACATCAATGTTTGATCCAGAATATAGCTTCACACAAAATTTCAGCACCCTAGCACAAGTATTTTACTTTAAGGTGGTTCGCGGGTCAGCTTAGTCTGTGTCAGAATTCTTTGAAACCTTGATTAAATTGAAATATACCATATGGAGAGTGAAAAATCGTTAAAATAAAAAAAAGTTACAGTGCCGTTTTTTTCTGACAGGACCTTTTGTCGAAAAAAGCTCCTTTTTTGATAAACAGGAATATTTTCTTTATAAAATGATATAACTCAATAATTTCTGTACATTCAAGTAAACTGTACATAGACTATAAGATATTGGGCAAACAAAAGTATTTTATGACATATTTGTTGGAAATATCAATATTTAAAAAAAGTCAAATTCTGAAAATCTCAAATTACAAAAAATCTAGCTGTTTAACGTACACTTATTTTACTCTTATTAGATAGATATAACTTAATTCTACTAGTCACAAAAATTTAATGAAAATCTACAGTGGAATTTACATTTTATACATGATTTCCTGAAATTCTGACAAAATGTAAACACAAAACGAGTAACCTCCCTTGAGTTCAACTTTAAAATGCCGTCAGCTCTAAATAATACCATAAGTCAAACCTGTAATAAGGGACCATTGAAAACGGTAGCCTGTAGATCTTTAAAGGCAAGTGACTGCTTAATGCATAACAAAAGTAATGCATAAAAGCTCCTTTAGGATCTATATTTTAGCATTATTGTTGTCCTGTGTTAAGCTGCCATCTGTCATATAGGCTATAAATACTCACAAATTTAGCTGTCACTTGACTATACTTGCATCTGATATTATTCATTATTACTTGACTAAACATAGCCTGTCCTTTGATCACTGCGTTATGAAATGACTAGTCACTAAAATCAGACAATTTGTTAAAAAAAAGTTTTGAACCGAGTGGGAATCGAACCTAGAACCTTTGGATTTCAAGTCTATCACCGTATCCACTGCACTAACAGAGCAGACACTGAGTAAGATCAAACTTTTCTGTATCTAAATTTTCTACTATAAGCACGTGCCGCAAAGATCAGGTGAAAGTCATCAGCATTTCCGGAACTCGAGATGCGGGCCGCCCGCTGTCGAACCACCTTAAAACAACCCGTCCAAAAAACTTTAACCTGGTGATTACAGTAAACCAGAAATGGGTGTCAAAGCCACCTGATGCTCGCCTGCTTGAAATTTATGTCTAAAAACATCTTGTTTGCAAAACAAATCAATTTTCAGTTTAGAAAGATTATTAAATGAATGATGAGTCTTAATCTAGTTATATAAATCTTTAAAACAACCCGTCCAAAAAACTTTAACCTGGTGCTTTGAGGTCAAAACAACTAAGTCCAAAACATGTCAAAAATTGAAATAAATAAAAAACATTTTTAATTCCAACTTCATAGCCTCAATGTTTGTTCCGAAATGAAGCTCCATACAAAATTTCAGCACCCTAGGACAAGTATTAAACTTTAAAACAACACGTCCAACAAACTTTAACCTGGTGATTGCAGTAAAAAAGCTAAGTCCAAAACATGTTAAAAATTGACAAATATTTCAACTGTTTTTAAATTCCAACTTCATAACATCATTGTTTGATCCAGAATGAAAATTCACACAAACTTTCAGCACCCTAACTTTAAACTCCATAACATCCATGTTTGACCCCCAATGAACCTCCATACAAACTTTCAGCACCCTAGCACATGTATTAAACTTTAAAACAACCCGTCCAAAAAACTTTAACCTGGTCTTTTGTAGTAAAAAACCTAAGTCCAAAACATGTCAAATATTGAAAAAAATTAAAATCATTTTTTCAATTTTAACTTCATAACATCAATGTTTGACCCCTAATAAACCTCAATACAAACTTTCAGCACCCTAGCACCCTAGCACAAGTATTAAACTTTAAAACAACCGGTCCAAAAAACTTTAACCTGGTGATTTGTAGTCGAAAAACCTAAGTCCAAAACATGATAAAAATTGACATAAATTTAAAAATAACGTATTTCAATGTGTAGCCATCGAAAGTGCATACAACTTCGTAATTCGGCTTGTGTTTATGTCTGAGCCCGTGTAGAGAAGCAACAACAACTATACCGTCTACTAGTCGGTATAGAAAAACGATGGAAAATATCTAAAAATCTAAGATTCGGTGACGATTCTTGAGACTTTTTTTTGGACTGATCATATTTTTTTAATGTCAGAAGCCAAATAATACCACAAATTTGCTTTTATTTGAGTATTTTATTTTATTTTGACAAGTACACCATCCGGTTGCGAGTCCCTTTAAACTCCACAACATCAATGTCTAACCCCAAATGAACCTCCATACAAAATTTCAGCACCCTAGCACAAATATTAAGCTTTAAAACAACCCGTCCAAAAAACTTTAACCTGGTGATTTGTAGTCGAAAAACCCAAGTCCAAAACATGATATAAAAATTGACATAAATTTAATTTTTTTTTTAAATTCCAACTTCATAACATCAATGTTTAACCCCAAATGGACCTCCTTTCAAAATGTCAGCACCCTAGCACAAATACTAAGCTTTAAAACAACCCGTCCAAAAAACTTTAACCTGGTGATTTGTAGTCGAAAAACCTAAGTCCAAAACATGTTGAAAATTGACATAAATTCAAATTATTTTTAACTTTAAACTCCATAGCATCAATGTTTAACCTCAAATGAACCTCCATACAAAATTTCAGCACCCTAGCACAAATATTAAGCTTTAAAACAACCCGTCCAAAAAACTTTAACCTTAGCCACGCTCACACGCACGATCACGCTCACTCATGCCGGGGGTATGACATTAGCTCTGCTGTTCTACGAACAGGCGAGCTAAAAAGGAAAGTCTAAAACATGTTAAAAATTGACAAATATTAAAATTGTTTTTAAATTCCAACTTCATAACATCAATGTTTGTCCCCAAACGAAGCTTCATATAAAATTTCAGCACCCTAGCACAAGTATTAAACTTTAAAACAACCCGTCCAAAAAACTTTAACCTAGAAATTTGTAGTCGAAAAACTTAAGTCCAAAACATGTCCAAAATTGATATAAATTCAAATTATTTTTAAATTCCAACATCAAAACACAAATGTTTAACCCCAAATGAACCTCCATACAAACTTTCAGCCCCCTAGCCCAAGTATTAAACTTTAAAACAACCCGTCCAAAAAACTTTAACCTGGTGATTTGTAGTCGAATAACCTAAGTCCAAAACATGTTGAAAATTGACATAAATTCAAATTATTTTTAAACTCAAACTTCATAACATCAATGTTCATCCCCAAATGAACCTCCATACAAAATTTCAGCAGCCTAGCACAAATATTAAGCTTTAAAACAACCCATCCAAAAAACTTTAACCTGGTGATTTGTAGTCGAAAACCTAAGTTCAAAATATGTTGAAAATTGACAATTATTAAAATTATTTTTAAACTCCAACTTCATAACATCAATGTTCAACCCCTAATGAACCTCCATACAAAATTTCAGCACCCTAGCACAAATATTAAGCTTTAAAACAACCCGTCCAAAAAACTTTAACCTTGGCCACGCCCACGCCCACGCCCACGCCGGGGGTATGACATTAGCTCTGCTGTTCTTCGAACAGGTGAGCTAAAAATCAACCCTTAAATGTCAACCAGAAATTGGTGTCAAAGCCACCTGATGCTCGCCTGTTTAAAGTTTAAGTCTAAAAAGAAAATCAATTTTCAGTTTAGAACTATTATTAAATTAATGTTGAGTCTTAGTCTAGTTATATTAAACTTTAAACAACCTGTGCAACCTTTAACCTGGTGATTTGTAGTAAAAACTAAGTCCAAATCGTGTCAAAAATTGACAAATATTAAAATTATTTTTAAATTTCAACTTCAGAACATCAATGTTTGATCCCTAATGAACCTCCATACAAAATTTCAGCACCTTAGCGCAAGCATTAAACTATAAAACAACCCGTCCAAAAAACTTTAACCTGGTGTTTAGTAGGAAAACACCTAAGTCCAAATCGTGTCAAATATTTACAAAAATTAAAATTATTTTTAAATTTCAACTTCATAACATCAATGTTTGACTCCTAATGGACCTCCATACAAAATTTCAGCACCTTAGCACAAGTGTTAAACATTAAAACAACCCGTCCAAAAAACTTTAACCTGGTGGTTTGTAGTGGAAACCCCTAAGTCCAAAACATGTCAAAAATTGACATAAATTAAAATTATTATTAAATTCCAAGTTCAAAACATCAATGTTTAACCCCAAGTAAACCTCCATACAAAATTTCAGCACCCTAGCAAAATTATTAAGCTTTAAAACAACCCGTCCAAAAAACTTTAACCTGGTGATTTGTAGTCGAAAAACCTAAGTCCAAAACATGTCGAAAATTGACAAATATTAATTTCATTTTTAAATTCCAACTTCATAACATCAATGTTTGACCCCTAAAAAACATCCATACAAAATGTCAGCCCCTTGGCACAAGTATTAAACTTTAAAACAACCCGTCCAAAAAACTTTAACCTGGTCAATGTAGTCGAAAAATCTAAGTCCAAAACATGTTGAAAATTGACATAAATTAAAATTATTTTTAAATTGCAACATCACAAAATCAATGTTTAACCCCAAATGAACCTCCGTACAAAATTTCAGCCCCCTAGCACAAGTATTAAACTTTAAAACAACCCGTCCAAAAAACTTTAACCTGGTAATTTGTAGTTGAAAAACCTAAGTCCAAAACATGTAAAGTAAAAAATTAAATAAAAATCATTTTTAAATTCCAACATCATAACATCAATGTTTAACCCCAAATGAACCTCCATACAAAATTTCAGCACCCTAGTACAAATATTAAGCTTTAAAACAACCCGTCCAAAAAACTTTAACCTTGGCCACGCTCACGCTCACGCTCATGCCGGGGGTATGACATTAGCTCTGCTGTTCTACGAACAGGCGAGCTAAAAATGGATTAGACTAAATCAAAAACTGGAATTGTCCATTTGAGGTTTCAGGGAGGAAAGGGTAAAAGCAGGACAAACATTATGTAGAAAGCTTTTGTTGGAGTCACTTGTCTTCAGAGACTTTCTTACTTCTTCTGTTAATCACAAGTTGGTTGAGTGTTTAAAAACAACGTCATATAAAGCTTTTTCCTTTAATGTCGCTATAAAAAGCATAAATCATTGCTATGGAAAGAATAAAATATAATCTATTAAAACCAGTAATACAGTTAATATTGAAAACTACATTGTAATTTGATAATAACAAAGTACAAACATAACAAACATGTGCATTATGGAGTTACTCAAGACTCGTGATAGAGGCAAGAAAACCAACTTTTCCAACTTTTCTCATGCATAGGCATTCGGCCCTTAGGCTATGACACTACCCCCAGCTGCTAACCCCCCCCCCCTCCACCACCACCAAACGTGGATGAAATACCCTAAAATCTATCCATACATTCAATAATCATCATAAAAGAACATTTCCTGAAGTTTCCTGAACTTTTAAAAAAAAAAAAATTGTGCTAATTTATAAGTAAAATATACATACATGATACGATTTTTTTTTTTTTTAAACTTCTTGAAACATTTGTTAAGGATGTTTGTTGAACATATGGGTGTATTTTGACTCATTTTGAAAGATTTATGGGGTGTAGTAGCTGGGGGATGTTCATAGCTTACGCGCCGAAAACCTGTGATTGAAAGCATGACAAACTGACCTTTCTTATGCATAGTATAGGGTTCAGGATTTTAATGTTTGAATCCTGTATCTCAGGATATTGCTACTTGTTAAACTCTTTGCATGCTGAATAATGTTTTCATCTGCAGCAAGTGTTTTCAGCTACTGTTCCAAATACAGAATTTTCAAAATTCCTTTTTAAGCCAGGGTCAGCATATCAAACCATATGGATCCTGATGAGATGCCATATTACCTAGTGTCTCATCAGGATCCAAACTGTTTGCAAAGAATCCCTTTTCCTGCCGCTAGCATGCAAAGAGTTAACTACATTTTGTATTTACAGAGTCCCCTCTCTACAACGACACACATTGGGAGACAACAAGTATGTGCATTGTATGGAGGGAGTCGTTATAGAGAGGGAAAGTGGCTTACATTTGCAAACAGCTTGAATCCAGATCAGACGCCGCATAACGCGGCGTCTGATCTGGATTCAAGCTGTTTGTCACTCGTCACTGAGTTTTTTTTCTGTCAAAATGTCCAATATGTAACTTTGAGAAAAACAGCAGACAACAGTTTTAAGCAGACGTTATTGCAAAGGGGAAAGTGTTAGGCACATAATTGTCTTGTTTGGGGAACAGTGGCAAAGGTCGTTGTAAGGAGGGAGTGATTGTTGGGAGGGCTGTTGTAGGGAGAGTGCACTGTACTTCAGAGCTTGTATTCAGTCTTTAACCCTTTTCCCCCATATATACTGTTACAGTTTTTAAGACAGGTGGTTTCTTACAGCAAGCTGAAAGTAAACAGCAGGAGCTTTCTGCTTTACTTTCAGTTAGGTTTAAACATCCACCTCTCAGAATACAGCAGGGCTGCCATAAGTTGACATGAAAAATCCTAAGATTTCCAAATTTGCAATTTTCAAGTGGGATTTTACGAATTGTACCTTTACCCCATAGCCTGTTTCTTGTTTTGTTGACATACAACTTCTTAAAGCAGACTGCAAGTAAAGCAGAATGTGCCTTAAGGTGCATTCTGCTTTACTTTCAGCCTGCTTTAAGCTACCATGAACTGGAAAAAATCCGAAGATTTAGGAAAAACCTGGAGAAATGGCAGCCCTGATACAGAAGATTTTTTTCGATTGGTTCATAACTGGATATAGTATAGAAAGTCAATAATAAGAGGAATAATAAATGTGTTAATAAAGACGGTTGATTGATACTGATAAGTATAAACCATTTGCAGGCTGAACATGTCATGATGATGTATAAGACAAGCATCTTGTCCACTCACACGAAAGCAGGTTGTAAATTAAAGCAGGATAATGCAGGTTGCAGCTTAACCCTTTCCCTGATAGTCTATTTCTATTATTGAATATAGGTGACTTCTTAAAGCAGGTTGAAAGTAAAGCAGAATGTGCCTTAAGGCACATTCTGCTTTACTTTCAGCCTGCTTTAGGCTATAATCTGCAAGGAAACTGAAAATAATTCTTATGAATTATATTCATGACTGTATAATTTGGAACTATTTTCTTCAGCGGAGAAATAAATCATATTCGCTAAAAGGCGCTTCTAGTGGGGAAAGGGTTAAAGCAGGATAAAAAGTAATGCAGAAAGCTCTGGTATGAGCTTTCTGCTTCTATATCCTACTTTAAATTTCTTCCTGTCCTTGACACTACAACACTTCTTTTGACTGGTTGTAATAGAGAAGTTTTACTGCAATTAAATCCATTGGAAATTTATCAAAATATTATTTGCTTTACTGATGAAATTGTCTCTTTATTAATCAAAAGTGACCACCTCTTAGTCCTTACTTGTCAGAATTTGATCTGGATACAATAGGGAACACATTCAGTGATCAAAGGGTTGAAACAGTAGAGGAAATATTAGCTTAACCCATTACCCCATAGCCTGTTTCTAGTTTTAAAGACAGGTGACTACTTAAAGCAGGCTGAAAGTAAAGCAGAATGTGCCTTAAGGCACATTCTGCTATACTTTCAGCCTGTTTTAAGCTTCAATCTGCTAGAATGTAGAACATATTTCTAATGATATGATTATATTCATGCCTGTATAAATTTGAACTATTTTCTTTAGTGGTGGAATAAATTACAGGCGAAGAAAGGTGTATATAAGGGGAAATGGGTTAAAACCTTTTATACTACTGATAGGAACACTACATATGGAGAAGCAAGCCATGTATTTGTCCACTTTCAATATTGGTGCCAGACTCAACATCACTGTCTAAAAACCTCACTGCCATGTGACCAATGTGGATTTCCGGCATTCCATTTTCCCCACTGTACGTGTTCTTTCCATGCAGCTGCAATTTCAGTGTATAAATTACATCTTTCTTCAAAGGCACTGGCTCCTCAAAACCGATAATGTCGTATTTATTTCTACTGTAAGTCAACACTATTCGCTGATACTCAGAATATATGATGTTGCTCCCCTCAAACAAGTCCAGCTTTCCTTGAAGAAGACCTGGATCACATGGATTGTAAATACTTACTCCTTTAATATATGTGCCTTCTGAACATGCAAACGAGATGGCATCTATTTGGCCATTGTCATAACTATAGTCCATGTCACATTCCTTCTCAAATCGTTTAAACAGAACTGGTTCCTTGTGAAGCCGATTTCTGTAAATAAACACACCAGCCATTGACTGAGTGCCATCTGTTTTATCTTTGAGCAAAGCTGAATGTTCTGTTTCAGTTAACAGTCTACGAGGAGGCTCAAGTTCTCTCAAATTGACCTCACTCATACATGGAAATCTGATCAGATACAAAGCGTCACCAAGTGCATCTCGTAAGTCTTTGTTTGTGGCCTCAACACTGTGCCTCTGGGACTCATGCTCTGCCCATTTCATGCAGAAATAACAAACCTTCTCCTCGTCCATATGCAAAAGGTCTGACTGTAAAATCAGCTTCAAGGTGACTTTATCAATTGCAACAAAATCATCACTTTCGAAAACTTTGTCAGGAGTTTTAAAGATATATGTCAAACAATTCTCAATAAGCTCATTGGCTCCGAATGTAACCCCTTGTTGCAGTATTGCACAGACTGTGTCCGGGGAGATGTACTCTTTGAGGAAATCTGAACACTTCTGTATCAAGCCCATCACTTCATACTTGCTGGCTGCATACAATATAGCAACAACAGTATCTTCTGAGACATCACACTGTTCTGTATACATGTATCTGAAACACACAGCAAACATTCTATTACTCCTTTTAGTTTACTCCATTATAGATACACATTTTTACACCTTTAATTTAACCCTCCACTAAAGAAAATAGCTGTATATATTGGAACTATTTTCTTCAGTGGTGGAATATATAAAAGGTGTTAAAAGGTGTATTTATGGGGGTAATGGGTTAATCATTGCAAACCTTTATATACTTGTTTCATACATCAAATATCAGCTTGGTATTAGCTATGATTTGCATATTTTTAAAATATGATTATGATGTGAACCTTTATCAAATTGTAAATGCCAATAATTAGCCAATACCAGAAATGGGTGTCAAAGCCACCTGATGCTCGCCTGTTTAAAGTTTAAGTCTAAAAAACATCTTGTATCGAAAGCAAATCAATTTTCAGTTTAGAAAGATTATTAAATGAATGGTGAGTCTTAGTCTAGTTATATTAAACTTTAAAACAACCTATCCAAACTTGAACCTGGTGATTTGTAGTCAAAACAATTAAGTCAAAAACGTGTCAAAAATTGACAAATATAAAAAAAAAATTAAATTTCAACATCATAACATCAATGTTTGACCCTTAATGAACCGAGACCATACAAATTTCAGCACCTTAGTACAAGTATTAAACTTTAAAACAACCCGTCCAAAAAACTTTAACCTGGTGACTTGTAGTCGAAAAACTTAAGTCCAAAACATGTTGAAAATTGAGAAATATTAAAAAAAAAATCAAATTCCAACTTCATAACATCAATGTTTAACCCCAAATGAACCTCCATACAATATTTCAGCACCCTAGCACAAATATTAAGCTTTGAAACAACCAGTCCAAAAAACTTTAACCTGGTGATTTGTAGTCGAAAAACCTAAGTCGAAAACATGTTGAAAATTGACATAGATTTAAATCATTTTTAAATTCCAACTTCATAACATCAATGTTTAACCCCAAATGAACCTCCATACAAAATTTCAGCACCCTAGCACAAATATTAAGCTTTAAAACAACCCGTCCAAAAAACTTTAACCTTGGCCACGCTCACGCTCACTCACGCCGGGGGTATGACATTAGCTCTGCTGTTCTACGAACAGGCGAGCTAAGAATGAGATTCTGATTGTAACCTAACAGGAAAATATTATCTGAATACAGAATACCACATCCATAAATACATTTTGTACTTGAATAGCAGTAGTGTTATCTGTTGACAGTGAGTCCCAATAAAATTATTCAATGATGTGAATCAATTAATTATATACAGTAAAACCTCTCTATTACAGACACTAAATTCTGTTAATTATTAGGTGTTTACGACAGGTGACTGCTTAAAGCAAGGTGATAGTAAATCAGAAAGCTCCTATAGGAGCTTTCTGTTTTACTATCACCTTGCTTTAAGCTGTCACCTGCCTTTAATACAATCAATTAGTCTTCTTTTTAGTGGTCATTATAGAGAGATTTTACTGTATTACTCAAAGTTTCCTAAGCACCAAAGGTTTACTCTCCATAGGGACCAATGCAACAACCCTATCACTTTCTCACTTTATAACTTTCCACAGGTCTAATGTGACTTACGCATGTAAATCTTACAGGCTTGTGCATTAGTTAAAAAGATTATCACTTTTTCAATGAAAACTGCAAATATTATAAAAACATGTAGTGTTTTTTAGTTAACAAGCATGCTTTACAATTCAATAACTGGTACAAAATGAACATTGAAAGGTAAAACATTGTTTTTACCACAGAATTATACACTGACGGAATCGAAACCTCGCGCTATATCGTAAATCTCGTGCGGCGCATACGAGACTCGCGAGACTTGATAAGAGACTGTTTATCGGTAGTCAATATGATTTCGAAGCATTGTTCACGGGTTTATATTCCCGTGAATTGATAGGAATGTCCACCAAGTCGTTTAAATCCTATAAAATGTCCATAAAAACACTCGAGTCGGTAAATTTCACGCCAGAAAGGGCGGACAACGAGGCAAAAAGTGAGGATCTTGTCACGTGACACATAATCTCGCAAAATTCAACCGCCGCGAGAGCTCAGATGCTCGCCTATTCAACTTCGCTTAGTTGCTATTCCGTTTTGTATAATTCCGTGTTTTTACCAATAGATAACATCTCTGAGAACATTAGAATTTAGAATTCAATGGATTTAATATTGTTGGTGAAAGCTCAGAAATTTCACATTTTGATAATTTCCCAGATTTCGCCTACTGGACCCGAACAAGTGTTAAAGTTATCAGAATCTGTAAAACGAACCTTTGGCAAAAAAATATCTTCAAATTTGGAAGGAATCATACAAAAATGTCGGAAGTTATGAAGCGAGAAAGTGATAGGGTCAATGCATTGGTACCTATGGAGGTTTTACCCTTGGTGCTTAGCAAATTTTGAGTAGTAGCGCTATAAAAATGTATCTATCTTTTCTTTTTTGTATATTCTTATGAGTTTTTATAGGATATTGCATTATATGCCTCTTGCATCTATAGATACTCAGGGAGCATTGCTGCATACAAATAAAAGTAAAAGCAAAACTGTTAAGAGGGCTCTGTAAGGAGCTCTCTGATCAAGTTCTACACGGTTTGAAAATAATATTTAAATATACATATATTGGCTTTCAGATTGGAAAGGTTATAAACATTACACAAAAAATTATAATCTAACCTCAGTAGAATTTCAAAAGTGTCTTGCTCAATGTCAGGTACTTCAATGACATCACTTGACTCTGATAGGGGTCCGCAAAACATGGCAAAAAATACGGGGCTTCGACATGTGAGCATGTATCTGTGAGCTTGTTCTTTCTGCTGCTCCTTTCCAACTAAGAAGGTGACGTCGGACAGAATTTTGTTTTCCAACATGTACAAATTGGCCTCTGCCAGAGATTTCCCTTTCTGCCAATGTTCATCCATCTTGAAAACTGAATAAAGAAAGATTAATTTAATATTTATGTCACAGAAACAAACAAACTAAATTCCATCAGGGCTTGTTTACCTTCTATAATAGAGGCCGCCTTTTGATGACTTCCCAATTGCAGAAAGCCTTATTTTTTTTATTTTTTTTTTTCTATTTAATTACCAGTTCCTCTTTAGTGTTAAATAGTTTTATTTTCTTGTTTTATCTATTTCCTGTAAGTAAGTAGACTTCCATTCAGTTTTTATGTACATGTATTTTGGAAGTCAGTCTACTTTTCCCAATTTGGTCGAAAATCACGCTTGAATGTCCCAAATGGAAAAAAAGGCCCTGTCTTTATTTCTGCATTAAACCTTATGGTGTCCCTATTTATAGAATTGTCTCTTCGAGACGATTCTAATGAGTAGTAACACCATAGGATTTGGTGCTGAAATGAGTGAGTAAATGTTGGAATTGTTTAGTTTACTCCCCCTTATCTGTAGCCCTGAAACATGTCTGTAACTGTAACAAAACGAGGTATAGTATCAGGAGAAAACATTAATACAGAAAGAAGGAATTTCAGCAGTTTATAATAAGCTTGTATAATAGCAAGTACATGAGTATTATCATTTCATTTAAGTGTTGTTTTTGTCAATGTTTTGCATTATGACAAACAGTGAAGACCCAGATCAGAGGGTTTCACATGTATGCTGTTTGAAAAGGACGCATTATAAAATTGTGACGAAAATGCATTACTACGAACAATCGTCAAGACCCGGTGCCGATTCGTCGTAAGTATCGTGAATAGACTGTAGCTGATTGCAAAAGAGGGTCATGTTTTGACATGATTCCGGGTCAAAACGGCCCCCAAAACGGCACGGGTCAAAACGGCCCCATCTGATATTGTATTGATATTGATTCAAGTATTATTGGGATTATTATTAATTATGGTAATAATTCGTATTATTACTATTTAAGTGGAATAAATACATGACAATGAATTAAATAATATGTTGTCCCTTTTCTCACCATTTGCTACATGACTATTCTTGTAAGTGCAAAAGCTCATCATCACTTTTCCCGAACGTCATAATAATACAAAGTGTAGTCTATGAACCCTTACAAAAATTAACAACTATCGAATGGATTGGTGGACCAAATTTCCATCTAGAAATGTTAGTAAAACGTTACCCTGATCAGTTTTCAGGCAGCTACGACATAGAGGGTAAATCTTTTAACTTAAAACGTTTTTATATTTAAACAGGTCGGTTTTGCCATGGAGGAATTATAATTCCTCCATGGTTTTGCTATACAAAGTCTTAACCTATTAACCCATAGATATTCCTTTAATATAATTTATTACTTCACGACTTGGCATAGTTTTTGTATTAAATATTGGGTGGGCCGTTTTGACCCGGGGCCGTTTTGACTCAGGGGCCATTTTGACTCGGGGCAGTATTGACCCGGTACCTTTTGACATAAACGTATTTGCTCTAATGAAATTAGGTGAAAGTTCCAGCAGTAAAGGCCGTTAAATGTGGAAAACGACTAGATTTCCCCTTATTTTTGGCCAATAAAAACTGGACGTTCAGAACGACATACAACTTTTTGATGCACATTTTTATTATATATGCACGTACTGTGGCGTTATTTGACGGAATTTGATGAAACAAGACTGCGCGTTCAATAAACGCTTATGCCCCCAGTGGCATCCTTGACAATATATTCTGAATCTTTTCTAAGTCCAAACTAGGTCAAGGTCGGGTCAAACTGAGCTTGGGTATTATTGGTGAGTTGGTAATGGTTCAAGGCAACAACTGTATAAGTATCAAAGCATTGTAGTCAGTTGTGTTGATGCTAGACGAAACGGTAAAATCTAGTTAACCAAGAAATAGCCTATTTAAAGTTTTCTAAGTCCAAATTAGGTCAAGGTCAAGGTCAAAATCAAAGTTTGGTGACATTGGTGAGTTGGTAATGGTCCAAGGCAACAACTGTATAAGTATCAAAGCATTGTAGTAAGTTGTGTTGATGCTATACGAAACGGTAAAATCTAGTTAACCAAGAAATAGCCTATTTAAAATATTCTAAGTCCAAATTAGGTCAAGGTCAAGGTCAAAATCAAAGTTTGGTGATATTGGTGGATAGGGAATGGTCCAAGGCAACAACTGTATAAGTATCCAAGCATTTGGGTAAGCAGTGTTGATGCTAGAAGAAACGGTAAAATCTACTTAACCTTGTTACGGACGCACACACGGACGGACGGACGGACGGACAGGACGATTACTATATGCCCCGCATCTGTCGATGCTGGGGGCATAATAAAAAGTAGATATTGATAAATTAAATCATTTCCTGAGGGTATCACAAGAGAATATTGGCGATCTAGTCTATAGTTAAGACTACGTGTTGGATAGCATTGTATACCTGGTATATATAATAGAAGTCTAGTAAAAAAAAATAATAATTTGGTAATAGATCTATGTGTCTGGTGCCGAGTTAAGTCTACTTTCGTTTTCAATTCAAAGACAAAAATACTTTATCATATTTGTGTATGTCTATGTCTATATCGTACGAAACTGCTGTCAGCATTGACAATTACTGTTTCGGCGCTTGTGGTGAAAAAGAAAAATGTAAAGGGAAAAAGGAAAGATAGAAACAGACAGTTCAAAGCCAGATAATTACAGTAGAGTATTTGTTTCGACTGCTTTCCGTCCCTCAAGGAAGACCAATCCGGCTACCGAAGCGGCCACTGGGAATTCACCCAACCGGCACAGCTCTCCCTATCCTTGGTACCTGTACTCACAGTCGAAGCCTAGCAGATTATTAGAACTTCAGTGATGACAGCCCCTCCCTGAAGGATACCAGGTTAGGGGCCTCGGCTATGGATGCCGGTAAAGAATTCCAAACGGGAATAGTGCGTGGGAAAAAGCTATACTTGTAGGAGTCTGTAGATGTTGAGATGGCTCTGTAGGAGTTGTTGTGGTTTCTTCTGGTACGCTGTGAAGTAGGTGTCAGAAGATTGTCCGCCTTGATGTCTACCAGCTCATTTACAATTTTATAAAGCATAGTTATTTGTTGTTTAGTTCGTCTGGACTGCAAGCTTTCCCACTGCAGCTTGTCAAGCATGTCGGTTACACTGCTCGTGTTGCGGTATCGATTGGTTGCATACCTGGCTGCACGGCGTTGTACCATCTCTATCTTGTGCACTGCAGATGCTGTGTGTGGATTCCATACGCTTGCACAGTATTCGAGATTGGACCTGACGAGGGCATAGTATGCGGATGCTTTTGTCTCCTGATTGCTGATCCGCAGGTTTCTTTGCAGGAATCCTAGCATACTATTCCCCTTCTTCACTATCCTGTCTATGTGTGAGCTCCAGGATAGATCACTCCTAATGTCCAGTCCCAAATACCGCGTTGAGCTGACTTCTTGTAAGATGTGGCCCTTCATAGTGTAGGCTGTCTTTGTGTGGACTCTTGCTCTTGTGATGTGCATGATGCTACATTTGTCAGGATGGAAAGACATTCCCCACTTGAGTTCCCACAGCGCTAGGTTATCAAGGTCCTTTTGAAGCTTAATGGCATCTCCCTCATTGTCGATCTCTCTGTAGATTGCGCAATCATCCGCAAACAGCCTGGTATTGGATTCTACACACTGAGGGAGGTCATTTATGAAGCAGAGGAACAAAAGTGGCCCCAGGACAGTCCCTTGTGGCACACCGCTGACAACTGGTGCATCATCTGAGTTTGTTCCATCTACGATCACTCGTTGTTGCCGGATGATGGACAATTCGTCACCATGCAGATTCGTCACCAAAGCAATATAGTACAAAAGGGGTAGTCAATTCGTCACCAAAGGAAATATAGTACAATTTTTTTATATATTGCTTTAATGAGTATAATTGTTCACACATTAGGTGTTATAATTACCTTTTTTGTAGTGTTAATATCAAAATACACGTTATGTTATTTCAGATCTAATTGTAGTTATTTTGTCTTTTCACGATTTATAGGTACATATGTGTTATTTCATGTAAAGCGCTTTTGAACGCACAATCCCTGTGTGAAAAGAGCGCTATATAAATCTGGTATAATAATAATAATAATAATAATGTAGATCTAATTGACACTTACATTTGTTTGGATCCCGATATATACGGACATGTTTTGGTCAGACAGTTAGGAGCCCGATATACGGTTAATGTAATTATTATGGCTATATTTACGCTATTAGGGGCAATTTGGTAATATTTTACCAAATAGTTTGGATCCACATATGACCTGGCTCTAAAATGCTTGTCAAACTGAAGAAATAAAATGCAACCAGAAACTATAAATGACATTTTATTCCCATCCTTTTAAGCGTTGTTTGGAGAGAAAAAAATTCATATAGATGTATTATAAATACAATTTTACTTTCTAACCTAATGGAGACACGTAGGGCCAAGGTAATGCATTAACAATATTTCTGCATTACTTTTACGCTGTATAATATTTCCCTGCATTAACATGCTACCTTTCATTAATTGGTATAATCCTTTATATATAGTATTGTTTTAACGGATTGACGGGATTAAGTATTTAATTAATTTCTTACTTTCTCATCATTTTTAAACTATTTATATAACTTCTTTAATCGGTGATATTTGAAGCCTGAATCAAAGAATACCTGTTATCTGTATCCAGTTTCAAAGTGACTGACACGTGACTGACTGACACGTGTATGTTCACTGAGCATGACATTCCTTTGTACGGGTGCCTATGATATTACATTAATTGGTTTGTTGGATTTACAGTTAATATCAATACAGTTATAACAGGTCGGGTAATTACCAATCAACATTTCACACCAGATTAACAACAATGTACATGTAATTAAAGTAATCTGCCTTTGGCGGTATATATAACAAACTTTTACGTTTGACCCTATACTGTTTCTTACTGTATTAATTGTAGCTTTAGATCATTTTTTGCATTCATTTTAAATAACACATTCGAATATGATATATATATAAAAAAACACTCAATAAATACATGTCATTTTCCGTTTTATGATTCCTTAAACAGGTGGCTAGATTAAAAAACCTTCATTTCTGTGGACACTATAGAGATGGTTTGTCTCGCATTTCCATTCTTATTTAAGATTAGTTTAATAAAACCAGGGTCAGCGAACATACTCACGTATTTGTTTTTAGACAGGTGGTTTTGTAACAATCAACATTTCTCAAGTGCAAGAACCTAAACACATATTTACATTGAAAATGCTACCTATTTTAGTGTTTTAGACAGCTAGCTGCTTAGATATAATGGCAGTAATAAAGAAGGTCATATAGGAGATTTGTGATCTTAAGTTTCATCTTCCTTTAAAAAGCCACCTGTCTTATGTTCAAGCAATGAACCTTAAACACATCTTAAACATTGAAAATTCTACATATGGCAGAATAAGGATTTTCCAATAGGAGCTTTCTGTTTAACTTTCAGCATACTTTAACCAGCAACCTTTCCTAAGTGCAAGCAATGAACCTACTTTAAACACATCTTATACACTGAAAACTCTTCATGTTAGTGGTGTTTTAGACAGGTGGCTGCTTAAGGCAGTAATAAAGGAAACTCAATTAGGAGATTTCTGGTTATCTTTCCTCTTACTTTAATCAGCCACATGTTTTCATTGCAAGTAGCCAAGTACTGAACATAAACCCCATATCATACAAGGAACATTCTACATATGGCAGTAATAACTTCCATCTTACTTTAACCAGCCACCTTTCATAAGTGCAATCAATGAACATAAATAAAACTCATCTTAAATTATATATTGAAATTTCTTAAAGTAAGGCATAATGGCAGTAATAAAGGATACTCTTATAGGCGCTTTCCGCTTAACTTTCATCTTACTTTAACCAGCCACCTTTTTAAACATCAAGCAGTGAAATTAAAACAAATCTTATACATTGTAATTCTACATATTGGTGTTTTAGACAGGTGGCTGCTTAAGGCAAGACGACATTAATAAGGGAACACATATAGCATCTTTCTGCAACAATTTTCATGCATAATGACAGTAATATTATTCTGTTCTGTTCTATCAGGGGTGTCGCCCTATACAATCCAACATGATACACACAGGTTTACATTCTATTCTATAGATCTATATATTAAGCATTTTATGTACAATTTGGTCAATTGAAAAACCGATAAAGTACTCGTTAATTGACGGTCAAACAGTTTAGAACCTGGTCATACGTCGAGTTGCACGACGTCAAATCTGGGACGAAACTTTTATAAATTATCAATAAAATACGATGCTAATTGGTTAGGAGGAGGGATATTAAAGTTAATTACACAATACGTTTTTGCCGCTGCAATCCTTGTCGCTAATTAGTTTGTACATGCACACGTGGACTGCTATTTATCTATTATATATCTAATTAGAAATAAAACAAACTTGGTCATAGTTTTAATTTTTTTTTCGAAAAATTTCGGCATCTAGATTCATCTTTTATACTTATAGTAATTTATATATTACAATTGTAAATGCTAGAATATACATATGGGCTTATCGATACTTGTCAATTTCAACAATATAACTTATGTAATTAACAGAAAAATAATCCTAATCATATATATACCAGATAAGAAAATACCCTATACAAAGTCTTTGGTGACGAATCGTCTTTTGCCATTACTATATATCGCTTTGGTGACGAATTTGCATGGTGACGAATCGTCTGTAATTCTTGTTGCCTACCACTTAGGAAAGATGTGATCCAGTTTAATGTGTGGCCTCTTATTCCGTAGTGATGTAGCTTGGACAGTGTAGACCAGTAATGAAAGAAAATGTTCACTTGGATTATATAAACAGGTCATAAATGGATTGAGTCTTACCGTAAATATGAACAAACAGCCGTCGGAAGGATGTTTTCGACAGGCAAAGCAATTTTTCCAGCAACACGGAAGCTGTCAACCGAGTTGTTTTTTTCACGTTCGGAATACTTCAGAGTTTACAAGACAATCGCTTGGAAAATGACCGAAGTGTTCCACATGGTTCCTTCAATCGCAATGCTTCGGTCTCCGCAAAAAAAGGTGTTCTGAATCTTGGCTTTCCTAATCTAAAAGGATCGGTGCGTTATGAATCAAACACCGGTTACAAAGAATTTGGAAAATTACTGAATGAAATACAGGTAATAAACATCAGTTTGTTTGTTAATATCAAGATTATATACAAGCGCAAAAATTGAAGAATTATCACCTATAATATTCGGCCACGGAAGAATCGACCCCACCATAATGAAACATAATTAATATGAAATAAGGCATGGCCTTCAATGGGGTTTACCCACGATCGTTTTTAAAATCTGGAAACAGAATTAAAGAAATTGATCTCTAATATTTGTATATGAGTCAATATTTTTTTATGTAACAAAATCATGTCCTTGTAAATTTTTGAGGCAACAATGGCAGAAAGAATTTGTAAGATCGTGATTTGAAATAAGGAATCACTGACCATTTTAGTACTGAGGCTGGTACCATACATTTTGAACACTTCCTTGATGTAACGATGTATTATTCTGCCTTTGACTGCAATAATCATTATTCTCTTTTTGCACAAAATGTATGCATTTGAGATATGATAAATTGTGTCATAAGGTTCCAGTATTTAGTGTAAAGTAGTATGGTTAGAATGTCATTTAGGTGAAATACATCCTTGATGTAACGATCCTTGATGTAACAGTGAAATTGTTACATAAAGGACCAGAAACCGTTATTTCAAGGAAACCAGAGACCAAAAATTAATAAAAGAAAATATCTTTCAAGTAAACGGGTATTTTACATTGAAATGAATACTTTTTATAAGGGGTAGCATGTGATGAAAGAAAAAAAAACTGCTTTTGCTTACTAGTATTAGTCACCGGACAAATCCTGTTAAACGTATGTTACATCAAGGAGGTGTTTCGTTACATGAAGGAAAACAGCTGTAAGATATTAATAAAATAGGAAAACTTTATACAGAATTTTAAAATTCACTTTTTGAAGTTGGTAGACATTATTTCAACAGTTATTATAATGGAAATCATTACATATTCTTCCTAAAACTTTGCTTTTTTCCTTAGCTGTTACATCAAGGAAAATATATTGTTACATAAAGGAAAGTTACAATGTTACATAAAGGAAAACAAATTGCAAAACAGTTCAATATTTTCACGTTGGATTAGTAAATACCTAAACTTTTCCATTTTTTTTTACAAGAAACTAAACATATGGCATAAATTTTGTATTGTAAGCCTTTATTTCAGAGCCTAATTTGTGTTACATCAAAGAATTAATATATCTATATATTTTCTGTAACACATTTATACTATTTGTTGCTTCTTATAAGCTACAGTAACCCCAAGTCTTTAAAAATAAGTGCAAACTAGACAGGAAATCCGGGTCACCCGAAAAACCGAAAACAGCCTGTTTTCGCGAAAACAGGCGAAAACAGGCTGAGCTTACGAAAACAGGCTAGAAAAAAGGTTTTATGTTGTGAAAGTATATTTAAAGCCATCAATAACAGTTTATTAGTCTATTATAAAATAATAATCGTCATTCCTACTCAAAAAGGTGCTTTTATTGCCCCAAAATCGGCGTCAATATGAAAAGTGCCGGTCCGACATGACATACGAAAACAACCGAACACACCACTTAGAAGCTATATGTATGTTGTACCGATATCGTATTATACGGTATTCATATATTTTATATCGTTAATACGGTATTAATATTGTTTATTCACCAATATATTTTAACAAATTATCAAAAAAGATGCTTTTGATGGCTAGCAATCGTCGCAATATGGAAAAATGCTGACCTGCCTTAACTTACGAAAACAGCCTGAAAACACCATTTGAAACAGATATGCTGTACAAATATCGTTATGGCATGCAAAGAAAAATGATATAGAGTTGGTATTATAATTTGTCTGGCTAAAAGTCGGCAACAAATGTTCAAGAAGTGAATAATGAAACTACGGAGAACGGTCAGATTTTATAGGGATCGAGCGAGATGAAAATCAATTAAGTTCTCAAACATGTCAGCACGAGTGGCTTTAATACTAATTAGCGACACTCATGAACTTTTCAAACATGTCAGCATGAGTGGTTTTAATCATAATTAGCGAAACTCTTAACTGTGCTCACTACTAATTATTCTTATCGTTCACACTTTATCATTCTCAAATACATTTCAAAGCCATATCGCGGCCCTGTAAATCTATTATCTGGATCCATGTCATATTTGTTATATTCGAATCTCATTATATGGTATATTGAAGAAATATTTATGCATTGCTTTTATCCAGAATTAAAATTGTATATACAAATACCTATGTTTCATTCAATATGTGTGGTTCTTATCCAGGGGCAGAATCTGTAAATTATCTAAAATTATATGAATTCGGGTGTGTGACAGTCGAGGGTACCGACAGTCGGCAAGCTTTGACGGATGGATCAAAGATGGTTTGGACTTAAATTTTTTGTATTACAATGTAACAATAAATCCGAGTGAACACATTACACAAGCACTTTCACTTATATAATCCAGCATTTCGAATTACATGTTCACGTGTCATCATCACAGATAAAACACAAAACACACATTCATATAATAATCCAATTGAATCAAGTGTTGATAGAATTCACGTAATCCACAGCTCAAAGGCTGTACAGGAGGGGTCCGGCAACATGAAAAAAATAAATATCATAGTTTAAATTAATATGTTTACAATATGTGTACAACATTAAATATTGAAACGCATTGCAGAGCTTCATATGAGGGAAGTATTTAAAAAACTAAAATCTGTGAATGGAAGCTCCAGCGCTGACTTACTCCGTACATATTCAGCAGCTCCATCTCTGTCTCAGCCTGCTTCTGGAGGGCATTTCCTCTTCTTGTCAGTTTTTCAATTGTTAACCTATACTTTTCCGAAAAATCCTCTGATCAGGATCTGCAATGTTTGTTTCGACTGTTTGTTTATGACGAGTATACTCGTCCCTCGGGTGAATATGTAGTACTATGTACCATAAGAAATTGTTTCTTTATATAGGCAAATTGAAGCTTAAAGAAGGTTGAATGTAAAGCAGAATGCTACTTCTGCTTTACTTTCAACATGCTTTAAGGACCTATCATTTTCGTCCATAATCATAACTGTCAACAACCAACACACAGTTTGATACCCGGTGATAAGCTCGATCTTTTAACCAATTAACACATTAGGGTACTAATTGATAGACAAATATTGGGGATTATAACCAAGATCATATTTTCAAATTGCTTTATTTCAAATCTCAGTTTACATACATATATGCAAATACATGAGACAATTATATTACTAGTATTGGTCTGGCATAGGCGCGCAAACAGCATTATGGCTGCATAATGTCTCGTCTGATCTGGGGCCAAACTGTTGTCTTAGACTTTTCTTAAATAAAGTATGCATAAACCTTAGTTAAATACTTTTTGCCGACGACACTTTTACGAAAATACTGATTTAATTCATTATTCCTTGGGCAATAGCACCGAGTAATTAGAGCGGTCTAATTACTCCGTAGCCAATAGATAGCTTGAAAACAAAATTATTAGCAAAACTTTTTGAAAATAATTCTTCTTAATACAGTCTTCAATATGCACCATAAACTTAAAGCAGGCTGAAAGCAAATCAGATTTTGATTTACTTTCAACCTGCTTTAAGTGGTCAGTGGTCACCTGTGATCAAATTAAAGGCCTGTGTCGGTAAAAAGCTATATTCATAGCAAATGTTATATATGCACCAACTTCAATTAAACTTTGTATTGAACTCAAAACTAGAAACAGGAATGGGTTAATCCTCTGCATACACAGTATACATCAGGCTCATTTCACGCATTTAATTTGCCAAGGACGAAAACTATATCTGTTTATAATGTCCACCATAATGAATATTATTCTTTATCATACGAGATGGTACATTAAAGCAGAACAGAAAAGTAAAGCATTATAAATTGGGTGCTTTCTGCTTTACTTTCAACATGATATGATGTTCTTCAAAAATAGTCAAAGATCATGGAGTAAAAGGATGAAACGGACGACAACGTACATTCATGTACTTTTCAGCTATGGCAATTCAGCAGACGACAATAAATTCAACGACTTAGACCACGAATGAATAACAGATGTGTTATTCAATATACAATACAATATTCATTCGTGCTTAGACCATATAGACATAATTCATTATCCCTAGCAGATAGTAACTTAAAGCAATCTGAAAGTTAACAGAATATACGCCTTAGGATACGTTCTTCTTTACTTTCAACCTGCTATAAGTGGTCACTTCTTTTCAATAGACAAATGCCATATGGTAAATAAGGAAATAGCTAAATCGATAGTTGATTTGACAAGAAGGAAACGAGACAGGATAAAAGTATTATATGAGTAGTACGTACCTAACCAGGGCAGCGCTGGCATCTTCGTCGAACATTACTTGACCAGACGACGACTTACAGAAGAAACAATGAAGCTTGGTGTTTTCCATTGCTAATTTAGACTGTAACGTATCTAACCAAAACCAAACTAAGAATGACACAGCAGACCCATCCTTTGTTTTCATAAATTTTAAGATTTTACACCTATGTGAAATTATGAAGAATGTGACGGCTACATCAAAGGCTATCCTTGCACGTGCCAGCCATCAGAGAATGGTCGTGTTTGTTTGAGCAACGCGTGTCAGCGGTGGACGCGTGTCAGCGGTGGTACTGACACACTTCATACAACCTGGTCCTGTAAATTACTCGTCCTAACGTGTTTGCTGTATGTGTGGAATCCAAACAGGAAAAAATTGTTACAGTTATTCGTTATTGGATTATTCTATCGTTTTGGTAATTATGTACAATTTACTCATATTCGGATTTCTTAACTAATTCCAACTTATTTCAGACAAGTTTAGAACATTGTTTTTAATTATTGACCTTTTAAGTCAATTTTTCAAATTTCAAATGTCAAGGTCAAAACAGTTTTTTAAACGGGATTTTAGATGATTAGTTCATTGTACACATTCTGCTTTAATTTCTGCCTGCTTTAAGCGGACATCTGTTATTATATAGCAAATATTTCTTATGGTAAGAGTACATACACCGAGTTTTAATTGATCAAATAAATTTTTTGAGTCGGAATTTCGACGATATGATCAAAATATAATTATTAATTTTCATTTGTGCATTTGTTTTTAAAAATATGAGTGTGTAACACCTATTTTAGAGGGTGTTTTCGTATAAACAAATTTAGATTTTCGTAAGTTAAAACATTCAACCCTAGAGATGAGTATACTCGTCATTTACAAACAGTGTAGGCCTACTTGTGATGATTACACTTGTCGCATGTAAACAGTGTAGACCCTGATCAGAGGACTCCTTAAGGAACCCTCTGATCAGAGTCTACACTGTTTGTCATTTTGAAATATATTGTTCAAATAAACCCAAGATATTAAATTATTGGTTAGACAAATTTTGAAATTGAAATTTTCCGTTAAAAGTTTCAGGGGTGAATGTGTTAAGGCAGGTCGGTATTTTTCAATTTGTCGCCGATAGTTAGCCAACAAAGACAACCTTTTTTTATTGATTACTAGTTTTAATACTTATAATACATATCGCCACATATGTTTTGAAACCTATTACCTTTAGTAAACCCGTTACTCCACATCCTTTTTATAGTTTTAAGTACAGGTTCCCGCTTAAAGCAGGTTGAAAGTGAAGCAGAATTCGCGCTTGGCGCGTTATGCTTGACTTTCTGCCTGCTATAAGCGGACATCAGCTAAGCTTTATGAGCGAGCTATTCTTTAACGCTTTCACTCTCAATAACGCTTATAAGCGCGTTGCAAAAAGTATGGATCCTGATCCGAAGCCGCGTCACGCGGCGTCTGATCAGGATCGAAACTGTTTGATACTCGTTTTGAAATGCCCTTAGTCATACTGCATTTTTTTAATTAACTTAGAAATTAAATTGCAAACAACAAACATGTGATATTACGCACCGATATTTTTCATTGCGTCGCCGATTTTGGTCAATTTTATTGTCGATTGTAGGTCAACAAAGGCAACTTTTTGAGCCTAAATAACATTTATTAGTTCAAATTATTATTATTAAACAGTGTTTATGTCTTTGAATGCGATATTAATACAAAAAACATATTTCCTATGCTGTTTCCGTATGCTATTACAGACCAACATTTTTCATACCGTCGCCAATTTTGGTCAATAAAAAGCATTTTTATCGGAAAGGGGCCATTATTAAATCATTATAAAACATTTAATTGGAATATATGCTTTTAAATACGTTTTCTCAACGTATGATATTAGTACACAAATCATACTTTCTCTACTGTTTTCGTGTGACATTAGTTATTACGGACCGATATTTTTCATAGCTTCGCCGATTCGGGTCAATTTTATTGGCGATTGTAGGTCATGAAAGGCAACTTTTTTAGCCTAAATGACTGTTATTAGTTCAAATTATTGAATTATATCCTTTTAAATACGTTTCCAGTACATAAAACCTTTTTTCTAGCCTGTTTTCGTAAGATCAGCCTGTTTTCGCCTGTTTTCGCGAAAACAGCTGTTTTCGGTTATTCGGGTAACCGGGAAATCCTGATTCATGTATTCTGCTCATTGTTGGATATATCATGCATCCGTTTTCATTTAGAAATTGGCAAATCAAGTACACACTGATATTGTAATCCTCGCTGTTACAATATAAATTCAGTGATGTAACAGGAATGTAAAATTATAGTTGCATAGGTATTTTAGTTCCCGAAATGAATGTCAGAGTAAAGCATTTATACTTGAAGAGACTACATGTATACTAAGTTGGCATTCAAACTCTTCTTTAAGGTTTATGAATCAGAACAGTCATTTATTTCCTTAATGCAACATAGTTGCTTCTTTACTGTAACAGCCTGTCGCTAATAATATGGAATAACTTTCAAATAATCCTAGTTTTGATACTAAGTAAGCAATGGCTAATCAGTGTAATAAAATGTTTAATTGTTTTATTTACAGTTTGTTAATGTTTATCAAACTTTTGACGTTTGATATATCTTTGTATTTTCCTTAATGTAACATTGCTGTAGCTGCAGATTCCTTGATGTAACCATCTTCTTTTTAACAAATAAAATTCACAGGCAATGGCAGTTTGGTGTAACTTTTGCTCTAAATGATTGTATTTATTATACTACAGCATGGAATATCAGAGGAATCATGTTCAAGTTCTGAATGTTTTGTCAGTGTGAAAACAAAATGTCAATTATGACAGTTTTTTAGGCGCAAACCGTACATGATCGGAAAATAAAATCAGCTGATATAATTTGCAAAATTTACTATTAAGGAAATCTATTAGATGCTATTTATTGTGATGAAACACCTAATAAAATTGTTTTGATTCATTTAATGACATTGTACTTGTTTAAAGGATTGTTACATCAAGGAAATAGTTTTGCAATGGTGTTAAATATACGCCACACCTCTACAACCTGGGTACATTTAAGCCCCTTATGTAACATATTTCCACATTATAGACATGCATGGTGCTATAGTGTAAGCCATTAACCTCAGAGAGAATATCAAAATAATCTCATCATTGACATCAGAATTGTTACATAAAAAAATATTGACTCATATACTCAGCCAAAAAAGAAAGTACCCACTGTTGTATTCTAAATTATCAGCGTCACATAAATACTGCATTTATTTTTTGCTTTATAGAAAGTTGCAGACGACATGACATCAATCTCATTGTGGCTAAATAACTGGCAAATTGTAGTGACAAGAGCCATATACGGCCCTAAATCGCTCACCTGGAAACCGTTGATGTAAATGTAACATACCTTGGAAAGCTGAGAAATTATGACAATACTATTGTGCCAATTAATTTTTGGATGATGCTGAGTGCAAACTATCTTAGCTCAGGGTACTGTGGTTTCAGACAAGAAGATTTTTAAAAGTTTTTATTGAACAAATCTATTTTTAGCTCCTGTGACCTAGATATGCAATGGACCGGAACCATTTGAACAATATTGATAAAGTACCTCTAGAAGTTACACCATGTCAAATATCAAAGTTCTAGCTATTTAGTTTCAGTGAAGAAGAGGTTTGTAGATTTCAGTCTATATCTCTATGTAAATTTGTGACCCCGGAACGGGGCCATTTATGACCCCAGGGACATAATTTGAACAATCTTGATAGAGGACCTGAAGATGATGCTTTGTGCAAAATATCTAAGCTCAGTGTACTGTGGTTTCAGACAAGAAGATTTTTTAAAGTTTTTATTGAAAAAATCTATTTATAGCTCCTGTGACCTAGATATGCAGCGGACAGGAACCATTTGAACACAATATTGGTAGAGTGAATATCTACAAGTTAAACTATGCCAAATAGCAAAGCTCTAGCCATATTAGTTTCAGTGGAAAAGAGGTTTGAAGATTTCACAATATAACTCCATGTAAATTTGTGACCCCTGGGGCGGGGCCATTTTTGACCCCAGGGACATAATTTGAACAAACTTGATAGAGGACCTGAAGATGATGCTTTGTGCAAACTATCTAAGCTCAGGGTATGTGGTTTCAGACAAGAAGATTGTTAAGTTTTTATTGAAAAAATCTATTTTTAGCTCCCATGACCTAGTTATGCAACGGAACGGCACCATTTGGACAATATTGGTAAAGTACCTCCAGAAGTTACACCATGCCAAATATCAAAGCTCTAGCCATATTAGTTTCAGAGTAGAAGAGGTTTGAAGATTTCACTATATAACTCTATGTAAATTTGCAACGGATCGGAAATATTTGAACAACTTTCAAAGAGGACTATATAAGGATCATTCCTGACAAGTTTGGTTAAAATCCATCCAGTAGTTTAGGAGGAGGTGTGGTTTAAAGAAATTGTTGACGACGGACACATGACGTTAAAAATACTTCACATTGGCACTTTGTGCCACGTGAGCTAAAAACAAAGGTCTAAAACTCTTTCGTCTGAAAAGAGCATTTTTGATTAGAAATGTTTTTCATAGAAGAAAAACAATGGTGCTCATATTCAGCAGCTATTTTTATTTCTTAAAGGAAATAAAATCACATTAGACAATCGTTCATTGCAATATTCAAGGTGTTATCAAGACTAGAAAGTCTTATAATACAAAATTACCTCTCTTTGATTTGAAATAAGAATGAACCTTAAGCGCATGTGTCATGCAATCTGTATGTTTTTACTGGAATACATTGGTGAACATATGAGCCTTAACAATCACAAACAAAACTGATATTACTTTAAAAGATATAGAGCTTTGAAATTTAACTTTTTTTATGCTAAGCAGTGAATTATAGAGTTTTCTCAGTATATTATACTGTTATAATCTTCAGTGAATTATAACTTTTAGGAACTATTTTTCCCCAAGCTAATTTTTTCTATTACAAATGTACCTCCTTTTAATTTGAATAATAATGCCAAACACTATTATTTCCCATGTAAAGTGTCTTCTGCTAAGTCAAATTGTTGTTAAATAAGCTGTGATTTGCTCTTTTGAATGTTACTCATTAAAGCAAGAGCATAGCAAAATGGATATTAATGAAAGACATTGACTTTTTAAGGTTATGTGAGATGTTGGAAATGAAAATAATATACCAAGTTAAAGTCTACTTTCAGTCCGAATGACCGCTCAGCCGACTGTACATATACTCCCCTGATCATCGAGCCATCTTGCCTATGAGCACTGCTAACATATGGCGCAGTCAAATGCAGCCGCAGTACCGACTCAGACCCTTCACAGGTACCCATTTTAACCCCTGGGTGGAGAGGAGCAATTCGCGGTATATGTCTTGCTCAAGAACATTCCTGTACATCATCGGGGATTCAGAAAAATCCCCTAGTCAGACCGCTGGTCCGGCGGGGAATCGAACTCACGACCCCTGGTACCGTAGTCCAAGGTGTTAACCATTGGGCCACTACCGCCGGCATTTTTTATTAGAAATGTTTTTCATAGAAGAAAAACAATGGTGCTCATATTCAGCAGCTATTTTTATTTCTTAAAGGAAATAAAATCACATTAGACAATCGTTCATTGCAATATTCAAGGCAAATAAAACAGTTTGCCAAATTGGGTAATTATCCAAAACAGTTCAATCATATTTTTTCGATAAAAAAAGACTGTGTCCCAGATACACGAATGCAAAATATGAAAGGCCTAGGCCTAGGCTACTGGTTCAAATGTTATAGACATTTAAAGATGTTTACAAAAGTAAGTGAAAGGTCGAGGTCACAAGGTCAAAGAGAGTTGTGTGGTTAGAAAGGTCTTGACTCAGGGAAGACAATTGCCAAGTTAAGAGGCCCAGTTGCATTAATCAAGAGTTATAGCCAAGGTTAAGGTTTTTGGTTAAATTTTTATTAAATAGGTCAAAGGTCCAGGTCAAGGTCACATGGTCAAATAGCGTTGTATGGTTGCAAAGGTCTTGATTCAAGAAATATACATACGAAAAAATGAAAGCCCTAGGCCTAAGGGTTTAAATGTTATAGACATTTAAAGATTTTTACAAAAGTAAGTCAAGTTCTAAAAGGTTTGTATGGTTGGAAAGGTCTTGCCACTGGGAAGACATATGCCAAGTATAAAAGGCACTTGTGCAATAATGCAAGAGATATAGCTAAGGTTAAGGTTTTTGGCACAGACAGACAGACAGATGGACAAACAAACAAACAGGACAAAAAAGATATTACAGTTTTTGTCATGTCTGTTTGTTTGTTTGTTTTTCCGTTAGTATATGCCGGCGAATCATAGATTGTGGGTGCATAGAAAGTATCAATTGGTCATTGCCAAGATATCAGTTCAAGATATACTTTTATCTTTCTATATGATGTGATGAAGAATCTGATATCATATCATGCATTGTCAGATCTGTCTAGTGTAGTTTACAGACCGTTTACTGACAATGCCATTTTGAGAATGTTCATAATATGATAACAAAACAATGTCTTGACAGCAGCTTTAAGTGTCCATTGTCTCAATTCCTTTACTTTATCCTCCTTGGTCCACTTGTCTGAGTTGTCTCATTATAATTTGTTAAACTGATGTCATCAGTTTTATCCATTTTTTTTCATTCATCCAATTATTTTGTCCTCTGCCGGTGTTGTTGAATTCATTTCTCTTTGGGCGGAATCATCCAAGCAAAAACACACAGCAAAGAACTCATCATAGTGATATTTACATAATGAGTTACTAAATGCATGCTTCTGAAGGGATAGGCTATCTCTCTTGTCCAATTACACAAAAACAGGTTGATGTGTTTATTATAGGTCTCTACATAGCAGCAATTCTCCTGATTTGAAGTTGTGTTGACTGTAGAGTAAGTCAGTGCTGTTATCAATTTCAATTCCTGGCATTTTATATAGATTGGTGCAGAAACTGACAGATTAGGACATCACGGCTAAAAGATAATACCAGATATGTGTATTTAATCAACAGTTCAATACATTGCCATAAACAATCACCAAAGTCAGCGAATAGCATATTTTTTGTCTGTAGCTTCAAATTCAAATTCACTATCTCTGTCAACTGCAACAAAACAGAGCAGCAGTAGATGCTAATCTTCCAACTTGTCCAATCATCCCATCAGATTTCTTTGCTAACACTAGGTCGCTTTAGAAGACAAGAGCGTGTCCCAGTTACACGAATGCCCCCGATGATACAGGGGGGGGGTGGGGGGGGGGGGGGGGGGGTGGGGGGGGTGGGGGGGGAATCCAGACTATCAAACGTAAAAGTTAGAGAGCTGAAACTGTAGTGGAGCGCCATTTTGAGGACTTCAAGGGCCATTACTTCAAAGGGCCTAGCATAAATTGGTGCCGCTGGTTATCCAAATTGGTCTCCATTTTATGTCAACAAACATTTTCAGAAAGTTTGGTGATGATCAGATGAAAAGCAATGTGTTTGTGAAACACAAATGCCCCCAGCCAGCATCATGTTCTGTAATGTAATGCTTATTTGCAAAAGTAGGTCAAAAGTCATGGTCGTAGGGTAAATGAAACATTGGCATGGTTGGAGAAGACCTATAAAGTATGGAAGCTCTAGGCCTACTGGTTCAAATGTTATAGGCGTATAAAGATTTATACAAATAAAGGTCAAAGGTCAAGGTCACAAGGGCAAAAACGTAGGTATGGTTGGAAAGGTCTTGACACAAGAAATATACAAACAAAATATGAGAGCCGTAGGCCTACTGGTGCAAATGTTATAGCCATTTAAAGATTTCAACAAAAGTAGGTCAAATGTCAAGGTCACAAGGTCAAAAAGTTTTGTATGGTTAGAAAGGGAAAACACATGTCAAGTATAAAAGGCCAAGGTGCAAAAATGCAAAAGTTTATCCAAGGTTAAGGTTTTTGGTTAAAGTTTGATTAAATAGGTCAAAGATCGAGGTCAAGGTCACATGGTCAAAGATGTTGGTATGGTTGGAAAGGTCTTGACACAAGACAAATACATACAAAATATTAAAGCCCTGGGCCAACTGGTGCAAATGTTACAGCCATTTAAAGATTTTTACAAAAGTAGGTCAAATGTCAAGGTCAAAAAGTTTTGTATGGTTGGAAAGGTCTTGCCATGAAGAATACACATGCCAAGTATAAAAGGCCCAGGTTCAAAAATGCAAAAGTTATAGCCAATGTTAATGTTTTTGGTTAAAGTTTGATTAAATAGGTCAAAGGTGAAGGTGAAGGTCACATGGTCAAAGATATTGGTATGGTAGGAAAGGTCTTGACACAAAACATATACATACAAAATATTAAAGCCCTATGCTAACTGGTGCAAATGTTATAGCAATTTAAAGATTTTTACAAAAGAAGGTCAAATGTCAAGGTCAAGGTCAAAAAGTTTTGTATGGTTGGAAAGGTCTTGCCATGAGGAAAACACATGCCAAGTATAAAATGCCCAGGTGCAAAAATGCAAAAGTTATAGCTAAGGTTAAGGTTTTTGGTTAAAGTTTGATTAAATAGGTCAAAGGTCAAGGTCAAGGTCGCATGGTCAAAGATGTTGGTATGGTTGGAAAGGTCTTGACACAAGAAATATACATATAAAATATGAAAGCCCTGGGCCTACTGGTGCAAATGTTAGAGCCATTTAATTTTTTTTACTAAAGTAGGTCAAATTTCAAGGACAAGGTCACAAGGTCAAAAAGTTTTATAATGGTTGGAAAGGTCTTGCCATGAGGAATACACATGCCAAGTATAAAAGGCCCAGGTTTAAAAATGCAAAAGTTATGGCCAAGGTTAAGGTTTTTGGTTAAAGTTTGATTAAATAGGTCAAAGGTCAAGGTCAAGGTCGAATGGTCAAAGATGTTGGTGTGGTTGGAAAGGTCTTGACACAAGAAATATACATACAAAATATGAAAGCCCTGGGCCTACTGGTGCAAATGTTATAGCCATTTAAATATTTTTACAAAAGTAGGTCAAATTTCGAGGTCAAGGTCACAAGGTCAAAACGTTTTATATGGTTGGAAAGGTCTTGCCATGAGGAATAAACATGCCAAGTATTAAAGGCCCAGGTTTAAAAATGCAAAAGTTATAGCCAAGGTTAAGGTTTTTGGTTAAAGTGATTAAATAGGTCAAAGGAGAAGGTCAAGGTCACATGGTCAAAGATGTTGGTATGGTTGGAAAGGTCTTGACAAAAGAAATATACATACAAAATATGAAAGCCCTGGGCCTACTGGTGCAAATGTTATAGCCATTTAAAGATTTTTACAAAAGTAGGTCAAATTTCAAGGTCAAGGTCACAAGGTCAAAAAGTTTTATATGGTTGGAAAGGTCTTGCCATGAGGAATACACATGCCAAGTATAAAAGGCCCAGGTTTAAAAATGCAAAAGTTATAGCCAAGGTTAAGGTTTTTGGTTAAAGTTTGATTAAATAGGTCAAAGGTCAATTTCAAGGTCACATGGTCAAATATGTTGGTATGGTTGGAAAGGTCTTGACAAAAGAAATATACATACAAAATATGAAAGCCCTGGGCCTACTGGTGCAAATGTTATAGCCATTTAAAGATTTTTACAAAAGTAGGTCAAATGTCAAGGTCAAGGTCAAGGTCACAAGGTCAAAAAGGTTTGTATGGATGGAAAGGTCTTGATACAGGGAAGACACATGCCAAGTATAAAAGGTCCAGGTACAAACATGCAAGAGTTATAGCCAAGGTTAAGGTTTTTGGCACAGACAGACGGACGGACAGACGGACGGACAGACAAACAGACATGACAAAAACTATAAGCCCCCGAATCGTAGATTCTGGGGGCATAAAAAGCAAGCAGGCTCTCAGAAAGTGTTGAAAATGGTAACTGAGGTTTTGCCAAGTTGTCACATTATACTGAATTGTCAATTTTTTAATTTTTCCAAGTCACATTATACTGATTTTTTACACATTTTTCAGTTTTTCAGGTGTTTTTTTTAAGTATGTCCTGAAATACACTTTCTTGTTAATGGATCCTGAGGTCTAAACACTGGTGGTACCAAAGTATAATCAACATATATGTAAACTGCTTTCAGCTTCCATCTGCTAGGATATTGGAAATATTGCACATGAAATAATATTTCTGTATAAAATGTAACTATTTTCTCCAGTGGAGAAATGAAGTTAATGTGTAAATAGGCATATAGATGGAGTAAAAGGATTAAATCACAACCTTTATCAAAATACTTCAATAAACAAACCTGTTGGCCATCTGCTTTACCTTTGTCCTGTATTAAGTAAGCTATAACCTGTATCAAAAACTGCTACTAATACACTTTAAGTGGCCGGTTAACACAATATTGGCTGTTTATTGTTTAATGCAGAATTTTCAATTTTCAATGCTTGTCATTGTTTTTTTCTTGCATAATAATTATGTCCTCATCAAAGGGTTTCATAATCAACTGATTTTCATTATCGATCAACATATATACATGTAATTGGACAAACCACTTCGATTAATCATTGATTATACAAAACAAGGGCCACTATGGCCCTAAATCGCTCACCTGGTACACCATGGCAAACTTGACCTATAGTGACCTAGATTATGACTGGACATGACCCACAATCAACCTTTAGAGGGTAAACAAGATGTTCCTATGATTTGACCTAGTGACCTAGTTTTTGACCGGACATGACCCATATTCAAACTAGACCTATATAATTATAAATGAGACAAACATTCTGACTAAGTTTCATCAAGATCCAATGAGATTTGTAGCCTCTAGAGTGTTAAAAAGATTTTTCTATGATTTAACCTTATTGACCTAGTTTTTGACCGGACATGGCCCATATTTGAACTTGACCTAAATATCAACGACACAAACATTCTGACCTATTTTCATCAAGATCCAATGAGATTTGTAGCCTCTAGAGTGTTAACAAGGTTATTCTATGATTTGACCTAGTGACCTAGTTTTTGACCCATCATGACCCACATTCAAACTTGGCCTAGATTTCTACTAGACAAACATTGTGATCAAGTTTCATGAAGATCCAATGAGATTTGTAGCCGGAAGAGTGTTAACGAACAATTGTGAACAGACAGACGGACCGACAGACGACGGACATCCAGCGATCCTAAAAGCCGTCCTTGGCACTTCGTGCCAGGTGAGCTAAAAAAAAGAGAAATTTAAATTTTAATATAAATTTAGTAACAAAAATCTTAAAGTTGACAATAAAAAAATCCGATTATATTTTTTTGACTTTAATTGCACATCTGAAGATTAAAATCCCAACATAACTGTCAAATTGCCAAAATCCCGCAATCCAAAATCCCGCAATTTTAAAACCTGAAAATGTAGGCACATTCGTAATCTAAACCTATAAAATGAAGTAATGCCCGATGATTGTGGAGGCAACATTGCTTACAAACCCGTGAAATTGGTGGAAACAAATTGACTTTTAAATCTGTTTTGTTGACATTCGATCGAAGACGAATCATAACGGAAATGTTCCGGCTTGATTCGGATGACGTCACACAGTGTATATGAATTATCGCAGCGCTTCGTACTAATCACATGACCTTTACGCAATCCTACGAACCAAACCGTTAGTCTTATTTGTAAACAAACCCGCTTAAAATGTAAACCAACAAGATAAGAATTTGACACATTTAAGTAGGATTCTTTACCAAGTGGGGACATATGCCAGGCTTCTTACACACGATTTCACTAATTTTAATAATACATAGAAAATGCACACATATAAGAAAGTGCGCGTTTTAGACGCACATTTCCGTAGTATTCTGCCTTTAATACAAACATTGCTATTTTACTTAGAATAGAATAAAATGCATTATTTCAATAAAATCAATATTTGATTTTATTATCTATTCTCTAAACTCTATCAAATGATCACTTTCAATCAATTGTTGATAGCCTGCATTGGGCGCTCTACCATTATTTATATCAGTCGGCAATCTTTAGCCGGTCGGTTCATTGCTGATTGATGGGGGTAATGTGATCGCCGTTTTGGGGACTGTCTCTTATATGTTTATTTATGTTTTATTTCAGATCTAATTGTAGTTATTTTGTCTTTTCTCGATTTGTAGGTACATTTATGTTATTTCATGTAAAGCCTTTTAGAATAAAATTCATTATTTCAATAAATCAATTATTATATAATTTTATAGTTTATAATAAGCTTGTATAATAGCAAGTACATGAGTATTATCATTTCATTTAAGTGTTGTTTTTGTCAATGTTTTGCATTATGACAAACAGTGAAGACCCAGATCAGAGGGTTTCACATGTATGCTGTTTGAAAAGGACGCATTATAAAATTGTGACGAAAATGCATTACTACGAACAATCGTCAAGACCCGGTGCCGATTCGTAGTATCGTGAATAGACTGTAGCTGATTGCAAAAGAGGGTCATGTTTTGACATGATTCCGGGTCAAAACGGCCCCCAAAACGGCACGGGTCAAAACGGCCCCATCTGATATTGTATTGATATTGATTCAAGTATTATTGGGATTATTATTAATTATGGTAATAATTCGTATTATTACTATTTAAGTGGAATAAATACATGACAATGAATTAAATAATATGTTGTCCCTTTTCTCACCATTTGCTACATGACTATTCTTGTAAGTGCAAAAGCTCATCATCACTTTTCCCGAACGTCATAATAATACAAAGTGTAGTCTATGAACCCTTACAAAAATTAACAACTATCGAATGGATTGGTGGACCAAATTTCCATCTAGAAATGTTAGTAAAACGTTACCCTGATCAGTTTTCAGGCAGCTACGACATAGAGGGTAAATCTTTTAACTTAAAACGTTTTTATATTTAAACAGGTCGGTTTTGCCATGGAGGAATTATAATTCCTCCATGGTTTTGCTATACAAAGTCTTAACCTATTAACCCATAGATATTCCTTTAATATAATTTATTACTTCACGACTTGGCATAGTTTTTGTATTAAATATTGGGTGGGCCGTTTTGACCCGGGGCCGTTTTGACTCAGGGGCCATTTTGACTCGGGGCAGTATTGACCCGGTACCTTTTGACATAAACGTATTTGCTCTAATGAAATTAGGTGAAAGTTCCAGCAGTAAAGGCCGTTAAATGTGGAAAACGACTAGATTTCCCCTTATTTTTGGCCAATAAAAACTGGACGTTCAGAACGACATACAACTTTTTGATGCACATTTTTATTATATATGCACGTACTGTGGCGTTATTTGACGGAATTTGATGAAATAAAAAGTAGATATTGATAAATTAAATCATTTCCTGAGGGTATCACAAGAGAATATTGGCGATCTAGTCTATAGTTAAGACTACGTGTTGGATAGCATTGTATACCTGGTATATATAATAGAAGTCTAGTAAAAAAAAATAATAATTTGGTAATAGATCTATGTGTCTGGTGCCGAGTTAAGTCTACTTTCGTTTTCAATTCAAAGACAAAAATACTTTATCATATTTGTGTATGTCTATGTCTATATCGTACGAAACTGCTGTCAGCATTGACAATTACTGTTTCGGCGCTTGTGGTGAAAAAGAAAAATGTAAAGGGAAAAAGGAAAGATAGAAACAGACAGTTCAAAGCCAGATAATTACAGTAGAGTATTTGTTTCGACTGCTTTCCGTCCCTCAAGGAAGACCAATCCGGCTACCGAAGCGGCCACTGGGAATTCACCCAACCGGCACAGCTCTCCCTATCCTTGGTACCTGTACTCACAGTCGAAGCCTAGCAGATTATTAGAACTTCAGTGATGACAGCCCCTCCCTGAAGGATACCAGGTTAGGGGCCTCGGCTATGGATGCCGGTAAAGAATTCCAAACGGGAATAGTGCGTGGGAAAAAGCTATACTTGTAGGAGTCTGTAGATGTTGAGATGGCTCTGTAGGAGTTGTTGTGGTTTCTTCTGGTACGCTGTGAAGTAGGTGTCAGAAGATTGTCCGCCTTGATGTCTACCAGCTCATTTACAATTTTATAAAGCATAGTTATTTGTTGTTTAGTTCGTCTGGACTGCAAGCTTTCCCACTGCAGCTTGTCAAGCATGTCGGTTACACTGCTCGTGTTGCGGTATCGATTGGTTGCATACCTGGCTGCACGGCGTTGTACCATCTCTATCTTGTGCACTGCAGATGCTGTGTGTGGATTCCATACGCTTGCACAGTATTCGAGATTGGACCTGACGAGGGCATAGTATGCGGATGCTTTTGTCTCCTGATTGCTGATCCGCAGGTTTCTTTGCAGGAATCCTAGCATACTATTCCCCTTCTTCACTATCCTGTCTATGTGTGAGCTCCAGGATAGATCACTCCTAATGTCCAGTCCCAAATACCGCGTTGAGCTGACTTCTTGTAAGATGTGGCCCTTCATAGTGTAGGCTGTCTTTGTGTGGACTCTTGCTCTTGTGATGTGCATGATGCTACATTTGTCAGGATGGAAAGACATTCCCCACTTGAGTTCCCACAGCGCTAGGTTATCAAGGTCCTTTTGAAGCTTAATGGCATCTCCCTCATTGTCGATCTCTCTGTAGATTGCGCAATCATCCGCAAACAGCCTGGTATTGGATTCTACACACTGAGGGAGGTCATTTATGAAGCAGAGGAACAAAAGTGGCCCCAGGACAGTCCCTTGTGGCACACCGCTGACAACTGGTGCATCATCTGAGTTTGTTCCATCTACGATCACTCGTTGTTGCCGGATGATGGACAATTCGTCACCATGCAGATTCGTCACCAAAGCAATATAGTACAAAAGGGGTAGTCAATTCGTCACCAAAGGAAATATAGTACAATTTTTTTATATATTGCTTTAATGAGTATAATTGTTCACACATTAGGTGTTATAATTACCTTTTTTGTAGTGTTAATATCAAAATACACGTTATGTTATTTCAGATCTAATTGTAGTTATTTTGTCTTTTCACGATTTATAGGTACATATGTGTTATTTCATGTAAAGCGCTTTTGAACGCACAATCCCTGTGTGAAAAGAGCGCTATATAAATCTGGTATAATAATAATAATAATAATAATGTAGATCTAATTGACACTTACATTTGTTTGGATCCCGATATATACGGACATGTTTTGGTCAGACAGTTAGGAGCCCGATATACGGTTAATGTAATTATTATGGCTATATTTACGCTATTAGGGGCAATTTGGTAATATTTTACCAAATAGTTTGGATCCACATATGACCTGGCTCTAAAATGCTTGTCAAACTGAAGAAATAAAATGCAACCAGAAACTATAAATGACATTTTATTCCCATCCTTTTAAGCGTTGTTTGGAGAGAAAAAAATTCATATAGATGTATTATAAATACAATTTTACTTTCTAACCTAATGGAGACACGTAGGGCCAAGGTAATGCATTAACAATATTTCTGCATTACTTTTACGCTGTATAATATTTCCCTGCATTAACATGCTACCTTTCATTAATTGGTATAATCCTTTATATATAGTATTGTTTTAACGGATTGACGGGATTAAGTATTTAATTAATTTCTTACTTTCTCATCATTTTTAAACTATTTATATAACTTCTTTAATCGGTGATATTTGAAGCCTGAATCAAAGAATACCTGTTATCTGTATCCAGTTTCAAAGTGACTGACACGTGACTGACTGACACGTGTATGTTCACTGAGCATGACATTCCTTTGTACGGGTGCCTATGATATTTACATTAATTGGTTTGTTGGATTTACAGTTAATATCAATACAGTTATAACAGGTCGGGTAATTACCAATCAACATTTCACACCAGATTAACAACAATGTACATGTAATTAAAGTAATCTGCCTTTGGCGGTATATATAACAAACTTTTACGTTTGACCCTATACTGTTTCTTACTGTATTAATTGTAGCTTTAGATCATTTTTTGCATTCATTTTAAATAACACATTCGAATATGATATATATATAAAAAAACACTCAATAAATACATGTCATTTTCCGTTTTATGATTCCTTAAACAGGTGGCTAGATTAAAAAACCTTCATTTCTGTGGACACTATAGAGATGGTTTGTCTCGCATTTCCATTCTTATTTAAGATTAGTTTAATAAAACCAGGGTCAGCGAACATACTCACGTATTTGTTTTTAGACAGGTGGTTTTGTAACAATCAACATTTCTCAAGTGCAAGAACCTAAACACATATTTACATTGAAAATGCTACCTATTTTAGTGTTTTAGACAGCTAGCTGCTTAGATATAATGGCAGTAATAAAGAAGGTCATATAGGAGATTTGTGATCTTAAGTTTCATCTTCCTTTAAAAAGCCACCTGTCTTATGTTCAAGCAATGAACCTTAAACACATCTTAAACATTGAAAATTCTACATATGGCAGAATAAGGATTTTCCAATAGGAGCTTTCTGTTTAACTTTCAGCATACTTTAACCAGCAACCTTTCCTAAGTGCAAGCAATGAACCTACTTTAAACACATCTTATACACTGAAAACTCTTCATGTTAGTGGTGTTTTAGACAGGTGGCTGCTTAAGGCAGTAATAAAGGAAACTCAATTAGGAGATTTCTGGTTATCTTTCCTCTTACTTTAATCAGCCACATGTTTTCATTGCAAGTAGCCAAGTACTGAACATAAACCCCATATCATACAAGGAACATTCTACATATGGCAGTAATAACTTCCATCTTACTTTAACCAGCCACCTTTCATAAGTGCAATCAATGAACATAAATAAAACTCATCTTAAATTATATATTGAAATTTCTTAAAGTAAGGCATAATGGCAGTAATAAAGGATACTCTTATAGGCGCTTTCCGCTTAACTTTCATCTTACTTTAACCAGCCACCTTTTTAAACATCAAGCAGTGAAATTAAAACAAATCTTATACATTGTAATTCTACATATTGGTGTTTTAGACAGGTGGCTGCTTAAGGCAAGACGACATTAATAAGGGAACACATATAGCATCTTTCTGCAACAATTTTCATGCATAATGACAGTAATATTATTCTGTTCTGTTCTATCAGGGGTGTCGCCCTATACAATCCAACATGATACACACAGGTTTACATTCTATTCTATAGATCTATATATTAAGCATTTTATGTACAATTTGGTCAATTGAAAAACCGATAAAGTACTCGTTAATTGACGGTCAAACAGTTTAGAACCTGGTCATACGTCGAGTTGCACGACGTCAAATCTGGGACGAAACTTTTATAAATTATCAATAAAATACGATGCTAATTGGTTAGGAGGAGGGATATTAAAGTTAATTACACAATACGTTTTTGCCGCTGCAATCCTTGTCGCTAATTAGTTTGTACATGCACACGTGGACTGCTATTTATCTATTATATATCTAATTAGAAATAAAACAAACTTGGTCATAGTTTTAATTTTTTTTTCGAAAAATTTCGGCATCTAGATTCATCTTTTATACTTATAGTAATTTATATATTACAATTGTAAATGCTAGAATATACATATGGGCTTATCGATACTTGTCAATTTCAACAATATAACTTATGTAATTAACAGAAAAATAATCCTAATCATATATATACCAGATAAGAAAATACCCTATACAAAGTCTTTGGTGACGAATCGTCTTTTGCCATTACTATATATCGCTTTGGTGACGAATTTGCATGGTGACGAATCGTCTGTAATTCTTGTTGCCTACCACTTAGGAAAGATGTGATCCAGTTTAATGTGTGGCCTCTTATTCCGTAGTGATGTAGCTTGGACAGTGTAGACCAGTAATGAAAGAAAATGTTCACTTGGATTATATAAACAGGTCATAAATGGATTGAGTCTTACCGTAAATATGAACAAACAGCCGTCGGAAGGATGTTTTCGACAGGCAAAGCAATTTTTCCAGCAACACGGAAGCTGTCAACCGAGTTGTTTTTTTCACGTTCGGAATACTTCAGAGTTTACAAGACAATCGCTTGGAAAATGACCGAAGTGTTCCACATGGTTCCTTCAATCGCAATGCTTCGGTCTCCGCAAAAAAAGGTGTTCTGAATCTTGGCTTTCCTAATCTAAAAGGATCGGTGCGTTATGAATCAAACACCGGTTACAAAGAATTTGGAAAATTACTGAATGAAATACAGGTAATAAACATCAGTTTGTTTGTTAATATCAAGATTATATACAAGCGCAAAAATTGAAGAATTATCACCTATAATATTCGGCCACGGAAGAATCGACCCCACCATAATGAAACATAATTATTAATAGGAGTGAGTGTGACTCAAAATTCACATCAAATTAATTTTCGCGGCATGTCAACCTGTCACAGTGTCACTGTGCATTTTTTATCCCTCAATACAGTCTTGATTTAACCGATGGAGTAACAGCTGCAAGATACATAGTCATAGTCAATGATGGTAATTGTTATTTTCTTTGCCTTTGAAACTGATAATCTCATGATCTCAAAATATCCAGCTCAACATCAACAAGTTTATTTATTCATTATACTTCAACTTCATACTTCCAGACGATCAGTGCAGATCATTATCTGAAGTCGTTGTCAGGGATACGCATGCGCATACCAGATTCATATAAAGTGTTCCCTCCCTACAATGGCCCTCTGAACAAGGATTCCCTCCTTACAGTGACGCTTGTCTTAACAGGACAGTTATGTCTAACCCTTTCACTGATGTAATACAGTCTGCTCAAAGTTGTCTTCTGCGGGTATTCCCAGTTACATATTTGACCGAACAAAAGTAATTGACGAGTGACAAACAGCTTGAATCCAGATCAGATGCAGCATTAAGTCGCGTCTGATCTGGATGCAAGCGGTTTGCATTAATTTTCAAAGACTGTGGCCGCAAACTCATGATGATACTACAGGACCAAAGCAGTGTGGAAGACTCCTATAGAAGCCCCAGCACCCCTTTGTCCCGCACCCTGCTGCCACCAATCACAACAATATACGTAGGCATATCACATCTGTCCCGGGTCGAATAAGGCAGGTTTGACCATGCAGTCTAGGTAAATGAAATGAAAAGAATAAAATAAACACACATGCGGCATAGCAATATCACAGTACAATGCATCACAGTTATCGAGTATAGGCAATGCCTGTCTCAGTCAAGCGGTCTCCCTTACGAAGAAGCACATTAGATTTAAAAGAGGTGGTCACCTAGTGCAGGACATAAAGCAATGCTGAGCGCACCCTTTACCCCTCATCATTACTTAGTATGTTCCACACCAACTTCCCTGGTTATAAGCACTATAAGCAAAAGAAAACAACAGAAATAGCACTTGTTCATGGTCGCTTTTAAAAGTCTGGCATGATTTTTTGAAGAAAAATATATGATATTCAAAGGGAGAAAACTCACACAAAATCCAATTCGGAATTATGCATGGATTGTCTCCCTTTACTTGACTACATGACTTTGTATACCTATTTTTAAGAAAAAAATGATTTATTTATCTTTTCTTTTTATAAAATATAAATAAATCATTTTTTTCTTTGATACAGAATAAACTGTTCTGGTATGAATCGTCAATTCTGGTAGCTTCGGACAGTCTGGTAGCCTCAGGACTTTACAAATTACACAAAATGGAACACATCAACTTGCTTCAGCATGCCAGAATTCTGTCAAAACTTTGGAAAGAAAAGTATTTGACTTTTGATGAAGAACAAACTAAGATTATTGACTATTTCATAGAATTTGACTGATTGATCATCCATTATCCTAATTACTGTATTCATATTTCAATACAAAATTACCATTACATTCCTACAGTCACGTTTGTCTGAAGAAAATTACTTCCACAAATATTTTTTCTCTGTCCTTAGTGGTGTAAATAATAAATATCTCGGGGGTTGAAACTCAGCTGCCATGTATTTTCAAGGTACTTTATCAAAAGTCTTAGGGAAATCCAGCAGCACAATGTCCACCTATTTCCCTTGGGCCATATTGCTGGTAATTTCATGTATGGTGGTTATTAGCTGGGACTGGCATGAACAGTTCTTTCTGAATCAATGTTGGCTGTCCGATAACATGCTGTGCCTATCAAAATGAGTCTTCACACTGCTGTGGATTATGTGTTCCACGGTTTCAGGAGTTTACATTTGATGGAGATGAGCGCAACTGGTCTGTAGTTTGCTACATGGTGTCTGTCCCCTTTCTTGAAAATGGGAATAACTTGTCCAAGATTTCGGGACATCTGGAACATTTTAGCCAGTGCTGGTGCCAGTTCTGTAGCTGCAGCCTTGAGGATGAAGGGTGGTACAAAGTCTGGACCGGGTCCCTTATGGGGTCTAAGTTTTAACAGGAGTTTATGGACTCCCTTCCTGTCCAACTTGATTTCTGGCATTGAAGGGGCTGTGCTACCGGTATTTCCCATGTCTGGCATGTTAGACAGATCTCCTTCTGTAAATACCGACTGGAGTTGTTTGTTAAGGATGTTGGCTTGGGCTTTTGGGTCGCTCTGTAGGAATCTACTTGTTTTTTTCAAGGATGCTACTCCTGTTGCAGCCTGTCCTTTACTTTGACATATGACCAGAAACCTTTGGAGTTGTTCTTGAAGTCCCCACTGACTATATCCTGTAGGTAATTTTTGCTTGCACGTCTGACTTTAAGTTGTACTTTTACACAGGAGTTGTGCGTTCAAAAGCACTTCATTGTAGTCATGAGACAAACACAGTTGTAACATGTATGTGACGCCATCCTATATAGATGAAGTCATTTATTCCTTCTCAACTTGTAAACATTTTGATTTTGTTTCTGTGAGGTATATTTGATAAAACATGAAATTCAGTGCATTTTTAGCTCACCTGGCAGAAAGTGCAAAGGTGAGCTATTAGGATAGCTGGATGTTCCTCGTCTGTCCGTGCAACTTATAGTATGGGGCCATTTTAGTGGACTGTGAACATATACAGGGCTATTTGCAGTTACTTTTAAAACTACTAATAAAAATAGCAGAAATGAGCTCAATGGGCCTCAAGGGAGGTAATAAACAAGTTTTCAAATTACAACCCATTAACATAAATGTCCATAATCTGTCCATATGTAGGTGGGTGACTTCAAGGGGCCTTTTTGGTTGCCCAGATAGAAGAAATGGGCCACTTGTGGCCCTCAGTTTGGACAAATGGCCCTTAAAATTTGGCCCCTTAGCTGCTGGCCCCTAGACCTAAGTAAGTAGACCGTCCATACGTCAGTCCGTCCGTTCACAATTGTTCTTTAACACTCTAGTGGCTACAAATTTCATTTGATCTTTCATTTGATCTTCATGAAACTTCGTGACAATGTTTGTCTTGATAAAATCTAGGTCAAGTCAAAATGTGGGTCATTTCAGGAAAAAAACTAGGTCAAATCATAGAAAAACCTTTTTAACACTCTAAAGGCTACATATCTCATTAGATCTTCATGAAACTTGGTCAAAATGTTTGTCTTATTGATATCTAGGTCAAGACTGAATGTGGGTCAAAAACTAGGTCACTAGTTCAAATCATAGAAAAACCTTGCTAAAGCTCTAGCAGCTACAAATCTTATAAGATATTCATGAAACTTGGTCACAATGTATGCCTTATTTATATCTAGGTCAAAGCTACAAATTGCTAGCATACAGGAAATATTTCTTAGGGAGCACATCTTTACTATTAAGTGGAACGAAGTTTGTGGATTAATAAGACAAAGGTGTAAAAAGGGTATTTATGGAGTGATGGGATAAAGCAGATAGATTAAGAAATTAAGATCTTAAGGTCAAGATCATTTTGAGGTGTGACATCAGGGATAACATGTTTTTATAAATTTTTGGCCCCAATTTAAATGTACTAGACTTAGACTCACCATTCATTTAATACTCTTTCTAAACTGAACAATGATTTGTTTTTGATACAACACATTTTTAGACTTAACTTTTAAACAGCCGAGCATCAGGTGGCTTTGACACCCATTTCTGGTTTAATTTAGAATACTTAGAAATTTGTTGTGTTCAGCTCTTTTTTTACACATACAGTAAAACCTCCCTATTACGACCACTAAAACAAAGGCTAATTGATGGTATAATAGAGAGGTGACAGCTTAAAACAAGGTGACATTGAAACAGAAAGCTCCTAAAGGAGCTTTCTGTTTCACTGCCACCTTGCTTTAAGCTGACACCTATCGTAAACACTCTAATAATTAAAATAATTTAGTGGTCGTAACAGTGAGGTTTTACTGTACAGGTGCTCAACATATTGAGCTGAAATTTTGTATATGATGTTGCAGTAATGCAAAAATAATTCATAGACTCCAACAGGCGTATTTTGTGAGTACAGTGCTTCTTCTCTACAACAACACCCAATGGGAGACAAAAATGGTGTGCGTTGTAGAGAGGGAGTCGTTATAGGGAGGGAAAGTGGCTTACATGTGCAAACAGCTTGAATCAAGATCAGACACCGCGTTATGCGGCGTCTGATCTGGATTCAAGCTGTTTGTCACTCGTCATTGTGTTTCTTTCTGTCAAAATGTCCAATGTGTGACTGGAAAACAGCAGACAACAGTAATAAGTTAGTAGAGGATGTTGCAGAAGTGAAAGTTTTAGTCACATAACTGTCTTGTTTGGGGAACAGCAGCAGGGGTCATTGTAAGGAGGGAGTCATTGTTTGGAGCGTCCTTGTATAGAGGGAACACTATACTACTCTTGTTAATCATGTGATTTAATTTTCAGGTTTGCAAGGTTTTGGTCACACTGATTCTTTAATTGGAGGAAGCAATCCTGAAAAGCAAGATATTGTCTCACAGATACTCTACAAAATGGAAGCCAGGTAAGCTAGCCAGCTGACATCACCCTAGCATTTGTTGATAATGCATGTTTATTTCGCACAGCTACAAATAAAATTATCCTTTTTAAGTTTTTATCAGCGGCTGCGGAGTCGATAGTGTAGTATTATTGGATTCACCTGTCATTCTGTCTGTCTGTTACACTTTCCAGTCCACTATACATGGGTCAACTACAGTTCTAGTCCTGATTAGACGTGGACTCATTCAGCATCCAAACTGTTTGTGAATGTTAGATTTGTTTGTTTGTTTGTTTACGTCCATTTCTGCCATCTATTGGCTATTTGGACGCCCCAGAGAGAGGAGAGCAGATACAGAGAACCCCGGTAGGATGTCCTACTCTTATTATCGAAAGAGTTATCTGGTTCTTTTAGATGCCAGGTGTAAAGCACTCATACATTGGACCTTGGTGTATAAAGTTTCATTCGAGGGACTTGGTCCGGCAGGAGATAGAACTCGCAACCCCTGATGTCGTAAGTGGGTGATTTACCCCTCGACTACGTCCGCCGGATTTTAGATTTGTGAATGTTAGCAAACTCTTGGACTTCAAAATACAGTTGCACTTCGATATATCGAACTCACATAATTCGAACTCTCCGATTTGTCGACACATGGATTGCATTATTTCATGCTCGGTTAAGTCAAACATACCCGTATTTCAAAGTTAAAACGTGGCTAAGTTACGTTTTAACTTTGAAATACGGGTATGTTTGACCTAACCGAGATCGAGATATCGAAGTTCAACTGTTTCTGAAATAAAACGGACAGGTACAAGAAGTGCTGTTATATTTCTAGCTCAACAAATGAGGCAGACAAATGGCAAGTCAACAAGTCACTGGCTGAGACAAATTTACATTTGTTGGAGAATGAGATTCTCAGTGATGTGACATTCTTGGTGGGACAAAGTGAGGTCAAAGTCCAAGCTCACAAGTGTATTCTGGTCAGCCGTAGTCCCGTGTTTTATGCCATGTTTTGTGGACCGTTAGCAGAATCCAATGAGGCAATTCGTATTCCTGACACAGAAACAGACATCTTTAAAACAATGATAAGGTAAGTAAACTTAAATTTCTATACAATGAAACCCCTATTTTTCGAACACTAAAACGAAGACTAATTGATTGTATAAAAGATAGGTAACAGCTTAAAGCAAGGTGACAGTAAAACAGAAAGCTCCTAATGGAGCTTTCTGTTTTACTGTCATCTTGCTGTAAGCAGTCACCTGTTGTAAACACCTAATAATTAAAGCATCTTAGTGGCCGTAATAGAGAGAGTTGACTATATTTGCTTAATGTTTGCTATTAAAGGTGATGTGGTTTCATCACTAATGTGCTGAAAGTAAACCCTTTCACTGGCAAATTTATCTGCAATATATCTTGTTGTAACCCTTTTACAAACAATATATCTACATGAAACATGATCTGGCTCCAAAGTGTTCTCAAAATTGACTTTAGGTGCCTACCGCAGTTAAACTATTTCATGCTTCATAACTGAATTCTGTTAATCATTACTATTATGTCTGGAACTAACAGAAAACAGGGACGAACATAAATATCTAGTCCCTGAAGAAAACAATAAACTACTATGCTGGCCAGAATAACTACAATAAATATATAGATATTTATAACAGTCTTTGTTTAGTCTTTATACGTAATGCTGCCCATGGTTTAATTGTTCCACACTTGATATTCACTTAAGGTTGCCCATATATTGTTCAGCCTTACTCCTCAGGTACATGTGCAATCCTTTCAGTTTTACTGTAACTCAACCACACAGGTTCTAGAATGAATATGATTACCACACATGTCTCTTTAAATCAATAAGACCACACAGGCAAAAAAGTTTAACAACACATGTTGCTTATATTAATATTGCCACACAGGCAAAAATTCCAACCACACAGGTAACATTAAACTGACATTGCTACGCTGACAATCAGTCTAGCTTTAAAGGTTATTTAGAATTATCATAACCATACAGGCAATAATGTAAAACATTATCTCAAATAATCCTAAGGCAGTATCTCAAAGCTGAAGACATTCTCGAATGCCCCATCATACTGAATATATACTACTTCAAGTTTGCTAATGACCAAGGGTTTGCACCATCATAGGTACCAATGCACTGACCCTATCACTTTTTCATTACAAAACTTCTTACATTTTTGTTCAAATCTATCCACACTTTGAGAAATTATTGTCATGGATTCATTTTACAGATTCTGATAACTTTTACAACTGTTCAGGTTCTTCAGGCGTAACTTGAGGAAGATATCAAAATGTGAAATGCCTGAGATTTCAGTAAAATATCAAAATTCATTGAATTCTACATTTTAATGTTCGTAGAGATGTTATTTATTGGTTAAACAATACTTGACCTTTCTATGTTCAATGGTATCATTATTGAATTTTAAAGCATGTTTGGTAACCCAAAAACACAAGTTGTAACTTGAAGTTTTTCTGTGAAAAAGTGGTATCAATTTATTTGTTCTACCATTACACCTGCATGGGACATATACATGTACATGTATAAGCCACATAAGAAGGTGTAAAATTGACTCCTGCAGACTTTATTAAAATTAAACAAATCTGTGGACAGTTATAAATTGAGAAAAGGATAGGGTTGATGCACTAGTTCCTATGATGGTGTACACCTTTGGTGCTTAGAAAGCTGTGTGTAGTATATTTGTGACACCATGTCATTCCTCTACTGGGTTCAATTTTCAATTGGTTTTCACTATACCTTACACATGTGACATATTCATCAGTTCCATGATACCATGGACGAGTTCAATATCTTGGTCAACTTTGCTTTAGATAAATTTACGATAGAAACTCCTCTTAAACTCTCATAGATTTCCTTTGGGCTTTCTGTTGGTTTTCACCAGACTATCGCCATAATGTGAATTCACATGGTATTCATTCTAAGCAAGAGCTGAATGCATTCAAGTCGTTTGACATTATTTAATTCTTTCTAACTTGGAAGAATAAAAATTACGTGTGGTACTAAAATCAAAACATGAAAATACAAAGGTAATGACCTTACTATAAGTTATTGTAATAGTAGCTCTCTCTGCCCAGAGCTCTCTGCCCAGAGAAGTAGAAACAAATCCATAGTCAACACCAACTGAAAGAGGCCAACAATAGTATTGTTTGGTTTTATTGACCTGTCAAAATTTGAATATGCATACGTCACTGAAAGGATATATTTAGCTTCGGTACAAAGTCGATACTTTCCGTTTTGATTTACGGATAGGAACTGAAGGATATTGTGCATTCTGTGTCGAATTTAAATCAATAATCGAGTTAGAGCAGTTGGTAGCGAGTACGGATACTTGTAAAAGGATGAAAGGCTGTGGGTTCGATCCCCGCTTTTTTATTACAATTATTTATTTTTTATTTTTTTGCAAACAGTTAGTTTACTTGAATTGTTCAACATAGTGATCTAAAATACAAAATGTGCCAAAGATAACCCAAACGTTACACTTTGTAAACTATTAAAGGTTTTAAATGTACATGTATGTAAAATGTGACCCTATGTGCTCTCTCAAACCTAGATAACAAATGCGTTAACTCATTTATCACAGATTCCTTTAATGGACTCTTCCAGGTTGCAATTAATTCTAGCAAATGTATGACAACCAAATGGCAAACAATGTATCCCTCATCAAAGGGCTCATTCAGGAACCCTTTGGTCGTTGTATTTACTGTTTGTATGGGACAGATGTATAGGTACGTGTACACTCTTCGTGAATGATACATAAAGCAGATACAAAGGGAGTCCAATCCATTCCTCTTCTCCTTCTTGCAGACTCGTATGAACCAAATAATAAATAATAAAGATAATAATAAAAAAAATCCTCCGCTGGGTATCGAACTCATGGCCATACATGTACTAAGTAAAACACTACTGTACTGTCTCGACTACGATGACATATAGGTATCAAAACGTATTCTAAAAATGAACTTTATGTTTGAACCCTGGCCTACCCGTAAAACGTAACGGAAATTATCGATATCGATCGAAGCTAAATATAGCGTGTTCAACCAGCGTATAATTATTTAAATTTTGACAGGTTAATAAAACACAACAATAGCTCTGTATTGTCTAATGACAGTTCTTGTTATACATGTGTGAGTATGTTTTCAAGCCTTGATTTTCATCAAAGAGTACTCAAATAGGATTAATCGCCAGAAAGTTGAAAACATTGAAATTAGATAGGTAAGCAAAAATACTATAATCCATTTCTTGTCTCATTTTAATATATTTCTTGAATATTTAAGATGTTTTTGTATGCATTTATATTTTATATTTAATCATTTGACAACTATATACATGGTTATCTGAATAAAAACAATCAGTAAACTGTCTGTGAGCTACACAAATTCGGTCATTTTATCAATAGCCTTAAGATGTTAGCTCTGCGTTTGTTTCTGGCCTTAATGAAGAATGTATAGCAACACAACATATTGTTTTTTGTCGAAGGTAGGATGGTGATGTTATCAAGTACAGTCAATCTTGCATTAAGCAACCACTCAGAAGAAGACATCATATTAGGAAGAATTTCAGGTGGGCTGGACATCGTTAGGGTGCCACCAGAGAGACTTCTAAAACAGATTCTGTTTTCCCAGATTCTGTCCGGACATACGAAGGGAGGCTGTCATTGGCTTTGACTCAGAAACACTGTCAAAAGAAATATGAATTTTTGAAACATCAAGACTGACTTATGGATACAACTGTCTAACAGAAAGCCAAATGGAGATCAACAGTATAACATAAAATTGAAACAGACATTGTCACTGTATGACCATCAGCATGGTCCTGATATACATCAAGTGATACTTTTTATGCATCAAACATCTATAGATGCAGGGTGAAAAATGGGACTGCACTGTCCATCTGTCCATCCATCCATCTGTGCACCTCTCTGTCCATCCCTGCATATGAGGTTTACCAGATTTTACTGTTTCTTTTGTAGCATCAGCACTTCTTACTCGAATACTTTGTTACTTATACAGTTGTTGCCTTGGTCCATTAAAAGTATTTAAAACCCACAAATGCCCCATATTGTAAATGGGCTGTTACCAATCCACTTATATCACCAAACCTTGATTTTAACCTTGACCTAATTTGGACTTAGACATGATTTAGCGTAGATTTGCCAATGATGCCACCGGAAGACTGTGCGATATAGTTGAAATACATGTACATGTATATATAAAAAGTAATTTAAGCGTTTGTTGAACGCATTCTTCTTGTTTACCTCATTGTTCCCCAGAGTGTAAAATTCCAGTTTCCAATTAAGACTAGTCTATTATCGGCTATTAAGGGTTATTATCCATTTGAAATGTCAGAGGTGAATGAGTGGTTACAACAAACGGAGAATAGGTTGAAATGTTCAGATCACTCACCTTTATACGGAGACTTAGTATACCGATGTGTCTTTAAATCTCGTTGCAGGTTTTTGTACACAGAGGATTGCTCCATTTCGGGTGATTCTGTGATGGCTTTGTTGTATGCAGCCAAGAAATATGAAGTGTCAGCCTTGGTGCAAACATGTTCAGAGTTTTTGCGCAGTAACATTGATCCAGAGAATGTTTGCATTGTACTGCAACAAGCTGTGGTCTTTGATGAACGAGAGTTGGTTAAAAAGTGCTTGTCCTACATTTTGGCCAATGGCGAGGAGATCTTAATGTCCAGCAGCTTCTTGACTCTTTCCAAAGAAGCACTTCAACTGATTTTGGAATCAGATAATCTTGCTGTAGCAGAGAAAACTGTATACACTACATGTGTAGAATGGGCGAAACAGCAGTGTGAGCAGGATGGTATAGACATAACCGATACTAATATCAGAGACAAATTAGGCAACTTGATTCATTTAATAAGATTTCCAGCCATGTCTGCAGCTGATTTCACAGCAGTGGTCTCCATGTCTGATATACTTACTGACAAAGAAAAAGTGGCTGTCTTCCAAACATTTGTTGATAAAACACTTGGGCAGGATATATTTCCATCTTGTCCTCGCTTTCCCGTGTTTGAGCCAGGTACAATTTTTGAGAGGTTTAAGAAAATGGAAGGCAGGTGGTATCACAATGGTCAGACAAATGCAATAGCTTTCACTGTTTCCAGAGATGTCACATTAACAGCTGTCAGCCTCTTTTTGCCATCTCAGGAAGGAGTCATTAATGGCAGAGTTGAAATTGCTGACGATTATGAGGTGTTTACAAATAGATATATTCGTCTACCATATGATAAGGATAAAAAGTTTGAACTGGTTGGTCTGAATGCTCCTGTTGACTTGAAGGCAAATGTGAGGTATCATGTTTTACAAACATGTGATGGGCAACCAACATATATGGGACTTGACGGAGAAAAAGACATGACGAAGGGAGACGTTAGAGTAACATTTGAAGTGTCTTTAAAGAACATAATTGGAAGAAACACTGAAACACAAGGACAGATTCATGGACTACAGTTTGAATAACTTAAACACATGAAAAATAGCACACACCTTTGCCCTTTTCTCTTAGAACTGCTTTAGCGCTCATGATAAGTATTATGTGTGCCTTTGCCACCTGTCTTTTCCTGCCATGCGTCACCTGTTGTACATCATCTGTTAACGTTTTATGCCTCAACACAACAATTTACATAGTTAGGGGCATTGTTGTTTTTGGCTTGTCTGTCCATAACTTTAACTTTGGAACTGCCTGTGATAAAAAAATTTTTTTTTGCATGTGTACTCAAATCAAGAATCCTTTGAGCTCAGTAAAAGTTCAATGTTATTTATATGTTAAAGATGTCGGAGTAAACCTTGTCCATAACTTCGGAACTAAATGGGATTGAGCTAAGTACATGTAGAGACCATGGTCGCATCATGGGACATAATGTTTCAAAACATCTTCCGTTCAGAGGCATCTGTGGTCTTTCTAATTGCCCAATCTGGATAATGGCATCTTCTGTTAACATCACTCACGAAGAAAAGATCGTGCGATGTTGACCAGTAACAGAACAGCCTGCTGACGAAGTCCACAGTACTAGTATGTGGGCGAAAGCTCCAGGTACGCTTTCAATAGTTTGTGTTTGAAAAGTTTAAATAATTATTAAAAAAATAATTGCACGAGTTAGTTCAAGCTACATTTTAAGATTTTGACTGAAGAGGCCAAGGTCACAGACATTGAAATCTATTTATAGAATAGCAGTCACAAGTTAAATTTTACATTTTAAACTTAAGCACAAATTCTACCAGTTCATATTTACATGTCTTCTTAACAAAGGAACATCTTGAGCTCAGGACAACTTTGGTCATGTCAGACAAATGTCAAGGTCATTTAGAGGTCAAATAGGTTGAATTTAATTTTGGCCATATCTTTGGAACTGCATGTGATACAGATTTTATATCTGGCATGTGTAATCAGCTCAAGAAGCTTTTGAGCTCAGTACACTTTAGGTAATTTCATACAAAGATCAAGGTCATTGACAGGCCAATTTTAAACATTGGCCATAACCCTGAAACAACATGTGATAGAAACTTCATATTTCACATGTATCATCAACACAAGTAGCTCTGGAGCTCAGTACATGTTGGTTAATGTCAAGGTCATTTTGGAGCTCCACAGTAGACACTGATGGACACAAAGTTAAGACAGACGAAAGCAATAAGACAACCTCACTGTTCCTTCTTATATCTATTAGGATAAAAAAAACTAGAGTAACATTAGCACTTGCATGCGGTGCTCTCTTTTTCTACCTCCGTGTTTAGGTCTACATATGTATTAACACCTTTGGACTATACCCAGGACCGTCGGGTGAGCTAGTCTATATTTCACCTGTTTATGCGACCGACCGTTGGTGAAACCATATGTTCCTACAATTTCACAAACTCGTTAGAACTTGGTGTTCCAAATAAAAACATATTGATTTCAAAGAATTTTTTAATCGAAACATGTGCACTTGACCAACGATTAAGCTTTGTTTTTTAAACTACCGGAATATATTTTTTTATTTTCTGTAAGAAAAAGTCTAAACATTTACATCAGAGATATCATAGCACTTTGCTGTTAAATAATAAGGCTCTCGTGGCTGTAAAATAAACAAAGACAGACTCTGACGGGCCTCACTATTTATCCAAAGTAGAAAGCCATGCAAACTCAAGAGGCTTGGTCCAAGGTTATAAAGCTTTTAGGGTGAGTTTAATATCGTTCTCATGCATTTGATTGGTCAGATTTGAGCCTAGGCTCAAATCTGACCAATCAAATGCTTGAGAACTACTCAAGACTCAACTGAAAAAGCTTTATAACATTGGAGCCAGGTCATTTAGTAAGCTCGGGATGTTCGTCTTTGAGCGTGACTGAAGTCGTTTAGCATGGCCAAATATGTGAAGAAAATACATTCTGAACATGGCCACAGTAGTAATTGAAACCACCGTTTGTAAGAAATATGACTGTGTTGTGAATTGAGGAAACATTATCGAACGATTTAATACGTTTTGTGTAACATTTTTATCTTAATTAATAAAATTGAAATAAGGAGACAACCAATATTTGACAACTTCACTGAAAGAGTAACGGAAAGCCCATAGATAGGCCCCTGTTAGTGTCATACAAAAATTATTAAGTCTTAAGAGCGTTAGCGGCGGAATCCTGATGACGTATGCAACCAGTTTCAATCCTGATGAGACGCCGCTAGACACGGTGTCTCAACAGGATCCAAATTGTTTGGCATTTTGAAAACTCTGGTTGTAGAACTATGACAATTGTGGCAGAAACAAATATTGCCCAGCTTGCAAAGAGTTAGTTTAAAGATACCAGTAGCTCCTGCATTTGACACTTGTATATATATCATGACTGCAGTGATTGTACAGGGCTTCCATAAGTTGACATGAAAAATCCTAAGATTTCCAAAGTTCTATTTTTCAAGTGCAATTTTACGAATCGTACCTTTACCCCATAGCCTGTTTCTTGTTTTATTGACAAGCGACTTCTTAAAGCAGGCTGTAAGAAAAGCAGAATGCGCCTAAAGGCGCATTCTGCTTTACTTTCAGCCTACTTAAAGCTACCATGTATTGGAAAAAAATCCGGAGATTTAGGAAAAATCCGGAGAAATGGCAGCCCTGAGTATGAATGTATATTTTCCAACTGTGATAACCATTTTATGGACTTTTAGTATTTTTATATTGACATTTGGTAATCTTTGTTATTTGTATGTATTATATATATGATCTGATGATATCACTTAGAACATCAATATTGAAGATTGTGAAATAAAATGAATGAAAACCAAAGCTGACTTTTTAATATTTCCTCAAACCATTTGGGTGTAGTGTCCCATAATGGAACAACAATACATAAGGCGCGATTGCAAACAGTTTGGGTCCTGATCAGACGCTACGTTTCTAAATTTCATCAATCACACTGCCTTAAATCTAACTTTGAAACGATATTGCAAACAACAATGTTGAAGCAGAAGAATGTTTGGCGGTAAAGGGCTAAAGCCCTCACGATAAATTTTCCATGAAAGGGTTAAGTGTATCAGAGTATTAAAAACTTTGAAAATCAACTACATGTATAGTCGTTAAGAAGATTGAAAAGCAAAAAAAAACACATTCAAGGATATAGCATAACTCTGACTAAAACACTATAATGTACAGAAATGCAAAACAATAAATTAACCCATATCCTAGCTACTGGTAGGAGATCCTCAGATTAAACTATTGTTCTAAATATCAAACTTCATTCATGGGGATTTTTTTTAAAACAAACTATAACTAAATAAACTGTGCATGCCCATGCAGAACAGCAGTCTGCTGTACAAGTTCTATAACACCTCACTCTTGTAAATAAATGATGAAACAACACAATTGAGGTCATTTATTATATTGCTATCAATGTATGTACAAATAAACAATTAAAATAAATTGGTAGTAAACCATTATTAAACAAAACACCTAGCTACCACTGTATATCTGTAAAAAGACATCTGATATCATATCTTGAAATAGAAGCATGATGTCATCAGCTCAGTAGTAAACATTGCAAAATTTAGTCTGTGTCTCTTAATTTTACACTCACATTTCATATCTGGTAAAACTTTAAATGTGCATAGACCAGCCTGACTACAGTTTCAGGGCTCCAGATAAGAGGGAGTAAACTGAACAAATCTAACATTTTCTCACTCATTTCAGCACCAAACCCTTAAGTGTTACCACTCATTTTGATCGTCTCAAAGAGACAATTCAAATGAGTAGTGACACCATAGGGTTTAATGAACAAATAAAGATTTTAAGTTTTGAAATACTCCCCTTATCTGGAGCACTGGCTACTATCCAATCAGACAATTCAGTTTCAACAGGTGCTCTTAATTCTAAATTTGTGATCGAATATGATTGGTTGAAATGTTGGTCTAAATAGATACCATTCAGCTCCGCTGAATATATGCATTATTGAAGTTCCAACGTATTGACTTCTTAAAGGGAACTTTTCCAAATGCATCTGTGATTAATGATTTGCATGCCTACATGTTTGGTGTGTTTCGAGAAAACGTACCATGCTCTAGTTTCGTCTCCTTCCTTCTGCACCATGTCTTCCAAAATACTAATGCAGTTAAACAGTGTCACGAACACTGAATAAGTGTGTAAAGGCAGGTGATTGCTTAAAGCAATATGAAAGTAGAGCAACAAAGCTCATGTTGAAGCTGTCTCATTTACTTACATCTTGCTTTAACATGTCACCGAACTAAGTCTACCAGTTTCAAGTTAGATTTATTCCATTCTTAGTTTACCAGTTTCCAATAAGTTCTTGTCCATTTTTAACAAAATTTATTTAGGGTTGCTTTTGTTAACCCTTAGCCCGCCAAATAAATTGTCGTCTGCTATATTTCTCGTCTGCTTCAAGTTTCAAAGTGCTTCAAAGTTGCTCAAAATTGCTGAAAATGTTGTCCGAGTGTCAAACAGCTTGGATCCGGATGAGACGCCGAGTTACTCGGCGTCTCATCCGGATCCAAGCTGTTTGCATATGGAGCTATAGTTGTGACTGGCAGGCTAAGGGTTAAAGTATATTACAAAAATGACAAACAACTTGCATACCCTGATCAGAGGACTCTTTAAGAAACCATCTGACATGGGTCTACACTGTTTACATAGGACAAGTATCATATTTATATGTACGCGGGTTGTAAAGGTAGAGTATACGTGTCGCTGTACATAGGGTTCAAAGAGTTATAACAACAACTAACTACATTAAAACCTTTCAAATCCCATTTATCCAATTACCCCATAGCCTGTTTCTAGTTCTGATGACATGTGACAACTTATATCAGGCTGAAAAAGAAGCATTCTGTTTTTCGTTCAGTCTGCTGCAAGCCACCTTCTACTAAGAAATAGTTCTTATGGTACATATTTATGGCATTGTTAAGTATACATATTCTCTTTAGAGGATCGTAAAAAGGCTTATACATGTATATGGGGAAATATGGCAATAAAAATAGTTGCAGATGGCAGCTGTGAAACAGATGATACTGTAGGCTTGTTTGTAGTAGCTGAAACTTTAAAGTTCGAAAAAAGATGTTAAATTAGCAATTTTCGGCGATATTGACCACGTCATAACTTTTTCGTCATATAGCTGCTTTCAGTATTGAAGACATTTGATGGTTAAAAGCAAGATGAAAGTACTTAAGGGGCACTTAGCTTGACTTTTAGCCAGCTTAGGAAATATTTCTTATGGTGCTTGACTGCTTGTTCCTGACTGTATAAAGTGGAACTATAAAAATATTAACATTGGTGTCAAACAGTTTAGATCCAGATCAGACGCCACGTTACTCGGCGTCTGATCTGGATATTAAATGTTTGCATAATCATGTTATTGTTATAGAGTCTGGCGGTGAACTTGTTATAAAGGTCGATTCCTCTAGTCGGTCTTGAAAATTTGGAAATCTTAGGAATTTTATGATCAACTTAGGGTAGCCCTGTTTTGAGCTGTTTGATCTGCGTCCGTCGTCAACAATTTATTTAAACGAGATCTCCTCCAAAACTACTGGATGGAATTTTACCAAAACTTGGCAGAAATTATCCTTATATGGTCCTCTTTTAAAGTTCAAACATTTCCGGTCCGTTGCATATCTAGGTCATAGGAGCTAACAGTAGATCGTTTCAGTGTAAACTTAAAACAATCTTCTTCTCAAAAACCATAAGGGCCAGAGCTTAGATATTTCACACATGGCATCTTCTGTAGGTCCTCTCTCGAGGATGTTCAAATTTGCCCCTGGAGTAAAAATTGGCCCCTCCCCGGGGGTCACCGTTTTACAAAGAGTTATAAAGTGAAATCTTCAAACATCTTCTCTTAAACTAAAATGGATTGAGCTTAGATATCTGGCATGTCGACACTTTTAGATGCCCTTTACGAATACTTTTGAAACCGTCCCAGTCCGTTACATATCTAGGTCACAGGAGCTAAAATAGATTTGTTCAATTAAATCTTCTTGTCTGAAATCACAGTACCCTGAGCTTATATTATGGCACAAAGCATCATCTACAGGTCCTCTATGAAGATTGTTCAAGTTATGTCCCTTGGGTAAAAAATGACCCTGCCCCGGGGTCACAAATTACATAGAGGTATATTGTGGAATCTTCAATCCCCTTCTTCTCTGAAAGTAAATTGACAGGAGCTTTGATATTTGACATGGTGACACTTCTAGAGGTACTTTACCCATATTGTTCAAATGGTTCCGCTCCGTTGCATATCTAGATCACAGGAACTAAAAAAAAATTCAATTACAACTTCAAAAATCTTCTGATCTGAAACCACAGTACTCTAAGCTTAGATATTTGGCATAAAGTGTCAACTACAGGTCCTCTATCATGGTTGCTCAAAGTATGTCCCTGGGGTAAAAAATGGCCCGGCCCGGGCGTCACAAATTTACATAGATATATAGTGAAACTTCAAACATCTAATTATCTGCAACTTATAGGACCAGAGCTTTGATACTTGGCATGGTGAATTTCTAGACGTATTTACCAATATTGTTCAAGTGGTTGTTATATAGGTCACTTGAGTTAAACATAGTTTTTTCATTGAATCCTCAACAAAATCTTGCCATGCACCACAGTACCCTGAGCTTAGATATTTGACACACAATATATCTACTCAGCAATGGGCACAGTCTTATTGTCATAATATCTCAGCTTTCCAAGATATGTTACATTTACATCAACGGTTCCAGGTGAGCGATATAGGGCGGTATGTGAATATACACTACTTAAAGTTTTCTTATGATCAAGGGTATGCACCATCATAGGTACCAATGCACTGACCCTATCACTTTTTCATATACTTTTGCTTTAACAACTGATTATTTATTAGGCTTTTCGGTGCTTGTCAGATATAACAAGTATTTTGCTTCATTACAAAGTGCTGAGTCAGATCAGTTTATTTCTGAAGACCTGACCAGAACTTGTACATCTTGTTGATAGCTCTACTAAATTATAAAATCTCAAACAAATAACACATTTTGATGTATGGGTATGAACTTTCTCCAAGTGTATTATTGTTGCATGCTTGATTAATGTTTTGAAATGTAACGTTGATACATATGCTCTGTCCTCCTGGGCTTGAACGCTTATTGGAACTTTATGATGAAACGTTAAATTTAAAACTTTGCAATATGGATAATTACACGTAATTTTGACTTAAGCCAGTATGAGGTATCGAGGTTCGACTGTAGTTAGAATTAGCAGGATTGAACATTAAGCTCATTGTCGACAAATGTTGTTCAGTTTGTTGATGTGTATACATTATTATAGAGGATCTTAAATAAGTGCTCATTATTTTTCTATTTTAAATAAACGAGTTGACTAAAATGATATAATGCGAGCCTTGGCGAGTTTATTGAAAATGATAAGTAATGCGCACGAATGTGAGATTCTGGTTATTACCGCAGGTTTTCGGCGCGTAAGCTATGACCCCCCCCCCCCCCTCCCCTCGCTGCTACCCCCCATAAATCTTTCAAAATGAGTCAAAATACATCCATATGTTCAACAAACATCCTTAACAAATGTTTCAAGAAGTTTAAAAAAAAAAGTTTTTTTCGTATCATGTACATGTATGTACACTATTTTACTTATAAATTAGGGAATTTTTTTTTTTTTAAATTTCATGAAACTTCAGGAAATGTTCTTTTATGATGATTATTGAATATATGGATATATTTTGGGGTATTTTATCCACGTTTGGTGGTGGTGGGGGGTAGCAGATGGGGTAGTGTCATAGCTACGGACCGAATGCCTATGGTTATTACATAACAATTTTAAACACCTATTCAATCAACCGAAGCCGTAGCTTGTAATCTTTCTGCTATATAGATTTCCACCAAAACCTGGCGTTGTTTACGGAACGTCATTGCAGATGATGTCATGTGG